>OX276374.1:77582639-78859580 GCA_946251855.1 Alsophila aescularia
CTCCAGTATGTCTTCTTATATGGCGTTTTAAATTAAATGTAATTAAGATTTATAAATCACACATTGCAAGTGTAAGTTTTTTCTCTGCAGTGAGTGTTTGGCTCTTAGATATATAAGTTTGGCTTCATTCTAGTACTTATACTTGCCGCTTCTGATTTATAGTGACACATGTAACTCTTGCAGTGCAGCGCGGGTTTCTCTCCTTTGTACTCCTACAAACAGATAGACAATTTATTGTAGAACTTAAAAATTAAATCTACAAAGGAATAAAAATATAACATTATGAGGCCTTATCGCTAACCAGCAATCAGTTCCAGGGAACTGTAGTCTATATAGGGACATATGACAAATAAAATTGTAACAGGTAAAGTGAAAACAAAGAAACATAATTTCTGAGCTGACTTTTATTAATTTTAGAATATTCTTTAGTACTGGGCATGCTTGGCTTGAACTTTAGTACCGGGCATGCCTGGCTTGAACTTTAGTACCGGGCATGCCTGGCTTGAACTTTAGTACCGGGCATGCCTGGCTTGAACTTTAGTACCGGGCATGCCTGGCTTGAACTTTAGTACCGGGCATGCCTGGCTTGAACTTTGAACCATGTTCCAGTTATATAAAAAATGAGTACATACTCTATTATTATCCTATGACACAAAACTAACCCTATGTAACAACCGCACAGATTGAGACTCATTTCGTGATATCATTGAACATTCTCAGGAACTCAAAAATGCTTTCAAACTATCAGAGGACATAGACAATGCCACCACAACACTCACAAACACGATTGAGGACTCCTGACTCCACTTCGGGAAGTGTGAGACAGAAGAACTTACCCTGGATAATACATAATAGAACTAAATGACTTGATTAAAAAGATTGAAGAAGTAACTAAAACCAAGCTGGAGTCGCTAACTGCTACCAGGAATATAAACTACTCACTGTTGTAAATTCTAAAACATAATGATAAGAAGCCACAAAAGTCAACCCACCCCTCAAATAACCAGTATTTTTTATTTCAACTGCTTTCGCCTGAACGTAAATAGATAACTTTTTTGGGGCCATACATAAAATCAGTCAGTGGCATAGGATGGAACATGACTACACATCGCGGGAGCCGAGAAGGCACCAAAGTTAATTTTTATAAACTTAAACATCACTGTCTCCACGGGGGGAGGGTACCAAGCTCCCCCCCCCCACCCCCTCCCCTGCCCCCTTCCCTTTCTATATATTTCCCCATGGTACTACAGAGTTAATCCAATGGACTTATGATGACACTATCAGAAGTGCCCTGGGAAAAAATGATACTGTTTGCCTGTTATAAACTATCTCTCATGCGCCATGGTTCATTCAACAGTAATATATAATGTAATCCTAAATATGAACACTATAATCGTGGAGATTGAAAAAAACTGCCAAGATATATAAACAAGCAGGAGTGGCACCCAAACACTTCCAAGATTAAGGAGAAGACGCATGTCGCTCCTCACTCAACTCACTCAATGAGTAGTGAGTAATTGCACTACCACAAAAAACTACTTAAAGTGAAGGAGATGACAGTAAATAAAACAAAAAAAACAGTTATTATTAAAAATCCTATTGTTGCTTAATAGTTAATATAAAACAGTATATTATAAAATAAAACACACCATCATGAATCCACCATCAAAACCTTGTGCTTTTGGAATTTGAATGATAAACTCTAAGCTATTGAAAAATTAACTGGATGTGCTAGCTCTCCGGGAAAGATGTGTTTATCATGTATCTACATCACTGTAGAGCTAAATAATTATGTATAAAAAATTGTAATATTATATTGTGCTATTCTATTACTTTACATTGCCCGTAGGATAAGCAAGCTGTATTGGCAGTGGGCTGGTCATATAATGTCAAAGGACTGATAACCATTGGGGTAGACATGTTCTTGAGGGGAAAATGGTGGAATATCTCTACGGACAACCTACATGTTCACCTACACAAAATGAGCGATGTTGACTTGGTAGCTGAACGGTTTGGTTGTCATAAGAGGTGTTGCGGAGCTCTGGGGTCAGTTTGTAAGGCCACCCGAGGGCCTCTGCCAGTCTCTGTGGTTGACTGAGCGTTTTATTAGTAAAATGAGAGCGCGTTAGACAACGATACTTACCTATCTACAGTTCGTTATCCTCCACACCAGTGACTTTTCTGTTGTGCATATTTCCATTTTCTCCGCGCTTCGAAGGACACATTAGATGCCGGTCCCGGCTGTTATTGATTGAAGCCTCGCGTGTCAAGCGATCACAAATCGATTGTGCCCTTATTCTAAGTCATAGAGAGATATTAAGTACATATCTAGCGTAGATATCTAGCCTACGACTTCACAAATTACATATGTAGACGCAAAAATAAAAGAGAAGAACGTTCTACGTTAATAAAATGGGCCACCCCTATTATTATAGCAGTTTTTATATACCCTTTTTTTTCTTTATTTAAAATCAGTTTTTTTTTTGTTTTCTTGTTTGGTTCGCACGTCTTGTGCATCTGCCAATTTCAAGTGGCTTCTCTTTGGCTTCTGTCTGCTTCAACTTCGTAATATGTATTGCTTCTATTTTTAATTTCCTGTCTTGAGTAGGTAAACAATAAAAATGTTGCAGATTGATGTTTTGTACTATTTCTTGTGTGGATTTGTTACAAAAGTGGGGAACGTTACGCGATTTGTAAGCATTCGAAAAATTTGGAAAAAGAAACGGATCAGAAGAGGTAATATAAGAAGGAAAGAACTATTAAATATTAACAAAACTTATAAAATAATTAGGTACATAAATTATTTATAATTTAATATTATTACTACAAATATACTTAGTTATATACTACATATATAAGTTTTGTAAATGTAAGGTTTGTCAATATACAGAAGAGATTTTATACATGTTGGAAAAGGGACACGGAGGGATATCAAGTCATCAAAAAAGGAAGAACGGTCATAGTTAGGACACGAGAAAAATATATGGTCCAGGTCCCCAAAGTCATGTCCACATTCACATTGCGGGCTATCTTTAATATGAATCCTAGCAAGGTGGGCTGGGCAGGTGGTATGTCCGAGGCGCATTCGTATCAAAATTGAAGTGGCGATCTTGCCAAGTTTTACTATAGAAAACCATGCGTCATGAATTCGCGGTTGTATACTGAAGTAAGACTTTCCTTTATATTGGCCACTTACTGCCCAGACTTTATCCCAGGAGTTCCAAAGATAAAATCTGGGAAGAGTAGCCAAATCATATCGTAGTGTACATAGTTTTTGAAAGGAAATAGGTCTCCACATAGGACACATCACAGCCTCATTTGCAAGTCTATCGGCTTTTTCATTGCCCTTGATACCACAGTGGCTGGGTATTCAGACAAATGTGACAGAAAACTTTTTCAAAGCACACAAATGTAATTTTGTTCTAGCTTCTGCTATATGAGGAAAAAGTGGTTTGAACTTAAAAGGAAATCTAAATAGAGCTTGTAAAGCACTCATATATTATAATCTAAATCGAAGGAATGAGAACACCTTTTCTTAAGTTTAAATAATCACTTTAATAACACTTCTCTTTTACTTGTCGCACTACGTCTTCATCTTTGCACAGTCCAACATCAACTGTCTCTGCACGCCGCTGCTTCCCGCCACCGGCGCTAATTCCCGCCAAACAATTTTACCGGCACCCACAAAATAAAAGTGTCCAAAGCAAAAGGATTTGACTTGGTAGCAGCGGAAGTACGGCGTGCTCTTTTACAAATAAGTATTGAATATTAAAGAAAACATTTACGAAATAAAGCTTACTTATTTAAACACATATTTACATTAAAATACATGTTACAAAATAAGGTATTAAAATCATACATCCGGAAATACCAAGTAATGACAGATCGTGGTATTTCCGGATGTAGCCACAATCTTAAATCAAATTACTATGTATCAGGATAGTATTAAATAATCATAGGTAGTGTAGGTACATTTACATAAAATATTACAAGTTTAATTATATAGATTCTTACAGTCGGCCTTTCCTGATACATTTCACGTCCCGGGAAACTATTCATTTTAATAATTTGTTCGATTAACGCATTAGAAATCAATTTAATAAATAATATACGTATCTAATTATTTCAAATTAATATTTGACACTCATCGTCTTGATCAATTTATAGGTTTGACTTGATTTAAACATAAATTATCTTATAAGATATTGAAGCCTCATACATATCTCCAATATCTGTCTTAACTGAGACCTCATTCATATTCTCAGTTAAGCCATGTTAATATAAATTTAAGATATTGATGCCTCATTCATATCCTCAACATCTGTCCTAACTGAGACCTCCTGCATATTCTCAGTTAGGCCTTTCTTGTAACTTTAATACTAACTAAGATATAGAGCCTCATACATATCCCTAATATCTGTCTTACCTGAGACCTCAGACATATTCTCAGATAAGCCACTCTTAAAACATATTTATAATAAGATATTGAGGCCTCCTTCATATCCTCAACATCTATCCTAACTGAGACCTCCTGCATATTCTCAGTTAGGCCTTTCTTGTAACTTTAATACTAACTAAGATATAGGGCCTCATACATATCCCTAATATCTGTCTTATCTGAGACCTCAGACATATTCTCAGATAAGCCACTCTTAAAACATATTTATAATAAGATATTGAGGCCTCCTTCATATCCTCAACATCTGTCCTAACTGAGACCTCCTGCATATTCTCAGTTAGGCCTTTCTTGTAACTTTAGTACTAACTAAGATATAGGGCCTCATACATATCCCTAATATCTGTCTTATCTAAGACCTCAGACATATTCTCAGATAAGCCACTCTTACAATGTATTTATAATAAGATATTAAGGCCTCATACATATCCTTAATATCTGTCTTATCTGAGACCTCAAACATATTCTCAGATAAGCCCCTTTTAAAATAGATATTATAAGAAAGTTATGTACTTCATTCTTATTACATATTTATTTTTCTATTAATTGTTACATTTATATATTACAATAATTGATTTACCTAATTATTTATGTGATTTTTATAAATTTTAATATAAAAACTTATTTGCTTCTTAGTTGTCTAATCTCAGACCCCATACATTCTGAGAATTCAGATAGGACTTATTCATCTTATTTCATTTATTTAAACGAGTATAATAATTAGTAAAATTAGGTACTTCATTTATATTATGTTTACATACAATATTTTATCTTTATGATTATTACAAAACTAACCAATTCATTTTACAACCCAATTAAATGTTTATTCATTCTGTGTAATCATTATTCGATGTTTCTTATTCCTCTTTAGACTTTATCTGCTGTAGTAAATGCCATTCAGGGGTGAATCTTATCCACCGAGAAGATACCACTCAACTCTGTTACTTTTTCGATATAATGGAGTATCTTCAATGACATAGCGGTAATTATCTAGAGCTTCTACTATACGATACGGACCTAACCTTGATAAGCTTGGAGACTAACTTCCTACTCTTACCTAAAGATAGAATTTCTCTTTCAACTCGAACAAGCTCTCAAACTTTATACGTGACTCCTCTCCGAAATTTGACATAACGTTTCTTTTGTTTATGTTGATCGTCTCTAATGTGTTATGTAATCTCTTTCCTAGTTTTATCCAATGAAGAAGCTACGTTTTCTGTTTCGTCTGTAACGCTAAAGTGTGATAAAAATAATAATTTAGATGCCTACTAAATTAAGACCAAACAATGCCTGAGCAGGACTTTTTGCTGTTCCCTTATTTTGGTTGTTGTTAAGACCCCATTGTACTCATATAATATTTTCTGGTTTACCATGATTGGTTTATATTAGTTTTGCCAGGGCTGTCCGGTTATATCTTTCGACGTGGCCGTTGGCCCATGGTGTTACTTCAGCGTGCATAATTAAACCCAAAGACTTCAGATAATCCTGAAAGCTTTTAGCAGCAAACGTTTTGGGCACTAAATGTGTGAAAATAGTTGTTCGTTGCCGTGATGAAACGAATGGATTTGGTACTTTTAACCGGAACAAGTATGACAAAACTCAGTATACGCGTCTTTGAATAATAGAAAATAAGCATTCTTGTGCCTGACATAGCTCAGAGAATAAGCAAGCTGAAGTGGCAATGGGCTGGTCACATTTGTCGTAGAACCGATAACCGTTGGAGTAGACGGGTTCTAGAGTGGAGACCGCGAATTGGCAAAGGTAGTGTAGGACGCCCTCCGGCTAGATGGAGCGACGATCTGCGCAATGTAGCTGGCAGTCATTGGAAGAGAAAAGCCGAAGATCGGGCTCAGTGGCGCACCTTGGGAGAGGCCTATGTGTAGCAGTATATGAAATGAAATGAAATGAAATTTATTATTGTCACAGATGTAGGTAGAAGAAAGTTGGTAAAGATAATAATGTAAAGCTAAAGATCCATACAATCTACCCCATTCAGGGGTGTGCAACATATTCTACAGCATGCAATATTATAATCTAAGTACACAATATAAGCTCAGAATCATTGAATTAATTAATTGATTACAATAGGTATGAACATCTATTATGTCAAAGAGTACAAATTTGATTTGAATACAGAAATACACTAAGTTAAGTCAAAGTTACATTTTATTTAATAATTCACTAATAGAATAATAATTTTTAGTGCGTAACCAGCATAATAAGTTCTTTTTGAATATTTTTACATCGAGTATTTTAATATCTCTTGGCAAAGCATTAAACACTTTAATACACATGGCATGACATTGCTTATGATAAAGCGTAGTCTTAGGATGTGTATCATAGACCAGTCTGTCCGGATTTCTCGTATTTCTGGGGTAAATTTCACGTGCCGTCCTGAAATATTGGGGGTTTGTTTTTACAAACGTTGCAAGCTCAAAAATATTCATGCATGGAAGGGGTATAATATTGAGCCTCTTAAATAGAGGTTTACAAGACTCAAATGGAGGCACACCACACATTGCACGTACGCATTTCTTCTGGGCTATGAATACTTTATTGACGTCTGTTGAGTTGCCCCACACTAATAAACCGTATTTTAGTACTGAGGATACATAACCATGATAAGCTGCTAGCACCGTACTTAGCGCCGAGGTTTGTCTCAACCTATTGATAACATAAACGTACCGATTCAATTGAATACACAGATAATGTTCGTGAGACTTCCAATTTAAATTTTTGTCCATGAATATTCCCAAAAATTTATTTTCATATACTTCATCAATAACAGTGTTGTTGTAATTAATATGAAGCATAAGCTGCTTATTACCATAATTTTGAAATTGTATGTAGTTTGTTTTTGTAAAATTTACATTCAAATTATTTGCATTTAACCAAGTTGTCACATCATTAATGGTATTATTAATTTCATCTTCATAATTACTGATACTATCATTACGGGGGATAATTATTGAAATGTCATCGGCAAATAAAGTACATTTATATTTTGTTACGTCAGGGAGATCATTTATGTAAAGTAAAAAAAGTAAAGGCCCAAGAACACTACCTTGGGGCACACCACATGCGTTTACTCTACAGTCAGATTTGTATTTTGTTATCACAGATTCATGATTTAAACCAGTTAATTCCACATACTGTTTTCTGTCTCGAAGATATGAAGCCAGCCAATTTAATGCCGGTCCTCGGATACCAAGATTTTCTAATTTGTTTATCAATATATCATGGGAAACGAAATCAAAAGCTCGGGTCATGTCAAAAAATATAACACTACATAATATTTTTCTGTCAATATTTTTGGTCACTTCATGAATTAAATTATAGATTGCATGTACTGTTGATTTATTACTTTGGAATCCAAATTGTTCGTTTTTGATAATCCCAAATTTTTCAGCGAAACCGATAACTCTTTTATGAAAAGCTTTTTCAAAAATTTTTGAAAATACTGGTGTTAACGCAATAGGGCGATAGTTACTAATATCTTCTTTTTCCCCTTTTTTGTACAAAGGTTTTACAACTGATAATTTTAGCATGTCGGGAAAAAAACCTGTTTCGAAGGATAAATTTACTAGAAATGCAAAGACAGGTGCTAAAATTACTTTACAATGTTTTACAACTTTAGTCGAGATTTCATCGAATCCCTCTGAATTTGTGTTGTTAAGAGATTGGATAATGTTTATTATTTCTGTCAGGGAGCATGGCATTAAAAACATACTACTTTGTATGCGTTTTTTATTCGTATTTTTAGTATCATTGGTCATAACACGATTAGTCAATTCAATTAAATAGTTATTAAATTCATTTGTAATGTCAGTTAGATTAGAAATTATTATGTCATTTACTTTAATTTTCGTAATAAATTCATGATCATTCACGTCATTTTTTTCCGTTTTTATCAGCTTCCAAGACGCACGGCACATATTTTTTGAGTTACGTAAGTATTTATCATTGAATATCTTTTGTGCTCCATGCAAACACCGTCGAAGGACTTTAGAATAAGACTGATATTTCTTTTTGTTACCTCTCGATCTGTCTCTATAGTATTTGTAACGCAGTGATCTCTTGGTTCTACAACATTTCCGTATTCCTTTTGTAATCCACCTAGGTCTGTTATATTTATATGTCAATTTGATCAGGGCAGTAGGAAAACACAACTTATAAAATAAAGTAAAAGTATCACAAAAAGCTTCGAATGCTGCATTTAAATCGTTTTTATTGTAAACCTCCGAAAAGGACAACTGTGCTAGGCAGTAGTGGAACTTACGCATGTTCTCGTCACTATAGTCTTTTTTAGTTGTGTAAAATATAGAAGGAAGTAAAGTCTTACTTTTTATTGGGACATACAGCATTTGGGCTGTATTGTGGTCCGAGAGACCAAGTTCAAATAACTTGCCAACAGCGCCTTGAACATTACTAAGTAAATGGTCTATACAAGATTCTTGTCTGGTAGGTTCGGTAATATGAAAATTAAGATTATAATTTTGTGCTAAGTATTGTAAGTCAGCAGTTGAGTTACTTGGTTTAAGCGTGTTAATATTAAAATCACCCGCGAGAACAATTTTATATCTCGGATATGTTTTGGTAAGACTGAATAAAACCAAGTCCAATTTTGAAATAAATAAAGCGCTGTTAGGAGATGGTATACGATAGAGACAGATTACAATAATACTATGAGATGGAATAATGATACCACAACACTCAAATTGCTTGTCTTCAGCATATTGTTCTAATAATACAAGTTCTCTATTTGGCAGACCTCTCTTAACCAATATAGAAACTCCCCCCCTATGTTTTCTATCCCTTCTACTATAATTAGATGCTAAACTATAACCAGATATGTTGATACTGCCTTCATTACCCAATCCAATAAATGTTTCTGACAGACAAAGTATGTCTGGTTTTTGACCTTGATCATGTAGTTCTGAAATTGTTACATCCAAGACATCTCTCTTGGATATGACACTAGCTATATTCTGATGAAGAATTTTAAGGTTTGATTGTCTGTTTTTAGGGACGAAAAAATGTTTCATCAGGCTTATTTATGAGAGGCTCTGTATTTGGTTTAGCTATTTTTTTAAAATAAAATGGAATCGAACCTTTTTTAGGGGAGGCAGACGATGATTTTGTATTTTGGAAATAAAAGGGAATTGTCCCTTTTCGGGGCGAAACAGATAATGGTTTATTGATAGAGTGACGTGCGACGTAGGGTTTGTTAATCGTCTGCTGGAAAACTCGCCTGCCATAGCTCAAATATTTGCAATCGTAGTCAAACTGGTCAATGATACTGTTAATTCTATAACATAAATCTCTAGACACATGTTGCTTCAGTGAATCTAATTTATTTATATCTACAAAAGTACAATTGGAAAAATTTGTGCAGATATTCCTTAACATTAAATTTAATCTATTTTCATTCAAGTGACGACTGCTTTTAATGCTTAGAACAATAATAACAGGGCATTTGTGCAGTCGTTTCAGAATCGTACTAAATTCAATCATCAATCTAGCAGGGTTTGTATCATGCTCTCCCAATGACAAAATTACCCTATCATCCTTATTAGTTTCGAGCCACGCATAATTCTTAGCAATTTCCTCAGAATTAGCGTTAGGTTTAGTGAATGACACTATGTCATAAGCTTCATGTTTTGACTGTTGCCGCGATTTTTCCAAATTTTGTCGCAGTCCTCTGCATTGTCCACCTCCAAATATAAAAATATTATTTTTCGAAGTTGCTGGTATAAAAAACTCGTGTTTATCTTTACCAGTCTTCATGGCTGGTATTTTATTCTGCTCTACACCTTGCGGCATATTTATTTTAGGCTCATGCGTTTCACGCGGTGGGCTAGAGCCAGAGCCAGCAGTGAATATCGCCAACGAGCTTGACGGAGACAGCTCTGTATTTAAACCATACTCTTGTAGTCGCTTAAGTCTTTTTTCCTTCTTGCATGTGGAAATTGAAGATTTTTTTGTAGACGGAGTTGTACAAATTGTTTTTAATGTCAATAGTTGTTGTTTCAGACTTGTTACACTCTTTTTTAAGTCAATATTTTCTAAAATTTTGTTGTCTAACTCGTCACGCGTGCTAGCCAACTGCAGCCTTGTGTCAGACAGTTCCTCTTTCAAGCTTAGCAGTTCTTCACGGTTTATGTTAATTGATAAATCATAACTTCTCGTAGTGAGTTCCAAACTGGAAGTATTTAATGATATATTTTTGTCTATGGATTCCAGCGAGCATGACCTTGTTAGTGTGGTTTGAGCCAGTTTATGAAACTGCATTTTACGGCGTATAGTTACATTATCCGAAGACTTGTTTATGCCACTCATGCTGGGTTGTGCTTGCACCATGGTCTGCTTGGGGGATTTTCTTGTAGGAGTGCTCGTTAGCTTTGCCCCAGCTTGTATACATGGTGTGCAACTCCAATTGACTTTATGATTTTGGGTCATTCTCAAAAATCTCTAGACTGACACATTTCCACATTCTAGATCAAAACAAAGCTTGCATTGCGAGCAATGTAAGAATTCCCGACTTGTTATAATTTTAAGGCAACGAGTGCATTTTTTTGCATTTTGATCCCTTTTTGCACTCATTCTGTATTACAAATGATAAAATTGTAAAAAAAAAAAAGAAAAAAAAAGTGATCGATACAAACTATTTCTTGTGAGATTCGAACCATGAGTTTCAAGCTTCTAATGTTCAACCGCACACCACGAGACCAAAGTAGCAGTTATCAAAGTGGTGAAATTAGGTCTCAAGTTCTATTTCACGTTTGACTCGTGACTGTCGCAGAAGTTGTTGTTGTACAAGGAGTCCAAAGGTCAAATTATGTTTGAATTGAAAGAACTCTTGTTAACGGTTTATTATTTTGGCACTTTTCGTTGAAATCATAGTAATACTGCACTGATTTTGTTAGTTTATGCACTGTTTTGTTTGTCAAAATGTAATTTATGTTTTTATATATTTATTTAGCCGATTTGTTTGTAATTTGCGTCGTAATGCCTATGACTTTATTGAGGCTGAGTTTTTACGGTTATCACAATCACAATTTTGTGAAAAACTATATCACTTGTTTATCACAGCCTCTAGTACATATTCACACCACTTTAAACTTGTAGCAATTACTTTATAAATTTAAAATATTATTTAGTTACGGAGCCGATGCTCATCGTGTAGCGCCACCTAGCGTTTTTCAAATACTAGTAGGACTAGTATAGGTTGTTGTTGATGATGATGATGATTCTTGCGCCTGCTTTGAACAAAAGGATCTAGATGGTCTATATATAGGGTGTGAAATGATTGCTCAACCCTTTTTCTATAGGATGTAGTTTTCCTGTTGTTTTTTTTTTATAGTACCTTGGCGTGGGCGCATTCTTTACAAGATTGGCCATACTTTCTACCAGACTAAGCTGAGGATAATATGTTTATCATCGTGTATATGTATGTATGTCTATGTAGGTACGTACCTACTTTTTTAAGCAACGTGATAGAATAGTAAACAAACATTTAGGCTTGCTACTCGATATATTCAACTATTGCAATAACGACTTTACATAACGTCATATATCATATAATATGGCATAACGTCATTAACGAATTTACATGCTTGAACAAAACAAACCTGCAGCGTACTATAAGACTATCCAGTGACCCGTTGTATCGACCAAACGTGTGGACCGATTTTGATAATTCTTACGTCAATTGAATTTAATAAGTCGAAAACAAGATGCCATATATTTGAGGAACTATATCATTGAACAGGTTTTTTTTTTTAGTAGATACCTATCCACTCTTGACTTGAACACACCGGGGTTATAATTTACCGGAAACACTGACGAAGGCAGGGCATTCCACTCCTTTGCAGTTCTTATAATAAATGAAGAAGCGTAACGCTTCGTTCTTGTGCGAGGTATTTCAACCATGAAAGGGTGGCGCTTTGCTGATAGGTCTAGTCGTACGCTGAGGTATTAATTTTTAGGTTTAATTTATCATTTTTCATTTGTTTGTGACCATTTAGGATCTATAACGATTTAAATTTTAGTTTTGTTTGCATTTTGGTTTTTGTGAAGATGCTTGATCGTGCTTGTTTTAGTTTTAGTAATTTATTCAAATCGTCACATTTTGGAAAACCAGTAATAATTTTCGTAAATTCTAGGGTTTCAAAATAACCGATATGTCCACTCTCTTCTTGATTTGATTTTAACACCTGCCATCGGACACTAAATTTAGAAACTTATTTTGGTACAACCCAACGATGACCGCCATTGTTCTTCTACAGCATACAGCAGTCCCCTTTTATGAACAAAACTATTTTTGTATTTCCACAATATTTACTACCAACATCTAGTGTTTCTACTTCATTTAACGATAATGCATGGACCAATAGAGTGTCCATAGTTAAGTTAAAATGATAAGTTGAATCCCAAGTTAAGAGCCTTAACGACAATCATTCCCTGTCCGTTAGTTACTTGAATTACACTTTGCTAGATATGTGTACTTGCATACTGTTTTTGAGGATTTTGAAATAGACTTGGTTAAATAAATAAGTCACCTGAATATTCTGGTTTAGTATAAATATCTACCGCCGTATATTTGTTAATGGTTACTTGGCTATTTACATAGAGTTGCAAGTTTTTCGTTGAATTTGTAGATATCTTTAGTTGGTCATGAGTAGTGTAGACTACAACATGATCTTTTTCTGTGAATGTTTGTCCGAGCAATAAAGAGACTTATAACTAATGGTTGGGAATGTTAAGACTTCCACGGTGGCTTTAGCTGAATCTACATCTACATAATGTCGACACTACATTTGCCGAGACAAGTGATGATACTGTCTCCAAATCCCCTTGATACAAATTTAAATTTGACCAAGAATTTACCAAATTCTTAGCTGCAGATTGTAACATGGTACACTGACTCTCGAAATCAATAAAGCAATTTAGATTTTGGCCGTTTACAATGGTACTGTTAATGGGATCTATTTTATCTGGATAGATTTTAGATACATGACCTATTCTATGACAATTATCACAGCGTTTGAGTAAGTATTTGCGTTTGAAATTCGAGTAGTCTTCTCTACAATTATAACATTTTGTAAGCCTATACATATTGTTTTGTTGGTTTTTGCCTGTCCTATCATCAGATTTATTATTAGTTGCTCTAAAATGTCTATTTTACTTGCTTGCGCAAACCGATTTGGTTTGCCAGGTTTCTTTGTTATTCTTACATTTCTGAGATAAACCAGTAATTTATCAGGTTCTGTTAATTGTGCAGCCTCATGGGTTACTCACTGTGGATGCAGTTCTAGGTGTAATGCCAAAGCTTGAACGGTAAGGATCGCGTGTCACGTCACGGCTGCACGAAACGTCGCGGCTGCACGAAACGTCGCGGCTGCACGAAACGTCGCGGCTGCACGAAACATCGCGGCTGCACTAGACGTCACGGCTGCCTGACACGTTACTTGACTCGCCTTGGCTGCGCGACACGTTGTGGCTATGTGGCACGTCGTGGCTACGCGGCAAATCGCGGTTGCATGACACGTCACCGCTACGCTGCACGTCATAGCTGCATGACATGTCACGGCTGCAATGAACGTCGCAGCTGCATGACATGTCACGGCTGCGTTGCACGTCGCAGCTGCATGACATGTCACGGCTGCGCTGCACGTCACGGCTGCGTGACTCATCTCGGATTCCCGCCGTCTGCGTACTGGAGACTCCGATCCACTGCGATGAGCCGTCCGTAACTTTCTCTGAAAATGATAATAATCCGCAGCAAAAGGGTGTTCTGGAGTCTAAGAGTAATGTATATTTACGAACCATAAACATAATTATTAATACACCTACATATACGAGAGATGTATGGTTAAATAAAAATAACTATTTAAATATCTATTAATCACTATATAATATAAATTAGCAACTTTGGTGTGTAGTTTTCATACCCAAAAGGTTTATAGCAATTTTGCACATGGATAGACAACACTAATAACATTTACCCAGAATATATATCAATACTATTAAGATATCCGTCACTCGTCCAAATAACCTCACGCAGGCATACAAGAAAAAAAACGAGCACATTTAGAGTGCTAACTGGCTACACGTGGTATTTTAAGGACAACTTTACTTAGTACAACTATTTACTTATTACATTTCTTATACAGTGACTTTACCATTTTAGTTATAAATTAAGTCTGCATAGCTTTGTGTATCCAAAAATCTGTTATTCATCATTAATCATGCATGCATTGACACAATTACGTTGATAAAAACGGTAAAAGAAAAAAAAGTACTTTGTATAATTTACTCACTTTTATGGGCGATAAGTCCTTCCACCGAGGGCGATTTTGATCGCTATCACGATTATATCCCACCTACTGATCTATTATAATCTAGATCGAAGGAATGAGAACACCTTTTCTTAAGTTTCAATAATCACTTTAATAACACTTCTCTTTTACTTGTCGCACTACGTCTTCATCTTTGCACAGTCCAACATCAACTGTCTCTGCACGCCGCTGCTTCCCGCCACCGGCGCTAATTCCCGCCAAACGATTTTACCGGCACCCACAAAATAAAAGTGTCCAAAGCGAAAGGATTTGACTTGGTAGCAGCGGAAGTACGGCGTGCTCTTTTACAAATAAGTGTTGAATATTAAAGAAAACATTTACGAAATAAAGCTTACTTATTTAAACACATATTTACATTAAAATACATGTTACAAAATAAGGTATTAAAATCATACATCCGGAAATACCAAGTAATGACAGATCGTGGTATTTCCGGATGTAGCCACGATCTTAAATCAAATTACTATGCATCAGGATAGTATTAAATAATCATAGGTAGTGTAGGTACATTTACATAAAATATTACAAGTTTAATTATATAGATTCTTACACATAGAATCGCTTATAATAATACTATTTTTAAGTTTACAGAGAGGAACGTATTCAATTGCTTTAACGATGCCAAGGCATTCACATGTAAATACTGACGTTTCAGGTGGACCTTTTTTTTTTGGACTACTTTATATTGGGCATGAAAAACACCCACTCCTACAAAATTGTCAGATGAATGTTTTGACGCATCCGTGTAAATATGATGCCACCCATGCCACTTTTCATCTACGATGGAATTGTAATTAAATAAGCGTTAGCATTGGCATTATGTTTATCAATATCTGAGCAATAATTAACTGTTGGCGTATGCATTAAAGCTTCATATTTACAATTAAACATATCTAGATTCGGAGATCGATGTGTTGGTGCGTGAAAAGTTTTAAATCTGATATAACTTTTAACTAAGCAAGGAAGGGATTTGTGTTTCCAATAATTTGAAGACTCAATAAGATCGGTAAGAATATTAAGTTTTGAAATTAAAAGGCTGTTTGAAAATTTCAAGTCACGGAAAAACATACGGTCAGATAAAAATTGTCGTCTTAAATTAAGAGGGGGCTCATCACATTCAATTTGCAATGCATTTATAGGGCTAGATTTCATAGCCCCGGAGATTATTCTCAATGCTCTTGATTGGATAGAATCTAATTTCTACAGTTTAGCTAAGCCACAAGGCTCCCAATAAGAAGGTTCCATAGTCAAGAACACTTCGTACCAAAGCGTTGTAGAGAAGCTTTAAGGAAAAAAGGATGTCCACCCCACCATTCGCCCGAAAGACATCTCATATTAAAAATTAAAAAAGTGAGAAGTGAGAAGCTCCTAAATCTCAAATTTAGGAGCTTCTCACACTTCTCAGCAACATATGCACAATGTGGAACGCCTGAAAGTTTTGAATCCAAAAGAACGCCTAAAAACCGAACTACATTTTTCGTTGGAATTATACTGTTATTAAAATAAATTGTTGCAAAAAAGCATTTGTTGCCGAGTAAAGAGAAGCATCGAGCTCTTGAGCGCTGATATGCTCAAGCCATTTTGGTTCATCCAACTATTTAAATGATTTAAAGAAATTGATAATTGGTTGCATAATGCATTGACAGATCGATCCGTGGAGTATAAGACGAGATCATCAGCGTATTGTAGTAAATTCACTGGATTTTTGAGGGAAGATTCCAAATCGAAAGTATAAATGTTGAATAGAATAGGGCTGAGTACAGATCCTTGTGGCAGTCCTTTCCAGACGAGTCTGCTATGATCCCGTGCTTGGTCTAGTTTTATTGTTCTTCCTGACAGGAGGTTAAATATGAAGCAAGTGAGAACTTCTGGGATGTCAAGTTTATGAATCTTATATTTAAGAACATGTAGAAGAACATTGTCGTATGCTGATTCTAAATGTAAAAACGCTGCAAGAACCGATTCATTGTTTGTAAATGCTATCCGAATGTCTGTTACAAGAGTACCCACACTATCCAATGTACTCCTGCCCTTTCGAAAACCAAACTGTGACTCAGATAAAATACCACGATTTTCGACAAGCCATTCGAGGCGGTTTTTGACTAAGTTCTCAGCTACTTTTACCTTAACAGAAGATAGAGCTATTGGGCGATACGATGATACTGCGTTTGGTCTTTTACCTGGTTTAAGAATTGGAAGAACAATTTGGGATTTCCAGCAAGGAGGGATATTTCCGGATAACATTACTGTGTTAATTATGTCCAGATAATATACAAGCGATGATTCAGTGAGGTTGGCTAAAAATGAATACTGTATGCCATCTCCTCCAGGGGCAGAATCTTTTACAGCCAATAGAACCCCTTTTAATTCTTGTATGGTGAAGGGAGAATTTAAACTTGATTGGCTGTGGAATACTGTAGCGGGAGTAGAATTGTAAAAATGATCATGCTGTGGTACTGTCAGTGGTGCCAGTCGATTGAGAAATTGGTCATTCCGATTTAGCAGGTAAGGATGAAAAAGAGGAATCACTAATGCCGCTTCTAAATCTTCTGATATTACGCCATACGATAGAAGGGCTTATATAAGGAGAGATAGAGAGGCAAAAGTTTCTCCATCCTTGGAATTTCTTTTCTTTGAGTAGTTTACGTGTCTCTGCTAATAATTTAGTCAAGGTTTCAAAATTTTCCATTGTCATCTCGATGTTGTACTGAAGTTCAGCATATTTTCTTTTTTTTTACTGCTTCAGTGCATTCTCTGTCCCACCAAGGTGGAGAAGGAAGGAAGCCAGTAGCTGAATTTTTAAGGGGAAACGTTTCGTCCGCAGCTAGAGTGAGTATTTTTGTGAAAGTGTCAGTGTCGTTAAGAAGTTCGTGTATTAAATTTGATATTTTATGCTCTACAGATGTTTTGAATTTGTTCCATAATTTATTATTATTAAGGTTATATTTTAATCGTGGTTTTTGAGGAGTATCTCGAGGACCGTTATAAGGAAGAGTAATAACAATCGGAAAATGGTCACTTCCAAAAGTAGATGATATTGTATGCCATGTTAACGATGAAGTTAAGTTTGGTCTACAAATTGATAGATCTACTGCACTTTTATTTTTATCAGGAGGTGAGCGTCTGGTAGGGGAGCCAGTATTTATGATGCAAAGATTGTATGTATTTAGAAAGTCTATTAGCAGTTCACCACAGTAAATAGAAATAGTACATCCCCAAGAAGTATGATGGGAATTAAAGTCTCCTAAAACTAAGAAAGGTCTGGGGAGACGAGAGAATAGATCATTTAAGTAGTGGAAAGCTAAAGAAGAAGGGTATGGAATATATATAGAAATAACAAAACTGTTATTCACTTGTGCTGCTACCACGGAAAAATGATTGTAGGTCGGAAGAGTTAAAGGACAGAGAGAGATGGTATTTCTGATGAGCAAGGCGGCACCGCCATACCCATCAGATCTATCATCTCTTAAACAAGAGAATCCGTGGATTTTGAAAATGGAGCCTGGCTCAAGCCAGGTCTCTGAAAATGAGAATAAACAAGTGTTGTACTTGTTTATTAAGTGAATAATTTCACTTTTTTTATGAACTGCACTTCTGCAGTTTCATTGTATTATCTTTTGTAAGACCGCCATTTTTAATGGCTTTAGGTGTTCTAAACATGTCAATTATAGGGGCAACGATGGACGGTACTGCAATGTTTGACTGGGTCAATGTCTCGATGAGGATTTGAATGATGTCTGATGTCGACATCATTAATGGATTATGTTTGATTTTAAGAGCGCAACCATCTTGTGGAGTGGGAATATTATACTCATTGATAATATTTTGGTGAGCTGCTCGGTCGTATCCTTTTGATGGGTTGGAGGTTTGACGGCGGTTAGTATAAACTGTTTTTTTTTATATGAAATTTGTGATGGACGTTGAGTAAATGTAGTTGGTGGGTTAGAATGAAACTGATTTGAGCTGAGCTGAGGGACAGAGTTAACAACATCGGCATAAGATTCCGATACTGGTGGGACCAATTTGGATGCTTGGCCATATGAGATGCTATTTTCAGCCATAGTAACCTTGATTTGCTTTTGACGTGTGAATTCGGGGCATGATTTACTAATTGCAAAATGAGCTCCTGAGCACAGACAACACGAAACGCTATTTTTATCCACATCACAAGTATCACCAGTATGTTCATTACCACACTTGTAACACTTGGGCTTAGAGCGGCATTGAAGTTTTGTATGACCAAAACGACAACAGTTGAAACATTGAATAGTCGGGTACATGTAAAGGTCAACTAGCAGAGAATTATAGCAAATAAAAATTATTTTAGGTAGGACTTGACCGTCAAATGTAAGGACAACGCTCTGTGTTGGTTTCCAAACCGGGGAACCTTCTACCATAGTCTTATAATTTATTCTTCTTACCTTTAGAATCCTTCCACATCCGCTGGGCACTGATGTGTTTTCTGTCACTTCGTCTGGTGACCATTCCGATGGCACTCTACGGACCACACCCATTCGTGTAACATTGAAATATCGAATGAAGGCTTTTAAATCCTTAGTTGCTAGATTCTTGCTAGATATGAATGTACTGGCATCATTAAATTCTGAGAAAGCAAGTGAAATTCTATTCGTTCCTATTCTTTTCAAAGAACCATCAATAATGCCATTGAAAGAGTTTGTTTTTAGGAATTTGCCGAATGAGACTGGATGAAGAGTAGTTCCATCATCAGGTGCTTTCATTACCCGTTGTACATGTACAATAAATGGAGCAATATCTGTGGGTTCGTATTTAGTTCGTGAAACGGAAATAAATCCTTGGGGAACGGGAGTATTATTTGATGTGGATGGAATAGCAATAGGATTTTCAATAGGTTGATTGGAAATATTATTAGTAGTTTTATCACTAGTGTCACTATCTAAGCAGTGACAACCAGTTTTACCATCAACCGCCTGAGCGTGCTTCCTTTTTTTCAGATTGCATGTTTTGCAAATCTTACTAAGACGACTTCTTTTGCGACCAGTGCGCTGGGTACTAGACCCGTCCGTATCCATACCAGACTAGTTTGAAATGATATTATGCGTTGTTACGGTCACATAATTAGCCACCGGGGGGACTATGCCCCCCGGGCCCTGCAAGTCGGGCGGCTCATTCATAAATGACAAAAAACTTACCGAGTCCGGGTAACTATAAACTTACAAACCAAATATATACATTAAATTTTAATATTATTTACACTAAAATACTCTACTGATCCCTATAGTAATAAAAGAGGAAAATAAATTTTCACTGAAAAAAACCACGACCGCCTAATTCGACGTTTCCCGCGCTTTTTTATCAGTGTGTGAGCTGAGTCTCGAGCAATCAAATCAAAACTACATAAATATCCTATCTCTAATCTGTGATAAATATTAACAATCTGTGGAGCACCCTCGGTTAATGAATTCTCCGGGCCCGGGCCCCAGGGGCCCACTAATGCCTTAAAAAATCGGACACTTTTTTCAAGGCATTAGTGGTTGCGATATTGAGAATTCGATTGAAGCCAACTTATGTGGCCGGCAGCCGTCAAATTCAATAATGCTTTGCGATAGAGTCGATTTTGCTATGAAAAAAGTGATAATCCGATTGTAGCCAAGTTATGGAATTGGGCCACTGCAGCCCGATTCTATAACTTGGCTTCAATCGAATTCTCAGTATCGCAACCACTAATGCCTTGCGATAGAGTCGAAATTGCTATGAAAAGAGTGATAATCCGATTGTAGCCAAGTTATAGAATTGGGCCACTGACCACAGAACTTGGCTTCAATCAGATTGTCACTTTTTTCATAGCAAAATCGACTCTATCGCAGAGCATTATTGAATTTGACGGCTTGAAACCGTCATGATCAACATTACGTAATCGCACTGCCGTTCTGTCTGTGGATCACATCCCAATCCCAAACACAATCTTTCAAATTTTAATAACTCCTCAAAGATAATTTATTTACTACCTACAACCTACGTTGTCTCATGGCATGGTTTAATAATAAAATTGTAACTACGACTACGCCTGTTTTCTTGAATCATGCATTGTCTTTATGTAGGTAGGTATCTACCAGCCATCAGCCAAGCCAACGCAAATATAATTATCTTTCGTTGTTTGTTGGGATTTGTTCCTTTTCATAACAACTTCAATTTTCACGTATTTTCAATAATATTGTGTGTGATTGATTGATTTTCAGATCATCCGTGATGTTCATTAATGCCTTAAGATCATAGATGTTCTGGAAAGTGAACAGTGCAGTCAGTGCACACTACACACCACCCCTCGAAGTTTCTCCACAGAATTCACTTGCATTAGTTGCACTCTATAGTTGCCAACATGCGTTTAACAAAGTGGCATACTTAACATCTTCCTCTCGCTTTCCTGAAATCTATGGGAGCAAGTGAGTAGAATGTTCCTTGTATGGAACATACTACTCTCTAGCAAAAGTCTCTCTATGAAAAGTGTAACAATGAGCTGCGTGCTCTCATTGGTCAACTGTTTAACTGATGAGCTTGCGCAGTGCTAGCATATATGATAAAACAGAATCGAGCGATGATAAAGCAGAGCTTGAATAGCGATGATGATGATAAAGCAGTGCTTGAACAGCGATGATAAAACAGCTTGAACTGATGTTACACATCATATGCAAGTACTGCGTTTTTTTTGTCCTATTAAATTCAATCTCTTACTACCTACTCCATTAGCAAAAGAGTTCCGTTTGGACCCTTCTGGTACGGAACCCAAAAATAAAGGAGAAATGTCACCTGTGTTGGGATGTTGTGATGGTTATTTGTATATAATTTGTATTATTACATATTCGTTTTTGTTCTACTAAATTGAATCTTTTATTACCATTACCCTACAAAAAAAGCAACAGCAACAGGATTCCGTTTGGTTTGGACTAAATAATAATAATACTTTAAATAAAATCAAGACGAATAAGTTCTCTAACTAAAACCCAACTACAATGGGGTAAAAAATAGCCTATGACACTCTTGCGATGAAGACGATTGATTGATACTTTGCTTCCATTGCTTCGCCATAGTCAGGTAAAAAAATATATGCCTATGACCAACGATATTTTAAATAAATCTCATTGCCTATGACACTATATCTGAAGACAAAACTTGACGCTTGACAAAATCGGACCAATAGGGACGACGCTATGGTGGAACATCCACATACCCACATACATATACCGGCTGTCCCAGGAAGAAGTGATGAGCGGAGGTCCCGGGATAGAGCATTACCAGAGGCACCCGAATAAACCCCGGAAAATATCAAGCGATTTTTGATATTTTCGGAGATACTCCAGTTTTTATTTTCTCCTGATTTCGACACAAACATGAGCGCCAGGAGGACGGTGCAAGGGGGTTCACTTTCACCCCTCTAACTATACACAATTTCATAACTTTAAAAAATAAATGAACAAAAATATAAAAAGAACGCGATTTTTACTATTTAGTTTCCATGATTGTTTTCTTATTATTTATAACTAGCTGTACCCGCGGCTTCGCACGCGTGGTCTTTTCTTTAGGTTCAAAGTACCATAATGTGCTATTCCAGGACCAATATACCAACATTTTAACAAAATTTCTTCAGCCTTCTAAAATACTTTTATCAATTGCTCGGCTTCTAACTCACTGGATTGAGATACCAATTAGACCAGATTTAAATCAAACCCTAAGCTATCTAACAATGAAAACCGCATTGCAATTGTTCACGCATCAGTGGTTACGTGATGCGTGAACAAACAAACATACAGACAAACTAAAAGAAAGACACGATTATCAAAAAAAAAATTGTTCAATACCCTTTTTAAGCACCCAAGAGCATTTTTTTCATTTGAATTCATTTAGTAGTTTGGTTGCAATGCGCGGTCAAGTTACGGACAAACAGACAGACAACATTAAAAAGTAAAACAATTTGCCTTCAGTATCGAATATAGAGAACCATTCAAAAAATATTTTTTATTCCTTAAATATTAACATAACTTTGGACCCATATCCCGCAGAAACCCTTTACTTTTTCGGGATAAAAAACTTAAGACAGTGCCAAGTTCCATCAAAACCCCTCCATGAGTTTCAACTTTTTATTTTTATTTTAGGAATGACTAATGCTGTTGGCCTTATCGGCCTCTACATCTTGAACCGGACTTGGGGGCGGGCGCTTACAAGCACTCCGCCGCAATGCGTGACGCAGAAGGCGCACGCCAAAGTTAAAATTTAGACGACCCGCACGAGGGTACCCAGGGGGTACGGCCCTCGGCTTGGACGGCCGTCTGATTACGGGGGTATCGAACTAAACACCCCTGGATCGCTACCGTTAGGTAGTGATCGAGGGGGCCCTGAACAATGGCTAGGTGCCCTTTGATTGACTTTTATAACTGACCACCGATTCGTAATACACCTTCGAGAAGAATCGGCAAGAAACTCGAAGGCGAATAATATCTGACTATGTGTTATGGGAGCTTCGACCTCGCCGCCGAGGTTGGTGTCTGTGTCTAAGTATGTTGATACCCCCTGGCGGGTTGCCAGAGGTGGTCGGATTGGGCGAGGCCATCGCTGCCAATACTTTGACTGCGATGGCGTCGTCCGGATCGTCCAGGACATCGCGGGTACGTCTACGGAGGGCAATACTGTCTATCGTATAGTCGGAGGCTTTTACTACGAGCGGGTTGGGGTGATGGGGCGCCGCATCAAAGTAGCGGCGAGAGGCATCTTTCATGAATTGACTGATCGAGGGAAGCTCGATATCGCGGTGCAGGTCGGCGTTCCTCTGATACCAGGGAGCACCAACTGCATTTCGAAGGAATTTATTTTGGACTCTCTGGAGCGGTTCCAGGATTGACGAATCGGCGTGCGCGAATTCTATAGACGCGTAAGTCATGACGGGAAGGATGCAGGCTTTGTAAAGCATTACCTTATTCCTAAGGGACATTTTACTCCGCTTGCCTAAGAGAGGGTAAAGGCGGCCTTGGAAGAAGGACGCCCTGTCGCGGACTACTTTAACGTGTTTGTCGAATCTCAGTCGATAATCAAGGGTAACTCCTAGGTACTTGGTTTATTTCACCCACGGGATGGGTTGATCGAACATCGTAAGACGACAGGATGGAAGGTACCGCTTGGTGTCCTCAGTGAAGCGCATTGCTGCGCTTTTCTCAGGGTTCACTAAGATGCGCCATCTTCGGAACCACTCTCCGAGGGCGACGAGCGCCCGTTGGATGCGTTTCCGAAGATGGATTGGCTTCCATTCGGTCGCGTAGATCGCGGTATCGTCGGCGAAAAGGGAGATCTCTACGATTGGGGGGTGCGGAAAATCGCTAGTGTACAGTGAGTACAGAAGCGGGGAGAGCGCGGAGCCCTGAGGGACTCCGGCTCTGATGGGGTGAGGATTGGATTTGACTCCCTCGACACGATAACAAAAGCTGCGGTCTTTGAGGTAGTCTTGTACTATGAGCACAAGACGATCTGGCAATCCGAGCTGGTACAACTTGTATATCAGCCCGGCGTGCCAGACTTTGTCAAAAGCCTTAGCCACGTCTAGGAAGACGGCTATCCTGGTTTGGGGATTCGGATATCTGTTGAAGCTAGCGAGAATGTGCTCCGTGATGCGGTGCACCTGTTGGGGGCAAGAGTGTTTGGCTCTAAAGCCAAACTGTTGGTCGGGAAGGAGATTCTTTGAGTTTACAATGAACCGGAGTCGACTCAGAATGAGTCGCTCGTAGATCTTCCCCAGAGAGCTGAGGAGACTGATTGGATGGTAGCTAGTGGGCACGGTAGATTTCTTGCCTGGTTTGTGAATGCCGATGACGTCGGCACTCTTCCGGGCGTCGGGGAACGAGTGATTGCTCATAGCGGCATTGAAGATGCTGAGTAAGAGGTAAACTAATGGGACAGAGAAGTGCTTGAGCACCCTGTTGCTGATACCGTCAGCACCAGGGGCCTTCCGCACCTTGAGACCTTTGATTATCGACTCGACCTCGGCCGCTTTCACGGGCTCGAGGGGTGGGTCAGTCGGAGGTTGGGCGTTTCTACGTTCAATTTCACGGTCCACCGCGGCGATGTGGACATGATCGTCGGTAGGGGTCCATTGGGCTTCGAGGCTCTCGGCCAAGCACTCGGCCTTTTCGTCGTCTTCGAACGCCGGCGGGAGGTCGAACCTTTCGAAGGGGGGGGGGGGGAGGGGGGGAGGTAGCTGATTGGGTGTCAGACTTGAACTTTTTCGGCATCTTCCAATACGCTAGGTGAGATGGCGAAATGTCAGTCATCTTATCGTCCCATTGATTAGTACGCAAATCCTTTATGAGTTTATTTACCGCGCGATGAAAGCCTTGCATAATGGATTTGGTTGTCGGGTGGGTGAGTTTCAGCGTAGTATGTGTTCTTTTAAATAAGTTTCAACCTCTATCCTGCGAGAACCCATAAATTTTTCGAGATGTAAAGTATCCTATGACCTACCTCGTAATATGAACTCAAATCATACCAAGTTTTAATTGAATTCATCCAGTAGTTCCAGCGGCTTGATGCGCGGCTAAGATACAGACTGACAGACATACAGACAAAAATGAAAAAAACATAAGTTTAGGCTTCATTTTCGAAAATAGAGTAACTTCCAAAAAAAACACTATTTCTTTAATGTACAGAATTTGGACCCATATCCCGCAGGAACTCTTTATTTTTTCGGGACAAAATGTATCCATAATTTTCACCCATCTTATAATTTATGTCTGTGCCAAGTTGCATCAACATCGGTCCAATAGTTTCAGCGTACTTTTTCGAATTATTGCATTGTCATTGGTCTTTGACAGGTTTGCAAAATTTGCATGAAATCTGACCGTTTAAAGTGGGGCAAAATAGCGTCCAAAGGAGTCGGTTACAAACATACAAACATACAAGTGAAGCTCATCTAAGTAGAATACAAAAATGGTAATTAAAACTAAATTGAGTACATTAAGATATCTAAGTACAACATTACTTTGGTGTGTACATTCAAAACAGGTTAGTACTTATTTTTATTTTATGTGGTTGTGCCAGAATCGACATCATCCATACAATATAAAAGTGAAACGTCTGTTTGTTTGGGTAGTTTTAACGCGATAACGGCTGACCGGATTTTGATGAAATTTGGAATAGATTTATCTTTCCTGTAATAACACAAAGGATACTTTTTATCCCTGCAAATGGTAAGCTTCCACGGGAAAACTGGAAAATATCGATTAGTCAGTTGCCATGGAAACGAAATAGCTTTTGACAAGTCTATAAAAAGCATCAAGAGCGTAGGTGTCAAAGAGAATACAATACATTGGTGCTATACTTCTGCAATGGTTTTTAATATCCTAGAAAAAAGGGGGCTTTTTCGCGATAAATTGTAGTCCGCGCGGACGTAGTCGCGGGCGCAAGCTAGTTATCTACATACTATTCATACTTCCCTATAAAATTACATGGCATTTATCAACTACATAGAAAAATTTCAACTGAACGCGGTACTAAATTGATGACTCTTCTATAACTATACATATTTATTATCTAGGAATGTATATCTAAACTTGGCTATCCCGTATTCAATAAATGATTTAGATTTTGAAGTGACACTGCTTCAATAATGTTTAGATGTAAAAAGGCCGTGTTCAGGTCAAAATGATGATACCCTTACCAGCGCAGCTTTACTTATATTCACACAAAATATATACATAATTAAGGTTCCTCTCTAGAAATAACTGATATATAATCACTCGTACACACACACTCACACAATTATGTCCATTAATATTAAAATTACCGATAACGGATTTAAATTAAATTATTGTACATATTGCCTAACATAATGCAAACTTATTCCCCCTTATTACAAAAGATGGACGAAAGTACCGGGTTTAGTCCATGTACCAACGGTTTTTTAACCCCCGAACAAAGATACGGGTGTTATAAAATTAGGGCATATATTTGTGTCTGTGTGTGGCAAGTGTGGCATCGTAGCTCCCAAACGAACGGAACGATTTTAATGCGTTTTTTTTGTTTGAAAGCTGATGTGACCGAGACGGTTTTTATCTATAATGGGGGAAGGAGAGGGGGGAGGGGGTGAAAATAGAGCTCCCAAACGAATGGACCGATATATTTGCGGGTTTTATGTTTGAAATCTGATGTCAACGACGTGATGTCAATGCAGTGGTTTTTAGCTAAACAGAGGGGTGGGGAGGGGATTTAAGTTTATTTTTTTTTGGTTTGAGGGTTTTTTAATATTTGAAAGCTGGGGTAAACGAGATTGGTCTTAGCTATAGTGTGGGGAAGGAGGAAAGGGGGGGGGGGACTTTAGCTCCCAAACGAATAGACCGTTTTTGTTCCGGTTTTTTCTGTTGGAGTGCTGGTGTGATCGAGATGGTTAAATGAAAGATGAGTGGCGGTAAAATACCGCAGCTCAATCGGTCCATTCATTTGGAAACTATGATTCTTACACCCCTTTCTTCAACTCCCCTCCCCCCTCCCATATAGCTAAGAACCATCGAAATCACATCAGTTTTCAAACATAAAAAAAACACATTAAAATCGGTCCATTCGTTTGGGAGCTAGGATCTCACCACCCCCATTCTGTGCTTACAAAGTACGAGATAAAAATGTTTTTTTTTTATGTGACACCAATTTTATTTCTGGGTTAATCATAAAACAAGATACAGATTTAGAAATTGCAATCCGGAAAACCGAATCCAGTATTCCGGTATCACTAAACGTTTACCGGATCCGATAATGCCCGTATTTGGCAAAACAATCGCGCTGTTGCATGAGTAGGGAGATAAAACGTGGACGAAACAGTTGAAAAGAACTTCGATTCACAATCACTGAAAAAAAGATTTACAATTAAAAATATAGAAATAAGCAATGTTTTTTACCATACATACTAATAACTAGCTTATAAGCTTAAAAAAACACGCCTGCCCTGCCAAAACAAAGCTTTTGCCAATAAATTATATACTGTTGGAATGTGCTTTACCAAGACCTTCAAGTTTGAAAATGGTGTCATACTGCCGCCATAATGAGTGTTTAAAAAATAAATATAGCCTATGTTACTCGGGGATGTAAGGATTCTAACGATACCCCATACGTCTAAATCTGTTCAGGCATTTAAATGTTATAGATAGATAGATAGATAGATAACTCTTTATTGTACACCACATAGAACAAAAAATACAAAAATAACTAAAACATTTATACAAAATAAATGGGACAATGGGCGGTCTTATCGCTAAAAAGCGATCTCTTCCAGACAACCTTTGGATGGAAAGGAATTAATATACGGCAAAGACGGTGGTGTTATAGTGTTATGTATACAAATATACATGAATGCTAATAACGTAACACTCCTTTTTTGGGCGGTCGTGTAAAAAAGGGAACGATTTTGATAAAGTACTAAAAAAAATAGGAAATAAATTGCATTTGAATATGAAGGAGTTCGAGCTTTCATAAATATATGAAAGAGACTTGTTAGCATGCTCAAAAACCTAATTATTGTGATTTCAGTAGATTATGTTAGTGAAATCTAAAGGTGGGTACTGATCGAGGTTACAGGGCGTAATGTAACGTGTTACACACCGAGCATTCGTGCTGTCAGTACGTCGTGTTACGGGGAAACCAGCGAACAACGAGCCGCTCGTTGCTCGCTTTGAGTGCTCCACTCGGCTGTCAGTTTTTTTAGCGAATTCTTTGACTATTACGCGGTTCAGTCAGTACGCTGTTGCAAGTCGTCACGAGCGCACGCGGTGCGTCGCACGTCGCGAGTGATCACACGTCGTTCCTCTCGTAATTATTTCATTTATTTCTCGAAACATGGAGTGGTACAAAGAAAAAACTGTATTTTATAGCAAAATACAGAGAAGAACCAGTGTTGTGGAACCCAGCTCATCCAGAGCATTCAAGGGATAGATAGGCGCTGATTTACTCGACAGCGAAAGAGAAACGTGTAAAAAGAAAATGACAAGTTTACTGGCATCATTGAGGAGGGCAAAACAAAAAACTAAACAATCAACTGGTACAGGAAAAGGTACGTAATTATTGATTAAGTTTTTAAGTACTTAGGCCCACTTGCACCACCACAATAGCACGGGTTAACCGAATAGTGTCGCCGGCCTCCAGACTCGGCGTGAGATGGTTTTGTGGTGGCGTGACCGTTTTGCCGTTAACTACAATATTAACTCTGTATTAACGTTTAATCCCGGGTTAGTGCGGATGGTACAAGTGACAGATACAATTTGCTTTTTTATTTAAATATAATTTTACAATTATTTTTCTAGCATAGATTACGATATTCACGAAATATACTACTTTGGCTCGACGTTTGTTAATTTCAACTTAAATTTCAGGTGCAGAAGAAGTGTATACTGTTTTTGCATACAAAGCTGAGATTTCTACTGGATAGAAATACACCTCGTAGCACAACAGATACTGTAAGTCCATTTTAAGCATAATTTTCTTGCCAGCTTACAGACTTGCTGAATGCAGTATTCAGCAACTTCATTACGAATATTGTGAGCAGATCTTGTAGCCCTTAGCGGTCTTATTTGCAAGGGTAACATACTAGTCATATCATTGTTACATTCTCTCCAGTTTCCTAATCTGACCTGGCCGTTCGATTCTTCGTCAAAGCTACCTGCAGGGTATATACATGAGCATTATTACCTCTTCTTAAAAAATTGTGAAGGCATGTTATTGCTGTTACGACAGATGTCGCGGTTTTCGGTTCTAACAACATTGGTTTCCGCAAAACTCTAAACACTGCAGACAGTATGCCGAACACAATTTCCACCACTCTACGAGCTCTGCAAAGTCGGTAGTTATATATTCTTTCTTTAGAACCACGTTCATGATATCCTGCATATACTTTCATCATATTTTCGGAAAGAGCAAAAGCTTCATCGCCAACAATGTAAAATGGAATTTCTTGTGTTCTTGCTGGCGACGCAGTGGGTTGAGGGATGTTTAATGCATTATATTTCGTTTAATACACAGTTGTTGAAAACGCCTCCATCAGATATTCTTCCTTGACATCCAATGTTTACATACAAAAAGTTATATTTCGCGTCAACAACTGCCAGTAATACGATGCTGAAGAAACCCTTGTAATTATAAAATTCATTTCCACTGTTGATTGGTGACTGCAGTACAATATGTTTACCGTCGATGGCGCCTATGCAATGTGGAAAATTCCACAAAGTATCATAGTCATTTGCTACAACCAGCCATTGCTCCGGTGTTCCTGCCATCTGAAATAATGATTTATATTTATTTTCAGCTACGTGAACGTGAAGGTGCTTCAGAACACCGCCGCCTGATGATTGCCCTTCGCCTGCCAATAAAAGCGACAATGATTTCCCTCCGCCTGCCAATAAAAGCGACAATTATTGCCCTACGCCTGCCAAAAAAAGCGAAAATGATTGCCCTCCGCCTCCAAAAAGGAAGAAAGCAGTAGCCCCAGGCCCGGAAGAGATAATGACATCTACTTTCAATATTTTAAAAAAGAAAACCGAGTAAACGGAGTCAACTTCGCACAAACTTGACGAATGGTATATTTTTGGCAAATAAATTAAGATCATATTCAAAGACAACAAAAATAAATGTGCAGCATTACATATAAAATATATTGTTTAGTGCTGATCGCGGAGATTATGACTATATTGGCATGAATATCTATAATTCTTCACAAGGATACTCGACACGACCAACAACTTCAAGAGCCTCATCGATGCCACAGCAAAGCCCTGAAACACCTGCATCAAATACGTCCGATAAAAATGATTATGGGTCACCAGCTATGAGTGAACAATTTCTATCAGAATTTGGTGATTTAATTAATTAATTAATTTGATATGTAATGACTACTTATTCTGAATTAATTAAAACAGTACATACTTTTACATAATCTTTTAATGCTCCAATAAGGGCTTCGCTGACCTCTTTTACTATAAATCCTATTCGTTGCTTTGATATCTTGAAAATATATTGCGTACTAGTAAAGGAATCTCCTGTAGCATAAAAACGAAGCGTTAGTGCTAATCGTTCCGTGACACTGATTGCTTTTCTATAATTTGTATCTTTTTATGTACTTTTGGTCCAATTAAATTCAAAAGTTCTTCAAAATCGATCGGAGACATGCGTACAAAGTTTTTATACTGTCCAGTAATCATTTGGTTTTTTAATATTGGTATGAATGACAAACTACCACATACGCCACTGTTTTTAAATAAGTTTGATGTCCAGTAACGTTTTTTCTTCTTAATTTGGATGAAACAATAATTAAGTAGAATCAAAGATACCAACACGTCCTCGCTGTCGGCCATCTTCTGGCGGCAAAAACGGAGCACAGAGTTTTGACGAGCATTTTACGCCGATTTTAGAACACAGCGTAACACACTCGATACGAATGTTACATTACCTCGTAACGTTGGTCAGTACCCACCTTAATGAAACCGAACCACTCAAGTTCAAATTTAACTAGTTACCTACCACTGTACTGGATTATTATTTATTTGCTCGCTTTCTAATAATAACAACGCAAATGAAGCTGTTTTAGTTGATTTATATTAACTAGCTATACAATAAACTCACTGTAATTCTAGTCAATAATCCATTTTGGAACAAAAAGGGAAACTTATCCTGACTTCATTAATCCGGCCGGGAAATCCGGTCAGATCCGGTCGGATAGGAAATTACACCGGATTGCAATCCCTACCCGCATTATAGGTAAGAACCATCTCGATCACATCAGCTTTCAAACAGAAAAAAAGCATCATAATCGGTCCATTCGTTTGGAAGCTATGCCACAGACAAACACACACACGAACACACACACACACCCAGTCACAGAGTGATACACACCCTAAACCTCAGAGAAATTAGAATATATAATTTCTCTGAGCCCTAAACTTATAACACCCGTCTCTTTGTTCGGGGGTTAAAAAAGGGGTGAAATGTGAGAGGTTGAAATGTTGAGTTAGTACCATAGTTAAACTAGGTTCCTCGGAGGATTATCTTTAGTACCATAGATGTATGTGTATGTACCATAGATATTACTCGAATCAGCGAAAAAACTTCGTGTTGCTACGAGTATAAGACTTATAGATAGATAAACGCTTTATTGCACACCAAATCAATCATACACATGAATAGACATTAAACTTAAATAGAGTACAATGGGCGGGCTTATCGCTTAAAGCGATTTATGTTTAGTCCATGGACTAAACCCGGTACTTTCATCTGTTTTTTGTAATAAGGCTGATTATGTGTGTTGTTGCTCTCTGATGTCCACTAATTAGTCTAAAATAACGAGTGGCTCTGTGAGCTGTAGACCTCGCGCGTACAAACTTATTTGCAAACAATCTAGCGGTGAACAGTAGCGCCATCTAGTTACCTTATTGTACAACTAATATTAATAACCAAGGTGCTCCATCAATCCCTACCTAGTAGGTAAAGGGCTGATTCCCCTGGTACAAACACAAAAGTGAGAAATTGACTGCATTTTGAGGAGCTATTCTGCTCATCACGCTGAAGATTCTCAAAAGATCTTCACTATTTTTTTCACACAATTCTAGGCCATAAAATAATAATAATTAGTTCTGATATTATTTTGTTTAAACGGACTACTTTTAATTTAGCAAAGGTTTCTTCTAATGTCGGGTCCAGACCAAGAGAACGAGAGCAAGCGAAGGTTACCGAGCGAAAGCGAACAAATCAATGTGGACGACTTAACAAAAGCGAGCGAGAGCCAGCGTAGGCCTTCGTTCGCATTTGGCCGTGCTCCGCCCCGTGTCGGTACATTAAAGGGATTATAGCAAGCGAGTGTATATACGAACGGGCGAATGCTCATTCTACAGCGACCGTTGCACGGATCGGACGTCTCGCGCATACATTTTTAGGAAGGTCATTCTTGTTGTTTATTAAGTATGGAATAGTCGAATGAAAATCTTCTGGGGTTCATAGAGCTTTATAAGTATATTTTAATATAATAGCAATAATAAATACTGAGCAGGGACAGCTTCACGAAGTTTTTGTTAGGAATATGTAGTTTCAAAATATTTAAATATTTTGAAACTACATATTCCTTATTTGGGTAATTATCATATACGTAAATAAAGTGTGATTTGTAAATAAATAAAAGAATAGTCCAAAATTTTGTTTTTTTTTGGGTGCACCGCTTATATCTTAATTGTATTAGGCATAAATATAATGTTAATTGAACAGTTTTTTTATTTTTTTTTAATATTTTAAATGTCACGGTCCGTGTAATGTGACATCGTTTTCTTACAAAACATCGTTATCGTTTTCTTAAAAGTACTATTAAATAAAGAAACGAATCTTTAGCTGTTTAATTCACAAAAATAACATAGTTTTAGGCAGCCATCTTGTCTCAGCCCAGTTTTCGTACGTTAATGCAAGGGTCTGTGGAGCTACATTTATTAAAAGTAATTTGTTAACAAAATCGGCAAGCATAACGTGTCACAACTGTGAATATTCTGGCAAGGGTATGTAAACCTCTAACTTAAATTCCTGATAACATGAGTTGCGTATTGTAATAAAGTTTCTTCCTAAATTATATTAATCACATGGTGTTTATTTTTAGTTATAAAATGGCGGTAACAAGGTCAAAATGCCAAAGAAAAAAAAAAGGCAAAATGGCGAAGGAGCGGAATTTTACGTACACCTGGGTAAAAGGGTGCAAAATATTTATTCGCAAGAATCCAACTTCACCTGCTATCACCATCAAGTCGGAATCGGATTTGCAAAAACTGTCGCGCTGATATTCAGTTTAGTTATAATATTATTTATTTAACTTAAATTATTTTCTGGTAATTGCATCTTCTGGTTGCAAAGTTTGAGAGCCATTAGTTTGTTATCTTATACCTGCGCATACGCGCCTACCATGCGCTGTACGTATGATGTCTCGTTCTCGCTCGTGCGGCCTACCTTTTACTATTACTTACTAAGATTTGTGCATAATATTTTCACGAATAATCCCTACTTCTCATGTACTTTCCATAAAATTGGAGTCAGACTTAAAATAGTAATAGTTTTTGTTATTTTTAAACTTATATTTTTAGTACTGCTAATGTATCCGTTCGACATTGATTGTAGCCTTGGTTTGTTAAATACCTGCTTACTTGCACTCCAGTATGCCTGCTCGGGCGCTGCGCTTGCGCGTGTCTTTTTCTACCTATCGTCTTTGCCATCACTTCGTCTCTTTCGGTCAGCCATTTGCTATTGTTCATGTGTGGTTTTTGTCAACTCTAATTATTATCTTATAGACTTACTATCTTTCATTCGTATTTTTTATGACTTATGCGTAGATTTTATTGCTTTATTCAATATGCTATTATATTCCCTTGCATTTCTATTTGTTTGTATGCCTAATCAACTGCTATTTTTTTGTTTTAAAAATGATGGTTAACGTTTATTATCAAAATGTTCGGGGTTTAAAAACTAAAGTTCTGCCTTCTATAGAAACATTTGTTTACATTCTTATGATGTCATCTGTTTGTTTGGTTCGATGATCGGTATATAGTATGGAGACGTGACCGAGATTACAAAAGGACTCACCAGACGATGGGGGGTGGGGTGTTGATTGCTGTTCGCTGGGAACTCATCGCTGATGCTCGCAGTAATTGGTGCTCGAGTGCCGAAGATTTATGGGTAACGTTGACACTTCAACGGCGTAAACCGAAGGTAGTTTACAAATTACACTTATGTATAGTTTATATATGTAACCAGAATTTTGGCAGTTCATTGTCTGCTCAGTTGACTAATTTTTCCGTAAATATCGTTTTAGCTAATCCGTGATAAATTTTTACTGATTGGCGACTTTAACATGCCAAATCTGATCTGGATCTGGATCTCCACTGATGATAGTTGTTCTTATTATGCTGAAAATGTTCAAGGCTCCAGTCAATTTGATTTGTTTGATAATGTCAGTTTGTGCAAATTATCGCAATATAATTTTGTAAATAATAATAATAATAGAATTCTGGATTTGATTTTCTCAAATAGTGAAGTATCAGTCACCCGTTGCCTCTATCCTCTAATAACGGAAGACTTGCATCACCCTGCTCTTTGTGTTTCTGCTGACTTCGTCCAGCTGCATGCTCTTAGGGGTCTACCCTATACTAAAAACTTATATGATTCTGGTGATTATGATTCAATTTCTCTAAATATTGAGTTAGTCGATTGGAGGCATGAATTGTACGCGAGGCCATTAGAAAATGCTGTAGCGTTCTTCTATGATGTATTGGATGATTTGCGAAAGACTTATATACCTACTAAAATTGTCACCCCTTCGCAGAAATATCCTCCCTGGTTTAGAAAACCGCTTATTAAGGTATTAAGAGAGAAATATAAATATCACTCGAAATATAAAGTCTATGGTAACCGTTCTGACTTTCAATCTTTTGTCATTTTAAGAGATCGTTCCAAAGCCTTGGAAAAGGATATGTTTGAGGACTATATTACTAACATTGAGAAAAATATTTCTAAAAACCCGAAAGCATTTTGGTCGTATGTTAAATCAAAAAATCGAGCATTGGTTCACGATAGGTACTTTGATACCATCTATTAGAAACTATGTGATTGGTAGTTCGTCCAATAGAAGAAAAGCGAAGTCTCATGGTGGTTCTTTAATTTATTTAGTGGATACATGTAAATTTAAGGAGAGGAAAGACATTGTGGCCTTGTCTGTTGAACGGACTATTGAGTTATAACTCGTATCCTGCGGTATTACATTTTGGTCAACGTTCATCGGAAAGTGGGGTAGACATCTGTAACATGTTATTGAATATTTTCACTCAACATTTTTGGATAGCACCCAAACAGGCTACTCTTCTGACGTCGCAGATAATGCATACTCGGTAACTGATATAGGGGATGTCGAGGTTATACCTCAGGAAGTTTATAAACTGTTAGTATCTCTGGACCTTAACAAGTCTGCTGGCCCAGATAATATACCTGCTGTCTTTATTGTCAAGTGTGCTAAGTGCATTGTTGAGCCACTCACTCTTTTGTTTAAGCGTTCCTTGTCTGAGGGTTTAGTTCCTACGATTTGGAAATCAGCTTATATCACTCCTGTTTATAAGAAAGGACAAAAGGATTTGGTGGAGAATTATAGGCCTATTTCCAAACTTTGCCTGTTTTCCAAGGTTCTTGAAAAGGTTGTCTACATGCAGTTATATTCTTCCTTCAAACATACTCTTAGCCTGTTTCAGCATGGATTTTTGAAGGGTAGGTCAACAACGTCAAACCTCATATTGTGCAGCGACTACCTGTCGGAGCATATGTCTGAGCCCTCTCAAGTGGATGTCGTGTACACTGACTACAGTAAATGCTTCGATAGAATAGATCATCTGTTGCTATTGCGTAAGCTACAATCGATAGGTATAAGAGGTAACCTGTACAGATGGTTTACGTCATATATTCGGAATAGGTGTCAAACTGTTGCACTCAATGGTTACACTTCATCAACTATGCAAATACCATCTGGAGTACCACAAGGATCATTGTTGGGACCGTTACTTTTTAATATTTTCATTAATGATATTTCTTCATGTTTTATTAATTCAAAAATCATTATGTACGCCGATGATATGCAGATACTTCGTTCGATTAAGTCTCATAAATGCGCGCAGCGGCTCCAAAGTGATCTAGGTAGGTTCGAAATTTATTGCTTCTTAAATAAATTAGATTTAAATGTTTCGAAATGCTATATTAGTTCTTATACCCGTAAACCCGACCCCGTCATTTTTGATTATAAACTTAAAAACTTGAGTATAACCAGGGTTAACATTATTCGAGACCTAGGAATTATTTTTGATACTAAGTTGCTTTTTGAAGACCATATTAATAATATTATTAACAAAGCGTCTAGAGCGCTTGGCTTTATTTTGCGTATTTCATCCGATTTCAACTCTATTAAAACATTTAAAATTATCTACTGTGCCTTTGTTCGTAGTCATTTAGAATACGCCTCTCAAGTCTGGAATTCCTTTTATGACATTTATTCTATGCGTATTGACGAATACAGAAACGTTTTCTTCGCTATCTTCAATTTAGAATTAAAACATATCTTCCTGACTACTCTAAGCGTTGTAAAAAATTTCACATATTACCTTTATAAGAGAGAAGGCGTATTGCTGATCTCGCTTACCTACCAATATAGTGCATGGCCGAGTCGATTGTCCCGAGCTGTTGGAGCGCATTGGTCTGCGGGTCCCGCATGCCTCACTTCGGAGACAGTGCACGCTGCACTGTCTCCGAAGTTGGTTTTTACTCTTGGGAAACCAACTATAGGCGAAATACTTACTGGATAAGAGCGAGCAGGGGTTTCAATGATATGGCTGCTCAGTTAGATATTGACTTGTTTAATATGTCTGCCGGGCAGCTAAAGCGGCTGCTCGCTGCGGACTTTTTTGTATGAAAATAACATTTGTTTGCTGTAGGTGTTTTTATATACTTAATAATGTATATCTTGTATGTCCGTTTACTTTCTAATTATTCTATATACTTATCTGTGGAAACTTTTAATTGGCCTTCTGTACGTTTTCGCATATTTGATACTATGTTTAAATAAAAATGTCACGTTTCATAGTTGTCACATCCGTAATTTCACTGTGACTACGGTTGTGACATTTTTAATTGTTTTGGGTTTGGTTTGTGTAAGTAATGGTCAGATCCATAGTTGAGATGTCACATCAGTATTACATATAATAATTAGTTTTCTCTTTTTTAAGGATATCCAGTGCATAAATAAAACTCAAAAAAATAAGTTTTTATGTAATTTTGATAAATAAATGTTTGATAATGAACCATTTAACGATCTATTTATTAACATTTACATTGAAATAAAACACTATTACCACCCTAGCAACAACGCGTAACACTACATCATTTTAAAATGATTTATGACAGATTAAACATTTTCACCAGTTCCTCGGACTTGGACCAAATAAATTAGGTGCTATGCGAAAAAGTCACAATCGGAGTGGCGTTTGTGTAGAACGTGTCAGTTAAGTATTGTTATCTCATTCACGCTACAGAATGCTTATGTCTATATCTGATGCACACGAAGCACAACAGTGGCGATGTAGCTGTGTTTGCCTGTAGTAGTATCTAGTCCAGCTTTTGTTTATTAGGTTTTAAAACGTGCCGTAAGCCCTTTAACTAGATCTATGTCATATTGATATTGTCTTTTTGTTTCCCCAAAGATTACCCAAACATATAATTTTTCCCTAAAATGAGGAAAAAATCCCCCAATCTGGACACCCTGATTCGCCGTGGTTCGCCGATTGTCGCCGGGTTCACACGCGTTCACTTAGTGTGGACACTACGACGAAACCGAGCGAGCGTGCGGTACTAATCGGAATCCCACGAAATCGTTTGCCTTCGCTGGCTCTCGTTCTCTTGGTGTGGACCCGGCATAAGTAGTATGTGTTGTTGTATGTCGTTTTATAGAAAAGGCATGTGCAGGTTTATAATCACACATATTGCATTCATATGGCTTATCTCCAGTATGTGTTCTCATAATATGTTGTTTTAACTTACACTTGCAGATTTATAATTACACACACTGCATTCATATGGCTTTTCTCCAGTATGTGTTCTCATATGTTGTTTTAAACTACTTGCAGTTACCGATTTATAATCACACATATTGCATTCATATTGACGACCGGTTGGTCTAGTGGCTAGACATCCTAGGTACGAAATCGAACGGTCGCGGCTTCGAATCCTGCAAGGTGCAATCATTTGTGTGATGAGCAGAAATGTTTGTTTCCGAGTCATGGATGTAATAATCTTATCTATGTATGTTTATCCGTTATCTAGTGCCCATAGTACAGGGTATCCTAGTTTGGGGCTAGGTAATTGGTGTGGAAATGTCCCGATTTTTTTTTTTTTTTTTTTTATATGGCTTCTCTCCAGTATGTGTTCTCATAATATGTTGTTTTAACTTACTTACACTTGCAGATTTATAATCACACATATTGCATTCAAATGGCTTCTCTCCAGTATGCCTTCTTATATGCTGTTTTAAATCACTTGCATTTACAGATTTATAATCACACATATTACAATCATATGGCTTCTCTCCAGTATGTGTTCTTATATGCCGTTTTAATTCACTTGAAGTTACAGATTTATACTCACACATATTGCATTCATATGGTTTCTCTCCAGTATGTGTTCTTATATGTATTTTTAAATAACTTGCAGTTGAACATTCATACTCACACATATTGCATTTATATGGTTTCTCTCCAGTATGTCTTCTTATATGTTGTTTTAATAAACTTGCAGTTACAGATTTATAATCACACATATTGCATTCAAATGGCTTCTCTACAGTATGTCTTCTTATATGCCGTTGTAAACCACTTGCAGTTACAGATTTATAGTCACACATATTGCATTCATATGGTTTCTCTCCAGTATGTGTTCTAACATGTATTTTTAAATAATTTGCAGTTGTACATACATACTCACACATATTGCATTCATATCGATTCTCTCCAGTATATGTTCTCATATGTTGTTTTAAATTACTTGCAGTTACAGATTTATAATCACACATATGGCTATTCTCCAGTATGTGTTCTCATATGTTGTTTTAAACTACTTGCAGTTACAGATTTATAATCACACATATTGCATTCATATTGATTCTCTCCAGTATGTGTTCTCATATGTTGTTTTAAATTACTTGCAGTTACAGATTTATAATCACACATATTGCATTCATATTGATTCTCTCCAGTATGTGTTCTCATATGTTGTTTTAAATTACTTGCAGTTACAGATTTATAATCACACATATTGCATTCATATGGCTTCTCTCCAGTATGAGTTCTCATAATATGTTGTTTTAACTTACTTACACTTGCAGATTTATAATTACACACACTGCATTCATATGGCTTTTCTCCAGTATGTGTTCTCATATGTTGTTTTAAATTACTTGCAGTTACAGTTTTATAATCACACATATTGCATTCATATGGCTTCTCTCTAGTATGAGTTCTCATAATATGTTGTTTTAACTTACTTACACTTGCAGATTTATAATTACACACACTGCATTCATATGGCTTTTCTCCAGTATGTGTTCTCATATGTTGTTTTAAACTACTTGCAGTTACAGATTTATAATCACACATATTGCATTCATATTGACGACCGGTTGGTCTAGTGGCTATACATCCTAGGTACGAAATCGAACGGTCGCGGCTTCGAATCCTGCAAGGTGCAATCATTTGTGTGATGAGCAGAAATGTTTGTTTCCGAGTCATGGATGTAATAATCTTATCTATGTATGTTTATCCCTTATCTAGTGCCCATAGTACAGGGTATCCTAGTTTGGGGCTAGGTAATTGGTGTGGAAATGTCCCGAATATATTTATTTATTTTATTTTTTATATGGCTTCTCTCCAGTATGTGTTCTCATAATATGTTGTTTTAACTTACTTACACTTGCAGATTTATAATCACACACACTGCATTCATATGGCTTTTCTCCAGTATGTGTTCTTATATGTTGTTTTAATAAACTTGCAGTTACAGATTTATAATCACACATATTGCATTCAAATGGCTTCTCTCCAGTATGCCTTCTTATATGCTGTTTTAAATCACTTGCATTTACAGATTTATAATCACACATATTACATTCATATGGCTTCTCTCCAGTATGTGTTCTTATATGCCGTTTTAATTCAGTTGCAGTTACAGATTTATACTCACACATATTGCATTCATATGGTTTCTCTCCAGTATGTGTTCTTATATGTATTTTTAAATAACTTGCAGTTGAACATTCATACTCACACATATTGCATTTATATGGTTTCTCTCCAGTATGTCTTCTTATATGTTGTTTTAATAAACTTGCAGTTACAGATTTATACTCACACATATTGCATTCATATGGCTTCTCTCCAGTATGTCTTCTTATATGCTGTTTTAAATCACTTGCATTTACAGATTTATAATCACACATATTGCATTCAAATGGCTTCTCTACAGTATGTCTTCTTATATGCCGTTTTAAATCACTTGCATTTACAGATTTATAACCACACGTATTGCATTCATATGGCTTCTCTCCAGTATGTCTTCTTATATGCCGTTTTAAACCACTTGCAGTTACAGATTTATAGTCACACATATTGCATTCATATGGTTTCTCTCCAGTATGTGTTCTAACATGTATTTTTAAATAATTTGCAGTTGTACATACATACTCACACATATTGCATTCATATGGTTTCTCTCCAGTATGTGTTCTTATATGTATTTTTAAATAACTTGCAGTTGAACATTCATACTCACACATATTGCATTTATATGGTTTCTCTCCAGTATGTCTTCTTATATGTTGTTTTAATAAACTTGCAGTTACAGATTTATAATCACACATATTGCATTCATATGGGTTTTCTCCAGTATGTGTTCTAACATGTATTTTTAAAGAACTTGCAGTTGTACATACATACTCACACACATTGCATTCATATGGTTTCTCTCCAGTATGTGTTCTTATATGTATTTTTAAATAACTTGCAGTTGAACATTCATACTCACACATATTGCATTTATATGGTTTCTCTCCAGTATGTCTTCTTATATGTTGTTTTAAATCACTTGCATTTACAGATTTATAGTCACACATGTTGCATTCAAATATGGTTTCTCACCAGTATGTGTGCTTATATGGCGTTTTAAATTAAATGTAATTAAGATTTATAAATCACACATTGCAAGTGTAAGTTTTTTCTCTGCATCTCTGTGCATCATTATAGTACTCATACTTGCCGCTTCTGATTTATAGTGACACATGTAACTCTTGCAGTGCAGCGCAGGTTTCTCTTCTTTGTACTCCTACAAACAGATAGAAAAATTATTGTTGAATTTAAAACTTAAATCTACAAAGGAATAAAAATAGAACATTATGAGGCCTTATCGCTAAGCAGCAATCAGTTCCAGGGAACTGTAGTTTTTAAAGGGACATATGACAAATAAAATTGTAACAGGTAAAGTGAAAACAAATAAACAAAATTTCTGAGCTGACTTTTATTAATTTTAGAATATTCTTTAGTACCGGGCATGCCTGGCTTGAACTTTAGTACCGGGCATGCCTGGCTTGAACTTTAGTACCGGGCATGCCTGGCTTGAACTTTAGTACCGGGCATGCCTGGCTTGAACTTTAGTATCGGGCATGCCTGGCTTGAACTTTAGTACCGGGCATGCCTGGCTTGAACTTTGAACCATGTTCCAGTTATATAAAAAATGAGTACATACTCTATTATTATCTTATGACACAAAACCAACCCTATGTAACAACCGCACAGATTGAGACTCATTTCGTGATATCATTGAACATTCTCTGGAACTCAAAAATGCTTTCAAACTATCAGAGGACATAGACAATGCCACCACAACACTCACAAACACGATTGAGGACTCCTGACTCCACTTCGGGACAGAAGAATTTACCCTGGATAATACATAATAGAACTAAACAACTTGATTAAAAAGATTGAAGAAGTAACTAAAACCAAGCTGGAGTCGCTAACTGCTACCAGGAATATAAACTACTCACTGTTGTAAATTCTAAAACATAATGATAAGAAGCCACAAAAGTCAACCCACCCCTCAAATAACCAGTATTTTTTATTTCAACTGCTTTCACCAGAAAGTAAATGGATTACATTATGTATGGCCCCAAAGACTAGGGTAGGAGACATTTTAGGACACTAGATGATGTGAGCCTGAACGGGTTGGAACATGACTACACATCGCGGGAGCTAAGAAAGCACCAAAGTAAATTTTTATAAACTTAAACATCACTGTCTCAACTGGGGGGAGGGTACCACGAGGTAGCCCCCCACCTAACCCTCTGCCTTTCGATTCTATATATTTCCCCATGATACTACAGAGTTAATTCATCGGACTTTTGATGACACTATCAGAAGTGCCCTGGGAAAAAATGATACTGTTTGCCTGTTATAAACTATCTCTCATGCGCCATGGTTCATTCAACAGTAATATATATGTAATCCTAAAGAGGAACACTGTAATCGTGGAGATTGAAAAAACTGCCAAGATATATAAACAAGCAGGAGTGGCACCCAAACAATTCCAAGATTAAGGAGAAGACGCATGTCGCTCCTCACTCAACTCACTCAATGAGTAGTGAGTAATTGCACTACCACAAAAAACTAGTTAAAGTGAAGGAGATGACAGTAAATAAAACAAAAAAAAAAACAGTTATTATTAAAAATCCTATTGTTGCTTAATAGTTAATATAAAACAGTATATTATAAAATAAAACACACCATCATGAATCCACCATCAAAACCTTGTGCTTTTGGAATTTGAATGATAAACTCTAAGCTATTGAAAAATAAACTGGATGTGCCAGCTCTCCGGGAAAATACTAAAGCTGCAGTGCGAGCATGGATCTTATCGATCGATAAATTTACCGCTTTTTTAAATCAAGTTTTACGTTAATGTTCGATAATACGAGTTTGGTGGCACGGAATGTACTTTACCGACAACGACATAAATTCGATAAATCATAGTAATATATAGATTTATATCGACAAAAGGAAGCATGAGTATTATTTTTGACAATTGTCAATTGAATTTTGTCGATATAATGTCGGTAATTTTACCGAATTTTATCGGCTTTCCAAAATTACATGACAAACTTTTTTTTGTAAATTCCTTTTCGGATTATAAGCCAAAACGTGGAGGTGTCAGAACATCGTGAGGCAAGTTTCAGGGATGCTAATGATCCTTTCGATCTGGAAGAACAGCATTTTAAGATTATTTTTAGAATTTATATGGAAATTGCCCTCGCCCTCATTCAAGATGTTGAGGGCGTTTGAGAAGGAGTCAATCTAATGGACTGCCTGCGCATGTTGTAGTATCTACTTTACATAATAATACCAAAATACTTAGTTACGTTTTTTCTATTTCCAGAAATTATCTTTTGTTGTGATTGTGTCTAATGCTCTAATTATTATGGTACCTAGTAGGTACTCAGTCTAAAAAACTACCTGTATAATCATTGTTGTAGGTTCTATCAGCTGTACGCTTTTTTACGGAGGGCAGTTGCACCAACGATGCATCGGCCAGGAATATAATATAGCACTGTCAGACTTGTCAGGGAGGTGTCTCAAGCAATTGTGCAACGAGTTATGGCTAGTTATACTTTAGGTTAGGTTCAAGGAATATACTACTTTATGGTAGTTAGGTAGAATTCCAAATAACAGAAGTTTCTCCGTAACAACTCAAAATAATAAAAATCTGCCAAATTGTGTCAAAAAATAATTTTTAGACTATTAGTCGTCTATCTGATATATGGTATAGTCCACGAGTTGCCATTATTATGGGCTAAACTGTACAATATATACAATCGATTTTGGGGGGGCGGAGGGGTGGAGAGGGTAGGGAGGGGAACCCCCCCCTTTGAAGGAAAAGTTGCGCAGTCCCCCCCCCCCCCATTGCAGCTGAGTATTATTTTTAATTTTTTTCCATCCTTACTTTCAAATTTACTTCTAATGCCATTGATTAAAGATGAGGGGCGGATGGGGGAGGTGAAGGAGTCCCTTAGTTTATGAGATATTTCACTTTTAAGTTTATTAAAAATTGCCCAAAGACTAGGGTAGGTTAGGTTAGAACATGACTACACACAGCGCGCGCCGAGTGAGCGAAGCGAGCGGCAAGCGCCAAAGATAATTTACGGGTGTTTGATCGCCGAAGGCGACCAAACAGCCTATTTTTAATAAATTTAAAATTGAAATATCTCATAAACTAAGCATCACAGCGGGGGGGAGAGAGGTATCTCAGGGGGTAACTCTTTACCTCCCCCCTCTACCCCCACCTTTAATCAATTGCATTAGAAGTAAATTTGAAAGTAAACATGAAAAAAAATACTCGTATAGGGGGGGCTACGCAACTTTTCCTTCAAAATTCCTACATCCCCTCCCTACCCCCTCCACCAATCCGCCCCCCCAAATTCGATTGTATATATTGTACAGTCCTTCCTAATTATGTATATTAGTATAAAAAATTGTAATATTATATTGTGCTATTCTTTTACTTTACGTCGTAGATAATACTATAGCCCGTAGGATAAGCAAGCTGTAGTGGCAGTGGGCTGGTCATATAATGTCAAAGGACTGATAACCATTGGGGAAGACATGTTCTTGAGGGGAAAATGGTGGAATATCTCTACGGACAACCTACATGTTTACCTATACAAAATGAGCGATGTTGGCTTGGTAGCTGAACGGTTTGTTTGTCATAAAAGGTGTTGCGGATCTCTGGTGTCAGTTTGTAAGGCCAGAGTGGTTGACTGAGCGTTTTCATAGTAAAATGAGAGCGCGTTAGACAACGATACTTACCTATCTACAGATCGTTATGCTCCGCACCAGTGACTTTTCTGTTGTGCATATTTCCATTTTCTCCGTGCTTCGAAGGACACATTATATGCCGGTCCCGGCTGTTATTGATTGAATCCTCGCGTGTCAAGCGATCACAAATCGATTGTGCCCTTATTAAAAGTCATAGAGAGATAATAAGTACATAACTAGCCTACGAGTTCACAAATTACATAGACGCAAAAATAAAAGAAAACAACGTTGTAGGTTAATAAAATGGGTGACGTGACGATAATGTACGACCAAAATATAAACAACCAGTATTGTACGGCCTGATAATCCGTGTACACGGATTTGAAATATTTGGCCAGCTTATACATATTTGGCTGCATTATAGCACAGAATAAATAATAGTACAAGTACAGAAGGATAACTGAGTAAAGTCATTTAAATACATAGCAACTCTCGCTACAACGCAATAAGGTGCAATTTAACTCGCACAGCGCTGCGATCTTTCAATTATATTTACCTAGCAGGCGCTCGCACATCGCGTGCAGGCTAGAATGTACCGTATCACAACGCGCGAGAGCTTTCATTGCTATAACCGTTTCAGAATCGCTCTCTCACTTTTTCGCTCGGTAGGGTTGTATCAAGATATGGTCGGTACTTATACTAGTAATTATTCTGTGATATGATATGACTTAGATATTGAAACAGAATAAACAAGTATGTAATAATGTATTATTTATAATATCATTATAAATGTTGATAGTTCTATTAACTACATATGACATTCTCATCAGAATAGACCTAGTACCTCATTATTTGATTATATCATAATAGGTATTGAAATAAGATGACTAAAAGTTGCCTGTCTTAATTCCATGCTTAATAATGAATAAAAAAGAAATGGCTACCTACGTAATAAAATGTCGGTATGTAGATATTTTACGAGACTCAGACCGAATGCTATGCAGTACTTTCTAGGTTTCTTCTTGGTACTCATAATTAAGAAATGAATAAAATTTGACAAAAACTTTACGTAAGTAGGTACTTTATAGTCAAGCACTCGGCGCGCGACTCATCAAGCTCACGCTTGACACTACTGATTTAACCCCAATATTGCGCCCTCAAAGTGTAGGTACAATATTTGTACTGATTATAGGCCGTACAATACTGGTTGTACATTATTTTGATCATCAAGCATGGACCTAAAATTAGAATGGTTAGAGCTATAAAACGTTGCCGCCCCGCTGCCCATTCGTTCCCACATTGTCTTGTTTCTATGTTTTTACACAGATCGTCCCCTTGAGTCGTAGAGAGAGCCTTGAGTGAATTAGAAAGCTATTGTAAGATTGGCAACATTGCACTGTCCGTGTGCCTCGCTTCCATTTTTGACCTCCTAAGAGGCCACAACATTGCAGTCCATGTGCTTCTATACTGAAATCCTACTAAAATGTCGTTGATAAGAATAGAAGTTCGAGCAAAATAGTGAAATTATGTCGTGTTGTGCTTGTTTTATGCATCAAAAACAACATCAGGAGGAGTTTTAACTCCTCCTAATAAACATAGTACATTTTTATCGATATCGATAATTTGAAAAAATACGTATTAGGACTATTTTCATTTATATGGGGTTTATAATAATAATATGTTTTTTCTAAGCATGTGGTTTTTATTACATACAAAAATAATACATTATATCGTACACAACACAATTTATGTCTTTTTCCCTAAAAATAATCTCTAATCTTTCTTACTCCTTGCTTAATATTACAAACTAGCAGTGGTCCGTGATTAATAGCAGTATTTAGCAAATTTTTTTAAATTGGGTTGTTTCGTTTTGTAGTCGGTGTTTCGAGAATGTTTGCCACAGAAATATTTAATTCATGCAGCTTTTCGATCGGTAAGTATGTCAAGTACTCTTTATCGGTCACTTGTATCCAGTTTTTGCATCTGAAAATAAGTTTTTAATGAAAATTTGAAGATTTAGTGGTTTTAGGCTTCGCGACATTAGGTATTCTAAATGCATACTTTTACTACGTTTACTATTATATAGCGTGGAATGCAGGAGGACTTAGAATAAGATTAGGAACCAAATGTCAGATAATGGGTTAGAAAAATATCGATAACACCGGCACCGCACTAGTGCTAGGCCATGTTATTTTGTTGAATATTATGAATGAAAAATCATTATTTTCTTGTACTTAGTAGATTACCGAATAGATTTACCACTTAGCTACCTATCTTTATTCAGTGGAAATTTAGCCATAAATGTTCGTTTTTGACCATTTCTGGCCCATCGTTTTAACAGATCGCAAACAACAATTTTCGCAAGTTTTATAGCTCATTGCATAGAAAAAATTCAAACTAAATCACACTATTAATTATTTCATGTAGAAACAAACACCTTCAAAGCATTAAATACATCAACAGGCGGTAATTATCACAAAAGCAACCTGCCAATAATTTTGTAAACAAAGTTAAACCACAGAACACATAATCATACTGTCATAGCGAAGGCGTGCAGTGCAAGAAGGTTATGCATATAGTGAAGTAGAAAAGATAGTCGCCATAGAAATTAGCTCACGTTTGATACAACAGTTTTTTAGTAAGCTGTTGCGCCTGACTGACTGTAGCTAGCTCAAAGAAAACTATGTACCACAGGCACTAGTGCTGCAAGTTGTCTTTGACTAGGGTGAGTATAGCATGATCACGGGGGAGCTAGCTAGTCTAGCTCACAGAACCGTGACCCATAGCACAACTGCTTGGCACTACCAGTTGTGCCATGGGAAATTACTATTCCCTTAGGCACTACCAATTATGGCAAAGTGTCATTGGTATAAAAAATATATTATACCAATGACACAACCAAACAATGCCAGAACCCTATGTACCAAGCAGAGGTCTAGCTCAAAGATAAAAATAGTTTAGCTACTGCAATGTCCCAAGAATGAAGTATTCGTCTGATGCCGGGTCCAGACCAAGAGAACGAGAGCAAGCGAAGGCTACCGAGCGAAAGCGAACAAATCAATGTGGACAACTTAACGAAAGCGAGCGAGAGCCAGCGTAGGCCTTCATTCGCATTTGGCCGTGCTCCGCCGCGTGTCGGTACATCAAAGGGAATTGTAGCGAGCGAGCGCACGCGGTGTGTGCATGCGGGCTAATGCTCATTCTGCAGCAGTGGTCTCTAATCTATCGATTTTTCGGTATTTATTACGATTTGGGCACTGTCTTACCTAAATCGATCTATTTTCTTACGATTTCTGGGGCCCTGCCCTGCCAGCTAAGCCAAAGTGACTTGTTGCAAACAGAATTTTATAGCAATATCGAATAACGCGCCAGCCGCGTTATGTGCACGTGATAATGAAAATCTGTTTGAATCAAGATGTATTTGCCCTGCTGGGTATTTTTGGCACCACTTAAAAATTATTAATATTTTTGTACATAATTTTTCATATTGTTGCATAATAAAGAATGCAACATTAGAATTGTAGCATTATTCATAGAACTCAACATTTAATTACACAGACAATAATTGACATTGTAAAAATTTAAATAACAAATGATACGTGTACATAATTTAGCTTCGTAATCCTGGCTGCGTATTATCGCCAGTATAAAATCTGCTCGGGGTGATATTACCGATAATACGCGACGAAATAATATACACCCTGATATTACGAGGCCAATCCAAGTAATATTGGTCGCAAATTATTGGCTGCACTATATTTGGTTGCCTATTACTGGCCGTGTAATATAGGGACTCCGTTCACTTACTACGCACGGTACATCCGCACGGTCACTCGAAATAGTTCACGTCGTCGTCGAGCGTTCGCACGCACGAGTCATCCGAAAAATAGTAGGGGGGGGGGGGGAGAAGGAATAGTAGGAAAGTGATACTTGATACGCCAAAAATCGTTCAATAAATCCGGATGATCGAGCGATATTCACACGGGTGATTCGAGCGTAGTAAGTGAACGCACCCATGAGACGTTATTATTAGTCACAGATTATAGGATCCACACACTATTACATTACTTCATATCATTATTCTAGTTAATAATACACGACCAAAATAATGTATGTACGACCAGTGTTGCCAACAAAACAAAAAACAAATTATGTAGAATGTACGGGTACAATAATGTATAGCCAATAATACACGGCCTGATATTACGTGCACATGGATTCGAAATATTTGGATGGCTATTACTAGCCGTGTATTATTGTGCCCGTACAAAATTGGTCCAGGATGATATTGTACCGCCAGTAATATGCAGTCAATAATACGTGTACAACTAGATGCGTAATATTGGCCCAAGACGAATTGTGTACGACCAATATTACACGGCCATATTACAAAGCCAACCATAGACATCGATAGAATCACTCCTTTATGCCTCGTTTGTAAAGGAGAGAGTCAAGAAAAAAAAACTGTAACAGGAACCAAATTGGCCAACCCCAACTCCACGTGGTCTTGTCTGCCCTAGACTAGTGTTTTTAAAAACCCGGGGCGCGGAGGGAGTGCAGCCCCCGTCCACTGTAACAAAGTGCAGGTACCAGGGTGAGCTACGGAGGCTATTATTTGCTGTACATTATCGCCCTAACAAAAAGTGTCGAACCCGTATTACACAGCCAATAATGTAAAGCCTATAGTAGATAATGAGGCTTCGGTTACCTGGCTCGTATTATCGTCTGTAAAAATCAGCTCGTAGTGATGTAATACGGCTAATAATACGCAACCAAATAATATACATCCTGATATTACGATGCCAATCCACGTAATATTGGCTGTACATTTGTAATGGGCAACTCTGGAGGGATCAAACCACGAGTGCTCGAATCGAAAACGAGGAAATTGTCTGCAACCTTAAAGAAGAAATTGAGAACCTTCATCGCAATGCCAAAGTAAAGTGCATTGAGCTTAGGAACGTTCCTGTAAAGCCCCATGAAACTAAGGAAGAGCTCACTACAATCGTTACCAAACTTGCCGAAGCTATCAATGTAAAAGTTTCATTAGAAGATATTAAAAACATTTACAGAGTTCCTGGCATTATAAGCAAACCAATCATTAGTGAGCTATCTACTGTAGGGCTAAAACAGAATTTTCTGAAGGCAACGAAACAGTATGATCTGAAAAACAAGCTTAATTCGCCCAACATTGGCTTGCAAGACTCTACCCCTATCTTCGTTGCAGAGCATCTAACGCCTGCAGCAAATCGACTCCACTTTCTGGCACGGGAACTAGCTAAGTTCAAACAATACAGATACTGCTGGACTTCTCTTGGTAGAGTTTTTATCAAAGAAAACGAAAATATGCCTGCAATCCTCATTAAAAATGAGACTCAAATTCAGGCTTTAAGAAAAGATTAAATTGTCATTACTTCAGGAAATGTCTAGCAGTTCTGTGTGTTTTTTATAATATGCCTCTTGTCAATTTAAGTCCCTATATTGTACTAACTCTTAGTTCTATGATTTTTTAGAGTCTAATTCAGTACTAACTAATATTGAGTACTAATTATATTGAAATTACTGTACACTCTATTTATCCACTATAGCATACATACTCTCAAACTTACACACTCAATCATTTACCCGATTAAGTCTCTCTTTCATACATTCACACTCAAATACCTAAATACAATTCACTCATAATAGTTTGTACACAGACATAGCTAATATGGACACAAATAATTCCATTAATCCTGATATAGATAAAATCAGTGTCTCAGAAGCCCATTTGCTCTCCCCAGAAGAATGCGCGGTAAAACTACAACATGAAGCAAATTCGCTGAAAAGACCATTGAAGGCGTTAACTCTAAATATTCGTAGTGTTTACAAGAACTTTGATGCGTTAACCCTCCTATTGTCAAGACTTAAAACAAGTATAGAAATTATTATCCTTGCGGAATGTTGGCTAGCACAAAACTAACCTATACCTCGTCTATGTAACTATACTGTTCATTCAACAAAACATTTCTTCAACCAAAACGACGGTGTTATCATCTATGTCAAAGATGACATTGACTGCTTTGTTGAACAAACACCCTTTTTTTTTTTTGACGTGGTGAAAATGCCTTTACGCATACCCGCCCGCTTCTGGGGGATGCGGACGGGTTATGTCGGACTCAGCAACGACTGTTACTACTACCGACTAAAAACCCCACGGTGTTTCTTCGGGACGCCTACTGTCGGGACTACGGGGACGCTTGCGCACTCTTCCGCGTTCCCGACGGCGTTGGTCCTGAAAAGAGGACCCCAGCCCGTTTACAGAGTGGAGGAGAAGGAGTTTCTCCACTCCGTCGATCTTTGAGAGGCGCGCGGAAACACCACGCGCGCCACCTCGAGGCATTTAGTGGGTGACGGACGCCCCCAGGGTCCGCCGCCCAAGCCTCAGTTATGGAGGTCGGAGAAGGCCATGAAAAGGCCGCCTCTGACGCCTGGCTCTTCTTCTGCGGAGAGGGAGATCGGAAAATATTTCCCTTTCCCTCTCCGCAGCCTCCTTCTGCGACATTACTTCCTCGCAGAAGGTGGAACAGGCATTCCATGACCTCGCGCTTTCAACCATGGACTTAACCAAAGCCGGTAGCGAGAGGTCGTCTCCCACCGCTGTGACGAGGTCGCGGCGCTCGCTGACCCAAGCTGGGCAGTCCTCCAGCGTATGCTGCGCCGTGTCCTCGCCACAGCCACAATGATGACAAATGGATGTCGGTTCCCTTCCGGCTATTCGGCATAAGTACCTACCAAAGCAACCATGCCCCGTAAGCACCTGCACCAGCCGGAAGGTAAGCAATCCATGTGCCCTGTCCAACCCTAGGACCCTAGGACTGGCCGGACAGCCTCTACAGTTTTTGCGCTGGCCCTGGGTTGAGCCAATCTCTCCTGCCACTTCTCTAATAGAGTTTGTCGAGCTTGGCGTTTCCAAATTTCGACCATCATCGGCAAGGGATATTCTCCCCTGATACGGAGGTCCGTGCGCCATTCATACATGGCCGCAAAGACCTCCGCCTCAAGATCCCATGGAGGGGATCCGGACAATAGGCATGCAGCCTCGAAGGAGACTGTGCGGTAGCCGCGTATGACCCCTACAGCCATCACTCTTTGAGGGCGTCTTAGAAGCGCGACGTTATGTGCTGCCAAGGCCTCCGCCCACACAGGAGCCCCATATAGGGCCATCGATCTCACCACCCCCAAATATAGGCGTCGGGTGCTTGACTTTGGTCCCCCAAGGTTTGGCAACAGCCGCTTTAGTGCAGCAGCCGCTCCCATTAACCGGGGGACCATGTGGGTGAAATGTTCCCGGAAGTTCCACCGGCTATCGAGAACGAGTCCCAGATATTTCATCTTGGCCCCGACCGCGACCCGGCTCTCGCCAACGAAGATGTGTGACCCAGGTGGCGGAGCCCTCCGAGGACCATGAAAACAAATGGCCACAGACTTACTGGGTGCCACCCGGAGTCCCAGCATCTCAATCCTTCCAAGAACCAGTGCTACTGATTCGGCACAATACGTGTAGCCTCCTCAAATTTAGACCCCCTAGCGATAACTAACGTGTCATCTGCATAGCACGTCAGGTTGGCTCCCTGTGTGTTGCTCACCACGTAAAACCCAATCATATCCGATGTTCCACAGGAGCGGTCCAAGGACCGATCCCTGTGGAACACCGCATGACATTTCCGTCCTAATTATACGCCTATCCCGCCCTGGGTACATAATGTACCTGTTTGACAAGTAGGCCCCAACAATTCTTTTTAGGTATGTTGGCACACTGTGGTAATTTAATGCCTCCATAACACAGGCCCACGGTAAGGAGTTAAAAGCGTTAGCTATATCTAGCGATACCGCTAGCAACACCCCACCCTGCGCCACCACCTCATCCGATTGAGTCTTGACGCGCTTGATGGCATCAATCGTGGACCTGCCCACACGGAACCCAAACTGCTGATCTGAAAGATCGGGACCTACCACTCTGAGATGCTTGCTGAGGCGACCAGCTATGACGCGTTCGAAAAGTTTATCAACCTCATCAAGCATCACAATAGGACGATATGCCGAAGGAGAGTACACAGAGCGCCCTTCTTTCTTCAATAAAACCAGCCTACCAGTTTTCCATTTGGATGGATACTGAACCGTCTCCAGGCACGAATCAAATAGCCTGCGTAGTCGATCCCCTAGTGCATTGAGAGCCAGGACCCATGCACGACCAGGGATGCCATCCGGGCCTGGGGCCTTGTTTTTTGCCCTAAGCCGCACCCAACTCCCCCTGTGACACTTGAGGGACCTCGGCATTGTCTTCCTGCTGCAATCTGTTTGCCATCTCCGGAGGCGTGTGCTCCGCTCTATTTGGAAACAAAACGGATACCACATCCTCCAGCAGTTGACTTGGAAGACTCTCCGTGAGTGGTGGTGCCCATGGCCGTAATTTTTCTCTCACCATCTTATATGGTCGCCCCCACGGATCAAGGTTAAGGGTGTCCAGCAGCTCAGATCTCGCCTGGTCCTTGGATCTACCGATAGACAGCTGAAAATCTCTTACACATCCCCTGTATGCCTCGTACAGATGAGCCTCAACCTCTTCGTTCCGATTCCTCCGTCTACGCTGTCTGGTGTACTGGCGCCTCGCCGCCACACAGCTAGCACGAAGATCAGCCAGCTCTCGAGACCACCAGTACACCTGACGCTTCGGAGGCTGCGGTTTGGATCGGGACATGCCTACATCGCAGATTTGCGACAAGGCTTCCCGGAACCATTCCGCCTCCTCCTCAACCTCCACCGGCCCTTCTGGGGGGGACTGCCACGCCTGGACAATCGAAGCCTCCACCAGCGCTTCTCTATCCAGGCTCCTCAACACCCATCTGGGCGTCGTTGGGGTGTATCTCCTAGGGCGAACCGGGGTATTTGGGGATGCAGAGACATCAAACCGAATATATCGGTGATCCGATAGAGACTCCGCATCCACCACCACTCTCCAATCCCGTACAAGGCGTGCGACAACAGGGGATGCGAATGTAATATCCACTCGGGATCCCCCATTCAGTCGCACGCACGTGTAGACCGTCCCTTGGTTGAGAACCACAAGGCCGGTCATGGTCGCCCACTCCTCGAGAGTCTCACCGCGAGCATCAGTTACAAGGGAACCCCAAGCCTGTGATTTGGCATTGAAGTCCCCCGCAACAAGTGCCGGACGGGGTAGAGTTTGCCCTATGAAGGCCCCTAACCCATCCAGAAACAACTCAAACTCGGCGAGACTTCTGTTGGGTGAGAAATACACCCCAACAAGGACAGTCTCCCCCCACCTTGCTGCCACGTAGCCTCTGCCTCTCGCGAGGACAGAGAGCGGAACTCCAGCAGAGTTTGATCTTATGATGGCTACCGAACTATCCAGGTCACCCACCCAGTTATCCCGGGAGGGGACGTGGTATGGCTCGGAGACCACCGCTATTTCAATCGACCACTCCGCCATGCTTTGCAGGAATAAATCCTGCGCGCGGGCAGAGTGGTTGATATTCGCCTGGAGGAAGCGATGAGCCATAATCAAACTTGATTAGTGCTCATCGCCTCCTCTTCCTCCACTGGCTTTGGGGGAGTTGCCCCCGCCAGCTCTGAGGATTGGCTGGGTGCTGCTAAAGCCTTCGCGGCTGCTGCGCCCACCTTCGTCCCCTTTCTTGGTTTGGGTGGGGAGCAAGATTTGCTCCCCACTCTATGTTCCGCCGGTCTGTTTGCAGATGCGCAAAGTGAGCACTTTGGCGCAGCCGCAGAACACTTGGCCGCCTTGTGGCCGGCTTGACCACAGCGATAACACTCATCGGTGCGGTCAACCTCTGCAGTACATTGGGCACTCACGTGCCCCCTCTGCAGGCACCTGTAGCACTGCATTGGCCTGGGCTGCTGCATCCGCACCTGCGCAGCAACCCAGCCGACCAAAAGGCGCCCTCCTTCTCCAAGTTTCTTGGCCGCAACCACGGGGCAGCGCACCCAGATAGAGCAGGTGCCAAAAATCTGGTAATTGCGCCTTAACTCTCCTGCCTTCACCGATTCCGGTGTACAGCCCCCCTGTTGTGCAACAGCAGAGACCACTTCTTCGGCAGTGATCGAGTCATCCAAGCCAGAGATACGCAGATCCGCGCATTTAACTGGCCTGGATACCTTCACATCTTCCGAATTAAGGGTCTCTCTGAGCTTCTGGGCTAGGCAGTCCGCTTTATCGCCCCTTGTCGCTCCTGGTATCTAGAGCAAGCTAACTGTATCACGGTTAAAATAGGCACGGAAACAGCTATAATCGGCATCTACAGACCGCCCTCATTCCGGAACACTGATATATTTTGACATCGTTATCAAATCATATAAATATATTGAACAATTTTAAAAATATTGCCTTAATGGGAGATATCAATATTGATATTAAACCTAACAATTTGGATAAGTCTAGCGATAATTTATTAGAGTACGAGTATTGCACAATGGAGTATCCTACTTCCTTAACACACGGGCGTAAGTATTTTTATTGTAGGATCTCTACACTAGAGAGCGTAGTATCTGTACTCATAATAAAGCATTATGAACAAAAAAGTCTGCAGAAAGAAGATAATTAAGGTTTGATTTAAAAACTGGGGTACTTGACAATTGTACGTTTTCACTTTTATAATATTGGTTTGGATGTTTCTAACTAAATAAAACAACAATTTCTTTGCATATATTATATTTAATTGACCGAGCGAGCGCGAAGATCGAGCGAAGCGTCTCCGCTTCAGCTTGGGCAAAAATGCTTTCATATGTCCGGATATCTGTCCGGATTTCTGTTCTACTCTACAGGTCGCATTTCTCAATAGATCTAGACGAAACTTGGTATACAGGTTAAGCGAATATTTAGAATTTTTTAGTCGTCGAGGATTTGTAGTAGTACTTGGGAAGCACCTAAAAAAAAAACTCAGGCAAAGGGCTGATTCTAGCAGTGGTATCAGCCCTTTACCTACTAGGTAAAGCACCTTGGTTATTACTGTTACTTTTACAATAAGGTAACTAGATAGCGCCAGATTGTTTGCAAAAATGTTATTGCTCGCAAGGTCTACAGCTCGCAAAGTTGGTTGGCGTCACGCATGAATTTGGACAAGAAAGACGAAAAATATATGCTTATTGGTTACAACGATGATGAAGGCTATCCGAGTTAGGGTAAAAGTACTCTGAAAAAAAAACAAATCAAGAGATTATGCCAAATCAAGAGTTTTTGCGTGATGAAGTCGCATACAATAAAAATTCTAAACGATAATTTTGGATTCTCCTACTTTCATATACTGAAATAAAAATGTTTTTTTTTCTAAATTATCTTCCATGTACAGATTTCACTTTGTATATAGTTTTATTATATGTATAGATATATATATCGATAGATATAGATAATGTATGTACTAGAAAAGTCACAATTAGACTATAGAACATAAGTGAGCAACATAATTGTACGATCGTTTTTTTTCAACATCGTTCGATAAACGATTTTTTCCTACACTACTCCAACCCTAGAAATATAACTCTGACAGCTGTCTTTGCGATCAAGCTATGTTGTACAAACTATAGATGCCGAGCAATCGCTAAAAAACTATTTGACAGCTGAACGAACTTTGAAGAAATGTAGTATACCTAATATTGTATTTTGTAGGAATTTTTGGTCCTGGAATAACACGTGTGGGCTACTTTTCAATGAAATGACCACGCGGGCAAAGCCGCGAGCACAGCTAGTACAAAATAAGCTTGAGCGCTTAAGAAAACTTTATGAAGGACCTTCCCAAAATTAAATTTACGTTTCTGAAATTAGGTGAAAAGTGACGTTTAGAAAGTAATATAAGTGGAATAAATAAATGGTAATTAAAACTAAATTGCGTAAATTAGGATATTTAAATTCAAAATTAGATTTAGGTGTGTACCTTCAGAATGGTTTATCCAGTTTAACACGCCTAATAGTAGATTGTATTACTAGGGAGCGAAATAATATTTTGCCGGCGAGAGCGCTACGCGAGGGATTCAATATACGTCACAAGAAATAGAAGGTGCTTGTAGATACTTCAATAATGTTTAGATGTAAATGATGTACCCTTACCTGTTCAGCTTTACTTATGTTCACACAAAATAATAATGATGATAACCCTTACCTGTGCAATTTTACCTATATTCACACAAAATTACCCCCTATGTCCCTACCCTTCCTGTGCAGCTTTACTTATATTCACACAAAATGTTATTGATTTACCTACCCTTACCTATGCAGCTTTACTTATATTCAAACAAAAAACATTCATAATTAAGGTTCCTCTCTTGAAATAACTTATATATAATCACTTGTATACACACACTCCCACAATAATGTCCATAAATATTAAAATTACCGATAACAGATTTAATTTAAAGTATTGTACATATTGTCTAACATAATGCAAACTTATTATGTGTGTTGTTGTTCTCTGATGTCCACTAATTATAGTCTAAAATAATTACCTATGCAACACTAGTCCATAAAAAAATATTGTTATGTTGTATAAAAGGATTTTTAATTTAGCAAAGGTTTCTTCTAAGTAGTATGTGTTTTTGTATGTCGTTTTAAATGAATTGCACTCGCAGATTTATAATCACACACACTGCACTCATATGGCGTCTCTCCAGTATGTGTTTTTATATGCCGTTTTAAATCACTTGCACTAACAGATTTATAATCACATATATTGCATTCATATGGTTTCTCTCCAGTATGTATTCTAATATGTATGTTTAAAGAACTTGAAGTTGTACATACATACTCACACATATTGCATTCATAAGGCGTCTCTCCAGTATGTATTCTAATATGCCGTTTTAAATTACATGCACTTACAGATTTATAATCACACATATTGCATTCATATGGTTTCTCTCCAGTATGTGTTCTAATATGTATTTTTAAATAACTTGCAGTTGTACATACATACTCACACATATTGCATGCATAAGGCTTATCTCCAGTATGTGTTTTTATATGGTTCTTCAAAGCACTTGCAGTTGTACATACATACTCACACATATTGCATTCATAAGGCGTTTCTCCAGTATGTATTCTTATATGCCGTTTTAAATCACCTGTACTTACAGTTTTATAATCACATATATTGCATTCATATGGCTTCTCTCCAGTATGTTTTCTTATATGTCTTTTTAAAGCACTTGCAGTTGTACATACATATTCACACATATTGCATTCATATGGCTTCTCTCCAGTATGTTTTCTTATATGTTGTTTTAAATCACTTGCAGTTACAGATTTATAATCACAAATATTGCATTCATATGGCTTATATCCAGTATGTCTTCTAATATGTTGTTTTAAATCGCTTGCAGTTACAGATTTATAATCACACATATTGCATTCATATGGCTTATCTCCAGTATGTTTTCTTATATATTGTTTTACATCCCTTGCAGGTACAGATTTATAATCACACATGTTGCATTCATGTGGCTTATCTCCAGTATGTCTTCTTATATGTTGTTTTAAATATTTATTATCACATATATTGCATTAATATGGTTTTTCTACAGAATGTGTTCTTATATTTTTTTTTAATTCAATTGCAGTTACAGATTTATAATTACACATGTTGCATTCAATTATGGTTTCTCTCTAGTATGTGTTCTTGTATGAAGTTTAAATGAAATGTTGTTAAGATTTATAAATCACACAATGCAAGCGTAAAGTTTTCCTGCAGCAAGTGTTTGGCTCTTAGATTAAGTTTATCTTCATTAGTACGTACTTGCTGCTTCTGATTTATAGTGACACAAGTTACTTTTGCAGTGCAGCACGGGTTTCTCCACTTTGTTCTCCTACAAACAGATAGATAACTTGTTATTGCATTTAAAAGTAATATCTATCTATACTATAATAAAACTGTAACTGGGCTAAATCTGTACATTAAATATTATTTGAAAATTTTAATTGAGGTTAACTTCAAAATCGATATGGAGTGCAAAAAGGTTTTTTTTTTAATTTTTTGTCTGTCTGTCTGTCTCTTTGAACACGCATCACGCAGAAACTACCCGACGGATTTTGATGCAACTTGGCACAGTCGTAGCTTATGTTATAGATTAACATTTAGAATACTTTTTACCCCGAAAAAAACCCGCAATGGTTCCCGCAGGATAGGGGTTGAAAGTTATTTAAAAAAACATATCACGCTGAAACTACCGTACGGATTTTGAAGTAACTTGGCACAGTCAAAGTTTATAGAATGTTTTAAAATGAATGATACTTTTAATCACGAATAAATACGGGATTCCTGCGGGGTATGAGTCTAAAGTTATGTTAATTTGAAAGGAATAATAATTACACATCCGTTTATAAAACGGTACCGTAAATTCGGCCCCTATGCCACAAGTCAGAGTGGCACAGTAGAAGCGGTGTCTGGCTTACAACCCAGAGGCACATGGATCGAATCCACGCGCTGCTATGAATGTTTTGCCTCAATATTTATAAGCATTTACATATTTTGTGCCTTTGTTTACATTTTCTTTGATTTTTTAAGGCTTATGTAATTTCCTGAAGTAAACCGTCAAGTTTTGTTTGAAAACAATACATATAATGGGATCTATCCAAACGAATGGTGCAACTTAGGTGCGGTTTTTTATGTTTGCAAGCTGAGGTATTCGAGATGGTATAGTACGAGTTTGGTACGAGTATAGATAGCACAATGGCATCAACAACTCAAGCGAATAAACCAAAGGCATCAAAGTTCTCCCTCCGATTTAACTAGATGGCGCTGATTGACCTTAAAAATCATTCATTATCTTAATCATTTCATTCCTGCAACCAAGGGTCCCGCTAAATTCAAATTTATCAGGTGTTTAGGATTCGGCCCACACTAGCACTAGCACGACCTCCAGGGTCCAGGGGCCTAATTCTCTAATTTTAAGACGCCAATTCCTCGCTGCCTGCGTGGAAATTGGAAGTATTGGAATCAATCACAAACAAATTCCACGTAGGCATGGGTCATACTCGCAATATCCAGCACCAGGGCTTTCAAGTACGTCCATATTCAAACACCAGGGCGAAAAACCAGGGTTCAAAATACTTTCAAGTGCTTTCTGTAGAAACAGATTAAAGCCATTGCATAGGAAATTGATTTTTGCCGTCATATAAATAAGGAGAACAATCGTGTTTGCAAAATAAAAGTACTTGGAAGCCTTGAAAGTAGAAAATACTTGCATAGCAAATTGATCTTTGTCTCTATATATAAAAGAAGCACTATCGCGTGTGTGAAAAAGTACTCTGAAGCCTTGAAATTGTTTGTTTGTTTGTCGTATGAGGTAGTGCTGGCCTCGGATGTCAGAGTTTGTCAGGCCGCTCGAGGGCCTCTGAAATGGCTTAACGACTGCTATTAACCAATAACAGCCGGGACCGACAGCTTACCCTCCGAAGCACGGAGCGATGGAAAACCGCACATAACTTCGAAAAGTTATTGGTGCGGGAGCCTAGGTTTTGAACCCGGTATAGTTGGATTCTAAATTGCACTATTAGGCCACCATCGCTCTTTTGAAATGAAAGTAAAAAATACTTGCATAGGAAATTGATCCGTGGGTATGCATAAATAAAGACCACAATTGCTTTTGCGTAAAAAATACTTCGAAGCGTTGCAAGTTTTCTGAGTATGTATATACATTATATGTACTACGCTTTTTTATTGTTTCTTCCATTGGGATATTGTAATGTACTACCTACGTACCTACATAATTATATCGGAGGTTTCTTCATAATGTCTTACTGGCAAAATGGTTAGTTGTCGGTATTGAAATGTGTACATACAGAGGTAGGTACATGTATTGCTCTTCACAGAGAAAGTATAGAAAACTTTTATTTTTTCAAATTAATCCTCATATCGTGTTGAAAAAGCTCAAAAAGTAGGTAGGTAGAGTAGGTAATTATTAAGAGCCAGTTAAAGTGCCAGTAAGTACGTCGTTCTGTGAAACATCATAAAAATAATTTGTACTAAGAACACAATGTTTCGTTGCATTAAAATTTGTTCGTATGGACCTCATAATAATGACCTACCCTTGATGCCCCATCCAATTTACCTCACCACCTTAATTACTCTCTAATCTGTGCCACCTTACCTTCGGCACAGAATAAATAATAGTACTTTCGGAGATAATTTTCTATACTCAATAACAAGACGTTCATGATAACAAGTTACTTCATTTAAACTAGATGGCGTTGTCTACCCTTAAAACACGCAAGCGGTTTGTTACGAAGTGGTTTGAATGTTGAATGAACTCGAGCAACACGTTTTCTTCTTGTTTTACTTAATTGTCCCTAAAGGCTCTTAAAACGTATTTAGATGTTTTTTGTGTTTTTTGATAGAATAAGTCGACTTCAGTTGTAAAACGCGCAGCGAAATTAAGCGAATTATTTATAGTAAAATAGTAATTTATTAATTAAATAAAAATAATTAACTGTTATAACGCATATTCTGTGAAGTACGGAGTGCCGTACTTCACAGAATATGCGTTATAAAAAGGCAAGGCAGTGCCTTATTCTGATGATTAGATGCCGAGCAATCGATAAAAAATTATTTGACGGCTGAACGAATTTTGAAGAAATGTAGTATAATATTGTACTTTGTAGGTTTGGTCCTGGTCCTCTGGACCTGGACCAAACCTACAACTGGTCTGGTGGTGGTTTGGCTTTTGGTCCTGGAATAAAACGTGTGGGCTACTTTTAAATGAAATGACCACGCGGGCAAAGCCGCGGGCACAGCTAGTCAACAGATATAATTAAAACAAATTTCATTAAGAGGCCTTATCATGAAGCAGAAATCTGTTCCAGGCAACTGTTATAAAATAGCGAGATATATAAAACCGTATCAAAATCGGTCCATTTGTTTGGGAACTACGATCTGCAACCCTATTCCCCCCCCCCCTCATTATAGCTATAGACTAATTCTATAAAGTACATAAAAGTAAAACATAAAAAAAAACACATCAAAAAATCGATCCATTCGTTTGGAAAATATGACTCTCACCCCCCGCCCCACTCCCTCCTTCCCCCCATTATTGCTTAGAACCATCTCGTTTACTCCGCTTTCAAACATAAAAAACAGCAGCTTAATCGGTCCATTCATTTGGAAGCTACGATTCTCATCCCCCTTTTTTTCGCAACTCCCACTTATCCCCTATACATATATGTAAGAACTATCTCGATCAAATCAACTCTCCAACAGAAAAAACCGCATAAAAATTGGTCCATTCGTTTGGGAGCTAAGATTCTCCCCCCCCCCCTCCCCTCCTCCCGCTTCCCTCCATTATAGCTAAGACCAATCTCGTTTACCCCAGCTTTCAAACATAAAAAAACCACAGCTAAATTTGTCCATTCGTTTGGAAGCTACGACTCATACCACTTTTCTCACCTCCCCCGTCTCCACCCCATCCCATAGATAGATAGATAGATAATACTTTATTGTACACCAGTTTTCAAAAAATTTACAGCACATAGAAACAATCTTATAACTAAAGTACGACGGGCGGACTTATCGCTAAAAGCGATCTCTTCCAGTCAACCGTTGGATGGAAAGAAATAATCGAGTGAGAGAGGATGGCGGTGTAAACAATTAAAACAAATATATATATTTATATTGAAATAAGAATAATTATGAAATAATTAATAAAAATAAATAAACACATACATACATGCCATTAAATACAAATACACATACTATAATAAAATTAAACAAATAAAAATAATAATAATAATATATATAGATACCTCTAAAATTTAAGGAGATCCTAGTTCCCCATATTTCTAAGAACCATCTCGATCACATCAGCTTTAAAACAGAAAAAACCGCATTAGAATCAGTCTATTCGTTTGGGAGCTACAATGCCACAGAGAGAGACACACACACACACACACACACACTCACACTCACACACACACACACACACACACACACACACACAGTGATACACTCCCTTAATTTTTAACACCCGTTTTTTTGTTCGGGGGTTAATAAAATTAATCAATTATAAAATATGTATGTAGCTAATATGATTGTTAGGTACTATAGTTAAAACAGAAATTCACAGAATTTAAATTTATTCTTATTTTGTTTGGCTGTCATGATGGCTTGGTAAATTCTTCAAACGAATAATATGCTTGTTCTACGAGCCCCGCTTTTACTCTAATTCTGAACGACAGGAATGATGATGCATCCTTTATGTCATGATGTAAAATACTTAAATAGTAAACTGTAAACAAATAAACAAACTTTCTGAACAGATTTTATTTTAGATTATTCTGTAGTACGGAAGCAGGCCTGGATGGGCCTTCAAACCATGTTCCAGTGATATTGAAAGGAGTACTCTAGTATTATCTTAAAAGACACAATAAAAACCCTATATAACAACTGCACAGATTGGAACTTAATTCCGTGGCCGGGAACGGGACGGTACTTATTATACAGGTTAAACAAACTTTTTGTTTTTTTTTTATCGTCTGGGATTTTTGATTGAGAGTTACTTGATTATTCTTTTTTTATTTAAAAGGTACTTTAAGTTGGTCTTATAAAAAATTGTGAAGATCTGATGAGGACCTTCGGCGTGATGAGCAGATTATCTCCTCAAAATGCAGTAAATTGCTCACTTTTAGGTTTCTACCAGTGGAATCAGAATGTTAGTTTTACAATAAGGTAACTAGATGGCGCTACTGTGCACAACTAGGTTGTTTACAAAAAAGTTTTGCTCGCGAGGTCTACAGCTCAAAGAGCCACTAGGTAGTATAATTTAAGTAAAAAAATGTATTTTTTTCGCAACTCAAAGTAGCGGTAGTGTCGGTCACGTTTGTGTTGGTCACGAAATATTTTTGTAATAAATATTTAAATTATATATTATAATAAATTTTATTTTTCCATTTTCGGATACTTAGTTTCAAGCACTTCAACTTCAGATATAATTTAGAAATGTGACACCTACAGAGATGAAGAATTTTCAAGTTTGAAAACACTCTCTAATAGTTGGTCATGATTACAATTTAAGATATTTAAGCATATTTAACCGGTTTATACACTTTACACTTCACTAATTAAGGTAGGTAGTTATAAATGGAGCTTTTACTATAAAACCATGAATAATAATAATAATCTGTTAACTTAGTAGTATTTGCAATATAAGGGGAAATAGCAAGCAATTTTTGTCAAATGTAGAGTCGGTCACATATGGAATTTCCCAACTAACATCAATATTATACTTGACCAAGATTTTCAATTAGACCTCCCAATGAAACCTATGACACATAATTAAATAATGAAATTAAACTACTTGGAAATAAAATGACCCCAGGATTTGACCTAGTTACCAAAGAACTGCTACGAGGACTTCTACAAGAATAAGTCAAGTTTCTGATAACATTATTCAATAATACACTACCCCCTTATTTATAAAAAGTTATGCAATGGTTATGCAATGATTAAGAATTCCGCGCAGTACAATATTGTGCTGTGCGGTTTTACTAATCATTACTTAATCATTGCATAACTTTTTATAAGTAAAGGGGTTAGAGTACAACACTTCCCATCTGTGTAAAAAGTCTAGAAAATAATAATGATCCACAAAGGGCAAACCAGCAAATAAAGCACTTCGTATAGACCAATTAGCCTACTGCCTGTACTATCCAAGCAAATGAAGCACTTTGTACAGACCAATCAGCCTACTGCCTGTACTATCCAAGCAAATGAAGCACTTTGTACAGACCAATCAGCCTACTGCCTGTACTATCCAAGCAAATGAAGTACTTTTTACAGACCAATCAGCCTACTGCCTATACTATCCAAGCAAATGAAGCACTTCGTACAGACCAATCAGCCTACTGCCTGTACTATCCAAGCAAATGAAGTACTTTGTACAGACCAATCAGCCTACTGCCTGTACTATCCAAGCAAATGAAGCACTTCGTACAGACCAATCAGCCTACTGCCTATACTATCCAAGCAAATGAAGCACTTCGTACAGACCAATCAGCCTACTGTCTGTACTATCCAAGCAAATGAAGCACTTTGTACAGACCAATCAGCCTACTGTCTGTACTATCCAAGCAAATGAAGCACTTTGTACAGACCAATCAGACTACTGCCTGTACTATACAAGCAAATGAAGCACTTCGTACAGACCAATCAGCCTACTGTCTGTACTATCCAAGCAAATGAAGCACTTTGTACAGACCAATCAGCCTACTGCCTGTACTATCCAAGCAAATGAAGTACTTCGTACAGACCAATCAGCCTACTGCCTGTACTATCCAAGCAAATGAAGCACTTCGTACAGACCAATCAGCCTACTGCCTATACTATCCAAACTCTTTGAAAAACGACTCCTGAAGAGAATGGCTCCAGCTTTAGCAAATGGAAAAGTTATTCCAGAACATCAGTTTGAGTTTTTTCAATGACATGACACTACAGAGTTAACCCATCGGCTTATGACACTATCAGAAGTGCCCTGGAAAACAAATAATACTGTTTGTCTCTTATAAACCATCTCTAATGCACCATGATTCATGATTCATTCAACAGTGATATACAGGGTGAATATTTGAGACAGGACAGTAAGGGCAGGTACCTTAACTGTTATACTGGCGGTAGAGCCGCCAGTATTTTTGATCCTCATAATCTCAGTTGATCCTATAGAAGTATAGAGACTTTTGATCCTTATAAGAAACAGGATCGAAAGGCATTTTTTTTTGTGAAATTGTAGTTCAATGACTGTACATTTTTTCCAGAATCTGTGAATGCAGGTCAAAATATCTCCAAAGGTTAATGAGAGTCTCCTAAGAATGTGTTCCTGTAGCTACAACGGTTAAGGTAACTTCGTACAAAATGTATAGGAATAGTTTTTCACAATTTCTGACATTTCTAGTACTCAAACCTCAGTCAATCCGGAAGAGACATGATCCTTTTATGAACCAGGATCGACAGGCATCAATTTTATTTGTGATTTACAATTTTTTACAAAATCTAAGAATTCAATTCAGAATATCTCAAAAAGTTATGGAAGGTCTCCTACGAACATTTTCCTGTAACTATAACGGTTAAGGTACCTGCCCACACAGTCCCATCTCAAAGATCCACTCTGTATATTTATTCCTAGAGATGAACACTGTATGCGAGGAGATTGAAAAAACTGCCAAGACATATAAACAAGCAGGAGAGGCACACAAACACTCCAACAAGACATATAAACAAGCAGGAGAGGCACACAAACACTCCAACAAGACATATAAACAAGCAGGAGAGGCACACAAACACTCCAACAAGACATATAAACAAGCAGGAGAGGCACACAAACACTCCAACAAGACATATAAACAAGCAGGAGAGGCACACAAACACTCCAACAAGACATATAAACAAGCAGGAGAGGCACACAAACACTCCAACAAGACATATAAACAAGCAGGAGAGGCACACAAACACTCCAACAAGACATATAAACAAGCAGGAGATGCACACAAACACTCCAACATTAAGGAGAAAACTCACATTGTTTCTTCTAAAGGGAACAGTGCCAAATAAGTAGATGTTCTCGGCAGAGAACTCAATCAATTACTCATACCACAAAAAACTCCTTAAAGCTTAAAGTGAAGACAATGTCAGAAAATAAAAAGAAAAAAGAAAATGAAGTACATTAGGTATTAAAAACCCTATTGTTGCTTACTTAACATAAAAACTGTATAAAATAAAAACAAAATACAACATTATTAATCTCTGCAAATCAAATTCTTAGAGCACTAAGTGCTCTAAGAATTTGAATAACTTTAACTATCTATAAAAGAAACTGAATGCCCAGCTCACCAGGAAAATACTAAAGCTGAGCCAAGATGTGTTTATCATCATACATCAGTAGGTACATAATATATCAGTACATCACTTCAGAGTTATATAATTATGTATATTTGTATAAAAAAAATGTAATATAGTATTGTGCTATTCTATTACTTTACGTTGTACCTAATACCATAGCCTTTAGGATAAGCAAGCCGAACTGGCAGTGGGCTGGTCATATAATGATGTCTAACCGCTTATCTGCACAGTATTTCAAAATAACAGTTCGGTTGACTGTTGGTTGGTTGGTTGTTCAGCTACCTTGAGTAAACAAACCATTTTTCTAAGGACTTATAACCATTGGGGTAGACATGTTCTTGAGTGGAGGCAGCAACTCAGTTTTCTTAGTGTAGGACGCCCTCCAGCTATCACAGACTTGTTTTTCTGTATTGTTTTTATAAATACGTTAATCCACTGATAGCGATTCACATAATCGTGAAATATCTCTACCACTAACCTTCATATTTACAAAAAATGAGCGACGGTGGCTTGGTGGCTGAGCGGTTTGTTTTTCTTGTAGCATGAGTTAGTGTTGGTCTCTGGTGTCAGTTTGTCGAGCCGCCCGAAGGCCTCTGACATGAGGGGCTGAGTGATATAGTAAAATGAGTGCGCGTTAGATGACGATAGGTACCTACAATTCGTTCCTCAGCTCCACACCAGTGACTTTTCTGTTATGCAAACTCACAATGCTCCGTGCTTCGAAGGGCACTTATTAGGTATTAGCCTATGCAATGGCCTGTGCCTTTGCTAACGGTCCTGGCTGTTATTATTTAAAGCCTCGCCTGCACAAACTAAGTAGGAGGAGATACGGCTCGCCTGTCAAGCGATCACCTAACGCAATCGCTATAATTCATTAGAGTTCACAATTTTCACTGTTTTCACAAAATAAGATTACTGCAATGCAAATCTGCAGTGCTCTATGCAGTGTTGATCATATCGGTTTCAAGCAGTCAAATTCATGGGCCCGTTCACATAAACGTTCGAGGACGCACGGATCACCCGCGCGTACACTCGAAATCGTATGAAACTGACACTTGACAGTTGTCAGTTGTAAGTGGACGTCCAAAGTCGTTCACGATCTCCGGTGGCCCAATTCCATAACTTGGCTACAATCGGATTATCACTTTTTTCATAGCAAATTCGACTTTATCGCAAGGCATTAGTGGTTGCGATACTGAGAATTCGATTGAAGCCAAGTTATGGAATCGGGCTGCTGATGATCGAGCGTGTAAGTGAACACAGCCCATTAGTGCCTTGCGATAGAGTCGAAATTGCTATGAAAAAAGTGACAGCCAATCGGGGCCCCCAGTGGCCATATTACAGCAGCCCGATTCCATAACTTGGCTTCAAACGAATTCTCAGTATCGCAACCACTAATGCCTTGCGATAGAGTCGAATTTGCTATGAAAAAAGTGATAATCCGATTGTAGCCAAGTTATGGAATTGGGCCACAGAACTTGGCTTCAATCAGATTGTCACTTTTTTCATAGCAATTTCGACTCTATTGCAACGCACTAACGAATTTAACGGCTTGAAACCGATATGATCAACATTGCATACCCTGCGTTCGAGATGATTTTTTATTTTTTATTTAAATTTTACAAACTTTTATAAAAAAACAGGCAAACCTCTACCTTTTCTAAACAACAATACAAAATAATAATTATACATCTAATTCAGTCAAGTTATCATCCCTAAATCATTCAAATAATCTAATACTAATGATCGCCTCCCAGGCGATCGAAATGTCTATTTCTCGGAAACGAAGAATATACGCTCGACGCGCGTTCTCTCCCCGCCGCGTCATCGGCTATACAAAGTTGGCGTGAACGACCACGCACGACCTACCTGCAATTACAAAATAATAGAAAAAGACTGACCGCAGCCGTCATCTCAGGCGATGATTATTATTTTAGAGTTAATAGGCACTGAAAAATAATCTGGTACTAACACTTCATATTTAAAGATAATTTAACGTTGATTCTATCATTTCTACCAAGACGATGGCGTCGTAAAACTGTCGCAACTGGCAGTTCATTCGAATCGAAATTATACAAAATTACAAGCACAATTCACATAAATAACACTTATTTGTGATACGAAATACCGTTTCCCGTAAGTTTGATGTTTCTGATCGCCTTCTGTACAAAAATACCGCACAATTCACCATTTTCACGGAGCTCTGCTTTGCGACACGAAACGATACCGAATGGTCGCGGTCTTTTTTTTTTTTTTAGGAATGACTAATGCTGTTGGCCTTATTGGCGTCTACAGCTTGAACCGGACGGTGGGGCGGGCGCTTACAAGCACTCCACCGCAATGGCCGCGGTCGTGAGTGAAATAGTTTTATATAACGTGAATGGCCAAGTCGTGCCATATGGCCAGCAGAGGCGTACGCCTTGCATTGGACGTCCACATAGAACTGACAACTGTCAAGTGTCAGTTTCATACTATTCAGTGTGACCATATTTAGCAGGTTCCTGCGATTTTAGCAGGATTAGACTCTCATTTTAGCTCCTAGCAGGATTTTTAGCATTTTATTGAAATCTAGCATTATTTAGCAGAATCCAATAATGCATCCAATAATAGCATCTAATAATAGCAATAATCTAGCAGTGATTTATTGAACGCGTTCTAAAATGCCCCAAATGTCCACACAGTACGCTCAAGCCTTTATATTTGAGTTTATTGGCTTTTGGAAGCAGCTCTGATGCCAAACTAACAGATAACAGAAAATTTCTGAAGACAAATTGAAACGATGAATTTTATTTTATTTAAATGGTAATGGTGTTGGTAAACCCAACATTGTGAATCTTGCGTGGGCTATTATGATTTTACTAATGCCACACACTTATTGTGAAAGAAATGTGCATGCCAAAAAGGCATAAAGGAAATATAATTATGAGAAAATGGGTGTATGAATTTCAAGCCGAGAAAAATATGTTAAAATAATCTCTTAACTCATAATCATTATACAAAGGATTTGATAGGGACAGTGATGGTGACGAGTGAATTGTGTTGTAAATAGAAATGAACTGGCCAATTGCGAGTTGGGCGGCACACTGAGGGTTCCTTACCACACCACTTTTATTTTTCTTATTATAGTTATTTTTAGAGTGTGTAATCATGCCAAGTTTGACTTTTACGCTTGTACTTATCACCGCTTAGCGCAAAGACAAAATACGTAATAAGTACTTTTGTTGTATAGGGATCCCTCTTTATTATTATTATTATTTCTTAATTAATCCGCCATAATATTACAGCCATATTCTACAAATACAAATATGTTTATTGGCACTAAATTTTTTGATGAATTACAATTGAAATGAGTCTCTGACTCTTAAAATAGGTGAGTATACCTGTGTCTTAAGAGCCAGGTATTTCCTGTTTACAAGAAATCAGTTAACAATTATAAACATTTTAATATCTATTACAGTTCAAAAGAACATCGTTATCAGTTCCCGCTGCTGGGACACGGTCTCTCAGAGAGAGAGAGAATGGGCCATAATCCGTCAGATTTTAAAGCGCAACATGATACCATTCGGATACTATTGCTCTCCAAAGATACAGTATCGGTTCAAAAGATACAGTTGTTAAACGGTAGGACGGACAAACAGACAGACAGCGTAGGCTAAAAAATATTATAGTTGACCGTTTGGGTACGGAACCCTAATAAAAATGACATTCTAATCGTACAAATTGGCTTTTTTGTTCATATTTTCTAATGTTTAAGCAATATCTGTGAAAGCAGTAATTTAGCATTATATGAAAAATGTCTAGCAAGTTTTAGCAGTTTTTGTCATTCAGGCTAGCAGGATTTGACATTTGAATCTGGTCACACTGATACTATTCTTCCCCTCCCCTACTACTTTTCCGTACGCCCGACGATACCGTGAACGATTTCGAGTGAACGCGCGGATGATCCATGCGTCCTCGAGCGTAGTAAGTGAACGCACCCCAAATAAGGCATAAAAAAGTAGCAAAATAAAAATGGCTGCGAAACGAAGTCGACAGAAGTCGAAAAACGTATACCTAGCAATGTCAAAAGTTGAGAAATTAATGTATATTTTGTTTAGAATGTGATTGTGTTATTAATTGTATTAGAATTTATTCAATCTTTTCATCTGTTAAACATCCATAGAATTGTAATTTGTCAGATAAGAGCCATACCTAGAATTCTTTACTTCGCAAAAATTCAGTAGAAAATAAGAATTTGATATGAATATGTAATTACTTCTTCAATTTTGTTGCTTTAATATGAGATTTATGAGAAGTAGGTTGTTTGCCTAAAGGTAGGTAAGTGCCACGCATACCTATAAAAATAGTTGTACATCTCAAAACTTGTACCAAAGAAGTGCCTACATGCATTTCTAGTTTTTTGAAGTTCTTCCGCCAGTTCCCAAATGAGACCTAATGGGCCCGAAAATTAATGTTTCACTCGACATAATCTATTTTTGCAGTGATTGTGGTCACAAACACCAATTCTTATAATAATATTTTTAGCATTACTGTTGTATGTCCTACAAAAGCCGATGTACCTAGTTACATTCCTATTAAATACTTAAGTGGATACGTACTTGATAAATATTATTGTAACTGAAAAACGCGGTGGGCGAGCGCCTTCTAGGTAAATATAATTGAAAGCTTGCAGCGCCGTGCGAGTTAAATTGCACTTTATTGCGTTGTAGCGAGAGTCACTATTTATTTAAATGACTTTACTCAGTTAGCCTTCTGTACTTGAACTATTATTTATTCTGTGACTATACAGATTTTAATAATTAATTTTTCAAAGGTAATCGTATGCCATGGCAAATAGAAGAAACATATTGCTCAGAGACTAGCTCCTTGACAAACCCATTATTAATACTGAACCCAGTGTGACGATGTCAAACCTCTTTCATCATAATCATACCTTTTTGATAGTTTATTTAAATTAATTCTAAATTCAAATAACCTGTCTTTTCCACATTGTCATTGGATTAGCAAAACCTGGAATTTTACGAAATAATATGTTATAAAGTATGTGCCTAAATAAGTTTATTACATCTGGAGTCCTTTAAATATATATGATAGTACTTTCATTCGTGGTTGTTTTGATCCGTATTGTTGAAGCACGAAAAGTCTGTGATAATAACAATACTAGAGCCCCAAGAGTACACTCTTACCAAATATATTAAATTGGGAGAAGACTGAATATAGTGAAGAATAGTTGAGTGCAAGATCTCTGTTTATGAACATCTCCGAGTGCTCCTAATTATTCCTGTACTTTTATGTTGTCCACTGAGGTTTGGCCCCTGGGCTAGTGGAACAAACCCTAGGACTGGCTTGTGACACCAGTATTACCCAGAATACTGGGTTCGCAAGATATTTTTTGGCCTATAGCAAAGTTCAAGAGGGAGGCTGGTTGTCAAGTGGTGCGATGAATTCTCATTATCACTAATCAACATATTAGCTGAATATGCTAATCAAAGTTACTATCAACATGTCTTCAAACTCAAGGTTGCTCAGCATGCTATGGAACGAGCTATGCTCGCGGTTTTTTAACCCCCATTCCTATAAAAATTAAACGAGTTGGTTTTCTAATGTCTCCTTAGTTTATGACAATTTTTGTTTGGCATTTATTTCAAAAAGTAAGCATAAACGGTTTGTTTTAAGATATAAGAACCAACCATAAGGGATCGCATCCAAAATTAGGGGATCTGACAGAATGAAATTCACCGACATAGCTCAAAGAATTAGAATGCTGAAGTGGCAATGGGCTGATCAATGTGGCTGGTTCAAGAGTGGAGACTACCAATCAGCAAACATAGTTTAGGATGCCCCCCGGCTAGATGGAGCGACAACCTGCAACCTGCGTAAAGTAGCTGCCTGCAATTACATGAGAAGAGCTGAAGATCGAGCTCAGTGGGGCGCATTAGGAGAGGCCTATGTCCAGCGTTGAACTAGTACAGACTGATGATGATCCATATAAGTTACCGTCCTTTTGTATGCCTATTTAAGAATTCCCATTATAACTATAACCAAACACGATTTATTCACCTTTACAGCAACATGAAGAAAGCAAGACTGAGCATGTCAGTGGATAGCTCGGATGAATGTCAGAGTGAAGACGGAATCTCCTGCCCTGCACTACGGCAACATCACTGGGAGAGATGCGAGTTTTGTGATAAACTGTTTAGTAATAGGTAAATATTAGATAAGAAATACTAAACAGACATGTAATCTACTAGGTGCATACTGCTTTTCCAGTGCTTAAACTTATTCATCCCATGGGGATGGAATTTCAAAAATCTCTCCTTACTGCACCTCTTGGGAACTCAAGGAATATAACCTTCAAATTTCAAATCTCTAGGTCCAACAGTTTAGGCTGTGGATTGTATGTCAGTTTGTCAGACAGTCAGTAAGAATGTCACGATACTGTTGTAACATCAACAACAGAACAGACAGAAAATTATAAGGACGCTTGCTTAACCCGGTGCCAGTGACGCTAGGTCATATTAACCCGATGAGATATTAAACAATATATATTTTACTAGCTACGCCCCGCTGCTTTGCCCGCATACAAATTTTGCTCCTATCCCACCTGCCCGCCCCTCTAAAACACCTCGCAAACTCCCCCTCCATAAATTTTTGTACATGAAAAATAGATGTCACTTTCACACCTATCACTTTGACACCTGTCACTTTAAGAGTGACCCTTAAAAAGACACCATGATTTTTGGTATAATTTGATTCAAAAGCTTCAAAAGCTCCAAAATTTAACTATCCTGTTTTTTTTTACTATTTAAGTATAAATTCAAACTGAGTTTTTTTCTAATTTTTGTATTACAATTTTATGAACACAACATACAAATATTTATTCAAATCGGTTGAGCCTTTCTCGAGTTTTAGCGAGACTAATGATTTTTACATGTATGTATATAAATAGATTTTGTGCACAGCTTTTTGAACGTTTGTGTAGCTGGAGATCCGGTACCTCTCCACCCAGCACCTGCTGGTGTACTCAGTACGATGCCACATGCGTAGCGAGGTACACATGCTCAGGTTTAAGCCAAACAGACAGAAATTGCAGCAGTTTTATATCTGTCAATGAGGTTGTTGAAAGCTGAAACCGTTGCAAAAGTATAGCACCAGTGCTCGTGTTGCTTTGTTATTATTTCGTTTCCATGGCAACTGTTCCTTACAGCGAGTAATCAACATTTTCTAGTTTTCGCGAGGAAACTTACCATTTTCCGGGATAAAAAGTATCCCATGTTGGTCTATATATTGTATAGTACCTATTTACAAAGTTTCATCAAAATCGGACCAGCCGTTTTGGCGTTAAAACTCCCAAAAAAAACAGAAAATGTTTCTCTTTTATAATTGGTGTGTATAGATAGATAGATAGATAATACCTTATTGTACCAGTATCCAAAAATTTACAACAAATAGGAACAATCTTATAACTAAAGTACAACGGGCGAACTTATCGCTAAAAGGGATCTCTTCCAGTCAACCTTTGATGGAAAGAAATAATGGAGTGAGAGATATAATTAGTTATGAATGCATTAAGGCCCAGAATGGACGCGCGGAGATTTCAATTTTCACCCCCACTTCCCCGCGTGCATTAATCGCGATAAGCGAAAAACTATGTCCACAAGCTCCCTCTGTTTAGAATTAAGAAAACTAATTTATATTCTCAAAATCTATACGTAGTAAAGCGCCATCTACACGAGGACTCGGTTCGCAACACAGGTTTGTATGACACAGTATAATTAACTACAGTACAGCAGATCAGCAGTAGCACAGTAGTATCGTATGGTAGTAAAGGTTTGATAAATTGATATATAGGCAAATTTGCGACTGACTAGCTAGTGACTATTTAATGAGAGATGGTAAAAGATTTTTGCAGGTGGTGACTGATCAAAGTATGATGATTTAGTAGGAATAGATATGTTTATATTAGTATACAATGTGTATTAATATTAGGTGACAATATTAAACACTAGCTGATGCCCGTGGCTTCGCATGCGTGGTCATTTTAATATATAGCATATGACACTCACAAATAAAGTGGCTTTATATTGGCAAAAGAATTTTCCAAATCGGTTCAGTAGATCTAGAGATAACCCCCTACAACCTCACAAAGTCACTAAATGTACTGCTTTATAATATTATATAGTATATAGTAAGTATAGATTAGTATAGAAGTATAGATGTATATAGGTATTATAATAATTAACCACTTACACTATAAGACTTACTTTGAAATTACAAAAAAAACTTATCCATACATTTGAGGAGCTATTCTGCTCATAACGCTGAAGATTCTCATCAGATCTTCACCAAATTTGTAAGAGACTAACCTACCTTTCAAATAAAAAAAGAACCATCGAAATCGGATTTAATAAGGCGGAGATATTCAGTAGCCCCCTTATTACCTTTTTTAAAGGAAGTACCCCCTACTCAAAAATCCCCGACGACAAAAATTTTTTTAAAATTAGTTATACCTCTATACCAAGTTTCGTCTAGATCGGTTGAGGAATGCGACCTGTAGAGGAGAACAGAGATCCGGACGGACAGCCGACATTCGGACATACGAAAGCATTTTTGCCAAAGCTGAAACAGAGACGTTTCGCTCGCGCATCGCGCTCGCTCGGTCAATTAACGTTTTTTTAGTTATGTTTGTTCGCGCATCACGTTAAAACTACTGGACCTATTGCGATGCGGTTTTCACTGTTGGATAGCTTAGTTTTGATTTAAAAATTGGGGTACTTTGTATCTAAATCCGATGATAAAAAGCCGAGGAATCGATACAAAAATATTTGACTACTCGACAGTACTCGTAAAGAAAGGTTTGTTGAAAATGTGTTTTTTTTTATTACTGACCAGGCAATCGTTTGACCACGATCTCACCCGATGGAAAGCGATGATGTGGTCGAAAGTGTAGCACGCTTGCCTAGTAGATACCTATTCACTCTTGACTTGAACACACCTGGGTTATATTTTACCGAAACCACTGACGAGGGCAGGGCATTCCACTCCTTTGCAGTTCTTACAATAAATGAAGAAGCGTAACGCTTCGTTCTTGTGGCGAGGTATTTCAACCATAAAAGGGTGGCGCTTTGCTGATTGTCTAGTTGTACGGTGATGGAAAGGTGATGGGAGAATCAGGTTGTGCAGTTCTTGTGCACACTCTCCATAGTGCAATCTGTAGAATACCGCCAGGCTTGCTACCTCACGTCGATGCGCCAGACTTTGAAGCTTACTCTTACCAGAGTGTCATCCCAATGAGCCTGATAGCACGTCTTTCAATTGAATCCAAAGACTCGAGCTGATACTTGGCAGAACCGTCCCAGAGGTGGCAGCAGTACTCCATACAAGATCGGACCTGTGCTTGATAAAGATTCAAAAGCTGTCCCAGTGTGTAACCTTAGACAAAATACCAAGTTTTTATGCAGCTACCTTGGCAATAAAAGATCCATCAAAGACCCAAAGTTCAGGTTTGATGTGAGTTCAACACCCAAAAGCTCCAGATGGTCGCCTATTGGTATTGTTACACTTTGAAAAGACGGAGATCGGTTTAGAGGACTCTTTTTAGCAGAAAACAAACACGCCTGCGTTTTAGTAGCGTTAAACTTAACCAGGTTAGCATCGCCCCAATCAGACACGGCTTCTAAGGCTAAATTTAAACGGTCTACCATAGCCTCTCTCTGAAACTGGACAGCGTCACAGCTGGCTTGAGCATTGGAAGTGTATCAGCATACCCAAAGGTACCGGGCTTCAGAAGGTCATTAATGTGCAGTAAAAACAGTGTAGCCGAGAGAACCGATCCCTGAAGTACACCGGCATTGATAGCCATTTGATTAGACGAGCAGACCTCTAAGACTACTCGAATAGATCGTTCCCTCAAGAAATCAACTATCCAATTGCATAAGCCAACAGGTAAACCATATGAGGGAAGCTTGTTTAAAAGGCCATCGTGCCAGACCCGATCAAATGCCTTCGATATGTCAAGGGGGCTTCGCTCAGTACGTGAGTGGCATACGCGAGAAGATCCCCAATAGACCGGTTTCGGCGAAATCCGTATTGCCGGTCACTGAGAAGATCATTGTCTTCAAGGTATGCCAAGAGCCTAATGTTTATGACACGCTCCATATACTTACAGAGTAAGGAGGTAAACGAGATGGGACGATAATTGGCCGGATCAGCACGACTACCCTTCTTTGGTACTGGTTGTACATTGGCAAGCTTCCAGCTCTTCGGAACTTTACCTGAGTGAAGAGAGAGGCGGTACAAACGCGTTAAGATGGGAGACAATTCGGGCGCACAGTTTTTCAACACAATCGCTGGAATACCATCAGGACCACTGGCCTTGTTCACATCTAGAGCTCGAAGCGTTCTGAGAACCTCCTTCTGGCGAATGTGAATTTCGGGCATAAAAACCCCGCAATGAGGAAGGCAGGAAGGTGTCTTGCCAGAAGCATCTAGATGCGAGGCTTCTGCAAAAAGAGAAGCAAATAAATTCGCTTTGTCTCCAGCAGTGTGAGCTAGTGATCCATCAGGTTTCAGCAATGGTGGCAGTGAGGGGTGGCAGAAGTTTACTTCGACCGACTTGGCCAGGGACCAAAAAGCTTTGCTACCCGCGGGGTATGAAGCCAGTTTGGCCCCAATTCGACTTACGTGATCAAAATGGGCCTTCCTAAGTATCTTCTTGCAGGTCTTAGCGGCAACGCTAAATTTTCTCTTCTAGCCCGAATATCAGAAGACTTGCGCTTTCGAGCATCAGCCCAGTCTAGATATGCCGCACGCTTTAGAGCCACAGCATGACCATAGCTGGATCCAAACCAAGGCTGAGCTTTGCTGGAAAGAGTCTTGTCACTGAATGGAATGAAATATTCCATTGCCTGACATATTACCTCTGTAACAGCAGACGCGCAAGTCAACGGGTCCTGGGAGGTGAAACATGTTTGCCGCCAAGGGTACGATGCAAGGAATTGCCGCATCTCGTACCAATCTGCTGAGTTGTATCTCCACACGCGCAACCCTTAAGGCTAGGATCAGGTGGGGAATACACTGAGACAGACTTAACCACTTAACCAGGCAGTGATCAGAGCTACCAAGAGGTGGGGATACTGATACGGAGTATCGGTCTGGTTTAGTCGTCATCAACAGGTCGAGACAGTTGGCAGTGTCACCGTCACGGTCAGGTACCCGTGTCGGCTCCTGCACAAGCTGAGAGAGATCTAACGCCAGAGCAAGCTTCCGCGTCTCTCTACCAGCGTGGTCGGTCTTTTGGTATGGGACAAGCCACTCCTTGTGGTGGGCGTTAAAATCCCCCAAAAACACCAATTGAGCAGACGGGTAACGCTGTTGGGCCACACTTGCCGCCTCACCTAGATAGTCTACCAATAAAGTCGTCCCCCGATCTCCACTGTGTGAGCGGTACACACAAGCATACATAATTTTCTCTATGCCCGTGTCCACCAGCATCCAAATCAACGAGAAGTTAGGGTGCAAATGTCATCAAGGGCTTCGGCCGCCGGCTTTTTATATTACCACCCTCTGGACAAAGTCTTGATGCCAAACGACTTGTCGTGTTCCATCATGATGTTCAGGGAAGCCGTCCGGATGAGTTGTAGGATGCAGTTGTGTTGGAAGGGTGGACCGTGATCGGAATCATGGTGTTTCTGCGTCGGAGGCCTTGCTTTGGAGGGTAGCGGGATCCGAAGCACGGTGTTCTCTGCTGGCCGACCGCAAGTTGTAGGGGGCCCAAGTAGTAGTTTAGCCAGCTACGAAAGGCTGCCCCGCCGCTTGTGAAAAATCCTGAAATGATCCATTGGGCCGGCTGGCGACCGGATGTGAGGAACTGATGAATTATTTCAGGGGGGTTCGGGCGTCCCCGCAGTCTCCGCGCAAGTTCTTCAATGGCGTAGTTATGCCTTGACTTCCGTGGGTTAGCCATTCCGACATCTCGTTTGCTATTACTCGTCCAACCTATTCACAACTACTCACCCTGAAAAAAGTCCAAAGAAGATATAAGTTAAAACGGCAGATGCACGTCCTCACACTTAAAGTGTAACTTGCGAATATTCGCAGGATTCACTCCAATCTCCAACCAGTCCATTATCATCTGGAAACCTCTAAGCCCCACTTGTTCTTCTTGTCGGAGACGCAGATAGGATGTCCAGCTTATACGGAATACTTGGATTACCCAGGCTATATCTTGGAGCATCTATTTATCCCAAATGCCGGCGTTTGTGTATACGCCCTTGATGACATTTGCACCCTAACTTCTCGTTGATTTGGATGCTGGTGGACACGGGCATAGAGAAAATTATGTATGCTTGTGTGTACCGCTCACACAGTGGAGATCGGGGGACGACTTTATTGGTAGACTATCTAGGTGAGGCGGCAAGTGTGGCCCAACAGCGTTACCCGTCTGCTCAATTGGTGTTTTTGGGGGATTTTAACGCCCACCACAAGGAGTGGCTTGTCCCATACCAAAAGACCGACCACGCTGGTAGAGAGACGCGGAAGCTTGCTCTGGCGTTAGATCTCTCTCAGCTTGTGCAGGAGCCGACGCGGGTACCTGACCGTGACGGTGACACTGCCAACTGTCTCGACCTGTTGATGACGACTAAACCAGACCGATACTCCGTATCAGTATCCCCACCTCTTGGTAGCTCTGATCACTGCCTGGTTAAGTGGTTAAGTCTGTCTCAGTGTATTCCCCACCTGATCCTAGCCTTAAGGGTTGCGCGTGTGGAGATACAACTCAGCAGATTGGTACGAGATGCGGCAATTCCTTGCATCGTACCCTTGGCGGCAAACATGTTTCACCTCCCAGGACCCGTTGACTTGCGCGTCTGCTGTTACAGAGGTAATATGTCAGGCAATGGAATATTTAATTCCATTCAGTGACAAGACTCTTTCCAGCAAAGCTCAGCCTTGGTTTGGATCCAGCTATGGTCATGCTGTGGCTCTAAAGCGTGCGGCATATCTAGACTGGGCTGATGCTCGAAAGCGCAAGTCTTCTGATATTCGGGCTAGAAGAGAAAATTTAGCGTTGCCGCTAAGACCTGCAAGAAGATACTTAGGAAGGCCCATTTTGATCACGTAAGTCGAATTGGGGCCAAACTGGCTTCATACCCCGCGGGTAGCAAAGCTTTTTGGTCCCTGGCCAAGTCGGTCGAAGTAAACTTCTGCCGCCCCTCACTGCCACCATTGCTGAAACCTGATGGATCACTAGCTCACACTGCTGGAGACAAAGCGAATTTATTTGCTTCTCTTTTTGCAGAAGCCTCGCATCTAGATGCTTCTGGCAAGACACCTTCCTGCCTTCCTCATTGCGGGGTTTTTATGCCCGAAATTCACATTCGCCAGAAGGAGGTTCTCAGAACGCTTCGAGCTCTAGATGTGAACAAGGCCAGTGGTCCTGATGGTATTCCAGCGATTGTGTTGAAAAACTGTGCGCCCGAATTGTCTCCCATCTTAACGCGTTTGTACCGCCTCTCTCTTCACTCAGGTAAAGTTCCGAAGAGCTGGAAGCTTGCCAATGTACAACCAGTACCAAAGAAGGGTAGTCGTGCTGATCCGGCCAATTATCGTCCCATCTCGTTTACCTCCTTACTCTGTAAGTATATGGAGCGTGTCATAAACATTAGGCTCTTGGCATACCTTGAAGACAATGATCTTCTCAGTGACCGGCAATACGGATTTCGCCGAAACCGGTCTATTGGGGATCTTCTCGCGTATGCCACTCACGTACTGAGCGAAGCCCCCTTGACATATCGAAGGCATTTGATCGGGTCTGGCACGATGGCCTTTTAAACAAGCTTCCCTCATATGGTTTACCTGTTGGCTTATGCAATTGGATAGTTGATTTCTTGAGGGAACGATCTATTCGAGTAGTCTTACAATGGCATACTTAAAATAAAACAACTTTTCAACTCCACCATTTGTAGTTCAAAACTGCCTGGTCTACTATGAATGTTCCAAATTCAAAACTCATTACTGCCCTCTCTGAAAGTCTTGAACAGAAAAGACCTCATACTTTCGGCGCACTTATCGACTAACCAAATATTATCTTCATTGTATTGACTTTTTGTTTTTTACTACTTTATTACCCGACTACAGCAAAGCAAGGGAAGGGTAATGAGTTTAACAGTCTATGTATCTATGTATGTGTGTATGTGAATGTTCCACCATAGCGTCGCCCCATTCGTTTGATTTTGACAAGAGATGTATCAATCCATTCGTCTTCATGTAAAGTGTCTTAGGCTATTTATTTTTACCCGTTTACGACAAGGCAAAGGAAGGGTTATGTGTGCAAACTAAAAACATGGTATCAATTGATTTGTCTTCATCGCAAGAGTGTCAAAGGCTATTTTTACCTGACTGTAGAAGGGTTTTAGTTTTTGAACCTATGTATTGTTTTATGGATATATATCAACTAAAGAAAGTAGTTCTCAATTTGGCACATTTCAACGTTTTTTTTTATTAATAACAATTTTTTTAAATATTCCAGGTACGCCATGTTTAAACACAACGCCAGCCACATCATCATACCGTTAATCAAGCTGACTACACATCAATGCGGTGAATGCCTCTACCATTTCACCTCCGTAGAGGATGTGATAGCGCACAATGCAAAGAAGCACCAATCACCCGTACCTTCAATAACATTAAATTTGGAAGACGAATTAAACGAGGACATACCGGAAATACTCCAAAGCATCGTTGAAAAACAAGTCTACATCCAATGCGAAGATGAATTAAAAGAGGTTATAAGCAAACGTAACGAATTGAAGAATAAAAACAGTATTATATGTGGACTGAATAATAACCAATTTAACGAAGGACCCGTTAAGGAGGAACCGATAACCTCAAAAGTAGAGATTGTAACCGTCAGAAGCAGTAGTCCGACGTACGAAGAGAGACAGTCAATACGTCAAAGGCTGATGTTCGAAGAGGATATAGAAGATAACCTATTCAAAGATCTCTCTGCGGACTGCCAAGTCAGTCTCGAAACGATTTACAAGCAAATGAGTCCGGAATTTGAGAAAAGTATTATAATACCGTCGTCCGATGAGACGGTTAATGTAGACCCTGCTGGCGATAGAAGCGGTCTTGCTATTACTTCTGGAACGTTCAATAACCTAGACAAAGTACAAGAGGGCACAAATGATTTGTTACGTTATGGGAAAGCCATACATTTTGACATTTTGATGGAGTCAGATGTTTGTTTATGTCGTTGGTGCGGAAAAGACTTTCCGAATAGGTATGTATTCATTATTATTATACAACTGCCCGAATAGGAGTGTAATGTTTTCAGGGTTTATGTATGTATGTATGTATGTATGTGTTTCTTTATTCCACCACTAGGTGTACCTGCGGCTTTGCCTGCGTGGTCATTTTATTTAAAAGTAGTCCATTCGTGGACCAAAAGTACCTAAAGTACAATATAATACATTTCTTCAAAATTAGTTCAGCCGTCAAATAGTTTTTAAACAATTGATTGGCATCTAATCGTTGGATTAAGATGCCAAGTAGCATCTTCGCAAAATAGATATTGAGAAAATGTATTGCTATCTCAGCCCCTAAATTGTAGTGATCATGTTTTGTTATTAGTGTCAATCGCTAGAATAGAATATAATCGAAGCTTATATGTTTACACCCTTACTTATAAGAAGTTATGCAATGATAAAGTAATTATTAGTAATACTGCACAGTACAATATTGTACTGAGCAGTATTACCACAGAATAAATAATAGTACAAGTACAGAAGGATAACTGAGTAAAGTCATTTAAATAAATAGCGACTCTCGCTACAACGCTATAAAGTGCAATTTAACTCGCACAGCGCTGCGAGCTTTCAATTATATTTACCTAGAAGGCGCTCACCCATTGCGTGCAGGCTAGAATGTACCGTATCACAACGCGCGAGAGCTTCCATTGCTCTAATCGTTTCCGAATCGCTCTGTCACTTTTTCGCTCGGCAGGGTTGTATCAAGATATAACTAGGTACTTGCACTAGTAATTATTCTGTGATATAATATGACTTAGATATTGTAACCGAATAAACAATTATGTAATAATGTATTATTTTATTACTTATTGTTATAAATGTTGATAGTTCTATTAACTACATATAATGACATTCTTATCAGAATAAACCTAGTGTCTCATTATTTGATTATATCATAATAGGTATAGCACTTGAATAGAAGGTGCCTGTCTGAATTCCATGCTTAATAATGATTGAAAAAGAAATGGCTACCTACGTAATAAAATGTCAGTATGTAGGTATTTTACGAGACTTGTCAGACCGAATGCTATGCAGTACCTTCTAGGTTTCTTCTTGGTACTCATAATTAAGAAAAGAATAAATGTTGACATAAACTTTAGGTAAGTAGGTACTTTATAGTAAGCACACGGCGCGCGACTCATCGAGCGCACGCTTGACACTACTGAATGAACCCCAATATTGCCGCTGCAAAGTGTAGGTATAATATTTGTACTTGTTGCGGAGTGCGACTGGCCTGATATTACTAATCATTGCATAACTTTTTATAAGGGTTTTTTTAAAGAAAGCTTTTAGTTTTTAAAAAAAGGCCGTTTTTAATTGTTAAGAAACATTGAAATTTTTGAAAAAAAACGAAGCATTGTCGTATAAACGTAGTTAATTAATGAAAGAATATTATGCAAAAAATAATTATGTCGTATAAACGTAGTTAATTAATGAAAGAACATTATGCAAAAAATAATTATGTCGTATAAACGTAGTTAATTAATGAAAGAATATTATGCATAAAAAATTATGTCGTATAAACGTAGTTAATTAATGAAATAATATTATGCAAAAAATAATTATGTTGTATAAACGTAGTTAATTAATGAAAGAACATTATGCAAAAAATAATTATGTCGTATAAACGTAGTTAATTAATGAAATAATATTATCCAAAAAATAATTATGTCGTATAAACGTAGTTAATTAATGAAACAACAGTATGCAAAAAATAATTATGTCGTATAAACGTAGTTAATTAATGAAATAATATTATGCAAAAAATAATTATGTCGTATAAACGTAGTTAATTAATGAAATAATATTATGCAAAAAATAATTATGTCGTATAAACGTAGTTAATTAATGAAAGAACATTATGCAAAAAATAATTATGTCGTATAAACGTAGTTAATTAATTAAATAATATTATGCATAAAAAATTATGTCGTATAAACGTACTTAATTAATGAAAGAACATTATGCAAAAAATAATTATGTCGTATAAACGTAGTTAATTAATGAAAGAATATTATGCAAAAAATTATTGAAATCTATACTCAATACTTTTAATAAAGCAATAAGAATTAAAACGTCTGTACAAAGAATATAATTTAATAAAAATATGGTCTAGAGTACTTAAAATAAGATCTTCTTCTTAGTCGCTACACTCTTGGCACAGTGGTCGTGGTTTTCACGTCGGGGGTTGTCGCTCGCTTTTTTGTTTTTCGCCACTCTTCGCTAATAGCTGCCCTTCTGGTGCATTCGTGTAGAGGGCAATCCAGTGCTGCCTTAACTTGGTCGGTCCATGGCATGGGCGATCTCCCTCGTGTCCGTGTGCCCTCGACCCTGCCCTGTACTACAAGGCGCTCGATGGACAGTTCTCCACGCCGTGACACGTGCCCAAAGTACACGAGGATGCGAGATTGTACTGTGCCTGATAGACGCTGCTTGATGCAGAGTTCTTGGAGTATGGACTGGTTGGTACGGAACTCTGTCCACGATACCCCGAGCATTATTCTCCAGCACCACATTTCGAGAGCACCTACCCGCTTTTCCTCGCTTTCTCGAAGGGTCCATGTCTCCGCAGCATATATAGGAAGATAGGGAAGACCAGCGCGCGGACAAGCCGGATCTTAGTGACTTTCGTTATGTTGCGGTTCTTCCATATCTTCTTTAACCTGTCCATAGCAGATCTGGAAATCGCCATACGCCGCTTGATCTCGTCAACGCATCCATTCCATTGGTAATCAACGCACCAAGGTAGACATATGATTGGACCACATCACAGTTCGCTAATTGTGTAACTTCGGGCGAGTTGTTATTGATACGGTCGACAATCATCATTTTGGTTTTAGTTCGGTTAATCTTCAGTCCAAACTCAAGGCTGATGGTTTCCATCCTGCGAAGCAGGTTCTCCAACTTGCTAATGCTTGTTGCAAACAATGTGGTATCATCCGCATATCGCAAGTTCGAGATTTTGAGACCTCCTATCGCAATGCCGTCCGTCCAGTTTTCAAGCGCAATTCTCATAGTAAGTTCTGTATATATGTTAAACAGCAGGGGGAAAACAATACACCCCTGTCGAACACCTGCAGCCGGTCGAAAGTTGCTCGATAACACATCATCCGCTTTCACGGAAGTAGTTCCATCCTCGTAAAGACGCCTGAGGAGGTGTACTAGGTGAGTTGGGGTACCCATCTCCAAAAGGGTCCTCCAAAGCTTGGGCCATTTGACTGAATCGAACGCCTTGGAAAAGTCAACAAAACATATGTAGGTAGGTTTGTTGAACTCACGAGCTTTTTCGATAATCTGGCGTACGATTAGTCTTTGTTCACGTGTACCCTTTCCTCTCCTGTTCGGGGGCAATCTCTTTGGATAAGTATGACTTAAGTCGCTCGTTGAGGATGTGCAGTAAAATTTTGCTTGTATGTGATATGAGGGCAATAAGGCGATAGTTAGGTACTGCACTTTCCAGTTGAACCCTTTTTGTGAAGCGGAACGAAGACAGTGTGAGCCCATGCCTGCGGCCAAGTCCCGGTCTGCCATATCTTGTTATACAAGATCTGAAATATTTTGACGCCATACTCACCCGAGGCTTTGATAGTTTCAATCGGTAGAGCGTCTCTCCCTGTGGCTTTTCCTTTCTTCAGGTGTTTGATTGCAGCTCTGACCTCGTCCCTGAGAATGTGAGGCTCAATCTCTTCGTTGCTCGGTTCCGTAGAGTCAAAGCAATGTGATTCGAGTCTATTTCTGTCACTGTTTCGCCACGAGTGTTCTCAATAGCCCAGGTTTTCGAGGTGAGACTTATGTTTATCAGCATGAGCTTCAACTTCCTCACAAACACTTCTTAGTTGGGCGTTCAAGTCTCGCCTACAAGCTTGCTGAATCCGCTTCGACTTTCCATTTAAAATAAGATACTGAACAAGAATATAACATTTAAAAAATCGTGTCTGTCTGCTTGTTTGTACAGACAAACAGAAATACAGGATAAAAAAAGTTTTTTTTAACATACATACAGATGTTTGTTCGCGCATCACGTAAAACTACTGGACCGATTGCGATGCGGTTTTCACTGTTGGATAGCTTAGGGTTTGACTAAAACTGGGGTACTTAATATCTTAATCCGATGATTAGATGCCAAGCAATCGATAAAAAACTATTTGACGGTTGAACGAATTTTAGAGAAATTAGTTTTTGGTCCTGGAATAACACGTATGGGCTACTTTTAAATGAAATAAACACGCAGGCAAAGCCGCGGGCACATCTAGTCGGATAATATTTAGGGCTAGATAAGTGATTTAATTTTTGTACTAACTGTACCCGCGGCGTCATTTCTGTAGGTTAAAAGTACTTTATGTACTTTGCCAAGAGGAATTTCGATCAAATGTTGGTATATTGGTATTTTAGATACCAATATACCAACATTTGATCGAAATTCCTTCAGCCGTCAAAATGTTTTGACAATTGCTCGGCTTCTTCTAATCAGATTGAGATACCATTTGCACCAGTTTTTAAGTCAAACCCTAAGCTATCCAATAGTGAAAACCGCATTGCAATTGGTCCAGCAGTTTTTAAGTGATGCGCGAACAATCAGACAAACTAACAAACAAATAAACAGGCAGACACGAATTTAAAAAATGTTCTATTCTTGTTCAGTAGCTTATTTCAAGTACCCTATACCATTTCTTCTTAATTATCTTCATTATACCAGCGCGGTCGCACTCCGCAACATGTACAAATATTATACCTAAACTTCGGGGCCGCAATATTGGGGTTCATTCAGTAGTGTCAAGCGTGCGCTCGATGAGTCGCGCGCCGTGTGCTTACGATAATGTACCTACTCACGTAAAGTTATTGTCAAATTTTATTATTTTCTTAATTATGAATACCAAGGAGAAACCTAGAAGGTACTGCATCGCATTCGGTCTGACAAATCTCGTAAAATGTCTCGTAAAATATCTTTTATCATTCATTATTAAGCATCGAAGTCAGACAGGCATCTTTTATTCATCAAAGTGCAATACCTATTATGATATAATCAAATAATGAGGTACTAGGTCTATTCTGATAAGAATGTCATTATATGTAGTTAATAGAACTATCAACATTTATAACAATAAGTAATAAAATAATACATTATTACATAATTGTTTATTCGGTTACAATATCTAAGTCATATTATATCACAGAATAATTACTAGTACAAGTACCTAGTCATATCTTGATACAACCCTACCGAGCGAAAAAGTGACAGAGTGATTCTGAAACGGTTAGAGCAATGGAAGCTCTCGCGCGTTGTGATACGGTACATTCTAGCCTGCACGCAATGGGTGAGCGCCTTCTAGGTAAATATAATTGAAAGCTTGCAGCGCTGTGCGAGTTAAATTGCACTTTATAGCGTTGTAGCGAGAGTTGCTATGTATTTAAATGACTTTACTCAGTTATCCTTCTGTACTTGTACAATTATTTATTCTGTGATTGTACAGACTTTTTCGTTCCTATTGTTGTTATTTGTTTGTTGTTATATGTAAAGATAGATTTCTTAATTATCCATATTAAATTCCAGGTACAAGCTGCTCCAACACGAACCAATCCATATAAACATGCGAATGAAAAGAAAATGGCCGTGGCCGCTCTGCTGCGTCTGCGAACGGTACATATCCGGCAACTACCGCACCCTGCGACTGCACATGGAAAAGAACCACCCAGCGGAAGTAAACGTCAACTTCCACATACAAAAATGCCCCAAGTGCAGACTCCGGTACCACAACTTCACAAAACACCTGAGGCACCACCACGAGTCATACCGATGCCAATGTGGACAGGGGTTCGAGACGTCCCAACTGAGAGACGGACACCAATGTGGACAACTCAACGTTAACAGCAAAAATGTCATACAGTCTGATTTGTGCAAAAGTGAACTGAACGGTTACCAGGACTCGTTCGAGTCAAAGCTAAGAGACGATACGGTTAAACCGTCAGCCGTTCAACATTCGTCCTCCGTGATGAAGCTCTGCAACATGTGTTTCTCGTTCATGAAGATTTATATGCAAAACAGGCAGAACTATGACTTCATCGGGGAGCAAAGTGAGTTGGGCGTGCGTCATATTTGTGATAAGTGTAACAATAAGTTCTTTGAAGTGAAGCTGGTGATGCGCAAGAATATTATGAAGGACATCCCGAAGAGGGTTAAACCGAGATCCAACACGGATCGCTTGAAAAACATACAGATTCGGTTGAAAATGATGAAAGATAGGAATAAATTTTGATTTTGAATTATGTTTCGTTGTTTTCTTGGATCATTCTTGGCAGATGTTTGACTTTCGACTATTTATTATAAATAACTTGCTTAAAATGTGCTTATCAAGACCTTCAATTTGATACCCATATTGTAAGTAAAGAAGTTTTTTTTTAGAATTTGCCAATGGTGCCTTACTGCCGCCATGTTGAATGTTTAAAAAAATAATATAGCCTATGTTACTCGGGTGGATGTAAGGATTCTAACGATACCCCATACGTCTAAATCTGTTCAGGCATTTAAAAGTTATGGTGGAATAAAGAAACTCACATACATACAAATATACAAACATACATACATGAATGCTAAAAACATAACACTCCTCTTTTTGGGCAGTCGTGTAACTAGCGACCCGCCCCTACTTCGCACAGGTAATTTAGAAGAAAAATAAGTCTTCGCACACTCTACCTTCACTCTGCTTCGGGGGACGGCTTCGCCTATCGCCTCCTCGTTACGTGCAGGTTATCCATAATAATAAAAATCTCAGAAACGGCTGGACTGATTATGACGGGATTTCTACTGGTGATGGCTGATGTTATAAGGAGTAACTTAGGCTACTTTTATCTTTGAAAAGAATTGGAGTACTGCGCAAAAAAAAAAACATGAATTTTGAATACGCGGGTAAAGCCGCGAGCACAGCATATATATAAAACTTCCGTGAGAAATAATGTACCAAACTGATGGTGAAAACCGCTTTAAAATCCGTTGCGTAGTTTAAAAGATTAAGCGTTACAGACAGACGGCGGATAGCAACTTTGTTTTATGCACATACTCTATTGATAGTATTTAGCTTTTGCCTGCGACTTCGTCCGTGCGGACTACAGTTTATCGCGATTAAAACTACCCTATGTCCTTCCCCAGAGTTCAAACTATCTCCATAGCAAATTTCATCAAGATCGGTTAAGTCGTGGAAAGATATTTGAGTTATGTTCGCTTTTATAATGCCAGTTTGAATATGGATTAATCGAATTCATAAAAGGTTCTCAATTTAACTTTTTTTACCCCCGAACTACAAAGAGTGGGTGTTATATGTTTTGGGTGTGCATGTATATCCGTGTGTCTGTAGCATCGTAGCTCCGAAACGAATGGACCGATTTGGATGCGGGTTTTTTCTGTTTGAAAGCTGTGATCGAGATGCTTCTTAGCTTTAATGGGGAGTAGAGGGTTTTATATTATATTCAATTTGTGTTTTTTTTTGTATGTTGCTCGCGCATTGCACTGGGAAATTTCTAATGCGTTTTCAAAGGGATATTTTTCATTTGAAATGGTTCCTACATATTCAGCGACTTGTTGACCCACTAACGCTCCCTTCCGTTAACGAAATTATAGCGATCTAATAAACAATCTTTGAAAATTCTAATGCCAATGTTCTCCAGAAGATATGCATTTACGCATCTGATGTCTATGGATTTCCTGTGCCATACTTTCGTCTGTGCTGATTTAAAGCGCTGGATTTGCTGTGCTATACTTTCGTCTGTGCCGATTCAAAGCGCTGGATTTGCTGTACCCTATTTTCGTTTGTGCTAATTGAAAGCACTGGATTTGCTGTGCCCTATTTTCGTTTGTGCTGATTCAAAGCGCTGGATTTGCTGTGCCATACTTTCGTCTGTGCTGATTCAAAGCGCTGGATTTGCTGTGCCTTTTTTTCATTTGTGCTGATTCATAGCGCCCCCACCGAGCGTCCATGGAACTAAAATTGACATTGTTTCATCTTCTGGGCTGTGTTAACATACACGCTCGAATCATCCGTGCGATTATCGCTCGATCATCCGGAGATCGTGAACGACTTCGGACGTCCACATACAACTGACAACTGTCAAGTGTCAGTTTCATACTATTCCTCCCCTCCACTACTATTTTTCGGATGACCCAGGCGAACGCCCGGACGACGCCGTGAACGATTTCGAGTGTACGCGCGGGTGATCCGTGCGTCCTCGAACGTTTATGTGAACAGGCCCCTGACGTTAATTCAGAATAAATAATAGTAAAAGTACGTTAGTTCCGTGGATGCTCACTACTGCTATCTGCGCCAAAACAGCGACAACCAAATGCTCTCATTGCGACGTTCGTCAAGAGCCTGTCTGACTGACTACTATTCTGTGGTAATATGCAGTTGTCTATGCTTAACGCGCTCAAAATGTCCCCGCAACAAAGATCTGTAGGTACTACCAAAATTCTAGAATCTATGCCACGCAACAACGACAAATGTCATCTTTACTTGTTTCCTCGCGTCAGACAACCCAACGTGCGCAATCTCGTGAGGACGCCGACAAAATTCAAAGACTGCTACAATAACAGAAACATTAGATCTTGAAAAAATACGGACGCATTTATGCTTTTTATTCAGTTTTATCGTAGCGTTATCACTGCAAGTTCTGATGACCAAGGAATATACTACTCTCTAATATCTATCGAGAGCTTATGACATTTCGTTACAACGCCTGGCAGATGTGTAAACATCGAATATGGCCGAGCTGAGGCGGAAAGAGCCTACGAACCATGAGCGGCAAGAGTCGGCGTTACCCCCGTACCGCGCCATTACATTAGATGTTTACACATCAAAACTGAACTGATTGTCTACCATAATTTGTATATGCTGATATTTGTTAAATTTTGTATTGCTATCTATTTTGCTATCTTGATATGATATAATACTACCGAAAATCAACCATTTTCTATACCTATTTTTCAGATAGCGCCTTCTATTGAAAGCGAACATGGACCGAATGATTTATTTTAAGGTGTATGGTCCATGACATGACTTTCACTAGATGGCGCTAAAGCCAAAGTTTTCATAATTTATTTATTTGAATTCAGTTTTCATTTAATAAATTCGAGCTAAAAAAATGTAAGATCTATAGTTTTTCATTGTCTAACTAATATTTTACAAGTATTCGTTCATATAGCCGTGAATAAAGTTTTCATTGAACTTTTGCAAGTATTGACATTATCGCCATCTAGTGAAACTCGTGTCGTAGACCATTCACCTTTGGGGCATACATTATTTAGGTCCATTCTGGAGTTCATCACTTCAGTAGGTTGATTTTATTTTATTTATTTAGTAATCCATCAGCGATGTTACAGAAATATTAAACATAAATAGACTTAAAATTAGGCCAAAACAGGCTTACATAATAAGTTTTAGATATTAACAATAACAAAATAAGAGAAATACAATAAGTGAAATACGAGGCTATATATTTTAATATTTATGCATTTAAACGTGTGTGAGGGTGTGAAGGGGTGGGGGGCTGATTATGTGTTGCGCGTGTGTGTGTGTGTGTGTGTGTGTGTGTTTGTGTGAGACAGATATACAAAATATAATAATAAATAAACATTAAATAAATTAGGTTTATTAAATATTGTTCCACTCATAATTAATTTTAATATCATAAATATTAATGATAATCTGAGAAGTTTTATTATATGAAGATTATAAAATTAAATCAATTGATTGAGATGGTGCAAGTTCTTAATCCTGTTGGATAAAAGTCAGAATAATGTTTGTTATAAGTTCGGGCAGCGCGACATAGGACAGAATTTTTAGAATAATTAGTGTTGACAGGGAACATGGAGGAGTGGAGTATGTCGTGTTCGGTAAGATGGTACTCGCAGCATTATATTAGGCAATAGTTCACAGCTGTCCATTTTCCCAGATAATATATCGTGGAGTAGAACGACGTCATACTGCTTACGCCTTTGTTCAAGCGAATCTACACCAAAATGTAAACAAGCTTCAGAATAAGAATCGTTTTTTTTTGTGGTCTTTAAAGCTCAGAAAAGTATTAGTAGTAGTAGTGTAGTATTAGTAGTTATTAGTAGGTAGTATTTCTCGAAGTATTTATTAAATTACTACCACAGATACTTAATCTGTAAATACTACGCTCTATGGCTATGGTCATAGATAAATAATAGAAGTATGGTATGTACATTGACCACGAAATTATAAATAAATTCCTTGCTAAAACCCGCCTACGGTCGGGTAAAAAATAGACTATGACAGGGACCGCGGAAGTACTCCATGACGGGAGGGGAAACTTCTTTGGTTACCAAAAGTTTGAATCCTCTCTCTCTCTCTCTCTCTCTCTCTCTCTCTCTCTCTCTCTCTCTCTCTCTCTCCCCCCTCCCACCCTCCTCTCTCTCTCTCTCTGTCTTCCCCCTCTCTCCCTCCCCCTCCCCTCCTATGATAAAAGGACTACCTTATCAAATTCGGTCCTTGATAAGTGTGCAAAGGTTCAGTTCAATCTGAAGTTTTGACGTGGGTGAAAATCACTTTAAAAATTTCCGTTACAAACAAACATAATATACAGGTGGAACTAATAGAAGCTGCTCTCCCCGGGAATTGTACAAGCGTTTTTTCATTTAAGAAAAAACAAAGCTCATGAGGGATGCAGAGGGGGCCAAAAGGCATTTGGCCCCCTCTGCATCCCTCTTCCGCGGTCCCTGGCCTATGACACTCTTGCGATGAAGACGAATCGATTGATACTTTGCTTGTCAAAAGTGACCAAGTTTTTAGTTTAAACACATAACCCTGCCTATGATTCGCAGTAGTCGGGTAAAAAAATTGCCTTGCCAAAATCAGACCAATAGGAGCTACCCTATGGTGGAACATCCACATACCCACATAGGTACATAGATTGTTAAACTCATTATCCTTCCCTTACTCGGGCGGACTCTGGTAATAAATTAACATAAAAAAATGATTTTGTACGTCTGTCTACATCACAATATTTCCAATTTTTCCCTCGGACGCTCCTGCCAGCGCATTTTGGAAACATGTGGTCTCATACGTGACGATGGTAAAATAAAACTCGGAACTCTAAAGACTGCTCCAGCGCAGAAATCTGTCCAACATTGCACAGGTGTGAAAAATAGAAAATATTTAAACATATTATATAAGTAAGTGTTTGCGTTACTCTCTCCAATAGGCCGACACTATTTTAATTATCTGTGATGAAAGATGAGACGCGGCACTGGGTGACATTGGCTGGTACACACAAAAAATATAAATAATAAGTTGGTACCTACTTAGGTAAGTTTCCGAGTTGAACACGCACAGGCAGGGCCAACTTTGCCACGGGCCCAAAAGGCCTCCAGCTATATGGGGGCCTCGAAATACCGTTATCGTCGTACTCGGATAAAAGTGGAGTTCAATGTTTAGTGCAGTTTTACTGAGAATTGGCGTTCATATTTTGTAATGAATTTTCACGGTCGTGTTGTTAAATCAAACCGTGATAAATATATGATATGATAAATTCTCAATACAGTTTACTATAATACACAATCTGTTGCTTATTAATAAGAAACTAGGTTGGGCCAGTCCCCACAAGCAGCACCGCTTCTCAACTTCACGTTCATATTGAATTGTGTCTTGTGGACCATCCTTATTTAATTTTGAAAACTAACACGAGTGAAATTCATCGATACCAATATATTAAAGTGAAACGTTGTCTGTTTGTTTGGGGAGCTTTCACGCGAAAACGGCTGGACGAATTTTGATGAAATTCGGAATGGAGATAGCTTATACTCTGGAATAAAAGAGGATACTTTTATCCCGGGAAATTTATAGTTTCCACGGGATAACTGGAAAAACTGGAAAAATGTTGATTACTCGCTGTAAGAAACGGTTGCCATGGAAACGAAATAATAAGTCTGTCAAAAAACATCAAGAGTGGTGCTATACCTACTTTTGCATTGGTTTTTAATATTCTAGAAGAACATAGGATGGTTTTTTCGCGATAAACAAAAGTCCGCGCGGACGAAGTCGCGGGCGGGAAAGCTATAGTCTGCCTACTACCTTGCTCGCGAGCGACAAAGCTACCACGCGCATACTGCGCGTGCGCACGCGTGGCAAGGTACAAATACATAAAATTGAAGTGTCTGTTTGTAATATCAAAATAACAGCTTTTTACTAAATGCATATGAAAGTATACACGGTACTCATAACAAAAAAGCCTATTTTTTGTTTGTCTTTCTGTCTGTCTGTTTGTTCCCGCTAATCTCCGAAACGGCCTGACTGATTTTGACGGAACTTTCACTGGAAGATAGCCGATGTTACAAGGAATCACAAAGGCTAGTATTATTTTCGAAAAATAAATAGGGAAAAGCGCAAAAAAAGAACCATAATTTTGACCACGCGGGCAAAGCCGCGGCCATAGCTAGTATTTAACATAAATAACGGCTTATAACATATTATTATTTCCGATCTTCTATTTCGTGAGTTTTTAGCCTTTTTTTCTAAATTTAATATCCTTATATCTTCGAGCATATATCCAATCGAAGCCTTATATATGTAGACACAATCACTCACAGAATGTTAAAACAAAGACCAGTCCAGGGCCATTATTCGCTATGAACATCCACGCACGTAACGCGCCGCGTTAAGATATCTGCGTGGAATCGTACGGCAATTGCCATAATGACGTCACACGTTTTCGGCAAGGAATTTCGTGCGGCATAGTGAATAAGCGCCCTGATCTCTTTCACCACTTACTATGTCCCTTCTTCATTACTCTTCGTCCAAATCGAGCAAAGTGTCCCATTTGCCGTGAGTAATGGACGGACGGTGCACCGGCCGCCGCGAGGTAAGAATAGATGCACGCACTTGGCTGTAGTTAGAACAAAGAATGCATTGAGTAGGTTTATGTTGTAAGGTGTTTTTTTACCCGATTACAGCAAAGCAAGGGAAGGGTAATGAATTTAACAGTCTATGTAATCACATTGGCTGATTTATTATCGAACTATACACCTACTCGTACATAAGGTTAAAAGTGTGATAGGGTTTGGTAGCTTCTCAAGGCTGATATGTTGCATATAAAAAATGTACTTGTTCAATAATCTGTTATTCAATAATCTACCACATACATAGATACATTTGTATCTATGTAGATATTACAAGTTGTATGTTTACCAGAAGGCGGGACCGACTTCATATTTACCACCGAAATGGGAATCGTATCGCAAGGCTGCGAACCAAAAATTTGTATGAAACCCAGAGTCGCCTGTTGCATATTCGAACGATGGGTGAATCATATATCATGACGCACAAATTGCACAAAAAAAAAAATTCTCTCAATCTTCACGTCTATTACTATTATAAAAGCATAAATAAACATTGTACTCATGAATATACCCTATTATAGACCAATATGGATGGTTTCCTTACACATTTTTACGAACATTTCTTGCGCTTTGACATGAATATGTACACTGAGATACGTAGGTACTATCGCGGCGCACTCATCACTCTAGCATAACTTCTCTACTCCAAACAATCTTCTTTTTTTCTTTTCTATGTTTTTAAAGGCTTTTATTTAACTTCACTTGTATGTATGTATGTATTTTGACCTGGAATCTTGCAATACAAATTTCGAGCACTTCCCGATTAGCTATCCGGCTGAAACTTTCAGGGTAGCTCACAACCGAGGACAAAGCAATATAAAAAAGGTAAAAAATGAAAATGCAAAAAAAATTACAATCATTCAAAAAAAAGGTCGTAAAGGTGTTATTTATTTAATTTTTTAAATTATACTTAGTTCTTTATCATCTCATTATATTAATGTTATAAAATTTCTGTTTGTTATCTTTTCACTACAGCTGAACTGATCTTGAAGAAATTTGGCTTGAAAATAGTTTGAGAAAAAAACCACTTGGACAAAGCTGCGTGGTGCAGTTTTATTATAAAGTGCGCAAAGGATTTTGCGATCATACAACTCCGCTGTGTTTTTATGCGCAAGTTTATATACTCGTATTATGGATGTTTCGTTTCTTAGTTGTTTATATTAAATGCCCCCATATTATTTATAAAACTAGCTATTCTACGAACCTTTGCAAAACATACCCACCTATTTTTAAAGTGTATTTTTCCACAGAATAAATAATAGTTAACAAAAAAAAATTTAAACCTCCGTGCGTCGTCTCCTTTCCTTTTACTGCGCTCCCTAGTTAATGCAAAGAGAATAAAACGCACCCAGTTTGTGACCGCGCCGAAACAAAACCAACGTCCGTGCCTTGCCTAAACAATAAACAAGACACTAAAAAAAAACATTTAAAAGCCAAATGTCAAAGTGGAAGTGAACTTTTTAAAGTGACTGGTGAATGTGGACATTCAGCCTAGAAAAGAAAAAGAAATGGATATGGATTATTACAGTAATTTGCTTCTGCTGATGGGGTAAGTATAACACTATCTAATCTAAGTTAAACTTTAGGTGTTGGTTGTTTCCTCGAAGAGAAACCTCGATTTTTAACTTAAATATAACAAAAAACCGCCTGAAAAAAGGTTTAGTCGGTTGATATTAATAACGACTTCCATAAACAACATATAAAGAAAGTACGCTATGTTAATATTATATTAGGGTTCGCGATGCAGAGGTTTGTAATAATCAACGTGACCTATTTCTTTTGGTGCATCAGCTGATCGAGTCGCTCTCGTTGTCATTGTGTCTGCCACCGCAGCGGTATGTTTGTAGGTTCAAAAAGTATTTATTGTACGTAGGCAACATATTACCTAGTATCTTCGACAGCGCATCCAACTCCGCACTAACAACTCTAAAAATTTACGTCATGAAATGAACAAGGAACAAATGCATTTTTAAAATATAGATAAAATATCTAACCAATCAATTAGATTGACTACGTATAATTTGAGTACGAAAAAAAGATTTCCTTTTCATGTTTCTGTTCAATGAATCTGATTGAGTTGAATCTGTCCCAAGAAAAAGGACTTTCTGACAAGGTAAACCGGTGCTTCGACATAGCGCGTGAGAAGAGAGCACCGGTCAGAAACTCTAAGGGGATGTAAGTAATTATCATTTTTTGTAAATGTACCATTACAGGCAGAAAGTAAAGAGATTTACCTTGCATAAGGAGGTGTAGTAAGGATTTTCACATATGTTGTTTAGGTCTAGACTCTGATGAAAAATCTAAGTTTTCGACCTTGGAGGGGGAGCGCAAGCCGCCATCTTGGATTAAAAGTGTGAAAGTTTGGTTTAATCAAAATAATTCACCAACGGTTCGTTTTACTTCAAAAATATTTTTGTTTAAAACCTTTTTTTGTAAGTCCGATAACGAATTAGTTATAGCGGTGAAAAGATTTTACTAAAAAACCCTATACTATTTCCTCAAAATTACTCCCTATTACTTATCCTACAACCAATACTTAAAAATAGTAAAACCTCCTCTTTCTCTACCTGTGCTTTGATGTGGAAAGTAAGTAAGTAAGTAAGTACATTTATAATTGCAATAAACTGCCAGAAATAATGTGAAGAATATACCTAGTACATATAGATTTATGTAAAATCTTTTCGCCGCTGTAACAAATTACGAGTAGTTAACGGACGGAAAAAGTGTCAAGCAAAAATGTAAATAATTGTACTCTCTTTAACTTTGCATTTGACATTAAAATGAACCGTTGGTGAATTAATTTTTCACACCTTTAATCGAAGATGGCGGCTTGTGCTCTCCCGTTGCCCAAGGTCGAAAACGTGGATTTTTCATCAGAGTGTAGACCTAAACAACATAATAATCTGAAAATCATAACAACACCACTTTTTATGTCTCTACTTACTGGCTTTATAATAAACCAATACACGATATCGCCTCTGTGAGCTAATGAGATGTCCCACATATGAATCAAATTGGGATAAAAATGACTTCCATATTCATATAAGTACTTCTATAAACTAGCTGTAAGCCGTAGCTTTGCCCACGTGGTCGTTTATCTAGGTTAAAAGTACCGTATCTATGTGTTATTCTTGGAACTTAAGTTCCTGTAAAGTATTATTGTACTACATTTCATCAAAATTCGTTTAGCCGTCAAATACATTTTTATCGATTGTTCGATTGATACCTGTCAGATACCTGTCAGATTGAGATGCAAGATACTTATACTTGTACATACTTACTGCTTTATTATAAGTATAGATAAGGCTGGACCAGTCCCCATATGCAGCACATGTTTTATGTAGACTTGTGCATACACACACACCACACAGGATAATTACTTAAGGTACGCACTACGCATACTTTGTGTGCTACTTTTTGATAGGACACTAATAAAAAGAGATTATATAGCTCCCTTGTCCATACAAAAAGGAAACACTAATTATTTTTTGGCATATATTTGTTTTATTAATTAGCTACACTTATACGTCTTCGTATTTCAACATTTTCAATAACTTCCATGTTATAATAGGCTATTTGACTTATTCTAGAAAATCAATTGATCAGTTATTACAAGTACTTAACACACATTATCCTATTTTTATTTTCTCGTAAACTGCCCTATTTTCAGTAAAATAAATCATAATGATTGATTAAAAAATTACTTCCGCCCTAACACTTTCTGTCACGGCGGCGGTCATGACGTCACATGCCAGTAAGCAACAAGGGGTTGCTATGGGTTACTACAGTAAAATAGATTCTGTTTTCAGGAAGTGACGCAAAAATTACGTCACAAGGCCTACTGTCAATCATAAAGTGTTTGCGATCACGTGACCATGAGATCAAACTGAAGATTGTTATAGTAACTTTTTATTAAAATTAATAAATATTTTTACTCAAAATAATAATAAACTGATATACAAATACTTTTAGGATGAAGCAATCCGGGATATATTTTCACTACAGTCAAATAGCCTGCGCTGAAACTACTCGTATGACAAATTGAAAATGATTTAAAAAAAAATAAAAAAAAATAGGTTTTCTTAAAAAAATGAATCTATGTAAGCGAAGTTTATACGTTTATGGAAAGTGCTTTCCCCAAAAACACAAATTCTTTCAAAAACGGTACTACGAGTATTCAAATTCACGACCAGCAACTCTATCGCTCGTATAGAAAGAGGATCGGGGGAGGGAAGGAGGTAGCAATTTACAAATACCTACTTTGCGAAGATCACTTCAAATAACTAACAATTATAACCCCGGTGTGTTCAAGTCAAGAGTGAATAGGTATCTACTAAGCAAGCGTGCTACACCTTCGACCACATCATCGCTTTCCATCAGGTGAGATCGTGGTCAAACGTTTGCCAAGTCCGTAATAAAAAAAAAAAAAAAAAAAAAAAAACTATCCTATTAAGTTATAAAAACAGGGAGTTACTTTACATTTAGGCCTATTACATATTTTTCACGAAAAAACATTAGGTGCACTACCTTTTTTGGATAGTCGTATAAAAAGCAACGAGATGCTGATTTTTGGCGGACTTATTCTAAGAAACAGAAAGATCTCAAGAGATTTAAATGAATGAAATAATTAAATCTATCTTTTGTATTCTAGATAGCGGCTTCATATAGTAGCAAAACTCACAATCCCAACTAATTACCTATGTACATTCAATGTTCAAAAGTAGTTTTTCGTAAAACTTTCGGACAGAAAACATTGAGATGGTTTTACGGTAAATTCCGAACATCAAATTATAAAATTCACCATTTTTAAATTGTGTTTTACTTGTTATATATTTGTATTGAAAATAGCAGCTTTATTTTTTCATACAAATCTGGATAAATTATTCTATTTTACACTCATTGTCTAACCAAAATCTTGCCAAAACCATGTCAATTTTCTCTGAAATAAAACGAAATGTCTAAACTAGGATTGTATGTACCGCATTATGGTTTAGACCCTAAACTTTTAAGGTAACGGAACACTAATTAAATCCCTGTAGAGTCCTCGAAGCCTCGAAGTCTATTCATTGAATGGTTATATCCTCGACGGGTCGTTTCTGCGAATGGTCGTTTGCTCGAACATAATAAACAAGTTATAATCTGCTGCATATTTTATTTCAGATTATATGTTTTAACTGTTCTTATAAATGCTAGTTTTGAGATTATATTTACAAATACTTGGACTCGAGGACAACAAAAGCGTTATTTAATAATTTTTTCAAGCGACTTTCCTTTTTTTTTTTTTTTTTTTACTTTCTTTTTTATTTTGTTCGCTTTTTTCTTTTTTTTTACCTGGTTTTCAGTAGTGCCGACTTTAACGTAGTAGAGATGTAACGAAGTCGTCGCTCAGCCGCTTCCAGAGTCGAAACAGTACTGCGGGGGCATCTCTTTGTCATTTCGGTCCACTGGAAACTTGTAATCTTGCTTACCGGTAGATTTATTAGCCAGCTCGTTATCTACGAGAACTGCTTGCTGCAATAAAAAAAAAACAAAAAAAAAAACACAAAAGAGCACAGCTTATTATCGCGCGAAGGGGAAGGCCAATAAATACTTTGAACCCTTTCAAATATTAATAGGCAAAATGCTGCGCGACGCCACTATATTGCAATTAGAAATGGGTATGAATGATATAAATTGAACTGTTAATAAATTAGGTGTGGCCAGTTGACAGTAACTAAGTACCACAGAACAAACTATTAACAAACTATTACAGTTTGACAGAGCTGTAACGCTGAATGATACGCATTTACATATCTCACGACGAGTCTTGCCAATAAAAAAAACGATTTGTTGTCTCGCCTATATTATAGGTAGTGGATGCAGAGACCGCGAAAGGAATGGTGACTGATTGGTGATGGAATGATGACGGAAAGGCAACGGAAAGGTGATGGAATAGTGAAGGAACGGTGATGGAGTAGTGAAAGAACGATGATGGAATGATAACGGAAAGGTGATGGAATAGTCAAAGAACGGTGATGGAATGATAACGTGATGAAATAGTGAAAGAACGGTGATGGAATGGCGACAAAATGGCAGTAGAATGGTGTTGTGATGGCATCTCAAGGCAATGAGATAACATATTACCACTTTTGCGACTTCCATGTGGGCCACGGCAGGTCATGCCCAGCGGGGAGTTTCTCTACAGGCACTATATAGGGACCCACCCCTATGTAGTGCCTGTAGAGAAACTGCCACAGCATATCCTGCCACAGTTTGCGTCGAGCCTCACTAGGATAGGCTGTTAAGGCGTCTGTCCTCCTGAGGAAGCTATTGCGGCTCCTGAGACGGATGTTAGCTAGTGACGTTTCGAAAAGTAGGTGTCTGCTGTCGGACTCCCGTTCGCTTAACAGACTCTGGACCCAAGTGGGCCGTTGCAGGAGCAACACGAGCAAGTGGGGTTTCACCGAACTAGACAGGACACAATGTGACTGCGGTGCTCCTACGCAAAAAATTGAGCATTTCCTGTCGTGGTCTCAATTTACACCTGCTTTTTAAAGGATTTCTACGAGGCGTCTCCTATAAGGATATAAGTAGCTGAATAATGGGCTAGAACTGTTTAACACAGTAAAATAAATTAAAAAAACATACGACCATCGACATGACGAAGAGCGCTTTCGCGATGGCGGTAGCGACAGCAAATTAAAAGCTCACAAGGACAGGAAAGCAACTAACAAGCTGCCTTTTGTTAAATTTAATTTTGTACGGGCCTTGACGGCGCTGCCATCACGTTGGTATGTTTAAACTTTCTTTTGATAGGTACTTCTCTACAACAAAGCATTGATTGACCGATCAAACCAGGAAGTCACAGGCATCCGAACGTCCCAAAAAATAAGCAGGGCGTTAAAAATAAAGCAGAGCTCCCCCGATCCCGTTGGCCGCATTGCAAATGTCACTTGAGTTTATTGCATTGTGTTGCCAGAAACAATAATGGATTGGCTCTGTCGGCAGATAAAATATAAGCGAAACTGTTGGGAAGCATCTTTGAGCAAGTATAAGCTCAAAGTCATTCAATTTAATATTATTGGGCAGTAACTTGAAGTCAATATCTCCAACGAGTTATGTAAAGAGCTATGCTCGGGGTCTCTGCGAATATCCGAACAAGACATAAGTTCAAAAACTAAAGCTCGACTACGGTCGGGTAAAAAAAGCCCATGACACTCTTAGAACACATAATCCTTCATTTGTCTTGCCGTAGTCGGGTAAAAAATAGCCTAAGACTCTCCATAGGTACATGAAGACGAATCGATAAATACCTCGCTTGTCAAAATCGGACCAATAGGGGCGACGCTATGGTGGAACATCCTCATATACATCCATACTAAATACATACGTAGACTGTTAACTTTATTACCCTTCCCTTGCTTCGCCGTAGTCGGCGCCGTAGTAAAAATAACTACTTCCGGTTATCGACATGGCTCTCAGAATTTTCAAGTTTAAGTGGCCATATAGCTCGTAGAACAGATAACCGTTGGGGGATAAAGGATCTCGAAAGGTGACCACGGACTGGGAGATGTAGCGTATGTCGACCCCCCCATACACGATGTGGAGAGTCACAGGGAGCCGCTGGATGTGGCGTTCTATGGGGAGGCCTATGTTCTGCTGTGAACCTATACCGGCTCATGATGATGTTGATGATGATAAGGCTATCTGGTGAAATTGGCGTTTGTTTTTAACCTCGAACTCCAAAAGAGAGGGGGGGGGGGATAATTATTACAAATTATCTACTATTATTTATTCTTTGGTTTAGGGTGTTTATCACTGTATCGTGTCTGCCTGTAATGTAATGAAGATGGTTGATGGATGGTGAGGATCTTAGCTCCCAAACGAATGGACCGATTTTGATGCGGTTTTTTATGTTTGTAATCGAGATGCTTCTTAGCCCCCCACCGCACCCCACTTCTTAGCACCCGACATCCCCCCACAGGGTGGGGGGATGTCGGGTGTTTTATACATTTTTTAATAAGTGCTTGTATTTTCATACGGTTCCGATCCTGATATAATATTAGGTAACTTAAACTTCGTAAAAAACTATTTAGGTAGATATCTAAACAAATTCAAGTCAAGAAAGTTAAGTTTTTTAAACTTCACAGCTATGAACTGATATTGGAAGTGAGATATTCAAGTTCAAGATGTTGACCGCATGTTGCTGCCCAATAATATTACAATTTGCCGACAGGATACGAGTATATTAAGAGCCGACCAAACCAGAGATTTTCTGCTGACCGTTTAAAAATGACAGCCTAAAAATGTTATTTGGCGACACCAATGGCGAAGGAAATGTCTAAAAATTCCTTACTCTATGGGCGACACCCACACATCACTAATCTATCTCTAACCTCTCTTCATACTAGACGTATGTCGCCATTCCTTATGCAATAATTACAATAATTAGAATCTCATACGCGTATCAAATTGGCAATCGTAGTGGAGTTCAAATATAAATCATTCTATTTTCATTACCATAATTTGTTGGCAAATTAGTGCTTCAAAATAAACACGACACGTTGTCTGGTGTTTTGTTAAAATAAGGGACGCCGTGTGGTGCCCGCCATATTAATATTACTTTTCTACTTGACGCTGGCTGGTCGCGCGAAAAAAAAAGCAGATATTCCTCGAGCATCAATTATAATATAACATCATTGCCGAGCATAGATAACTGCACATTACTCCGTACTCTAGACAGGCTGTTGACGAACTTCGCAATGAGCGCATTGAATTATCGCCATTTTGGCGCTGATAGCAATAGTTTGGTAGAAGTGAGCGTCCACGGAACTAACGTAATTGTAAATTTTAGTACAGTGTATGTTCGAGGGGGGGGGGGGGGGGCGCTTTGAATCGGCACAAACGAAGGCAGAGCCTATCCAAAGAGACGAACCAGCTAAGGAATTATGGAAACATGATAAACCTTCATCTTGAACGTAGGGTAAACGGCACTGCTTCGTATCGAACGCAGGGTAAGTAGATATATAGGACCTTTTTATTATTTTGATTGGCCCTGCGCGACTAGTGCATTTATTCAGGGTCAGGTTAAGAGTAGATAGATAGATAATACTTTATTGCACCTAAAACATCTTAGAACACATATAACATTAAAGAGATCTAAGTTTTTTCCTTAAATAGACAAAATGACAAGTCCCAGTCTGTCAGGTAGTCAAAAGTCTAGTTAAGTCAGAGTCAAAGTCATGATTCAGTACAGTTTTTATAGTTTTCGAAAACGAAATGTAGTTTCGTTTAGTTCCATACATTTACTGGCAGTGCCTCTAGCGGAAACTTGCAGGAACTTAAATCAGTAGTACGGGTTTTAGCAAATGGTAGTATTCGAATTCGATAACAGTATTCGAGTATTCTTTGCATTTTGGCAGTACGAGTTGCCACTTTGACAAGTTAGCGGTAGTAAACTTTGACGAATTCGAACACTTTTAAAGTAGGTATTGTTACTCGTTAGGTAAATTTTCGTGAGAGCTTGCGACTTATACATTTTATTATGTTAACGAGACGGTATCTTGCGTGGAGGTTAGCCTCGGAGGCTGTAGAAGCTGACCGTCGTTGTGTCGTGAAGGGGAGCGTCAGGAGCTTGTACGTATGCGGAGATTATATACCTACACCCAGCCGCATCTCTGACACTTACTTTGTGCAACAGTATCGCCTCACTAATGAAGGTTTTGTATATGTCTGTAATAATCTGCGAGAAAATACAAATCTTAGGAATTCTCAAAGAATCTCTCTAGAGACCGCCTTGGTTAATAGGGTTAATAGTTAAGGATATAGGTTCTTTCTTATTTTGAACTTGTATTTTGTATTTTTGTAACACTTAATTATGTACCAACAAAAATACATTAAAAAAAACATGAACTGTAGTGCAAAACACTACCAATCTACCACTTTCATTGTCGTTATGACTTCATATCGATTTCTGTTTCGCCAAATATGACTCAATTGATAAAACAAACGCTTAATCCAGTTTTTCCAACTAGTAATTATCTAAAATCAAGCATTGCTTCGAAGTTAGATGTCGTATTTGAGGCATAAGATTGATATAAAATACCTAGGTTTTGTTGGATTACTTTGGTCCGTGACTTAGTTAGTACTTAACGAAATTGAATACCAAAGGTACCGGGAGAATCAGAAAAATACGGTCTTTCCATTTATCACTAATTAAACGTAAATCGATAATATTTTTTTCCCAATAAACGTACAGATAAAAACGACATACGAAAGACAAAACGTCATTCACGGTGGAATATATTTGTCCCTTTTTTTTGCTTGTGGGGAAGAGAGACAGAAATATGTAGGTTGAAGTTCGTCCAATCGAGCTATTCTAAGGTCGATCGAGACAAGAAAGAGTATATCTTAAAACTAATCACAAAAAGTCAGCTTAGAGTCAACTGCACTACTGCAGACGCATACAAAAAACTGAAGTCCACTGTGAGAGAAATGGGACTCATAGGACACACCTTTACAAGTAAAGAAGACAGATGCTACAGGATAGTCATTAGAAACCTCCACCATTCCACACCACATGAGGCCATCATTGAGGAAATTGAAAAATCAGGCAACAAGGTGCGAGGAGAAATAGTAAATGCCAGAGCAGGTCCGGATAAGATACCAACATCCACATTCTTTGTAAAACTTGAGCGAAGCCTTGATAATAAAGCAGTTAAAAGCATCAAGTACATCTATAATACAGCAGTCATCATAGAAGACCCCAAAAAAAGGAATACCATAGTGCAGTGCAATAAATGCCAGCAATATGGCCATTCCAAAAATAACTGCATGAGACCAGACCGATGTGTGAAGTGCGCAGGACAACACAAAACTAGCGAATGCAAAAAGAAATATCGCAGTACTCCAGCAAAATGTGCTTTGTGCTTAGGAGAACACCGAGCTAACTAGAAAGGGTGCAAAGTTTACCTAGAGATACTAAATAGGAAAAACATACGTAATGCATATTATTATAACAATTACAGAAGGCCGGAAGTTCCTAGCCTGGAGTTGAAACAAAATACGCCAACATCAGAGAAACCCATGCTAGGGAAACAATCAGAAAAAATAGGAACTAAAATAAAGAAAGAAACTGGAAATAATCAATCTCGCAGCACACTGAGACAAAATAGACAGCCAAGTTATTCTGAAATAACAAAAACACAAAGGCAGCAGCGATCCAACAGACTGGACGTAGATGTATTAAAATCAAAAGGAATAGAACTAAGTAAAGAGCACACTCGTAACACAAGGGTACCCTTTGAGCCCCAGCGACAACAATCGACACAAGAATACTACTTCACGCCAACCCAAGTCATACAAGACTTAATGACGCAACATCTCGAAAAAATGGAAATGCTTTTCAACCAAATGAGCAAACTAATGGGTCTCATTATTAAACTCGTCGAAAAGATCTCTTAATGGTTTTTTACGGCCTTAATATAGCTACATGGAATATAAACGGTTTGGCTCCAAATGTACATGAAGTCAAAATGTTATTAGACTTCACAGACTAGATATTCTCCTTATTTCGGAAACCCACTTCACAAGCAGGAGCTTAGTTAACATTAAAAAAATTACAATCTACAACACCAATCATCTTGATGGAACAGCTCATGGAGGAGCAGCTGTAATTGTGAGATCTTCAGTAAAGCATTATAAACTTGCCACTTATCAAAGTGATCATTTACAGGCAACGACAATCGCGGTTGAAGGAAAAGCGGCAACCTTTAATGTTTCTGCAGTCTACTGCCCACCAAAATATAAAATCAAAGAAGAACAACTGTCACACTACTTTAAAACATTGGGTCCCAGATTTGTCGCCGGATGAGATTGGAATTCAAAACATCTTCACTGGGGCTAAACTAAAACAGTCCATTGATAACAACAGTTTGACAACATTATCGACTGCAGAGCCGACACACTGGCCTACTGATAGTAACAAACTACCTGACGTAATAGATTTCTTCATATCTAAGGGAATGTCACAGTATGCTTCCATTACTTATCCATGCTTGGATGGATCCTCAAATCATACTCCGGTACTACTGACTATAAGCACAACTTTATTACAATATGAGACTACTGCTAAACTGTATAACAAAAACACAGACTGGGATTCATTTCGAGAAATAATCGATAGTAGACTGGAGCTACAGATCGCTCTTAAAACCCCGGATGACATAGAAGCTGCTGCTACACAATTCACATATCTAGTACAAGCAGCTAGCTGGTCAAGCACTCCGGATATACAAGCCAACTCACCAAAACACAAATATATACCATCAGACATACGGTCTAAAATACAAGAAAAAGTAAGACTTCGGAGAGTATGGCACTGCAGCCGGCATGTTATAGACAAAAAAGCCTTCAACAGAGCTATGATGGAATTGCGAGCTCTTATTCACAAGACTGAAAATGTAACACTTACCTCATATAGAATCTCTAACAGCGACAAAGTCAACAAACTACTCCCTTTGGAAGGCTACGTCCAAATTTAACTAACCTAAAAGAACTCGACCGCCACTCAGACTGGATAGTAGTAAATGGGCCAGAACAGCACAACAAAGAGTAGACGCCTTTGCAAATCACCTATCCAACATCTTCAAACCCAACAAGGGCATAATAATGATGACTCGGAAATTGACGCCATTCTAAGTCAAGATTTCCAATTGGATGTTCCCTTAAAGCCAACAAACCCTAGAGAAGTGGTAAGACACCTGTTAAAACTAGACAACAAAAAAGCACCTGGATTGGACGAAATCACCAAGGAAGTTCTAGTCCAACTGCCCTAGAAAAGGAGTAATATTTCTCACAACTTTATTTAACGGAATCCTAAGGGTTGGCCATTATCCAAGCATCTGGAAGATATCCGAAATCATAATGATCCATAAAGATGGAAAACCTATTAACGAAGTCAGCTCCTACAGACCTATCAGCTTATTACCGGTGATCTCAAAGCTATTTGAAAAAATACTGCTATCACGCATGCTCTATCTAAACATTCCATAATTCCCGATCACCAATTTGGATTCAGAAAAGAGCACGGAACTGTCAAACAGGTCCACAGAGTCATTGACCAAATAAGAAAATCTGTAGAACTAAAGGAATACTGCTCGTTAGCTTTCCTTGATGTACAACAAGGTCTTTGACAGAGTATGGCACAAAGGATTACTTTGTAAAATCAAGAGTCTACTGTCATACCCTTTCTTCGGAATTCTAAGCTCTTATTTAACAGAAAGAATATTTCAAGTTAAGGATGCCGAGTACACATCAAATTTTCACGACATACAAGCAGGAGTGCCCCAGGGATCAGTATTGGGTCCTGTCCTCTATACCATATTTACATCAGACCTACCAGAAACATCTGGGGTAGTAACTGCTACATTTGCAGATGACACTGCCATCCTTGCCAGCAGGAAGGATCCAGTAGAAGCTTCGCGGCTCCTTCAACAGGAGCTAGACAAAATAGGAGAGTGGCTAAGGAAGTGGAGAATTAAAGCCAGTACCTCAAAATCTACCCAAGCCACATTTACCCTACGCAGATGAGACTGTCCACCTGTTAAACTGGAAGGAAACACGCTACCACACAACGACTCGGTGAAATACTTGGGAATGCACCTGGATCGTAGACTAACTTGGAGAAAGCATCTACAGAATCTAAATGAGACGAACTTAACATCAGATACCAAAATTTGCACTGGTTACTCAGAAGAAACTCAGTGCTAAGCTCACACAACAAACTTCTAATATACAAGGTTGTCCTGAAACCTATCTGGACTTATGGCACTACATCTATGGGGATCAGCCTGTAACTCAAATATCGAAATCATACAGAGAGCACAAAATTGCATCCTAAGAAGTCTGTCAAATGCGCCATGGTTTTTAAAGACTGATGAGTTGCATAGTGAACTAGATATAGGCACGGTTAAGGAGGAGATAGTCATACTCAGCAAAATACAAGGACCGCCTTAGTACACATCTCAACCACCTGGCAACACAGTTGACCACTAACAATTACCCTAAGAGATTAAAAAGGCAACACATCATAGAGCTATGACAGTTAAAAAAAATAAACTGTGGTCGATATCGTGTAAACTTAATTCGAAAAGATTAACTCGCACTACCGAATACAACCAAAACTGTAGTTTAAACGAGCTCACGAAATCTGTGCCGTTTTCGTGATGTGCAAACTCGTACTAGGCGTACAGTAAAGTGGTGGAGCTTTAAGAATAAGAATAAGCACAAGACACTATAAAAACAATAATAATAAAAACAAAATAAAAAACTAAGTACCTACTAAAATAAAACTAAATTTAAAAAAAACATTTAATTTACTTAATCTTAAGGAGTTTCGGAGAGAACAAAAAAATATATATATGTTTGAGCGCATCCCTAATAATATATAGTCTGTGGTGAAACGTTGTATCCAAGCTTTCTTGCCTTGTTTTATGTTTTGTCTAATTTGATCCTTAAAGATATGATTGTTCCATTCACAACACAAGTTCGCTGTGCAAACCACACCACGCCACGATGCCCTTTTATTTGAGGTTATGTACGTACCTATATATAAAAGAACAACAACATTAAACAAAAACAACAAACAACAATATATATAAAATGCATATCTCAGGAGGGGAGCGGGTTCTACGACCCTCACTCACAGGAGAGGGGAGATCTACTCCCCCCGCCCAAGCCCTACCATCCTTCCCCCCACCTAAAGCGCTAGCGGTAAAGGAGTCCCTATATTACACGGCCAGTATTACGCGACCAAATAATGTACAGCCAATAATACGCGACCAATATTACGTGGATTGGCGTCGTAATATCAGGGTGTACATTATTTGGTTGCGTAATATTGGCCGTGTAATATCACCCCGTGCTGATTTTGTATAGGCGATAATACGCAGCCAGGATTACGAAGCCAAAATATGTACATGTAATAACAGGGTGTGCATTATTGGCTGTGTAATACGGGCCGTACACTTTTTGTACGGGCGATAATGTAAAGCCAATATTACGTGTACATCACAGATTAAAATATAGAAATGACATGGTCAAAGCCTCGTTTGCACGTTCCAGTTTCCTTTTACCACAGATTATGAATCGCAATTGCTCCGGTGCTGCGGGAAGTGCTGCCCCTCCGCCCTTGCGTAAGAAAGCACAGGTACCAACTTTTTTGCACTTTGTCACAGCGGAAGGGGGCTGCACTCCCTCCGCGCCTCCGGCTTTTTAAAAACACTCTAGTGTAGGGCAGACAAGACCACGTGGAGTCGGGGTTGGCCGATTCGGTTCTGTGACAGTTTTTTTTCATATTTACACTCGCCTACACAAACGAGGCATCAAGGAGTGATTCTCGCTTGTCTATGGTTGGCTTCGTATTATTGGCCGTGTAATATTGGTCGTATTGGGCTGATATTACGTATCCAGTTGTACACGTAATATTGGTCGCGTAATACTGGCCGTGCTTTATCAACCCGGACCGATTTTGTACGGGTAATAATACACGGCCAGTATTAGCCGTCCAAATATTACGAATCCATGTACACGTAATATCTGGCCGTGTAATATTGGCTGTACAATACTGGTCGTACATCATTTTGGTCATGTATTACCGTCTCCCGCGGTAAAGCTACAGTTACATACAGTTAAGTCATACTTTTCCCTACTTTGCAAACCTTGGGTGCATTCCGATTCACGATAGTATCGCTGTGAGCGATCACAGTGCTAATTTGCGTCCCGATTCAGATATCGCGCTCACGGTGATATCGGTTTGGGGCATGGTCGGTGTAATCGCAAAATGGCGGATGTAATGACGTAATCCGTAACGTCACAAGGGATATCGTTGTTGCGCTCACGATGACTCGGTACGTGTTTTAGCGCGATAATATTGATTTTATCGATTTTTGCGCGTCTCGGAATGCACCCCTTCTTGGTAATAAAAAATGCCAGCAAATGAACCAGCATGTTTCTAGAGTGGTGCAAGTTTATTTGAGTGTTAGATTAACTGCCTAGTCTATGTGTGAGATAAAAAAACGCTAGTAGTCGTAGGTAAGTATAGGTAAGTGTTACTCTTTAGTTTGCTAAAACCACTCCAAGTCCATTGATGAGAAATTAGTACAAACATCACTTTATTATATACAAAATAAAAAAATACATTGCGAAAAGGACAACATTGGCACAGGATTTCACCTCAGGTCCTTCCCACATTCTATCACAGGTTATACAGTTATTCAGTTTCTTCTTCTGGTTCTTCTTCCGGTTCCTCCCCCCCTCCTGCCCCGCTACGTGCTCCTGGCCCACCGAACCCCCCGTGCCCTCCGTCGACCACCTGCGAAAAGAGGTATTACTTGACTAGGATAGGTTAACCTGAGGTAACTCGACAATTAAATGATATATCTCCAACCTCTTAAACACTTCTTCGTTCCACCAATACTCTGCAGTTGAAAGTGCCTGACCAATCTATGATGTGTTATCACAACTCTTTTACTAAACGGGCTGTAAGACTGTGGAATGCTTTGCCCATCAATATTAGAAAAGCTAAGTCGATAGCTGTCTTCAAAGACATGGTGAAGAAGCACTACCTGTCATAAAGCTGGATACTATGTTATTCATACATAATTTATACACTATTCCTTTGTGAACATGCTATTTATTTATGTATATTATATTATAAATTTGCCAATATATATGTTATATTATTTAATTATAGTATAAATATTTATGTATACAAATATTAAGTTATATAGTTGTTATTTATCTATTAACTTTTTTGTTCCAAAGTAAGTCTCCATCACTGACCGCAATGTTTATTTTATATTCCTGTCCATTCAAAGGTTGCCTGTAAGAAATTGCAAATAGCGATAAGGCCGCCTATTGTACAACATGAGATTTTATATATAACTACTGTTATGTTGTTTTTTTATTGTAATGTGTTCAATAAAGAGTTATTGTATTGTTGTATTGTATTGTATTCTTCAAATCTTCATATGATACTCATTATTAGACCAATAAAATATGTGGGTACGATGAAAGCCATCGAAACCAAACATTTGGTGTATTCCCGTTGTCCCCATTGCCCGTAACCATGGATACAGCGGGAATTAAATAAAAATATTAAACAAGCCATGAATCAAAAAAATTAACAAACACGCCTGCCCTTCCTAAAAATAGCTTTTGCCAATAAATTATATACTGTTAGAATGTGCTCCTCAAGGCCTTCAATTTGATACTTATATTGTAAAATTCGAAGTTTATTCCGCCTTTGTAAATGGAGCCATACGGAGGCAATAACGACTTATCCAAAAACAGAAATAACTTTGTTACTCGGGATGATATAAGGATTCTAACGATACTTTCCATACATCCAAATCTGCTCAGGCATTTAAAAGTTATGGTGGAATAAAGAAACTCACATACATACATACATACAAACATAAATGATCCCTGAAAACATTAAACTTATTTTTTTGAGAAGTCGCTAATCGTGTAAATATTGCCATTATTTTCTCCCCGTCAATGGGGTCAGCGGGAATTGGATAACAATATTAAATTAGTTCCCGTTTTCCCCATTACTCTATGCCCATTGATGGATACATTGGGACAGGAATAAAATAAAATAATTCAAAATAGTTCCCGTTGACTCCATTGTTCTATCCTTATTGGTAGCGACTGCGGAACTACTCTACGTTTGCCGAGACGCGGTCTCTACTAGGACACGTTCACCGTAGCGGTTGTCCGTCCTTCGACAAATGTGACCAACCCATTGGAAATTCAGCTTGCTGATTCTTTGAGCTATGTCAGTAACCCGTCATAGAATAACTAAAAATGCCTCGTTCCTGATTTTATGCTTCAGAAAAACCCCGAACATAGCTCGCTGAGTGACTTTATTTATGGTCTAGTCCCACTGAGAGTATCCACGCCTGGTCTCCGTATGTCATCACTGGTAGGACTGGCACGATGCATACTACGTACATAAACACCGCCGTCTGCAAAGTTGACTCCGCCACCGCTGTTATCCGCGAAGTTGACGCCGCCACCGCTATTGTCCGCGAAGTTGACGCCGCCGCCGCCGTTGTCCACGAAGTTGACGCCTCCGTCCGGAGAGTAACCCTCGATGATGAGGTTCCCCCCGAAGCCTGGCTGCACTGAACCGTCAGCTACATGCACTCCACCTGGATTACAAAAGAGGAGTTCTGTTCCCACGCTCGAAAATTTGTTCGGTTAATAAAATTACCTTAATTGAGGAACAAAATAAAGAAAATCTATCGTTCTATCTATATATCTATCTGCTATACTTATAATAAAGCAATAAAGAACGACAAAGTCTGTACAAAGAAGATAATTAAGAAAAAAATGGTCTAGGATACTTAAAATAAGCTACTGAACAAGAATAGAACATTTTTAAAATTAGTGTCTGTCTGTTTGTTTGTTAGTTTGTCTGTATGTTTGTTCGCGCATCACCTAAAAACTACTGGACTGATGGCGATGCGAGCACTGTTGGATAGCTTAGGGTTTGACTTAAAAACTGGTGTACTTGGTATTTCAATCCGATGAGAAGCCGAGCAATCAAGAAAAACTTTATGACGGCTGAAGGAATTTTAATCAAACGTTGGTATTTTAGTTCTTGGAATAGTATGAATGAGTACTTTTAACCTATAGAGAAATGACCACGCGTGCGAAGCCGCGGGTACACCTAGTAACTAATAATAATATGTCGAATAATGTACATGCAATCTACCTGCACTACCTAAATATGTCAAATAATGTACATGCAATCTACCTGCACTACCTAGATATGTCGAATAATGTACATGCAATCTACCTGCACTACCTAAATATGTCGAATAATGTACATGCAATCTACCTGCACTACCTAAATATGTCGAATAATGTACATGCAATCTACCTGCACTACCTAAATAGTGCCAAACGCTTGTCAAAGTTTGTTAGACGCCCATTATTTATTCTGTGGCTGCCCAAGACCTCTGATATTGGATACGGACTCGATTTGTGGGGGCTTACAGTGAACTAGCTGATGCCCACGGCTTCCCTAAAAATTTGGGTTCAATACTTGAGATCTGAACCCAAATATATAAGGAACGAATACGGTTAAAATATTAGATTTACAATTGAAACTTAAGGTTAAATATAATCATTACACGGTAATATAGCCGCCAATAAAGTTTTAAATCGGATCTGATTGCAATTAAAACCCAAAAAGTAATATGCACATATTCTCATTTAGCGCCATCTAGTGAAACTCATGTCGTGGACCATCCACCTTAATTTCAACCTGATATCTCCACGCGTTTCTGAGAAAAAGGATCTTGACAGATCAGACAGACGGACAACGTAGTGATGGTATAATAAAATATGTAAAAAAATATAAAAAAATGGGTAAATTGTTTTGGTAAAAATTATTTTAGTTTTAGTTTGATTGAAAACCTCTCGATGGTTTTTTAAGGACACACTTCCTATCTAAAGCAGCCATAGAGACAAAATAATAGTCACCTGGATATCCGTCGGCGACGTTAACGCCGCCGCCTCCCCAGCCTCCATCTACCACCTGCACCCCTCCAGGGTACCCCCCAGGGTTGTAGAACCCCGAGTCGTGGATATGGATTTCACCATCGGCTACCTGGTCAAAATAATGCAGAGTTAGTAAGTACATTCACTCAAGGTTCCGCGAAAGCTAACTGAATCCATCATCACATCACCAGCAGGGTATAAGTTTTTGGCTTGAAACGTCTTTGAAATCATTCCCATACATAAGGGGTACCATGAATAACTAGCTTAAAAGCTAAAAAACATGGCTACCTGCCAAAAAATAACTTATCGCCTATAAATTATATACTGTGGGAATGTGCTTAGCAAGGCCTTCAATTTGATACCCATATTGTAAACTTCGAAGTTTTTTTCGCATATGAAAATGGAGCCATGCTGCCGCCATATAGAACTTTATTCAAAAAAATGAATAGCCTATGTTACTCAGGGGGATATATGGATTCTAACGATATCCTATATGTCTAAATCTGTTCAGGCATTTCAAAGTTAAGGTGGAATAAAAAACTCACATACATACAAACTTACATGAATCCTAAAAACATTACACTCCTTTTTTTGGGCAGTCGTGTAAAAAGAGACCGTCACGTAAGGTATATTGTCTCGCTTTTATAACTCTGTAACTTTAAGCTCCCGAGACCTAATTATGGTGACATTTTTAATCGACTTCAGAAACGGAGACGGTTATATGTTCGGCTATATGTATGTTTTAATCGACTTCAGAAACGGAGACGGTTATATGTTCGGCTATATGTATGTTTTAATCGACTTCAGAAACGGAGACGGTTATATGTCCGGCTATATGTATGTTTTAATCGACTTCAGAAACGGAGACGGTTATATGTTCGGCTATATGTATGTTTTAATCGACTTCAGAAACGGAGACGGTTATATGTCCGGCTATATGTATGTTTTAATCGACTTCAGAAACGGAGACGGTTATATGTTCGGCTATATGTATGTTTTAATCGACTTCAGAAACGGAGACGGTTATATGTTCGGTTATATGTTCGGTTATATGTATGTTTTAATCGACTTCAGAAACGGAGACGGTTATATGTTCGGCTATATGTATGTTTTTTTTTATGTATGTCTGTCGATATCTCCGTCAATTGCATTCCCAATTTAAAAAAAATATTTTTGTTTGATATTGTATACTCTCCAGGTGGTCCCATATAAATTGTATCAATATTGGTTCAGCAGTTTTTCGAGAATAAATAGTTTTGCAAATTATTTATATATAATTATTTTGTGTTTTTAAGCATATCCATTCGATTTTGTGTTTATATTGCCTTTATTTTGTGTTTATCTCTAAGATTTTTAAACCGATTTAGGTGGTTGTTTTTTTATTCAAAAGGGTAAACTTTCCGTGTAGTTCAATATAAACTTCATGAAAATTGGTTCAGTAGTTTTATTAGAAAATCAATTTATTTTATAGTTTATGTTCTCTAATATCTTGGGATTTGTGAACCGAATTCGATGATTGTTTTTACTTGAGTAAGAAGACCTCTAGTGTGGTACTGTATGAATTTCATCAAAATTGGTTTAGTATCTTTAAACAAGCTTTGATTTAATTCACTGTGTTATAATGTTTAGGACTGGATTGCAAGTCAATTTTGAACAATTTAAGGACGTCCAAAGATGCTGAAGTTTTGCACATGGGTGTAGTTCTGATGACAATTAAAAACTACAGTAGTAGTAGTAGTAGTAGTAGTAGTAGTAGTAGTAGTAGTAGTAGTAGTAGTCAAAGGAACTACACAATCGGATGATGGAATACCTTCGAGTTTGGGCTCATTTGGTTTGTCTTGATGAGATCATGTTTGGTTTAAGTGGTATCCAGGGTATGATGATGGAGCCGGAAAGGAGTCACAGGAAATCAACAACAAAATAATAGAACCCCATTCGTGTTTGTGTTCATTTGGTTTGTCTTGATGAATTCTCTGGTGTTATGTAGTATTCAGGGTCTGATGATGGAGCCGGAAGGTAGTCACAGGAACTCAACACCAAAATGATGGAACCCTTTCGAGTTTGTGTTCATTTGGTTTGTCTTGGTGAGTTCTCTGGTTTTATGTGGTTTTCAGGGTCTGATGATGGTGCCGGAATGATGATGGATGATGGTGCCGGATAGTGGCGTTCCTGTGAACGCAACAACAAAATGATGGAAAATGGTCGAAACTAATTCAGTTGTTATATATGTAGGTTTTATTCATCCTTGGTTTTAATTTACCAACGCTTTGAGTCTAAAGTTAGTGAGTGTCTACTATTTTCTTTGGCATATATTCTTTCCGATGTTTGTTAAGGCCAATAAAAAAAAACTAAAAAGAATAAAATAATTACAATTGAGTCAAAACAGTATCACTTTTTCAAAATTACCAACGTAATAATAATGCATAAATACAACATAAGATAAGAGTTTTTTTGAGGGTTTTTTTTTGAATCTACGTACGAAGTAATATGCAGTCTATGACGCACCCTCGAACAAAACCCGAAACGCAGAAGAGACAAAACAAGAGACTCACACGAGCAGATTTTGACTTTCACACGTTCACAAACCGATTGACACGAATACAGCAATCTAGTAAATGATAAAGTTACTGTAGATAATTACTTTAAAAGCTTATTATTTTATATAGCACGTCAAGCCGTTTAAAACATTATCTTTTCGAATAAGCTCAACCATATTAATAATTATGGCTCGGCTTGGCACCGCCTTCAAACGACTTTTTTATCTTATGTTGTATTTATGCATTATTATTACGTTGGTAATTTCGAAAAGTGATACTGTTCTGGCTCAATTGTAATTATTTTATTCTTTTTAGAGGTTGTTTACAAAATAACATTTCGTTTTTTTTTTTGGAAAAATATTTATTTTGCTTCTATTAGGTGATGTAAAAGTTATGTTTTTTTTATATAATATAATTAGTTATAATTCAAGGGGCTTGTGATCCTTCATTCAGTATAACTCGCAATTTAGATAGAGTAGCGTATTGATTTGCGTTGCTGTAAAGATCTCGATAAGAACATTCGATTCAATATGAAAAAAAAAAAAAAAAAAGTTTACAAACAGTGCGTGATAATCTGTAGCAAAAGAAAAATAGATGCTAACATGACATAACATCAAAAACTAAAGCCCAACTACGGTCGGGTAAAAATTGCCGTCACTATTGCGATGAAGACGAATCATCACATGTCAAAATCGGACCATAGGGGCGACGCTATGATGGAACATCCACATACATACATACGATTGCCTAGACAGTGATAAAAAAAAAACATACATAGATTGTTAACTTCATTAACCTTCCCTTGCTTCGCCGTAGTCGGGTAAACACATTTTACTCACATAAACGCGCTCCCCGTCTGCAACATTGACGTCACCCATTTTAAAAATATATATTTTACAAACAACTAAATGAACTATTTTCGTTACCAGTAAGTATCACAAATGGCGAAGGAAACGACAGAATACTGTATCTTATCTATAGATAAACATTATCTGGGTATTAATTCGCGATAGGTGGAAAATAAAAACACTTGGTCAAGGAAAATGGATATAAGGCAAGCTACAGACGTGGCCACTTGTAACCTCCGCAAGTACCTTCATACAGGGTGCAACTAACTTATTATTTACTAGCTGTGTCCACGCGGCTTCGCCCGCGTTCGGTTAAAAGTAGCTTATGTATGTATAGGACCAATAATACTTACCTCAAAAGTACAAAAAAATATAAAAAACGTTCTACCGTCGGTAGTTGGGCGTTTCCTCGTGGCCTAACTAGGCCCTTTAAGGGCGTCACAGATGACTAAGATACGATAATATTTTATCTTAAGATAAAATATCGCTCGGTATACAATTTATATGAACCATCACAAACGGCGAAGATAATATATATTTGCATCTTACAGTATCTTAAGATATCGAGCGATATGGAATTTATTAAAAGATGTCATCTTAAGATACGAAATATATCGTAAAAGATACAAAATATATATTAATATACCATCCTAAGATAGAAAATATATCGTAATATGCTCTACAGGTTGCTCTGTTTTGTATTCGTGACGGTTTTTTTTAACCCCTGAACAAAGAGATGGGTGTTATAAGTTTAGGGTGTATATCAGTGTGTGTGTGTGTTTGTGTGTGTGTGTATGTGTGTGTCCCAAACGAATTGACCGATTTTAATGCGGTTTTTTCTGTACGAAAGCTGATATTATCGAGGTGTTTCTTAGACATATGGGGAGAGGGAGGGGGGAGGTGAGAAAGAAAAGGTGGGTGAAAATTGTAGCTTCCCAACAAATGGACCGATTTAGCTGTAGTTTTTTTATGTTTGAAAGCTGGGGTAAACAAGATGATTCATAGCTATAATGGGGGGTGGGAAGTCGGGGGTTATATACATTTAATTAGTGCTTGTTATTGGTTTAATTGGCTGTGCCCATGGCTTTTCTCTAGGTTAAAAGTTACCTATGTGTTATTCCAGAAACATAAGTACAGACAGATTAACAGAAAGAAAAACACGATTTAAAATAAAGTATTATTATTGTACTTACAGTAGTTTATTTAATGTACCCTGTTTTTATTAATTATCTTCATTGTACAGACTTATTGGTACCTACTGCTTATTAGAAGTATAGATAAAGATAACATAAAAAACGTGTAGTGTGTACACACTACACGTTTGTTATGTTATCTTTTTTTTGAAGAGTTGACATATAATTTATCAAAGGGTTTGTACCCTACCGTCACAGACACCCTGTTTTCGGTGCGGAACACAGGGTGCGGGAGTGTCGACACTGTCGACAGACCGCGTTATAGGTAGTCAGTCTCTCTCTGTCCTCAGTCCTGCCTGTTTCCCATTGCTGCGCCGACTTTCTTTATATAAAGTCGTTAGAATTTCATTCTGTGCGAAAACTGCGAAATAACTGTCTATGTGTCGTACGTCTGGTCCCAATGGAGCGACTGATTGAAAGTGTACGAAAATACAACCAATAAAATCACTCGGTTCAAGCTCTGTTCATTCATAATATACCATTAATAGGTGGTATAATAGCTCAATATTAATAGCTCATATTTTATCATTCTGTATATAGAAAGCGGTGAAGAAATACGTGTGGCACCAAGGGCGGCCAGCGAGCGAATGAACAATTTCAATATATTATCGTATCTTAACCGTGTGTGATATCCTAAGATGCTATATTGTATATGCAGATATCGTAACATCAAATATTATCGTATCTTAGTCGTCTGTGACGCCCTTAACTGATTCGGCCACAAGGAATTATTTTTCCTCGTGTCCTAAGTATTGCGTCACAGTGGGTACATAATTATTTTTCCTCGTGTCCTAAGTATTGCGTCACAGTGGGTACATAATTAGCTCATCCTTTGTTTACGAGTAATGTCGAGTAGTCAAATATTTATGTATCGATTCCTCGGCTTCTTATCATCAGTTTTTAAGTCAAAACTAAGCTATCCTACAGTGAAAACCGCATCGCAATAGGTCCAGTAGTTTTTACGTGATGCGCGAACATACATAACTAAAAAAACGTTAATTGACCGAGCGAGCGCGATGCGCGAGCGAAGCGTCTCTGTTTCAGCTTGGGCAAAAATGCTTTCGTATGTCCGAATGTCGGCTGACCGTCCGGAACTCTGTTCTCCTCTACAGGTCGCATTTCTCAAACGATCTAGACGAAACTTAGTATAGAAGATTAAAAATTTTTAGGTTACTGTGAACTGCTAGATTGTTTGCTAAAAAGTTTGTACGCGCGAGGTCTACAGCTCACAGAGCCACTAGTTTAATAGATGGATAGATGATTTAACCGGCTAAGACTCACGATGTCGAAATGCAGACTTAGGTTTCGAGCGACACTCTACGGTCACGCAGTGAGATCGCGTAGCGAACTTGTAACAAACTTCATCATCATCATCATCAGCCTATTTCGTTCCACTGCTGGACGTAGGAATCTCCTAATGCGCGCCTCTGAGCGCAGTCTTCATATCCTCTCGTTAATTTTTTTCATACAACATATTGTTGGATAAATTTAATTGACTGCAATCGGTTCCGGGTCAATAAAGTCGTTAAAAATGATCTTGGTCTTACCTATTTTCATTCCGAGACCGATGCGTCCGAGCATTACGAGTATCTAGGTTGGTCAGCATACTTCACCACAGCGAGAAGCTGTGAGCTGTCTGCATCAGTCCCACACGCTTTTTTTACTCGAGTACGGCGAAGCAAGGGAAGGGTAATGTGTTTAACAGTCTATAAGCCAGGTACCAATCGATTCGTCTTCATTTATAGTGTCATGAGCATTGTTTTTACCCAACTACGGCGAAGCAAAAGAAGGGTTATGTGTTCAAACTAAACATTTGGTCCTATTTTGTCAATCTATTCATCTTTATTTTAAGAGTAGGCTGTTTTTTACCCGACCGTATTCGGTTTTTAGTGTTTGAATCTTGTTATATACAAATGATCTTATTTAAGTTGAAAGTGTGTAGACCACCTTAAATCACTTACCAGGAATACATACGCACTTGTAACATGATAAAGTTATTATCGCGGTCAAAAACGATGTGGTCAGATAATTTCTGATAGGAACTGATTAAGTGCGGTTCCACATCCAATTGATAAAATTAATGTAGCGGATAACGGTAAGTCATGAGATGCTAAAAATGGGAGCTTCGCTTCGCCTTCACATGCGTGGTTATTAATCTGTCGGCTATCGGTATCTCGTAATATATGAGATAATAATGGCAGCAATTTGGTCATTTTACTGTTCAAACTAAACTAGACTAAATTTCTTCAAATGTAATTTAAACCTTGTCGACTTTGTAACAAGGTCTTTTTGCCCTTGGCATCTATTCTAAACTTACGTCAATTTAAGCTGCACCGCTTAAAATAACGTAATTAAAACAGGTTTTTAACACGCTGTCTAACAGCGTTCGGACACGTTCGGAGACAGCGTTTGGACAAATCAGCAGGCCAATTGCGCTATTTCTCAACGTATTTACCGTTGGAACGAAACGTTTTTGGTTGTGGTTTGGATTTGGTTCAGCCGATGTAAAAAATGGTATCGCGCTATTTTCACTGAACGACAAAATCGTTTATGTTATGCAAACGTTACCAAAGGAAAACCAAACTCAAAACGTTTAGGGATTGCCATTAGTACTATAAAATACTACGTACTACTTTTGCAATCGATGATCGATTGCAAAAGTTACTACGGTGCATCACTATTTAAAGATGTCAATTGTCATTGTCAAGTATTTCAACAATATTTTCGGAAGTTGTTTACTCGGAAGAAGAAAGAAAACAAATATAGTTTTTACCTATCTTTCTGCGCTTTGTTTCATAGTTGGAAGTGCTATTTGAAGGAATCAAATAAAACAAGTAGGTAAGTATTGTTTAGTTGTATAATTAAATAATCAACGTTGTTAATGCAGCTACAGCTAGTTATGTTCTATGATTTGTATATTTGTAGATAATATGGACGGAGGGCGCCGTACTTCAACAGTAAGACAGCTGCAACTTTTAGTCGAGTTTGCCGACTAAAGTAAGTACCTACCTACGTGTGTTGAAATGTACTCATCTCTCAATCTCATCTCATGCACAGAGAGTAGGGAATTGTTTATTCAAAACTGAAAATGAATCTTTTGAACAGCTTAGCTTGTAACATATAAACATACATGTATACTCAGCAGTTTTATTTTATTTAAGGAGGCAATTAAACAATTATTTTGCAGGTTTGGAATGACTTGAAGAGTAGGGTAAGGTCTAAATTGACTAGTCTTACCCTCTCACAGCGTGGCACAGGAGGTGGGCCACTTGTAAATGTTTCCCTCTCTGCATTGGAGGAGAGGGTAGCTAACATTATTTTAATTTTCATAGTCCTTAGTATTATTAGATAAAAAGTAATAATAATTATTATTGTTTTTCACTGTGTTTAATATTTCTTATCTTTATCTGCCTTGTGGGCTGTGATTTAACTTTTATACAACATTATTTGTATAAAAGTCCTGTTATTAAAATTGTTATTTTGATTTGTTACATGATACACATTAGTTTTAAGTGTAAAACAACAATTTAGTTGTTTTCAAATTTATTGGATCATAATCAAATAAAATTGTAATTACAAAGCATAGTGTCCACTAAGTCCCCCTAAAATAAAATCAGTCAAATGCGAGTCAAGGAAAAATGACTCCCTATGTTTTACATTTCTGCATTGTTATATTATTAAAAATTACAATACCTCCTATCTACCTATCAAGAGGTAACCATGACCGCCGTTATGTGGTAACTAAAAAAGATCGGCTAAGGGTTAACTAATATAGTTACGCTTATCACCGACTGACTGACTGAATGAATGAATGACTAACGCTATGACGCCAAGACAAGTCAGCACCTAGTAATACATTAATTAATTCGCATTTATAATCATAGATGTAATTAAAAGTGGAAAAATTATGCACCAGAACCACGGGCGTGGGCCGCATAAATTAGGTGCAACGCACACAATTGGCCTTCTTTGGCCGATCTTACTCCGATTGTAAGGAGTGGCGTTTGTGTAACTTGTGACTCATTCACGCTACAATCTGCGAGTGTCTCTCTATCTTTGTTGATGCACATGAAGCACAACGGTGGGAATTTATCTGTTTGGGTGTGTTTGCCCATAGTTGTATGTAGTCAAGTTTTTGTTTACATGATATTAAAGAGTGCTGTATCTTCCTCCTTTGTCTAGACCTATGCAATTTAAACACATAGTTATGCAGGTTGAATATTTCTTTGGCGCCAAAGTTGGCGCACGAGTGCTTCGCGGCGTTCGCGGCCGGCACTAAGATCAAGCGCGCGGGCTGCGCGGCCCGCAGCGTCCTCGCGCGGTGCTCGGAAAGATGCGCGCTCGGTGAGCTGGCGCTCACGGCGGAGCTGCTCGTCCGAGAGGGGTTCATATTCGACGCCGGCAGCATGCGCGATGTTGTGGAGAACGCAGCAGGCATTCGTGATTCTAGCTGCTGTCGCCGGCGCATAATGCAGCCTTCGGTCAGCCAGAAGACACCTATCAATAAAATCTATAATTTATATCATGATAAGGAGGTATTAGTTAATAATACCCAATACAATCATCATCAGTTTACTTTGCAAATTTTTGTAAATAAAGGTATTTTTTAACTAAATACATGTTTTTTTTGGGTTTTTGCACATAATATCATCCAAGCAAGATGATCATTTGAAAACTCAGGATTGTAAGAGCAGGATGCTTGCTTTGTTTATATCTAGCCTTTATAGCTTTTAGGGCCAAGTAACATTTGAAATATCTACCTGAACCGAGCCTTAAGCACTCCTATGCAACGTTCTACTACAGAACATGCAGACACTTGAAGGTCTGTATAGTAGGCCTCTGGGGACCCTGGCTCAGCATTTAATATTGGAGTCATCATGGTTGCTCTTAGGGGATATCCTGAATCTCCTGCAACAGTACAATAAGGTAGATAAATATAGTTTATAGGTTAAAATATTAATCAAACTACATTATGAAAAAAAGCAATTACCTAAGATGTAAATGTCTTCTTGGTTCTCCTCGAAGAGCTTCTCAATATACCCCTTCAATGGGTTGCCCTCCCAGACCTTGCTATTGTGCATGGACCCAGGATAACTTGAGTCCACTGCCATGATATTTAAATCTGCATCGCACATCTAAAAAATAAAAACAAAGTAGATTTAACAATTATCTACATACATAGTCACTTAGATTGCATTCATATTATATTCAATATTGATGGAATTGTGATTAATACTTACTATTAAAACATTCAGAGAATGATAGCCCTTTCTGTTTATGTAGCGCTCCTCGTGTTCTTCCGGCTTTACGATGGCAACATGGGTTCCATCAACGCAACTCAGAATCCCCGGCATCCTTGTAGTTCTGTAGAAACTGAAATAAGAATTAGGAGGGAAATAAGACACGCCCAATGAAGATAACTAAATAAATGATGTTCTGAAACATATTTTCTCACCGTCTTTTACTATTCTCCCTATCACTTTGCCTAAATGGGAATGCCACATGTCCATTCAGAACCACAGGTTTATTGAGCGCCGCTGTCACTTGCTTGATAGCTTTGCTCACACTTGCTTGAGAGACTGGGTGATATTTACTGTCTCCAACTGGCGTCTGGTATGAACCCGTCGCGTAAAATGACAAGGCTATCAAAATCTGAAACATGCAATAAACGATATCTTCAGTTGTAAATAACACACATATTTTGTTTGTGGTGTGTACAATAAAGAATTTATCTATCTATCTATCTAGCTATTGAAACAACGAAGGGTATGACTTCGGAAGCATGACCCACGCTTTTAGGGGGGGACGGGTAGGGGGGAGGGAGTACTACACCCCCCCCCCCCCCCGAGAGGCGTGGAGCGGCTAGATCTTCCCTTCTTAGATAAGTAATTTTTTATTTATTTATTATTTTTGCAATTTAGTCAACTAAGTGTCTCCGTGGAAGGGGAGCGGTACCAAGGGGTACCCCTCCACCTCCCGGGGGGGGGGGGGGGGGGGGATTTAGCCTCACACTCCCTCCCCCTCTACCCGTTCCCCCCACTCCCCCCTAAAATCGTGGGTCAAGCTTCCGAAGTTGTGCCCAACGAAGTATTGGGTTGGAAGCGCTATGGAAAAAGGTACTCTGACCAATAATTCAAACACATTGGAACACTTACCTTCGTCTCCACATCTAGACCATCTGAACGCAGAGAGGCCGGTATATGTGGCCTTAGTTCCTCCACCAACCCGGCAAACAGCTCGGTCGAGAGACGGTATCTTTTCCTGAACTTGATTTCTGTTAATGGAATCAATGACCGTCTCATCGAGTCGTTCTGCACGCGGGTCGATGCTCTTTCTTCAGCCACATCCACCTCATAAGCACTTTCCAAAACGTGGAGATAAAGCCCGAGCATATTGTTTTATCCTGGATATGTGATCTAGCTTGATTTCAGTATTTTGAACGTTTTCACGACCTCAAAACTGGCGCGAAAGTTGCTCGACACAAACCAAAACAAAAACGTTCGTTTGACAGCGGCAAAGACGTTACCAACGAAACTCTTTTGGTTTTATACGCTGTCAAAAAATAGGGCAATACCAACTCCAACGTATTTTCCCGAAAAAAGCTAAATCGTTTCCGTTAAAATGTTTAGCGCGATACGAAATGTGTCTAACGTAACGTTTTTGGCTGAGGTTTTATTTTGGCATTAACGTTCAAAATTAGCGCGATTGGCCTGCAGGACTCTCGCCGCGTGGAAACAAAGTTGATTTTACGCTGACAAGCTTTAGTGATAGTTTAGTGAGTGAGGTTAAGATGCCAGGGGAAAAATCCTTATTACAAAGCCAACAAGGTTTAAATTACATTTGAAGAAACTAAGTTTAGTTTAGGGGATGTCCAAATCGCTACCAATACTTGCAAATATTGCAAAAATAAAAAATAAACTATTTTTTGGTTCCATTACCTTCCTCAAGTACAGATTTGTGTATGGCAAACCTTTTAATTAAACTCCAAAAACATACTCGTCCACAGTTAAGCGGTTTTATTTAACTTGCCCTGTTGTCGTTACTGTTTTTTGTTTAGGTCAAATCAAGTAATTAAAATTTTACACCCTTTCTTTCTTTTTTGTCATTGATACAATTGGCGAACGGTACCACAGAGATATCGTAACGCAGCGCGTTACGTGCGTGAATGGTCAAAACGAATAAGAGCCCTGGAAATTTGCTACACACCTTAAGTTCTGATGACAATACAATTATGTTTATTCAGTATCATTTCAATTCCAAGATGGCCGGTCAACAGAAAGGGGGTAAAATTGAATTTACTATATTTGACAAAAAAACAAACAGGTCAAGCTAAATAAAACCGTTTAAAAATAAAATAAAATCGTTGGGCGCAGCGTAACCTGAGGAATAAAAATTCAACTCGCCACACGATTTTATTTTAATTTTTAAACTGTTTTATTAAGCTTGTTTTTTGTCAAATTTAGTAAATGAAATGGTTACCCTTCCTGTTGACCGATTGATTTGAAATTTGGTACAGCCTTTAGTTCTGCTAACAATACAATTATGTATATTCAGTATCATTGTAAATCCAAGATGGCCGCCGCCACGAAATGGCGGATTATTTTATTTTTTCCTATCCCCTCATTATGGGTATCAAATGAAAGGGCTTAACTATTAAAATACGGCACACAATGGAAATTATTTCATCATAATAATCAAGTATCGTTCTCTATTAGACGGTAACCTCAATAAACACATATAAAATATGAATATATATCGACAGTAGAAAAACATAACTATATGTTCCAAAGTAAATGTATCCCCACGGTACAAAGTGGATCAATTTCTTGGGGTATACAGTTGACTGTGATTAAGGTACAAAAAAGTGCATTTATAAATAAGAGAAAGTTGTGCATTTTTATGTTTAGTAAGTATTATTATGTTAAGATAGCTTCATTTTATTATAGCACTATGGATTGATTATAAAACGTTGTTATGTTGATTAATAAAATATAATAATTATAATATATTTTTTTTTTATTTTTGCATTAACAAGTAATAAACTGCGAAAGTTATTATATATTTATGTTAAATGTGTTAAAAAGAACACAAGCAAGTGATTTAAATAATTGCTGAAATATAATAATATTTAATGTATCATGCTTTTAATTCTTTAAATTCTATCCGAACCACTGTGTACCTATACCAGATTCACCCTGTACACCACTAAGTGCACAGTGGGTCATTTCGCATTTATTTTAAACTGGTAATTTACTGAAAACCTACAAGGTATACCAAGTTAATCTCTATGAACAAAATGTAGTTACTTAAAGCCTTTATTTTTAGTAAAAAAAAACCATTCGATCAGATTAATAGTTAAGTAGCTATCAGCTCTTAAAAAAAGTGATCTACTGTTACCACATTAACTACTTGGAATGCATTTTTTTTTATTAAAACCCTTTCCTTCCTATTAAAAACCTTTTGTGAAGTCGATTAAATTGACAGATAGTTTATCTAATACTTTGTGGTCAGTGGTGGTGTTGACGCAGCTGTTTACTTCAATTATTTCTCTACAATCAGTTCCGATTATTGTGTGTCATAAAAGAAATTTGATTTTTAGAGTTCAATAAAAATTTAACAGACTTTAAAAACAGGGAAGATGCTCAATCTCAATTCGACACGTATTACTTACTAACGTGGTACTTCAGCGTTTTAGGTTATAATTTCAAAAACAGGAAACTAAAAACTAGCTTGTATTCTTATAATAATAATAAAATGTATTTATTGCAAACAAACAAACAAAAACAATCAACGCAATAAAAAAAAAGATATTCCACGATAACATGACTCGCGACAATTAGTAACATTAAATTTACCGTGCCGCGCGTCATGTTAGCATGCACATCTGATGTTTTTCTTACAATATTGAGCTTGTTTGACAATTGGGGTATACTCAGCACTGTACTGCGCAGACTAAGAGTCTACGCAGGGCTGGTTTTCAGCATACCCCGTTGCTTGAACTCTGGTGTTAGGCAAGCGCAAATAAAGTGTTAAGCGAGCAGTAATCAAAAAATAATAAACATCCATTTATTATTTTGTACACAAAAAAAAAAACATAATTGCAAAACAGGGCCTGGATTCTGTATGACCACTCACGCCAATTCCACGCGAATTCCACGCTGCCTGCGTGGAATCACGAACAAAATCCACGCAGGCGGCGTGGAATTGGCGTCTTAAAATTAGAGAATTAGGCCCCAGTACTTATGATGGACATTACAAAATTAATTTATTAAAGGCCGTATAATCTGTGATTCAAAAAGTTTCACCATAGACTACAATATGCGGGAGATGATGAGTGAAAGGGGATGTGTGTGTGTATTTTGTTATTTTGTTTTAAAGGTTGGTTCAAACTGCTTCTACTTTTTCTTCGTTGAAACTGACCCGTAGGTATGAATCTTATATTTCAAAATCAAGAATCTAAATCTTGTTTGCCTCTTTCTAGTTTGGTTCGCAGTCGGTTTTTTTATATAATTTTTTGGGGAGGAAGTTCTCAGTTCGATGCATATCTATTTTCAACCTACACATGAAAACTGGTAGACTGGTGGAAAGGCATTCACCGAATGGGTTTTTGTGATGTAACTAAAATTTACGGTTTTCGGTTATTGTCCTTTACTTGTGTTATAAGAAATTGGTTCATGATTCCAGGTCCACGGGAAGTACCCTATAGGTCTCGATTCCCTTGCGAGTGTCCAAATATGCAGTATAAACGGCAGTATCTTTTGATTGCGTTGACTTAGAAGTTTGGTTTCTTCACAGCTCCAAGGGATTGCAGACTTGAGTATTTGATGTTAATTTCAATTTGATACCTCCAAAGGTTCTTGTGATCTTGGTTCTGATGCTTTTTGACAGGCTTGTTATTATTTCGTTTTCATGGCAACCGTTCCTTACAGCGAGTAACCAACCAACATTTTCCAGTTTTCCCGTGGAAACTTACCATTTTCCGGGATAAAAAGTATCCTATGTTTTACTCCAGGGTATAAGCTATCTCCAAACAAACTGCCGTTTAACTTTTATAATAAATTGGTGTGAATTATAATTTTACTAGTGTTTGTCCGTGACTTTGTTCGCGCGGTTTACAGTTTATCACGATAAAAACTAAGATTATCGCATGTTCCACAGTGGATTGTGTATTTTTACCACGTTTTTATTAAGTTACTTTCTTTTTTGTCTGTCCGTCGTTCCGGGTGGAATCTTGCAACTCAAATTTCGAGCACTTCCCGATTAGTTATCCGGCTGAAACTTTCAACTCGAAGAAATAGCACTCTAAAAAAAAATGTTTTTAGATTATTTTTTAATATACATTTGCGGCTTGCTTATTATTCCATTGAGTGAAGAGTCGAGCAGGTCAATCGCCTGATGGTAAACGTCATGCCTGCCCTTATGGGCCTTTGCAGTGCCAGTGCCACTAATTCCCGTAGCTATTTGAAATCAAAGAGCGTGCGTAATGCACTTTGGTGCATACTTATCCAGTGCATCACATGTTTGCATGGTTGCAAACAAAAACTAATAAGTCTATATTGTTTTAATTACATTCAGCAGACGGAAGGGCATCCGATCCGATATAACTCATCCGTCAAGCTCCAGTGACTCACATACAAACCACGGCTGTCCCCGTTCAAGCAAGAAAGTGCAAAATGCACCGTACAAACAGAACGCAGCGCTTTTCTATTTACATCGAAACTTGACTCTCGCAGACCTCGCAGTCTCTCCCTGGCCACGGCGGACGTTCGCGGTTTGACACGCTTGCCTTTAAATAACCCGAATAAAAGAAACAAAACACTCGTCGTGCTAAAAAAAGTGAGATGTCAATGTGACAGTGTCAAAAAATTACCGCAAGTCAAACTTTCGTAAATGCAAAAAGTACCCGCCAAAAGTTAAACGTCAAAGTGATGTTGTCAAACCTTTCCCGCCACTGAAAATTTTAATAACTACGGCCAGTGAAAACAGGTACGGTGCCCTAACAAAAACAATGTCTTGTTTACATGGTGACTGACACCGTGATATTTCAGTGACTGAAAAATCGAATAATTCAGTTGAAGTGTGTTTTGTGGTTATTTCTCCGCATACGTTTTAATGGTGTTTACTTCATAAAAACCATTAACATTTGACACTAAAAGTTTTGAGATGTTTTGTTGTCATTGTCAAATGTTTGATGTTTATGTTAAATGCGGTTTTTAAATCGACGGTCAGATCAAATTATAAGACACCTCTAAACTTTGATTCTACAGTCCATTTCTATTCTCTACCATGATGTTTGAGATGAAGATTACATTTTTTAATATAAAAGTTTCTGGAAACTTACTAGGTAAGTACCTTTATAGTTCTTCATTTCAACTTATTGAATACAGTTTGTAAAATTAAACGACGATATGACAGGTACAATCAAGACCTTACTCAATCAGATTTGTAATATAATTTAGTTTTAAACTCTTAATGTGGCACCTATGATTGCGTGTTATACAATACCAAAACTCTACCGTACTCTCTAATGAACCAAAAACCAAGAATATACTTTTTTTTAGCTAAAGGCACTTTCACAGGTTAAAATGTTATATCTAATGAAGTACCTGGTAGTTAGATTGGTACCTAACTAGTATAGATATATACATCTCATCTACTTACATAAAATTTAATTACGACTTTTAAGATTATACATAGAATCACTGAAGGCTTACTTTATATTAAAAATAATAATATTGACAGATAAGACAGGCTTACAAATGATTTACAGTGATAGTTATAAATTATCCTTACTTTTTTTTAAGATTAAATAACAGGTTACGGAAATGGACAAACTTGCGACCAAAACTTGCAAACTTGATTGGTTTTTAAATGGAGTTAAAATCTTAAAGCTTCAAGGAAATGTCAGAAGTATATTTTTCGGTTGAGCCACATATTTTAATTTAGATATAGGATTATTTTGAATGTATCGGATATATTATAATCCGGATTATCCGTGAAACCTACTTACCTAACAGATACATTGTTACTCTGGCGTTACTTTGCGAAAATGCATATTAATATATTCATTTTATAAATGTACTTCGCTTACTTTCACCAAACCTTAAGTCAGACCAATGATAGATAGATATAAAATCCCCTTCGCATACTAACCATTATCAAAATTAAACAAACGTTACTATGTAATCTTGTTTTATATTTTTGTAACATGCCTGTTGGATTACTAAATAAAATAAAAAACTAACTTTAAATAAAAGGATATGGCCAAAAGCCAGTAGGAAGTAAAATGGGTAGATATCCCTTACCTTACTAAATATAAAATATAAAACCCTACTGTTGAGAAAATAATAAATTAAAAACATACCCTTAACCAAGTTTTCGTATGTACACAGTCCGACAGCAATAAAAAAGGGTATAATAAATAGATATATTGTTATTCGAAGCGTAAAATCGATTAACTAGTACCACGAGTAGGTACAACCAATTAATAAGATTACATTTATTAAAAAAATATGAACAAAATAAAAATATGTAGCTTACTTCCGCCAAAACTGTAAGTCAGAAATGATAAATAGTAAAATTAAAATAAAACAAAAAGTAAAAACCTAAATATAAATATATAAGTGTTTTTTCTGGCCTCCAGGCCTTGTTTTTCATTTCATTTATATTTTGTGATAGTTCAATTTGGGTAGGGTTTGTTTAGCGTGGGGTTTTACTTGTATTAATTTTACCATTTATCATTTGTCTGACTTAAAGTTTTGGCGGAAGTAACCTACATATTTTTATTTTGTTCATTTTAAATATGGATTTCCGCAAAGTAACGCCTGAATCTATCAAATATTAGATTTATTATTACACTGAGGTTTCATTTTAAAATAAGAATGGAATTCATCCAAATCAATTAGGAAATCCCGCAGAATTGAGAGAACATACGGCACCTAATACCCAAATAATTAAAAAATAAAGAGATTTGTATTTATGATGTAGGTAAATACCAACATAGTTTTTGACAGAACTTGGCGAAATATAAGTGTTGATTAGAAATCGCATCTTTTAGGTCCTTGCTTGGCTGAAAATGCTAGAAACTATTACTCACCTAGAAGGTTGTATTAAACGAAATGTACATTATTAAAATAAATAATATAGCACCGCGCCCAATCTAGAAGCACAGTTAGCCCAATACAGGTAATAAAATAAATTCTAACGATATTGTGCCTTACGAAACTCATCTGCATAAATATCATAATCTATAATGTCCCGGTTTGGAACTAGTTTCGCCGTCCGTGTGAACAGTTACTTAAATAGTTCGGCAGTAAAATCCTCCTTGGTTAAACTTTTTGAACCCAAAGCAGTCTGTTGCTAAGGAAGTCTACACTCCAAAGTCGCCGACTTCCGCCGAAAACAAATCCGTGTGACAGGCTGTCAAGCACGGCCGCGATTGACAGATAGACTCCATCACGCTGACATGCATTTTACTAATGGTTAGTAAAAATCTATGTAACTACTATAAATAGTACATACTACGAATACTTATTATTATTTGTAGAGTATATATAACTTCATTGGGCTGGACTCTAGTGCTCTGGGGCTAAAAAAGCATAGATCTAATTACAAGTGGCTAGATGAGGTACAAGTTCCTCGGGCGTGTACCGCATTAATTAGGTGCAACGCACACAATTCGAATTCTTTGGCCTTAGTCACGTCTGGAGTGGCGTTTGTGTAGCACGTGTTAACAGTGACTCCAATTCGCGCTCCAGTCTGCGTATGTCTCTATCTTTGGCGTTGATGCACATGAAGCACCACGGTGGGAATGTAGCTGTGTGGGCAATGAGATTTTACCAATAGAGACGTCATACCATTTTTCTTGCACTTCCAGGTTGACTGGTAGAAAATGCTACTTAGCATTAAGTCCTCCTTGTACATTGTATTTGTGTGCTAAAGAATAAATAAATAAATAAATACCCATTATAAAACACTAAAAACACGGTAAAATTGTACTATAGCTACTTACATAGAACTTTAGCAACTATATTTGCATCACTGAAGAGGCTAAAAGATCACAGTTATATTCAGAACCACGTCGTCAGAAAGAGATAAACATATATTCTCAGTTACAGTGAGTTGCAGTGAGCGGCCGATCGCCAATCACCGCCGATGACGGCCTGTGACGTCACGAGCGTCGGCTAGCAGCTAGAGTAAACTGGGGCAAAATGGATACGAGGGATTAATCAAGATGAAAATAAAATGAATTTTTTGATTAAACATATACTTTCGTAAGAATAGTTCTATATATCCCGGAGAACACCCGTATGTTCGCGGACACTTGAGACCCGCGCGTAAAACTTTATTTTTTGCGAGTTGCTTATAAAATAAATTACATTATGTTATATACCATTTTATAGCTAAAGCAATAAAAAACATCGAAAAAAATACTATTAAACTATCAAAAATATACTCACGGTAACGTTTCCCCGCCAAAAGTTACAAAAGGCACTTTGTGACAATCGTCACTCGCGCGACACTTAACACAAAATTATTTTAATATTATGAATTTTAACTGTAAGGAGCTTACAGTATTATTAGACGTAATAACACGAAATTACAAGCTATTAATCACTAAAAACAACACAAAAATCACAATCACTCACTACGCGGTCGAGGTCGCTAGACTTCCCGACTGAAGATCAACCGTGGCCTTTACGGGTCGGAGCGCAGACTGAAGATCGCCAGCCGTTGGTAAGCCCCAACATACCCTAGCATCATACGAACTAACCACGCTACGCGCCATTATCGCGTTCTCTCTGTCGCTCTTACACGTAACCCGCTACTTGTCTCGTTCGTGTAGGTGGCGAAGCGACAACATCGCAACAGTTGATTAAGAGTAAAATGAAGTTTAATATTTTCCATTTTCAATATCGTAAGCAGTACCTAAAAATGAAAAAAATCCTTCCTGCCTTTCACAGTAGTCCCAGTGTATGTAGTGCGCTTTCTAAACACACAAGATGGCATTTTTGATTAATTTTTCATGTTTCGGATTTCGCGTGTATTTACGTGTTGCGTCGTTGCTGTTTGGGACTAAGTCGACACAGGCTGATTAGCTTGTGTTTACTTCGCCACGCAGAGCGGCATACAACGTATCTACCTCAGTTTATATATAACATCATTGTGTGTGGGTGTGTTTGCCTGTAGTTGTATCTAGTCCAGTTTTTGTCTACGTGATATTAAAGTGTGCCGTATCTTCCTCCCTAGAACTAGATCTATGAAAAAATACGTTTCTTTATCAGAAAGTATTTTTGTCGTAAGTAACGCCGTTTTTAGTTGTAGTTTACGTAAAACGATACGTCAATGAATAAATGGAAAATTATCACAATCTCGATAAAACTGTCGTTTTGGAAGTCGATTTAATTAAAAATAGCTCATTTCCTTTTTGTTTGCCTTTTCGTATTTAGATCGCGAGGAAAAGGAAAGACAAAATACACCATAGTATTGTACCTACTATTCACAAAGGGGTACAGAATGTCATCATCATCATTATCATCATCATCATCTTATAGGACATATCATAAATTTTTTTATTTTTGACTAGGCAATCGTTTGACCGCGATCTCACCTGACGGAAAGCGATGATGTGGTCGAAGGTGTAGCACGCTTGCCTAGTAGATACCTATTCACTCTTGACTTGAACACACCTGGGTTATATTTACCGGAAACAGTGACGAGGGCAGGGCATTCCACTCCTTTGCAGTTCTTATGTCCTATAAGTATGCATCCTATAGATAATTAAATACTTGGCTGGACGTAGGCCTCTCCTAATGCACGCCACTGAGCTCGGTCTTCAGCTCTCCTCATCCATTCTCTTCCAGCCGCGTTTCGCAGGTCGTCACTCCACCTGGCCTGACCTGACAGAGCGCCCTACACTACGTTTGCATAAACATCTCTCTACCCCAACGGTAATCGGTTTTTCGGGAAATGTGACCAGCCCACAGCCACTTTAGCTTACTTATCCTTTGAGCTATGTCGGTTACTTTGGTTCTCCGTCGGATATGTTAATTACGAATCTTGTCCTTCAGAGAAATTAGTAAGTTTCCAGAAATTTACGCATACGAATGATTTTAGGAAAGAAAGCAGGATATATGTAACACATTCTCAGTGTCAGTGTGGATGACGTCCGGTTACCCGAGTGGAAGAGTGACGCTGACTGCGAACTCAACCAATAGTCGCGGGTTCGAATCCCGAAAGGTCACATTTGTGTGATGAGCAGAAATGTTTGTTTCTGAGTCATTGATGTAATATTCGTATGTATGTTTGTTTATCCGTTGTCTAGTATCCTAGTAGGTGCTAGGTAATTAGAGAAATAAAAAAATAAAAATAGTAGCTTTAGTGCAATTTGTTTAACCCAAACGTCCTGGTTATGCCCCGGCGTGGCGCTTCATCATCAGCCTATATGTGTCCACTGGACGTAGGCCTCTCCTAATGCACGCCACTGAGCTCGGTCTTCAGCTCTCCTCATCCATTCTCTTCCAGCCGCGTTTCGCAGGTCGTCACTCCACCTGGCCACAGGCCGTCTGTCAGTCCTAAACTGATGAAACAGATGATTGATTGGTCTCCACTACAGAACTCGTTGACCGCAACGGTTACCAGTTCTTCGGGAAATGTGTTAAAAAAATGTACATATAAAATAAGTACAAAAATTAAAACCCGACTACGGTCACAGAATAAATAATAGTACAAGTCTACGGTCTTAGTGGACTAAAAAGTCACAAACAAAAATATTCAAACGTTTTAGAAATTTAAAACTTTAGGGCCGTAGGAGTGCGATATAATTTAACCACGTAAGTAAAGCGGGTTATTCCCTTTCTCCCCACCAGCTTTGTCCCACTAGTGGGGAGAAAGGGAAAAATAAAAAATGTATGCCTTTCTCCACACTATGGAATATATTAATGGGCGATAAGACCGCCCATTGTGACAATTAATTTTGTGTTTTTAGTAGATTTTTATTTGTTTGGTTCAATAAAGAGTTATCTATCTATCTATATTATTTGACAGTGGGGAGAAAGGTAATAATCGAATAAGTATTCTCTTTGTATTTGGTACAAATTTTTTGAGAACACAAAGAGTGTGTTCACATGGTTTTTGAGAACAGAAAGAGTGTTTACACATGGTTTTTGAGAACAGAAAGAGTGTTTTCACATGGTTTTTGAGAACAGAAAGAGTGTTTTCACATGGTTTTTGAGAACAGAAAGAGTGTTTTCACATGGTTTTTGAGAACAGAAAGAGTGTTTTCACATGGTTTTTGAGAACAGAAAGAGTGTTTTCACATGGTTTTTGAGAACAGAAAGAGTGTTTTCACATGGTTTTTGAGAACAGAAAGAGTGTTTTCACATGGTTTTTGAGATCAGAAAGAGTGTTTTCACATGGTTTTTGAGAACAGAAAGAGTGTTTTCACATGGTTTTTGAGAACAGAAAGAGTGTTTTCACATGGTTTTTGAGAACGGAAAGAGTGTTTTCACATGGTTTTTGAGAACGGAAAGAGTGTTTTCACATGGTTTTTGAGAACGGAAAGAGTGTTTTCACATGGTTTTTGAGAACGGAAAGAGTGTTTTCACATGGTTTTCACCGACTGTTGTTGTTTTTTTTGTCCGGTAACGTAAATACTTATCCCTTTCCCCTGGGAGTCGGGTAAAAGTAGTCCGTAATGTCCTTAATGGATCTCTTTCCACAATTTACTTACCTATTCTCGAAACCATTCGTAATATTTAACTCCACAGGATGTCGTCAACTTCAAAGCTATCTAAAAGGAAGACATAAGTTTTAAAAATAAACCTGTTTCTCACAAGAATGAACTTTATTTGGTAGGAACCAAAGTACATTTTTGGTGTTTTACAGTTGGTTCTTCAAAATAAATATATTTTTGGAGTAGTTTTACGGAAATGGGTCTATTTGGTACAAATTAGTAAGTTTCCAGAAATTTACGCATACGAATGATTTTAGGAAAGAAAGCAGGATATATGTAACACATTCTCAGTGTCAGTGTGGATGACGTCCGGTTACCCGAGTGGAAGAGTGACGCTGACTGCGAACTCAACCAATAGTCGCGGGTTCGAATCCCGAAAGGTCACATTTGTGTGATGAGCAGAAATGTTTGTTTCTGAGTCATTGATGTAATATTCGTATGTATGTTTGTTTATCCGTTGTCTAGTATCCTAGTAGGTGCTAGGTAATTAGAGAAATAAAAAAATAAAAAATAAAAATAGTAGCTTTAGTGCAATTTGTTTAACCCAAACGTCCTGGTTATGCCCCGGCGTGGCGCTTCATCATCAGCCTATATGTGTCCACTGGACGTAGGCCTCTCCTAATGCACGACATTGAGCTCGGTCTTCAGCTCTCCTCATCCATTTTCTGCCAGCCGCTTTTCGCAGGTCGTCACTTCACCTGACCTGACCTGACAGAGCGCCCTACACTACGTTTGCATAAACATCTCTCTACCCCAACGGTAATCGGTTTTTCGGGAAATGTGACCAGCCCACAGCCACTTTAGCTTACTTATCCTTTGAGCTATGTCGGTTACTTTGGTTCTCCGTCGGATATGTTAATTACGAATCTTGTCCTTCAGAGAAACTCCAAGCATAGCTCTCTCCATAGCTCGCTGAGCGACCTTAACTCTTTGACACTACCATGGGTACTGGAGTACCCCACACGATCTTTAAATTCCAATATCTCCAAAAATATTGCGACCACACTTTTGCCAAGGTAATCTCTATTGGACAGTTCTCGCGTAATTAGGTCAGTCGTACGCTGGGGCGCGTTCACTTGCGCTGGGACGCACGGATCATCCGCGCGATCGCTCGAAATCGTTCACGGCGTCGTCGGACGTACGCCTGGGTCATCCGAAAAATAGTAGGAGAGGGGAGGAATAGTATGAAACTTACACTTGACAGTTGTCAGTTCTATGTGGACGTTCACTCTAGTAGGCCAGTGCCTCCGCAGAAGCCATCCAAAAAAAAAAAAAACTCCGGATGATCGAGCGATAATCGCACGGATGATTCGAGCGTGTAAGCACGGTAATATTATCTATAGTTACCGTGGTGTAAGTGAACACAGCCCTGTGGCCCAATTACATAACTTGGCTTCAATCGGATTATCACTTTTTTCATTGCAAATTCGACTCTATCGCAAGGCATTAGTGGTTGCGATATTGAGAATTCGATTGAAGCCAAGTTATGTAATTGGGCCACTGGTGTCGCGCAAGTGCAGTCGCAAGTACGGGTGTTCCGGGGTACTGTAGAACCCCGCGGTAGTTCCGGGGTACTGTAGAACCCCGCGGTAGTTCCGGGGTACTGTAGAACCCCACGGTAGTATTCCTCAAAGGATTTTTACATTTGAGTTTTACAGAAATAGTGAGATTTACTGCTAAGCTTTATTAGTATTACACATAAAATGTTACATAATTTAGTATATAAGGTTTGTATATACTAATTTGAAAATACAAATACGTATTCGGCTAACTTAGCAAAAAAATATACGACTTCCAGAAAAAAACAGAAGATGGCCCCTTTGCATATTCTATACACTTCTAAATATAGTAGGTGTAAACTCTTGGATCCTGTACACCATGTCCAGAAAAGAACCCGATTAAAATTCAATAAAAAGAAACGTCAATTTCTAAAGGATTTATCAATGTCACTTATAACACCGCAAATGCAAGAGATTAAAATGGCCAAGATTGCCCCGGGATATCAGGAAAACCATAAACGGTATCCTAAAGGATGAGATAGACAGCACTGAACCGGTTCTTCAAGATACCAGACCTGGTCGCTGCTGCTTCTGTTCCCGCATAAAAGACCGAAAATCAATGACCGTGTGTTCCTCTTGCCGGCTTCATATTTATGCAGACCATCAAATTAAAATATGCCAAATTTGTTATAAAAAGTAAAGTAATAGTTTCATATAATAGTTTTTTGTAAGTTCTCTGAAAGATGAATTGTAATAAATAAAACTTCTTTTATTACGGACTTGGCAATCGTTTGACCAAGATCTCACGTGATGGAAAGCGATGATGTGGTCGAAGGTGTAGCACTCTTGCCTAGTAGATACCTATTCACTCTTGACTTGAACACACCGGGGTTATAATTTACCGGAAAACCTGACGAGGGCAGGGCATTCCACTCCTTTGCAGTTCTTATAATAAATGAAGAAGCGTAACGCTTCGTTCTTGTGCTAGGTATTTCAACCATAAAAGGGTGGCGCTTTGCTGATCGTCTAGTCGTACGGTGATGGAAAGGTGATGGGGGAATCAGGTTGTGCAGTTCTTGTGCACACTCTCCATAGTGTAATCTGTAGAATACCGCCAGGCTTGCTACCTCACGACGATGCGCCAGACTATGAAGCTTACTCTTTACTAGAGTGTCATCCCCAATGAGCCTGATAGCACGTCTCTCAATGAGGGTTTTCGATATTTTTTCTGACACCAGATGTCGCTACATAGGCGTAGGGTCTAAACTCTAAACAACTGTCAAATTGTACTGAATTTTATACCAGTGGCACTTTTTACCGATTATTCATCGTATTTGCACTGTTTTACAATATAAATAGGGATAGCGGACAAAGAAAATTAACTTAACTAAAGATTAAGCTGAGATGTAAACTTTTGCAACCAAAGATTGAGCTCAATTTATAGTTCAGCTACTTTTCTTTGTCCGCAATCTATTTTAATATTGTAAATCAGTGCAAAAACGATGAATTTTCGGTAAAAAGTGTCACTGGCATAAAATTCAATACAATTTGACAGTTGTATAGACCCTACGTCTACGCAGCGACATCTGGTGTCAGAAAAATATCAAAAACCCTCATTGAATTCATAGCCTCGAGCTGATACTTGGCAGAACCGTCCCAGAGGTGGCAGCAGTACTCGATACAAGATCGGACCTATGCTTGATAGAGATTCAAAAGCTGTCCCGGTGTGAAGTACCGCCTAACCTTAGTTTTTTTGCAGCTACCTTGGCAAAAAACTAATGGAAACTATAAACTACTACCACTACTTTACATATAAACTAATTAATATTAATTTAATGGTAATTATTTTATTGCGTATAATACATGTGGGGTACTCTGGGACCCCACGGTACTATTAATATCTTAAATTTGAGAGTAGTATTCTAGAGTTAAATTTGGCATGACGCTTACCATCACGCAAATAAACTTCGTGTTATTAACTTGAAATGTTCTTTTCAAATGCATTTATATAATACTTTGGCAGCCCTCCAAGAGCTAAAGAATCGATAGAGCATAGCCTAATGATTTATGCTTCAAACGAATTATAGACGATCTTACGCGTTTGACTCTCACTGTGGTAGAGATATATATATAGCTCAAGAGGCTATCCTCAAATTATACTGTCTATACCTACAGATAGACAGATGGTCAGGTACAAGATAAATAAATGTTAAACATAACCACATGAACATATTTAAACTAGTGGCTCTGGTGAGCTGTAGACCTCGCGTGTACAAACTTTTTTGCAAACAATCTAGCGGTGCACAGTATCGCCATCTAGTTACCTTATTGTAACACTAACATTAATAACCAAGGTGCTCCATCAATCCCTACCTAGTAGGTAAAGGGCTGATTCCACTGGTAGAAACCTAAAAGTGATAAATGTGCTGCATTTTGAGGAGCTATTCTGCTCATCACGCCGAAGATCCTCATCAGATCTTCACCTAATTTTTATGAAACTAACTCGAAGTTATTAACTTTCAAATGAAAAAAGAATCATCGAAATCGTATTTAATATGGTGGAGACATTCAGTAGACCCCTTTTTACCCTTTTTTGGGGAAGTACAATCAAAAATCCCCGAATACGGAAAAAATATAAAAAATCGCTTAACCTGTATAGGTACCAAGTTTCGTCTAGATCGGTTGAGAAATGCGACCTGTAGAGAAGAACAGCCGGAAATTCGGACAGACATCCGGACATAAGAAAGAATTTTTGTCGAAGCTGAAACAAAGAGCTTCGCTCGCTCTTCGCGCTCTCTCGGTCAACTATACCTTGTACTATTATTTATTCTGTGACTATACCCTGAAAATGGTAGGGTAGACCGAGGCGAATCGGATAAGTGGGTGAATCGGACACCGATAAGGATTTCCGAAATATAAAAAAACGGGATGTAGCCAATCAGCGCCACGCGTCGCTTCTATTCTCCCGCACGCGCAAGGGTTTGACATTGGGAGACGATAATACACGACCATAATAATGTACGACCAGTATTGTACAGCCAATAGGGAGACGATAATACACGACCAAAATAATGTACGACCAGTATTGTACAGCCAATATTACACGGCCAGATATTACGTGTACATGGATTCGTAATATTTGGACGGCTAATACTGGCGGTATATTATTGGTCCGGGTTGATAATGCACGGCCAGTATTACGCAACCAATATTGTACAACCGTGTACAACTGGATACGTAATATCAGCCCGTGCCGATTTTGTACGACCAATATTACACTGCCAATAATAAGAAACCAACCATAGACAAAGCTAGAATCACTCCTTGATGCCTCTTTTGTGTAGGCGAGTGTCAAGATGAGAAAAACTGTCACAGAACCGAATCGGCCAACCCCGACTCCACGTGGTCTTGTCTGCCCTATACTAGTGTTTTTAAAAAGCCGGAGACGCGGAGGGAGTGCAGTCCCCGTCCGCTGTGACAAAGCGCAGGTACCAGGGTGAGCTGGAGTGGCGGAGGCTGGTCGCCGAAGGCGACCATAAAGCCGAAGCTGCGGAGGCGAGCGTTGGTACCTGTGCTTTGTTACGCAAGGCCGGAGGGGCAGCACTTCCCGCAGCGCCGGAGCAATTGGGATTCATAATCTGTGGTAAAAGTAAACTGGAACATGCAAACGAGGCTTTGACCATGTCATTTCTATATTTTAATCTGTGATGTACACGTAATATTGGCTGTACATTATCGCCCGTACAAAAAGTGTCCGGTCCGTATTACACAGCCAATAATGCACACCCTGTTATTACATGTACATATTTTAGCTTCGTAATCCTGCTGCGTATTATAGCCTGTACAAAATCAGCACGGGGTGATATTACACGGCCAATAATACGCAACGAAATAATGTACACCCAGATATTACGACGCCAATCCACGTAATATTGGTCGCGTATTATTGGCTGTACATTATTTGGTCGCGTAATACTGGCCGTGTAATATAGGGACTCCAGCCAATATTACACGGCCAGATATTACGTGTACAAAATATTTTCAATCGACTTCAAGAGGAGGTTCTCAATTCGACCCGTATGTTTATTTTTTGTATGTTACGCGATATCTCCGGCAATTGTGGACCAATTTAAAAAAAAAACTATGGTTATTGATTCTTCGGGAAATGTGACCAGCCCACTGCCACTTTAGCTTGCTTATTCTTTGAGCTATGTCGGTTACCTTGGTACTCCGTCAGATATCTTCACTAAACAATACACTAATACAATGTATTAATACAATGTATTAGTGTAATAAATGCGTTACTTAATTACATTACATTTAATTATGTGTACATAAAAGTTCATACTCTTTCTTTATAGAACGTCCGAAGCGCGCACCAGCTGCACCTGCTTTTAACACGACTGCCCAAAAAAAGAAGTGTAATGTTTTTAGTATCGTTTCGACGCATAATGCCAAAAACGCAAACTGACAAAATGAAAAGATTTGGCGTTTTGCGTTGTGACGATGTGAAAACCTCTTTCGTGATAATACTCATGTGATGTCTTAATTCTTTCATAATCCATTCATTTCTCCATTCTTTTTTTGTCATTCGAATATTGATTTTTGGAAAAACCGAAATAATATTATAAAATTCATAATTAAGTTTATTTCAAATATATATGAGACTTGTAAATATATATATATGAATACCTTCGTAAGCCGCTGTTTTATAATCATCTCCTCCTGTTCCTGTGCTTCCAAGTGCTCCTAATTGAATCCTGACCTTTCGTGTCGTCCACTGAGGTTTGGGTCCTGGGCTAGTGGGACAAACCCAAACCCTGGGACCGCCTCGTGACAGCGTTAGTGAAATAATACTTACGCAATATACCAAGCGCATATAATACCAAATTCATGTATGTTTCTATGTAGGTACCTATGTGAGTTTCTTTATTCCATTTATCGTTAGAATCCTTACATTACTATTATTTATTCTGTGCTTATGCTAAAGTTTTTTTGAAAAAATTCAATATGGTGGCAGTATGACTCCATTTCCAAATGCAAAAACAAAAAAAACCCTATATGAGTAGGTATCAAAAAGACCTTGATAAGCACATTCCAACAGTGTTATAATTTATTGGCATACATTATTTTTTGGCAGTGCAGGGGTGTTTTTTTAGCTTTTAAGATAACTTATCGTTCCGGATCGCATAGTACAAATATTCGCGCTCGCTTTTCTCGTGCTTTTGACTATTATTATTGCGTTTGCATACGTTTTGCAAATCAAGGTTTAAGTATTAATTAAGTATCTACTGATAGAAATAGCTCAAAATTGTCGCGCTCGCTTCGCTCGCGCTTTTATCGGAATCTATCATCATCATCATCATCATGTCAGTCTTTAGAAGTCCACTGCTGAATTTAGGCCTCCCCCAAAGACCGCCATGACGAGCGATCTTGTGCCAGCTCCATCCATCGACTCCTGCGATGGCTACAATGTCGTCAGTCCATCGTGTGGGGGTCTCCCCACACTTCGCTTGCTTGTTCGTGGCCGCCATTCGAGAACCTTTATTCCCCAGCGGTTGTCGATTCTGCGAACTATATGGCCTGCTCATTGTCACTTCAACTTGCAAACTCTGAGAGCTATGTCGGTAACCTTGTTTCTTCTACGGATTTCCTCGTTTCGGATTCTATCACGTAGTGAAACACCGAGCATAGCTCTCTCCATTGCACGCTGTGCTACTCTGAGTTTGTGTATGAGACCAATAGTTAGCGACCACGTGTCAGTGCCGTATGTCATCACTGGCAACACGCACTGATTATAAACCTTCGTCTTGAGGCTATGCGGTATCTGCGACGAGAAGATATGACCGAGTCAATACATATTTGATATTATGTTTTGGAAGTATTTTTTAATTTCTACATTGACAGAAATTGCTCAATATTTTTCGTATGCTGCGCTCGCACCTGTTGGCTATCCCCATGTAGCCCAAAGTGATGAACACGAGTCTGACCAATCAAGAACTGTTTCACAATTTGATGGCGGCGATTACAATTAAAGAAATCAGATAAATTGTAATATGTACTCATTGAGATAATAAGTTGCACTGAAGGTCGGTAATATTCGATCGTGCATGTTCGTTCACAATTTTCGCCTGTTTGTAATAAAACGTATTGGGATCGGTAACATAGAGTAACAGACATTTTTTACGTGCCATCATGGTACAATAATATAGGATAGTTAATATATCACGGGATGGGTGAACGATCGGGGGCCCAATTCCTTATGCCAATGCGATTTGTTTCAATCAGATTTTCAAAGCAATATCAACACTAGCGTGGCATGAAAATCAGAATGCAACAAGGTAATTCAGAATGCAACAGAATGCAAATAGGTAATTGCCCCGCAGTTCTCATAATTAACCGGTGTGACAGATGCAACAATCGTACGCAACGACAGTGGTAAGAAATGTTGTTATAGACATTTTTTACTGACATTGATGATCGTACGTCTGTCTTGTTCTGTCAAACTGAAAGTTGGCTTCGCACAACTCGTAGAAAGATTATACCAAAAGAATTGCTATGAGCCGTAGGCACAACTAGACTACATTGTGAGTCATATACATTTCCTAATACAATGGTGTGAGTCATGTCTGTCGTTGGTGTGAGTGCATATTATATCTAGTGTCAACTAAAGGATAGATTGATATTGTCATTGTACCTGTAGGTATTCTGTGATTGTACGTAGACAAATTGGACGGAGCCGAGATTTGAATAAAATAAACAACAAATTAAATTTGAAGTTAATTTTATTGGTCTTACTTTTGACCGTGCAATTCAAGCGAAGATAAAATAATGACAATTTGTACTTAGTAATTTCCTTATATAACTTTTATAAATGCGTAGGCGATTTCTAGTACATTCTTCATTTGCAATAACAACTAAGTAGTTACATTTCTCATAGTTTAGCGAGAAAAACATCTAAGTACATAAATTCTTATTCAGCTATGCGCAATTAAATCAAATCAACATGTAGAGTACCTCTACTGCGCATTATTCATTGAAAAACAACATAAGTACAAAAAGTGCTTAATTGGTACTTTCACAATCGAAGGAAGTATGAACCTACTTGTATGATTAAATATGTCGCAATTGGACTTCGGTAAACAACGGTGGGTTTGTGGTACATACATATAACTACGTAGGAAATATGTATATATAGCTATACCAACGACAATAAGAAATGTCCATAGCTATCAAGGAAGTTATATGTACTTACGTACAACCGGAACGATATCTTCAAAGAAAAAGCGGGGTATCGATTATTTGACCTTGTTTTTTTTTTTAAAATAAAATAAGACAAGGAAATTGAGCTTAATACACGTGCACGTTTACGTTTATATAGCCCTTGTTGTCTCTTTCTTATTTATAGTTCCAATCTCAGATGACAGCAAATATTTCGTAACACAAACACGACAAGAACTCTTTAATTTCCAGAATAGTATATAAAATCTCATCAGACATCAAAGAGGATGTACTATGTATATATTGAGTAGGTGACCTCTTTGGTACAGTTGCCTTTGCGATGATTATTTCGAAAGTTTATTTTAGTCTGTGCGAAAACTCTGAAACTTTGTACGAGAGAGAAATACTTCCGTGGCCCAATTACAGAACTTGGCTACAATCGGATTATCACTTTTTTCATAGCAATTTCGACTCTATTTCAAGGCATTAGTGATTGCGATATTGAGAATTCGATTGAAGCCAAGTTATGTGGTCGGGCTGCCGATCCTCCGTATACTTCCTTTAATCGCATTTTCTTTTTAAATTACGTTTTCGGCAAGGAAACAACAAATACAAGTACATAGAACTTCCTTGGTTTTCGGTAAGACCACTTTTGTATATGAGAGATATCGTTCCAGTTGTACGTAAGTACATAGAACTTCCTTGGTACCTACCTAAAATAAATAGGTACGGGATTGTTCAGCAGTGCTATTACATAATATTGATCATATCGGTTTGGATATGATCAATATTGCGTAATAGCACTGCAGGACCCCGCGGCCCGACCACATAACTTGGATTCAATCGAATTCTCAACATCGCAACCACTAATGCCTTGCGATAGAGTCTAAATTGCTATGAAAAAAGTGATAATCCGATTGTAACCAAGTTCTGTAATTGGGTCACTGACCACAGTACTTGGAATCAATGAGGTTGTCACTTTCTTCATAGCAATTTCGACTCTATCACAACGCATTAATGAATTTGACGGATTGAAACCGATATGATCAAAATTGCGTAATAGCACTGCTGTGCTCAGTGGCCCAATTACAGAACTTGGTTACAATCGGATTATCACTTTTTTCATAGCAATTTCGACTCTATCGCAAGGCATTAATGGTTGCGATATTGAGAATTCGATTGAAGCCAAGTTATGTGGTCAGTGGCCCTATTACAGAACTTGGCTACAATCGGATTATCACTTTTTTCATAGCAAATTCGACTCTATCGCAAGGCATTAGTGGTTGCGATACTGAGAATTCGATTGAAGCCAAGTTATGGAATCGAGCTGCAGTGGCCCAATTACAGAACTTGGCTACAATCGGATTGTCACTTTTTTCATAGCAAAATCGACTCTATCGCAAAGCATTATTGAATTTGAAGGCTTGAAACCGTCATGATCAACATTACGTAATCGCACTGCGGGCCGCCGACCACCACAGAACTTGGTTTCAATCATTGGCTCGTCTGGTCCATATCCCAATACTTATTAAACCTATTTACTATACTAGCTTAATATCGAAGACACTATTATTACGTCATATTTTTTTACGACTTCATCGGTTTGACAGTTACAATACTGTAATTTGTAGGTTTTTTGTCTATGCTTCGCACTCATTACCAACAGAATAGAGATATTTTGTTACCATGTAGGATCGTGTGTATTCAACCTTCCACCTAGCGTCATTCCCAAACATATTTATTATACGGCAAAATAATCACACTTTAGAAGAACAGGGTTTGAAATATTAACATTCTATTGTATTATTAGGGCGAAAACATTGAAATTAAATAAGTAATAGTATCTATCTTTAAATTTGAGGTAAATTTGTTATCTACGTTAGTGTTAACTCACTGGGCCTGTTCACATAAACGTTCGAGGACGCACGGATCACCCGCGCGTACACTCGAAATCGTTCACGGCGTCGTCCGGGCGTTCGCCTGGGTCATCCGAAAAATAGTAGTGGAGGAGAGGAATAGTATGAAATTGACACTTGACAGTTGTCAGTTGTATGTGGACGTCCAAAGTCGTTCACGATCTCCGGATGATCGAGCGATAATCGCACGGATGATTCGAGCGTGTACGTGAACACAGCCACTTGTTGAATCTGTGGTTGCAAGCGATTACCGCTTATGTGTGTTTTTATTTTGCATGTGTTGTATATTTTATCTGTGTGTAACATTTTTGACGTTTATAATGGTTTGTTGACATTATTCTTACAGCACAAGCTTACACATTTTTTTGTATGTAGTTAGTGAACCTTCTACCATGTAGATAGAGTTTAATATTGTACTATATAGCAGCAAAAGATAAAGTTTTTGCGTGAGATTTGTTTCTTTTTGTGCTGTGCAGGTACATTATAAGAGGCTGTTTAAATAACTTTACAGCACAAACTTACACCATTTTTATATGTAACTATAGAACCTTTTGACATAGAGATAGAGTTTAAAATTGTACTTTAAAGTAGCAAAAGTTAACGTTTTTGCGTATTATTTATTTCATTTACAGGGTTGTACTATTATTTATTGTGGCTGTGTAGAGATCTTTGGGACGAAGTTTGAGCGGGAAACTCATATGAAATTGTTTAAAAATCGATATATTTATGAGGGTATGTGGAAGTTACACCATAGCGTCGCCCCTTTTAGTCCGATTTTGACAAGCGAGGTGTCAATCGATTCGTCTTTAGATCTAAGTAGTGTCATAAGCATATATTTTTTACCCGACTATGGCGAAGCAAAGGAAGGGTTATGTATTCAAACTAAAAAGTTGGTCAGATTTTGACAAGCGAAGTATCAATCGATCGTCTTCATCACAAGAGTGTCATAGGCTATTTTTTACCCGATTGTAGTCAGGTTTTAGTTTTTTAACTTATGACTTGTTTTTATTATAAATATTATTATGATTTTAGTCCTACCCATATGGTCCAAACTAAACGGAATCCTGTAGCTGTTGCTGTTTTTGTAGGGTAATGGTAATAAAAGGTTCAGTTTAGTAGAACAAAAACGAAAATGTAATAATAAAAATTATATACATATAACAATCACAACAACCTAGCACAGGTGACATATCTCCTTTATTTTTGGGTTCCGTACCAGAAGGGTCCAAACGGAACTCTTTTGCTAATAGTGTAAGTAGTAAGAGATTGAATTTAATAGGACAAAAAAACGCAGTAGTTGCATATGATGTGTAACATCAGTTCAAGCTGTTTTTTATAACAGCAATGACCCGTCCACTAACCGGCTTCACCCACTAGTGGGTGCACAGGTAATTCGCATTTACCCCTCCTGCACTAGAGTTGGAAACTAACAAAAAAGTAATGTTTTATCATCACTGCTCAAGCTCTGCTTTATCATCGCTCGATGCTGTTTTATCATTTAGGATAGCACTGTGCAAGCTAATTGGTCAATTGTTTCAGTAAACAGTTGACCAAGCGCACGCAGCACGTTGTAACACTTTTCACAAAATCACTCCCATAAAGGAATTACTACTCTCTAGCTCCCATAGATTTAAGTAAAGCAAGAGGAAAGATGTTACAAATCAAAAATATTATATAAAATTATATTCAATTAGCATAATGGTCACTATTGTGACCATTATGCTAAAGTAGGAAGGTCGTCTGTGTTTGGCTATTGCCAAACACAGACGACCTTCCTACTTTATCAATGTTCCTGAAATCAACACATAACATTTCAGTAAGCACTCTGTCTAGATAAATGGTACAGGCAGTGGTGCAGGTCATATTATAATTAATGGTGTGGTGGTTATTTTTACAATACATCACTACTATTAGTCTACTTCAGTTAATGAAGATACATCAATGATTAATGAGTTAATGAACGAGTTGTTAATAAAAATTAACAACTCATAGTTCTTTGAATGAGGAATCAACTATCTGGGGTCCATAAATTAATAATTTATTTATTAGCTGTCACACTTACTAAAGTATACTTTGAATTTAGATATGTTTATCTGTTTGCCTGATGAAATGCATTGCAATATTACAGCAAGTCTTTATATTAAGTTCTCATCTAATTCAGTAATATGGGCAGTTGTTTCTGGATCTGCAAAATACTGTCTTGCAACATTCCCGGTATTGGTGTTACCTCTGCCCTGTTTGACTATGTCTAATAGTATGCAGGTTTCTATTCGAAAAGCTTCTTGAATGACTTCTGTCTTATCTTTCACTTCATTTCTTCACCTTTTGCTTGCTATGATTATATAAATCTTCTGTGTTTTCATAAGTCTTCTTGCACTGCCTTAGCTCTCACTGCTTCAAAATTATTCATTCCATTCAGACGAGATTTGCACAGATCACATACAGCAGCTGAAGTCCTTGAACGAGTGCATTTTTCCATATATGGTTGGCATCAGGCTGTGTGTGCCCATGGCATTTCCGCAATCAGTTGGAGTTCGTTCAGTGATCTCTGACTCAAATGCAGCCAATTCCGTTTTTATGTTTGCATTTGTCTCATTCATAAACTTATAAGAAACCGGGCGACAGCAAGCAGTAGACGAAGTCTTGTCATTTTGCCATACTGTTTCCACTCAAACTTTCAGTGAGTTGATGAGAAGCACAAGGCATAAATACTTCTCACCTTAAAGTGGTTTGTTGTTAATAAACAGTGACTAGATGCATCCCCACTTACTATGCAACACAATACAAGTCACGCACCTGCATTAAAATTATGATTAAATGATTCCATAAGTCTTTTAGCCATAAGATCTAAGAGTGCTTGCAGTCGTAATTTTACTGTATGTCGTGACAGTCATGTCTTCTTTCTTCGGATAATAGGTACTTATTCTTCTCCTACAGCAACATATGATTCCAGACCTAGAGATAGAGTGCAAGTGCATTCTGTGGAGAAATTTCGAGGGGTGTTGTGCAGTGTGTGATGCAATTCACTTTCTAGGAAATCTATGATCTTGGAGGCATCATTGAACATCACAGAAAATCTGAAAATAAATCAATCACACAAAATATTAGTCAAAACTGAAGTTGAGAAAAGGAGCGATAATATCCCAACAAACAACGAAAGATAATTTTATTTGCGTTGGCTTGGTTGATCGCTGGTAGGTACCTACCTACGTATAGACATTGCATCATTCAAGAAAACAGGCGAGGCGTAGTTACATTAATTAAACCATGAGACAATGGTAAATAAAATTTCGAAGTGTTTGTTTTGGGGTTTGGTACTTTGTGACACAGATTATAGATATGGTTTGTTATGTGATCCACAGATTATTCATTTAAAAGTAGTTTTTATTTGAATGCTCGAGACTCAGCTGTCTATTCACGAGTTAACACACAGACTTTATTTATAGAAAAAATAATAATAATAATAATAATAAAAAGGGTATAAAAAATTATGTTGTATGAATAACGGCGGCCGCTTAATATATCTTTATACCTATGTAACCTCACTTTTCAAAATCCATTGGTAGGAACGAGCAGCAACGGGATACCCGAACAAGAGATATAAGTAAGTATTGATGTATATGTAACTATCGTAAGTCCTATGTCGACTATGTACATATAGGGAGCGAAGCGTAGCCTTCGCCTTCCAACCTATCATGGCCAACTCGGGTCCGGTCGTCCTTGAAGTGGTTGTGATCACCCTCATTGTTTACAGAAGTCCAATTGCGACATATTTAATCATACAAGAAGGTATTACCTTTGATTGTGAAATGCCAAGTAAGCACTTTCGCACCTATGATGTTTTTCTATGTATATTGCGCAGTTCATGTAAGTACTTTACTTGTTGACTTGAAACAGATGGGTTTTCAAAGGTAAAAGAAGGTCAAAATAAAACTAATTTCTTAGAATTAAGTAACCATTTAAATTTATTGTAAGTTTTATGTACCTACAGTTTTAATCTATCGCCAATAAGCTGTGTGACCTATCAGGTGCCACAAATCTATTTCCCGGGTCACTTTGACTGTCTTTTTTTATGGATATAACTATATTGAGGAAGGCAGTTGTAGGCACTCCAATAATCAGTGTGGATTTCAGAGCCCTCCCCAACATGCCTTTGTAGTGGCACCAGTATTTCTGCAGATCTTTAATTGTCGGGACACACTTCCAGTCTCAAGTCATCGCTCCCATCTTCTATCATCCCAAGCACCCACTGTCCTTCAACTGGCCGCCCTGTATTGTATTTTATTATTCCAAATTTTATTCATCTATTTAAGACTACTTTTGCTGGGTAGATTAGAGGCCTTTGACTTTGTGTTTTTTTGTCTTGTAAATATGTACCCGTAGGTTTTTGCAGCAAACATGTCCAAATATACATAAAAAAAATGAAAAATATACACATATACACATAGGAAAGGGGGGGGGGGGCCTAACAAGGGATTGAAGGGTGGGGTACGGTGCGGTGAATATGTCCAAATATATGAATAAATTAGCAAAAAAATAATATATATATAAAAATAAACATCTCAGAGGTGGGGCGAGGGGAGGGGGGAGTCTAGGCCCCCACTCTTAGGCGGGATCTACTTCTCCCCTAGAATCAACAGTAAAGCCAGGGCGGTCGTACTCCGCAACAAGTACAACGATGTGCTCGATGAGTCGCGCGCCTTGTACTTAGCAATAAAGTACCTACTTACGTAAAGTTATTGACAAATTTTATTCGTGTTTTAATTATGAGTACCAAGAAGTAACCTAGAAGGTACTGCATAGCATTCGGCAGTTTGAATAGTGATAGAAATGACGACTTTCACTCATTATAAAGCAAGGAATTCAGACACCTTTATTCATCAAAGTGCAATACCTTAGGATATAATCATAATCAACCAACGACACGTAGGTAGGTATCTCACTAAACTTATCGGCGGTCTGAAAATGGGATAGGTAGGTAGTAAAAATGAGGTAGTCGGTCTATTCTGATAAGAATGTCATTGTATGTAATAGAATTATTTTAATTTATAACAATAAGTAATAACTTAATACATTATTACTTATTTATTCTGTTACAATATCTAAGTCATAACATATCACAGAATAATTAGTAGTACAAGTACCTAGTCATATCTTAATACAACCCTACCAAGCGTAAAAGTGACAGCGATTCTGAAACGGTTAGAGCAATGGAAGCTCAAGCACGTTGTGACACGGTGCATTCTAGCCTGCATGCGATGGGCGAGAATTAAATATAATTGAAAGATTGCAGCGCTGTGCGAGTTAAATTGCGCTTTATAGCATTGTAGCGAGAGTCGCTATTTATTTAAATGACTTTACTCAGTTATCCTTCTGTACATGTACTATTATTTATTCTGTGGTAAAGCTTGCACAGTTGGGCCGGGTCTTGCCTTGTACGAGGTTAGATAGTGAATGGCTCAATTGGGAGAGTGTTGCAGGTTCAGGTCCTGTGTTTGTATTCTTGCCATCCTATATTTTAAACATAATATGTTGTAGCATGGTCAGATCAATTAGATCAAAAAAAAATTCTGAAAGGTTCCCCCCACATTCCCTCTGCTTGTAACTGGAAGATAGTCTCACTCTTGTAATGATTTGTTTTTGCAGAATACAAAGCAATTGTCATAACCAGCCAACATGTACACAAGCGAGTAATGTGTGGGTGTATTTGAAACAACCAGTTCTACAACTAGACATTAAAGAACACTCACCGAAGCAAACCCATCTAACAGTGTGATGACAAACCTGTGAGTGCTTGTAGTCTAAACAGCAACATGTGTGATGACAAACCTGTGAGTGCTTGTAGTCTAAACAGCAACATGTGTGATGACAAACCTGTGAGTGCTTGTAGTCTAAACAGCAACATGTGTGATGACAAACCTGTGAGTGCTTGTAGTCTAAACAGCAACATGTGTGACAAACCTGTGAGTGCATGTAGTCTAAACAGCAACATGTGTGATGACAAACCTGTGAGTGCTTGTAGTCTAAACAGCAACATGTGTGATGACAAACCTGCGAGTGCTTGTAGTCTAAACAGCAACATGTGTGACAAACCTGTGAGTGCTTGTAGTCTAAACAGCAACATGTGTGATGACAAACCTGTGAGTGCTTGTAGTCTAAACAGCAACATGTGTGATGACAAACCTGTGAGTGCTTGTAGTCTAAACAGCAACATGCGTGATGACAAACCTGTGAGTGCTTGTAGTCTAAACAGCAACATGTGTGACAAACCTGTGAGTGCATGTAGTCTAAACAGCAACATGTGTGATGACAAACCTGTGAGTGCTTGTAGTCTAAACAGCAACATGTGTGATGACAAACCTGCGAGTGCTTGTAGTCTAAACAGCAACATGTGTGACAAACCTGTGAGTGCTTGTAGTCTAAACAGCAACATGTGTGATGACAAACCTGTGAGTGCTTGTAGTCTAAACAGCAACATGTGTGATGACAAACCTGTGAGTGCTTGTAGTCTAAACAGCAACATGTGTGACAAACCTGTGAGTGCATGTAGTCTAAACAGCAACATGTGTGATGACAAACCTGTGAGTGCTTGTAGTCTAAACAGCAACATGTGTGATGACACACCTGCGAGTGCTTGTAGTCTAAACAGCAACATGTGTGACAAACCTGTGAGTGCTTGTAGTCTAAACAGCAACATGTGTGATGACAAACCTGTGAGTGCTTGTAGTCTAAACAGCAACATGTGTGATGACAAATCTGTGAGTGCTTGTAGTCTAAACAGCAACATGTGTGACAAACCTGTGAGTGCATGTAGTCTGAAACTACAACAGAGGAAAACTAGTGAAAGAGAAAAAATATATGTGTGTGATCTTTGTGACTATGAGTCAGTATCTGCTGGTAGTATAAAAATACATGTTAGAACACATACAGGAGAGAAACCGTATGAATGCACAATGTGTGATTATAAATGTGGACAAGCAGAACATTTAAAAAGGCATGAAAAAACACATACTGGAGAGAAACCATATGAATGCACTATGTGTGACTATAAATGTAGGGAAGAAGGAAACATAATAAGGCATGAAAAAACACACACTAGTGTGAAACCATATGCATGCACTATGTGTGATTATAAATGTGGACAAGCAGGACATTTAAAAAGACATGAAAAAACACACACAGGAGAGAAACCATATGAATGCATTATGTGTGATTATAAATGTAGAGAAGCAGGAAACTTAAAAAGACATGAAAAAACACACACTAGTGCGAAACCATACGCATGCACCAAGTGTGATTATAAATTTGGAGAACCAGACAGTTTAAAAAGACATGAAAAAAGACACACTGGTGTGAAACCATATACATGCACCATGTGTGATTATAAATGCGGAGAATTAAGAACTTTAAAAAGACATGAAAAAACACACACTGGAGAGAAGCCATATGCATGCACTATCTGTGATTATACATGTACAAGAGCAGACAATTTAAAAACACATATAAATACACACACTGGTGTGAAACCATATGCATGCACCATGTGTGATTATACATGTATACAAGCAGGTACTTTAAAAAGACATATAAATACACACACTGGTGCGAAACCATATACATGCACTATGTTTGATTATAAATGTGGAGAAGCAGATACTTTAAAAAGACATGAAAAAACACACACAGAAGAGAAACCCTATGCATGCACTAGTGTGATTATATATGTAGGCAAGCAGAAGATTTAAAAATACATGTAAAAAACAGACGAGATAAACCATATGCTTGCAATATATGTGATTTTACATGTAGGTCATTTAAAACTGCATATTATGAGAAACACACACAGAGACAATCGGCGATCAGAACATCCAGTTACGTGAACAACCACAGTCATAATAATAAAACATAGGGATGATACAATTAATGTAGATCAAATTATTTAGATCATCAATGCAACTTGATTGAAACGTCGATGTAATTTTTTTAGAGCGATTGAGTCCCATTTAAATATTTAACTGCAAATTAGTTACTTTCTTCAATTACTAAATACTGCTTAGACACAAATGAGCAAATTAAGCCATAACAAATATGTTGATAATCCTCCATAAGAGACACCTAATGTGCTATTATTAATTCTAGGCTAATGCTAATCATATCATTAAATTAAAATTATTTGTGTAAATATGGGGTATACAAAAATAAATGAATATATTTGGGACAATTCACACCAATTACCTAGCCCCAAACTAGGATACCCTGTACCATAAGTACTAGACAACGGATAAACATACACAGATACGAATATTACACCCATGACTCAGAAACAAACATTCTGCTCATCACACAAATGTATGCGCCTTGAGAGGTTTGAACCTGCGACTATTGGTTGACTTCACAGTTAGTTTCACTAACCATTGGGCTAACCGGTCGTCAAAAAGTTTCTTTAATTATGTACAGTGCATTATGTTTACCATGAGGTGTACAAAGGGCTTTAAAGATTTTTCCATTCATTGCCCATAGTACGGTCCTGCAGTCCGGTCAACAGGAATACAGAAAAAAAACATAGTACAGTTGGCCGGACTATGGAAGTTTTTTTTCTTTTGTAGTCCAGTTGACCGGACCACGGAAGATATAGTTTGAACTATTTGTTGGTTTGACCTTTTTGTTCAACTTATTGGCGAGTAACTATCATCCAGAAAATATAAGTTAAAAGTAGTTTGCTAGTATTGTAAGTTTGTTGTATCGTTATTCATTTGTTTTTCCGGCATTCATTTGTTTGATTATTTTAGGCTACTTTTAGGTCATGCATTGGAGTAACTGTAGTGAAAATTAAATAATTATTTATTGAGAATTTCGGCTTTATAACTATTTTGAGACTTCTTTTAGTTACAAACAATTTAAAAATGTACAACCGGACTATGTAAAATATTTATTTTTCATTCAGTAACACTGGTCTATAATTTTTGTTGTTGTGTAACCATGGAAAATATATTTTTTCCTTAATCCGGTTGACCGGACAGCTGAACCGTACTACGAATGAGAAGAAGAGAATGCATGGAAGAAATCGTTTTTTTAGAAATAAGACAGCCCAATGTACAACTAGTGGCTCTGTGAGCTGTAGACCTCGCGCGTACAAACTTTTTTGTAAACAATCAAGCAGTGCACAGTAGCGCGGCGTAGAAAGTCGGGACGTTGTTGTAGTATTTTGTCATATCAGAGGGACAGCCCCGATAAATTGAGACGGATAGCAACCCTACATAAGGGTATTCCACTGTTGCGTGTCATTAGCGCGCGTTTAAGTATTGGGGTGACGCGGCACCCCAATACCCCCTACGTACGGTAGGGGTACATACGGTAAATTACTCTAAATTGATCGGCAGCACGGGCTCGTTGACGCTCTCTTTGATGGTGGGAAGGACAAAGAAAAGATGGCAGGGCTTCTAAGACGATGGGGAGAGACGTTGGCAACGGGTAGCGAGCGAGTCAGTCAGTAAACAGTGAGCCAATTGCAACAAACTAAACGCATACATGATGTGTTAGTTATTTGGACTTTTTTAACGTCTTGAACTATTTCTATCAACTTAGAATATTAAAGATTGTAGGCGCAGTGGCGTTCAAATTACAGAGTTCTGCTTACCAGAGACCTTTTGGTTGGTCCTCAAACCATGTACGGGATTGTCGTCCGACGTTCCGTGCTTTCAATTGCGTCGCGCTCTGGCGACCTGACGATGGGAATACCGGCTGGGAGGCGCGCTTCTACTGCGCACTCCTGCGCATCCAGGGGAATGCCCTTTGCAGGCGTTGCAAAGTTCAGGTCTTTCACTTGTCACTCGCGGGCCGGCACGCATAGGTAAAAACACTATTTCTTCACGTATATGGTTCAGGTAAAGTTCACAGGTTCAAATTATGTAGTTTCCCCTTTTGGATGGACTTTTCATCGTACAAACAGGCACACGTTTCGGGCGGTAGACTCAATCGAATGCCGAGGGTAGGGATTCCAAAAAACTAGAAGATCGTGCACAGGTCCGCTTCGGTGCACTGATCAACGACGACTGGGGTCAAGGGCAGTGTGACCAGATTCAAATGTCAAATTCTGCTAGCCTGAATGACAAAAACTGCTAAAACTTGCTAGACATTTTTCATATAATGCTAAATTACTGCTTTCACAGATATTGCTTAAACATTAGAAAATATGAACAAAAAAGCCAATTTGTACGATTAGAATGTCATTTTTATTAGGGTTCCGTACCCAAACGGTCAACTATAATATTTTTTAGCCTACGCTGTCTGTCTGTTTGTCCGTCCTACCGTTTAACAACTGTATCTTTTGAACCGATACTGTATCTTTGGAGAGCAATAGTATCCGAATGGTATCATGTTGCGCTTTAAAATCTGACGGATTATGGCCCATTCTCTCTCTCTCTCTCTGAGAGAAGGCCCGTGTCCCAGCAGCGGGAACTGATAACGATGTTCTTTTGAACTGTAATAGATATTAAAATGTTTATAATTGTTAACTGATTTCTTGTAAACAGGAAATACCTGGCTCTTAAGACACAGGTATACTCACCTATTTTAACAGTCAGAGACTCATTTCAATTGTAATTCATCAAAAATTTTAGTACCAATAAACATATTTGTATTTGTAGAATATGGCTGTAATATTATGGCGGATTAATTAAGAAATAATAATAATAAAAAAGAGGGATCCCTATACAACAAAAGTACTGATTACGTATTTTGTCTTTGCGCTAAGCGGTGATAAGTACAAGCGTAAAACTCAAACTTGGCATGATTACACACTCTAAAAATAACTATAATAAGAAAAATAAAAGTGGTGTGGTAAGGAACCCTCAGTGTGCCGCCCAACTCGCAATTGGCCAGTTCATTTCTATTTACAACACAATTCACTCGTCACCATCACTGTCCCTATCAAATCCTTTGTATAATGATTATGAGTTAAGAGATTATTTTAACATATTTTTCTCGGCTTGAAATTCATACACCCATTTTCTCATAATTATATTTCCTTTATGCCTTTTTGGCATGCACATTTCTTTCACAATAAGTGTGTGGCATTAGTAAAATCATAATAGCCCACGCAAGATTCACAATGTTGGGTTTACCAACACCATTACCATTTAAATAAAATAAAATTCATCGTTTCAATTTGTCTTCAGAAATTTTCTGTTATCTGTTAGTTTGGCATCAGAGCTGCTTCCGAAAGCCAATAAACTCAAATATAAAGGCTTGAGCGTACTGTGTGGACTTTTGGGGCATTTTAGAACGCGTTCAATAAATCACTGCTAGATTATTGCTATTATTAGATGCTATTATTGGATGCATTATTGGATTCTGCTAAATAATGCTAGATTTCAATAAAATGCTAAAAATCCTGCTAGGAGCTAAAATGAGAGTCTAATCCTGCTAAAATCGCAGGAACCTGCTAAATATGGTTACACTGTCAAGGGAGGGATGAGAATATTAAGGAAATGAATTAGGGATGGGAAATTATTGTTGCAAAATGCTAGTCGAGTTTTTAGCGATGTAGCGTATACAAAGATAATTCCATAAATAAAACACAACTATTATTACCTACCTTAGCATGGGGTGAGTTTGCGCCTGCTACTAATACTTTGCGCCAAATCGGAAAAAAACTTCAAACCTGACTGTATCCAAAGGTGTGAGTTCTGAAGGTATACATTAATTTTAAACGCAACCATAACAAATTGTTCGAGTTGACTTTGAAGATGACAGGTGACCATTTTGGATTTCTGCGTTTGCCACTGAAGAAAGAAAGTTGGGTAAATTTTTGTATACAAAAAGAAGCTGTTATAATCCACTTATACATGAGTAATCTTCGGCACCAAAAGGGTATGCTATCACAAATTTAAATGTTTGTTCATTCCTTGATTTCGTTTTAGTAATATTTTTGTCTAAATGTTTTAGTTTATTTCTTACTAGCTGTGCCCGCGGCTTTGCCCGCGTGGTTCATTTAAAAGTAGCCCACACGTTTTATTCCAGGACCAAAAGCCAAACCACCACCAGACCAGTTGTAGGTTTGGTCCAGGTCCAGAGGACCAGGAGGACCAGGACCAAACCTACAAAGTACAATATTATACTACATTTCTTCAAAATTCGTTCAGCCGTCAAATAGTTTTTTATCGATTGCTCGGCATCTAATCATCGGAATAAGGCACTGCCTTGCCTTTTTATAACGCATATTCTGTGAAGTACGGCACTCCGTACTTCACAGAATATGCGTTATAACAGTTAAATTTATTTTGTTAATTAATAAATTATCACGAGGCGGTCCCAGGGTGTGGGTTTGTTCCACTAGCCCCGGGACTAAGCCTCAGTGGACAACATAAAAGGTCAGGAACTATTGGAGCATTTGGTGATTTCCATAAACAGTGGCTTCAAACAAAACGAACACTAACGACGGAATTATTGTATATATTTACAAGTCTCCAGTTGTAATTAACTTATTTATGTATTTTATAATATTCTTTCGAAAATTACGGTTTTGCTAATGCAATCAATGTCCGAATGATAGGTTCTTTGTATATATAATGAATAATGAACTATCAAAATGAAAAGAAATGGATTATGAAAGAATTAAGATATCAAAAGAGTATTATTATGAAACAGGTTTTGACCTCGTCACAATATTACTATTTTACTATAAATAATTAGCTTAATTTCGCTGCGCGTTTTACAACTGAAGTCGACTTATTCTATCAAAAAACATCTCAATACGTTTTAAGAGCCTCTAAGGACCATAAAGTAAAAAAAGAAGAAAACGTGTTGCTCGAGTTCATTCAACGTTCAAACCACTTCGTAACAAACCGCTTGCGTGTTTTAAGGGTAGACAACGCCATCTAGTTTAAATGAAGCAACTTGTTATCATGACCGTCTTGTTATTGAGTAGAGAAAATTATCTCCGAAGGTAAGGTGGCACAGATTAGAAAGTAATTAAGGTGGTGAGGTAAATTGGATGGGGCATCAAGGGTAGGTCATTATTGTGAGGTCCATACGAACACATTTTAATGCAACGAAACATTGTGTTCTTAGTACAAATTATTTTTTATGATGTTTCACAGAACGACGTACCTACTTACTGGCACTTTAACTGCCTCTTAATAATTACCTACCCTACCTACCTACTTTTTGAGCTTTTTCAACACGATATGAGGATTGATTTGAAAAAATTAAAGTTTTCTATACTTTCTCTGTGAAGTGTACCTGTGTACCTACCTCTGTATGTACACATTTCAATACCGACAACTAACCATTTTGCCAGTAAGACATTATGAAGAAACCTCCTATATAATTATGTAGGTACGTAGGTAGTACATTATAATATCTCAATGGAAGAAACATAATAAAAAAACGTAGTACATATAATTTATATACATACACAGAAAACTTGCAACGCTTCGAAGTATTTTTTACGCAAAAGCAATTGTGGTCTTTATTTATGCATACCCACGGATCAATTTCCTATGCAAGTATTTTTTTACTTTCATTTCAAAAGAGCGATGGTGGCCTAATGGTTTGTATAGTACAATTTAGAATCCAACGATACCGGGTTCAAAACCTAGGCTCCCGCACCAATGACTTTTCGAAGTTACGTGCGGTTATCCATCGCTCCGTGCTTCGGAGGGCACGTTAAGCTGTCGTTCCCTGCTGTTATTGGTTAATAGCAGTCGTTAAGCCATGTCAGAGGCCCTCGGGCGGCCTGACAAACTCTGACATCAGAAGCCAGCACTACCTCATACGACAAACAAACAAACAATTTCAAGGCTTCAGAGTACTTTTTCACACACGCGATAGTGCTCCTTTTATATATAGAGACAAAGATCAATTTGCTATGCAAGTATTTTCTACTTTCAAGGCTTCCAAGTACTTTTATTTTGAAAACACGATTGTTCTCCTTATTTATATGACGGCAAAAATCAATTTCCTATGCAAGTATTTTCTACTTTCAAAGCTTTAATCTGTTTCTACAGAAAGCACTTGAAAGTATTTTGAACCCTGGTTTTTCGCCCTGGTGTTAGAAGATAGACGTACTTGAAAGCCCTGGTGCTGGATATTGCGAAAATGACCCATGACTACGTGGAATTTGTTCGTGATTGATTCCAATTTCCCCGCAGGCAGCGAGGAATTGGTGTCTTAAAGTTAGAGAATTAGGCCCCTGGAGGTCGTGCTAGTGCTAGTAGTGTGAGCCGAATCCCAAAAACCTGATAAATTTGAATTTACCGGCACCCTTGGTTGCAGGAATGAAATGATTGCGTGTTTTAAGGTCAATCAGCGCCATCTAGCTAAATCGGAGGGAGAACTTTGATGCCTTTGGTTTATTCGCTTGAGTTGTTGATGCCATTGTGCTATCTTTACTCGTACCAAACTCGTACTATACCATCTCGATTACCTCAGCTTGCAAACATAAAAAACCGCACCTAAGTCGGACCATTCGTTTGGATAGATCCCATTATATATATTGTTTTCAAACAAAACTTGACGGTTTACTTCAGGAAATTACATAGCCTTAAAAAAATCAAAGAAAATGTAAAAAAAGGCACAAAATATGTAAATGCTTATAAATATTGAGGCAAAACATTCATAGCAGCGCGTGGATTCGATCCATGTGCCTCTGGGTTGCACGGCGGACACCGCTTCTACTGTGCCACTCTGACTTGTGGCATAGGAGCCGAATTCACGGTTCCGTTTTATAAACGGATGTGCAATTATTATTCCTTTCAAATTGACATAACTTTAGACTCATATCCCGCAGGAATCTCGTATTTATTCGTGATTAAAAGTATCATTCATTTTAACACATATAAACTTTGACTGTGTCAAGTTACTTGAAAATCCGTACGGTAGTTTCAGCGTGATATGTGTTTTTTTTAAATAAATTTCATCCCCTATCCTGCGGGAACCATTGTTTTTTTCGGGATAAAAAGTATTCTAAATGTTAATCCATAATATAAGCTATGATTGTGCCAAATTGCATCAAAATCCGTCGGGTAGTTTCTGCGTGATGCGTGTTCAAAGAGACAGACAGACAGACAAAAAATAAAAAAAAACCTTTTTGCACTCCATATCGATTTTGAAGTTCATCTCAATTAAAATTTTCAAAAAATATTTAATGTACAGATTTAGCCTAGTTACAGTTTTATTATAGTATAGATAGATGATTTTTTATTTGAGGTTAAGTTTTTCTTCCAGCAAAATGGAGAGACTTTGCTCCACGGCGCAAAGTTTCCCCTTTAGGCGCAAAGTATCCTCTATTTTTATTAGTTATATTTTTTGTTATTGTATAGGAAGTTCATCATGCCCAGAGAATACAAAAGGACTCCTGGTTCGAGAAAATATGCTGATTACTCTGAAGAAAAATTACAGTTATGCCTAGCGGCTATTAAATCAAATACAATGACAATGATAACTGTTAGATGGATTTGGATGAAATTTGGAATGGAGATAACTTATACCCTGGAATAAAACAGGATACTTTTCATTCCGGAAAATTGTAAGTTTCCACGGGAAAACTGGAAAATGTTGATTACTCGCTGTAAGGAACGGTTGCCATGGAAACGAAATAACAAGTCTTTATGAGTTTAGCAGTTACCGCCTGATTAGCGTAAACATATCTGTGATCCAAATTTATCCATTAGAAAAATATTAAACAACAAGTCTGTCAAAAAACGTCAATAGCGTTGGTGCTATACCTACTTTTGCATTGATTTTTAACATCCTAGAAGAACGTAGGATGCTATTTTTCGTGATAAACTGTAGTCCGCGAGGACGAAGTCGCGGGCGGGAAAGCTAGTATTTTATTATTGTACTTTTGAATGCTTCATACCCTCATTCAAATATTTTTTATCAATATAAAATATTATACAATTTTTACATAGAAACATGAAGTGAATAAAGGAAAATTGAGAAATACTTCTATCAGTGTAAAAAAACATCAAATTATTGATAGAATTCTTCTTCCAGACTTCAAACTACTTATTGCGAGTAAATTACTCACTAGACAAATATTCATATGTTTTTCCCCACTGTGTCCCGACGAGCGCCACCAAATATGGCAAGTTTTATTTTATCGCAACAAGAAAATGTAACAAAATGTGTTTTTTTTAGTTCACGTCTTTATATCCATAGTCAATTTAATGTGACGTCACATAGCGTAAAACCAGCGGACAATGAAGACGCTTCCAACGATACCTCATTCTACTACAGCTACAACTCTTAAATTTGGGACGGATATTTTTGTAAATAATGAAAATATAAATAACTAGCTTAAAAGCTAAAAAAACATGCCTGCGCTGCCAAAAAAGATCTTTTGCCAATACATTATATACTGTTGGAATGTGCTTATCAAGGTCTTCAATTTGATACCCACATTGTACAATAGGAAGTTTTTTTTCGGTTTTGATAATTTAAAATACTGCCGCCACATTGAATGATTTCAAAAAAACATAAAACCTATGTTACTCAAAGGGTTGTAAGGATTCTAACGATACCCCATATGTCTAAATCTGTTCAGGCATTTAAAAGTTATGGTGGAATTAAAAAACTCACATACATACAAACATACATCAATGCTAAAAGCATTACACTTCTTTTTTAGGCAGTCGTGTTAAAATAAGGGGCGCTCATATTAATACAAGACGTGTTTTACGTTTTTTTTGCTGCCTTAAAAACGGTATAACCGTCGAGTCGAAATTGCTATGAAAAAAGTGATAATCCGATTGTAGCCAAGTTCTGTAATTGGGCCACCGGGGATCGTGAACGACTTTGGACGTCCACATACAACTGTCAAGTGTCAGTTTCATACTATTCCTCCCCTCCACTACTATTTTTCGGATGACGGCGACGGCCGGACGACGCCGTGAACGATTTCGAGTGTACGCGCGGGTGATCCGTGCGTCCTCGAACGTTTATGTGAACGGGCCCTCATTCTCTCATTATTATTGCTATTCAATGACAAGTCTATAGTAGGTAAATACTCGCGTCTACATAATGTTTCCTGTGGCCGTATTACAGAACTTGGTATCAATCAGATTGTCACTTTTTTCATAGCGGGGTCGGGGCATTGAATACGAAAACTGTCACTGAATAAGTTTTCTTGTTTCAATCAGATTTTCATTATCACTATCACATAACCTCTGTCTCCACTCTGTCACGCGCGGTGCGTTAGAGTCGATAATGCTATGAAAATCTGTTTGCAACATGTCATATTGCCCTACAGGTGGTTTTGGGGGTTGCCTAACTAACTAGTCTGTCTGTGGCACATATATCCAAAAATGATGTAAATACTACCGTACTACATAAATAAAAGTAAAACATATTTCGTTGGCAACACTGCATTAAGTAATATTGTTTGGTTTGTTGTTTATTTTAAATTCTCATTTGTGGTACATATTTAATTTAGTGTTCTGTGATTCTCTTCTTCTTATTTAAATTCGTGTGGCTCGTCTGGTGCACATCCCAGTACATAATATACTTATCTAATTACTAGCATATATTTTTGTTCCTAATCCTTTCTAACTTCACTTTTAAAAAACCTCCGGCCGAGCAGAATGAGCTGCGACGGAATTCTCGAACAAGAAAAGTAGTAAGTCCTATGTCTATCACATAATATCAGGAGCGAAGCGTAGCGAGCTCCAGCCTTCGCTTCTGGTCGCTTCTATCACGGTCAAGTCGGGTCGCGGAAGGAAGGTAGAATCTATGTATGTACATATGTACTTAGGGGGGGAGGGTGGTTGCGTGGAAGACCCTCACCCTATAAGGCAGGGTAGCGGAAAAATATTTTTGAGGTTAAGTGTGAAAAAACGTAAGTATGACAAAGCTAAAACAATAAACCACGAAGACAAAGGCGGGAGCTCGCTACGCTGCGCTCCCTCTTTCGTTTTCTAACCTATCATGGCCAAGTCGGGCTTTCGCCTAGCGCCTCTAGCGATGTATAATGATTATATACAAACTGAAATCTAAATCTAAATTCTAAAGACTATCCTTAATCTAATTTGTATGTGCTACAACTGCTACTGCTGGTTGTATAAGAACTATCAACATTTATAACAATAAGTAATAAAATAATTCACTTTTACATAATTGTTTATTCGGTTACAATATCTAAGTCATATTATATCACAGAATAATTACTAGTACAAGTACCTAGTCATATCTTGATACAACCCTACCGAGCGTAAAAGTGACAGAGCGATTCTGAAACGATTAGGGCAATGGAAGCTCTCGCACGATGTGATACGTTACATTCTAGCCTGCATGCAATAGGTGAGCTCGCAATAATTGAAAGCTCGCAGCGCTGTGCGAGTTAAATTGCACTTTATTGTAGCGAGAGTTGCTATGTATTTAAATGACTTTACTCAGTTATCCTTCTGTACTTGTACTATTATTTATTCTGTGGCACAGGTCCTGCACATGTTGCATTTCCACTTGTTTTTTCTATTCTGTGGTCGGGACACACTTCCAGTCTCAAGTCATATCTCCCATCTTCTATTCCATCATCCCAAACTGCCAGTGAGCTTCAACTTCCCCCGTACCCCATGCCCCCCATTCCCCCTACCACCTTCCCCCCTAAAATCGACGATAATGCTTGTACAGTTGAGCCAGGTCTTACCTTGTATGAGGTTAGATAGTGGATTTCTCAATAGTGATGGAATAGATTTTGGAGGTCACAGGTTCGGGTCCTGTGTTTGTATTTTTGCCATCCTATATATAAGCATAGGTTAATGACTCGCATGGTCCAATGAATTAAATAAAAAATCTATTCAGTAAGGTTTGCTCTGCTCGTTACTGGAAGATTGTCACACTCTTGATGATTTGTTTTTGCAGAATACAACAGAGTTGTCATAATCAGTCAACATATACACAAGCGAGTAATGTGTGGGAGTACTTGAAACAACCAGTTCTACAACTAGAGGGACATTGAAGAGCACTCACTGAAGCAACCCCTAATTGTCACACATGAATCTAAACAGCAACATGTGTGAGAAACCTGTGAGTGCTTGTAGTCTAAACAGCAACATGTGTGAGAAACCTGTGAGTGCTTGTAGTCTAAACAGCAACATGTGTGAGAAACCTGTGAGTGCTTGTAGTCTACAACAACAACAGAAGCAAACTAGAGAGAGAGATAAAATATATACATGTGCTTATTGTGAATATAAGACAGCATATGCTTATAATATAAAAACACATGAAAGAACACACACTGGAGCAAAACCGTATGAATGCTCTATGTGTGATTATAAATCTGGACATGCAGGTGGTTTGAAAAATCATATGATAACACACACAGGAGAGAAACTATATGAATGCACTATGTGTGATCATAAATTTAAACGACTCGGTGATATGAAACAGCATATGATAACACACACTGGAGAGAAACCATATGAATGCACTATGTGCGATTATAAATCTGGACGAGCAGGTGATTTGAAACATCATATGAAAACACACACTGGAGAAAAACCATATGAATGCACTATGTGTGATTATAGATGTGGACATGCAGGACAATTAAAATGCCATGAAAAAACACATACTGGAGAGAAACCATATGCATGCACTATATGTGATTATAAATGTAAAAGAGCAGCACATTTGAAAAGACATATAAATACACACATAGGAGTGAAACCATTTGCATGCACTATGTGTGATTATAAATGTAGATATGCAGGCAGTTTAAAAAGGCACATACAAACACACTGGAGATAAAACATATGCATGCAATATGTGTGATTTTACATGTTGGTCATTTAAAACTGCATATTATGAGAAAACACACATGTGTCGGGTGGCGATCAGACAATCCAGTTATGTGAACAACCACAGTCCTAGTAATAAAACATTGGGATAATACAAATTTAGGTGTGGTTTATAAAATTAGTTAATGTTTAGTCATCATCATCTGACTTGTTAACAAACCCAATTTTGCAAAATAAAATAATCTTGACGGACCGCAGTAACGTAATTCAACCTCCTTATCTCCGCCACACCAGAGACAACTAATGCTAATCATAAAATCCATACCAACCCCTCTTATTGCTTGGTTAGCATTATGACATTTAGTTAGAAAAGCAACATGAAAAAACAACCTGGACAGGACACCAATTCTGTTGCGCAACTCATGGAAAAACACACACTGGACAGGACACCAATTCTGTTGCGCAACTCATGGAAAAAACACACTGGACAGGACACCAATTCTGTTGCGCAACTCATGGAAATACACATACTGGACAGGACACCAATTCTGTTGCGCAACTCATGGAAAAACACACAATGGACAGGACACCAATTCTGTTGCGCAACTCACTAAACTAAACTAAAGCTAAATATAATTTATTTTAGTGATTCCTAAAACTTATCAGTTGTTGATTTCAACTATTATATTTATTACAGCGCGTCTCTGAGAGCGCTATTGAGAGTGATCTCAAGATGCGAATCCAATTAGTACACACATCTTAGGCTGTTGATTGAGATGCCGTAATCAGCTGAGTTAGTATTTAATAATAAATCAATCTCGATCTTGACTCAAGAGCGCACTTGAGATGTGCTTTAAGATGCAGAATGTTGAGTGCAGTCTATCCGTGACTTGAGAGCGTGATTGCTAGTTACTAGAATCAAGGATTTCGAAAATATTATGTCAGAAGTTATTATTATAATTACATTAACCATCATTATAAGGATATAGTTATTTGTTGATGAATTGCGTTAAGTTTTTTAATCGATAGTGTAACTTTGAAAATATAGACAAATATTATGGCTTACATCCTTAATAAAAAAAAAACTAAAGTAAGGTTATAATTAGTATGTAAAAAATAAACATTACTTTTAATATAATCGCATTTAATTTGATTCAACTACATCGAAGTAATAAATTTTAACCTTACGCTATATCTTATTTGAGCTAAAACCGAACTTTCACTAACGAAAATAAATCTTTCATTCATAGTTCATTCAACTCAGCTGATTACGGCATCTCAATCAACAGCATAAGATATGTTTATTAATTAGATTGGCATCTTGAGATCGCTCTCAAAAGTGCTCTCAGAGTTGAGGTTGGTTTATTAATATGGCACTAAATTTAATTACTAGTGCTGCCCACATTTCCATAATGAACGAATGTAATCATAAATCGTTGTTTATTATCTGTGTTTATGAGCCGATGAGATTTTTTCTTAGGCCGCTATGCGAATGCGCAATCGGTTGTTTCGAACAGTGTGGGAGTTTTGAAATGAAACGTCTTTAAAATCACTCGAAAACATAACGGTACCAGGTTTTAAAAGTGGACCATCATGAAAAGGGCTATATCGTATTTTCTTTTTTTGTCCTTTTTATTCAGCTCGATGATGTAATGTTTATTTTTGTCTTTTGACAAAAATAAACATTACAACAGAGATTACAGACATTACAGAGGGAGGCAGGACGCACGGAGAAAAATCTGCGAAATTTATGTTTTGTGATTTTTAATTCGGTATAACTCGTGGTTTAGTAAGGGTACAATATTGATTCCCTTGTTTTTGTAAAGATCTCGTTGAGAAAATTCGAGTCATTATGAAAAAAGTTTGCAAAAGTCTAAGACTAACAAATTTAAAATAAAAGGGGCTAAAATTTACAAAAGTGGCTGCATTGCCCGGAAAGTTCGTACTAAAATAAAGGTTATACAGTTTTTGAACTCCAGCACAGAGCAAACGAGAGGTTTTCAGGAATGGATCAAATTGTACGTGGTGTTGACGTTTCACGACAAACAAATGGCCGTGCGCCCCGACACATACCACGTTTTTGTCTATGGTTTTCATTTCTTGCTGAGAGTTTTCGGCACGAGTGTTGTGTGGAGGCACCTTTATACGTAAACTGACGTACAACAGAATAAAAAAATACCAATAAACTAATTTGAGAAACCAAAATCAATATAAGTGTGTCAAACTAAAAGTTACTTTAGTGCATTGTTATCGGCATGGAACAGGACTAAACTTAATTTGAGTGTAGTTTAGTCTAGTTCGTGCCAACCGAATTGTGGTAATACTTATCAAATATTTAGGGAACTATGTTTAGTTGAAAATTGAATTGAACATGCATTGTTATTGACCGAGCGAGCGCGAAGAGTCTCTGTTTCAGCTTGGCCAAAAATTCATTCGTATGTCTGGATGTTTGTTCGTTTGTTCTCCTCTACAGGTCACACTTCTCAGCCGATGGGGGTATTTCCCCCAAAAAGGGTAAATAGTCAGGGTAGGTAATAGTCAGCTCTAGTCACTAGAGGCACACAACATGCGTCCACCTACCGTGGGCCGATGACCTTACCCCCTCCCCCGCCATATAGCTAAGAACTAACTATCTCGGTCACATCAGTTTTCATATCCCCCCCTTCCAATTATAAAGATGGCGGGATGCCATTAGATGCGTTCGGCTCACAGAAACAGACAAAGTGGAGAAAGCCTATGTCCAGCCGTGGACGTGTAAGGATTGAGTGAGGAACGAACCTCGCGGCCGGAGGGGAGATGATGATGATGATAATGGGACTCTTATATCACATAACGTTAATAATATGTTCCCTGTGCGGTGGGGTGGTATGCACCCCATACATCCAAGACCCAAGAACAAACTATTCATCATACATCTTACGGCTGGACGGATTTTGATGAAAATTGAAATTAGCTTATACCCTGGAATAACACACAGGATACTTTTCATCAACATCAATCACGTGGGTGAAACCACGGGGCGCAGCTAGCATTGAATGAATGCATTCGTCCAATAGAGATTTAAAAATAGAATGTACTATTTTCTGTATAGGTACTAGCTGATGCCCGTGGTTTCAAACGCGTGGTCATTTCTCTAGGTTAAAAGTACCTTACTCTATTTGCTATTCCAGGACTTAAAATACCAATATACCAATTTTTGATCAAAATTCCTTCAGACTTCAATAATTTTTTATCTATTGCTCGGCTTCTACTCATCGGATTGAGATACCAAGTACCTACGCCAGTTTTTAAGTCCAACCCTAAGCTATCCAACAGTCCAGTAGTTTTTACGTGATGCGCGAAAAAACATACAGACAGACACGATTTTTAAAACGTTATATTCTTGTCCAGTCGCTTATTTTAAGTACCCTTGACCATTTTATTTTAATTATCTTCTTTGTACATTGTCTTTTTCGTTCCTAATGCTTTATTATTAGGGATGGCATCCGTCCGGGTTTCCCCGGATTTGTCCTATTATGAAGGGTGTCCGGGTGGGTTTCTCAAGAAGTCCGAAAGTCCGCGTCCGCTTGACATGTAGACAATTTTGATCGTTTTTTATTCCAGTAATTAGTTATGTATACTATATGGCTTTCGCCCACGCCTTCGTCCGCGCGGACTACAGTTTATCGCGAAAAAAAACATCTTATGTTATTCTAGGATATTAAAAACTAATGCAAAAGTATAGCACCAACGCTCTTGATGCTTTTTGACAGACTTGTTATTATTTCGTTTCCATGGCAACCGTTCCTTAAAGCGAGTAATCAACATTTTCAAGTTTTTCTGGCATGGCAGCCCTATTTATTATAAGCATAGATAGAGATATGCATAGATGAGCGCGACGGAATTGGCGCGAATTTAAAAGTCAATGTGACTGTAAATTGTACTGCTTACATTTAGGTGAACAATTGTGATATTACTTTGTAATGGAAAGAACTTGGCTTCAATAGAATTCTCAATATCGCAACCACTAATGCCTTGCGATAGAGTCGAATTTGCTATGAAAAAAGTGATAATCCGATTGTAGCCAAGTTCTGTAATTGGGCCACAGGAAAAAGTATATTTAAACTAGCTTTTTTCTTCATAGAAGAGACCGAAAGCATCGTGGCATCCACAGACTGGTGGCATCTAGTCCCACAAAATGGGAGTAGCAATTCTTTTAGACAGACTGATACTGCACTAATACATAATCACCCTCTTTTAAACCAGAGATAGAGGTGGAGAAGAACCGGTGTTGCAACTTTCGTCAACGTCAATATCTAATTGGTCGTCACTAGCATCCATGTCACAATCATCGTGCACTGACATGTTTTCATCCACTTCAGACTCTGTGCTTGACTCCACTCTTTTCATTCTAGTGTTGTTAAAGGAGGAGGTTCTCAATTCGATCCGTATGTTTTTTTTTGTTTGTTACCTCCGAACTCCGTGATTTGTGAACCGATTTTGAAATTTTTTTTGTTTGCATAGATATACTTTCAGATTGGTCCCATAGAAATTTCATCAACATCGGTTACGTAGTTTTTTAACCAGTTCCAACAATAAGAAAAATTTGGATCGAGCGTTCGCGAAGTACGAGTGTTTGAAGTCGGTTGTTCACGTTTTTGTCAAAAAATAATTACATTTAAAGGAGTAACAGATTTTTTTATTCATTTTCGTCTGCCTTCTAGGTAAGCAGCCTCAATCTCATTATTTTGAGACGTTTCAGTTAAAATTCGGGATTTATCTTTTTTTCTACCTTTAATATCTTTCCGAGGAGCAGCTTTTGGTAAAGGTAAAACAACTTCAGTGGCCCAATTACAGAACTTGGCTACAATCGGATTATCACTTTTTTCATAGCATTTTCGACTCTATCGCAAGGCATTAGTGGTTGCGATATTGAGAATTCGATTGAAGCCAAGTTATGTAATCGGGCTGCAGGTGATAATATTTCATTACCTGTAGTGTAGGTGTGATCGTGTTCGTTTACTGGTTGTTGTAAGCTTTGATTTGAATGGGCTATTGACTGGGACATCTAAGGGTTGCAACTTATGTGTGCAGTGAGGCGGAAAAGTTACAAGTACAATGCCGTTTTCCCTGCTGTAGTTTGTTGTATCTAATGTGCAATGACTTTCAAGATTATCAAGAACTATAAGAATTTTGTCTTCAATAGAGCATCTCGTGTATTTTTGTATGTGTTGTAAAACTGTGGAATAAAGGGCCAGTCATCCAGCCACTGGTTGGAGAATTCGCTAATCCCAAGCTTCCTTCGGGCCCACCAGCTAAAATCCGGTCATGGAATCTAGCTCTCGAAAAAACAAATACAGGCGGAATAGTGCTTCCGAGAGCATTCACTATAGAACACACAGTAATTAACTGCCCTCTTTCTGCAGAAATCGCTTGTCCAACTTGCTTCTGAACGGCCTTTGCAATTACATTTGGTGCTTGCACCACAGTGTTAATATTTGTCTCAAATTTGTTAATATTTGTAATAATTCTTAACTTGGAGTTAAGAATTCGGTCTGGAGTGAACCGTCCTTTCTATAACGCTCTTTCATAGTTGTATAACGTCTCGATTCATCTCACGTTGTTTTTTTTCCGTTTAGTCGAGTTTTCACGTAGTATCAACAAAATAAGTCCACTTTCACAATAAAATAAACACTCGATATTAAACAAAGAAATGCGTAATCTTAAAATGTCTACGTGTTGTCAAGATTTTAAGTAATTTTTGTCTTTGAGTTAGTATACCATTCTACACGTTATGTAATCTACAATCGTAAACAGAAGAAATAAATTTGTTTGCAACAAGTCGTATTGGCTTAGTTAAACTAAGCCAATACGACTTGTTGCAAACAAATTTTCACCGCAATATCTACTCCAACGCACCGTATTGAATGACCGTAATACAGGTTCTGATTGAAACAGAATGGGTGGATGCTACGCTAAAATTTCGAACGCGGCCATAACAGATAACACCAATAAAAGCGACTAACTAACCTGTGGTGACGAATGATTCTTTAATTACCTGCACTGCGATTACGTAATGTTGATCATGACGGTTTCAAGCCGTGAAATTCAATAATTCTTTGCGATAGAGTCGATTTTGCTATGAAAAAAGTGACAATCTGATTGAAGCCAAGTTCTGTAATTGGGCCACTTTTTATCTAGTGAAAAAACCCCAATATTGGTTTTTTTTTTCTTGACTAGAGGTATAACCCTTTCCTAGAACGCTGCCACGGGTCTGTGGAAACCTGTCTCCCGGGAGCTGCTCTGCGCACTGCGGCATTACTTCTGGCTGATGCACTACTTCTGCACCATCTCACCGCTGAACTTCTTACGCGTGCCTTAAAGCTAAGTCCCAAGCCGAAGGACAATATCATACCCACGCCACATCCTGTAACTCACTCCCTGAGTTTTTTTATCTTTCTGATTACACTGGCAGTTTACTATTTTATTCCTTCTTTTTTTTAATATCTGCCGCCACTTCACGAGTAGGTAGGCTTCTTAAATATTCTAATTATTTCCTTCTATATAACTAAACTGCCAGGTGACAGTTGTCAAAAAACATCCCAGCATTGTGCCTCTTAAAATTGGTCGATCGAGAAAGGCTGTTGTTCTCATGCTTTCTCAAGGACAAAGCCGGATGTCTTTTCATGTAACCTTTCATCCATTCGACACCAGCTGCTTTGTTAAAGTTCCACTTTTCTGGACAACTGTTGAGTGCTGTTGCATAATCCTATGCTATTTTGTTCGTAAGTAAGGCCATAATTCATTTTTGACCTCTTGAGAAGATATTTTACTAACATGTTTTCATCGTTGTTGTCAAAGACTTGGTCTACAGTATATTACCTAGAATAGTTCTCAATTTTCGGTGTTTTATTCTGTTTATATGTTTGTACTCTATAAAATAAGGTATTATGTTTTAAATTGTAAAATTTAGCAGCTGTTTTTAACTTAACCATCTTAAAAAATATATAGGTATGAATGATGGTATTACTTAGAATTTACAGAAACCGTACTTACTCCTAAATTAAAAAATAAGTTCAATCACGTTATGTAAAAAGAAAATTAATTATAATACCAATGTTAAATAAGTAAACATGAGAAATAAGAATCTGATAAAAAAATATGTTATTTGTTATTATTTTAAGTTACTTGTTACATTGATCGCGCGCGAAAAAGCTACCAAGCGCACGACCACGCGCATAATGTGCATGCGCACTCGTAACAAGGTAGTAGATAAAATAAGAATTGTTTTTATATTTAAATAATATTTATTCAATAGAATATGCAATGCTAAGCATGGGGCACCTACTGTTCAAAGGTACCCCAGGTGAATTTTTCAAAACTGCCCCAGAGAGCTTTACGGATATACGAACAAATAAAATAGGAACTGAATAAGATTACTCCAGGCGTTTATAACGCGCATAATACATGGAAACAATATATAACAATGACCAACAAACGATTGACACTTACCTGGCTACGAAATCCCGCACAGAGCTTGTACAGTAGTCGCAGCGAAAGTATGTGTCTCGGAAGTTATCTGCTAGTCGCTGCGCAAACTGCTATTTTTCAAGCGCAATTCCAATGTTGAAGGTGAAGACGGCATTGTATAACTGCCTTGCTCACTCGCTTGCGTTTTTCGCATATTCTATCTCGCTCTTACTTGATGCTGTTTTATTCCCACAGCAGTACCTGCGCAATTGTTCACAAAGCCTAACTTCACAAACATATAGATTGGCTGCTCCTAATAAACAATACTTTATAATTTGTGGCACAGACCACTGCCGAAACTCCGATGACCGTTTAATTTCCGAATGACATTACTTCAAGGCCAGTGCTGGCAGATGGTTTTGAAGAGAGATCGTACGCTATTATGGAAAAAAGTCGTATTCGTTAGGGATAAGGAAATAAATAAATCGTACATGTTTTTGTAGTATTATTTTACAAGATTAGTTATGCAAATTTTTACTATTAATAAGCTTTATGATGTTTTTTACGATTTGAATTAGACTTAAACACGCTAATTTTGGGTGTCAGTTCACAGTCACACACAACACATTTTGCTTTGTACTCGTTTTTACCAGGTTTCAACCAGTTTTGTAGGCATCAAGTTTTTCACACTTGGAACGATACTTTTGGTACTTGTACAATTATTTATTCTGTGCTCTTGGGCTCTAAGCTTGTCTTCTTTCTCTTTTGATATCTCGTTTCACCTACTTTACGTAATTCATCTCCGTCCATTTCATAAGTATTAGATTTAAATTATTTCGCGCACAGGCACTGTTTTATCTGCAGCAGTCAGTAGAAAACAGTGAACAACCAAGTAAACTTACTAAATTAAAAATATGATATGAAAAAATAATAATATGAATAATACCTGACTTCAAACAAACACATGATTCCAAAATCGGTTGGATAATAATTGTTCATTCTGTCTGTTGATTGAATGAACTTCCTCGATGATAAAAGGGTAATCTCGGGAGGGGTTCTTGGTGAGTAGTGATGGGCAATAGCATTCGTCTAGTGGGTTTTAGGGTCGATAAAGTACAGACACTCAAAAACTGAAAAAATCGTACAAATCACGTACGATTTCTAAGAATCGATCGTACACTAGAAAAAGGAAGAAAAAAAATCGTATGAATACGACTTAAATCGTACGTCTGGTTAAATCGTAACACTGCTTCAAGCTTCAAATGAAATGTCTGCTGTAGTGTTGCCATCTATTAAAAATGCCATAGAGTTTATATACGGCTAAGAATGCGTTCAAAAATGCATAAGCGCACATCTCCCTCCGGTATAAGGTGCCTCCCTCTCCCCTACTACCTTTCTTCAAAATTCGTTCAGCCGTCAAATAGTCTGGTCTGCTATTTTTGTCTCAGCTCGGCCATATTCGATGTTAACACATCTGCAAGGCGTAATAAAATGAACACGTAATATCTTCTTTTTTTTATATATATAACCTTGCGGAGAAAATAAAAACGTACATAGATGCAGCCTTGGGTAACTGCTAGTTTATAATCATTCATAAATATATTCAAATATCAGAAAATATACCTAATAACTTAAATTTTACGTTTCTTGAACATTTGTTTTTATTTTTACTTCTGTAGTTTTATAATTTATGTAGATGAATATAAGTAGGTATGTCTTTATATTTTAATATATTTAATTCATAGAGAACCAAAATTAAAGTCACGATCTACTATCGTAGACCCCCAATTATTATTTTCGCTGACGTGGACCTCTTGAAGGTCGTCGTTGTTTTCCCCTGAGGATCGTTTAGACCACTTTTGATATCACTCGTATATACTTTCATACGCATTTAGTAAAAAGCTGCTATTTTGACATTTCAAAACAGACACTTCAATTTTATTTTATTAATAGATGTAGTCTATTTTACATTATATTATTTTATTTTGCTAGTTTTATTATATTGTTTTGCCCAACCGTCCTTATTTAGATATATTCCCAACTACCCCATTAACATACCTATCAATGGGGCAAGTGGGAATTTAAATACCCAACTGTCCCATTAGCTTTAGAAATAAAAGACCAACTAATTCGAACAAATCAAACACTGATTTATTGTGTTCTAACAGACAGGTTTACAGGTTTTTTGTTGTCCCGTGACGTGGACACAAAGGGGACAACGGTACGGAGATTAAATGATGTCCTATTGTTAACGGGGACAAAGGCACTACACTTTATTCACGCCAATAGGGCAGATGGGAAATTAAATACCCACCTGCCCCATTGTTAACGTCAATGGGGACGTTAAGGGTGCAGTTGGGAATATACGTTCTAGTTTACTGGAAACACTGACGAGGGCAGAGCATTCTACAGTCTACTCCTTAGCAGTTCTTATAACCGCTCGGTTGTCCACGCGCTGAAGACCGCAGTACCAATCTGATAACACAAAAAAAAATGGCCGACGCGACACATCTAACCTCAAACTGGTAATTGATTGTATATGCATTGAGACTACAGGTACTTGATGGTCAACCCACAAAAAAAATAAGGTCGACGCGACACATCTGGTCGCAAACTGGGGATTTATTGGGTACGTGCCGAGATCACAGGTATCTGATTGTCAACCCACAAAAAAAAGACGGTCTACGCGACACATCTGGCCGCGCCGACTTTGCGTAAACAAACAGTTTTTATGACCACTTCATTGAGCGCTTAGATAAACAAACTGGTGATTTATGGAGCTAAATAGGTACGGCACATATTTCAAGTGTTTGTGTTGTGGGTTTCGAAGCAAAATAATTATATAAACACGCTTAGATTTGAATGATTATTGAGGTCAATAATGTTCAAAATCGAGTGGCAAAATTTACGTCGCTATCGAGTGGTCCGATGATCGCTGAAAACAAAAAATGTGACTGTAGCGTTAGTTGCGATGATCAATGAAAACAAAAAAAGTGACTGTAGCGCATAGAATCAATCGAGCGGCTAATAAATGAAGAAGCGTACCGCTTCGTTCTTGTGAGAGGTATTTCAACCATAAAAGGATGGCGCTTAGCCGATCGTCTAGTAATCTAGTGTAGTACGGTGATGGAAAGGTGATGAGAGAATCAGATTGTGCAGTTCTTGTGCACACTCTATGTGCAATCTGTAGAATACCGACAGGCTTGCGAGACGTTACGTGGTTCGATACGCCAGACTTTGAAGCTTACTCTTTATCATAGTGTCATCCCTTATGCTTATGAGCCTCATAGCACGTCTCTCAATTGAATCCAAAGCCTCGAGCTGATACTTGATAGAACCGTCCCGGAGGTGGCAGCAGTACTCCATACAAGATCGGACCTGACCTTGATAAAGATTCAAAAGCTGTCCCGGTGAGAAGTACCTCCTAACCTTAGACAATATACCAAGTTTCTTTGCAGCTACCTTGGCTTTGGATTCAATGTAAGACCCAACATTCAGGTTCGAAATGAGGTCGACACCCAATTACTCCAGATGGTCGCCTATTGGTATTAATATAATACTATAATATATGCGGGTCAATTCCACACCAATTACCTAGCCTCAAACTAGGATACACTGTACTATGGGCACTAGATAACGGATAAACATACATAGATACAAATATTATATCATCCATGACTCGGAAACAAACATTTCTGCTCATCACACAAATGATTGCACCTTGCAGGATTCGAACCTGTGACCGTTTGATTGCGTACCTAGAATCACTAGCCACGAGACCAACCGGTCGTATTGTTACACTACGGAAAGACTGAGATAGGTGCGGACTCTGTTTAGCAGAAAACAAACATTTGACAAAAGTTTGAGTTATTTCTATCAGTGTGGGTATTAAAACGAAACTACAGAATAAATAATAGTACAATGACGAAACTCCGAATTGTACAAAGTATGTATTTGGTATAATATAAAAAGCGCGAGCGCAGCGAGCACGTTTTTTTTTACATTATCAGTATTATAAAGTATTTATAAAAATAATATATCATTCCAAAAATATGACGTGATTTAAACTTACGAGAGTAGAGATTGTTAGAATATTGAGCTTTATCTGATAATGTAGTGAACGAAAAAAAATACAAACAAAAATATATGAAAAAACTAAAATACTTAGGTCGAAATTTGGAGCTATTTCGATCCGTGTTAAATAATATTTCTAAGTCATAAAAACAAACATTGAAATAATAAAAAAGCGCGAGCTAAGCGAGCGCAAAAATGTTGACCTGTTTCTGTACCCTTAAAACATTCTAAATCACTTAAAACTTATGCATTGAATGATCAAAACACTAATTATGTTAATATCAATTCTTAGAACAAAACATAATACCAAATCACATTAAAATAATGAAAAAGAACCACAAAAGCGCGCGTTTTTTAACGCTTCTGCCAGATAAATAGTTCTAAAAACATAACTCAAAATAATAGTCAAATATGCATTGAAAAACAAAACATGCAAACGCAGCATGCGTATGCAATTTCTTTCAATGTAGAAATTGAATAAATCTAAATCATACTTAACTAACTGATTAACGTAACTTCTATAAATACAAAGAAGCGAAGCGAAAACTTTTAAGATTTTTCATAAAATAAAATTTACATAATTAAAGGATGAAGCCCCTGTTAAGTTAATGAGCACGAAGGAAGCGAGCGCGAAAATTCTTGGCTATTTCTTTATGCCAATATTTTTGTCGTATGAGGTAGTGTTGGCCTCTGGTGTCAGAAATTGTCAGGCTGACCAAGGGCCACCAACATGTCTAAAACGACGGCCATCAATAACAGCCGCGACCGACAACTTAACTTACCCTCCAAAACATTTCTATAGTGTAAAACTAAAATATAACTTGAAATTGCACAAAAACGAAAACAGATAATCAAATGCACGAGTGCAGCGAACTTGGAAAGGAGGATGCCAGATTTCGGCTTCCAAGACTTTTAAATGTTAAATGCTGCGGACACGAAATCTATCCACATTATTGACTATATAAAATAATTTAATTCATTGTTATTAAAATAATAATATTTTGGAACTGTTATTAAAATAAAAACAATTAATATGAATAGAAATGACCGGAAATAGCTGTGCAAGACTTTTAAAAGTTAAATGCTGCGGACACGAAATCTATCCACATTATTAATCATATAAAATAATGGAATTAATTCTTATTAAAACAATAACTTTCTAAAATGAATAGAAATGACCGGAAATTGCTGTGAACTGATATTAATTACGAATCTTATTATTCACTATAACTCGTAATTAGTGGAAATAAACTATTAAAAAATCGATAAAAAATCGATAAAAAATCGATTTCAAAAAATCTACCGGCTATCTTAGTTTATTGTAATAGAAATTATTTTATGATATTAGAAATAAACAACAATAAACGCATACGTATTTTTTTTATCCTGCTTATACGTTAATTCATTATTTGTTGTATAAATGTTTGTGGTTTAGGTACCAAGCTCATGACAAGAGCTGAGAAGGCCCAGGGTTCGATTCTCAGATTCAGTACCTAAGTGCCTACTACTATAGCAGGTATAGGTAGGTAAAAATACTTAATAAATGATAATAAACATGATCGTAAAATGTACCTACATAATATATCATTATAATATTAGATTTCAATAATTATCTTGGCATTATTCCCTTGACCATAAACCGTGTCATAATCTAACAAAAGTCACATGACCACAAAAGATAAATTTATTTCCTCATAACTTATTTTTGAATAGTTCCCAGAAAAAACTAATAACACACAAAAGCTTTTAACATAATGCTTTAAAAATAAAAATACTGTTCAGTTGTGTCCGCGATAATTTTACATCGAGCTTATGTCACCTTGGAGATCGGCAGCCCGATTCCATAACTTGGCTTCAATCGAATTCTCAGTATCGCAGCCACTAATGCCTTGCGATAGAGTCGAATTTGCTATGAAAAAAGTGATAATCCGATTGTAGCCAAGTTATGGAATTGGGCCACTGGCATAGTCCTTTTAGTTACTTCTATCAGTGTACAAAATAATCATAATAAAACATACAAGGAGGTTGGATACTCACTGTTATCCGGAGGCCAAATTTCATTAGTGAGTTCAGCAGCCCGATTCCATAACTTGGCTTCAATCGAATTCTCAGTATCGCAGCCACTAATGCCTTGCGATAGAGTCGAATTTGCTATGAAAAAAGTGATAATCCGATTGTAGCCAAGTTATGGAATTGGGCCACAGTTCATAAGAAGCAGGTTATTGGCACTTTTTGACGCGAGTGATACCAGTACGTAGATATTATGCAAAACATTAGCACTTTTTATAGTTTAAGAATAATAAATAAAATTACAAAATATAAATCTATGGTACAAGTAATTTATTTGTAACTACTAAAAAATACAAGAGAATAGTACCACAGAATAAATAATAGCACTCTAACAAGTAAAAGCATACAGGAAACATGAAACAGTGGGAAAACCCGAATGCCATGGAAGTCCAATTGTTCTTGCCCACTACTGGTTGACCCAACCATGCTGATTTTGCCCCTTTGAACTGCAATGCTAATTTGATGAGCCAATTTCGGTTTCTCGGGGTGCTTAAAATATCTATCTTCCAATCCAAGATGGCGGACATGTTTTCATTAGTAAAACAATGTGGATGTCGTTTTCGATGTTTCTCGGAATGCGTCTAACGAAAATGACATCCATTTTCAAATCAAAGATGGCGGACATGTGTTTTTTTTTCAAGGTTTCTCGGGATACTTATAACAAAAGTGACATCCATTTTGAAATTGAATATGGCGGACATGATTTAATTGTAATAAAATGATAGGGGTGTCGTTTTCTATTTTTCTCCAGGTGCTTATTATAAAATGAGATGAAATCGAAGATGGTGGACTTGTATTTATATAGTGAAATATAAAAAAAATGCAAGCGCTCCCCGGGAAATCTTGAAAATGACACACATATAACTTTACTAAAAAACGTGTCCGCCATCTTTGTAAGTAACATCCATATCATAATTATTGAAATAAAATATGTCCGCCATTTTATATTCCAAAATATATGTAATGTTTCTTTTGTATATTTATCGATATTGTGATAACAGGTCAGATTTTACGCATATATTAAACACTATGACTGGCAGTTTCCACTATCCCTAGCGCTCTATAGCATATACAAACTGCGTGAATAAATATTTTCGCTAGCGTGTAGTAGTAGGAATCACGAATCTGATTTTTGTATGGAAAGCCTTCGAGTGTCCATCCTGTGTTTTTGCAACATTCTGTATATAGGATCTTTTCACACTGATGCATCAAAATGAGGTGTGAGCTAGAACACCGCCGGCCTATCGATTTAACCCCCATGTATATTCAGTGATTAGGAGTAGTTTAGGAGTTCCGGGATATTTTAGTCTTTTTAGCCAAACTCCAGATTTCATTAGAAATTTAGTAATTATGACCAAACTATTAGCACAAACGTTGTGTTATTTTTTGTGTAGGTAGTATAATAATGGGTCCTTTAAAATACATTAGATATTACACTTTATTATTTTCATTATTTATTTTAGGACTACTGCATTATATATTTTTGATTTTGTGAAAAACACATAACAATTAAAATGTGTATCTCATACAAAAACTGTCTTCAATGTTTGGAGGGCTATAATTTTGAATAGTTACAATATATTATTTTAATTAATATCTCAAAAACTTCTCCGATTTAATGGCTATATTTAGTTGGCCTAAACGTAGAGCAACACAGCAAAAAGTGACTTCAAAAGTGGAAAAGTATTTTTTATTTGAGGTAAATTTTCAATGGTTAGGTTTTTTCACATAATCTAAAAATTATAACATGGAGGTATTTATTTATTTTAAAGGACCCATTATTATACTACCTACAAGAAAAAAAACATAACGTTGAAAGCTCTTAGTTTGGTCACAATTATTAAATTTCTAATGAAATCTGGAAATGGACTAAAAACTAAAATTTACTAAACTATTACAAATCGTTGAACATACGTAACATTACATTGATAGGCCTGAAGGTGCTCTAGCTTACCCTCCTTTTTGATCCATAAGTGGTAAGACACTAACTATGACATCATATTACTACCTGACCCGCAGTTTTACCTGCGTGGAAAAGTATTCTGTATGCTATTTTAGGACCCAAATTATCTATGTACACAATTTCATCAAATTCTATTGAGCCAATAAAATTTAAATATTGGATTTTCAAATCATTTTTGGACCTCCTTAATCCATCCCTGTCGAAAAAAGTTATCAAGGTATATATTTATTTTACATTGTTAACATAAATACCAAATTTCATGCCTATACAGCAAAAAACATATTTTTAATATAAACTTTCAATCGCCATTAGACCCCCTTAACCCGTCCCTGTCGCAAAATCCTATCTTGATTTATCGTTACCTTACTTTCTCAACCTCATAAGTGAAAATATACAAGTTTTCAGTAGAGGGAAAAAACTGAACAACTCCATTGATTTTTATAATATGCACAACTTATGAATAGGGTTTTGTGAACAATAAAAATAAGCATGTTTTAAGTTTAGATTTATATTTATTATGTTAAAGCTTAAACAATTACACGCAATTTTAAAGATACGAGTTTATTGAATTAAGCATTCATCGAAATTTTCATACCGTGATACTTAAGATAAAAGTTTGCTGCATTTAAAAACTAACTATTTATCAGGAAAAACTAGATTATTTACAGTTTTAAACTAAATTAACTCTACTTATCTAACATCGTTAATACAAAATAAAATGTACAAAAATATCGTAATTCAAACTACTTTACTCATGCACTAAATTGTCATAGAAGCTGTAATAATCGGCTGGAATCAATTGCGTGATATCTAGAAGATTGTAATATTTTCACTTTGTGATAGACATCGGCTAATGATAAAGTTCCAGGATTATGAGGTCATGCCTGTGAAAGGACCGTTTGCCCGGCTAAGGAAACGGACCTCCTTCTCATGTAAAGGCGAGGAATCAAAACAAGATGGTAAATTCAATAACAAAGGGCTTTATTACAAAAAATAGAAAAAAGACACACATGAGTTATCAAATATTGGTACTCTCCCCTTTACTGAGGAATTCAAAAAGAAATATTTTACACTTAATTTAGTTTGTTCTGCATCAAAATAATTATAAACAGCAAGATCTTATAATAGGAAATATTACTAACTTAATACTCAAAACTAAAAATTCTTAAATATGATTACAATTTCCTCAAACATATAAATTTTAGTACATAACTTCGGCCTGTATGATATGAATTTACAATAGAGCTGCAATATCCTAGGCAATAACTTAGTGAGACGGTACTCAGCAGTTCATAATGTAATTGGTCACAACGCAACGGAATAGTCTTGTCTTTGCCTTTGAATGTTTAAATTAAAAGAGAACTTGTGCAAACAGAGTGTGTGTGTGTAAGATTGTGTTTCCCTGAGGGATATTAAACTCTAAAACAGAAAGTGAAACAGAAAGTAAGACAGAAAGTATCTTTCAACAGTATATTAACACGTAAGAAGGCGAAGGCTTCCCTCACTACCGTAGCTCGCTGACTCAAAATGATTTGGAGTGGACCAACCTGGAAGCTTCCTGGGACGCCGTACCGTCGTCTCGCGTGCCGCCGCGGAGCGCCTCCTTACTCCACTCGATCAGCTCCTACTGCTACTCAACGAACGGTGCCTTCCGCTGCACTCGAACGGTTTCAGTGTCTCCCACGATCGGTGCCTGGTGTCTTCTACTGGACAGGTGGTGCGTTGGAGTCCTTCTGGAGTCCCTCGTAGACCGGCTTCTTCCACGAACGGTGGTGAGCCCCGGGTGATCGCGCACAGCAGCTCGCAGTGGTGACGACAACAGCCGTCCGTAGATGCACGATTTTAACCTGAAACCCACGTTCCTTTGTGTTCAAATGTGTCTCGAGATGCCCGCCTTAGATAGACACGGTGCAAAATCAAAACAGATATTTCGTTAGTACAATACTGAAATCACGGGAAATCATACTAACCTGGCTTTTGCACCCGTATACTTATTTCGCCTGTAACAGGGCAGCTTCGTTCTGAACTGCGTGCCTCGGTCGTTTTGTCCACACAAGAAAAACTGCGTGCTCTTTTGCTGCCTGCGCCGATCTTAATCACGTGCCAACTATGTGAACTAAATGACGTCTGATTTCAAAATTCCATCCACAGGCTTCTCTCTTATATATATACGAACTTTGGTTTGCACGTTGAGTAGCATTCCACTCAGACATCGAACTTCCGGTTATCTCGAACAGTCCAGAAACAACTCTGCCATTTGCATCATAAAGCAGACCTTGTCGGCCTAGCTATACAGGTCACTATACTCCAGCCAGTTCTGGTACATACCAATCAGCATCCGGTGTTTACTTCAAAAACTTCATATAGAAAAAACCATCTCTCCGGAATTTTCATGTTATTTCGCCATTACGTCAAAACATTCCATGGTGAGACCATCGCAAGCGATTTCTAGATGTAAATTATTTTCGACATATGAATCACTGCCCTCTGAATTTACGATTTGTTAGCCAACTTAAAGATGCGACCTATTCCGGATTTTTAAACAACCTGTTCCTCGTCCAAAGTTATCCAGACCCCGAAATATTCCTGGAACGTCAATTAATAATAGAAACACTCAGAAGCCCTGCTACTTGCCGTCAGAGGTCTCCGCATTGTTTACACCTTCCTTCTAGTTCACGCCTCTTGTCGCTAGCTGTCACTGCGTGGATTAACCATTTTATCTATTTTTAGACAGTAGATGAAAACTTTCCCTTTCACTCGCAGAGGCAAATTCAACCATTATTTCTTGATTCTTAGATAGGCGAAATTATCAATCTGTCTTCAACAAGAAAAGCTTTCATTATTCCTTCAACGAAGAAAGTGGCGCGCGCGTGGTGGAGTTTGGCGTTTTTTACAAACTCGGCGTCTGGTTTTCAGATATGGAGAAAACACAACTTGATCTAATAGAAAAGACGCTGCTCCTCGCCAGATGGCGTTGTACCCAATACATTTTATTTAATCGGGATCTATAACAAAATTCTAACTTGGAGTCATGATTTAACATGTCACACCTGGAATTCAGCTGACGAGCAGACTGACCATAGGATGATGGTGCAAAAGATTTCAGTCCTTTTCTAAACAGAGTTTATATTTACTTCCAGTAACAGATGTGTAAGTACATCAGTGCTTTAAAATTAACAACACACGGATCTTTTTGGAATCTTTTATAGATTTTAGATAGATAATCGTCGAAAAGTCGCGGAAAATGTGTGCTCTAAGTATCGCACTTCATATGGTCGGGACAGTCTAGCTTGTTTAATCACTGTGGCAAATTCAGCTGGCACAAAAAGTTCCTTTTCTTTTTTCGTTCTATGATAGCGTGAACCTAATCATATTCTATGTATCCTAATTGTGTGCCCAACTATAAAATACCTTTATTGAATTTCTTTGTTATGAGCTACTGCAAAATGTTGTAGGGCATTCGATAACGTTAGATTTCGATTTTGCGCTCTGCATTCATTGCTGTACATAAGTATCGGTTTAATTTTATCAATTCTTTGTAAGTAATGTAAGATTTTCATGTTTCACCCAATTTGCCACAGACCATTCACCTAAACACAATATCCCGCAAAATATATTTTTACACATAGTTATAATTTCACCAGCAACTTCAAAGGATACTGAAAGTGATCGTTCTTCTGGAGGGTATCCTTTAATTTGAGCAGTTACCAGTTTAAGTGTGACCATAGCTACGACATAAGGTTTTTCCTCTTCCCAGGAAAATTTTCAGAATGAATCAAAAATCACCTTTCGTCATTAATACTTATTTCATGTAATTTATTGGTATTTCTTGACAAACTCTTTGGCCACTTTTCTGAATCACATTTGAAGTAAAATGAACTCTAAATCACATAGTCAAACGTAGAAAATAGTTAAGTATTTCTTTTATGATTACTTACATTATTTATCGAGGAAAGTTACAAAGACACAGTTAAGATATTACTTTTAGTACCAACCTGAAGAAGTACAGTGGTACCTGCGAGTAATTGTTGGTAAAAACAAAGCAGCCGGCAGTTTGGCGCGCAGGAACTTTAGATTAAGTGCCTATTAGGTACCTCATGCTCACCTACTGCTCACGAAAATAATCCAAAATTGCTTCAATAACAAAATGATAGAATAACTTACTTCTCAGCTGCGATTTCAAGTGAAAGAATCACTTTTTATTCAGTTATCCATACCAGTATATAAAAGTGAAACGTTGTCTGTTTGTTTGTTTGGGGAGCTTTCACGCGATAATAGCTAGATGGATTTTGATGAAATTTAGAATGGAGACAGCTAGAATAAAACAAAAAATACTTTTTATCGCGGAAAATTGAAAATTTCCGCGGGAAAACTGAAACATGTTGATTACTCACTGTAAGGAACGGTTGACATCACAGAATGGTCTGTGGTTGCCATGGAAACGAAGTAACAAGTCTGTCAAGCAACATCAAGAGAATTGGGTGCTACTTTTGCATTGGTTTTGGATATCCTAGAAAAAAAATAGGATGTTTTTTTTCGCAATAAACAGTAGTCTGCGCGTACGAAGTCGCGGGCGGGAAAACTAGTTATTTATTAAATTACACTTCGATCAAAACTTTCTCAAACCATCAAAATTTTGCCTATCTTCATACTAATAAGAGCGGCAACCTCACATCTCACCAGACAAGGTTAGCAAAAATAGACTCTCTTGTGTAAAGGTTTAGAGTTGTTACCTCGTATTTCATGATACGAATTTGTTGCAGTTTTAAAATCTTTGCTATGAATATTCAAGGAAATTGCATAGTGAATACGTCGACAACTTCACTTAGTATCAATATACGAGTTAGCTGTAGTTATGAAATGTGCAGCAACAAATATATAGGAGCAATAATACAAAAAAGTATTTTTTTGAGATACGAGGTTGAGGTTTACCTATAAACTACCTACCTACGTTGTACCTACCTGCCTAATCTCAGTTTCATAGGTTAAGTAGTTTTAAGATTTTGTGTATAATCAGTGCGTAGTATTTCGCTTTTATATTGTACTAGCTGCACCCCGCAACTTTGCCCGCAAGTACAATTTTCGGGGAAAAAAGAATCTTATAGTCTCTATGGTTTACATCATCTACACATAAATTTTCATTAAATTCAGCCAAGCCCTAATCACGAGAAAGCTTCTCAAACAAACCAACAAACGAACAAACAAACATACAACGTTTCCCTTTTTTATATTAGTGGGGTTAGAACATTATATTCATAAGATTCAATGGAATTAGACGTTACTTTGAAGAAATCTAAGTTAGTGAAACTCTTTTTATCAACCCTCATTTTTGCGTAGCTAAAATATGGGTCTAATAACACTAAATAGCACTTATGACCTTGGCAAACCCGAAATAGCTGTAATAACGCCACAATAAATAATTTTCGTTTTTTTATCTTTTTGCCATGAAATGCACGGGAAAATTGACATTTTTTTTTAGGATATGAGTTTTTGGTGCACGTTTCTTTTTTTGTACCATATTTTTTACGTGATGTCACTCTATAAACAGTTTTTGTTTCTAAATGCAATCGCACAGACTCTCGCAGTAAATGTTCATTGGCGTCTGGCGGGAGGATCGAAAAATGAGTGAAAGTGCATTCCGAGACGCGCAAATATCGATAAAAGCGATATTATCGCGCTAAAACGCGTACCGAGTCATCGTGAGCGCAACAACGATATCCCTTGTGACGTCACGGATTACGTCATTACATCCGCCATTTTGCGATTACACCGACCATGCCCCAAACCGATATCGCCGTGAGCGCTACTGTCAAAGTGATAGACTGACGGTTGTTTACAAAGAAAACTGTTGTTTGAATTCAGTTGTGTGTGATTTTCGTACAGTTTTTCAAATACAGACAATTGACCAATTTTTAGACAGACTACTTTGCCCACGAGTAATACTTTGTAATTTGAGCAAATTTTGAGGTTGTGATCTTGTAATCACGCTCACGAGCGTTCCGAATCAACTGCAGCACTCAACTGTCGTAAGCGCGATATCTGAATCGGAACGCAAATTAGCACTGTGATCGCTCACAGCGATATTATCGTGAATCGGAATGTACCCATAATTGGAAGTATGTATGAAGCACCAACTAGGTATCTTGTTGTACTTATAAAATCTATGAAAACATATGAAAATAATAAATGGAACTAAAAAAATAAACTGATTGGCTCAGAAGGGAGGGGGGGGGGGGTCATGACCCCCCCCCCAGGATTCGCGCTTGGACGGACGGCGTTCTGTTTAGATTTTGGTTGATTGAAAAATGTAAGGTACCTACGTGTTATTTGCATTGTGTCACCTGAGTACTTAATTGTTCAATCTACCAACTACCAAATTTTATAGGAGGAGGTTTTTTAATTATATTTCGATAAAACACAAATAAAAGTTGACGAAGAACATGTTTATATAAACATGGAGGAAATATTGAAGTGTTTAGATAATTTTAAGATTAATTCATATTGTGTAACGGTGTTTATTTTTGGTTTGAATATGGAGATTGATGAAATCTGCACACTCTGAATTATCTACAATATGGAGATTGGCCATTGTGAAGTGGAGATTGGGTAAATTTCAAATCAACTTATTCCGTGCTAGTACACCCAAAGGACCATCTTTCGTTATATAGGTGTTTAAAAATAGACAAGAGTATAATTTAATAACGAAGCTAACCTGATCTTCAGAAATCAGAACTAGTTATATTGAAATTGGTTTCTTTAATAATGAAATGAAACTAAATTTATTATTGTCACAGATGTAGGTATAAGTAAGTTGGTAAGTATAGCAATCTAGAGTCCCATACAATCTACCCCAGTTAGGAGTGTGCAACATATTATCTATAATTCTACAGCATGCATTATATACAAGTTTATAATCTCTATCCAAACGTCAATATTTATTTTAAAATAAAACAATAATATTTAAATGAAATATCTTAAAACTTGTTATTTTAGATTACATACTTAAAAAAATACTAAGTAAACCTTGTCTAACAAAAGGCCTTGTATATTATTATTTTCAAGTATACTTCGTAAAAAAATATATTATCATATATTAGAAAGTCTTTTTTTGTTTTCGTTTCAATTAAATAACGAGCTGACCTGATTATCAGATGTTATAAACAAATAATATAAAGTGGCTGTTATTTCATTAAAACACATAAATTTATTTCAGTGAAATATCTATCTAATCAGCCCGTATCCACCCACTGCTGAGTATAGGCCTCCTCTCGTTCTCGCCAGTCTTTCCGGTCCTGTGCTAATCTAATCCATTGGACCCCAGCGTACCTCACAATGTCATCTGACCATCGGGCGGGTGGTCTGCCTCGAGGTCTTAGCCCTTCTCTTGGATACCATTCGGTGACTGCCTTGGTCCACCTATTTTCGTCCCTTCTTGCCAAATGTCCTGCCCATTTCCACTTCAGCCTGGCAATTCGCATACCTACATCTTCAACTTTAGTACGACGTCGAATTTCGACGTTTGGTATGCGATCTACCAAGCGGATGCCTAGCATGGCGCGCTCCATAGCTCGTTGGGCCACTCGTATTTTATATATGTGCTCCTTCGTGAGCGGCCACGTTTCCGCACCGTATGTGAGTATGGGCAGGACACATTGGTTAAACATCTTGCTCTTCAGGTTTTGGTGGAGTTTAGATTTGAAAACATCTTCCAGTTTTCCAAAGGCACCCCATCCGAGCTGAACTCGCCTAGCGATCTCCTTCAGCTGGGAGCCCCGTTTAAAAGACAAACAATGTCCAAGATAAATGTACTCGTCGACTACCTCTAAGGGGCAGCTATTGACGATTACATTAGGTCTTCGTGACGGAAGATTTGTCATAACCTTGGTCTTGGACATGTTCATCCTCAAACCGACGCTCGCAGACGCTTCGTGCAACTCAGTCAGCATGAGTTGGAGATCAGCAGCGGTCTCAGCTACCAGGATGAGGTCGTCAGCGAACCGCAGGTGCGACATGTGGCGGCCGTTTACAGTGACACCTCTCTTGCTCCAGCTTAAAGTCTTCATTACGTCTTCCAAGACAGAGGTAAATAGCTTCGGTGAGAGAGTGTCTCCTTGCCGCACGCTTCTCCTAATTGGAATAAGGTCGGATAGTTTGTGCATGCGCACCTGCATTGTGGCACTGTTGTATAGCTCTCGGAGGATATTCACATAACGCTTGTCAATGCCGCAACGATGGAGAGAATGAAACACGGCCCAGTGTTCGACACTGTCGAAAGCCTTTTCATAATCGACAAAGGCGAAACACAAGGGCCGGTTATATTATCTGCATCTCTCCACCAGTTGCTTGACAGCGTGTATGTGGTCCATAGTTGAGTATCCACTCCGGAAGCCAGCTTGTTCCACAGGTTGGTATTCATCGAGTGAGCGCGACATTCTGTTGCACAAAACTTTGGCGAACAATTTATATATTTGGGAGAGGAGGCTAATAGGGCGGTAGTTTTGAAGTTTTGTTTTATCTCCTTTCTTATGCAGAATAGAGACGGTGGCATTTTTCCACGCTTTAGGCGCAATACCTTCAGATAGCACTCTGTTAAAAAACTTAGCTAGTGGTTTCAGTACGGAGAGACCCCCTTCTTGCAACATCTCTACGTAAACTCCATCTTCACCAGATGCTTTTCCGCGTTTCATACAGCTCAGAGCAAACCCAATCTCGTCCTCTGTAAGTAGTGGTAGGGTCTCATCCTCCAGACGCTCAACTGGGTTCGCTCTCGGATCCGCAGCATCTGGTGATTCTGGTTCCACTGCTTTTGACTCATATACATCCGAGTAGAACTCTTCAACAGTGCTAATAATCCGGTCTCTATCCGTCACTATTTCACCTAAGTTATTAACAAGTTTATTAATTTCCGGTTTGTGTGTGTTTAACTTTCTTCTAAAAACCTTTGGGCCTCTATTTTCCTTATTGGTTTTAGTTATAATTTTTGTGTTATATTTTCTTAGATCTGATTTAATGTTCTTTCTTATGGTTTTATTAATCTTTTCCAGCTCTCTCTGTTCTTCTTTATTACTGTTTTTCATCTCCCTTTTTTGAACCAATAGAGACAGAGTATGTGATGTCAGCTTTCTTTCTTTTCGCCTTTTCCCACCTAAATGTTTTTTAGTTGTTCCTAAAACAATATTGGTGACTGTGTCACTGTACGACTCTACATCCAGATCTTCCTCTTGAAGCAGTTCAAACCGGTTTGCAAGTTCGAGACGGAAGTCATTACCGAGCAAGAAATAATCTTCTCTTTCGTATCTCTGGTGTTGCGACTTTACCAGGTTGTGTCTCTCTTTCGCTAGGTTACATCTGAACGTAGCTCTTACTAAGCGGTGGTCGCTACTAGTCTTGAAGTTTGCTAGAACAGTCACATCGGTGATATTGTTTTTCTGTGGAGTAAGAATGAAGTCAATTTCATTTCTAGTCCGACCATCCGGGCTGGCCCAAGTCCATTTCCTCGATGTACGTTTTTGAAAAAAGGTGTTCATGGCATAAAGTTTGTGTTTTTCGAGGAAATTGACAAGGGTTTGCCCTCGTGGATTTCGACTTCCTATTCCATACTTTCCAACAGATTTTTCATTTGCTAATGGGGGTCCAATCTTTGCGTTAAAATCACCTATTATAGAAGTATAATAGCAGGGATTTTCGGAGTACGCTGTATCTATTGCCTCATAGAAAGCTTCAACTTCGTCGTCGGGATGGTCAGAAGTAGGGGCGTATACCTGGATTAATTTCAAGGAATATCTTTTATTTAGGGTCAAGGTGGTATAGCAGACCCTAGTGGATACACTTTTTACCTGTTGAACAATAGAAGATAGCCTTTTATTGATCAGAAATCCTACACCCCCGTATGACGAATCTTGCTGTCCACTGTAGAAAAACAGGTGCCCACATGCTAAATTCAAGAGGTTTTCCCCCATACGTCTCACTTCGGACAAACCAACAATGTCCCATTTTATTTGATCTAGCTCCTCTAATAACTCGACAAGCCGATCATCAGTGCTCAAAGTCCTTGTATTAAACGTAGCCAGGTTTATCGTTTGGCAGCCGGGTCTCTGCCGGAGATTCTTCGCACCCTCTGCCCCGCCGGAACCAGAGCCGCTGCCGTAGCTCGGAATAGCGGGGCTGCCGGGGACTGAGGGCCGTACTATATTAGCGTGATTTATCATGAGAGGGGTTTTAAGCCATAAAACACCACGCTGGCCAGTGCGTCTTGGTGAGTTTCCGTAGAGACCTCGTTCGTTAATCAGCAGGGTGCACCACGTGCAGGTGAGGTTGACTTAGGTGGCAAGATGTTTTGTCACCCCTTACACCTCAGTGAAATATGTTTAAACTTAAAATAACGTTTACTTATATAAAAATAGATAATAAAAAAATATTAAAACTAAATCTAGTCTAAAAAAGGGCGTGTATTTTTATTGTTTATTTATCAAGCATTTATCAATTTTTTAATAAAAATAACTAATGAAATGACGGAGCCAACATGATTTAATAGCAGACATGACGTAACAATAATATACCAATATACTTTATTTGACTACGGAACCCTAAAAAAAGGTTAAATCCTGAGTGTACTGATAATGTCTTAACCTTTATTAGGTTTCTGTTGTCAAAAAAGGAATCCTTATAGTTGTGTCATGTTCGTCTGACCGTCTTTCTATCCATCTATCTGTCAATCCGTATGTCTGTAAGTCACAGCCATTTTATACACACCTAGAAGAGAAGACGAATAATATATTTTTTAGTTTCGTGTTTGTTCTCTTTGGATAGGTCTTAAATTACAATGAGGTTTTATTGGCAGTTTTCTATTGGCTATTTGGTTTCGTTTACGAAATATTCGACCTTAAAATAATTGTTTTGCTTGAGTTGCTTGTCTAACTTATAAACCAAGGTTACAAAAAAAATGTAAAACCTAGGTTACTGGCGCATAATACGAATTTTCTAACCAAATTATCACGAATATTTAAAATTTACTAGTCTACGAGATATAGCAATAATGCAATGTGGTTTATTAAAAGGGAGAAATTATGAAGCATGATCTGAAATTTGCTAACAACAACTTATTTATAAAACTTATTATTAAATTGATTAATATTTTGTGATAAAATATACCCTATATAAGAGTTATTCGGTTATCCTAAACCCAAAAATGTATTTATTGTACTCAATTTCATAAAAAGTCTCTGTCGTTACGGAGCTAAGTGGTACCTAACAAACATATTGTTTTGTTATATTAATATTTAGTACAAATTTTAAGCTAACTGACAGTGAAAACAGCATTAGGACCATTTCAGTTCAGTAGAATATTAAAAGATAAAAACAACATTAAAAGAAACCATGTTCTAAGATAGATTATTTCAGAAAACAATAGACTTACAGATACTTTATTATAACATTTATCATATCCAATAACTAAAAAGAAAGAAATAAGTAACGATTGCTCAATTAAATAAATCTGTCTAACCTTAATACTCTGTGTAAAGTAAGGTTTAAAACTTCTAAACTACATTATACTTTTTGAGCCCTAATAATTTGATGTAGATGATTTTGATGTTTTTAAGTTTGATACGCCACCATATTGTGTGCTATTTTGACAGCTAGGTATACATCACATTCAACGATTCAAAAGGAATCTAGGAATTAAGAAAAAATATTCTTCATTACCGACAGTGACTGCGCCGCACGTGTGCGCGCCGCGCCGCTTGCATCACACAAAAGGCCAGCCCTTACATTGTTATTTCCAAGATAATAAAAATTTAAGTAATTTTGTCTTTTACCCTTAAGAAATATAACTTTATGATTTTTAATAGCAGTTAATGCCTGCTTAGCGTAAATATATATAATAATTTTCTAATGGAAAAATTTGGGTCAGCAGTGCGGTGTATACAGTTCAGAAACCTATGAAATATCGCACTCACGTAAACATATAACATAAACATTAAACTAAACCAAACCCGAAACTCAAAAAGTTCCTATAAGTAACATCCTGTACACGAAATTTGGCACACATCCAAAACAGAATTGGTGCTCTACGAATACAACAATAACTATAAATATGACTTACTGTTCTATTTCCGCTGCGTTGTGTAAGTACAGATTCTGACAATTAGTTTTAGGCATTACTGTGTTGTTTTTTAGAATTAATTTCTCTTTTTTATTAATATTTTCGTCTCAATAACTCGACGAATCGCTCCCAAATGAATGAAAACAAACGATACTCGTATGACAGCGTGCGGATATCTGAGGGTGCATTCCGATTCACGATAATATCGATGTGAGCGAGCACAGTGCTAATTAGCGTTCCAATTCAGATATCGCGCTCATGACAGTTGAGTGCTGCAGTTGACTAATAACGCTCGTGAGCGTGATTACAAGATCACAACAACATAACCTCAAAATTTGCTCAATATACAAAGTATTACCCGTGGGCAAAGTAGTCTGTCTAAAAATTGGTCAATTGTCTGTAGTAATATTTGGAAAACTGTACAAAAATCACACACAATTGAATAGCAGTAGCAGTAGCAGTAGCAGTAGCAGTAGCAGTAGCAGTAGCAGTAGCAGTAGCAGTAGCAGTAGCAGTAGCAGTAGCAGTAGCAGTAGTAGTAGTAGTAGTAGTAGTAGTAGTAGTAGTAGTATATAAAAGAACTACACAATCGGATGATGGAATCCCTTCAAGTTTGGGATCATTTGGTTTGTCTTAATGAGATCATGTCTGGTTTCATGTGGTATCAAGGGTCTGATGATGGAGCCGGAAGGTAGTCCCAGGTAATCAACAACAAAATGATGGAACCCCTTCGAGTTTGGGCTCATTCAGTTTGTCTTGATGAGTTATCTAGTGTTATGTGGTATCCAGGGTCTGATGATGGAGCCGGAAGGTAGTCACAAGAACTCAACAACAAAATGATGGAACCCTTTCGAGTTTGTGCTCATTTGGTTTGTCTTGGTGAGTTCTCTGGTTTTATGTGGTATCCAGAGATGATGGAGCTGGAAGGTAGTCACAGGAACTCAACAACAAAATGATGGAACCCCTTCGAGTTTGGGCTCATTTGGTTTGTCTTGACGAGTTCTCTGGTGTTATGTGGTTTTCGGACTCTGATGATGGAGCCGGAAGGTAGTCACAGGAACGCAACAACAAAATGATGGAAAATGGACAAAACTAATTCAGTTGTTATATATGTAGGTTTTATTCACTAAAGTGAGTGAGTGTGTACTATTTTCTTTGGCATAATATATTCTTTCCAATGTTGCCACTAAAAATAAAAAATAATTATGGCTCGGCTTGGCACCGCCTTCAAAAAAACTCTTTCTTATCTTATGTTGTATTTATGCATCATTATTACGTTGGTAATTTCGAAAAAGTGATACTGTTCTGGCTCAATTGTAAATTATGTCATTATTTTTAGTGGTTGTTTACAAAATAACATTTTTATTATGAAGTCGATTTTTTTTTAAAAGATTCCATGAAAATTAATATTACTTAATTTGAATTTTCAATGAAGTCATCTTTTTTTACAAGTTATTACATTAGGTATAATTTATAATTAGATTACAAATGATTTTATCGAACTGTCAGCTTCTGTTAGGGCCCCGCAGAGCAATTGCCTATCTTGTTTCAATAAACAAAAAGCAATATTTCATAGCAATTTCGACTCTATCGCACAGCATTAGTGATAGTAATGATAATCTGATTGAAACCAGGTTAGCTAATAGGACTACAGCAGTGCCACTCCGTATCTTGGCTTCAATCCGATTGTCACTTGTTTCAATCAGATTGTCACTTTCTTCATAGCAATTTCGACTCTATTGCAACGCATTTATGAATTTGACGGATTGAAACCGATATGATCAATATTGCGCAGTGCAGACCACAGAACTTGGTTTAATCAGATTGTTACTCTCTCCATAGCAATTTCGACTCTATCGCAACGCATTAGTGATAGTGACATTGAAAATCGGTTTGAAACCAAGATATATAATAGGACTGCAGAATAAAAGAACATGGAGACTGTGTCTCCTATAAACCAACTAAAAATATGATCAAAAAAATGTCTTCAAAATCTATGTACATGGAAAATGAAGACAATTGGCAAATATTGATATGTAGAGTAAGTAGTTTAAGTATAAGAAAATTGTGAAAATATTTATGTTGATTTTTGACATTCCATGGAATTTGTTGTGTTTGTTTTTTCGTTTCCATGAAGGCATATTTTTGGCTTCAAGTGTGGCAGATTTTGGCAGATTTTTACCCAGTCTGTGGCAGATTCGCCAATAATGAGATGGTCACACTGGATCTAATACTACCGTACCGTATCTCCTTTGTACAGTGTGACCATATTTAGCAGGTTCCTGCGATTTTAGCAGGATTAGACTCTCATTTTAGCTCCTAGCAGGATTTTTAGCATTTTATTGAAATCTAGCATTATTTAGCAGTATCCAATAATGCATCCAATAATAGCAATAATCTAGCAGTGATTTATTGAACGCGTTCTAAAATGCCCCAAAAGTCCACACAGTACGCTCAAGCCTTTATATTTGAGTTTATTGGCTTTCGGAAGCAGCTCTGATGCCAAACTAACAGATAACAGAAAATTTCTGAAGACAAATTGAAACGATGAATTTTATTTAATTTAAATGGTAATGGTAATGGTGGTAAATATAAATAATAATGGTAATGGTATTGGTAAACCCAACATTGTGAATCTTGCGTGGGCTATTATGATTTTACTAATGCCACACACTTATTGTGAACGAATCATTTCACTGATTAACAATATAAAAATCCGGCTTAGAAATAGGTTCAAAAATAAACATGACGATTCTGGAATTTTGCATTCCAAAAACGCAAAAAGGAAATATATGAGAAAATGGGTGTGTGAATTTCGAGCCGACAAAAATATGTTAAAATTATCTCTTAACTCATCATCATTATACAAAGGATTTGCTAAGGACAGTGATAGTGACGAGTGAATTGTGTTGTAAATAGGAATGAACTGGCCAAGTGCGAGTTGGGCCGCGCGCTAAGGGTTCCTTACCACACACTTTTATTTTTCTTATTATAATTTTACTTTAGAGTGTGTAATCATGCCAAGTTTGCCTCTTACGCTTGTACTTATCACCGCTTAGAGCAAAGACAAAATACGTAATAAGTACTTTTGTTGTATAGGGATCCCCCTTTTTTATTATTATTATTTCTTAATTAATCCGCCATAACATTACAGTCATATTCTATAAACATTTTAATATACAGTTCAAAAGATCGTCGTTATCAGTTCTCGCTGCTGGGACACGGGCCTTCTCTCAGAGAGAGAGTGAATGGGCCATAATCCGTCAGATTGTATAGCGCAACATGATACCATTCGGATACTATTGCTCTCCAAAGATACAGTATCGGTTCAAAAGATACAGTCGTTAAACGGTAGGACGGACAAACAGACAGACAGCGTAGGCTTAAAAATATTATAGTCGACCGTTGACACTCTTTGGGTACGGAACCCTAATAAAAATGACATTCTAATCGTACAGATTGGCATTATGTCCATATTTTCTAATGTTTAAGCAATATCTGTGAAAGCAGTAATTTAGCATTATTTGAAGAATGTCTAGCATGTTTTAGCAGTTTTTGTCATTCAGGCTAGCAGAATTTGACATTTGAATCTGGTCACACTGCCTTTGTAGTTTGTGATATATTATTATTTATTGTTTGGTTTGGTTTATTGTTTGTATTTACTGTTCTGTGATTCTCTTCCTTTAATATACATTTATGTGGCGCGTCTGGTGCACAGCCCCGTATATAATATCTATGTACTAACCTAACCTCTTTTCAAAAACCTCCGGGTGAACAGAACGAGCAGCGACGGAATAACCGAACTTAAAATACTCATAGGTACGTAGTATTTATATACTCTTTGACCCGAACAAGAGAAGTAGTGGCTCAACCAAAGAGTATAGTAATATAGGGGGGAACTTTGGGCTCAACTTTCCAATATTTGTAAGTAGATATGAGGCTGTTATTTTTTTCAAAGGTCTTTTAAGGCCTTCACATAAAAAGCCTAAATCTGAAATGGCGACATGCAATAGGTTTCGATAAAAAAATATTTGAATTTTCCATAATTAGGTATCGCTATTTAAACCATACACATTCAGGAGGGGTTGAATAGAGCCTCCCCGCAGGTTAAGGTGCGGCGAATATGTCCAAATATACGTCTAAATTAGCAAATAGTCCCCCTACTTGATACTTTGATACATGATGCGCGGGCACTTTTCCGCAATTAGGCCGTATGTCGGCCCATTTTGCGTGAAGGGTGGTACTGCTAGTCAATGCAGCCACCCGATGTCCTCCAGGAAGGCCAGCAATTCCTGTATCCTGATTCAGGCCTCCTGTAGGGTTCCCGGTGTTCCCAGGAAATGCACTCTCTGGTTCGCCACGCTACTGCACTCCAAGAGCGCATGCGTGGCCGTTTCTTCAGCTTCCATGCATCCTTTGCACAGAGGGCTGTTTGTAATGCCTATAGTAAATAGGTGTTTATTAAGGGCACAATGACCGGTGATTATTCCGACGACTTGTCGGAGCTTATCCCTTTTAAGGTTTAGGAGTTTACGGGAGAATCTCGGATTTAACTCCGGGAATGCCTCCCTCGACTGCCTGCAGTCCTTAATACTCGCCCAGTAGTTTTGATGCAGGTTGTTTGTTCTCTGCCGGATCCATGCTCGGATTTGGCTGAAAGGCAAAGGGATCATCGGTTCTGGACCTGCCGCGCGCAAGTCCGAGCCTCGCCTAGCCAGTACATCAGCCGCATCATTACCTATAGATCCGCTGTGCCCCTTTATCCATTGGAGAGTAACACGGTTGTCTTTACTAACCTCCTCCAGTAGATTGTGGCACTGTATGATTAGCCCCGAGGAGTGTATGTTCTGTTGAAGAGCTCTGAGAACTGCAGCACTGTCTGAGAGTATTCTGATATTAAAATCAGTTACCTTTCTCCGTAGTACTGCAGTTGCCGCCTGGATTATACCTACACATTCCGCCTGAAAGATGAAGTTGTGTGAACCCAGGGTTGCTGCTATGTGTACGTTTAGATCGTCCGAGAACGCGCCTGTTCCCGTCCCTGTTTTCATTTTGGAGCCATCAGTGTAAATCCTAACTTCATGTGTGTTTGAACTATCACTAGACTCCTCATATAGTTGTATTTTATAGCTTTTGACGAATTGATGTTGTTTTGGCACCCTATCGTAGATGGAGACTATGAGTGGGTTTCCCTCTGCATACTCCTCTATGATGTTCGTGAGTGATGCCTGTTTGTTTTGCTTCCAGAGACTTGACTTGTCCCCCACTCTCAGGGGGTGAGCTACTTCTCCCCTCCCCCTACCACACTAAAATCAATGGCAAAGCTTGTACAGTTGAGCCGGGTCTTGCCTTGTATAGATAGTGGATGGCTCAATTGTGAGAGTGTTGCAGGTTCAAGTCCTGTGTTTGTATTTTTGCCATCCTATATTGAGACATGTTGATGCCTAGGATGCTCTAATGAATGAAATAAAAAAATAAACTGTAAGGTTCGCTCTGCTTGTAACTGGAAGATTGTAGCACTCTTGATGATTTGGTTTGCAGAATACAATGGAGTTGTCATAATCAGCCAACATCTGTACACAAGCGAGTAATGTGTGGGAGTATTTGAAACAACCAGTTCTACAACTAGACATTAAAGAACACTCACCGAAGCAAACCCATCTAAACAGCAACATGTGTGACAAACCTGTGAGTGCTTGTAGTCTAAACAGCAACATGTGTGACAAACCTGTGAGTGCTTGTAGTCTAAACAGCAACATGTGTGATGACAAACCTGTGAGTGCTTGTAGTCTAAACAGCAACATGTGTGATGACAAACCTGTGAGTGCTTGTAGTCTAAACAGCAACATGTGTGATGACAAACCTGTGAGTGCTTGTAGTCTAAACAGCAACATGTGTGATGACAAACCTGTGAGTGCTTGTAGTCTAAACAGCAACATGTGTGATGACAAACCTGTGAGTGCTTGTAGTCTAAACAGCAACATGTGTGATGACAAACCTGTGAGTGCTTGTAGTCTAAACAGCAACATGTGTGATGACAAACCTGTGAGTGCTTGTAGTCTAAACAGCAACATGTGTGATGACAAACCTGTGAGTGCTTGTAGTCTAGAACAACAACAGAGGAAAACTAGGGAGAGAAATAATAAATATGTGTGTGCTTTTTGTGACTATAAGTCAGTATCTTCTGGTAATATACAAATACATGAAAAAACACATACTGGAGAGAAACCATATGCATGCACTTTGTGTGATTATAAATGTATAGCAGCAGGAAATTTAAAAATACATATAAAAACTCACACTGGAGAGAAACCATATGCATGCACTTTGTGTGATTATAAATGTATAACAGCAGGAAATTTAAAAAGACATATAAAAACGCACACTGGAGAGAAACCATATGCATGCACTTTGTGTGATTATAAATGTATAGAAGCAGGAAATTTAAAAATACATATAAAAACGCACACTGGAGAGAAACCATATGCATGCAATTTGTGTGATTATAAATGTGGAGTAGCAGGACATTTAAAGAGACATGAAAAAACACATACTGGAGAGAAACCTTATGCATGCACTTTGTGTGATTATAAATGTGGAGATGCAAGCTATTTAAAAAGCCATGGAAGAACACATACTGGAGAGAAACCATATGCATGCAATATGTGTGATTATAAATGTAGTCAAAATGGTTATTTAAAATATCATATGATAACACACACTGGAGGGAAACCATATGCATGCGCTATGTGCGATTATAAATGTAAACGAGCAAGAGATTTGAAAAAGCATAATATGAGATCTCACATAGGAGAGAAACCATATGCATGCACAATGTGTGATTATAAATGTATAGATGCAAGCTATTTAATAAGCCATGGAAGGACACATACTGGAGAGAAACCATATGCATGCGCTATGTGCGACTATAAATGTAGGCAAGCAAGTGATTTGAAAAAGCATAATATGAGATCTCACACAGGAGAGAAACCATATGCATGCACAATGTGTGATTATAAATGTGGAGATGCAAGCTATTTAAAAAGCCATGGAAGAAGACATACTGGAGAGAAATCATATGCATGCACAATGTGCGATTATAAATGTAGGCAAGCAAGTGATTTGAAAAAGCATAATAGGAGATCTCACACAGGAGAGTAATCATTGCATGCACTTTGTGTGATTATAAATGTGGAGATGCAAACTATTTAAAAAGCCATGGAAGAACACATACTGGAGAGAAACCATATGCATGCAATATGTGTGATTATAAATGTGGAGATGCAAACTATTTAAAAAGCCATGGAAGAACACATACTGGAGAGAAACCATATGCATGTGCTATGTGCGATTATAAATGTGGAGATGCAAGCTATTTAAAAAGCCATGAAAGAACACGCAGCATGTCTACATTTAAATTTTATAAATTTTAAAAAGGCATATAAAAACACACTGGAGTTAGACCATATGCATGCAATATGTGTGATTTTTACATACAGGTATATACGAGCACGTAATTTAAAACTGCATATTTTGAGAAACACACACATGAGACAGGCGGCGATCAGAACATCAGTTAAGGCGCTCTTCTAGGGCAGTATATAGGTATGAAAACATTTCCTCAGCCCCCGCAAATGTTTCGAGCGTAAAGACGCAACGAGCGAGAAACACGGTGCGAGTGGGGAGGCCCCCGCGCTTTTGGGCATGCCACAATATAGTAAATGCAGAAAGCGTATCTTCTGCATTTACTATATTGTGGTATGTCGATCGGGTTAGGGTATAATCTGATTAAGCTTTTCGCTATATTGGGTGGGTACGAAAGAGAAAATAAATTTGCTTTTCTACTGAGTATGTTTAATTGTTATGTAGGTACCTAGGTCTGAATTATTATTGTAATTGCAATCTAATCTTATACAGGGCGGTCGCACTCCGCAACAAGTACAAATAAATTCAAGGACCCAATATTCGGGTCTGTTCAGTCAAGTGTCAAGCGTGCGCTCTATGGGTCGTGCGCCTTGTACTTAGCGATAGAGCACCTACTTACGTAAAGTTATTGAGAAACTTTATTCGTGTTTTAATTATGGGTACCAAGAAGAAAGCTAGAAAGTACTGCATAGCATTCGGTTGTTTGAATAGTGATAGAAATGACGAATTGTCATTCTTTACGCTTCCAAAGGATATTGAAAGGTAATAAATTGTAATACCTATTATAGGTCCTAGTTATGTAGTTAGATATTGATATTTATTTATTACGTAGGTTCTTATAGTTTTATGTTATTTCATTTGTGTTCCATACCGAAGCTACGCATATTTAAGGTTTTTCCACGCAGAAATAAAGGCGTTTATTAAATCGATCAATGTAATTTTATAATTGATTAAAGTAGGTATTGTTGATCGGAAAATGAATTACTATGCTGACTTAGTAAGTAGCCTACAACTAATTAGGAATTTATATAATATATGTCTCGTATAATACCTACCTACTTTTAATACCTTTTATTACGTAAGTAGCAATTTATTTTTCACTCATTAAAAAGCATGGAATTCAGACAGGCACCTTTATTCATCAAAGTGCAATACCTATAGGATATAATCATAATCAACCAACGAAACGTAGGTAGGTATCTCACTAAAGTTATCGGCGGTCTGAAAACGGGTTAGGTAGGTAGTAAAAATGAGGTAGTAGGTCTATTCTGATAAGAATGTCATTGTATGTAATAGAACTATTTTAATTTATAGTAATAATTAATAACATAATACATTATTACTTATTTATCCTTTTACAATATCTAAGTCATAACATATCACAGAATAATTAGTAGTACAAGTACCTAGTCATATCTTAATACAACCCTACCGAGCGAAAAAGGGACAGAGCGATTCTGAAACGGTTAGAGCAATGGAAGTTCTCGCGCGTTGTGATACGGTACATTCTAGCCTGAACGCGGTGGGCGAGCGCCTTCTAGGTAAATATAATTGAAAGCTTGCAGCGCCGTGCGAGTTAAATTGCACTTTATAGCGTTGTAGCTAGAGTCGCTATTTATTTAAATGACTTTACTCAGTTAGTCTTCTGTACGTGTACTATTATTTATTCTGTGTCTTATAATAAATATTCAAAAGTTTGTGTCAGTTTTTTTTTTTTAATTACGTACTAGGCAATCGTTTCAGATATAAACATTCATATTTGTTAGTATACCTATATGTGTCTGTTACCATTAAGCTCTGATATGGCTGAATGGATTTTGATAAAATTGTGTATATGTTATCATCATCATCCATCATCATGTCTCCACGCAGATAAAACCACAGGCGCAGCTAATAAACGTATAGCTGTAATAATATCATACTAATAAAGTTTGTGTGCCTATTTATGATTGAAACTATGTTATCTATATCAGCTGAACGGATTTGGAAGAACGGCTAAAATTTAAAAAAGTGTGATATGGCATATTATTATTAATGTGTGTATAAACTAAAATGTTTCACAATATTTTCACTCTGTAATGTCGTACGGGTTATTGCTCTGGGACAATGCTGCCGACACCAATATAATTTTTGTAGTACAGAAACGAGCTGAAATGGCTATCTACGAGTATAGGCTTAGCCCTAGAGAATCGCTAAGAAACGACTTTTCACAAATGAAAATTTTAACATTGCCTTGTTTGTATGTTCTCTTGGATATTCTGTACGCTCGGAAACATTTAAACAGGATTACAACATGCGGACAACGTCATAACTATGAGACAAGGCACAAGTATAAACTTGTGCTATGAAAAACTAGGCTATCAAAAATGTACCGATCCTTTTTTAAAAACTATGTTCGTTTTTATAATTCACATGGACTGAATAATTTGTGCGAGTGGATAATTTTTGATTAATACACTATTTTATCACAAAAGGCTGCATTGTTTTTGATGTTTCATGAGATCTTGACAGAATTGAAACGACGAACAAGGTCTAGATCTTGCTGCGATGTGGCGGCCGATCGGCTTAACATGGTGTAAGTGGTGTAACTTAACATGGTGTAAGTGAGAGGCGGCTTGTGCCGCCTCTCACTTACACCATGTTGAGTGGATCGGAATATTTTAGTTGCTTCTCTTTAGATTTCATCATCATTATCAGCCTAGATATCTGTCCACAGCTGCACGTAGGCCTCTTCTTATGAAAAAAATACTATTAATTCAAACTGACAGCGTATTTAAAACTAAAGTAAAAACTAAAGGACTTTAATGCAAAATGCATATTAGGTATTAGTGTTAAAAGATTTTTTAGTGTGACAAGGCTTCATGGCTGAATTTGGACTGTACCATAAGTACTAAACTCTAAGATAATTTTTACAGCATTAATTTACTTTAATTCTTTAATTTATAGATATTTTTATTGGTTATAATAGATTTGTATTTTATGTTTTCTCTATTGACGCTCATAAGTGTACCGTGTTGTAGCTATATTGAAATAAATGAATTGAAATTGACAATCATACTCAAATATAAAAACAGAAACAAAACTAATCAAATTAGAATGACATGGAAATTAAAATCAGAGTTCACATCAACGGTCTGCTGATGGTATTTATTTCTTCTCATCAAAGCACAGCATTTTTTTGTGAAATCCTCGCCATTTATACGGCACTTTTTCGACCTTTTCATGCTTCATTATCAATCAAAGACAAAAATAATAAATATTGACATATATACTTTAAAAATATGTGTTTTTGTAGCAACCATCTTAGCAGCACAAACACATATACACAAAATCACTTGCACAGGTGTATTATTGAAAAAAAAAAACTATGGTATGAAACGAACGTGTGTAGATGCGGCAATGCCATCTAAACTCAAGGGTCTCGTGTACAGGGTGTCCCAGAAAGTGGTGATAAGCGGAAATTCCGAAGGTAAAGCACCTCCTTTCAAATCCCCCCCCCCCCCCCCTCCCTTCTGTTCCATGATTTTTTATATTTTAGGAGTTATTCCATATGTTATATGTAACTAAAATAATTGAAATTATTGACAAATAATACAAAACAAAAATATCATAAAAAAATAGTTTTTTTTGTTGTTGATGTTTTCATATATCTTCTTCAATTTACAGCAGATAGTGGAAAAGTGAAAAGCTCGACATTTTTATAGTACCGATAATAGGTGGATCGTAAAACAGTGGTCCAGCAGCCTTATTGTCTAACTCTGGTGATAATGAAACTGACGTTCATTTACACCATTATGAACATGAATCTCCCAATTCGAATTGTCTAACTATCCACCGGTGATCTCCTCGGTGATCTTCACCGAGTCCCCACTATCAGCTGTTTTTAAGCGAAATGAATGAACGAAACATCATATTTTGACATATATTGGTATTGTCTAAATTTTCATCGCCACCGAGACATGTCAAATGAAAAAGGTTGCTCTGTCCTAACCTTTCGTATCAACTGGCTTTGAGTTTGTGACGAAATTATAGTTTTATTGAATTAAAAGTTGACTGTTTGCGTAAGTTCAAAGGGAAGGGGTAATCTAGGTATCATAATTAATTGCGGTTTATTAATTTCAGGCATTAATTCTCCGAAATTTCGACTTCCAAACTTGCGAAAGTCAAACAGAAAATTCACTGGTTTTTAACACAAAAACATAAAATGAAGAATATTTTGATGGGTGAATTTGAAACTGCAGAAAAACAACATCTCCAAACTAATGGACAGGCTCTCAAGCCCCTAATATTGGTGCTGACCATGTGGCTATTATAATATCTATGGATGTTCAATGTTTAACAACAAATATCAACAAAATAGACCAATAAATTATTATCTCTATGCACTTCAAATCAGAAAAGTTTTGATAACAAGGTGGACAGTGGAAACTAAATATTTCCCAAGTAACACCCAGGTGGACAAAGGTAAGCTATTGTAAAAAAAAAACTTTCCACGGTTCACCCAAGTGGTCGTAAGAGATGAATTGGCTAGTGCCCTGACTGAGAGTCAACAAATGGTTGCAAGTTCGAATCTCGCAAGGTGCAATCATTTGTGTGATGAGCACAAATTATTGTTTCTGAGTCATTGATGTAATATTGGTTTATATCTATGTATGTTTATTTATAGAATATTTTTGATGAGAGAATTTGTAGCCAGCTGCAGAAGAAAAACATCTCCAGAAGGTTTTGAGGAACAATCACAGGCCTATTTACACCCTAGACCATTCATTATGAAAGAATTTGCAAAAATAACAGTCAAAATGTATTAAAAGTATTGACAAAAGATATCATATTAACAATTAAAACAAAATAAGTACAAAACCTAAAATGATACCTTTATAGGTAATCAGTTAAAATTTCATCGGGAACTGCCTACTTTCAACCCATATCTAATGCACCTTTTTTTTATTACGTTTTATGCAATTGTTTGACCATGATCTCACCTGATGGAAAGCGATGATGTGGTCGAAAGTGTAGCACCCTTGCCTAGTAGATACCTATTCACTCTTGACTTGAACACACCTGGATTCATTATATTTTACCAGAAACTGACGAGGGCAGGGCATTCCACTTTTTTGCAGATCTTACAATGAATGAAGAAGCGTAACGCTTCGTGCTTGTGTGTGGTATTTCTATCATAAAAAGGTGCCGCTTTGCCAATATTCTAGTTTGTGCGGTGATAAGCGAATCAGATTGTGCAGTTCTTATGCTCACTCTTTGTCATATTTGTCGTTCAAAAAGGAGGTGAAAAATTCATTTTGTCATTTACATTCAGTGCCACTACATTTGGCAACCAGTTGGCCGAGTGGCTAGTGTCCCTGACTGAAAGTCAACCAATGGATGCGGGTTCGAATCCCGCAAGGTGCAATCATTTGTGTGATGAGCAGAAGTATTTGTTTCCGAGATATGAATGTAATATTCATATCTTTGTCTCATATCTATTGTCTAGTACCCATATTTAGTGCATTCAGTGTGTTTATGTCAGCGTACAATACATAGAAAGTTTTATAAATTTTTCTTATTTGTTCCAGATTGAGTGACATGAATACTACTGGCATTTACTCTGGTTTGGAGATTGCTGTAAGCTATAAGACTGCCGATTGTTTTACCGCTACTTCTATATTATATTATGTACAATGTACGATTTACTTCTAAATATATACAATAAAAGTTATCTATCTATCTATGTTTGTTGTTATTTTTTAACTACAAATTATTATGTAAGTAGAAACATACATTGATACCTATGAAATAGTATGTCACAAGCGACATACCTACCAACTGATTCACAGACAACACACAGCCTAAACCGGTGGACCTAGAGATTTGCAATTTGGAGGAAATATTTCTTTAAATTTCGAACGAGGCTGGCAATGTTTGCACATGAGCAAAGCCTCGGCATGCAGCTAGTTTTAGCATAAATACAGACTGGGTATGGATAGAGAAACAGAAAATTAAACAAATTTTATTAAATAGCATGTTTATTTTATTGTAAAAACCTTTCTAAAAAAATATAACGGGCAAGTGTCTTTATTAAATAAGGAGTATACATAAAACATTCTAAAAACTTACAAGCCATTACTGGCTCACTGGTAGCCCACTAATTACAATGTAATTATATAGTAATTCACAACAACAAAGTAAATATTTCCAACACACCATTTTATTCAAATGTTATAAAAAAAGTGCAATAACTAGGTATATACCTACATATTATAATACAAATATAACAAGTAGATTTGACAAGCAGCATCCTTTTGCATTTTATGGACATGCTATGAATCTCTTCCCGCTGCAATCCGACTTGAAATGATTCTGTTTACTGTGATAGACAGGTACTGAACTGAATCTGAAAATAAAGATATAGCTATGATCATTTGTCATTATCTACATAACAAGTACTACATTGTCAATATTGTAATATGCAGTATTACTTTAGTAGAGTTAGATCAAATTTGTAAACAATTCAAAAGAGAGGTTAATTTGTTGTACCTACAGCTACATCAGACTTTGTGATAGTTGGAAATGTTCATACTTGACACAGGTGCAAGCTGCAGCCCATCTCCTGAACCACGGCTGGTGCTCAAAGCACACGTGGGGTGAGAAGGGATGGACCTATTATTAAGACGAGCCCACAAGGCACCTTTACGGTTTCATTAACCGTTTATATATTTATCGTTTATATATTATTCATTAATAGTTATATTAACATTAACAGTTTCTTAAGGTGGTGTCTAACTGTGTAGCTAGAGTATTATATAGTCAATTAATTACCTATGTGACTAAATATAGACAGATAACTCTTTATTGTACACCAAAAATATACAATGTCCCGCTTGGGGGGTGTGTATTATGCATTTCTCCCTGCCAGCCTTTACCCAAGCCAGTCAATAATAATTATTAGGTATGTACCTACCTAGTTAATAAATATTATACAAAATATAGGTACCTACCTGCGGGACTACAGAAAGCTTGAGTTCTGTTGATGAATGTTTTCTTCTATTGGGGAATGTTTTACAGAAGTCAACATTGGTTATGCAGCAGTATTTTATCTGTATATCTCCTTCTTAGTTTGTGCTGTGAAGTAAAATGACACAAAACATAACCGATTATGTATGCATTGAAATGAGGTAAAAATCCATTAAAATATGTATGTTGTTGATGAGCATTTGTGAAAATGCATATACCTAGTATATATGTCTATGTACCTAGTAGGTAAATTAAACTAGATTCGAATAGGTGCATAGATAATATTCATTAGTCCACCAAAACTCCTGTAGCCAAGCCAAAGACTTAGAACTTGCGATATATTTGTTCAAAGTTTCGATCTAACTCTATGACCAATTGTAGGTCTATGCAAAGACCACTTTATCAGATGACATTCTGAAATACAATATGGTACATAGGTACGTATTTGTTGCTAAATCAAGGCATATTTGTCAATTTTATATCCGAAAACGAACATAACTTCGACATACATTATATCTCACAAAGCAATTCCACTTTTAGTTTATCCACGTTTCGCACAAACTCACACAAATCTTGTGACTATAACCTACCTATTTAATATTTGTTTTTTTCCATTTGATTTTCATTTAAATAATGAATGCTAAAGTAAACAACAAACAAACACATACTTTAGGTCCAGAATAAATAATAACTTGCAAACCAACGTTTCGTTCTACGCAACGTCAGGCTATAATATACTTGAATATTATTTTTCATACTCATTCTACTACAGCTACAACTCTTAAATTTGGTGGTGACGGATATTTTTGTAAATAATGAAAATATAAATAACTAGCTTAAAAGCTAAAAAAACATGCCTGCGCTGCCAAAAAAGAGCTTTTGCCAATACATTATATACTGTTGAAATGTGCCTAACAAGGCCTTCAATTTGATACTCACATTGTAAAATAGGAAGTTTTTTTTTTCGGTTTTGATAATTTAACATACTGCCGCCACATTGAATGTTTTCAAAAAAAAAATATAACCTATATTACTCAAAAGGGTTGTAAGGATTCTAACGATACCCCATATGTCTAAATCTGTTCAGGCATTTAAAAGTTATGGTGGAATAAAAAAACTCACATACATACAAACATACATGAATGCTAAAAACATTACACTTCTTTTTTGGGCAGTCGTGTAAAAATAAGGGGCGCTCATATTAATACAAGACGTGTTTTACCAATGTTTTTTTTTGCTGCCTTAAAAACGGTTATACATACAAACGTCAAACTTGGTGTGACTAAAGAGAGACCCCCAACTTTAGCCAGCTGTTTGGTCGGTTGTCATTTTCAATTTTCATTTGCGCATTAAATGAACATACCAGTTTTTTCAATTCTCTCATTTTACTAGTACCACGTTGCTCAATCGCGATTGATTTATCTTCTTATGGAGTCTGAAAAGTACAAAATAAAATTGAGGTACAAATAGCTTACTTCCGCCAAAACTGTAAGTCAGACAAATGATAAATGGTAAAATTAACACAAGTAAAACCCCACGCTAAACAAAACCCTCCCCCAGATTGAACTAATGAAAAATATAAATGAAAGAAAAGCTAAGGCCGGGAGGCCAAACAAAAAAAAACACTTATATACAAATAATATATATAATTAGAAATTTTAAGACATTGCAATAATAGGTATACATTGTTGAACGACCAAACCAACTTAGTTTCATCACCTTTGTTGCGTATTTTCATTGGAAATGCGTCATAAGTAACAGGCGGCGATGAAGTAATCGTAAATATGGTGCAATAGTGGCATGACCTTGCGGATTCATAGCGATTCATTCTGGCTTAAACTGGTTCGCGGCGATGCAGCAGTGCAGTCGCACTAGCTCAGGCGCGTGGCCTATATAAGGGAATTTGTCACCATTGCTCAGGCACTCTCAGTCCAGCATTCAACGAGTCAACATCACCCGAAGATGCCTCGTGCAGATAAGTGTTTCGATACTTGTATTTGGGTAGGGTTTGTTTAGCTTGGGGGTTTTTTATAGTGTATATATATTTATATATATTATTTGTATATAAGTGTTTTTTTTTTTGGCCTCCCGGCCTTAGCTTTTCTTTCATTTCTATTTTTCATTAGTTCAATCTGGGGGAGAAATCTTTTGTTTAGCGTGGGGTTTCACTTGTGTTAATTTTATCATTTGTCTGACTTACAGTTTTGGCGGAAGTAAGCTACATATTTTTATTTTGTTTCTTTTTAAATATGGATTTCCGCAAAGTAACGCCTGAATCTATCAATTAGAGAAATATTTATTTATGGTTAAACTAAACTTCTTGAGCACTGCAGTGCGATTATGTAATGTTGATCATGACGGTTTCAAGCCGTCAAATTCAATAATGCTTTACGATAGAGTCGATTTTGCTATGAAAAAAGTGATAATCCGATTGTAACCAAGTTCTGTAATTGGGCCACTGGTATCCCTAACTCGATGGAAACCCAAATAATTTATGGAGACACGTCAAAATATGGCACTTACATGGTAAGCTAGGATTATCTTTTCTAGTCGGGTAATACGAGAAAACAAACTGCAAAATTCGCTTATATTTTAGTTAGGCTCTGAAAATAACTAATTACACATTATACGAACGTTTTCTATGGCAAATACTTCGACAAACTTAAGAAAACATGCTCACTTACCGATAAAAAGTTATGGCTTCATTTTACTGCTCAGGTCGGTTTGTACAACATAACATACAACAACGCTCCATAATACTGCTAGTATGAATTATCTGTTTCACTGAGAAATGTACACAATTAGTAAATAAGCGTCACAAATTCAGTTTTACAAATAATTTGCTATCAATTTACCGCAAGCTGACATTACATTGTTTATGTTGGGAGCCATTGATCACTGGCTCCCAACAAAAACAGGCGTATACGCGAAAGGGATAAAAAATATGCATATTCGTCCCGCTCATTCTTACTGTTTTAATGGTATGTATGTCCTTCTCTCATTATTATTGCTATTCAATGACAAGTCTACAGTAGGTTAATACTCGCGTCTACAGTCGATAATGTTTCCTGTGGCCGTATTACAGAACTTGGTATCAATCAGATTGTCACTTTTTCATAGCAATTTCGACTCTATCGCAAGGATTTAGTGATAGCGATATTAGCAATCCGATTGAAACCAAGTTCTGTGGTCGGGGCACTGAATACGAAAACTGTCACTGAAAAAGTTTTCTTGTTTCAATCAGATTTTCATTATCACTATCACATAACCTCTGTCTCCACTCTGTCACGCGCGGTGCGTTAGAGTCGATATTGCTATGAAAATCTGTTTGCAACAAGTCATATTGCCCTACAGGTGGTTTTGGGGGTTGCCTAGAGTACGTAGTAGTACCTAACCACTAACTAACTAGTCTGTCTGTGGCACATATTTCCAAAAATAATGTAAATACTACCGTACTACATAAAAGTAAAACATATTTCGTTGGCAACACTGCTTCAAGTAATATTGTTTGGTTTGTTGTTTAATTTAAATTCTCATTTATGGTATTTAATTTAGTGTTCTTCTTGCAAAGTCTCAGTATGGCTTTAGAAAGGGCAAGAGCACTATGGATAGCCTGGGTATATTTACTACCGATATAAGACTTGACTTTACTCGGAATGAATCTGTTGTTGGTGCTTTCCTAGATATTTCTGCAGCCTATGATAATGTTCAGCTTCCCCTTCTTAAGAATAAGTTTAGTCGGTTGAAAATTCCAGTATAGATAAGTAATTTTGTAATGAACCTTCTTTCAGAGAGATACATATTCCTCCACTGTAGTGACCCCTCGATTTCTTCAACTAGAACCATATAGCGGGATTTACCTCAAGGCTCTGTCCTCAGTCCTCTCCTTTATAACGTCTATACATATGATCTAGAATCCTCAATTGGTCTCTGCCGCATTCTTCAATATGCGGATGACATTCTTTTATATAGTACTCATCATAAAATTAATGATGCTAGTAACTGTATTTCCCTTTCCCTTAAATATTTAAATGTTTGGCTTCATAAAAATGGCTTGGATCTCTCGCCTTCTAAGAGTAATATCGTTATCTTTTCTCGTAAGAGAAATCTTCCTGATATAAACATTACTGTTAATGAGAGCAGAATTCCAGTTAAAGAGTCCGTAAATTCCTCGGTCTCTTGTTGGACAATAAGTTGTCTGGACGTTTGCATTGTGAATATATTGCAAATAAGTGTGAGAGGAATCTGAACATTTGTCGGGTGTATGGTGGGGTGCTCATCCTATTAATCTTAAACTTTTATATAACGCTATAATTCGTAGCGTTTGAGATTATGGTACTTTTCTGCTTGACCCTGCTTGCCAACCCTGGCTTAAGAAAACTTGATTTAATTCAGTCAAAGTCACTTCAGATTATTGCAGGTGCGATGAAGTCCTCTCCAATCAATGCACTCCAGGTGGAGTGTGTTGATCCTCCTCTCCATCTTCGCCGACATTTTCTTTCCTACAGATTCTTCTTTCGTTTTATTCAATTTTCTAATCATCCTCTTATACCCAAGCTTCAACTTCTCTATCAATACGTTTATACCTCCCGTTATTGGAGATGTAAACACCATCCTCTGTTTCTCAAAAGTTTCATAGTTTATAAATCCCTTAAAGACCCTAGATACAGGTCTCCAAAACTCCCAATTTTTTATTTTGATTACGATATTGTTACCTTTCATCCGCAAATAATTTTAGAGTTTGATATCTGCAAAGGTGACCTTTATGCTGATGAGCATTTTTTGAGAGATCTTGCACAGGGATTGGCTTGGTCGGCATACAATATTCACAGATGCCTCAAAATTATCGCCAGTTGGATGTGTTGGTTGTGGTGTTTTCCATGCTCAATTCGACATTGTCCAAAAAGTTAAGTGTCCTCCTGAGTCGTCAGTGTTCACCGGTGAATGTTTGGCTATTCTTGAAGCGGTTAAATATGTCCTTCTCTTCAAACTTCGTCGTACTATTATCTTCTCAGATCCACGTAGTTCCCTCCAATCTTTGCTTTCTAATCCATTTTCTTCTAAATTTCTTTCAATCTTCATATCAAAAAGTCTATTTCTGAATGTCTCCTTAAAGGCTTAGACGTAGTTCTTGCCTGGGTGCCTGGGCATGTTGATCACTCTGGTAATGAGCGTGTCGATAGAGTGGCCAGGGAAGCAGTTTCTTGTGGCGATAAGATTCCTTTTATAAATTATAACCAGGACCTTATTTGCCGACCAAATTTTTTTTTATTAAATTCTTGGTGTATAAACTGGAGACCTTCTAGCAAATACAAAGGTTCTGGTTTTGCTATAATTCAGCCTGACATCCCTAGTAAACCATGGTTTGCACGGTGGCACTTCAGCAAGCTTTTTACATCTTCAATCATTCGTATGAGGCTGGGTCACTGTTGTATCCCTACTCATTTGCAAAAGATTCATGTTAAAGATTCTTCAATATGTGAATGTGGTCTTGATGAAGGGATCTCAATCATATTTTCTTTTCATGTCCGCTACTGAATCATTTCTCATTCTTTCAGTCTCTTATTTCACTAGAAGTTTCATTGCCAACTCATATAACAGAACTTTTATCATCCAATAGTCGTAATATTTATATGTCTTTAGTTCAATTCCTTTCATTCAATAATCTGAAACTTTAATAAGTATTTGTGTATATTGTAGTTTTATAAATTATAGTTCATATGTATTTATATATATTTAATTCATTTATGTAGTTCTCCTATGTTTGTAAAATTCATCAAATTAATCTGGTCTTGTTAACGTTTCTAAATTTCCTGTACTAGTAAATTATTTATAAACTTTTTGACGCGAAGCTACATGACTCTGGCAGAAATGTGAAAATGAAAAAAGACAATTGCCACAAAAAAAAAACTTTCGTTTGGCTCGTCTGCGGCCCGACCACATAACTTGGCTTCAATCGAATTCTCAATATCGCAACCACTAATGCCTTGCGATAGAGTCGAAATTGCTATGAAAAAAGTGAGAATCCGATTGTAACCAAGTTCTGTAATTGGGCCACTGCAGCCCGACCACATAACTTGGCTTCAATCGGATTGTCAGTATCGATATCACTAATGCCTTGCGATAGAGTCGAAATTGCTATGAAAAAAGTGATAACCCAATTGTAACCAAGTTCTATAATCGGGCTGCAGCAGTGCGATTACGTAATGTTGATCATGACAGTTTCAAGCAGTCAAATTCAATAATGCTTTGCGATAGAGTCGATTTTGCTATGAACAAAGTGACAATCCGATTGTAGCCAAGTTCTGTAATTGGGCCACTGTTCACATAAACGTTGGAGGACGCACGGCGGCCCGACCACATAACTTGGCTTCAATCGAATTCTCAATATCGCAACCACTAATGCCTTGCGATAGAGTCGAAATTGCTATGAAAAAAGTGATAATCCGATTGTAGCCAAGTTTTGTAATTGGGCCACATATGATCGAGCGATAATCGATACGTAGTATCTCTACCTAGTCTGTGGTAACCTCACTTTAAAAAAACCTCCGGCCGAGCAGAATGAGCTGCGACGGAATTCCCGAACAAGAAAAGTAGTAAGTCCTATGTCTATCACATAATATCATAGGGAGCGAAGCGTAGCGAGCTCCAGCCTTCGCTTCTGGTTGCTTCTATCACGGTCAAGTCGGGTCGCGGAAGGACGGTAGAATCTATGTATGTACACATGTACTTAGGGGGGAAGATGGTTGAGTGGAAGACCCTCACCCTATAATGGAGGGTAGCGGAAACCCATAATTTTTGAGAAAAAGCTAAAAATATTTTTGAGGTTAAGTATGAAAAAACGTAAGTATGTATGACAAAGCTAAAACAATAAACCACGAAGACAAAGGCGGGAGCTCGCTACGCTGCGCTCCCTCTTTCGTTTTCTAACCTATCATGGCCAAATCGGGCTTCCGCCTAGCGCCTCTAGCGATGTATAATGATACAATACGAACTGAAATTATACAAAGTAAAATGCATTCAACTATGAATGATTTGCTAAATATACTTGTAATAATAAAACGCCGCTGATAATTGGTTCGCCGCACGTAGTGAAGAGAAATTACCCCTACATTAATGATTTATTTTTCATACGATTTTTCATACTTAACCTCAATATTTTTTTAACCCCTCCTTTCAGGGGTAGGGGGGGTTATCCCTCTCTCACCCCCTCTCCTCCCCTAAGTACATGTGTACATACATAGATTCTAACGACTATCCTTAATCTAATTTGTATGTGCTACAACTGCTACTGCTGGTTATATAAGAATTTTTGTTAATAGTAGTAGTGTTGCCAATGACTTTCAATTTACTGTGTGTGTGTGTGTGTGTGTTTGTTGTGTGTGTGTGTGTTGTGTGTGTGTGTCCCCCTTCAGATGCCACAAATTTATTGACCGGGTTCTTTTTTATAAATATAACCATATTGAGGATGGCAGTCGTAGGCACTCCAATAATCGGTGTGGATTTCAGAGCCCTCCTCAACATGCTTTTGTATTACTGGCACCAGTATTTCTGCAGATCTTTCATCGTTGGGACTACGGAATAGAAAAAACAAGTGGAAGTGGTTCACTACACCATGTACATTAGAACCGCTGTCGCCAAACTCAAACAAATAAAGTAAACGTCCTGTTCTGCATTACTACACTTATTCATTACTTGCACTGTTACATTAACAAACTCTTCTGGTAATTGGGTGTGTATTATTGAGACGATTTAAGCTCATGAATGAAATTTGAAAATAATGCGTTAACGATTGCTAGAATTTCCAACACGGAACAGTTGGACAGCTGTCCCCGGGCTAACAACACCTAGCTTGGTCGGAAGTACTTCCCGTAATGATGGAGGAGCTTCAACAGTGGATACTTAATACCTATACCTACCTACCTATCCACTCCTACACCTTTACCTCCACAGAACTATCAACATTTATAACAATAAGTAATAAAATAATTCACTTTTACATAATTGTTTATTCGGTTACAATATCTAAGTCATATTATATCACAGAATAATTACTAGTACAAGTACCTAGTCATACCTTGATACAACCCTACCGAGCGTAAAAGTGACAGAGCGATTCTGAAACGATTAGGGCAATGGAAGCTCTCGCACGATGTTATACGTTACATTCTAGCCTGCATGCAATAGGTGAGCGCCTTCTAGGTAAATATAATTGAAAGCTCGCAACGCTGTGCGAGTTAAATTGCACTTTATTGTGTTGTAGCGAGTTAAATGACTTTACTCAGTTATCCTTCTGTACACACATTTTTTTTTTATTTTTTTTTATGACTCGCATGGTCCAATGAATTAAATAAAAAATCTATTTAGTAAGGTTTGTTCTGCTTGTTACTGGAAGATTGTCACACTCTTGATGATTTGTTTTTGATACAACAGAGTTGTCATAATCAGTCAACATCTGTACACAGTGAGTAATGTGTGGGAGTACTTGAAACAACCAGTTCTACAACTAGAGCGACATTGAAGAGCACTCACTGAAGCAACCCCATCTAAACAGCAACATGTGTGACAAACCTGTGAGTGCTTGTAGTCTAAACAGCAACATGTGTGACAAACCTGTGAGTGCTTGTAGTCTAAACAGCAACATGTGTGACAAACCTGTGAGTGCTTGTAGTCTAAACAGCAACATGTGTGACAAACCTGTGAGTGCTTGTAGTCTAAACAGCAACATCTGTGACAAACCTGTGAGTGCTTGTAGTCTAGAACAACAACAGAAGCAAACTAGAGAGGGAAAAAAAATTGGGTGTGATTTTTGTGACTACAAGTCAGTATATGCTGGTAATATAAAAACACATGAAAGAACACACACTGGAGCAAAACCATATGTATGCTCTATGTGTGATTATAAAAGTGGACATGCAGGTGATTTGAAAAATCATATGAAAACACACACAGGAGAGAAACCATATGAATGCACTATATGTGATTATAAATTGAAACGACTAGGTGATTTGAAACAGCATATGAGAACACACACTGGAGAGAAACCATATGAATGCACTATGTGTGATTATAAATGTGGACAATTAGATAGTTTAAAACAGCATATGAAAACACACACTGGAGAAAAACCATATGAATGCACTATGTGTGATTATAAATGTGCACAAGCAGGACGATTAAAATACCATGAAAAAACACATACTGGAGAGAAACCATATGCATGCACTATATGTGATTATAAATGTAAAAGAGCAGAACATTTGAAAAGACATATAAATACACACATAGGAGTGAAACCATTTGCATGCACCATGTGTGATTATACATGTATACAAGCAGGTACTTTAAAAAGACATATAAATACACACACTGGTGCGAAACCATATAAATGCACTATGTGTGATTATAAATGTGGAGAAGCAGATACTTTAAAAAGACATGAAAAAAACACACAGAAGAGAAACCCTATGAGAAACCCTATGTGTGATTATATATGTAGGCAAGCAGACAATTTAAAAATACATGTAAAAACACACGAGATAAACCATATGCTTGCAATATATGTGATTTTACATGTAGGTCATTTAAAACTGCATATTATGAGAAACACACACAGAGACGGGCGGCGATCAGAACATCCAGTTACGTGAACAACCACAGTCCTAGTAATAAAACATAGGGATGATACAATTAATGTAGATCAAATTATTTAGATCATCAATACAACTTGATTGAAACGTTGATGTAATTTTTTATATTTTTTTAGAGCGATTGAGTCCCATTTAAATATTTAACTGCAAATTAGTTACTTTCTTCAATTACTAAATACTGCTTAGACACAAATGAGCAAATTAAGCCATAAACAAATATGTTGATAATCCTCCATAAGAGACACCTAATGTGCTATTATTTATTCTAGGCTAATGCTAATCATATCAATAAATTAAAATTATTTTTGTAAATATGGGGTATACAAAAATAATAGTTTAAAAATACACATACAAACACACTGGAGATAAAACATATGCATGCAATATGTGTGATTTTACATGTTGGTCATTTAAAACTGCATATTATGAATAAACACACATGTGTCGGGTGGTGATCAGAACATCCAGTTATGTGAACAACCACAGTCCTAGTAATAAAACATTGGGATAATACAAATGTAGGTGTGGTTTATAAAATTAGTTAATGTTTCGTCATCATCATCTGACTTGTTAACCACAGATTACCTCCTATAGATTCCGCATCATTGAATTATTGTACGGATTCGAGTTCACAAATTATGGAGGAAAGCACGGGTCGCGGGGAACGCCACGACTGCGCCGTGATTAGCCTAGTCAAGGTCGCACTCACAAACTACAAAGAAGATACGGGTCGCACTAGAAATGTACTGACCATAGTGATGGGACTGCAGGGCCGATCAAAATAGTTTTGATTTTGTTTAATCTCAACAAGCAATATTATGCTTTTAGAGATAAACTCGAAAAAACAATCAAACTTAATAAAAGTTGAATTTCTTTAAATAGATTAATGATACTTAGAAGCCTAGAGCATTGTACATAAAAAATATAGTCATATCAGTTTTTGGTTTACATAGCTGATAAAAAATATTCTTCCCCACTTTTACTAGCTTTGAGTTTTGATTGATCGCCTAAAATGGGTAGGTACTATCTTTCTATCTATATCACCCTACATCAAGCTACTGTTGGGCCTCCTCATGTGCACGCCTCTATTTCCACTTCTGCGCCAAGCGGATGTGGAAGTGGCGGAATGGTGGCCAAGAGAAGGACTTAGTTAAAGAGTCAGACCACCTGCACGATGGTCAGACGACGTCATCAAAGTGGCAGAATGGCAGTGAGTAGGTACTAAGAAAACAAAATGTATAAATAAGGATATTATTTAATGTATTTATTTATGAGAAAAAAGGCACCTCGTCAAAATCTACATAACCGTATGTCTTCTCTACTTTTCTCAATTTTCATTTCGTCGAAAACAATACAGCAATAAATAGGCTTGTTTGCATAATATGCTGTCTTGAATTTCAAAGCTTCAAAAGCTTCTTTCGTAAAACCTGTAAAGTGAAATTGTATTTTAATTCTATCTTCGTTTACATCTAAAAGCAATAAAGTACCTATTAACCACACTTCAAGCTTGAACCGTATTCCGTGATAGTTTGTTATTCGTACAAAAACAAAATAACTTTTGTGATACGGTTTTCTAAATAATTAGGTTGAAATGTCGATATGTACCAACTGAATATATAATAATATATACATACTAACAATATAATATGAGAATATTTTATGATATCCCAACACTAGCTTACAGGTGCTCTTGTTAGACAGGGATAACTATTGTACTTAGCGTAATGAGTGAACGAGACTTTTCAAAAAGACATCAACGCGTGCTTATTTTTCCATGACACTCATGACCTGTGGAACCAGTATAAACTGAAATCCGCTTGGCTCGTAGTATATCAGAAAAAAATACAAAATTACTTACCGGTGAAACGTTATCCCAACTTTTTGATAATTTGACGTTTTGGCTGACTTTCCACACCATTTTACTGCACAGGAAGCCATTAATTTTTTTGTTTTTTCGATTAAATTTGCAATAAACTAGCACTCTCGCACGGGTCGAGAGTTTGGTCGAGACTGAAGTCGTGTCTCAAAGCGAGCCTGTTTATACTAGCTAAAGTAAGAAGTAAGTATGTGTTGTGTTCGTCTGATGCCTTGTAAGCGGTATCTATAGGGGGTAATCTGTGCTTGTTAACAAACCCAATTTTGCAAAATAAAATAATCTTGACAGACCGTAGTAACGTAATTCAACCTCCTTATCTCCGCCACCAGCAGCCCGATTACATAACTTAGCTTCAATCGGATTGTCAGTATCGATATCACTAATGCCTTGCGATAGAGTCGAAATTGCTATGAAAAAAGTGATAATCCGATTGTAACCAAGTTCTGTAATCGGGCTGCAGTTGCGTGCGAGACGGCGTCACGAGTGTACGTGGTTTATAATTCGTACGTCTAGTGCTGTTTTGTTTACGTTGACTCGGGTTTCGACCCATTACCAAATAAACAATGGATGATAACAATATACGTGAAGTTGGATTATATGATAAAAGTGATGAGGAGATTATTAACCTATGTGAAGAACAACAATCGATGCTATTGGATTGGAATAGTACGGAAAGTAACACGGAGCAGCAGAAAAGTGACAAGATAGCAATGAAAAGGCCAAGAGAAAAAGTAAGTGAAGAAAGTAGTGAGGAGGGTTTTACAACCGTAACTAGAAGGTCTAAAATACTGATTAGAAGTGGATCTATGGTTGATTTGAATAAGTTAGAACGGAAGCGACCGGCTTGGAGTGATCGCGAACGGGCGAAGCAGCCACCGCGCCCCCCTACCCCCGCGCGCACTGATAACGACAATAGACGCCGGACTTGTTTATGAAGTATGTTTGATGTCAACAACAATGCTACCTAAACAGATGGCTTTAGCCAAATTATTGAGAAGCGGAAATATACAAAACATATCAAGAATTAAATATAAAAGCCCATATAAAGTATTTATACAGTTCGATGACAAAGTACAAGCCGAAAAAATGTTCAGTTTTTAAGAACTTCTGAATCAAGGAATTAGGGTGCAGTTTACAGATCAATCGAATTTATCATATGAAATGATAAAAGGCGTAGATATAGAAATGGATGAAAAGGAAATATTAAGTTCATTAGATAGCCCGGAAGAAATAATTTCAGTAAAGAGATTAAGACGAATGAATGAGAACGGAGAATGGGTAGATAGTGAGACTATGAGAGTATGCTTTAAGAGTTCCACTTGCCCTAGCTATATATACGCTTTCGGATGTAGATTTAAAGTAGAGCGTTATGTATTTCCGATCACCTAGTGTTCAGGATGCTGGAAGTTTGGACACATAAAAAGGTTTTGTCCTATAAATAAATTATTGTGCCCTAAGTGTGGTCAAGCTCATGAAAATTGTGAAGTGGCAATATTTACCTGTCTGAACTGTAAGGGCGCGCACATGGCAATGAGCAAGATATGTCCATTTTTTATAAAAGATAAAAATATCCGCTTAACTAGGAGTGAAGAAAGTGTGACATATAAAAAAGCATTAGACATTTTTCTGAATAAATACAAAAAGATAATAGACATAAATGACGAAAGCTTTGTGGAACTGCCAAGAATTTCAGCTTCTAAAAACAACAGTTCTGAAGACAAAATACCTACTGACACAACTTCTTTAACGTTACTGACGACTGAAATTAATAACAGTAATAAAGAAGAGTATAAAAAGAAAGTAACAAGTCAGAAGACTCAAGGGAAGAATAAGAAGTCAAAAACGGATGAGCAACGATCAATAGTACAAGGAGACGATGTTTTGGAGATAGTAGAAGCGCAGATGAACAATAAAATTGATTCCGACATAAAAGACAAACAGAGAGAAACTACAGAGGAGAAAAAAAGGAACATAAATTTGAGTGGAGGAAGATTTTGCAAAAAATTAAATTCGCTGTGTTTTCGGAGAGTTTGCTAGAAGAAAAGGTGATATCAGTCATGAAAATTGTGTGGGTAGAGATCAAAAGCTTTATTTTTAGTGTAATAATGAAAGGGGAAATATTAAAAGGACTAGTAAATCTTTATGATGGATAGGACACACCTAAAAGAAGTTGCAATCAATATATTACAATGGAATGCGCAAAGTTTAAAACCAAAAATAGTGAGTTTTGAAGCTTTATTATACCAAGAAAATATTCATATTGGCATTATAAGTGAGACATGGTTAGATTTGAGTGACAAAACTAATTTATCTGGATATAATATATATAGGCGAGATAGACGGGACTCTTATGGGGGGGTAGCAATTATCGTTCACCAAGTCTTTGCGTTCTCAGGTATGTCCTATTAATCTATCTAATAGGGGTATAGAAATTATCTTCTATACTATAATAAAACTGTAACTGGGCTAAATCTGTACATTAAATATTTTTTGAAAATTATACTTGATATAAACTTCAAAATCGATATGGAGTGCAAAAAGGATATGTTTTTATTTTTTGTCTGTCTGTCTGTCTGTCTCTTTGAACACGCATCACGCAGAAACTACCAGACGGATTTTGATGCAACTTGGCACAATCATAGCTTATGTTATGGATTAACATTTAGAATACTTTTTATCCCGAAAAAAACAATAATTCCCGCAGGATAGGGATTGAAAGTTATTTAAAAAAAACACATATTACGATGAAAATACCTGACGGATTTTGATGTAACTTGGCACAGTCAAAGTTTATATTATGTGTTAAAATCAATAATACTTTGAATCACGAAAATATACGGGATTCCTGCGGGATATGAGTCTAAAGTTATGTTAATTTGAAAGGAATAATAATTGCACATCCGTTTATAAAATGGTACCGTAAATTCGGCACCTATGCCACAAGTCAGAGTGGCACAGTGGAAGCGGTGCCTGGCCTGCAAGACACCTCTTCCATCCATCCAGAGGCACATGGATCGAATCCACGCGCTGCTATGAATGTTTTGCCTCAATATTTATAAGCATTTACATATTTTGTGCGTTTTTTTACATTTTCTTTGATTTTTTAAGGCTTATGTAATTTTCTGAAGTAAACCGTCAAGTTTTGTAATTGCAGATGGTAGTTTTTTAATTATTATGGTTTACAAACAAAGTGTAAAGACAGAAGCGGACACCCAATTTTCAACCTATGTCTAAGATCCTTCGTGGTGCAATGGTGTCAGAACCCGACTTACGTGCCGTCAAACCCAGGTTTAAATCCGAGTAGCCTTAAAGACTTTTTCGCACTTTTTATTGTTTACAAACAAAGTGAAAAGACAGAAGCGGACACTAAATTTTCGGCCAGTGTTTAAGATCCTTTGTGGCACAGTGGTGTCAGTACCCAACTGACGTGCCGTCATTCCCAGGTTCGTATCCGAGTAACCTCAAAAACTTTTGCACTCAACAAAAACTTTTCATGAAGCAATAGTTCCATTAGCTAAATACAGAGGCGCCACTGGAGCTTTACCCCTATTGGGCGCGAAGATAGGCCTCTATTTCCGTATATAGTATATACATAGTACTCTGTGCCAGAATCCTTAATGTTTTACATGTTGTACTAACAGAACTGTCTGATGCACTAACTAAAGGAAAGCCGACGTCGTTGCATAATATTTCGAAAATATACATTACATACACAACGATCTTGACGTCAGAGACTGTGTTGGCATGATGAATCTGTAGAGGTTCATGTTTGGCATCGAGTATGTTTTAAAATCCAGAAAGCGAAAATGTGTTCTTCGAAAGTACACCTTAAAGGTTTCGAACATTTATGACGTCACTGGCCGAGCTTCAATCGGGTATAGGTAGTTTCGAATAGCGCTCCAGATAACGCTATTCTATTCTATTCCACAAAGTGTCTTGGTGGCTGTACTGAAAGGACCGTTGCCCGGCTAAGGAAACGGACCTCCTTCTCAGGTAAAGGCGAGGAATTAAAACAAGATGGTAAATTCAATAACAAAGGGCTTTATTACAAAAAATAGAAAAAGCACACATGAGTTATCGAATAATGGTACTCTCCCCTTTACTGAGGAATTCAAAAAAGAAATATTTTACACTTAATTTAGTTTGTTCTGCATCAAAATAATTATAAACAGCAAGACCTTACAATAGGAAATATTACTAACTTAATACTCAAAACTCAAAATTCTCAAATGTGATTACAATTTCCTCAAACATATAAATTCTAGTACTTAACTTCGGCCTGTATGATATGAATTTACTATAGTTCTGGAGAATCCTAGGCCAATAAAACTTAGAGAGTCTGTGCTCAGCAGATTAACATGTATTGGTCACAACGCAACGGAATATTCTTGTCTTTGCCATAGAATGTTTTAAATTAAAAGAGAATTAGTGCAAACAGAGTGTGTGTGTGTATGATTGTGTTTCCCAGAGGGAAATCAAACTCTGAAATAGAAAGTAAACAGAAGTAAAACAGAAAATAAACAGAAAGTATCTAGATAATATCAGAAAGTATCTTTCAACAATATATTAACCCACAATTAGGCGAAGGCTTCCCTCAAGACTGTAGCTCGCTGACTCAAAATGATTTGGAGTGGACCAACCTGGAAGCTTCCTGGGACGACTTATCGTCGTCTCGCGTACCTCCGCGGAACGCCTCCTTACTCCACTCGATCAGCTCCTACTGCTTGACCACGAACGGTGGTGATATCTTCTACTGGACAGGTGGTGTGTTGGAGTCCTTCTGGAGTCCCTCGTAGACCGGCTTCTTCCACGAACGGTGGTGAGCCCCGGGTGATCGCGCAAAGCAGCTCGCAGTGGTGACGACAATAGCCGACCGTAGATGCACGATATAACCTGAAACCCACGTTCCTTCGTGTTCAAATGTGTCTCGAGATGCCCGCCTTAGATAGACGCGGTGCAAAAACAAAACAGATATTTCGTTGGATCAAAACTGAAGTCACGGGAAATCACACTAACCTGGCTTTTGCACTCGTATACTTATTTCGCCTGTAACAGGGCAGCTTCGTTCTGGACAGCGTGCCTCGGTCGTTTTGTTCACACAAGAGAAACTGCGTATTTTTCTGCCGCCTGTGCCGAATCTATCACGTGCCAACTATGTATGCAAAATTCAGTTTTACGTCCGAAATCAAAATCCAATCCACAGGCTTCTCTCTTGTATATATACTATCTTTGTTTTGCAACTTCGAGTAGCATTCTACTGCGATCTTGAACTTCCGGTTATCTCGAAAAGTCCAGAACTAACTCTGCCATGTGCTTCGTAAAGTAGACCTTGTCGGCCTAGTAATACTGGTCACTGTCCTCCAGCCAGTTCTGCTACATACCAGTCAGCTTCCTTGTTTACATCAAAAAACTACATATAAAAAAAACCCTCTTTCCGGAACTTTCATGCGATTTAGACATTATGTCAAAACCTTCCATGGTGTGACCATCGCAAGCGATTTCTAGATTTAAATTATTTTTGACATATCAAACGCTGCATTCTGTAATTATTATTTGTTAGCCAACTTAAAGACGCGACCTATTCTGGATTTTTAAACAAGCCGTTCCTCTTCCAAAGTTATCCAGAGCCTGAAATATTCCTGGAACGTCAATTATTAATAGCAACACTAAGAAGCTCGCTACTTGCCGACAGAGATCACCACTTAGTTTCCACCTTTCTTCTAGTTCACGCCATTTGACGGTAGCTGTCGCTGCGTGGATTAACCATTTTATCTATTTTGAGACAGTAGATGAAAACTTTTCCCTTTCACTCGCAGAGGCAAATTCAACCATTATTTCTTGATTCTTAGATAGGCGAAATTATCAATCTGTCTTCAACAAGAAAAGCTTTCATTATTCCTTTAACGAAGAAAGTGGCGCACGCGCGGTGGAGTTCGGCGTTTTTTACAAACTCGGCGTCTGGTTTTCAGATACGGAGAAAACACAACTTGATCTAATAGAAAAGACGCTGCTCCTCGTCAGATGGCGTTGTACAATATATTCTATTATCGAGATCTATAACAAAATCTAACTTGGAGTCATGATTTAACATGTTACAATACCCCCTCTCATGCCAAAGTTTCACATGCCAATGTGAAACACTCGCTGCCCTCAGCGATAACATTCACTGGAACTATTTCAACAAGAGATTAAAAGTAAACAGAACCAGACTAAAAAAAAAACATCTCATTGACAATGTGGAAACCAAAGAAACTTCCTCGACCTTTTTGGGTATATTGTAAATCCCCAAACAAAATATATTGAATCAAACAAACTCTGAAACGCAAACTTTAACGAAGAATGAAAACAAAAAAATATGACCAAATTCCCCAACAGAATATCGCAGTTCTAAGTTCACTGCTGCAGGCGCAGGCCGAAAGTTAACAATAATTTCAATCCTGGAACTAAAATTTTACCAACAAACCTTTCTAAAAAAAAAAAATAAAAAAAAAAAAATTAACCTTTGCACTAAGTCCCTCCTTCATTCATGTGACATTTCAACCGGGTACAATATATTTATCAAGATCTCTAATTTAGCATATTTCCTCTTATATGTTTCCTAATCATTTTGTTATAATGCCAATCTATTCGGGTGAATCTATTTGTGGAAACTAAAAAATTTATACATTTACATTGCACTCCTTTTATTTACAAAATCTCTGACAAAAATCAATCACTACAAATCTGGTATAGTCAGTAAGTAAGTCGCTATATATCCTTCTTTCATACCATAAGTCCTGCTACACACCTAATTGTGAGCATTCACTTTCCTTTTAAAAAACCTATATAGACACAGTACCGAACATTTAGTTGTTGGGACTTATGCTACATTTGGTAAAACATTCATACCCCCTATCCCCTTGTAAAGAAAAGTTGAGTGGAAAACCCGCTTTAGAATTTCTGTTACTGATAATAAGGCTTTTTATTATAGAGGTTACCAGGAAATCCGCCTCTTCGCGCTTTTACTGGTTTTAGGCTTTTCATTTATAGAGGTCACCAGAAAAAACCGCCTCTGTTTCGTTAACTAGTTTCTAGGCTTGAGTTTAAAGAGGTCACCAGTCTAAACCGCCTCTGCGCTCTTTTGATAAAAACTAAAAAAAATAACATGCTGGACTAGGATCAAATATGTTTCTAAATAAAATAACATAATATGCCTGAACAAAAATATCCAACTACCTAGCCAGTCTCTAAAGTTTACTGTTAAATTTCGATCAAAGTAACATGCCAAACATTGACACAAATAATGTACTTTAAATCGTTTAGTAAATGTCACATGAGTGATTACCCCAATTCTATACATTTTTACCTTATCGAGATTGCCATTCCTTTTTTATTCCAACTGCCAGGACCAATGTTCTACACATCAAAAAAAAACCTGTCGTCCGGGCTAATCTTATATCCTAATATATAAATTCTCAGTTGGCAGAGCTAAACCTAAAACAAGAAACCAAAACCTGAGAATCTAAACCAAATTTACCCTGCAAAACTCGCCAGCTAATAACAATACAACAAAAAAAAAACACCAAAAATATACCTAAAAAAATAATAATTGGACTACCCATAAAATCTTTCTTTCTCTATTACTCCAGTAATCATTTCCTAGTAATGAGCCTTCCCCGGGACAGATGTTCACGCAACCATATTTGCGGTCCAGGGTTAGGTCTGACCCTGCTCGCCATGAAAAACAAAACTAACAAAGAAAATATGTACAAAATATTATTGGACTACCCATTAAATCTTTCTTTCTCTATTACTCCAGTAATCATCTCCTAGTAATGAGCCTTCCCCAGGACAGATGTTCACGCAACCTCATGCGGTCCAGGGTTTACTATACTCTCCACAAAAAACCTTCATGTAAAATCCATGTTTTGACCCAGGCTTCTTTAGTTCAGGTGTTGTCATCCGCACCCGTGTATCCGGCCATCAGTCTAACCCGGCTAAGGTTATTCTTGCCTGAAATTCGCGCATAAACATATGTGCTACAAAATTTGTCACACCACTAGGGCGTGCAAAAAAACCAGATCCGTCGTAACCGGCACCACCCCACCGATTTTCCGAACACGACAGAATCTATAAAAAACGATCATTATGTATCCCATAATATACGATCACCAAAACAAAAACACTCTCTGATTAGTCATTCTTCATGTATATACGCAAAATATGTGTATCGTACGCTGACAATGAGAGGTGAGCGAGAGAAAGCACAAGCGGCCCTACCCCTCCTCTGAAAATATGGAGCTGTCCTCAGCTCTTATAACTACCATCTACCGACATCTCCAATACCACTAAGGTCTGAAAAGTAGAAGATATGTTGTGTATGGATTAACTTTATTCATTACCCGAACGCAACAATATCCACAAAAGGATGATCAATGTGTTGTCCACAATTCATGATCAAAAAACTTCTCCAAGTCATCACCGGTACCATAATGGCGCATAAAAATGTGCCTCAAAACTTCGACAGCCTGTATATACTTATGTACAAAGTTCCATTCTATCTAAAAAAAAAAAAAACTGTTACTAATCAGTAAAAAAAAAGTTACCAAATATCAACAATTACAAAAATTTTACAAAAGATTTAGCCGATGGAACTAAAAAAATAAACTAGACAAACCTAATCTATTCAACCAACGAAAACATCACAACCTAACTAAAAAACAAAACTGGACATAAGCAATGAACCTGAAATTGTTCAATGCTTCACAATAGAGGTAGATTTAGAACGGCACTAACCCCCAATCACCGCTTTATGGATTTTGAATTGACGGACTTGTCTTTGTGGTTGTTGACTTTAAAACCTGCCAAACAAATAGAACCCTACTAAATCTGCTCATCTTTAAAAAAAGAATATAGCGTCATTAGGCGTGTCTCCATTTGTGCTACTGCATACTGTTGTGCTAAAATAATAATGAAATCCTAAAAAAAAAATTAACAAACGATCCAAAAAAAAAAAAAAGAAAACTACAGAACCTCACATATATTTTACTTAACCCTAAAATACAATGAACAAAAGGTAAATGAAATCCTAAAAAAAATCTACTACTAATCGATTAAAAAAATAAACTGCGGAACCTCACAAATATTTTGAGCGAACTCTAAAATACAATGAACAGAAGGAAAAATGTGTGTATGTGTTTTGTGTAATTAAATTGTTCTATAATGTTTTGGAACCGATATGTCAAACAATATATAAAAAAATATCTGTTGTGTTGTGACACACTTGCAATAAAATGGTACATATCTACCTACAAAGTAAAAGTCACTCTACTAACGGATTTATACTGTTTTAAATAACACACCAATACATAATCCAATGATAGAAAAAAATACAATCAATTACACATGAATCACCATTAAATACACATAATATTTTTCCTAACGCAGTCAAATAACATACCAAATTTTCAAAATAATACAAACAGTATTATAGGTTCAACACACAAAGAGATATTATAGTTTAGTTTCACACACAGTAATATTACACGTGACCACGGGGCAGTTGAAAGATACTTTCATGAACACACCTGTTTGCTTGTAATTATTATTAAGCGTTGTGCCTATTACCTATTACAAAAAATCTTCTCTGATATATGATGCAGAAAAAACCAACAAATTTACATTGAACGCCACTGTACCTGAGCGCCAGTTTGTAAGAGAAAAAATAAATGAAAAAATATATATGTAAAATATGAAAAAATATATGTGAATTTATTCAGTTGGGCGCCATTGAAAGGACCGTTGCCCGGCTAAGGAAACGGACCTCCTTCTCAGGTAAAGGCGAGGAATTAAAACAAGATGGTAAATTCAATAACAAAGGGCTTTATTACAAAAAATTGAAAAAGCACACATGAGTTATCGAATAATGGTACTCTCCCCTTTACTGAGGAATTCAAAAAGATAAATATTTTACACTTAATTTAGTTTGTTCTGCATCAAAATAATTATAAACAGCAAGACCTTACAATAGGAAATATTACTAACTTAATACTCAAAACTCAAAATTCTCAAATGTGATTACAATTTCCTCAAACATATAAATTCTAGTACTTAACTTCGGCCTGTATGATATGAATTTACTATAGTTCTGGAGAATCCTAGGCCAATAAAACTTAGAGAGTCTGTGCTCAGCAGATTAACATGTATTGGTCACAACGCAACGGAATATTCTTGTCTTTGCCATAGAATGTTTTAAATTAAAAGAGAATTAGTGCAAACAGAGTGTGTGTGTGTATGATTGTGTTTCCCAGAGGGAAATCAAACTCTAAAATAGAAAGTAAACAGAAGTAAAACAGAAAATAAACAGAAAGTATCTAGATAATATCAGAAAGTATCTTTCAACAATATATTAACCCACAATTAGGCGAAGGCTTCCCTCAAGACTGTAGCTCGCTGACTCAAAATGATTTGGAGTGGACCAACCTGGAAGCTTCCTGGGACGACTTATCGTCGTCTCGCGTACCTCCGCGGAACGCCTCCTTACTCCACTCGATCAGCTCCTACTGCTTGACCACGAACGGTGGTGATATCTTCTACTGGACAGGTGGTGTGTTGGAGTCCTTCTGGAGTCCCTCGTAGACCGGCTTCTTCCACGAACGGTGGTGAGCCCCGGGTGATCGTGCACAGCAGCTCGCAGTGGTGACGACAATAGCCGACCGTAGATGCACGATATAACCTGAAACCCACGTTCCTTCGTGTTCAAATGTGTCTCGAGATGCCCGCCTTAGATAGACGCGGTGCAAAAACAAAACAGATATTTCGTTGGATCAAAACTGAAGTCACGGGAAATCACACTAACCTGGCTTTTGCACTCGTATACTTATTTCGCCTGTAACAGGGCAGCTTCGTTCTGGACAGCGTGCCTCGGTCGTTTTGTTCACACAAGAGAAACTGCGTATTTTTCTGCCGCCTGCGCCGAATCTATCACATGCCAACTATGTATGCAAAATTCAGTTTTACGTCCGAAATCAAAATCCAATCCACAGGCTTCTCTCTTGTATATATACTATCTTTGTTTTGCAACTTCGAGTAGCATTCTACTGCGATCTTGAACTTCCGGTTATCTCGAAAAGTCCAGAACTAACTCTGCCATGTGCTTCGTAAAGTAGACCTTGTCGGCCTAGTAATACTGGTCACTGTCCTCCAGCCAGTTCTGCTACATACCAGTCAGCTTCCTTGTTTACATCAAAAAACTACATATAAAAAAAACCCTCTTTCCGGAACTTTCATGCGATTTAGACATTATGTCAAAACCTTCCATGGTGTGACCATCGCAAGCGATTTCTAGATTTAAATTATTTTTGACATATCAAACGCTGCATTCTGTAATTATTATTTGTTAGCCAACTTAAAGACGCGACCTATTCTGGATTTTTAAACAAGCCGTTCCTCTTCCAAAGTTATCCATAGCCTGAAATATTCCTGGAACGTCAATTATTAATAGCAACACTAAGAAGCTCGCTACTTGCCGACAGAGATCACCACTTAGTTTCCACCTTTCTTCTAGTTCACGCCATTTGACGGTAGCTGTCGCTGCGTGGATTAACCATTTTATCTATTTTGAGACAGTAGATGAAAACTTTTCCCTTTCACTCGCAGAGGCAAATTCAACCATTATTTCTTGATTCTTAGATAGGCGAAATTATCAATCTGTCTTCAACAAGAAAAGCTTTCATTATTCCTTTAACGAAGAAAGTGGCACACGCGCGGTGGAGTTCGGCGTTTTTTACAAACTCGGCGTCTGGTTTTCAGATACGGAGAAAACACAACTTGATCTAATAGAAAAGACGCTGCTCCTCGTCAGATGGCGTTGTACAATATATTCTATTATCGAGATCTATAACAAAATCTAACTTGGAGTCATGATTTAACATGTTACAGTACAAACACTAATAAATATATTGGGGACAATTCCATACCAATTACCTAGCCCCAAACTAGGATACCCTGTAATATGGGCACTAGATAACGTACATAAATACGAATATCACATCCATGATTCGGAAACAAACATTTTTGCTCATCACACAAATGATTGCACCTTGCAGGATTCGAACCCGCGACCGTTTGATTTCGTTCCCAGGGTCACTAGCCACTAGACCAACCTATTAATTATTTATTTGCTATTGCAACACAGATAGATTTCTGCCAACAGCCTTCAGTGGCAACCCGACTTGGCCGAGAATAGTTAGAAGACGAAGGCGGGAGCTCGCTAAGCTTCGCTAACCTTCGCCCTTCTAACCTATCACGGCCATGTCGGGTCACTACTGAAGGTCTGTATGTAAGATTGTTCGCGCATCAAGTAAAAACTACTTGATCGATTGCAATGCAATTTTCATTGCAATCTCTCTTAGGGTTTGAGTTAAAAACTGGGCTACTTAGTATCTTAATCTGATGATTAGATGCCGAGCAATCGATAAAAAACTATTCGACGGCTGAACAAATGTAGTATATTATAGGTACTTTTGGTCCTGGAATAACACGTATGAGTACCTAACTTTTAAATGAAATGACCACGCGGGCAAAGCCGCGGGTACAGCTAGTATATATTAAAATATTAAATTGTAAAGATTTAGAAAGTGTCATATCAGTTTATTCTCCATCATCTGTAACTACGAGATCTAGTGATTGGGACAACCTTTTTACTTTTAGTGATAAAAAGACATTAATTGCAGGTGATTTTAATGTACATCACACCAACTGGTCCTATAAAATTGATCAAAGGAGCACACAATTACTAGACTCATCTATAGAAAATAGCTTCATAACACTCAATAATGGTGATGCAACTAGAGCCAAATTAGTTAATGGAAATATACAAAGATCATCACCAGACATAACATTCACGTCATCAGATATAGCTATAAATTTTTGTTGGCGGGTACTAAATGAAAATCTAGGAAGTGATCACCTTGTAATTAAATATACCTTAAGTTATGAAGTTCAAAATGATTATATTTCAAAGCGCAATTTCAAAAAAGCAAAATGGAAAGCCTATGGTGACGATCTAATAGAGCAGTTTTCAAATTATGATAGTGTATTGCAGTTAACTAACAATAATGTTCAAGAAGGATATGATTATTTTATGGCTCAAATGAACTTATCAGCTAATAAAAACATTCCTATTCAAAAAATATGTACGAACCACACTTTTAAATTTAAACCAAAATAATATTGGGTCTCCACGTTATCTAAAGCAGTCGCTGAGCGTAGATTAGCACTAAGTGTATTTAGAAGAAACCCTACTCCTAATAATCTCAACAAATTTGAAGAAAAACTTTCAGATGCAAATGTTAAAATAAATCAAGCATAGCATAGCACGCAGTTGGAAAACATTTTGTAGTAGTATCAATGAAACCACTTCAGTCTCGGATATGTGGAAGAAAATGGGATGGTACAAAGGAAGTCGCCAGTCAAAATTTTGTGCATCAATAACTAGGCAAGAGGACCTACTTAAAGCATTGGCACCTGATTCTGTTATGAATCAGCAACCAGGTATTACAACTAGAAATGTTTTATTAGATCAACTTTTACATTACAGGAATTAAGCCACTGTTTGAAGAAAAATGATACTGCTCCAGGTAACGATGGAGTTACATACTCTATGATATATTACTTGCCGCAAATTGGTAAAGCATGTCTTCTTGATATTTATAATAATATATTTATGACAGGGAGGGTTCCACTTCAGTGGCGTAAAATAAGTGTTGTACCTATACCTAAAGCAGAACACAATAATAATTCTAACATTGAACCGAAGCTTAGGCCTATATCACTAATCTTGTGTGTTTGTAAAATCTTTCACACAATGATACATAAAAGATTTGAGTGGTACACAGAAAAGAATATGATATTTTCTCCTTATACATCTGGGTTTAGAAGAGGTCAATCAAGTATTGATTACTTGGCCAGACTTGTCACTTATATTCAAATAAGATTTTCACACAATATACCTACTGTAGCTTGCTTTTTGGACATTGAGAACGCATATAACAACGTACAAATAGATAAGGTAATCATTACATTAAACGAATTAAATGTAGGTTTTTCTATATTTGTCAATACTTATGGTCCTTCCTAAATGAAAGGTGTTTGGTGATGAATCCTAGTAATGACCACACTGAACTTACTAGATGGACTAATAGAGGTCTTGCTCAGGGAGATCCGTTATGTCCTTTGTTATTTAATTTAATCACCCACAAAATTTGTCGAGATAAGCAGGGTATAGTCATTTCTCAATATGCTGACGATTTTGTGTTCTATATTAGCAACAAAGAACTAAACTATTGTGAACGTTCTCTGCAAAGAGCTTTAAATTTGATGGTGGATAAACTAGATTGTTTGGGACTCAGTCTATCCGATAATAATACTAAATATTGCGTATTTAGTAGAGGTCGACGAAGAAATAGAAAACCTTAAAATAAACAATAATAATATTGAAATAGTAGAACATATTAAATATTTGGGAATGTGGTTAGATAGGTCACTATTGTGGAATAAGCATTTAAATGAAATTTCAGAGAAATCCATAAAGTTCTTAAATATCTTAAAAGTATTGGCGGGATCTAGCTGGGGGATACACCCGAAATATTTAAGAACATTATGTATTTCCTTAATTCGAAGTAGAACGGACTTTGGATGTTTTTATACGATAACAATGCAAATGTACATTTAACAAAACTAGATAAAATGCAAAATCAAGCACTTAGAATAATGGGTGGATTTATAAAAAGCACACCAATACACGTAATGGAAAGTGAATTGTGTGTACCTCCATTACGAATCAGAAGAATGTATTTAGCTTATAAGTTTTATGTTAAAAGTATGTCCACGTCGAATAATGTAACCATTCAGCTCTTAGAAGAACTACACAATTTAAGAAAAATTTGTTATTGGAAAAATAAAAAGAATCCACTTCTTATCACTATCTTTGATAAATTTAAAAACCTAATTATTCATGCTTCTAATCCATTGGAGATGTTTTCGCTAAGTATTTGGATGTCTTACATTGCTATAGAAGAAGTCTTAGTGTGTAATTTAGATAGTGTTAAGGGACCTAAACGTGATCATGAGATAACAGCACTTAAATTTGATATTTTAAAAGAATTACATGACTAATATTCAGGTTGGCATAAATATTTTACTGATGGTTCTAAAAGCGAGAATGGTAATGGAGCTGCTTATTTTGATGTAAATGGTCGTACTGCTAGAATGTTAAAAGTTAATGATAATGTATCGATTATGACAATGGAACTTATTGCAATCTCAGAGGCTCTTAGCTCAGCTTACATTTCAAATGATTGTGCTATTGTTATTTTCAGTGACAGTAAAAGTGCATTGCAACATCTTGCTCAATGCGCCTCTGGACGTAGCAGAGATGTTTCAGTAGGATATAAAATTTTAGATAAGATACATAATCTTATTAATAATTGAGTTCAGCTGAGATTGCAATGGGTACCGGCTCATATTGGTCTAAAAGGTAACGAGGAGGCAGACAGGTTGGCAAAATTGGCGAATACAGATGGAGAAAATTTTAACATTACACCTTAATATACGGAACAATTATATATCGGAAAAAAACTTTGTTTTGATAATTTAAAAGAATATTTTGACGAAAGAAGCAGAGAAAAAGGAATTTGGTATAAAACCATTCAATGTCAGCCTCCTCGTATACCTTGGTTATCAATAAGTAAAATAAGTAGAAGTTATATAATTTTGGCACACAGATTGCGGTCCGGACATTATCCATCTAACAAGTTTGGTTATTTGATGAAAAAGGTAAACTCACCGAATTGCGAAGCATGTGGTGTTTATCACTTGTTGATGGAATGTGTCAGGAACAGGACGGAAAGGGAGTATCTGATGGAAAAATATGATTGGAAAAAATACGACATTGGATCATACATTAAAATATTAGCGGAACTAACAACAGATGTTGCAATTTCATTATACAAGTTATTTTTGCATCAGTGATTTTCCGCTTTCGTAATTATAGGTTGAATGGGTATGGACATGTTTAGGATACGATGGGGCTGACATGCCAATAATTGTAAAAGCCCCAAATTAAAAATAGAATTAAAAAAAAAAAACTCCGCCGCACCAGAGACAACTAATGCTAATCTTAGAACCCATACCAACCCCTCCAATTGCTTGGTTAACATATTATGACATTTAGTTAGAAAAACAACATGGAAAAACACACACTGGACAGGACACCAATTCTGTTGAGCGACTCGCTAAACTAAACTAAGGCTAAATATAATTTATTTTAGTGATTCCTAAAACTGTTGATTTCAACTATTATGTTTATTACAGCGCGTCTCTGAGAGCGCTATTGAGAGTGATCTCAAGATGAGAATCTAATTAATAAACACATCGTAAGCTGTTGATTGAGATGCCGTAATCAGCTGAGTTAGTATTTAATAATAAATCAATCTCGACACTCAAGAGCGCACTTGAGATGTGCTTTGAGATGCAGAATGTTGAGTGCAGTCGATCCGTGACTTGAGAGCGTGATTGCCAGTTGCTGCAATCAATGCAAAATATTATGTCAGTTGAGATTTATAATTAAATTAACCATTATTATAAGAATATTTTGATATTCCTCTGGAAATAAACAAATTTATTTGGCATGATTGCGAAAAGATCCGAAGATTTGGTAGATATCAGAACCTGGCGAGGACTCGCTGAAGTCTAAAAAGATCCGAAATCGTAACCAAAGGATACGCGCTGGAAATACTGCATGGCTAATAAACGAACTTTTATTTTCATAAATTATAGTTATTCATTGATGAATTGCGTTAAGTTCTTTAATAGATAGTGTAACTTTGAAAATATAGACAAATATTATAGCTTACATCCTTAGTGATCCATGCAAAAAAAAAACATGAATTTTATGTAAATAATAATTAAATACCTTAGGTATACCGGTACTGGTGGAGCACTGTACCCCTAGTACCCATGAGAAAGTGTCACATTTCCGAGATATTGGACCTAAAAGATAGCGTTTAACAATGGTTTAACAGCCTTATAAACGGTTATTAATTTCTTATTCAACGAATAGTAGTTGTTGAAAAAACGTTACATAGAAACGCTAAATAACTTTAATCAGTCATTAGTCATTGTGTAAAGTAGCTGTTAAATTAACCATTGTTGTACCCATGTTTATACAGTGAATAGTGAATAGCAATAATCAAGATGGCGGTTGTGTCATTTTCCATAGAGTGGGGAGAAAGGCCATACATTTTTTTCACTTTCTCCCCTCTAGTGGGACAAAGCTGGTGGGGAGAAAGGGAATAAACCTGTCACAGCTGATTCAGTCGACGCGACACTAAGATACATAAGTAACATTTTTATTTGCATTGAAGTCCTCTATCGATTTATTAATGATAGATGATTAATGACGGTGGTCGCGATTTTTCGTTTTTTTGTAGCTAGGCTATGATTAAAAATTATTAAAGGTAATTTTAAAATGTATTGTGTCTTATTTAGGTATAGTACTAACATAGTTCTCTTCTGGTGCATTGCAATCATCCACCACCCTCTTTTTATATATTTTTTAATTTACTTTTTGCTATTTATACGCACGCAGTTATAATACGCGAGAGTGCACATTGCAACGGCAGCTGCCATTTGAACATTATCCATGATGCATAGCGTGCGGGCCACAGACAACTTAGATATACGTGCGGGCGCCACCAGCGGCCCGATTACAGAACCTGGTTACAATCGGATTATCACTTTTTTCATAGCAATTTCGACTCCATCGCAAGGCATTAGTGAATCGATACTGACAATCCGATTGAAGCTAAGTTATGTGGTCGCGCCCCGGGTGACTGAGCACCTCGCCACGGTAATGTTATCTATACCGTGACCTCGCGAAGTTGCACGAGTATAGTCACGCACTTCGGTCAATTTTGACCTAATACGTGCCACGAAAGATGAGACTTGACGAGCGTCAGTAGTGGAGAGCTTGCGCATGCATAGTCGTGTACGAAATAGTTATTCAGGGATTTATCGATGACATTCGGAATTAGGTGTACCTATAGCAATACTATATTAAAATTTATCACAATATTTATTACAAAATAATAAAGTTATAGATAAAAAATTGCAGATTTTCCTGTCAGTAAATTATCGTTTTCGTCAGATGACGGCGAGGAACTACCTGAGTCGCTGTCTAACCAATAGCGAAGGAAATGTCGTTACTCTGTGTGTATAACGAATCTCCTACTGTCATAATGATCTCAATATCCGTCAAATTGTCAATTATGTGATCACTTATTATTCGCTCGATTGATTCTATGCGCTACAGTCACTTTTTTTGTTTTCATTGATCATCGGAATTAACGCTACAGTCACATTTTTTTGTTTTCATCGATCATCCGACCACTCGATAGTGACGTAAATTTTGCCACTCGATTTTGAACATTATTGACCTCAATAATCATTTAAATCTAAGCGTGTTTATATAATTATTTTGCTTCGAAACCCACAACATAAACACTTGAAATATGTGCCGTACCTATTTAGCTCCATAAATCACCAGTTTGTTTATCTAAGCGCTCAATGAAGTGGTCATAAAAACTGTTTGTTTACGCAAAGTCGGCGCGGCCAGATGTGTCGCGTAGACCTTCTTTTTTTGTGGGTTGACAATCAGATACCTGTGATCTCGGCACGTACCCAATAAATCACCAGTTGCAGCCAGATTTGTCGCGTCGACCTTCTTTTTTTTGTGGGTTGACAATCATATACAATCGCATATACAATCAATTACCAGTTTGCGGTTAGATGTGTCGCGTCGGCCATTTTTTTTTGGGCTATCAGTTTGGTCTTGCGGTCTTCAGCGCGTGGACAACCGAGCGGCTATGTAAAAGTTTTTTTTTGTTTTATTACATGGAGATTTCCATTCGTTTGGTCCCATTTAATTTGCCTTTTGTGTTACTAACTCTATCACACGTTTGAGGTTCCATTGCACATTCTTATTGTACTTACATTACCATTTATTGAAGCCCCCATTTCGATTGGATTTAAATCAACGTGGTATCGGAGTAATTGCAATACTTCATGACCGTGTTCAGATAGTATTTTGTCAATGCTGAATGTCTTATAATGTTCTTTATGTATTTTTATCAATTTGTACAATTGTGGTTTAAGCATATCCGGAGTGTAAGGAATTCCTTTTTGGGTTAGCCATGATTGCATATCAGCTTTCACAAAGTTGCACTCGTATACAACACATCTAGAAATTTATAAACACAGGATGAACTCGGCTGGACTGCGGAGGAGTCAAGCGGTGCGTGCGCGGGGCGAGGAGAACAGGAGGCAACTAACGCGCATGCGACTCTTTCCGACCTATAAATCGTCTACTGCGCAAGTCAAACTACTTTGTGTGTCAAGTTTCATCTTTCATGGCGCGTATTGTACTTCTTCGAAGCATTTTCGCGAGTTGTGTAGTGCAGGTTTTACGTTAGTGTAGTGTGGCTTCGACATGCATGCAATGTGGGCGCGTACGGAGCGGCGGATTATAATCTAAGCGATCTAGCGCTGCACGTTTTAATTGTTTTGTACCATAACTAATGTTTTAGCGCTGCAGCCAAACTGCAGTCAGTCCAAGGCGCGCAGGCCCCCGCTGCCCCCGCTGTCATCAAGTTGCGTGACGTGTTTTGTTTGTAACAGATTCTTTTGTACGCAAGGAAGTTATATGTATTTACGTGTTGTACATAAGTACATATAACTTCCGTGCTTGTACGTAGTACTTATATGACTTATATCTCAATGGTACATCCGTTCTTAAGGTATAATATATATAATACCCTGAGACCAAATATTACTAAAGTAACTATAAATCTTGAATGCGCGAGTGAGATAGTTTCAAGGTACTATTCTCTTAAGATCACTTAAAGGAATATTATTGGTTTGATGTTATAATGTTATGTGATATGTAGTTAAAACAATATCAAATTAAAACATTTTAATGTAATCAGAGAAAAAAATGTCTATTTACATAACATTCCGTTTTTACTCTATTTGTATAACATAACTAACATTAAGCTACTCACACCAAAATATCAACATCAACATTTTAGAGCATCAGAATAATTTCTAACTTTGACCTCGCTTGAACGTAAATATGCTACGACAGAATATCGACAGCGCGCACATCACTACTCGATGCGCCACGGGCAAAGCGGCGGGCGGGGCAGTGAGACGCGACACGCAACCGCACGTCTCGCACGATCCTCACCCCCGCTATAACTTAATATTAAATCCGTCTAAAAGTATGTAAAACTGACTTACCTGTGAAATGTAACGTTACATATATATATTTTGTGTTTTCTAGTTTCGTAACAAGTTTTCACCGCACATTTCACCATCTTTTCGGCAAAAAACGAAAATATTTCGAACTGACACACTCCGCTCGAACGCAGATCGAGAACTGCGGCCCGACCACATAACTTGGCTTCAATCGAATTCTCAATATCGCAACCACTAATGCCTTGCGATAGAGCCGAAATTGCTATGAAAAAAGTGATAATCCGATTGTAACCAAGTTCTGTAATTGGGCCACAGGGGCCCGACCACATAACTTAGCTTCAATCGGATTGTCAGTATCGATATCACTAATGCCTTGCGATAGAGTCGAAATTGCTATGAAAAAAGTGATAATCCGATTGAAGCCAAGTTATGGAATCGGGCTGCTGTGCCTAATGTTCGCACCCGAGTAGGTAAACGCGCTCCATAGTACTGTATCCTCCTAGGTAATACCTACAGTGCGATTACGTAATGTTGATCATGACGGTTTCAAGCCTTCAAATTCAATAATGCTTTGCGATAGAGTCGATTTTGCTATGAAAAAAGTGACAATCTGATTGAAGCCAAGTTCTGTGGTCGGGCCCCTGGGCGTTCTGTGGCCCAATTCCATAACTTGGCTACAATCGGATTATCACTTTTTTCATAGCAAATTCGACTCTTTCGCAAGGCATTAGTGGTTGCGATACTGAGAATTCGATTGAAGCCAAGTTATGGAATCGGGCTGCGGGTACTACTGCAGCTAGAAACTGAGTTTGTGCTTGAATGTATTTCGACGGTATTTTTCTTACCCAGTGATGAGTAGCACAGGAACACATGGATCGAGAGAATATGTGGCATCGAGAAACAGAAATGTAGCTTATGAACATTATAAGGCGTTTATAAACTACCGGCTGCGCCCAGCGGTCCAAATTTTTCGGTCATATACCCTCGTGGGCTTCATTGCAATCTGATTAATGGTTTAGGAAAGCGTAAAGAACAAACACATACAAACATTCTCGTTTATATAATAATAATAATTCATTTATTTCAGATAATAAAATCTATAATTAGTTAAAACGCAAATTAAATAATAAAATTAATAGAAATATAGAACTAGCTTCCCGCCCGCGACTTCGTCCGCGCGGACTACTGTTTATCACGAATAAAGCATCCTATGTTCTAAGATATTAAAAACAAACGCAAAAGTAGGTATAACACCAATGCTCTTAAAGTTTTTGACAGACTTGTTATTTCGTTTCCATGGCAACCGTTATTTACAGCGAGTAATTAACATTTTCCAGTTTTCCCATGAAAACGTAAAATTTTCCGGGATAAAAGGTTTGTTTTGTTTTATTCTAGGGTATAAGTTATCTCCATTCCAAATTTCATCAAAATCCGTTCAGTCGTTATCGCGTGAAAGCTACCCAAACAAACAAACGTTTCACTTTTATAATATGTGTATGGATTGTGGTCGAGGTTTTTAATTTTTTACCAAAATAACTTGTAGTAAAGATGCACCCAAGACTCCACTGACGCGGACAAAGCGACACCTCCCGTTTATTTCTGAAAATAAATAAACAACGATCAGAATATCCCCTGGGAAAGGTCAGTGGCATTATAAATATAGCGGCAAGTTCTTGATGCTGCATTCAGTTCGGTCAGCTGCCCATAATTTTGCCCAGCCTTTCTTCTTCTTTTTTTATTAGATGGCTTCTGCGGAGGCACTGGCCTACTAGCAATTTCGCCAATGTCAAGTTTAATCGTTTATAATTAAGTCATGTCACAGTCATTAATTGTCAAGTCAAAGTCACGAATCAGTAAAATGGTGGACATTTACTAAAACTTCCGAGGGAGATTTGGAAAAATCACAAAATGCCTTTTATATCTGCGTTTGATTATTTTGCCTACACTCGTGCACGTTAACGAACACATAATGGTTAATATTCCACCAATATTACACATCAATACTCGAAGAAACACAAGATTGAGAATAAAATCAAACTCTACAACACAACATTTTGAATTTTTGCAAAAAAACCCCTGCCCAGCCTTTATTTATGCGCGAACGCCAATGACAGCGATTGTGGCATTCTGTTGTCTATGGTTTTCGTTTAAAAACCAAGAAATAAAAGTAAGTAAGCGTAATTCAACCTCTTTGAGCTGAAGGCCTTTCCTAAAAATAAATTTAAAAGTATATTAGGAAAATGGCTGATAATTAATGTTTTTTATGAGCTCAAAGAATTTTTTGCAATGAAGACGTAACCACAAAATAAATAATAGTTGAAATAACCATAACAAAATAATTTAATGTCTATGATAATTATAATGACTAATAAAATGGAATTATTGTTGATGTTATAATAGTGGTAATTTAATTTATTAATTTTGATGTATAAATACTAACACAAAATACTAACATAATTTACTAACACCATTTGGCAACGCCCTTAATGGGTATAATGTACTTTACCTTGCATGACTTTTTTATACCGTGATCTGTCCTCGAAGTACATTAAACTTAATAAATAAATATGAATTACCTACATAGTGAAATATGAAATATGAAGGCTTAACCTCTTTGAGGTCCTCCTCTGTACACTGTTTTTGTGCATAAAGTATTAGATAAATAATCATAAGGCTTGCTCAGCATGCTGAGCCAATGCTTAGCGTTCTGGATATTATCCGAAACCTGAGATAGTGCTGAGCAAACTCAACTAAGTTCGAACTAGGTAACACAAGACTGAGCTGCAGGCCGAGTCAGCTTTCGATGATTCAGTTGTCGATCGATTCGGTTTGATTTCATTCGATTCAATACATTTTTATTTAAAATCGATATGGAGTGCAAAAAGGATATGTTTTTATTTTTTGTCTGTCTGTCTGTCTGTCTCTTTGAACACGCATCACGCAGAAACTACCAGGCGGATTTTGATACAACTTGGCACAATCATAGCTTATGTTATGGATTAACATTTAGAATACTTTTTATCCCGAAAAAAACAATGGTTCCTGCAGGATAGGGGATGAAAGTTATTTAAAAAAAACACATATCACGATGAAAATTCCTGACGGATTTTGATGTAACTTGGCACAGTCAAAGATTATATTATGTGTTAAAATCAATAATACTTTGAATCACGAAAAAAAACGGGATTCCTGCGGGATATGAGTCTAAAGTTATGTTAATTTGAAAGGAATAATAATAGCACATCCGTTAATAAAACGGTACTGTAAATTCGGTGCTCATACCACAAGTCAGAAGCGGAAGCGGAAGCGGAAGCGGTGTCTGGCCTGCAACCCAGAGGCACATGGAACGAATCCACGCGCTGCTATAAATGTTTTGCCTCAATATTTATAAGCATTTACATTTTACATTTTCTTTGATTTTTTTAAGGCTTCTGTAAATTTCCTGAAGTAAACCGTCAAGTTTTGTTTGAAAACAATATATATAATGGCATCTATCCAAACGAATGGTCCGACTTAGGTGCGGTTTTTTATGTTTGAAAGCTGAGGTAATCGAGATGGTATAGTACGAGTATAGATAGCACAATGGAGTATCCTACTTCCTTAACACCCTCTGGTAGGACCTCTACACTTGAGAGCGTAGTATCTGTACTTATAATAAAGCAATAAGAACAAAAAAGACACTACCTACATAATTTACCAGCATCAACAACTCAAGCTAATAACCAAAGGCATCAAAGTTCTCCCTCCGATTTAACTAGATGGCGCTGATTGACCTTAAAACACGCAAGCATTTTATTCACTGCAACCAAGGGTCCCGCTAAATTCAAATTTATAAGGTTTTTCGGATTCGGCTCACACTAGCACTAGCACGACCTCCAGGGGCCTAATTCTCCACGCAGGTGGCGTGGAATTCGCGTGGAATTGGCGTGAGTGGTCATACAGAATCCAGGCCCTGCTCTCAAGCCCTTGCGACTGATTTAAAAACTGGGGTACTTGGTATATTTGGCCTCGCACGCACTGCCTTCGGTGAAACGCGGTGCGTTTATTGTCTAACACTCTGTGGCATAGGTGCCGAATTTACGGTACCGTTTTATAAACGGATGTGCAATTATTATTCCTTTGAAATTAACATAACTTTAGACTCATATCCCGCAGGAATCCCGTATTTATTCGTGATTAAAAGTATCATTCATTTTAACACATACTATAAACTTTGACTGTGCCAAGTTACTTCAAAATCCGTACGGTAGTTTCAGCGTGAAATGTGTTTATTTTAAATAACTTTCAACCCCTATCCTGCGGGAACCATTGTTTATTTCGGGATAAAAAGTATTCTAAATGTTAATCCATAACATAAGCTATGATTGTGCCAAGTTGCATCAAAATCCGTCGGGTAGTTTCTGCGTGATGCGTGTTCAAAGAGACAGACTGACAGACAGCCAGACAAAAAATAAAAATAAAACCTTTTTGCACTCCATATCGATTTTGAAGTTCATCTCAATTAAAATTTTCAAAAAATATTTAATGTACAGATTTAGCCCAGTTACAGTTTTATTATAGTATAGATTTTATTATATGCGTTTATTTCATTGCAATACGTGCACTTCTATGAAGTGTCATAGAAGTGCAAGTGTGTTTTAACGCATATTCTGTGAAGTACGGAGTGCCGTACTTCACAGAATAATAGTTTATCTCAATTATAATTTTCAAAAAATATTTAATGTTCAGATTTAGCCCAGTTACAGTTTTATTATAGTATAGATATCGAATCGATTCAGTTCGTTATCGAAAGGTGCTTAATCGGAGGGCTGAGTAAAGTCAAAATCGAACTGGGATAAGCAATACTGTTCCTACTTGTACTATTATTTACTTTTCGAGGAGGCATTCAACTTTAAAATCTATAAAAATCATAATTCGCAACACGGCGACTAATACCAATATCATTACTGACAAAAGAAAAGTTATTGAATGGTCCTATTAAGTATATAGGTACATTTCAAGTTCGCGTGCAATGATGTTATATTAATGAAAACATCGTTGTTCGCGTTGTACTAAGCTGAACACATTGCGTGAGCGCAAGAATTCTTAGTACTCTATTCTTAGTATCTACAATGTGTTATTTTTTTAATAATTCTCTTAATTGTAATTTGTCTGAATATATAAGAAAAAAGGCGCTAGTTACTTTACAATACGACTACAGAACAAGTAAAACACAATTTTAAATATATATTTTTAACCAAAATAAAAATGGGTTCTCAAGTTGATGTTTATGTATGTAATATTGTTGAAAATGCGTAATATGTTACTTATGTTAGTTTATGTGGGTAACTAAACATATATACCAAATTTCATGTATGTATGTATGTATGTATGTTTGTTTGTCCACGTATTTTTCGGAAACTACAAGTATGATTGCACTATGCAGAGTGTGCACAAGAACTGCACAATTGATGATTCCCCCACCACCTTTCCATCACCGTACGACTAGACGATCAGCAAAACGCCACCCTTTCATGGTTGAAATACCTCGCACAAGAACGAAGCGTTACGCTTCTTCATTTATTATAAGAACTGCAAAGGAGTAGAATGCCCTGCCGTCGTCAGTGTTTCCGGTAAATTATAACCCCGGTGTGTTCAAGTCAAGAGTGAATAGGTATCTACTAGGCAAGCGTGCTACACCTTCGACCACATCATCGCTTTCCATCAGGTGAGATCGTGGTCAAACGATTGCCTAGTCCGTAACAAAAAAAAAAAAAAAACGTTTTTGTAATAGTTTTGGACTTTGGGGTCTTTCAACTTAGGGATTAGTTGAAGTTTCATCAAAATTGGTTCAGTAGTTTCAGAGACATGAACTGTTAACTTTTTCAGTATGGCTTTTTTCTTAGCAAACGGAATAAGTACTTCATTTTCATAGGCTCACTTAACGAAACTAAAAAGTAAAAACGAAATAAACCCGACTTCAAATTGTATAAACTTAAAAGAAATAAATAATTATATTTTATGAGGTCTGTGCCAGGTAAGTGCCTACTTACTTATTTAGGTCGGTTTGGGCGTAGACCAATTCTCAAAAAAATAATTCTTTCTTTTGAGTTTTATACAATTTTAAGTAGTTTTTTAAATTTGTGTTTTTTGACAATAATTTTGCGTAAAACAATCTTTAGTTTTCCGTCCGACTAATTCAGTTTTTTTTCATGACGTTTTTCTGTCTCTTAGTTTACCTAAAAGACCGCCAAAAAACTGCTTCTTTCGTCAAAAAATGTTATAGACCTCTTAGCTTACAATAAGTTCCAGGTAGAAGTTTCCTTCTGTACCGCGAGTTGCACCAAAGATCTTGAATTACGCTTACTTCTTTTTTTTCCATAAGGGTTGCACAAGATCGGTGACGTTTGTACCATCTGTGAGTGTCAATCGCCACGCGTCGTAGAAACGTGCGTCTGCCAACTCGATGGCCCTAATTTTGTTGTTTGTGTCACCCTATTGCAGGAGAGGTGGTGGTTATTATTTTTAAGGTGTTTTAACATCGCACTGCTCGTCAATGAAAAAGCTCATTCATACGTTGTGGAAATCTCGTAAAAGCCGTTTTACTAGAATACTAAAGAATTTCTGCAACATGTTCAAGAATTGGAAAGAAACTCGGCATGGCCCTGGCATTACTGGCACACTTACACTGGAAATATCGTGAGAGTGAAGATAAACGATAGTGTATAATATCAGTATAGGATAGTATAATAAAAGTGAATAGGTGTATAATTGATTATAATTGAACTGATGTATAAATAAAAAAGTGAATTAACCTATATGCTATAAAACCAAGCTCCTTGGTCAATTTACTGAAAAACGAAAAACAAATAAGTACGTGATTTACTATTAAGTACTACTACTTACTCAGTAGTTTCGGGTGTATCGGGAATGGATTTTCTTAAATAATTTTAAAATTTAAAAATATATATATTTGAGAACATCATAACAACTTCTTTCATTTGGCATGTCACACGTTATAGTTTTTTTCCTAATTTGCCCCTAAAAGTGACCCCTTCAAAATTCATTTATTTATGTTACACTTCCGTGCTTGGAGCACAGAAATTCAAGTATACCAAATTTCAACCTATTCGTTTCAGTAGATTCGGAGCAATTTGGCTTTGATGAGGACAGACAGACAGACAGACGCACGACACGAGTGATCCCATAAGGGTTCGTTATTTTAATCAAACGTACAGAACACTTAAAATATCATCGCATGAGCAAGGCTCCGGTGATAAGGTTTTCTTCGTTTTAGCCTCCTTAGAGGTCTTTCATCCATTATTGTATTGGGCATTTCATTTGACACATACCCTAATGACGCTGCAGTAAGGCACCACATCATCTTATAACAAATTGTAGGCAGCAATCTTTATCCGACTAAATTGGAGAGTTCTTAATATGGCCAGAAGTAATTGAACTATTGCATATTTAGAATTTATCAGCATTTTAATTCATTAATGTCCCAATCTAGAAGTCTTTAGTTAGATACAGAGCTTTACCGCTATTGGGCGCGAAGATAGGTCTCTGTTCCCCTTAGTATATAAACAGCAATCTGTGGCTACAGTAGTTTCGCAGCCTATAAATAGTATGTCCACGACTTCAATTGATGAGGCGTAGTTTCATAGTAAATTATTATTATTACCATTTACGCGCATTTTCAGCACGTGGGCAAATACACATCGATTGTGATTATTGAATACCAATTTGCTATTTTAATTACTGATTGTCAACAACTTATAATTACCACGAAACTATATTTACTTACCCAGTTGCTTGCCACGCGCGATTCCAATTCCCACTAGCCACCGAAAAAAAAAAGAAGAAAAAAAAAAAAAAAGAAAAGAAGTTTTATCTCTCTAATTAATATCACTTCTTGCTATTTTGTTGTTATTCTGTTGTGGTTTCACTGTATTTTATTTTTATTATGTTTGTATATATTTTGTAAATGTATATGTAGTAAATGTAATTTATTATAATGTATATACTATGTATATGGATATATATTTATATATGTGTATATATATATATATATATATATATATATATACTGTACTATATATTTACATATTTATGTGTAGGTATATTGGAATATATGTGTATATATGTTTATTCATTGTATTCAGTTTTTATTATTTATTTGTTAGATTATAATGCACCACCGTCTTTGCCGTATATTAATTCCTTTCCATCCAAAGGTTGTCTGGAAGAGATCGCTTTTTAGCGATAAGACCGCCCATTGTCCCATTTATTTTGTATAAATGTTTTAGTTATTATTGTATTTTTTGTTCTATGTGGTGTACAATAAAGAGTTATCTATCTATCTATCTATCACCGCTGGCGGCCCACTTTGGTGGATCACGGGAATACCAGCTAGAGCCCGCGACTTTGTCCGCGCGGACTTCAGTTTATCGATCACGATGATAAAAAATATCCGATGTCCTTTCTCAGGGTTCAAACTATCTCTATCTATACCAAAGTTCAATAAGAACGGTTTAGTCGTGGGAAGGTGACATTATATACATTTTCTCTATTAAAATATTAGTTAGTATTATAATATAAGCTTTTTTTGATAGGTAAACTAGTAAAAGTTCCAAAAAATGAAACCTGTAAGCACAGAAGTCGAAAAATATATTTATTTTAACAAGTTAATCATCGAGTTAGAGAAAAAAAACGCGTGCACATTCAAAAAAAAATATTTATATCCTGTGCTGCCACTCGGGTTGATGTAAGGATTCTAACGATACCCCATACAGCCAAACCTGTTCAGGCATTAAAAAATTATGCTGGAATAAATAAACTCACATACATTTTCTAGCTAAAAGACTCAAGAGTGGTACATATTTGACGCCAGTAAGAGCACATACCATAATGTGTATATTTTTTTTATGCAGTGACTTCAAGAACTCCTAATCAAAACTTTCAGTTTCAGACCTCTTTATAATATTTCGTAACGAAATTTCGGCTTGAAAAAGGTTTCTAATTCCGTTGCTTCTCTTCTTCACTACCTACTAGATAATATTCTAAGCTTTTAAGCATTGCTTTTCTCTAAAAAGTTGTGTGGATTTCTTTAGTGTGTTAATATAACATTGTTCTATTAGTAGAATCCAGAGAGGACATCGATTATACAAAAAACACAGCCGAACTTTTTGAATTGAAGCTAAAATAAGCACTTAGAAGTTTGACATGAAGAAATAAAATTAACAATAAACGAAGGTCAAATTTTTGGACATTTTACCCACTTTCTTGACAAGTTGAAGCGTTGCCAACACTAATAATAATTTACGATTTTCCGGTCGCTCTCATCACAAGATTCTTTTGTGCAGGGAATTCCAAAAGCATTTCCGGTAAAAACCTGCATGAAGGTTATGATACAATTTCCAATTTGCCGCGTCTCTAATACTTATTGTACTTAATATTCCTACGATCTTTTTTATTTATTTGCGCCCCTTAAATCTCTGCTTATTTTTACGCGACTGTTAGATATATTTTTGGACTGTGTGTATGTTTGTACAATGTTCCTTTGGCGCGTCCTAAAGCTGCATCTTATGTTTATAATAAAACGGAGAATTTCAAAATTGCGAGGTATGAGGAATATATCTAGCTGATACCACCACAGGAGTGCAGGAGTGCACAGAAATGAAATGCATGATGCTTCCGACTGCATCTTAATTTTCAAAATCATGAATCACAAGTCTCTTTATAGTTATATAAGCTGTCGGTTCTTTTATAATAGATAGTTATTTATATCATTGTGACACCATGGTGTCAATAAAGTGTTATCTAAGTATATATCTATCCTCATTAAAAATATTATATTGTAGTTACTCTAGGATATACTGGGTCAAAATCGGTAAAATTTAAGCCTCGCCAGTCACGCGGACTGCGGTCATTCATAAAAAAACCTGTTAACGACATTTTCAAAAAGCCCTAGTTTCGTCCACTGCTGGACGTAGGCCTCCTTGGGGGCATCCATTAATTACGTGAGGTAATTTTGGCCATTTTTCTACCCCATTTTTCAAATAATACAGGACTCTCCCTGTGGTGAGATGTTGTGAGACTTTGCTCGACCCCCTCTCCCCCTCCCCAAATCTCACTTGAGATTTTTTAATAATTAATAAGCCTGAAAAACTGTTAATAAATGTTTTTTTAAATTCGATCATTTAATAAATATTTATTAACAGTTATTCATATTTAATAAATGAATGAATTGTTTCCAAATAAATGAATTTATTAATAGTCAGCAAATTCTTCTGTCAGTATATAATTAAACCGTGTTAAATATTATTATGCATGATTTAGTCATATTTTAGTGGAGAAACATTTTTTACTTAATTTAATCCAATTTTCTCGCAATTTTACACTTCTGGGAAAAAAAATTACGTGATATTTCCCAAGACCACCCTCTCCCCCACGTGAGATTGGATGAGGTTTGGCTTGACCCTCTTCCCCCCCTAAACGTCTCATGTAATTAATGGATGCCCCCCTTGTGAACGCAACTGAGCACAATCTTCGGCTTTCCTCATCCAGGCGCTACAAGCCGCCCGCCCGCAAGCCGTCACTACGTTTGCCTAAACGCTCTCTCCAATCCAGTACTAATTACACGACTGCCCAAAAATGGAGTGTAATGTTATCAGAGTTTATCTATATATGTATGTTTGTATGTATTTGAGTTTAATTATCACACGACTGCCCAAAAAAGGAGTGTAATGTTATCAGAGTTTATCTATATATGTATGTTTGTATGTATTTGAGTTTCATTATCACACGACTGCCCAAAAAAGGAGTGTAATGTTTCCAGGGCTCATTTATGTATGTACGTTAGTTTCTTTGTTTAAATGCTTGAACCTTGGTTGAACAGACTTGTATCGTCAGAATCCTTACATTATTCGTGTGACATAGGTTATTTTAATGTATCTATGTGTCTGTCCTGGAATCTTGCAATTCAAATTTCGAGCACTTCCCGATTAGCTATCCGGCTGAAACTTTCAGGGTAGCTCACAACTCGATGACAATCCAATAAAAATTAAATAACATCTTTAAAAGCTTAAAAGAGATAAGGCAAAATAAAACTTAGATGTAAAAAGTAACAACGCAACAAAAAAAAGGGAAGTTCTCAAAATAAAAAAATAAATAAAAAAAAGTTATGCTTATTTTTTTATGTTCTATTTTTGCCAGGGCAGTGTTTTTTGGTCTTGCTTTGATGATACACTAGTTTACGCCAGCGTTAGCTATAGTTAGTTCCTATAAATATATAACCCTGTCTTTGTTTCACCTAGTCGGGTAAAAAAAAAGTTGCTAGTGAGGTACCACAGAAGTAGCAACCCAACCAACACAAACTAGTTGCATAACGGCTTTAGAGCCAATCTGATTATGCCCAAAGGTGCTAAGACGTAAGTGCTATAGCTTGCTCTGGAGGCCTAATGCAGCAGCTCTAGAACCATTTTGGGCACAATTTTATGTAGCCTTTAGTTATATTACAACTGCACAAGGGTAGTAAAATGGTGCCTCAAGAGCTGCAACAGATGATTAACGCCACACTAACGCTTTTATGATGCTACTTTTGTGAACGAGTGAACGAATATGAATGAATGTATTGTATGTCAAAATGGTGAAGTACAATTAATATTGTAATCGGCCATCATTAAAATATTATTATTATGTAAATAATTCATATGTGCCTTATGATTTTGTTAAACACAAGCGGATAAAAACACTTTCATGTTTACTGTGCATATATATAGTGTTATCCCAGTAAATTTTTAAGCGCTTTCGAAATAACATCAAAATGGAAGAAATATTTGCTAAATAGTATTGACTTTTTCAAATAAAATTATTTTGTATTTTTATTATGTATCGACAGTTTATTATCTGCAATTGGCCGTTTGTATATTGACAAAAACAAAGTTAATTCAATGAAATACATAATTGCAATGCCTAAATTTTTCAAGTAAATAAGTCACTTTTCTTGAGAAATGGCGGATTGACTAAGTCTGTACAACGGTGCAAATAATCTCTATTGTAATACACAATGTAGCTCTTTTTACATTTTAAAGACCTCAAGTAGATCTTTAGTTACATTGATTGTTTTTTTGGAACTTGAGTCTGTATTAGAGTATATTATTGCCCCTATTATGGAACTTCTAGTAGAACAAGAGTGGTTATTTGAACCCTTATATAACTGCTTTATATGGCCTACAATTAACTCTATTATGTAGTTGAGCGGCGTATAACAGTAACAAGAGAAACCCTCATAAAACTTTCAGTGACAAATGCTCTTCATAAGTCTCTATAAAAGGTGTAGGTGGAAAATTGGTTCTAGAATAAACTATTATAAAGCCAAGGGTGGTATTTGATTCCAATACTGCCTCTTCTGGTACATTTTGTACCTACAGACATTTGCGGAAGCAGTTATGCAACTTAAAACTGCTTCCTGAACTCTAATGCCGCTATTATACATCTTAAAGTTACAAAATAGGCTGCAATTTTCACTTGTGTGTTGGTTGGGAAACCAAATGTTCTTCTCTAAACATATTTTGATGTTGATTTCGTTTTTAAGCCATCGTTAATTTAGTTCAATCGCCAATAAGTGAATAATAATATAACACATGGAAAGCTATCATATTTATTATGGAGAGGCTCGCGTGGGCCGTGACCTCGTGCTAACCTCGTATATCATACTAGCTTTCCCGCCCGCGACTTCGTCCGCGCGGACTACTGTTTATCGCGAAAAAAAGCATACTAAATTCTTCTAGGATATTGTTACAAACCAATGCAAAAGTAGGTATAGCACCAATGCTCTTCAAGTTTTTTGACAGACTTGTTATTACGTTACCATGGCAACCGTTCCTTACCGCGAATAATCAACTACAATTTTCCGCGAAACTTACAATTTTCCGGGAAAAAAGTATCCTATTTTTTATTCTAGGGTGTAAGCTATCTTCATTCCAAATTTCATTTAAATCCATCCAGCCGTTATCGCGTGAAAGCTCCCCAAACAAACAAACAGACAACATTTCACTTTTATATATTAGTATGGATATCTTATACACTTGAAACGTTTTAGATATTGCGGACGTCAGTCGGTAAAGAGAAAATACATTTGTATCTACCTAATAGAAATCTATCTCTAGACCGCCCTCGTAGTGTGTTTAGTTGATGGACTCAAGTCCTACAACGCGTAAGGTTTTTGGTTCGGTTCTTGTTATGAAACTTGCCAATTATTTTTACCCGAGTACGGAGAAGCAAGGGAAAGGTAATGAGTTGTTCCACCACGGCGTCGCCCCTATTGATCCGATTTTGGCAAGCGAGCTATCAATCGATTCATCTTCAGTTATAGGCTATTTTTTTTCCCGACTACGGCGAAGTTAAGGACGGGTTAGGTACGTGTTCAAACTAAAAACTTGATCTGATGTTGACAAATGAGGTACCTATTATTCGTCTTCATTTATTTCACAGGCTATTTTTTGCCCGACTACGGCGAAGCAAAGTAAAGGTTATGTGTTCAAACTGGTCCGATTTTGACAAGCGAGGTGTTAATCGATTCGTCTTGATCGCAAGGGTGTCATACTTAAGCTACTTTTTACCCGACTGTAGTCGGGTTTTAGTTTTGAACTTAGGTATGTCTTGTTTCTTTGTATGTATTTGGATTTGGCGATTCCTTTGTTTTTTTTATTTTAATGTTTAGAGAGGCCTCCACTGTGATCTCATATAAAGTTAATCAACATTGGTTCAGTAGTTATTGTTAGTAAATTAATTTAAAAGTAGGGATTCCTAACTAAGTAATTATGGGTACAAACATTCAATAATTCTTTGAATTTGCCAAGACGTATCCGTTAATAGTTATTATTTTTGAGCGAGCTTTTGATTTTAATTATTACTTTTAATGAATAGGTACATGCTCTTGATAATTATTATCTATACTTATAATAAAGCAATAGGAACGAAAAAGTCTGTACAAAGAAGATAATTTAAAAAAATATGTCTATGGTATTTAAAATAAGATACTGAACAAGAATAAATCATTTATAAATTCGTGTCTGTCTGTTTGTCTGTCTGTATGTATGTTTGTTCGCGCATCACGTAAAAACGAGTAGACCGATTGCGATGCGGTTTTCACTGTTGGATAGCTTAGGGTTTGACTTAAAAACTGGGATGCTTGGTGTCTCAATCCGATGAGTAGAAGCCGAACAATCGATAAAAATAACTTTGACGGCTGAAGGAATTTTGATCAAGTGTTGGTATATTGGTGTTTTAGGTCCTGGAATAGCACATAATATAGTACTTTTAACCTAGAGAAATGACCACGCGAGTGAAACCGCGGGCATCAGCTAGTTCGTAATAATTTAGTAATAATCTGCAATTCTACTTACTAGAAATTTCATCATTCCAAAGATAAAGAGTAGAGACATAACCATTCTGTTTTTAACTATTTTAGTTCCTTCCATCTCGTTTAGTTCCTTCGACCGCGCCGGTTTAAAATAGCGACATTTCCATCAAACATTTAATCTTCCACAACAAAACATCTCAAAACGAAAACATAAATGACATATACATCCGTTCAGAAGCAGAGAGCCGTCGCGCCAGTCGTTCAAAAACATAGTCAGTGATTCAACTCCAAGGCGTACGGACATGACTCCGCATTGACAGAATGTTCCAGTTTTTCAAACGAAAAAGCGGGAAGGCCGAGACCGAAAGCCCGCGAAAAGCGCCGACCGCTCCCGACAAGGCCGACAGACCAGTCGACGCGCGCGCTTCCGATCCCGACAACGAACGTACAACGCGCAAAGATGTAGTGAACCTGCTCATCCCCGAAACGGATTACAATCAGAAAACTGGAGTCGGAGCTATACTCCAAATCATGGCTGGAAAACGTAAGCGAGGGAAGAGAAAAAGGACGGAATCCTGTCGCGTGAGCCCGCCGAAAGAGACGCAAATATTACAGAGAAGCTCGTCTGTGCTCGCTAAGAATGAAGTATTGCCCGCGTCGGCCGCGCGCGACGAAAATAACCACACGCCGAACGAAGATCCCGCGGAGTTCGTCAAAGCTCTAGTGCTGCAGAAATACGCAAAAACATCTACAGAAAACAACCAACACGTGTCTTTGGTGTACGTATCGAACGAACCCGATTTGGAAGAGAAACGCCATGCTGAAGCATTGCTCCGCGAGATCGCGCGCAGCATAGACTGCACCGTCGATAAACTTAACAATGAAATGGGTACCACAGATAGCAAAGTTAAGGATCACGCGTACGAATCTATTCCAGAGAAACCTTTAGATAGTTACAAAAACGAATTGAAGAAAGAGTTGAACTTATTGAGTGAACTCGAAGAAAACGACGGCGAATCTCCAAGCGCGGCGAAGAAATCAAACTTGAAGCCACCTAAGTCAGACAACGAAGCCTGTTCTGATGATGACAGGTCGGACAATGGACGGAAACGCGTCACTTTCAGAAAACACATCATCTTCGATGATGGCGAACAGCAGACTGATGATGAAGACGACTCTTCATTCGGATCTCTCGCTTCTGAAGAGGAATATTTAGAAGACATCGCTAGGGGAAACGAAAATAAAGAGTTCTTAGAAGATATTCCATTAGAAAAACAAAATGTAGAGGATGTACAGTTAGACAGCGACAACAAAACAGTGATAAACATAAACGAAAGTGAACCAATATCAATTAAAATAGAAAATGCGGAAGGTGAGCACTTTGTGACTGCCAATAGTGATAGCAAATTCCTAAGCACAGATAAAAAATTCCAAAGCGACAATAGTGATAGTGGATTCTTAGATATAGGTGATAGAAACAATTCCGGTGATGACCTGACGAGTGCTAAGAGTGAGGAGAGTAGGGAGAGTGCGAGTGATAGTGAGACCGAGGAGATTATTGAGGAGATAATTGAAGAGGAGTTAGAGATTGAAGAACTAGAAGAAGAAGAAGAAGAAGAAGAAGAGGAGAACGTTCAGAATGATGACGCGTAAGTAGTTACTTTTTCTTTTCGTAAACAAAAAACGAATGAAGAAAACATAGTAGGTAAGGTTATGTAATCGTGAACCAGCTGTCAAATGCTTGAATATTCATATTTTAGCAAGTATTTTTTTTCATTTACCTTGCATATTAACTTTTCGGTCTGTTTTCAAATTTATTACTTACGCGAAAGTAATTTTGTAAGCAATATAAACTATTGTCATATAAAACGTCATCCCCGAAACGAAGAACCAAGCATTATTTTTTACTAGCTTTCCCGCCCGCGACTTCGTCCGCGCGGACTACAGTTTATCGAGAAAAAAGCATCCTATGTTCTTCTAGAATATTAAAAACCAATGCAAAAGTAGGTATAGCACCAATGCTCTTAGTTTTTTTGACAGACTAGTTATTTCGTTTCCATGGCAACCTTTCCTTACAGCGAGTAATCAACATTTTCCAGTTTTCCCGTGGAAACTTAAATATCCTTTAAAAATATCCTTTGTATTATTCCAGGGTATAAGCTATCTCCATTCCAATCATTAATATCCGTCTAGCCGTTATCGCGTGAAAGCTCCCCAAACAAACAAACAAACAGACAACGTTTCACTTTTATATATTGGTATGGATTTGATATTTACTTTTCTTCATATTAAAGCATTGCGCTATAATGGACTCGCCCACCGCAACTCCTCGTGGAGTATACCTAAGTACTTCATAACGAATTAAAGGAACAGTGTTTTAGAGCACTATATATTCATAGACAAGTTCAAAAACTAAAACCCGACTACGGTCAGGTAAAAAAATAGACACTCTCGCGATGAAGGCGAATCGATTGATACCTCGCTTGTCAAAATCGGATTAATACGGGCGACGCTATGGTGGAACATCCGCATACCCACATACATACATACATACATACATACATAGACTGTTAAACTCATTACTCTTCCATTGCTTCGCTGTAGTCGGGTAAAAAAGCGAAACGAAACAACTATCTAGCTAATAGGTCCTATCCTAACACACTGATCTCAATTCTTAGTGTAACTCTACGTGTCTCTCTTATCTTTTGTCAGCGTACTCTAATAATAATACATTATTATTCATAAGTGTACAGTACGACCACAGAGTACGGTCACAGAGTACGGCCGATAAGTCGTGGCCACTCTGAACTTCGTGCAAATGGCTGCACAATGAACATTTTTAGGAACTTAATGGCGGAATGAGGCTACGGGGCTGTGGTCTAGGCTAGAGATGCACCTCACTCCGCCATTTGATTCCTAAAAATGTTCATTGCAGTGCAGTGCAGCCATTTGCACGAAGTTCAGAGTGGCCACGACTTACCGGTCGTACTGTACACCTATGAATAATTATGTATTGTTATTATAGTACGCTCCAGTAACTCCAGTGACCGAGTCCAAATAAACGAAAAACGTATTTTTAGCCCAAACACTTTTTGTATCAAATATCTTCAATTTCTCGGTGACATTATGTTTACGACCTAACGTGTCAAAATAGTAATATAATGCTTGGCTCAGCATTTTGAATGTTGTGAAGTTCATCTCATTGACTTAGCTTCTTTTCTGACACACTCAAATGCTTTTGAGTGTGTCAGAAAATACCTTCGAGAACTACTTTAACAGTTCGGGACAGCGTATCTCTATTATTGTAGGATATTCAACATAAATAATATCCTATCTATATATTTATACCTAATCTATCTATCTATCTTCTGTACTTATAATAAAGCAAGAAGAACGAAAAAGTCCGTACAAAGAAGATAATTAAAAAATGGTACTTAAGATAAGCCAAAGAACAAGAATATAACATTTTTTTAAATCGTGTCTGTCTGTTTGTTTGCGCATCACGTAACAACTACCGGGCTGATTACGATGCGGTTTTCAATATTGGATAGCTTAGGGTTTGACTTAAAAGCTGGGGTACTTGGTATCTCAATCCGAAGAGTAGAAGCCGACCAATCGATAAAAAAATACTTGACGGCTGAACGAATTTTGACGATATTATGTCTAATATTGTATTTTAGGGGTACTTACTTTTGATCCTGGATAACACGTATGGGCTACTTTTAAATAAAATGTGCACGCAGGAAAAGAAAGAAAGAAAATACATTTATTCAACACACACAGAAAACACAGCGCTGGCTTTCAGCTAAAGTGGTGATGAATGGGCCTTAACTCAGCATTAGGCTGTTTGCCGAAGGCACGCAGCGCTGGTTTTCAGCTAAAGTGGTGATGAATGGGCCTTAACTCAGCATTAGGCTGTTTGCCGAAGGCACGCAGCGCTGGCTTTCAGCTAAAGTGGTGATGAATGGGCCTTAACTCAGCATTAGGTTGTTTGCCGAAGGCACGCAGCGCTGGTTTTCAGCTAAAGTGGTGATGAATGGGCCTTAACTCAGCATTAGGCTGTTTGCCGAAGGCACGCAGCGCTGGTTTTCAGCTAAACTGGTGATGAATGGGCCTTAACTCAGCATTAGGCTGTTTGCCGAAGGCACGCAGCGCTGGTTTTCAGCTAAAGTGGTGATGAATGGGCCTTAACTCAGCATTAGGCTGTTTGCCGAAGGCACGCAGCGCTGGTTTTCAGCTAAAGTGGTGACGAATGGGCCTTAACTCAGTATTAGGCTGGCACGCAGCGCTGGTTTTGCAAAGCCGCGGGCACAGACAGTAATAATATTATAACACTATACTTGTACTATTATTTATTCTCATATATAACTGCATATGTTTGTAATTTTGGAAAGTTATTTCCCCGTCGCGCCGTACTAACTAAAGTGACTGATTCCAATAATCGTAAAACGTATTTTTAGACCAAACAATTTGCGTACCAATTTTTTTTTTCTTACGAGTCAAAATAATAATATGTAGATGCTTGGCACAGCATTTTGAATGTTGTGATGTTCATCTAATTGAGCTAACGTCGTATGAGAGTATCAGCAAAGACCTACTTTAAAAGTTTGCGACAGCGTCATATCGGCGTATGTCTATTATTTTAGAGACATAAACACATAGGTAGTTACTTAAATAATAATAAATTATAAAGCCTGTTTATTCTATATTACTTACTTAAATAATAATAAATTATAAAGCCCGTTTATTCCATAGTACTTACTTAAATAATATTAAATTATAAAGCCTGTTTATTCTATATTACTTAAATAATTATAAATTATAAAGCCCGTTTATTCCACAACAAAATATACCTACTACATGTACATATAAATGTACTTGTAGGATAAGTAATTACACGTCTGCCCAATAAAAGCAGTGTAATGTTTTTAGGGTTCATGTATTTATATGTGTGTGTATGTGAGTTTCTTTGTTCCACCATAAATTAACAATAATGCGGCAGTATGGCTCCATTCAAAATATTTCTAATTTCACAATATGGCTATCAAATTCACGGCCTTGATGAGCATATTCCCTCAGTATATAATTTTTTGGCATAGCTCAATACTTGCCAAAAAAAAGGCCAAAATAACGTTAAAAATAATAAAAACCGACTTGTAAAATAATCTTAAATATGTGGGACACAGTTAAGGAAGTCTGTGCCGTTGGTTTGGTTAGGTTTAAGAAAATTGGACACCGACTTCTATCACTGTTTCCGACTTAAGATTATTTTATTCATTTTTAAGTCGGTTTTTGACTCTTTTTTTATATTTATTTCAATTCCCTATTTTGAGTGCCGTGAACAATACATGAACATGCGATTACTGCAATAGAAGTGACTTGCTGTTATCCATTGAGGAGTTCCTTGTATCTCCGAAGGTCTTCATCAGATCTTCACCAAATTATATAAGTATATGGGACCATACCTAAAGCATATCCTATTCTATAAAAAATACTTCGAAATCGACCCACATTTGACTGAGATAACCCGTCATAAAGTGGGTGAAAGTTAATAAAATTAAGTCATCCCCTAATTTTCCACCCTTAGAGGTGGAATATTTTCATGAAATTTGAATGGGACTACCCCTGAGGCATACCCTATCCATTAAAAAAATAATTTTGGATCGATCCACAATTGCCGGAGATATCGCGTAACATACATACAAAAAACATACGGAGTCGAATTGAGAACCTCCTCTTGAAGTCGGTTGATAAGTAATTGAAAAAATTAAAAAACACGACTGCCCTGCCAAAAACGAACTGAAGAAACAAAAACAAGAGATAAATAATATTGACATTACTGTCGGGGGACCGTTCTGTGGAACACTTTTAATCTAAGACTGCAATACCAATTTCATGTATCTGTTTTTTGGCTTTTTAGTTCGTTTTTTGGCAGGGCAGTCGTGTTATCCTTTTTTCCTTTTTAAAAGCTTTTGTTTAACTTAACTTGTATCTATGTATGTATGTATTTTGTCTGTCCTGCCCTGCGAGCATGGATCTTATCGATCGATAAAATTCGATAAATTTATCGACCGGTAAACAGTTATTTTTTTATAAATTTTATCAAAATGCGGTAGCATGGATCTAGCCTCTTGGTAAATTTTATTGATTCGATAACACGTCGTGAGTTTATCGATTTAAAAAATGGCAACTCGTGGACTATACCATATATCAGATAGACGACTAATAGTCTAAAAAATATTTTTTGACACAATTGGGCAGATTTTTATTATTTTGAGTTGTTACGGAGAAACTTCTGTCATTTGGAATTCTACCTAACTACCATAAAGTAGTATATTCCTTGAACCTAACCTAAAGTATAACTAGCCATAACTCGTTGCACAATTGCTTGAGACACCTTTCTGACAAGTCTGACAGTGCGCTGTCCTAGTGCTATATTATATTCCTGATGATTATACAGGTAGTTTTTTAGACTGAGTACCTACTAGGTACCATAATAATTAGAGCATTAGACACAATCACAACAAAAGATAATTTCTGGAAATAGAAAAAACGTAACTAAGTATTTGGTATTATTATGTAAAGTAGATACTACAACATGCGCAGGCAGTCCATTAGATCGACTCCTTCTCAAACGCCCTCAACATCTTGAATGAGGGCGAGGGAAATTTCCTTATAAATTCTAAAAATAATTTTAAAATGCTGTTCTTCCAGATCGAAAGGATCATTGGCATCCCTGAAACTTGCCTCACGATGTTCTGACACCTCCACGTTTTGGCTTATAATCCGAAAAGGAATTTACAAAAAAAAAAGTTTGTCGTGTAACTTTGGAAAGCCGATAAAATTCGATAAATTCGGTAAAATTACCGACATTATATCGACAACAATTGTCAAAAATAAGATTCATGCTTCCTTTTGTTGATATAAATCTATATATTAAATATGATTTATCGAATTTATGTCGTTGTCGATAAGTACGTTCCGTGCTACTGAACTCGTATTATCGAATATTAACGTGAAACTTAATTAAAAAAAGTCGGTAAATTTATCGATCGATAAGATCCATGCTTGCACTGCTGGAATCTTGCAATCAAATTTGGAGCACTTCCCGATTAGCTATCTGGCTGAAACTTTCAGGGTAGCTCACAAACCGAAGAAAGACAATGCAATAAAAAATAATGTGAAAAGCCAAAAAGAAAAAATGAAAAAATATATAAAAAGAAATAAACTTAAAAACATAAAAGTTACAAAGCAACAAAAAAAGCCGTAAAAGCTTCTATTTTTATCTTATTTTTATTCAATTAAAGACCCCCTGAGTAAAGACCCCCCTGAGTAAAGACCCCCCTGAGTAAAGGTTTCTTCCCTCTCAGTTCATATTTCCGTTTGCGCTGCTGTGACGACCGCATGAATAATTCAGTAGCGGTGAAATTTTCCTTATACTTAATTGGAGGAATATGTAAACATAATTATTTTCATTCATAGGTCAGGACGCGCATCGCTTCATAAAAACTCCCACGCTAAATTACAGGAGGATGTACGCACAACATGTTTTCGTAAATAGAATTATTGCTAGACAGCCAGATCCAGACCTGATAGATTGTTTGTTTATGATTCGCACTTGCCAGTGTTAAGTCAATAATAATCCCTAAAAATCATAAAAACCGTTTGTTTGATAGAACAAGTAGTTTGTTGTTAGATAGAATGCCCTTAGAGAGCCTGAAACTACTGGTTCAAAACTTAGTACCACACTTCGTTCGTATTTCTTCGACTCCTACTCATCCAATTGAGATACCAAGTACACCAATTTTTAAGTCAAATCAATGCTATTTTCATTGTTAGTAGCTTATATCTAAAAATGAAAATAGCATCGCCATCGGGCCAGTAGTTTTAACGTGAACTTAGTACCACACTTTTAAAATAATAGTTTTTTTTAAATAAACTGCTTGGCTCCTACTTAACGGATTGAGATACCAAGTACATCAGGTTTTACCGTATGCGCGAACAGGCAGACACCTTTTTTAAGGTTTACCTTTTTTAAGTTAAGCACGGTAATAACTGTAACTTTAAAGAAATTTGATGAAATTTGCTATAAAACATTTTTCATTTCTAAACGCTTACTTTTATATATAAAGAAAAATTGCAATTTTAAAAGTGTGGTACTAATTTTAGTTATTTTAGTTTAGGCTTAGATTTCATTTTTTCTTTTTATTTTTTACTACAAATGTACATTTCTATTCAATAAATATATGTTTAACTTACGTTACCACTTATGCCAAGGCAAGTAAGTGGTTGAAAACATATTAAGAAAAAAAAAAAAGACTAAACTAATTTTTGAAGGCTGGCAATGTTTCGTTTCATGACACTTCCTCATTTTTAACTTTGCTTTCTAATTAGGTACTCTTTTGGCAAATATTGCTTCTTTTTTTGGGATCTTTGCCGAGAATCATATAGAATTCTATTGTTTAGCAACGCTGTTTATCTGTCACATATAGGTAACCGCCATTCGCAACCACTACGTCATCGTTGCCAATTTTAGATACTATTCCCTTTTCCCCAAGAGCTTCATCACGTTTATTTGTATTCAGTTAGTAGGTATTCAGCGATGTTCAAACATTCATTTTCTTTTCTTAACGATGCCATTTGTATATCTCCCCAAACCCAAAGCTGTTAACAAGATGAATAGCCCATTTCGTGGACTATTTCTCCATCTATAAATTTATTAGCCGCTTTTGCGGCTTCACCTGGCAGCCTTTAAATACTTTCTCACCTGGTGTTTAGTACTGATGCGGTTGAAGATCGCGAACAACCACGCGGCGCCTAGAATTTGACTGGATCACGTGTACAGCAGTCACAGCGGATGTTGTGGCTCGGAAGTTGTCTGCAAGTCGCTGCACAAGCTGCTATATTTTAGGCGCAATCTCAATGTTGATGGTGAAGACAGCTTGTATAACTGCCTCGCTCACTCGCTTACTTTTTTCGCATATTCTATCTCACTCATACTTTATCCTGTTTATTCTCACAGCTGTACCTACTCAATAGCTCACAGAGCCTAACTTCACAAACATAAAGATTAATTGTACTTCTGCCGGAAAATCTTAAAATGAGCTTGACGATATCATATGGTAGGTATCTATACCGAAAGTGATTACTTTTGCGAAAGTATTTTCATTAGTTGAGATCTTCATTGTATGAAACTGCTCGAAATTGTAGTCCAAATACATTTAAGGTTAGATCACGAAGTGAACGATTTCAATTTATCGTCTCGAAATTAGATTTGCCATCAATGCGAAAATCAAATGAACATAATAATGCGAAAATAGTTTCCGCAACGGTTACGAAAGTTATCTTGCGTAAGAATTTGAAACTATCGCAAATGTAAATTGACGCTTATATTTATAATGTTAGCTTTACTGCATGAACTATTTGTAATGCTCTTTACGCTTTTGCTTATTTTATTTAAAGCTTTCTTTGTTTACAACTCTATATCACAGCCATTTATCTTCCTATCCAACGCGAAACCATTTAGAAGACAAATCGGTCTCATAGATACTTCAACTTGATGTGTTAGGATGTAATATAGAAAAGAATGCTTGTGATGTCGAATGTTGACATTTTGTGGGCATTTAACTTTATTGACTATTAAGGGGACTGGTACTGACATACCGACGCATCCACAGATCTAGTAAAAATTCAGTGTTAGCTGTAAAATTTAAATGATGTAATTAAAAGTGTGTAAACCAGTTTCGTGAACCTTTTAAATAAAAAAACATGAAGTCGATTTTGATAAAATTTCGAACCTACTTGAGATTCTGCCTCCGTAGCACGTAACTTTGAGAGCTTATCTGTGGCAATGAGATTGTAATTATATTTTTTCTTAATCCATAAGTGACAACTTTAAATCGTTAACTATCATGAAATTGGGGCATGAAAAGTTGAGAAATCCCAATACAAACAAAATTAATCCCAATAAACGACTTATTCAAATTGTAGGTTATAAATTACGGAATATGCATGCTGGAATAACACTTATGATTGTACACGTGGGCAAAACCGCAGGGTGCAGCTAGTAAGTGATTTCCACAAACCTCTCCCACTAGTTATTTTGTTTATGGGTTTCCTGTTTCCATAAGAATTAATTAATTCCAAAATAGATTAAGTAGTTCCCGTTATAAAACGGTTGGCAGGCGGACGGACTAAGTTGTTATAAATAGATAATGGGTAGAATGCAGCTGATGCACTGTTCCTTAAATTTTTCTTGGCATTAGATGAATGTGTGCCAGTTCTTTAGATGTGTCCCAGTTCATCTAAAAATAAGTTTATAATACTATTTTTTATGAATAGCCGCCGGCACTGATAGTAAACGATTACTATCATTGCCCGCGGCTATTCATACTAATCTACTAATCGATCCAGTAGTTTTTACATGATGCGTGAACACTACTGGATCGATTGCAATGTTTTTTCCACTGTTGTATAGCTTAGATTTTGACATAAAACTGGTGTACTTGGTATCTCAATCCGATGAGTAAAAACCAAGTAATCGATATTTGACTTAAAAACTGGTGTACTTGGTATCTCAATCCCATGAGTATAAACCAATAATCGATATTTGACTTAAAAACTGGTGTACTTGGTATCTCAATCCCATGAGTAAAAACCAATAATCGATATTTGACTTAAAAACTGGTGTACTTGGTATCTCAATCCCATGAGTAAAAACCAATAATCGATATTTGACTTAAAAACTGGTGTACTTGGTATCTCAATCCGATGAGTAAAAACCAAGTAATCGATAAAAAACTATAACAACATTTGGTATTTTATAATTTATTCTGTGGTAATATAAAGGTACTTTTGGTCCTGGAATAACACATAGGTACCTAACTTTTAACCCACAGAAATTAAGACGCGGGCTCTAGAATTATCCTATGTGTTATTACAGGACCAAAATCCACACCAATGTATAAAAGTGAAACGTTGTCTGTTTGTGTCTGGGAAAACTGGAATATGTTGATTACTCGCTTTAAGGAACGGTTGCCATGGAAACGTAATGCTAACAAGGCGGTCAAAAAGCATCATGAGCGTTAGTGCTATACTTTTGCATTGGTTTTTAATATCCTCGGTGAACATGGGATGTTTTTTTTCGCGATAAACTTTTTTTCGCGCGGACGAAGTCGCGGGGATTTGAACAAAATTTGAAATTTGAACCAACATTTGAACAAAATTTCTTCAGCCGTCAAAAATACTTTTATCAATTGCTCGGCTTCTAACTCACCGGATTGAGATACCAATTACACCAGATTTAAATCAAACCCTAAGCTATATCTAACAATGAAAACCGCATTGCAATTGGTCCAGTAGTTTTTTTACGTGATGCGTGAACAAATAAACATACAGACAAACAGAATGAAAGACACGATTAACAAAAAAATATGTTCAATACCTTTTTTAAGCACCCAAGAGCATTTTTTTTCATTTGAATTCATTTATTAGTTTGGGTGCAATGCGCGGTCAAGATACGGACAAACAGACAGACAAAATTAAAAAGTAAAATAGTTTGGCTTCAGTATCGAATATAGAGAACCATTCAAAAAATATTTTTTATTACTTAAATATTAACATAACTTTGGACCCATATCCCGCAGAAACCCTTTACTTTTTCGGGATAAAACGTGTCCTCAATTTTAACCCATCATATAACTTACGACAGTGCCAAGTTGCATCAAAACCCGTCCATGAGTTTCAGCGTGGTATGTGTTCTTTAAAATAAGTTTCAACCCCTATCCTGCGAGAACCCATAATTTTTTCGAGATGTATGTCCTACCTCGTAGTATGAACTCAAATCATACCAAGTTCAATTTGAATTCATCCAGTAGTTCCAGCGGCGTGATGCGCGGCTAAGATACAGGCTGACAGACATACAGACAAAAATGGAAAAACATACAGTTTAGGCTTCATTATCGAAAATAGAGTAACTTCCAAAAAAAACATTATATCTTTAATGTACAGAATTTAGACCCATATCCCACAGGAACCCTTTATTTTTTCGGGACAAATTGTATCCATAATTTTCACCCATCTAATAAACTATGTCTGTGCCAAGTTGCATCAACATCCATCCAATAGTTTCAGCGTACTACGTGTTCTTTTAAATAATTTTCCACCCCTATCCTGCAGGAACACTTAATTTTTCAGGATGAAAAGTATCCAATGTCCTACCTCGAAGTATGAACTCAAATCATACCAAATTTCATTTGAATTCATTGAGTATTTTCGGCGTGGTGCGCTGCCAAGGTACAGACAGACAGACGGACAGACAGACAAAATAAAAATACAGTGTTGGCTTTGTATTGAATATAGAACGGCCTCCAAAAAAAAAAACATAATATCTTCAATTTACAGAATTTTGGACATTATCCCGCAGGAACACTTTATTTTTCGGGATAAAAAGTATCCTCAATTTTTACCCATTATATAAACTATGACTGTGCCAAGTTTCAAAAAAATCCGTCAAGTAGTTTCAGCGTGATACGTGTTCTTTTAAATAACTTTCAACGCCTATCCTGCAGGAACCCTTTAATTTTTCGGGATGAAAGTATCCAATGTCCTACCTCGAAGTATGAACTCAAATCATACCAAATTTCATTTGAATTCATTAAGTATTTTCGGCGTGATGCACTTCCAAGATACAGACAGACAGACAAAAATGAAAAAAAAAACAGTTTTGGCTTCAGTATCGAATCAAGAGAACGTTCCAAAAAAATAATTCAAAATTACTTCAATGTACAGAAATGGACCCGTTACAGTTTTATTATAAGTATAGATGTAAGTACCTACGTACCTTGAAACAAAAACAAAACAAGGGCCAAAAGATCTCTACCTCCATGACTGAGTTATTTTATTTTGATTCAGTTAAAATTAGCATAAAATAACGACAAAATGACTTTGTTTTCAATGATTATACGCATTTATATCGAACCAAAGAGCATGCGCATTTCCCGCGTTTATTTGACGGCTCAAGGCCGCCATCTTGAACAATTGACGCACGCGTGACGTCACTTGTCATGAGTAGGGGTGTAGTGGAAGTTCCTTGGGTGTGTTAATATCTAAAAAGGAGGCGCTATCATTCATTCCTACTCGCTCTAGATTGAGGATTCAATACTAGTGTAGACTACATACCTACGTACCTATTCCGTTAGTGTTTGTCTGTCCAGGCACTGCCTGTGGCCTCGATAGATATTCATTCCTACTCGCTCTAGATTGAGGATGCAATACTAGTGTAGACTACATACCTACGTACCTATTCCGTTAGTGTTTGTCTGCCCAGGCACTGCCTGTGGCCTCGATAGATATTCATTCCTACTTGCTCTAGATTGAGGATGCAATACTAGTGTAGACTACATACCTACGTACCTATTCCGTTAGTGTTTGTCTGCCCAGGCACTGCCTGTGGCCTCGATAGATATTCATTCCTACTCGCTCTAGATTGAGGATGCAATACTAGTGTAGACTACATACCTACGTATCTATTCCGTTAGTGTTTGTCTGCCCAGGCACTGCCTGTGGCCTCGATAGATATTCATTCCTACTCGCTCTAGATTGAGGATGCAATACTAGTGTAGACTACATACCTACGTACCTATTCCTTTAGTGTTTGTCTGCCCAGGCACTGCCTGTGGCCTCGATAGATATTCATTCCTACTCGCTCTAGATTGAAGATGCAATACTAGTGTAGACTACATACCTACGTATCTATTCCGTTAGTGTTTGTCTGCCCAGGCACTGCCTGTGGCCTCGATAGATATTCATTCCTACTCGCTCTAGATTGAAGATGCAATACTAGTGTAGACTACATACCTACGTATCTATTCCGTTAGTGTTTGTCTGCCCAGGCACTGCCTGTGGCCTCGATAGATATTTTAGTTCATGTTTACAACCAAATCTCTGCAAGATGGACTAATGGCGCCGGTATTTTAGTTTAGATAATCTAGATTTTAACTAACTTTCTGGAAAGTGTTTATTCGTACCGTTAGTTTTGTTGGCTGGAGAACGCATGCTCGAATGTTTATTATTATCTAGATTTTGCAGGCGACTTCATTTTGCAGGCGACTTCATTTTGCAGGCGACTTCGTTCGCGTGAGCTACAGATTATCGAGATGAAAGCATCCTATGTATCCCCAGGGTTCAAACTGTCTTCATAGCAAATTTTATCAAGATCGGTTCAACCGTATAGTCGTGAAAATTAAACAAACAGACAGACAGAGTTACTTTCGCTATTATTTAGCCTCCGTCCACTTGGCTGACATTGATCCCCTGGGGGATTCATTTGTATTATTTGTCCACACGGATCCCCTGGCCAAGAAGAACCATTGTGAGATCCCCTGGGGATTTATAACTAGTTTTCCCGCCCGCGACTTCGTCCGCGCGGACTACTGTTTATCGCGAAAAAAACATCCTATGTTCTTCTAGGATATTAAAAACCAATGCAAAAGTAGTTATAGCACCACTCTTGATGGTTTTTGACATACTTGTTATTTCGTTTCCATGGCAACCGTTTCTTACAGCGATTATTCAACATTTTCCAGGTTTCCCGTGGAGTTTTCCGGAATAAAAAGTATCTTGTGTTTTATTCCAGGGTATAAGCTATCTCCATTCCAAGTTACATCAAAATCTGTCCAGCCGTTATCGCGTGAAAGCTCCCCAAATAAACAGACAACGTTTCACTTTTATATATTGGTATGGATATGGATATTAGTTACAGTTGTTGACACTTGCGTGAAAGTTTCCGACTAAGTACGAGTTGAACTCACACGGAGAGGGTTCCGTACGATGAATATATTATCTAAGAATATAATATATTTATATATATTATTTACTATTTTATTTTAAGTTCATAGACTTCACGCATTGTGTATTCCTGTAAGGAACAGTTATCCAACCTCTTTCAAAATTTTAGGCTTGTTTTTTAAATTCATTTGATATGTCACAGTTTGCAATAGTTTTTGATGTGTAAACATCTAATGTGGCGTGGCGATCGAGCGGCGTGGCGACGCTTCGCTCGTGGCTCGTCGGCTCTTTCCGCCTCAGTTCAGACATATTCACGTTATAATATAAGCCATCAGTTTTATGTGCAAAATGTAAACACTTCAGTTGGGAATTGAACTCCATTACTACAGGCTGACGGCCGAACGGTCTCCCGTTGCGACAACCAGACTTATGGTATTAGGCCAAAAAATTATTATATTGCTAATTTACAGTTGAACAAAACTACATGTCAGCACATGTCTTGACTGCATTTTTTAAATGTTAATACATCTGCCAAGCGTCCCGCGATGGCTCTTTTTTATTTCCTATTTTCTCCCCAAAAGTGTCCCACATTCAATTATTTACGTTACACGACCGTGTTTGAATATTCAATTATAGTATTAATTTCAGCTAAATCGGTTCTGAAGATTCGCAGCATATTGGCTAGTGTGCTGGTGATCCTATAACGGTTCCATCTTTTTTCTTTCGAACCCTAAAAAGAAAGAAAATACAATCAAGTAAATTATCAGCAGAAAAATAAGCAGTAGTAGATACGTTTTATTTTACACTAGTTTTCCCGCCCGCGCACACTACTGTTTATCGCGAATAAAAGCAAATTTTCTTCTAGGATATTAAACACTAATGCAAAAGTAGGTATAGCACCAATGCCATAGAATTAAATAATATATAATGTCTATGACCAATGCTCTTGATGTATTTGACAGACTTGTTATTTCGTTTCCATGGCAACCACAGACCATTCTGTGGTGGCAACCGTTCCTTGCAGTGGGTAATCAACATTTTCCAGTTTTCCCGTGGAAACTTATAATTTTCCGGGATAAAAAGTATCTTATGTTTTATTCCAGGGTACAAGCTATCTCCATTCTAAATTTCAAAAAAATCCGTCCAGCCGTTATTGCGTGAAAGCTTCCCAAACAAACAAACAGACAACGTTTCACTTTTATATATTTGTATGGATTGCTTTGTTATTGTGAGCTACCCTGAAAGTTTCAGCCGGATAGCTAATCGGGAAGTGCTCGAAATTTAAGTTGCAAGATTCCAGGACAGACAAAATACATACATACATACATAGGTACAAGTGAAGTTAAATAAAAGCTTTTAAAATCGGTCCACGCGTTTGGACCTTAGAGTGTCACAAAGCAACAGACATACATACATACATACATACATACATAGATAAGCTGATAAACACACCGGCCTTTCTCTCTCTTTCTCTTTCTTTTCCGGCTCTGGTAAAAAGTAAGCAGCTTCATGAACATCCTCCATTTCTTCCCCAGGAAGTCGCTGGTGTCCCGAGACGACCACCTGTATGAAGCGACGCTCTCCGAGCTGGGCGCCGCCAGGAGCGAGGAGGCGGAGTGCGCCAGGGACCTGGTGCTGGCCTGCAGGCAGCAGCTGGAGGGAAAGGACCAGGAGATAGAGCGTAAGTTCTGTTGGATTGTATCAGCATATTGTGTCCATGAAGATGCCTGCGTAAACAACAACGCCCTCTGTACAATTTTATTATATACCTACTTCTGTCTATCTATACTTATAATAAGGAAGTGAGTGACAAAAAGTCAGTACAAAAAATATATTTAAAAAATGGTCTATGTGTTTTAAAAAAGACACGACACTACGATCGGGTACAAAATATGGCCTATGACACTCTTGCGACGAAGACGGATCAATTGATACTTCGCTTGTCAAAATCGGACCAAGTTTTTAGTTTGAACACATATCCATTCCTTTGCTTCGCAGTAGCTATGACACTCTTGTGACGAAGACGAATCGATTGATATTTCGCTTGTCAAAATCGGAAAAAGTTTTTAGTTTGAACACATATCCATTCCTTTGCTTCGCAGTAGCTATGACACTCTTGTGACGAAGACGAATCGATTGATACTTCGCTTGTCAAAATCGGACCAAGTTTTTAGTTTGAACACATATCCATTCCTTTGCTTCGCAGTAGCTATGACACTCTTGTGACGAAGACGAATCGATTGATACTTCGCTTGTCAAAATCGGACCAAGTTTTTAGTTTGAACACATATCCATTCCTTTGCTTCGCAGTAGCTATGACACTCTTGTGACGAAGACGAATCGATTGATACTTCGCTTGTCAAAATCGGACCAAGTTTTTAGTTTGAACACATATCCATTCCTTTGCTTCGCAGTAGCTATGACACTCTTGTGACGAAGACGAATCGATTGATACTTCGCTTGTCAAAATCGGACCAAGTTTTTAGTTTGAACACATATCCATTCCTTTGCTTCGCAGTAGCTATGACACTCTTGTGACGAAGACGAATCGATTGATACTTCGCTTGTCAAAATCGGACCAAGTTTTTAGTTTGAACACATATCCATTCCTTTGCTTCGCAGTAGCTATGACACTCTTGTGACGAAGACGAATCGATTGATACTTCGCTTGTCAAAATCGGACCAAGTTTTTAGTTTGAACACATATCCATTCCTTTGCTTCGCAGTAGCTATGACACTCTTGCGACGAAGACGAATCGATTGATACTTCGCTTGTCAAAATCGGACCAAGTTCTTAGTTTGAACACATATCCTTTCCTTTGCTTCGCAGTAGCTATAACACTCTTGCGATGAAGACGAATCGATTGACACTTCGCTTGTCATAATCGGACCAAAAGGGGCGACGCTATGGTGGAACATCCACATACATGGGAGTACATACATGTTTCTAGGGATCGTAATGTCCTTCATTTTGTCCTATTTTTTTGGGCAAAGCCTATATTCAGCAGTGGACTTCTAAAGGCTGACATGATGAATGTCCTTCAAGAAATAGGTTAAATGCGTAATGTAACTATCAGTTCTGTTATTGTCTGTCTGTTTGTCACACAAAAGCGACTGGACCGAGTGAAATGCGGTTTCCACTGTTGGATAGCTTAGGTTTGGACTTAAAAACCTGTGTACTTGGTATCCCAATTCGATGAGTAGAAGCCGAACAATCAATTAAATGAACATATATTAATGAAATGTAGTACATTGTACTTTATAGTATACTTTTGGTATTGGAATATACGCTAAACTAAACAGGTTACATTTAACCCAGAAAAATGACCACGCGGGCATAACCACAGGCACAGCTAGTATAGAAATAATAATAAGAATAGTACGTAAGATCATTAGCTATGTCAAAAATTACTGAGCTCATTACCTACTGGCAAAGTAGACATTCTGCCAACAAGAACTTTATTAGCGGAAACATGACACACGCGTAAAATACATTGTACCTATTTATAAATAGTTGACATAATACGTCATACGTTATGTATGTGTTATGTCGTAAATTGTTGTATTGTGTGGCATCACTCTAATGGATGGATCTATTTCAATGCGGTTTGTTTGTTGATAGTTTTTGGGGAATGGTTCTAAGCTCCTCTGACAACCCGTCAGGGGGTCACACACTTAGACACAGACATCGACCTCGCCGGTGAGGTTAAAGGTCCCGGTAATTAAATAACAGTTATTTGCCTTCGAGTAACTTACCAATTTCTTCTCGAAGTTTGTATTCCAAGTGAGCAAGTTTAATTAATTAAAGGGCTCCTAGCCATTTTGTCAGGGCCCTCTGGATCACTATTAACACTAGCGATCCAGGAGTGTTCAGTCAGATCCCCGTAATCTAGGCAACCGCCCAAGCCGAGGTTCATACCCCCTGGGTGCCCTTGAGCCGGTCGCCAAAATTTAAACTTTGGCGTGCGCTTTCTGCGTCACGTATAGCGGCGGAGCGCTTTCGCGCCCGCCCCCCAGTCCGGTGAAGCTATAGAAGTCAGAAGAGACCAACAGCAATACTTACTTAAAATAAAAAAACTAGTCTTTGTTTGAATTAAATCGGTGCACCCTTTCTCAACATCTGCAGCGAGAGGATCTGAGACATCAATAAACTTTGAATTGGAGCTTTGAACTGTATAAAACGGTTATTAAATACCTTTAAAAGTCAGAGGGTGTTTTTAAAAAAAAAACATTATTATATACTAAAGCACGGCCGTGATAGACAGAAAGACAGATAAACAGATAGCACCTCACCTCGCCAGGTTCTAGAATCCCGTCAAATGAGAAATGAAATGCATGATGACTAGATTTTGGTAATTTTTAGTTCCGTCGGATATACAATATGGCAGCTGTAAGTCGCCATATTAGTTTTCTTGACACTTCATATATCCTATGTCACTTTCGTGATTAAGACGAATCCAATGGTACCTCATTTATCAAAATCCATCAAGCCGTTTAGACTGTAGGACGCGCCAAAGGAACATACGTACATACATACCCAATAACATATTAACCCTCTGGAGTCGGGTAAAAATCAAGTCAATCCGTCGTTTAGCAGCTGCGTGAAAGAGAAACAAATATAGACAAATATTTTAGTTTGGTTCGCAAAAACTTGTATTCCTGCAAAGCTAATGTTAGAAGATTAATGTTTTTTGAACACTTACATCGATACCCTAAACTTATTTAGCAAGTTTTCTGCAAGCGCGCTTGGCTTCGAGGGCAGAGAATACGAGATTAGGACCCGAACTTCACTTGAAACATTCATATAAAACCTTAGATCTAATTAAAAGCGGCTAGATTAGGCATAAATTATGCGCAATGCACACAATTGGCATCCTTTGGTTTGTGTTAGGGTAGCAGTGACTCTCATTCGCACTACAGTCTGGTTATGTCTCTATATTTGTTGTTGATGAACATGCTGCGTTGGTGTTTTTGCCTGTACTTGTAAGTTCAGGTTAATTGTTTACGTGATACTAATGCCCATTTTCGCTAGCCCTAGGAGTCGCCCAAATCAGATGCCTAAATATTTAGGAGTTGCCAAGGCAAAAAAACATTTCACCAAACTTTAGGTGATAATCATCTAAAGTTACGACATCGATTCGGGGGTGCCTAATGATAGGCAACTGTTAAACTGACAGCCCGCGCCGCGCTCGCTCACTCACTCATGTAAATTAGCGAGTGAGCGAGCGCGTTTAGCTTAGGGTTCACCAAATAAAATAAATGTAAATGAAATAAAAAGAAATAAAAATAAAAATGATTGTAAATAAGAGTAAATGGATTGGTGAAACAGAAGATTATTAGATTAGGAGTTCCTTAGTTAGGCGTCGCCTTGTTAGTGGTTAGTTAAAACGGGTATAAGTGCCGTATCTTTAACTAGATATGTATAATATCATTCTCAATGTCATAAAATTGCAGTGAATCTCTCCATCTGTCATGTAAATGTATAAACAGTGCTATTACACATGACAGAAAGCCAACGAACTGCTAAATTACAATGATTGCGACAGAGCCGATGACTCATAAATGACGATGCTCAGACATAGTGACCACGTGAAAGCCCTGGCCGGGTGCCAGCGCTGGGAATGCTGGGATAGGTAGACGCTGAGTGGGACCATGTGTTATTAAAACGAGAAATACTTAATTTGACAGATTTTTTTAATATTAGGAAAGCAATAAAAACAGTAAAAGTAGCAATTTATATGATTTTGTCAGCAGTAACTAAAAAAACATACTAAACGTCAGCAAAATTATTAACTAATGCCCGCGTGGTCATTTTATTTAAAAGTAGCCCATACTTGTTATTCCAGGACCAAAAGTAAAGTACATTAATATACTACATTGTTTCAAAATTCGTTCAGCCGTCAAATAGTTTTTTATCGTTTGCTCGGCATCTCAACATCGGATTAAGAAATCAAGTACACCAGTTTATAAGTCAAAACCTAAGCTATCTAACAGTGGAAAGCGCATCACAATCTGTCCAATAGTTTTTACGTGATGCGCGAACAGACAAACAGATACGATAAAAAAAGGTTATATTGCTATTCAGTAGCCTATTTTAAGTACCTACGCTAGATCATTTTAATTATCTTCATTGTTCATATTTTTTGGTTCTTACTGCTTAAGTATAAGTATTGATTATGGCAGCAACAAATGTCTACTTGGACAGCAGTATAAGTATGGATTAGGGCAGCAACAAATGTCTACTTGGACAGCAGTATAAGTATGGATTAAGGCAGCAACATATGTCTACTTGGACAGCAGTATAAGTATGGATTAGGGCAGCAACAAATGTCTACTTGGACAGCAGTATAAGTATGGATTAGGGCAGCAACAAATGTCTACTTGGACAGCAGTATAAGTATGGATTAGGGCGGCAACAAATGTCTACTTGGACAGCAGTATAAGTATGGATTAGGGCAGCAACATATGTCTACTTGGACAGCAGTATAAGTATGGATTAGGGCAGCAACAAATGTCTACTTGGACAGCAGTATAAGTATGGATTAGGGCAGCAACAAATGTCTACTTGGACAGCAGTATTTTAAAATTGATCATCAATTAACAATTAAATTTTCAAATTGAAATTTATGGCTTATTTTACGTGGATAGAAGAAGCCTATGTTGGTATATGTATTGTACACTATACCTGTCCAAAGTTTCAACAAGATTGGTTCAGCAGTTTGGAAGTTGAAGCCATACAAACAAACAGAGAACGTTTTACCTATAAATATTTGTTGGGGTATTAATAGAATTCTATTTCGTTCGTATCACCATCACAAAGTGATTTATGCAAACAAAACAACACATGACAAGACATACGGAACACATGCCGCCGGCCCGTCCCGCACTTGACCTCTTTCGACACAAAGCCGCGTGTTGGGCTATTTCCGTACGTATACGGTTTCAATGCACTTTCTCTGTGTAGCTATAAATAAATGAACGTGGCCCAGCGGCAATATGTATGCCTGTCGATTCAGCGACGTCGGGTTCGGTCCTCGATCATTGACTTTTTTTTAATAATGTGCGGTTTTCCATGAGGGCACGTTAAGCTGTCGGTCCCGGCTGTTATTGATTAATAGCAGTCGTTAAGCCAAGGCAACGGCCCTGGGCGGCCTGACTAACTCTGAAACCAAGAGGCCAGCATTACTTCAATCGATATTCATCAATGATATTATAAATATTAAGGGAGGTGGATAAGCCATATTCGCGCTCAAAATGACACCGCAAGCCACAAAATAATAAACTGAGAATATCATATTAATATAAAAATTATAAATATCTAATTTAAATTAAGTTATGATATACTTATTGTTTAAGTATTTTTACGAGAAGCGCGATATATTTAAAAACAATAATTAAAAAAAAAAAAAAGGAAAAAAAAAAAAATTACTTTAACTTATTTTAAGTACCCTCGACCATTCTTTTTATTATCTTCACTGTACAGACTTTTTGTACTTACTGTTTTATTATATGTATAGATTATGATATACGGAACACATGCCGCCGGCCCGTCCCGCACTTGACCTCTTTCGACACAAAGCCGCGTGTTGGGCTATTTCCGTACGTATACGGTTTCAGTGCACTTTCTCTGTGTAGCTATAAATACAATGTTAATGTATGTAGATGTTTTCGTGTGTTTTACGTTTTCAGCTGAAATTATTACTTTGACGGTTCGTTGTTGGATTTTACTTCGTATTACTTAAGTGTTTTATTGTCTGGCAATATTTCTTGGAAAGCTTTGTGTTTATTGAATTTGTTTTGAAGCGGCGGTGGCTGAGTGCGCACATAGCACGTGCGGTTCACAGCCCGCACCCGGTTCCAAAACCTCGGTCCAGTAACATTCCATACTTCTATACAAATATATTATACTAGTGGCTCTGTGAGCTGCAGACCTCGCGCGTACAAACTTTTTTGCAAACAACCTAGCGGTGCACAGTAGCGCCATCTAGTTACCTTATTGTAAAACTAACATTAATAACTAAGGTGCTCCATCAATCCCTACCTAGTAGGTAAAAGACTGATTCCACCGATAGAAACCTAAAAGAGAGCAATTTACTGTATTTTGAGGAGCTATTCTGTCATCACGCCGAAGATCCTCATCAGATATTAATCAAATTTTTACCAACTAAAACGAACAATTTAAAGTTAATAACTTTCAAATAAAAAAAGAACCATCGAAATCTAATCTAATAAGGCGGAGATATTCTAAAATCCCCGAGGACAAAGAAAACGTGTAACCTGTATACCAAATTTCGTCTATATCGGTTGAGAAATGCAACTTGTAGAGGAGAACAGACACCCGCCGGACATACGAAAGCATTTTTGCCCAAGCTGAAACGGAGCCGCTTCGCTCGCGCTTTGCGCTCGCTCCGTCAATAAGCGAAAGTCTGTCTGTTTCATACCTTTCTACGACTAAACGGCTGTACCGATTTTGATGGGTATGGAGATAGATTGATCCCTGAGGAAGGACATAGGATAATTTTCATTGCGTAACTCTAGTCAGATGATGTCGCGGGCAAAAGCTTGCTTATATAGTCGTTTTAGTCGTTATAGAGGTGTCCCAGAATCCCAGGAAGTGTCCCACGTATATACCGAGATTTTTTATATTCAGGGGTGCTGTACCTAGGGGACCTCCACTTTTCACTACTCCTTGGGACACTCTGTATAGACAATTATGTGTGGATTTCAATGCAGTCACTCAAAAACTAAGAAAAAACCATGAAGAACTATAAAAACAATGTATCAATTATGAATCAACTAAATCCATACCAATATATAAAAGTGAAACGTTGTCTGTTTGTTTGGGGACCTTTCACGCTATAACGGCTAGGCGGATTTTAATGAAATGGAGATAGCTTATACCCTGGAATAAAACTTAGGATACTTTTTGGAAGGAAAATTGAAATTCCCACGGGAAAACTGGAAAATGTTGATTACTCGCTTTAAGGAACGGTTGCCATGGAAACGAAATAGCAAGTCTGTCAAAAAAATCAAGAGCATCATACCTACTCTTCATTGGTTTTTAATATCCTAGAAGAATAGAGGATTTTCGCGATAAACAGTAGTCCGCGCGGACCAAGTCGCGGGCGGGAAAGCTAGTTGAACATATTGATTGAAAATCGGTCGATGATCTTATCCCGGATTGAGCGAATCTAAAATTACTTTAAGCGCTAGGTTTCCTGCGATCAAAATGTTATTTTGTAGTTGCCCGAAATACCCGCACGTCTTTAAAATAAAGGGAATATTACCCACAAGGTTTGGTCTTCTGCATGAAAAGAATTGTATGCGTTAAAAAATCTGTATTTTTGATAGAAAGCTTTTCTTTAAATTCACTAGTATGTAATGTATCTAATCTACACTAATATTATAATGAGGAAAGATTTGATTGTTTGTTTGTTTGTAATGGATAAACTCAAAAAATACACATCCAATTTTAAAAATTCTTTCACATAAAGAAAGCTAAATTATCAGCGAGTAACACTAGCAGGATTTTATTTTTCAAAAAATTCGATGCAATAATGAAACCTGTGGTATTAAATTTTGCAAAAAATCTCGATTACTTTGTATCACAAACCAAAGAGTATATAAATACTACGTAAGATCACAAACTAAGAAGGAGATACGGGTCTTTGTATATGGAACGTTGCCATGGAAACGAAATCACAGAACATCTAATAATCATTGACGTAGGAAATGCTCTATGCTAATAATACACGAAATAGTAACTGTAATTCAACCTCCTTGCGTTAAACAGAATAATACTATAGACGAAATGGTACGTGAGTATAAAACTTATAAACATAAACATTTTGTGTAAGAAATTGATGTTTTTCTATTTGTATAAAGTACCTATAATTTTATCTTTCTATATATCTACCCTGTGAAGCCGGGGCGGGTCGCTAGTGTATCTATATATCTATGTATTTCTGTCTGTCCTGGAATCTTGCTATTCAAATTTCGAGCACTTCCCGATTAGCTATCCGGCTGAAACTTTCAGGGTAGCTCACAAATTGAAGACAAAGCAATCAAAATAGAAAAAAGGAAAAGAAATGGATGTAACGTTTTACATCGTTGACAAAACAATAAAAAATAGATTTATAGAAAAAAATGAACTTCAAAACGTTAAAATTTAAAAGGCAAAATAAAAGAATAGACGTTCAAAAAGAAACCCGTAAAAGTTTTTTTTTAATGTAACATTTTTAATTATACATAATCTCATATTTTTTTGTAATGCTTAGATATTTTTTTTAGATTTTCTCTATTATTGCTATGACGCTGCAGTCTATCTATCTATCTATCTATCTCGCAGGCTTTTCTTTCCCTGCAGACTGTAGTCTCGTTGGCTACTGACCTTTTGCAAGGAGTGTACGTCAGAGTTAAATATATACTCCCAGAATGCAGCCGGAACCCGCCCACGGCTGAGATCTGCGTAATTAATTACTGTTCATCCAATAACAAGAGAATTACATTAAAATGGGTTAAAATATAGACAACTGCCTTTTGCCCGCTACTTCGTTTGCGTTAAATACAATTAAGTGGTAAGGGACGGTGTTTATCAGTAAATAAACAATAAAATATATAAATGTAATGAAATATACAAAAAATAATAAACATACTTACTAATATCAATAAATACATGTATACCTACACAAATAACAATAACATGATGGGGATGGTTTGGTTTTGTAATTTTTAAGTGCTTATTTATGGTTTATGTATTTATTTATTGGTTGAAACCACCGTCCCTATTACGAGTACCTCCGTTATTCCTTTCCATGCACGGTTGTCTGGAACAGATCGCTCTGAGCGATAAGACCGCCCTTTGTGAAACTTTATTATTAATTTTGTTTTTTTATTTGTAAGATTATTTGTGTGGTTCAATAAAGTGTTATCTATCTATCTAATAACAATAATTGAGACGTAGCTCAGCTATTGCGATAAATAAAACATTTTAACATGATGTTTATAGACGTTGAGTGAAGGTGTGCATCTAATATCTACAGATAGGGCATTCCACAATCGAACAGCTTCAACTGAAAAGAAAGGACCAATCATATAAATTAGTTTTGTGGATAGGTATCTTCAAGATAAGATTCTCTGTATGACCTTAGTCTACTATTGCTGGCTGTATGGAGGAAGTCAAAACGTCAGGTTAGGTTTGTTAGCTGCATACGGGGGCAGGTTATGTAAGGTCCCATTTGTGCCATTACCTGCGATCAAACAATCTTTATCCTCATTCCAGAGCTAAAATGCGAGCTGGCAGCCGCTTACAAGGAGTCGGAGCTGATCCGACAGCGCAGCCGCTCGCTGGAGGAGGAGCTAACTGCCGCCAGGAGTTGTTCTGCAGGCTTGGCCGATCAGCTCAAGCAAAGGAACGGTAAGGGCTAGTCCCTTTTGCCTTTCAGTTCATAATACTTTCATTCAATCATTGATGATGTTTCACTGATGTTTTTGGCTTTGGTTCTGAATTTAGAGCTAAAATTCTATGAAATTAATTAACGAAAAAGTACACGTTTTAGCTATTTCTACCATGCTAATGCTACCCTAAATTAAAAAAATATAAATAACATAGCGATCTTCGTGTGATCGATTCAAATCCATGCGATCGTTTCAATGGTTTACGATCTATTGTGAGCCAAAAGATCGATTCAAATTAAAAGACCGGGCATCCCTACACTAGTCAAACCCGACATTTCGATTCTCTACCCGATGTTGCCAGATCTCGCGATTAAGATAGGTATAAAACTCTTCATAGATATCTATACTTATAATAAAACTGTAAGATCAATATATCATTATAATCAGTGCGTGTTGCCAGTGATGATATACGGCACTGAGACGTGGTCGCTAACTATTGGTCTAATACACAAGCTCAGAGTTACGCAGCGTGCAATTGAGAGAGCTATGCTCGGTGTTTCACTACGTGATAAAATCCGAATAAGGAAATCCGTAGAAGAACGAAGGTTACCGACATAGCTCTCAGAGTTTGCAAGTTAAAGTGGCAATGGGAGGCCATATAGTTCGCAAAACTGACAACCACTGGGGAATAATGGTTCGCGAATGGCGACCACGAACAAGCAAGCGAAGTGTGGGGAGACCCCCACACGCTGGACTGACGACATTGTAGCCATCGCAGGAAGTTGGTGGATGTAGGTGGCACAAGATCGCTCGTCATGGCGCTCTTTGGGGGAGGCCTATGTTCAGCAGTGGACTTCTAAAGGCTGACATGATGATGATTATTTATAAAAGTGGAATAATATTACAGGCTTTTATGCAATACTTGTCCCTATATCCGGGGTAAGTATTAACACGTTAATACCTACCCCACCGATTTGTTAATTATTGCCCCAAGGGTACTTTTTTATTATTAAAAATCATAGCAAAATATTGTTTAAGAGATACGTTCATTAATGGCCTTTAATGTTGTATTATCAATTATCAAGTATGAAATGCGTTTCAAGGGAAAAAATAACATAAATATAACACGATGATGATGATGATGATGACGATGACCTTAGTTAAAATTTGTACATAGTAATAACTATCGGGACATAAATATACTGGCAGAATATTTTTCTTTCATGTTCGTAATTCAACCGCAGAATAAATAACAGTACGATTCAACTCTTCAAGTGTGTACTATTATTTATTCTGTTCAGAGTCGGCACAAGAAACGGAAATTTCGTTAACAAACTCAAAATATACCTTGTTAGTTTATTGATTTTATAAATTCCTTGCTCAAGTATTTATAATTTATAGTTTTCGTGTTCTTTAGAAATAAAATTTTAAACGTGTGACACTTTGACACGTCTAAGCTTTGCGATTTACAATAAACCATCAATATACGAGATCAAATATTGATTTCTGCATTTCTTCAATTCCAGAGGAGTACCTCCAAGAACTCCGAGGGGAGTTGGAAGACGCTCTCACTCGGAGAGCCGAGCTCGAGTCGAAGGTCCTCGTGTTAGAGCGAGACAGAAGCAGACTAGAGCAGGAGAAGGCACAGAGCCAGCAGAAAGCTGTTGAGGTAAGTCACATGATCTCCTTTAACCATACTCTCTCTACGCCTTTAACAAACGGTGGGGCGCGCCCATAGACTACTGCTATCAGTCACAGACAACTGCACATTGCTAGTGATATTACTCCGTACTAGTATTATTAGGTGCTCTGTGTCCGTACAGCGGCAACGACAGTAAGAAATGTCTGGGCTGCGTTCACTTACTACGCTCGAATCATCCGTGCGATTATCGCTCGATCATCCGGAGTTAGTGAATGACTTTGGACGTCTACATAGAACTGACAACTGACAGATGTCAGTTTCATACTATTCCTCTCTTCCCCTACTATTTTACGGATGACCCAGGCGAACGCCCGACGACGCCGTGTAATATTTCGAGTGATCGCGCGGATGATCCGTGTGTCCTCGAACGTAGTAAGTGAACGCGCCCCTGTACTATAAGTAGACAGGCTTAACCGCTCGATTGATTCTATGCGCTACTTTTTTTGTTTTCATTGATCATTGCAACTAACGCTACAGTCACATTTTTTGTTTTCATCGATCATCGGACCACTCGATAGCGAAGTAAATTTTGTCACTCGATTTTGAATCTCAGACATCTCAGAGATCACAGATACCTGTGATCTCAGCTTGTACCCGATAATTCGTCAATTTGCGGCCAGATATGTCGCGTCGACCTTATTTTTTTTGTGGGTTGATTATTATATATAGTGGGTATATTACATTAAGTACCTGTAGTCTCAACGCATATACAATCAATTACCAGTTTGAGGTTAGATGTATCGCGTTGGCCATATTTTTTTGGGTTATCAGTTTGGTCCTGCGGTTTTCAGCGCGTGGACAACCGAGCGGCTATGACCGTTGAGCCGTAGATAGAGTATTGACAGCAGTAGTTTGCCAATAGTGAGGGTCCACCATTGACGTAGCAAATGTCTATGGGGTCCACGCATTGTACTTAGGAAAGGTCCTTAGGATCCACAGAACTACCGTACTTGTACTATTATTTATTCTGTGACTTACGTTATGAGATGAGACAATGTCAATTTTAGTTCTATGGGCCCTTGGTGGGGGCGCTTTGAATCAGCACAGGCACAGACGAAAGTAAATAGGTACGGCAAAGCAAATCCATATACTTAGATCAATGGGCGCGCCTCATTGGGCGTAGTCATTAAAAAGGGGGCGCTAAACTGTAATTTTATTATGTTGTTGGTAAAACAAAAATATGTTCTATGTTATGCTGACTAGACCACGTCATATGACTTGTGATTGGTCGGTAGCGCCCTACGCGCCGTGAGAGCTTGTACTATTATTTATTCTGTGGTGAGAGTGAGTTGCGTGCTGGACGTCATTTTTGTCTCTGAAACGAGCACTTTTTTCTCTACGATTTTTTTATTCGGTATTATATTTATGTTATTTTTTCCTCTTAAACAATATTTTGCTATGATTTTTAATATTAAAAAAGTACCCTTGGGTCAATAATTAACAAATTGGTGGGGTAGGTATTAACGTGTTAATACTTACCCCGGATATAGGGGCAAGTATTGCATACAAGCCTGTAATATTATTCCACTTTTATAAATAATTATCACCATCATGTCAGCCTTTAGAAGTCCACTGCTGAACATCGGCCTCCCCTAAAGAGTGCCATGACGAGCGATTTTGTGCCACCTCCATCCACCGACTTCCTACAATAGCTACAATGTTGTCGGTCCATTGTGTGGGGGGTCTCCTCATACTTCGCTTGCTTGTTCATGGTCGCCATTCGGGAATCTTTATTCCAAAGTAGTTAACGTTCATGCTGCGCAACTCTGAGCTTGTGTATGAGACCAATAGTTAGCGACCACGTCTCAGTGCCGTATGTCATCACTGGCAACACGCACTGATTATAAACTTTCGTCTTGAGGCTCTGCGGTATCTGCGACGAGAAGATATGGCGTAATTTCCCGAACGCTGCCCATCCGAGTTGCATTCGTCGGTCGACCTCTTTGTCGAAGTTGGATCTATCCAGTTGGATCGTCTGATTTTTGTTAATGTTTGATTTATGTTAATAACATGATACCTAAATAGTTAATGTATCACGTATAGTAAAAATCTAGTCTAAATGTTGAAAACTTTTGAATATACAACTAAAAACCAAATTTTTGTTAATTGTTGCCCCAGCCTACTTAATTTATCAAATACTAGCTGTGCCCGCGGCTTCGCACGCGTGGTCATTTCTCTAGGTTAAAAGTACTCTATGTGCTATTCCAAGATCTAAAATATAAACATTTGATCAAAATTCCTTCCGCCGTTACAAAGTTTTTTATCGATTGCTCGGCTTCTAACCATTGGATTAAGATACCAAGTACCAAGTTTTTAGGTCAAATCCTAAGCTACCCAACACTGAAAACTGCATCGCAATCGGTCTAATACGTTTTTACGTGATGCGCGAACAAACATACATACAGACAAACAAACAAACAGAAAGACACGAATTTAAAAAATGTTCTATTCATAGACCATTTTTTTAAATTATCTTCTTTGTATAGATTTACGTCCTTATTGCCTATAGCTGTGCCCGCAGCGTTGCTCGCGTGGTAGTTTTTCTGGGATATAAGGATCCTATGAGTTATTCCAGTACCAAAATTACCAATATAGGTACCTAGGTACCTGTGTTAACAACCTGCAGTGGCGATCTGACATGGTCGTGATAGGTTAGAAGACGCAGGCGGGAGTGAAGCGTAGCGAGCACCCGCCCTCGGCCCCCCCATTATAGCTAAGAACTATCTTGTTTACCTCAGCTTTGAAACATTAAAAAACAGCAGCTAAATTGGCCGATTCGTTTGGAAGGTACGATTCTCACCTCCTTTTTCTGAAAACTTCCCCTTATATAGTTATAGAAAATATAGAATATAGATAATAATAATATCTAATAACTACAAATAAAATAAACAAACATAATTCAAAACAATCTACCAATTGATAGATTCAGGCGTTACTTTGCGGAAATCCATATTTAAAATGAACAAAATAAAAATATGTAGCTTACTTCCGCCAAAACTGTAAGTCAGACAAATGATAAATGGTAAAATTAACACAAGTAAAACCCCACGCTAAACAAATGAATGAAAAATATAAATGAAAGAAAAGCTAAGGCCTGGTGGCCAGAAAAAACACTTATATACAAATAATATATATAAATATATTTTCTTTCATTTATATTTCTTTCATTTATATTTTTCATTAGTTTGTTTAGCGTGGGATTTTACTTGTGTTAATTTTACCATTTATCATTTGTCTGACTTACAGTTTTGGCGGAAGTAAGCTACATATTTTTATTTTGTTCATTTTTTTTACAATCTACCAAATCAACCAACGAATCTAATTAGAAACCACAAATACTTTCGAACACGTTCCTGTTTTTTTTCCTATACTGTGCTAAGTTGCATCAAAATCTATACGATAATTTCAGCGTGGTGCGTGCGTTTTACAATAACTTTATTAAAAATATCAAGGAAAATGTAAAAAATAACGCATAAATAATGTAAAAATCTTTTAATTATGGAGCAAAACATTTCTACGGCGAGTGATTTCGATCCATATACGTCTGGATTACGCACCCATGCATCTGTCCAACTGGGCCAGTGAGACTCGTAGCGGAATGACGAAATTCGGTACCAGTCTATGTAACGGATGTGTGTAACGGATGTATGATCACTTTAAATTTAACACAACTTTGGACCCATAGGCTGCAGGAACCTTTTAATTTTTCGGGATAAAAAGTATTCAACATTTCAACACATTATATAAATTTTGACTGTGCCAAGTTACATCAAAATCCGACCAGTAGTTTTAGCTTGATACGTGTTATTTTAAATAACTTTCCTATCCTGCGGGAACCGTTGATTTTTCCGTGATAAAAAGTATCCTAAATTTTAATCCAGTACATCAGCTATGATTCTGCCAAGTTGCATCAAAATCCGGCTGGTAGTTTCAGCGTGGTGCGTGTTCAAAGAGAAAGACAGACAGACAAAAAATTAAAACATAACCTTTTTGCACTCCATATCGATTTTGAAGTTTATATCAATCAAAATTTTCAAAAAATATTTAATGTACAGATTTAGCCCAGTTACAGTTTTATTATAGTATAGATAGATAGATAGATAGAAGACAGATAGTAGATACTTCATAAAATCGGCTATGTAGTGGTCATTAGATCTCATTTTAGTAAAAACATTTGGTATTATTGTACCCATCTATGCCGTAAATATAAGATGGAAGTACTCAAGTCACAAAAAAGCCCTTTATTTAGCTTCGATTCGAGATCAATGAGGGCAGGGAGAATGGCAGAACCAAACGAGACCAGGGAGAATGGCAGAACCAAACAAGACCAAGGAGAATGGCAGTACCAAACGAGACCAGGGAGAATGGCAGAACCAAATGAGACCAGGGAGAATTGCAGAACCAAAGAAGACCAGGGAGAATGGCAGAACCAAATCAGACCAGGGAAAATGGAAGAACCAAACAAGCCCAGGAAGAATGGAAAGACCAAACGAGAACAGGGAGAATGGCAGGACCAAATGAAAAACTACAAATCTCTGGAACTACTTATCTGATTGAGAAAAATATTTCACTGATAGAAAGCTACTCTATTTCAGATAGACAACGGCTATTATTTTACTTGGGAAGATGTAGGATAACAGGAAAAATACGAGTGGACACAAAAAATCAGTGCAGTATTTTTGTCACCATAATTTGCGGAGATGGCGGCGATATTTGTACACAGACACTCAGTTTTTAGTTAAGTTGCTCTCTTGGTTTTTGTGTGCTGCTGTGTACAGTTTGTTGAAATAAATGGTTTCTTATCACCCGAGTACGGCAAAGCAAGGGAAGGGTTGAATGAGGTTAACAGACTATTTATGTTGGTATGTGGATGTTCCACCATAGTGTCGCCCCTATTGGTCCGATTTTGACAAGCGAGGTATCAACTGATTTGTGCTCAGGGGTGCGTTTAAGTCAATTATCCAGTATAAAATTTAAACTGACTTAACATCAAACACCCCGTTCAAGCACACCGTGAGGTGAAACATTAACCTGACTAAAATTTAATCTGCCCCGTTCACGGACGTCCGCTGGTATAAGTTTTCACCTGGCTAGGATAAATTTTAGCGAGCTTTTGAGGTCGCTAAATTTTATTCTGCTGTCAGATTGAAGAAGAAGAAGAAGAAATCAGTTTATTTGCTACAATAACAAACATAAATAATTATAAGAAAAAAATAAAATAATAAAGCTTAAAAGATAATTGCAGCAAAAAGGTCGCAACTCAGCATAATGTTGGTAGTAAAACAACCAACGCTGGTCTTCCGTTGGGGCCTTACGGTGACATCACGGCACGGACACACTCAGCAAAACAATAATAAATATAAACAGTAAAGAAATAAATGAACTTAAGAAATGCAAAGACTAATTTTAACATTACAAGGATGCACTCAAACTGTGCTCATTACTGTGATTCTTGTTGTGTTCTTCTTGTTCCATTGTGATTGTTCCATTTATTTCTTGACAGCTGTTTGTCATTCGATTCGCGGTTTGATTAAATTTGTTGGTCGGGGTTTTTTGAAAAAAATCAAAATGTTGTGATGTAGAGTTAGATTTTATTCTCAATCTTGTGTATCTTCGAGTGTTAATGTGTAATATTGGTGGAATATTAACCATTAGGTGTTCGTTAACGTGCACAAGTGCGGGCAAAAGAATCAAATGCAGAAATAAATGGCATTTTGTGATTTTTCCAAATCTCCCTCGGAAGTTTCAGTAAATGTCCACCATTTTACTGATCACAAAATGCCATTTATATCTGCGTTTGATTATTTTGCCTACACTCGTTCACGTTAACGAACACCTAATGGTTAATATTCCACCAATATTACACATCAATACTCCAAGAAACACAAGATTGAGAATAAAATCAAACTCTACAACACAACATTTTGAATTTTTGCAAAAAACCCATTTATTTGCTCAAACTAAAAACTTGGTCCAATTTTGACAAGCAATGTATCAATCGACACGTCTTCATAGCAAGAGTGTCATGTCATATGCTATTTTTATTCAACCGTAGTCGGGTCTTAGTTTATGAACTTATGTCTTGTTTTATCTTGATATTGAACGATTCCGATTTGTTCCCAGGCATTAGCAGCAGCAGAAGCGAACACGACAAAATGGCGGCAGGCGCACGAGTCTGCTCGGTCGCAGGCGGCCGCCCGCGCGGAGCTGATGCTGGCGGACTGCGAGTGGAAGATGAGGGAGCTGGAGAAACGGGCCAGAGATGCGGAGAGAGATAATAGACAGGTGAGTGGGAGGGGACGTGGATAACAAAATGACGGCAAGCGTACGAGTCTGCTTGATCGCAGGCGGCCGCGCGAAATGCCTAGTGGGCATTCGGCCAACCGGTCATTTTTTATATCCAGGTTAATGATTATTTTCTTTTGAAGAAGAAGAGTAATATATTATTTGAAACAATTAAAATGTACGAATGTACAAAAGGGGGCCATTTAAAATGGTCTTCAGTGTGGTTCCATACACACTTCATCAAAATTGGTTCTGTAGCTTTTTAGGAAACCCATTTAAGTATGTTTTAATATTCAAAGATAAAATTAATTTTCCTATACGTATATTATATGGGAGCTATGTATAATAGCCTAACGGTTTAATTGTGCAACTTAGAACCTAACAACACCGGGTTCGGTGCTAGGTTCCGTAGCAATGACTTTTCTCAGTTATGTGCGGTTTTCCATCGCTCTAATAGCAGCACCAGAGGCCGGCCTACCTCATACGACAAACAAACAAACAACAACCATAGATACTTATATTATAAAAGCGAAAGTAAGTCTATCTGTTTGACACAGACACATACCTGAACCCTGAACCCTGGGCAAGGAAATTTGATGCGTAAGTATCAAATTTCCCTTACGACGAAGATACGCGACAATGCAAGTAACATATATATATATATATCTGGATAAGATTAATTACGATCTTTTCTTTTCTTCTTACAGCTAACAGAAACAGTAGAACACCTCAAGGCGCACCCCCAGCCCTCCCCCGCGCACCTCGCAGAACTGCACCAGCTCCGGGGGCTGGTCTCAGAACAACAGCGCACCGTGCAGTCTGTTACTCTGCAGCTGCAGAGGGTGGAGACAAGAGAAGAGGCCCTGAAGCTTGAAGTTCACCGGCTTAAGGACCTGCTGGGGAGAGAAGAGAAAAGTAAGCAGGAGGCTGAAGAAAGGCATTTACAGGTTAGTCAAGGCTTCTTTCCATACAGATGTCTCTACAAGAGAAGTGGAGGTGAAGCTTGAAGTTTACTGGTAGATGAACTAGGGAGAGAAGAGGAAAGTAAGGAGGCTGAAGAAAGGCATTTACAGGTAAGTAAAGGCTTATTCCCTCTTATATAGTTGTCTCTACAAGAAAAGGAGAGTTTAAGAGAAGCTAGAAGTTTAATGGTTGAAGGGTCTGCTAGGAAAAGAATAGGAAGATAAGGAGGCTGAAGAAAGGGATTTTCAGGTTAGTAAAGGCTTCTTCCGATACAGTTGTCTCTACACGAGAAGAGGGGCTGAAGCTTGAAGTTCACTGGACTAGGGAGAGAAGAGGAAAGTGAAGTGAAGTGAGTTTCACATCATAAATCTAAAAAAAAACTGCATAATATAGGCCTCCCCCTTAATATGGGGCGTTTTGTTATTATAACCACATTAGGCTGGCGTTTTGATAGTAATGCACAGGGTGATACTGCTGTCCACTTCCTGAATTCCCTTAGCTCCAGCATCCGCGGGATGAGTAGGGATGGTACAATTATTAGTAATTAATAGAAGGGGTGGTATATTATTAGTAAATAATAGAAGGGGTGGTACAGTATTAGAAAATAATAGAAGGGGTGATACATTATTAGTAAATAATAGAAGGGATATTAGGAAATAATATTGGGGGTGGTACAATATTAGTAAATAATAGAAGGGGTGGTACATTATTAGTAAATAATAGAATAGATGGTACAACTATTAGTAAATAATAGAAGGGTGGTATAGCTATTAGTGAATAATATAAGTGGTGGTACAATTATTAGTCAATAATAGAAGGGGTGGTACATTATTAGTAGGTAAATCAGAGGAGTGGTTCGGTTGTTATGCGCACGTCTACTCATGATAAGTATTTGCGTAGCTACACTCATGATTTTCGTTCAAATGCCTGCTTTAAAATTGTTCTAGGCATTCTATTGAATCTTTTTTATACCCTTTTGAAAGTGAGATCTCAAAGTTAGCTCTTAGACCTTTACATTTCCACGTAGCGCGATACGCGCGGACGTATTAACAATAACTATAATTTCTGGTGTAAATAGTTTATCAACTAAAACAATATTTTAAATCAGCGATTTCCTTAAATTTTGCATACAAAAAGCTTTTTGCATTAATTACAGACAGTCCAACGCTTAGAAGTGACGCACGCTAAAGCCGTCGAGAGTGTCAAGGCAGAGCACGCCTCGTCCGCGGTGAGCGCACGTGCTGCGCTCGAGCGCAGCCACGCCGAGCGGAGCAGGGCGGCGCTGGCGACGCTGAGGGCGGAGGCAGAGCAGGACGCCAGGAACGCAGAGCGCAGGCTCAGGGAGGTCACTACCAGGGTACGTGTACATGTTGAGTCCCAGGGAGATGGCTGGCATAAGTCATACTTAGAAGTGTCGCACGCTAAAGCCGTCGAGAGTCTCAAGACAGAGCACGCGATACCTACATCAATTATAATTAAACGCTGCAGCGCCCTCAAATCCTACGACACTTCTCTTTCCGAGCAGACTAAGTAAATTTTTGTACCTAGCTTACAATATAATTTTAAGTACATTTGGAAGAGAACCAAAGCCTAAAATCATATAATCATTTGATTTGGGAGGCGTTATCTTTAAGACACGTAGTTAATTGCAATATTAACCGTGCTTGGTAGGTCAGTTCAGAATAATGCCAATAGATGGCGTATAGAAATAGTCATCCAGAGCAGTCCCATTTCGCTAAACATTTAATTAAGTCCGGTCACTCTCTGCGGAGTGATAATACGTATAATGTTTTACACGTTTGTGACAAGGGTTTCCGTTTGTGTGTATTGGAACAATTAGAAATTTTAAGACATAACAATAATAGGTTTACATTGTTGAACGACCAAACCAACTTAGTTTAATCACCATTGTTGAGTATTTTCACTGAAAATGCGTCACAAGTAACAGGTGGCGATGACGTAATCGTAAATGTGTTGCAATAGTGGTGCGACCTTGTGAAATCGTAGTGTTTCATTCCGGCACAGACTGGTTCACGTCGATGCAGTAGTGCAGACGCACTGGCTCAGGCGCGTAGCCTATATAAGGGAATTTTTCATCATTGCTTAGTCACTCTCGGTCCAGCACTCAAAGAGTCAACATCACCCGAAGATTCCTCGTGCAGAGGCGAAACACGTGTTCTATTGATGTCAGACGTTTGGTATTTGGATTGAGGTACACTTGGTATACTTGTATTTGGGTAGGGTTTGTTTTTTTTCTGCCTAATCTTTCATTTCATTTATATTTTACAGTAGTTCTATTTGGGTAGGGTTTGTTTAGCGTGGGGTTTTACTTTGACTTGTGTTAATTTTACCATTTATAATTTGTCTGACTTACAGTTTTGGCGGAAGTAAGCTACACATTTTTATTTTGTTCATTTTAAATATGGATTTCCGCAAAGTAACGCCTGAATCTATCAACTATACCAATAGATGACGTTAACGTCCCCGTAAGACGGGTTTACAAACTAAGCGAAAAATTTGAAGCATGTAGTACCTGACACGGTAGCCGAACATGTTAAAGGTATGTGCCGCACAGAGGCACGGAATGATGCGGGTTCGAACCCCTTCCGTGAATAAAATTTTTCGTTTAGAAAATTATTAGATATGATCTCTCTCTATGATAAATTATTATACCGAAGATATCCCGGACGTCAGCCTATACGAGATCAGAATGGCTCTCAAACAGCTTAAGAGCATCAAGGCACCAGGAGAGGACGGAATAACGACAGAGCTACTGAAAGCGGGTGGAACACCGGTACTTAAAGTCTTTCAGAAGCTGTTTAACACCTCGAGGGTACTACGCCAGAGGCGTGGCACAGGAGCGTAGTGGTTTTTTTCTTTAAGAAAGGTGATATAACCCTCTTGAAGTATTATAGGCCCATTTTGCTGCTGAGCCACGTCTATAAGCTGTTTTCGAGAGTAGTTACAAACCGTCTAGCTCGTAGGTTTGACGACTTTCAGCCTCCCGAACAAGCTTGATTCCGGAAAGGCTTTTTTTATTCATACGCTCCAGCAGATTATACAGAAGACCGAAGAGTATAATCGTCCACTATGTCTAGCGTTTGTGGACTACGAGAAAGCCTTTGATTCAGTCGAGACCTGGGCAGTGCTACAGTCATTACAGCGGTGCCAGATTCATTACCGGTACATCGAAGTGTTGAAGTGTTTGTACAGCAAAGCTACCAGGACAGTTCTTCTTCAGGATCAGAGCACGAATTCTATCCAGCTGCAAAAAGGGGTAAGACAGGGAGACGTTATTTCTCCGAAACTGTTCACCTCTGCACTGGAAGATATATTCAAGCTTCTGAACTGGAACGGATTTGGTGTTAATCAATGGCGAATACATACACACACTCACCTTCGATTTGCTGATGATATAGTAATCATGGCTGAAACCCTGGAAGACCTAAGCACAATTCTCAGTGACCTCAATATTGTTTCCCAACAGGTGGGTCTTAAAATGAACATGGGCAAGACGAACATCATGTCAAATGCCCATGTCGTACCCATGCCGGTTTATGTTGGGAATTATATTATCGAAGCTGTTGATCACTATGTCTACTTGGGTCAGACGATCCAACTGGGTAGATCCAACTAGTAGACAAAGAGGTCAACCGACGAATCCAACTCGGATGGGCAGCGTTCGGGAAATTACGCCATATCTTCTCGTCGCAGATACCGGAGAGCCTCAAGACGAAAGTTTATAATCAGTGCGTGTTGCCAGTAATGACATACGGCACTGAGACGTGGTCGCTAACTATTGGCCTCATACAAAAGCTCAGAGTTGCGCAGCGAGCAATGGAGAGAGCTATGCTCGGTGTTTCATTACGTGATAGAATCAGAAATGAGGAAATCCGTAGAAGTACGAAGGTTACCGACATAGCTCTCAGAGTTTGCAAGTTGAAGTGGCAATGGGCAGGCCATATAGCTCGCAGAACCGACAACCGCTGGGGAATAAATGTACTCGAATGGCGATCACGAACAAGCAAGCGAAGTGTGGGGAGACCTCCCACACGATGGACCGACGACATTGTAGCCATCGCAGGAAGTCTGTGGATGGAGGTGGCACAAGATCACTCGTCGTGGTGCTTTTTGGGGGAGACCTATGTTCAGCAGTGGACTTCTAAAGGCTGATATGATGATGATGATGATGATGATCTCGCTAAGCAGGCGGTAATGCTAAAATCATATAAACAGTTTTTATTATTAATGAGCTTTCGAATATTTCTAACATTTATACTTGTAGTGTTTGTGACCATGTTAGTTTCAAACCGTATATTATCTTTCTTTCAGTTTGAGAATCTGAAAGTAGTCCTGTCGAACAAGGAAGCGCAGTTCGAGGCGACCATCGCCGAGGCGCATAGCAAGGCGGACTGGCAAGTGCTGCAGCTGCGACACTCGCTGGACAAGGCGGACATTGAACACGCGGACAAGGTGGAGGACCTCACGCAGAGATTTGAACAGGAAAGAGGTAACTAAATTACTTGACCAAAAGACGGATTTGGATTGTTGTGTGCAACTTGTGTGGGCTAGAACACTCGGACTACCTATAAATAAGCTGCCAACTGGTTAGTGGGCTAGAACACTCGGACTACCTATAAGTACGCTGCCAACTGATGTGGGCTAGAACACTCGGACTACCTATAAGTGCACTGCCAACTGGTTAGTGGGCTAGAACACTCGGATTACCTATAAGTACACTGCCAACTGGTAGTGGGATAAAACTCTTGGACTACCTATAAATACGCTGCCAACTGGTTAGTAGGCTAGAACACTCGGACTACCTATAAATACGCTGCCAACTGGTTAGTGGGCTAGATCACTCGGACTACCTATAAATACGCTGCCAACTGGTTAGTAGGCTAGAACACTCGGACTACCTATAAATAAGCTGCCAACTGGTTAGTGGGCTAGAACACTCGGACTACCTATAAATAGGCTGCCAACTGGTTAGTGGGCTAGAACACTCGGACTACCTATAAATACGCTGCCAACTGATTAGTGGGCTAGAACACTCCGACTACCTATAAATACGCTGCCAACTGGTTAGTGGGCTAGAACACTCCGACTACCTATAAATACGCTGCCAACTGGTTAGTGGGCTAGAACACTCCGACTACCTATAAATACGCTGCCAACTGGTTAGTGGGCTAGACACTCGGACTACCTATAAATACGCTGCCAACTGGTTAGTAGGCTAGAACACTCGGACTACCTATAAATACGCTGCCAACTGGTAGTGGGATAAAACTCTTGCACTACCTATAAATACGCTGCCAACTGGTTAGTAGGCTAGAACACTCGGACTACCTATAAATACGCTGCCAACTGGTTAGTGGGCTAGATCACTCGGACTACCTATAAATACGCTGCCAACTGGTTAGTAGGCTAGAACACTCGGACTACCTATAAATAAGCTGCCAACTGGTTAGTGGGCTAGAACACTCGGACTACCTATAAATAGGCTGCCAACTGGTTAGTGGGCTAGAACACTCGGACTACCTATAAATACGCTGCCAACTGATTAGTGGGCTAGAACACTCCGACTACCTATAAATACGCTGCCAACTGGTTAGTGGGCTAGAACACTCCGACTACCTATAAATACGCTGCCAACTGGTTAGTGGGCTAGAACACTCGGATTACCTATAAGTACACTGCCAACTGGTAGTGGGATAAAACTCTTGGACTACCTATAAACCTCCAATGGCATGTCGGTTGTCCAACTATTTCATATTTAGAATTAGTTATATTTTAGTAGTGTTTGGTTGTATCATGATGTAGTAGGTACCTAATAACAATAGTAGTTTATGAAATGGTAGAATAAAAGGTCTAGGCAATTTTTTTAATAGTACCTATCACTCGAGTGTTTAAATACCTAGTTATGTGCCGTTTCATACACTACTTTATCAATAGGAATAATATATAATACATATATTAATATATAATACTCATGCAATAGGAAATTACTTTTAACGAAAATAAAACTGTCTTCATATTTTCTTGATTTTGCTGGTAAAAGCTCGTTCATCGTGTTCGTTGCTGTTTCCGTGATGTCAGGTGGAGTCAAATTCTCCTCACTAACACTGCTGTCAGACATTTTTAATCAGGATAAAACTTTTAACCAACAAAAACAAATTAAATTAGTTAGGTACTAATGTAAAGTAAATTATGGCGCCAAAATCCAGTCCACAGGGGATTCGTGCGCATAAGGTCTCACAATCACGCGCCGCCATAGATAATAAATGGCCAGAAAACCTCGTTGGTCGGGGCGGGGCCCAACCGATGCTATAAAGGGAAAATAAAATTATAACATTGTTTAGTTCAAAAAATAGTGCATTTTTATCTTATTATAGACGTGCCTTGTGTAAATTATGTCATTATGCCACCATTTTTGAGTTCTTAATCCGGATTTTACGATATGAGTGTAGATAAAAATATTATTTGTCCCATAGATTCTGTAAGTTTATATTTTAATTTACTTCCATACAAAAAAAAAAAAAAGTTATTTATTTTTGTATAAATATACCAGACTATAAGATACATTTCGGCATAAGCTCTATGCACTAGTATCGCTTCAAAAACTGCCAAAAACTGTCAACGTACGAATATGGAGTAATATGCAGTTGTCGATGATTCAACCTCATTGGGACTTGACATTTGACATTATGAAATTTCTGACGTTTTCTGTAAGGACCTGAATTTTTCTTCTTTGATTACGGCGTGATTACGGCCTCTCTACCTACCGTCACAGAATACCTAATAATACTACCGTACTCGTAACCGTACTACATATCTATAATCTGTTACTTATTTACGGCATTAACGGCCCCCTAGTTTGTGACGGCCTCGTATCTCCTATTGTAATCCTTCGAACTATGGCATAAATGCGAAAAAATGGATTCTGTGAAACGTTTCTCAAAATTAACTTCAAAATTGCAGATTTATTTTCGAGATTCAAATAGTTTTTTGAACCTGATATTAGTTAAATAACGTTACAACAAAATTCTAGATTAAATTACAAATCTGTAAAATCAACTCGAGCATTTTTTTATCTATATAGTGTAGTTACGTATGTGTTATATTTCACGTTACAGATCAACTAATAGAAGAATGGACGAAGAAGGTAGAAGACGTAGAAGGGCAGGCGGCGACAGCGGCGGACGAGGCTCGCAGAGCCCTGGAGACCACGCGCTCCAAGCTGGTCGCAGAGCGAGTGGAACAGGTCAACAAGCTGAAGGAGAAGCATCGACAGGAGATGGGTGAGGGCGACGTCTTACTTCTTAACCCCCCAAATTTCTCGTGACACTTAAGGGGGTGCCATACGTACGCGCGTGGAGTGCACGTGTAGACACTGTAATCACACTAATATAAATCAGAGAAGTGTAGCAACTGTCGTAAATAAGCCAATCAGAGCTTAGAGTATTTTTGAATATTTTCTTATTAAAATAGGTAAAAAATACTGTGTATGTTTTTTTTTTATTACTGACTAGGCAATCGTTTGACCACGATCTCACCTGATGGAAAGCGATGATGTGGTCGAAGGTGTAGCACGCTTGCCTAGTAGATACCTATTCACTCTTGTCTTGAACACACCTGGGTTCTAATTTACTGGAAACACTGACGAAGGCAGGGCATTCCACTCCTTTGCAGTTCTTATAATAAATGAAGAAGCGAAACGCTTCGTTCTTGTGCCTTGTTCCTTCACGCTCAAACAGCTGAACGGATTTGGATGAAATTCGGTACCAGGATAGCTTATACCATGGATTAACACATAGGCTACTTTTCATAATCATCATCATCATCATCCATCAACATAATGCACGCGGGTGAAACCGCGGGGAGCAGCTAGTAGTTGTAATATATTTTCATGATTTTAGCATTAACACCTGTTTAGCGAGAGAAAGTTTCAGTTAATTTCTAGTCAGTTCAGCAAACTACCAATAGATGGCGTTACCATCCCCATAAGACGGATTTAGAAACTGAGGGAAAATTTTGTATGATAATGTACTGGTTCCGGTAGCAGAATTGGTTAAAGGACGCACCGAGGCTTGGATGATGCGGATTCGAATGCCATCCATGATTCAAAACTTTTGTTTCTAGAATTATTAGAATAGTTGTGATAGCCACTTATAAACATACTTTGGTTTTCATTCAAAAACTACAAGATGAATCAAAATAAAATTTTGATGATAGCATGACCATGATAAGATGTCACGCGCGGAACATGGGAGCTAGACTTTTGGTCTAGCTCCCATGTTCCGCGCGTGACAAGTAGAATGTACAACAAGTGCACAAAACAAGCCATTTTATCCAAGACATTTATCCGCCCGAGCTGAATGTGAGGGTAGATGTTGAAGTCGAGAATAAAATTCCTTGTTTTATAAACTAGTTGCTGCGCACTGTTCTTTTCACATCGATAACGAGGAAAGTAAACAATGATATGTTATCTTAATACTGCTAAAAAAAGATAAGGGCTTCTTTTCCGCCACATTTAAAAAAATACTACTTGTAACATTAGACTTGGGTCGGAGACCATAGACAATTAGAGAAGTAATACACTTTTGTGAACTAGACCATAAAATGCAGTTTTATGTTCCCTATGCCCAGCATCAACAAGAACTTTACGAGCATGAGAAAAATGATAATGATATAAATTTTTCAGAAGACCAGTGGGAGCAGTTTATGACTGACAAAGAAAATTGCCTCTCCAGGATGAAAACGGAATGCAGGCAGGAGGGGGAGGAAGAGAGGATTAAGAGGGAAAAGGAACTGCTAGAAGAAATCAGAGGTAAGCACAGTACTTTACGTGTTTTTTTTTAAACATGCGTGATGCCTTTAACTGCATCTTATATTTCAAAATCAATAATCTAAAGCCTCTTTCTCTTTTTAGTTATGTTGGCAATAGGGCTTTTCGTATTTTATTATAATAATATTTAATAATAATTTATTTTTATTAAATACAATAACTAATAAATGAACTTTTGTTTTTTTGTACATTTTATCCTGTAAATAAATATTATTATAACTAATGACTACTATGTTTTTTATTATTTGACGCTGCATATTTCGTTTCGACACATTTCATGCATAATTTAAGCAAATTTCGAGATTTTTATTTTGCATATAATCCGGTCTGTAATAAGCTTTTCAACAAATTCTTTTTTCAGAGCTCCAATCTCAAATTAACTCGAAATCGAGTGATTTTGACAATCTAGCAGCTAAAGCGGCGGCGTGTGGCCGCACCCTGGCTGTCACTGAACAAGAATTAAGGTTAGTTTAGTTGCATTACACTGACCGCATAGAACCAATAGTGTCATTAGATACCTGGATGACATCATCCCTTTGCACGCAACATTTAACATTTTACTTATAGTTTAATTCATAATAGCAATCAAGAAAGTTTTTTAATAAAGACAAAGAAAACCCCGGCAAAATCTCACCGGCAAATCGAAAGTGAAGCACCAAAGATATGCCGATCCGCTCGTACGCACAAGCCTCACGCGCACACTAACACAATGTTGTAACGATCGGCCGCCATCGCAGCAAGATCTCGACATTGTTAGTCGTTTTAATTCTGTCAAGTTCTAACGGAAAATCAAAAACAATGAAGTCTTTTGTGATGAAATCGTGTGTCAACCACGAAACACTACAATTCACGCACAAAAACGCAGCTGCCATTTGTTATGCTTCACTTTCGGTTTGGCGGTGTGCACTGCGTCTTTTTTAAACCTTCTTGATAGCAATGTTTAGTGAAAATAATTTGAAACTGATGCTTGATAGATTATACCTTTTTTTAACAATTTACTACATTGCCGGTATGTGTATAATTTTTACATCCAAATGAATTGGTAGCTGAATTTTAGTCCTCAACCAAAATCTAATATTTTCCTTTTTGACTAACGAATTAACACAAAATATTGTCTTTTGGACGAATTTGGCTACCAATTGCATGTCGAAATTGTACATCTGTGTATCTAATTTATCATATTCTATGTAAATAATATGTAAATAACTCTATAATTTACACAAACTCATGAAACTACATACTTTCGTTCATATTATTCATAGTTTTATCGTCCAAAAGGCAGTATTATAATACAAATTCTCAAATGACTGAGAGGAGTCCGTTAACTTTTTCTTCTAAATAATATCTAGGTTAACCGAATTCTACTAAATAATTTTAAGTTTGTGAACTAAACATTATTTAGTTCATCAAGAAATTAGTGTAGAAATTAGTGTAGAAATTACATTTGTTACAATATTGAATTAGTTTTCTTAAAATAAAAAAAGAGTGCGTAGTATGAAATTGTTTGAAAAATACCCACATTTAATTAAATTAACGAATCATTTAACACCTACATTTCGCACTCACACTTTTTTACACTACTATAAGTGTAAATTGTAAGCCAAGCCAAAATTGTGCAGATTTATTTTTTCTTTCCACCCGCATAGGTCCACAAATTTGTTTGTTGTCCGAGGTTCAACAGCGTGGTTCTACTACGGGTATTTTTGTTCCCGGTGGTCCTATTGTAGGCCCATGGGTTTTTTTTTTGTACTCGATGGTCCTATGGTAGGAGCACAGGCAAGTTGTATTTCCCATAGACTGACTTATTGAACCATAGACAATAAGTTTTGCCAGTGGTCCTACTTATTAAAATATACTTCATGCCTATTTTTAACCCCCGAACGTGAAAATAGCGGGGTCTTATGAGTTTAGTGTGTATATCTATGTGTGTCTGTCTGTGGCATCACGACCATAGCTCACAAACGACTGGACCATAATGAGGGGGAGGAGAGGGTTACATACATTTTTAATTTGTGCTTGTTGTCGAAATGTACCAGGGCATCATACAATAGTAGGCGTTAAACACTCATTGATGTTTGTAGTAGTTTCTGTTTCATATTGTCCACACAGCTGCAGCTTTCTGCTGATTGTGGGAGCAGTGATGACGGTGTTCTCAGCAGCTGTCACTGGATCGTTCCGTCTCGCTCTCATCGCGCTGCTGCTCTCGCTCGCACTCTTTCTGTACACGAATGTGGTCAAAAATAAAGCAACAGACAAATAAAAATACGTTGTTAAAATTACGTTGCGAATATTTTTAAGTTTAACTCGAATTAATTTTTGTATTTAATAACAAGCGATCTGAAAATTTATTTTACGCTGTCTGCAAGTGATGAGTATATTTACTCTGTGATATGAAAAAAAATACTTAATAGTTTTTATTCGTTCTTTAAAGACGCGGGAAATTTAAATAATACTTACAATCTACTTAATTTATCTTCAGTTAGTTTGGAAGTAAAATCATAAAATAATATAAAAATGTTTAATAGAAATATTTTAGTGCATTATTGATTATTGTTATTACAATACTGCCAACAAATGGACTACTTTTTTGTAAACATAAAACGATTTGGAATAATCTATGTTCACTCATTCAGTGTTGCCATTTTTGTACGATTTCTAGTCACTTATTTGCTCATTGTACCATTTTTGTGTATTTATTTAACAGTTATAATATATCGCGTTATATGAATGCTATATTCACCATATGCTGTCATGCTTTTTTCATTACATTGTATATATATTATTTTGAATTTAAATTTATTCCATGAGTCAAAATATTACTGAATTCTTAAAATATAAACTTTTTATAATTTTATACGAACGGTGTGTTTAATAAATTATTTTTAAAAGTTTTGTAGTTCACTTATTTTTTATCTGTAAACTTTGTTCCCGCCATAATTGTTTTTTTTTTAAGTACCTACATAATGGTAAAGGCACAGAACACAATACAGCCTAAAGAGCAATAACTAAACGTTTTTCCTTATTTTTTTCTAACTATTTTTTGTCCATGATTTATCCTATCCTAATAACGTAGAGAAGCGCTGGCAAGAGAAAGAGACTTGAGAGAGAAGAGATCAGAAGACGGCACGAAGATGAAACAGATTGAGAAGAGTTCCAAAGAGCAAATCGAGCATTTGACTAGAAAGACTGCATGTTTGCGGAAACTGTGAGTAAATCCTTTGTCTTTTATTACCTTACTGATTCTAATTTTCCAAACTGTATAGAATTATTTTTTCTGTTAGTTATCTAGTTACCTACTACGTACGGAACCTTAAAAACTTTAGGGAAAAAAGAATGAATGATTGAAATAGCTTAAAAGCTAAAAAAAAACACGCCTGCCCTGCCAAAAATGAACTTATGCCAATAAATTATACACTATTGGAATGTGTTTATCAAGGCCTTTAATTTGATACCCATATTGTAAAAATTGAAGTTTTTTTATTGCGGTTGAAAATTATGCCATATACTGCCGACATATAGTTTTTTTTTCCAAAAAAAATATATAGCCTATGTTACTCGGGTGGATGTAAGGATTCTAACGATACCTCATACGTCTACATCTGTTCAGGAATTTCAAAGTTATGGTGGAATAAGTAAACTCACATACAAACATACAAAAATACAAGCATACAAACATACAGACATACATGAATGCTAAAAACATAGCACTTTTTTTGTGGGCAGTCGTGTAAAAACGAAACCAAACGAAAAAAAAACGAGTAAAGGATCACTCCTGTGCCTGTATAACCGTCTCTCAAATCTAAATTTATTGGAAATATGTGAATGCATTAATATACTTCGATAAATCGAGTTCCAGATAGCAATTAAGGATATTGGAATATGTCATTCATATATTACTTTTTTTAAATCATCCTTAGCTCCTTAGAGTGCCCGCTTTGGGCCCCCCTCTCCTAAGTTGTGTTTTTGAAAGCGCAACGCCAGTGTGGCAAAACACGCCAAGCGTGTTTTTAGACGCTAGACTCGCTTTTTAAGGTCAGCACAGAAAAAATACAAAAACGAGTATTTTGAAACAGAATTCTCTCGTGGTGGTCCCATATAAATTGTATAAAAATTGTATCAGTATTTTAGGTTATGAGTTAATTCATATAAAGTCAATTTTTTGTACCACTGTATTTTTATAGCACTCGTTGCAATAAACTGTAAGTAGTCCGCACGGGCAAATGCTAGTAGTTATAGAACAATATTAATATTTTCCAGTTTCGACGACATGCGCACCCGTCTGACGGCTCGCGAACGCGTGGCCGAGCAGGAAGCGCGTGCCAAGGACAAGGAGCTTCACCAGCTCCGGGGCGAAGTCACCAGGCTCACTAAGATCCTGGTGGAGCAGAGGTGAAATATGTAGATACTAACAACACGCGAGTGCGCGGAGAAAGAGGCGCGCGCCAAGGACTACGAGCTCCACCAGCTCCGGGACGAAGTCGCCAGGCTCACTAAGATCCTGGTGGAGCAGAGGTGAAATATGTAGATACTAACAACACGCGAGTACGCGGAGCAAGAGGCGTGCGCCAAGGACAAGGAGCTCCACCAGCTCTGGGACGAAGTCGTCAGGCTCACTAAGATCCTGGTGGAGCAGAGGTGAGATATGTAGATACTGACAACACGCGAGTGCGCGGAGAAAGAGATGCGCGCCAAGGACTAGGAGCTCCACTAGCTCCGGGACGAAGTCGCCAGGCTCACTAAGATCCTGGTGGAGCAGAGGTGAGATATGTAGATACTGACAACACTGAATCCAATGATAGCTCATTAACATAATTCATCAAGCGATTTAGGCTTTAGGACGCACCAAAGGAACATGCGAACATAACCCTCCACAATCGGGTAGTAAAAATGATAAAATATTCCAGTTCGCCCAAACTGGGAGCCCGCACGCGTGCGGACGGGTGCGAGATGTTGCTGGCGGATGAATTGCAGCCGGCCGTGCGCAAGAAGGGTATGTGATCAGGACAGGTGAGCACACTATAGTACGCATGCGGGCATTTTTCACTGATCTATTATGAGGTGCGCTCCTGGCTTATATCTTTTAAATAAAAAGTAATAAAATAATTAAAGACTAATAATAAGTAAATGGTATCCAAGTTTAGGGCTAGGTAATTAGTGTGAATTGATATTTATATTTGAACATAGGCCAAATTAGTACCGATTATACATTTAGCTATGAATTTGTACTGATATACTCTGATATACAATATTTAACAAAATTACCTATTAAGTACTGGGCTGGCGTATTCCAAACGTCATGGCGAACAACTTTAGTTTTACGACTTTTGAGATTTCGAAGTTTTTAATTCATGTACTTTTAAAGTTTCTATCAAACCCTAGTAGTCAGCTGGGAAAGAATAAATAGTGACCTTGTCTTTGTACAAGTCTGTTTGTCAAATCTGGTTGCCTAGCTACGTTGTTGACTATACTGTGACAGACCTCGCGCATTGGAGCCTACTGCGCTGTGGTCAGTCAGAGTGAAAATCTAAAACCTTTTTTTTTAATGTGAATATGTTTTAATTTGTAGTTTCAATTGTAACATAACACTGTCGTTTCCTAAGCCTTCGGTGTTTTCTTCAGCTATAAGTGGAACACTTCGTGCTCGAATTATGTGCGTGCTACAAAGACTTGGAGACGGTTCACCAGTCCGAGACATCACATCTGGTTTCTCATACTGGTGAACCGTCCCCACTCAACGGAGTCTTTCCACCAGCGTGCAAGCGAGGGGATGCCTAGCAACCTGAACCAGTAGATGGAGATAGATAGATAGATAGATAGATAGATAGATAGATAGATAGATAGATAGATAGATAGATAGATAAATTCGTTATTGCACACACCACAAACAAAATCAACAAAAAAAATAAAGGAACAATAGCAGAAGAAGTGTCACAATGGGCGGCCTTATCGCTAAAAGCGATCTCTTCCAGGCAACCTTATCTCAAATGTCGTAAAACTAGCTTTATTTGCCAAGCCGTGAGGAGCAGTATATATGTACTGCTACCTACCTACTTTTGGGTGCAACGTGCTAACAAACATTTAGGAATGTCGCAAACCCGATGGCAGGGCGTTTCAGAGAGTGTACCGAACGTAAACTCGTCTCTGTGAGGCTTCGGCTCTTTCCTGTTTTAACTACAACCGCCACCAATGAGGTTCACATTTTCTGTAATTTTCTGTTTTTTGATTGGTCTACTTATCGATTGACCGGAACACTCACGCCACCATTCAGTTCACAGATAAGTTGGTGGCATTGTAGCACAGATTCAAGGTCAAGGGTGGTATTATTTTATTTTCCATCTGACTAATAGGTAGAACTTTTATTTATTCTGTGCTACTAGGGTTTCAAGTACAGTGTTCATAGAGCAATCTTTATAAGTAAATACATGAATGACAAACTTCGAAATCTCAAATGTCGTAAAACTAGCTTTGTTTGCCAAGCCGTGAGGAATACCCCACCCCGGTACTAAAAAGGTAATTATGTTACATCCTGTATATAAAAAAAATACTATGGTCAAAAAATGTATTCTCTCTAAGTACCTTGAAAAATGTGGTCTCTCAAGTACTTGCCCTGAACTTTCGAAAGTCTTCTGATGATGGTGATGATACATTTCATTTTCAACAAAAAACAAAAATGTGGTTGTGTATGGTACATTGCCTGGTTAATGATGGGAGGTAAATGAAACAAAAAAAAAAACTTTTGCACAACATATTAGCGTTTGACCCGTAAGGTTAACGCGTGTCCACGAATTAATAAACCCTTCTGATCCACGAGAGCACCACGTAATAATGTATTATTAATCATATCTGTTTAAGCGGGAATAACCCCGTCATTTTGTGTACGTAATAATAATTTTATGTCAAATTATTAACTTTTTTTAAACTTTGAAACAGTGATGTGAAATCTCAGGTATATACTTGTAATATATTTAATGTTTGCATGTTGTGTTGTTTTTTTATATTTTTTCCTCTTTTTTCATAACTTTTTTTGATGTTTTAACTATTTTATTAACTAACTACGAGACTAGTTGTAAATATTCTTTTTGCCACCTTCTGTCACTATTATCTTTGGAAAAAGTTTTACTTTTATTATTTTTTGTTCTGTAAAATATTTCTGTTGCTCCATATTTATCTTTGTTAGAAAATGTTTTATATTTTATTTTTAACTCTTACAAAAGCAGCGTTTTACCTGAAATAAAACGCATGATAAAATACTTACCTTACTGGTAGCTTTGTAGTATTTCCGTTTCCGAAGATTTCTTACTAGTTTTCGTGTCCAGACCATCGTCAAAACTGTTGTAAGTGCGCCATTTATAGTTACATACTTTTTTCTTACTTTTTTCCCTAATTTAATGCTAGAACATGTTTTTCTTTCTATTTACTATACAATGTGTAATAAATGTAATTCGTGATAAACAGTCAAGTAGTTTCTCAATGGCAATAAATAGTCAAGTAGTTTCTCACTGGCAATAAACAGTGAAGTAGTTTCTCACTGGCAATAAAAAGACAAGTAGTTTCTCACTGGCAATAAACAGTCAAGTAGTTTCTCACTGGCAATAAACAGTCAAGTAGTTTCTCACTGGAAAAAAATAAACATGCGGGTTAAGCCGCGGGGCGCAGTTAGGTTCAAAGTTTCATTACCTATTGACCGGTTGCCAAGTGGTTTAGTGACATTGTCGGAAGTCAACGTCGTGGGTTCGAACCCCACAAGATGCGCACATTTGTGTAATGAGTATAAATAATTGTTTATGCGTCATGGATGTAATATTCGTATGTATGTATGTTCATCCGTTATCTAGTATCCATAGTACAGGTTACCCTAGTTTGGGGCTAGGTAATTGGTGTGAATTGTCCCGAATATATTTATTTACTAGCTGCGCCCCGCGGTTTCAACCACTGACACCGGTCACTTTGACATTTTCACCCGCATGAGTGATGAGGATGAAAGTATCCCGTGTGTTATTACAGGATATAAGCTATCTTCATCAAAATCCGTTTTGCCGTATGAGCGTGAAGGAGTAACAAACATACAAACTTTCGCCTTTATAATATTAGTGTGATTTATTACACGTATAAAAATACCACATAATAATAGAATTATGTTGGCAAACATTTGACAACATTGTGCCCTCAACAGGGAGCTCTCTCCGTCCCCCCGAGCTCGTCCGCAAGCGCACCTGCCCCCTCCCAGACCTACTGAGGAGTGACGTCATCAAAGATGGCCGCCCTCGTGCCAAGAGCGTTGATCTGCCCGCAGTGCAGGTGCCCGTGAGAATCAAACAGCTGGAGGGGAAGAATAAGGAATAATTTCCTGTACTTTACTGTTCTGACACAACTGGGAATTATATGTCTAACTAAGGGCTGATGTTTCGATGCTCGGATAAACACTAGGCTTATAACTGTTTGAGGAATAAATTTATGAGACTGTTTAACTGTCTGATATTTAGTTACTTATTTTTCAATTGTCATTCATTCCCTGGATACCTATCTGGCCGAATAAAGCAAATCAGGCGTCACTAACTTCAGAGAGGTGAAACAAATATATTGATATCACGAATGTTAGAGCAGGACAGATTTCTGTCTATCAATCAAATGATATTGTTTTGTTTGATATTTATTTCGAGGTTATGTTTAGTTGTTTGTGGCCAGTAAGCGTAATTTCCTCCTTGATATTGTGGTGATATTTTACGAAATTTATTTGTTGTGCGTCATCGACGTATCAATGTCAAATAAACAGTCGAGTAAGCAGTTAACTGGCCGTCGAACAAGTAGATAAATGTATTGTTCAGTAAGCGAGTTGTTCGTCGAATAAAGCCTATCTGACGATTGATAAATTCAGTACTCGAAAAAAAACTGATTCTGAATTCTGACTGCTTAGCTGAACATTGAAAAAGCAGCCCTGAATGAAGCAATATTGGTTGTAATTTAACCCATTGACAGCACTGGTCAGTAGAGGGTGCCAGCTAAGAGTTGAGTCGTAGTGCTATAATACTTTTGTAATGTGCACATCCTTCTGAAAATAGATTATTCTTATAATTAAGTGCCAAGATGAGGAACAAATATATAAGGAAAGGGGATCTTACATTTACTGAAGCTTGGCATAGCTACAAGTGAGATAGCTGAAAAGTGCAGGCCACTGATCAAACTCTAATAAATCGATAGAGGATTTCAATGCAAACAAAAAAATGTTAGGATAAGTGTTATAATTTGTTTTATTTGCTTTGAAATCCTCTATCGTATAAAGGTTTGATCAGTGGCCGCAACATTTAGGTTTTTTCAAGTGTAGCTATGCCACAAAGGTATAATTAAGATCATTATAATTGTGGCCCTTTGAGCAGTTGAACTTAGTTGTAATTCATTCAGTCGTATAAAAAATACACAGGGTTACGTCAGTGCTAATATTGTGTGAAAAAAATTAGTGAACATTATCGTTACATCTTTTAATCTGTAGTAATAACCTTTTTTTTTGAGCAAAGGACTGAATTGAATTTCAACATAATAAATAAAATAAATAATTACTTATTTTGTTAGAAGTAAAAGTAATACCGTTTAAAATGCAATCAATAAAAAATAATTTATAAACTGATTAAAAAAATAGGTTTGATTACAGTAGAGTACTTATTTGAGGCATTTTCTAGAGAACTACTAGGTTATCTGTTACCTATTAGTTTTTTAATAGATACTTACATATACCTAAGTAAACTTAAAAAATGTAACGAAGCTCTTAGTTCATGTGACTGATTTAAATGAATTTGGCTCACAAAGTATGTATTCGTTATGTATTCGTCTAAGCTAGCAGAGAATCCATACATGCTATCTGTATCCAGAATCCAACATTTAACTCTTTCACTGCTGAAAACATATACGTTGTTTAGAAAGCGCGACGCCATGCGCCAGTGCAACAAAACACGCCCAGCGTGTTTTTAGACGTGAGTTTAACCCAGTGACGTCATCGTCAGCACCCGAAGCTAGACTCGCTTTTTATGGTCAGCAGTGAAAGTGTTAAAATATTTTAGGTTTAATAAATAAAAATATATTTTGTACTTAATACTCTTTTAAATTCATTTGTTGGAGTAAAACCATCGAATAAAAAGAGTATGTAAGCACACTGTCAAAAAGTTGGTGAAACATATTAAATAAAAATAAATTTAAAATTCAACAATATCCAAATGGACCGTCATGGTTACATTATTATTTAACCCTGGATATATTTTTTTGGTATAAAAACCCCGTATAACACTATTATTTTTATTTTCATAGTTTAATTATTTTATCAATAGGTATTCAAAGGGCCTTTTAATACATACGGTGTAATTTAACAAAACAATGATAATCCCTGTATAATATACTCATTTAATGATAAAGTTGTATGTACTCATTCTCTTTGTAATGTAAATAATTTCTTTTTTGTAATAAACGTGTGAAATACAATTGTGATATTTTATTTTTACCAATAATTAATGAATTCGTCTCCATTGGGTCAGCGGGGACTGAGAGAAAGGTAAACGAGGAAGTACTTAGTCTCGTCCAAGAAAAAAGGTACCATAGAAAGGAGAAGAGGAAAGATGTTTGGCCACCTTATACGACATGACCACTTCATAAGAACCATCATAGAAGAGAGAGAGGAAGAGGCAAACCTAGGAGAAGACAAATGTCATATCATCGACTGTGTGTTTCAGGGCTGGCTTCGATTAATTAATGATTAGCACTTACCTAACTTTTCCTCAATTACTTTGTTAGTAAAAGGAGTTTTTTTTTTAATTAGCCGTTGTAAGACCAGTTTAGCAGTACTTTTTTTGGCGCGTATGCTACCAGCCGCGAAAAAGTATTTAAAACTAGATGCACCTGCAGCCTGCGGCTTTGCACGCATGGTCATTTTTCTGTGGAATATTATCCTGCGTTATTCTAGAAACAAAAGTAAAAAATAAAAGTACAAAAAATAATTACATATCACGTAATATCATATTACGTACATATCACAGAATAATTAGTAGTACAAGTACCTAGTCATATCTTAATACAACCCTACCGATCGAAAAAGGGACAGAGCGATTCTGAAACGGTTAGAGCAATGGAAGTTCTCGCGCGTTGTGATACGGTGCATTCTAGCCTGCACGCGGTGGGCGAGCGCCTTCTAGGTAAATATAATTGAAAGCTCGCAGCGCCGTGCGAGTTAAATTGCACTTTATAGCGTTGTAGCGAGTCGCTATTTATTTAAATGACTTTACTCAGCCTTCTGTATTTATTCTGTGGTATGGTGCTGTGTAATGTGTGTCAAGTTATCACATATTTTTTTATAGTTCAAAATAAACACTGCAGTAGGAAATAGAACTCAGGTAGGTTCTTCAGACTATCAGCCAAACGGTTTCCGGCTGAGCTATCAATACATACAATGTTCTGACGAAAAGTAAGATTGTTGACCAATGAGAGTGTGCGGTCTAGAATAGGTTAATGTTGCTTATTACCAAGATGTGTGTCTGAGTTTACTCATCATATGCGATTACTGTAAGGCTCGCTCGTTTTTTTTGTTAAATAAAATTATATCTGGTATCATTACCCGGTAGCGACGATAAGGGTTAATGAAAGAAAAATCGTTTATTCAACACTTATATATAAAAAAGTTGTAATATTAACATATAAATTAAACATATAAATCTAAGTGTTGAAAGAGTCATGCCTCAGCATAATGCCAAGCGTCTTCGACACTTGACTCTGATTTTCAGTCACGGCCCAGAGGGACCAATCACGAAAAATTGAGTAGTACTTAATAAAATTTATAATAATTATAAAAATACATAATAGATATACATATATAATTTATATACATATAAATATTTAATTATTAATTTATTAATGCTGGTTTTAGTATTAGTTGCAGTCTCAGAATGTGACGGTAAGTCTGAATTATTTTTAATGCTTGATTGGTTTTCTAACAGGGTGTGTACAATGACTAAATATTAGCTTTAATGAACGAATTTTAAACTAAATAATTTGATAAACCATATTTGCATTTGTATCATTCCAATGTTTTATTATTACTGTGTTCGTTACGTAACTAGATCTTCTGATAGGCAACCATTTTGAGTGTGTATTTTCATATGCAGTTTCAAATAAATGGCTTGTCTACATTTATAATCACACATAGTGCATGCATATGGTTTCTCACCAGTGTGTGTTCTAATATGCAGTTTTAAATTTCTTGCTTGTCTACTTTTAAAATGACACATAGTGCATTCATAGGGCTCCTCTCCAGTGTGCATTCTTATATGCTGCTTTAAATGACCTGCTTGCCCACATTTATAATCACACACAGTGCATGCATGTGGTTTCTCACCAGTGTGTGTTCTGAGATGCCGTTTTAAAGTACCTGCTCGTCCACATTTATATTCACACACAGTGCATTCAAAGGGTTTTTCTCCAGTGTGCTTCCTTATATGCTGTTTCAAAGTACTTGCTCGTCCACTTTCATAATTACACATAGGGCATGAGAATGGATTCTCTCCAGTATGTGTTTTTATATGCTGTTTTAAACTAATTGCTAGTCTACATTTATAATCACACATATTGCATTCAAAGGGTTTCTCATCGGTGTGTGTCTTTATATGGTTTTTGAAAGAACTTCGATGTCCACATTTATAATCACACATAGTGCATTCATATGGTTTCTCTCCAGTGTGTGTTCTTATATGCTGTTTCAAAGTACCTGCTCGTCCACATTTATAATCACACATAGTGCATGCATATGGATTCTCTCCAGAGTGTGTTTTTATATGTTGTTTTAAATTACTTGCATATATACATTTATAATCACACACATTGCATTCAAAGGGTTTTTCTCCAGTGTGGATTTTTATATGCTGTTTTAAATGACTTGCTTGTCTACATTTATAATCACACATAGTGCATGCATATGCTTTTTCTCTACTATTTGCGCTCACAGGTTTGTTATCACACATAATACTTTCTTTACAGGTTTGCTGCAGCAATTGATCAATCTATTGTCGCTCTACTTTCAACTTCAACTTTCATTTTTTGCTTCTGCAAGGTTGTTTCAGATTTGCCAAAGCCGCGTGGATAGAGCAGAAGTTACACAAAGGAGTTTGATAGGTGACGAAGATTCAAATGATCGGTGAAATGATACTTCCATTAATTTTGCTTCCGAGCTTGCCCGTTTTATCTGAAACACAAAACAAGACAACTTTAGATCTTGATGACTTTTAATGACAAAAGTAAGAATAGAACTTTTTTTAAATGTGTGTCTGTCTGGATATCTGTGTGTTCGCATCACAACCATTTGTGTGTTCGCATCACAACCATTTGTGTGTTCGCATCACAACCATTTGTGTGTTCGCATCACAACCATTTGTGTGTTCGCATCACAACCATTTGTGTGTTCGCATCACAACCATTTGTGTGTTCGCATCACAACCAATTGTGTGTTCGCATCACAACCAATTGAATTGTGGTTTTCACTGATTAATAGCTCAAGATTTGACTTAAGTCAAGTTATAAAATCTGGTGTACTTTGTATCTCAGTCCGACTAATAAAACCTGAGCAATTGGTTAAAAAAAATGACGGCTGAAGGCTGATGGTATATGCAACAGTATTCTACGGGCATTTACGGAACGTTTTGACTGTCAGTATGTGTACCACTGTGATATGGTGCACCTGACTAAAGTCAACTTATTGTTCTAAGTAAGTATAATTGCTTTTATTATTTTTTCCATTATTATTAATTTTTTTCAATCTACTTTATTTTTTATTTTTTGTGTTTTCTTTTTATTTTTGATGAATTTATTGTATTTTTATATTGACCCTAGTTGGTTGAATAAATAAATTTGAAATGAATTGAGGGAATTTTAATCAATTGTAGTAATTTTAATGAAACAGATCTGACTTTTAATAAAACTAATATATAGAATCCCCCGAAGGAGGGCAGTCCTCCCCTTCCCGCATCCCCCTCACAACTCCTGCCCCTCGATTCTATATATTATTTACACAAGGAGTAAAAGCTAGTGATAGGAGGTTAGAGAAGTTTGTAGGATGGGGAATTTCAGGAGGTAACATATTAAATAACAAACTACACAGTTTAATTGAAATAAACAATTAAAAAAAAAATGTGTTGTGCCCTCATCTAGACCACATTCGCAAAGTGATACGATCTCAGAATTTTGGCAAAATAATGGAGTGCAAGCATGGCCCAACCACAAATGGCTGGAGTAGTCAAATTTTAAAAAGGAGGTTGGCCATAAAATTTGCCTTTCACCTTTTTCGAATCCTGCCAAACTGTATTCCGGGATTTTGATAAATAGAGACAAGATTGTGGGCGTATAATTTGAAATAGTCCTTATTGCCGAGTAAATAGAACAATCAATGAAACACTTTTTGACGGCTGAAGGAATTTTGATCAAATGTGGTACACTGGTCTTGGTACCACATTTGATCAAAATTCCTGCTTCTCCAGTAAATACCAAAGATACAGTCATTTATTACTAAGATTATACCATACTTTGGGACCCAAACGTCATCCACATTATTTTTCTATCATTTTAGATGCACAAATATAAAAAAAGCTCCAATCTTTCCAATTGCTAGTCATCTTGTCATATCAAGTGGGTTCATTAAAATCGGAATTGACACGGCTCAACGATTTTTGATGAAATTTGGTATGTACCTAGATACTTTCTGGAACACAGAATACTTTTCATCATCATGAAACCCCCGAGCTCAGCTATTTTATTATACCTATTCTTTGCTCAGAACACGGTTACTCTAGTAGTTATCCTTGCTCTAGTTTTCGAACTGCACTGCACAGAAAACTATACCCTGGGTACTCCTTGCAAAAACAATAGGATAGGTACTTACTCTAGTATTTTTTACTTTTCGTAAACACACACTGGTACCGATTCGGTTGGCACGAACTAGATTAAACTACACTAAAATTAAGTTTGGTCCTGTTCAAAGCCGGATAGCAATGCAATGCACTAAACTAAATTTTAGTTTGACACACATGGATTTTAATTCATCAGTTTAGTTTAATGGTATTTATTTCTGTTACAACGTAGTGTTTTTAAACTCTTTGTATTCTGTCTAATCTGTATTCACACAACCCTCGTGCCGAAAACCATGTAGTCTTTGCCGAAAACTCTCAGCCACAGACTAGGTAGAGATTGCTCTCAGCAAGAAATGAAAACCATAGACAAAAAGCGTGACCTGTGTCATGGCGCACGGCCGCTTGTTTGTCGTGAAACGTTTACACCACGTACAAATCGCGAGTTTTACCGAATTAAAGATCACAAAAACGTAAATTTTGCTGATTATGAGCGGTACCGGGTACACCCGCGACTTTGCCCGCGTCGTCATTTCTCTGGGTTAAAAGTAACCTATGTGTTATTTTAGGACCAAAAGTACCTATAAGGTATATAATACCAAATTTCACTCATCCGTCAAATATGTTTAACCAATTGCTCGGCTTCTATTCACCGGATTGAAATACCAAGTACAACAAAACCGTTTTTAATTCTAAACCTAGTTTTTACGTGATGCGTGAACAGACAAAAAGACAGACACGATTTAAAAAAATGTTAACTATATTAGTTTATTTAAAGTTCATTCGCTTATTTAAGCCATTTAGTCCATTATTTATTATTATCTTCTTTGTACAGACCTTTTGTTACTCACTGCTTTATTATAAAATCTTTATTACCTCCCAACTTGAAAAGAGGGTGGGGGGGGGGGGGGGTTATAAGTTTAAGGTGTGTGTGTGTGTGTGTGTGTGTGTGTGTGTGTGTGTATGTATATATGCATCCATGTGGCATAGTAGCAAAAAAAAAGAAAGGTTTTGATGCAGTTTTTCTGTTTGAAAGCTGATGTGATCAAGATGCACATGCGTGACCGTTAAAGTAAACATGTATTCATGTATGTCACACTACAAAAATTAAAATATAACTTTTCAACAGCCCTTATGTGAATGCGTGACCGTCACCCTTTTGATTTACCTGGTACCCCTATGTTTCGGAGTGATTTTATCCAGATTTCCGTTTCATAAATGTAATAGTTTCTTTGAAAACCCGGATGGCTGTGTTGGGGCGCATGGCCGTTTGTTTGTCGTGAAACGTCAATGCCACGTACTATTTGATCCGGTCCTGAAAACCTCTCGTTTGCTCTGTGCTGGAGTTCAAAATGTTTAAGTACGGACTTTCCAGGTGCTGCAGCCACTTTTGTAACTAGAACCCATTTTTTTTTTTAAATTTATCGACTTTTTGCAAACTTTTTCATATTTAATCGTTTTTTTTTTCGCAACGAGATCTTTACTAAAACACCGGAATCAATATGCTTACTAAATCACGAAATATACTGAATTAAAAATCTCAAAAACATCAATTTCGCTGATTTTGCTCTGTGCGTCCTACCTCCGCCCCCCCGTAATGTTTATTTTTTGTGTTTTGGCAAATATTAACATTACATCATCGAACTGACAATAGAGGGCAAAAAAACATATATTTTTTCAATACTTTTTGTGACGAGACGATCAAGTCGCTCGCCTGATGGTAAGCGTCACGCTCGCCCATAACAGTTGCAGTTCCACCCAGAAAAATGATACCTACATTCGATCTCTGGGGCTTATATAGTTACACAGTTATAAATGCGAGACGATATAGCCCTTTTCGTGATGGTCCACTTTTAAAATCTGGTACCCCTATGTTTCGGAGTGATTTTATTGACGTTTCATTTCAAAACTCCCACACTGTTCGATACATTCAATCGCACATGCGCATAGCGGCTTATGAAAAATTCTATCTAAACGTCTCACTAACACAGATAATAAAAAACAAGTTATGATTGCATTCGTTTATTCGTTATTCGCAGGCTTATTAGCTAAGGAACAGCAATTGCGACTGATCGCGCGATCATCGCACAATCTATTGTAAAACTGATTGCTAAATTGGTATTAGGTATTAGTTCACTTATACGTTCGAGGACGCACGGATCACCCGCGCGTACACTCGAAATCGTTCACGGCGTCGTCGAGCGTTCGCCTGGGTCATCCGAAAAATAGTAGGGGAGGGCAGGAATAGTATGAACCAACCAATGTCGTTCACTAACTCCGTGGGCCCGACCACATTAGCTTCAATCGGATTGTCAGTATCGATATCACTAATGCCTTGCGATAGAGTCGAAATGACTATGAAAAAAGTGATAATCCGATTGTAACCAAGTTCTTTAATCGGGCTGCGGATGATCGAGCGATAATCGCACGCATGATTCGAGCGTGTAAGTGAACACAGCCCAGTGGCACAATTCCATAACTTGGCTACAATCGGATTATCACTTTTTTCATAGCAAATTCGACTCTATCGCAAAGCATTATTGAATTTGACGGCTTGAAACCGTCATGATCAACTTTTTCATAGAAAAATCGACTCTATCGCAAAGCATTATTGAATTTGACGGCTTGAAACCGTCATGATCAACATTAAGTAATCGCACTGCTGGCATCCCACTAGCACAGCATGCTTTCTCTTTCTCGCTTGTGGATTCTGAAGATATATTCTATGTTTGAAATTTGTCAAGAAATATCTAAAATGTAGGTTAGTGTTCTGCAAATTTTATTCATGTTATTGTTAATAATGTGCTGTTTTATGTTTTCTTTGAAGAATCATATAATTATAGTGTTAAACCGTTTTATATGATCATTTTAAAATGCAACCAACTTTAAAAAGCTACAAAAGATGTGTTTTATGTGGAGTTCCCGCCAGTTACGAAAACCAGAACAAAAAGGAAATTTATGGCATGATTTCCTATTAATCAGCCCCGGTAAGCATTAATTTTGATATTGTTTTAACACTATGGATACGCAAGGTCAAAGAACTATTAACTATCGATAAAGCTATCGCAGGCTGGGTCAGGCTGCCTATAACGTATTTCCTTATCATTAATCAACATGTTTATTTCCAGATGCACAAATATGAGGATCTGCATACATTCCTATAAAGACCAGTCGTAACATACATTTATGAATGTGAGTGCGTGAGATAAAGGTAGAGTAGGTACATCGCATGGTCTCAATTCAGTGAAGGTAAGCTTACCTGTTTGCAAAATCCATTTTCGTATTTACATTGTAAAAATATTATAAATTGTTTCGTTATTCAAAAGTGTTTTATTTGAAAGTATTTTATTACATGACTCCACATTTACCTGTTGCAATGGGTATCCAATAAGCCCAACGTTGTTGCATTGTGAGAAAATAAAGTTGGGGTTATTGGAACTGTCTTTCATTAATATGAAACCTCGACGAGGGCATGCATGTTTTATCGATATAAATAAAACCAAGAATACGTGCAAGCCAAAGAGTATATAAATACTACGTGTGCAAACAAGCACTACTCTATCCGTTAGGTTGGTAGCATTGTCGAGATAGGCTAATGTCTGACCTTTAATGTTAGTAATATCCAACATTATTAGCCGCTCGATTGATTCTATGCGCTACAGTCACTTTTTTTGTTTTCTTTGATCATCGCAACTAACGCTACAGTCACATTTTTTGTTTTCATCGATCATCGGACCACTCGATAGCGACGTAAATTTTGCCACTCGATTTTGAACATTATTGACCTCAATAATCATTCAAATCTAAGCGTGTTTATATAATTATTTTGCTTCGAAACCCACAACATAAACACTTGAAATATGTGCCGTACCTATTTAGCTCCATAAATCACCAGTTTGTTTATCTAAGCGCTCAATGAAGTGGTCATAAAAACTGTTTGTTTACGCAAAGTAGGCGCGGCCAGATGTGTCGCGTAGACCTTCTTTTTTTTGTGGGTTGACAATCAGATACCTGTGATCTCGGCACGTACCCAATAAATCCGCAGTTTGGGGCCAGATGTGTCACGTCGACCTTATTTTTTTTGTTGGTTGACCATTAAGTACCTCAAGTAGTCTCAACGCATATACAATCAATTACCAGTTTGAGGTTAGATGTGTCGCGTCGGCCATATTTTTTTTGGGTTATCAGTTTGGTCCTGCGGTCTTCAGCGCGTGGACAACCGACCGGCTAACAATAAAGGTCAGACAGCCTGAAAGCAATGAAAGCACTTTGGCAGAAATTTATTGATGCCAATAAATTTCTGCCAAAGTGCTTTCATTGGCTAGTAGGGAGGTCCCGCCTCTAAAACGTAGTATACGTAGTGATTATATTCTCTTTGCTTGTTATTTACATTACATTCCCTCTATCTAGCTCTAGCACAGAATAAATAATAGGCTCTAGCACAAATTATGGGGCCGTTCGTTTTGTAGGAATTGGCGAAAATAACTGTGAAAAACAATGTTGACAAAGGAAAATCGTCTTTATTCCGTCAGCGATGGGGTCGCGTTTCATTCAGTTTGGATTGGATCGGTAGTGTCAAAAGTTGCAAAAATGACAAAAGTGTTGAAAATGTTCAAAAAGAAAACGGTTTATTAAAGATGTATATTTCGAAACTGCCCACAACGCCATCTCATCATCTCGAACGCAGGGTATGTAGCCGCCCAAGTGACAAGTGTGTCATTGCAGAATGACGGACGGGAGACTGTGGATTGCGGCTTGCGTATCATTTCCTGGGGGTTTTTTGCAAAAATTCAAAATGTTGTGTTGTAGTTTGATTTTATTCTCAATCTTGTGTTTCTTCGAGTATTGATGTGTAATATTAGTGGAATATTAACCATTAGGTGTTCGTTAACGTGCACGAGTGTAGGCAAAATAATCAAACGCAGATATAACTGGCATTTTGTGAATTTTCCAAATCTGCCTCGGAAGTTTTAGTAAATGTCCATCATTTTACTGATTCGTGACTTCGACTTGACAATTAATGACTGTGACGTGGCATAAATATAAAATATTAAACTTGACATTGGCGAGATTGCTAGTAGGCCAGTGCCTCCGCAGAAGCCATCTAATAAAAAAATAAGAAGAAGAAGAAGGCATTTCTTACTGTCGTTGCTTGCGGAGCAGTCAAAATTTGCGCGGGAAGCCCATCTGCGGCCCGGCAGCTACTTTGCGTAATTAAACCGTTTTTGTGACCGTACATACGGTTGTTTGGTAAACAAACTACTTTTCTGTGTAGCTAAAATTCTACACAATAGATTTGCAGTGCTATTTTAGTACATCATAGAAACACAAAAAAAAGTTGAATAAAAGTCAAAGTTTATGGAGTTGATGGTAATGTGTTGCTACTACATGTTATTATTATTACTAGTCCTTATATTAAATAAATGGCCCTACATTCGATAAAAAAATAATAAATCAAAAAATGTTTAATTGTTGCCAGACGGCAATCGGGCTTGTAAAATTTTGCTAACAATCAGGGCTTCATTCATATAAATATTTTAATCGATAGAAGCTGAAACAACGATTAATTTAATATATAATACTTGAAATCACATAAACTAACGGCATACTTGCAGAATTTGCAAAATATTTCAACGTCAGTTTTTTTGTCCTGAGTCGTGAGCCACAGTTTTTTTATAAATTTGTATCTATACTGTTTTTTGGATTCATGCATTTAATTGGATTGCCACACAAACTAGTACCGCACACCAAAAAAGTAGCCTTTACACCACCCAAACTTGAAATAACTCGAAAAGTTTGCAAATTAGGGCGGGTGGCTTCCACAGAAGCCAGTCGCATTTGTAGCATGTTGCCCTGCATTCGAGATCATGAATTGGCGTTTTGGGCTGTTTCGATTGCCATTTTTAACACAAGTAACCCTTTCCAACCTTAAAGCATAGCACATAAAGTCGCTTTTCTGATGTCAAATTTAACTGTCATGTCCAAAGCGAACGGAATACAATTTCGAGATGATACAGTGGCGTTTTGACCAAAGACTACAGTTTGTACAGTATATACTAGGTTATGGGCTGTTTTGATTGCCATTTTTGACACTAATGATCCTTTCCAAACCGAACGAAATATGACCTTATAATCTAGTAGATAAAGTCCCTTTTCCGATGTCAAATTCAACTGTCATGTCCAAAGTGAATGCTGATCGAAATTAAATTAGAGTTATTAACTGTTATTTTTGATCATTTTGCATCAAAACGAACGGCTTCAAAGATGATACCTGCAGCCCGATTACAGAACTTGGTTACAATCGGATTATCACTTTTTTCATAGCATTTTCTACTCTATCGCAAGGCATTAGTGATATCGATACTGACAATCCGATTGAAGCTAAGTTACGTGGTCGGTGGCCAAATTACATAACTTGGCTTCAATCGAATTCTCAATATCGCAACCACTAATGCCTTGCGATAGAGTCGAAATTGCTATGAAAAAAGTGATAATCCGATTGTAGCCAAGTTCTGTAATTGGGCCACAGGCCCCTGTATCCACCCGTATCTATCTCCTACGGGTCCGTTCGTTTTGTAGCAAATGGCGAAAATAACTGTTAAAAACGCTAAGTATGATCACATTTGGCGTTCGCTTTGTACATTTGTGGGCGAAAATAGCGGTTTTCGATCACCATTCGTTTTGCAAGTTTCGATGACATATTGACAAAGGAAAATCGTCTTTATTTCGTGACGATAGGGTCGCTTTTCATTCAGTTTGGAATGGATCGGTAGTGTCAAAAGTTGCAAAAATGGCAAGTGTTGAAAATGTTCATAGCGAACGGCTGTACATTTCGAAACTGCCCACAACGCCATCTCATCATCACGAATGCAACAGTATTAATACCCAATATTGATTATATCGGTTTCAATCAGATTGTCAGTACCTTCATAGCAATTTCGACTCTATCGTGCTGCATTATGTTCACTTGATAGTGACAATCTGATTGAAACCGATATGATCAATATTGCGTAATAGCACTGCTGCTGCGCGATTACGCAAATTGATCATATCGGTTTCCATTCGTCAACTTAATTAATGCGTTGCGATAGAGTAGAAATTGCTATGAAGAATGTGACAATCTGATTGAAACCAAGTTCTGTAATAGGGCTGCTAGGCTAGTGATATGATGGGAGACCGGGGGCCCGCAGTGCTATTACGCAGTGTTGTCCCGACAAGACAAATCTATATTCATTAATGTACGGCCGATAACGCATGATAAATAAACTTTCGCGCATAGTCGCGTGCGGTCTTGGAACGAGGTTACATGGACGTATCAAAGAAGTCAAAAAAAATGAAAAATACTAAACCGATTTACGTCTTTACGCAAAGCACTTCTCAGTAAAATTACTTACCCACTGTCCTCAAGAAATAATTATTTCGTGAAAATACTTTTCGGTTTCAAATAACTACAGGAATCAGCTAATATCGGCACTGATTATAACATAATTATTTATATACGAACTAGCTGTACCCGCGGCTTTGCCCTCGTGGTAATTTTTCTGGGATAAAGGATCCTAATATACCAGAACCAAAAGTACGTACCAATTACATCAACTTCGTTCAGACGTCAGATGGGTTCTCGTATCGATTGCTCGGCTTCTACTCAACGGATTGAGATACCAAGTACACCAGTTTTTAAGTGAAACCCTAAACTATCCAACATCAAAAACCGCATCGCGATCGGTCCAGTCGCTTTTACTTGATTCTCAAACAAAAAAAACAGACAAACATCATTAAAAAATGTTATATTCTTTTTCACATAATTGTTCCCTAACCATTTTTTATTAACTTCTTTGTACATACTTCTGTAACTGCTTTTTAATAGTATAGATATATTGTCCCTTGTACACAAATTGACACCATGCCTGCAATAGTGCACGAAAGAAAAACTGTTCCATAACATAGGTCATTTGAAAATCATGAAAATCAGATCAACTGTCAAAGTACAAAGATAGCATTAACTTTCAACATTTTATTACTGTACAATCTATACATCCAACTTATCCTAGAATATAACTCTTAATTACATATTTTTAATTTAAAAAAACTCTCCCCCACAACATAATCATTCTGCTGTTTTCAAGTCATCTCCAGTCAATTTCTGTTTTTGAAACATTAACCGTAACTGCTCCGTTGCCGTAATAGGCAATCTATCATTCGCTCCATATTTAGCATCAGGTAATTCTGCCGTGTTCAGTTCAGGGTTTTTAAATGTGAACGGAGTCCAAGGCCCTTGCACGGATGGGTAGTCGGTGTGCTGGTACTTGCGGAGACGTTTGGATGAGAGGTCGCCTTGTTGAGTACGGAGGACTTCGATCCATTTGGTTATTTCCGAGTGGGTTTTGTCGTGCATGCTCATCCATACTCGGTCTCCGTTTACTGAAACATTACATAAGTTCTCTGACAACACTAATACACTTGAGAGCAATGAATCCGGGTCACTCAAAGAAACCTATAAATATTGGAAACTAAGAATGCTAGCTTAAGATAGCAATGAATCCGGGTCACTCAAAGAAACCTATAAATATTGGAAACTAAGAATGCTAGCTTAATGAAATAAATTGTGTTTAATAGACAATATAAAACCCCTTAAATGAAAGTAATAAAATTTATGAGTCACAAAATTATATTTACTATAAATTACATAAAGAAAAAAAACTACTGATCTCACTTTAAAACAAAAATAGGAAAATGAGATTTTTGAACAACATTATGATTTTCTTGAATTTTAATACTTTGTATTGCCTCCTCGTGCTTCCATTACTGCGTTTACACGGTTTGGCATGCTGTATACTGTTCCTTATACGATTTTGGGGAATATTCTCCCATTCCTCTGTGAGAGCAATTTGAGCTCACGAAGCGTGATTTGGGGAGGCTATCATTGTTTTAACCCCCCCCCCCCCCCCGTATCGTTCGTATTGTTTTACGTATCTCCCTAGCTCGTCCCAAGCATGCTCGATCGGGTTGATATCCGGGCTGCGTGCTGGCCACTCCATACGAGTAATGTTCATCTCTTGTAGGTAGTCATTCACAATCCAACCTAGTACCAAGTATGAGGTTGGGCATTGTCATGCATAAAAATAGCATCCTCACCCAAATGGACCATAAATGGCCCAACGTGTTCATTAAGGATTTCTTCTACATATCTTAAAGAGCCGTTTTCTATAAACACCATGTCGCACATATAGTTATGTGCGACACTTAGATGAAATTTCGGCCCACACAAGTACAGACCCACCACCGTAGGCTACTTTTTCTTCGATGCATGCTTGCTTGAATCTTTCTCCTGGTCTTCTATACATTCTGTGTCTTTCATCGTGCTTTTAGAGCATAAACTTTGATTCGTCGGAGAACATAACTTTGACCAATCTTCAATAGTCCAATTTAAGTGGTTCTGGGCTTACTTGGCATATCTTAGTCTTGAAAAACGATGTCCACGCTCCAGTTTAGGCACAGAATAAATAATAGTACAAGGTTTAGGGCCATTTGCAGGTCTAAGTGGTTTCAAGTTAGCTTTAGCAAGTCGTCATCTTACTGTCCATGCACTTGGGTTACTTCCTCCGAGGTGTCGAAACTGATTTGTAAGTTCAGTTCCTGTGAGAAAGCGATTACGAAGCATGGTGTTCACCAAGTATCGATCTTCTCGTGCTGTGGCACACCTGGTTCTGCCTGTTCCTGGTCTGCGTAAGTTAGAACCAGTTTCCTCGTAACGTTGGAGAACTCTTTGTACTGTTGACAGGGACACACCAACAGTCCTGGCTGTATCGCGCTGACTCCGGCCGGTTTCGAGCATTGTGAGAATTCTGGTGCATTCTTCAGGTGTAAGCGACATGATTACAGCTTGAATAATAAATATCAAACACTATCAATATGGTTTATATACCCACTTAAATGACAGATTAGAAACAAAAGCAAAATCAAATGCAGTAATTTCGTAGTTCCATCTTCGAAAGTCTCCCTTTTTCAAATTTGTTTTTTTTTATGACATAACTTTACAATAACTAAGAAGTTTTAATACCTTAATTTAAGGAGTATTTAATTGTCTATGAAACACAATTTATTTCATTAAGCTAGCATTCTTAGTTTCCGAGATTTATAGGAAGTGACCCGGATTCATTGCTCTCGAGTGTATTATACAATGTGTGTGGAATAGACACCGGACTCGGAGACTTATACAGCGTCCTAAACACTTAATTTAAACCAAAAAAGCGGTCGACACACTATTAATTACCAGCTGCAAAAAATATTTTGATTGTCTTTCACAACTAGTGGCTCTGTGAGCTGTAGACCTCATGCGTACAAACTTTTTTGCAAACTACCTAACGGTGCACAGTAGCGCCATCTAGTTACCTTATTGTAAAACTAACATTAATAGCCAAGGTGCTCCATCAATCCCTACCTAGTGGTTAAACCGCTGATTCCACTGGTAGAAACCCCAAAGTGAGAAATTTACTGTTTTAGGAGCTATTCTGCTCATTATGCCGAAGATCCTCATCAGATTTTCAGCAAATTTTTATGAAACCAATTTAAAGTTATCTTTCCTTTCTCCTTTAAAAAGTACCTTTCAAATAAAAAAAACTATGCTCTATGCAAATGTGAAGTTTTGGCTGCGCAATAGATTAGTGCCTAAGAGCGGTTCTGCACAGGCTAAAGTCTAACAACACTTATGCCTAGATTGGCTGACCGTACTCTACATTATGATTTAAAAACAGGAATTTTACACGTGTACAGTTAAATTATTCTCTTACAAATGACAGGTGGACGAGAGTTATCTGGTGGATTTTGGACTAGAGAAGTGGGCGTACTCACAGTATTCTCCAACCACGACAGGACTGCGGTGACGTCTTGGTTTCAAGTACACCACTACACCAGGGTTCTGCTTTGCAAAATCCACCAAGTCTTGTTCGATGAAGTCCCTAAAATAAAAATCCAACATTTAATGTGTGTTTATCTGGCATTTTCAGTAGGTAAAAGGTAAAGGTAAAGGTAGGTAGGTAGGTAGGTGTGGTTTCTGTATGGAGATGGATGGGACCTCGTTAGCCTGATGATGAGCGACACGCCTGCAAATAACTATTGTAATACGATCCGAAAAGTAAAAAAATGCTTGAATTGTATTGAACCTTAATAAATAAAATATTATTTATTAACCCCCGAACAAAGAGATGGGTGTTATAAGATTAGGGTGTGTATCACCGTGTGTGTGTGTGTGTGTGTGTGTGTGTGTGTGTGTGTGTGTGCGCGTGTCTCTGTCTGTGGCATCGTAGCTCCCAAACGAATGGACCGGTTTTGATGCGGTTTTTTCTGTTTGAAAACTGATGTGATCGAGATGGTTTTTAGCTATTATGGGAGGGAGGGGGAGTTGAGAAAAGGGGGTATTTTCCAAACGAATGCACCAATTTAGCTGCTGTTTTTCATGTTGCAAAGCTGAGGTAAACGAGATGGGTGGGGGGGGGGGGGGGGGGATCGTAGCTCCCAAACGGATGGAATGATTTTTATGTTTGAAAACTGATGTTATCGAGATACTTCTTACCTATAATGGGGGGTGGGGAGTCGGGGGTTATAATAAATTTTAATTTGTGCTTGTGTTAATTTATGATGAACTACGAGTAGCCTTAAATCCACAGACTAGGTAGTGATACTACGTATCTTAAATCTTTCACTGCTGAAAACAAAACACATAGCAACGCTGTGCTTTTGTAAGCGCGACGCCAGTGCGGAAAAACACGCCCAGCGTGTTTTTAGACGTGAGTTTAACCCAGTGACGTCATCGTCAGAACTCGGAGATATTCGCTTTTTAAGCTCTGCAGTGAAAGTGTTAAATGGCTTAGTTGATTCCTCCCCTAGTCTAGATGGAATTCCATACTTAGTTATTACAAGAGCTTCAGAAAAACCGGAATGTCTCTTATTGAACTAACTAGCTGTGCCGGCTTCGCACGCGTGGTTATTTCTCTAGATTAAAAGTATTCTGTGTGCTATACCAGGGCCCTGTTTCATAAAACTTACAATTGTAGTTTACTATTACAATTTAGTGTACACTGAAGTTTATCTTCTAGCAAAATTCATATTTACATGTAACACTCGTAACATATGCATCAATGTACTCTAAATTGTAATGGTAAACTATAATTGTAAGTTTTATGAAACAGGACCCAGGACCTAATATATCAATATACCAACATTTGATCAAAAATTCTTCAGCCGTCAAAAATATTTTTATCGATTGCTCGGCTTCTGTTCGTCGTATTGAGATATCAAGTACCCCGTTTTTTAGTCAAACCCTAAGCTATCCAACAGTGAAAACCGCATCGCAATCGTTTCAATAGTTTTTACGTGATGCGCGAACAGACAAACAGACAAATAAACAGACAGACACGAATTTTAGAAATATTATATTCTTGTTTTGTAGCTTATTTTAAGTATCCAAGACCATTTTTTTTGTACTGTTTCTTTCCTATTGCTTTATCATACGTATAGATTTATTATATTTATTTGTTGGTATATGGATTTTCTCGCCAAGCAGACATTCGTGTTGAGTTTGGGAAAATTGGAATTATCACTTTGGTACTTATACTTTTATTTTGGAATATATTCTTGGCATAAAATATTAATCTTTACTTATAATAAAGCAATAGGAACGAAATAGTCTGTACAAAGAAGATAATTAAAAAAGAAATGGTCTAGGGTGTATAAAATAAGCTACTGAACAAGAATATAACATTTTATTAAATCGTGTCTATCTGTTTGTTTGTCTGTATGTTTGTACGCGCATCACTTAAAACATAAATTCCAACAAAAAATACAATGCATATATCTGCAGCCATTTAGATTATGGATCATTCTTACCTGACCCTGGTAATAAAGCAGCTCGTGATAGATTGACCAAAATACAATCAAAATGTCTCCACATTACCCTTGGCAGGCCAGTCGCACTCCGCAACAAGTACAAATATTATACCTACCTCAAGTCTTGTTGATGGCAATAATACATAGTATCTTTTATCTATAAAACAATAGGGATCCTTGATTTGCTTTTAAATTGGTTGGATATAATGTTGGAGGCAACTTTTAAATTGGTTGGACATAATGTTGGAGGCAACTTTTAGGGTTGGTGATTTTTTTTTATTTTTCTAAATCGTTATCTTTCTCTAGTTTAGATGCGTCAGTGAATATTGTAACCTAACCTACTCATGTCTGGGTGCTCTGTCGGTTCTATGAAAATCACGTAATTACTGTCACTTATACTCCAAAACTGTCAAAAAAGTAACATTATATATCTCACTGAGGGACTCCGCGTGGGGGGAGGGGTAGCAGGGGTAGCCTTTCACCTCCCTCATCCACCCCTCACCTTAAATCAATGTAATCAGAAGTAGATTTGAAAGTAGGACGGAAAAAAAAGGACAACTTTGGCAGTGAAAGTAATGTCACTTTTTTGACAGTTTTGGCGTATAAGTGACAGTAATTACGTGATTTTCATAGAACCGACAGAGCACCCCAACATGAGTAGGTTAGGTTCTAAATGAATCACAAGACCGACACAGAGCGCCCCGATGCCACCTGGTCTTGTGGTCCCTACCCCTAGAGTGTATATAAAAAGTGCGGAGCCAGAAGCTCGCGTGGGTGGTCCTGAGTGGAGCAAGCACGCAAGGCTGAAGTGTAGCGAAGGGGGGATGTGGCGAGCGTAGCGAGCTGGCGACTTCCGTAGTGGAGCGTAGGTCGAGTCGGCGAAGTGACGCTCAGGGGTGACCTCGCGAGAGTTCTGGCGAGAGCCCATACCGTACACAAATTTCTATTCCATTTCCAACCTCCCCCACCTCTCCTGTGTCAACTCTTTACATTTTTTTCAAACTACTAATTTTTTTTTTGTTCTTTTTCTCAATTTTTTTTTATTATCTCCATCCCTCCTAAGGCAGAGTTTCACCTCCAAGCTATTTACGACTTGTAATTATTGGAAAGTCCTTCCAAGCTTTCTATGTGTAGACCTTAGAAAAAAAACATCCTTTTAGCTACCTGTAGTTTTTGGAAAATTGAGTCTAATTAATAAATGGTAAGGGAGGTTTCCGAAATTGTTTCTTCACAGGAGTTGGATCCCTCGCCTCTAAATCGAGGAGCGGCAGTATATATTTCTACCCTGTACTGTATTTATGTAACCAACCTTATTCCTCGGCTACCTCCGTGAGATTTACAAAATTTCAGCACGATCCTTTGCAACTGGCAGACATATCTCCCCACACCGTTTTGTAATGGCGCTCTGACGAAAGCAGGCGGTAAAAATAGGTTTTTGGCCGACATTTTCAGTAATAAAATCGAATCTTTTGTAAATAAATGTTTGCTCTATTGACAAAATTGATTGAGGTTAGATATTTTTTTATGGCTTTCTATCACAGGGTGCATTCCGATTCACGATAATATCGCTGTGAGCGATCACAGTGCTAATTTGCGTTCCGATTCAAGGGCCCGTTCACATAAACGTTCGAGGACGCACGGATCACCCGCGCGTACACTCGAAATCGTTCACGGCGTCGTCCGGGCGTTAGCCTGGGTCATCCGAAAAATAGTAGTGGAGGGGAGGAATAGTATGAAACTGACACTTGACAGTTGTCAGTTGTATGTGAACGTCCAAAGTCGTTCACGATCTCCGGATGATCGAGCGATAATCGCACGGATGATTCGAGCGTGTAAGTGAACACAGCCCGGCGGCCCGATTACATAACTTGGCTTCAATCAGATTTATCACCTTTTTCATAGCAAAATCGACTCTATCGCAAAGCATTATTGAATTTGACGGCTTGAAACCGTCATGATCAACATTGCGTAATCGCACTGCAGATATCGCGCTCACGGCAGTTGAGTGCTGCAGTTGATTCGGAACACTCGTGAGCGTGATTACAAGATCACAACAACATAACCTCAAAATTTGCTCAAAATACAAAGTATTACTCGTTAAATTGGTCGATTGTCTGTAGTAATATTTGTAAAACTGTACGAAAATCACACACAACTGAATTCAAACAACAGTTTTCTTTGTAAACAACCGTCAGTCTGTCACTTTGACAGTAGCGCTCACGGTGATATCGGTTTGGGGCATGGTCGGTGTAATCGCAAAATGGCGGATGTAATGACGTAATCCGTGACGTCACAAGGGATATCGTTGTTGCGCTCACGATGACTCGGTACGCGTTTTAGCGCGATAATACAGACAGTAGTCCGTGGGTGCTAACGCATCTTTCTAACACAATGGGCCTGCAGTGCGATTACGTAATGTTGATCATGACGGTTTCGAGCCATCAAATTCAATAATGCTTTGCGATAGAGTCGATTTTGCTATGAAAAAAGTGACAATCCGATTGTAGCCAAGTTATGTAATTGGGCCACGGATCGTGGCCCTTTACCATATTACTTATTATTATTTGACGGCTTGAAACCCGAATGATCAACATTGCGTAATAGCACTGCAATGACCGATTGTAACCAAGTTCTGTAATCGTGCTGCTGTTCACATAAACGTTCGAGGACGCACGGATCACCCGCGCGTACACTCGAAATCGTTCACGGAGTCGTCCGGGCGTTCACCTGGGTCATCCGAAAAATAGTAGTGGAGGGGAGGAATAGTATAAAACTGACACTAGACAGTTGTCAGTTGTATGTGGACGTCCAAAGTCGTTCACGATCTCCGGATGATCGAGCGATAATCGCACGGATGATTCGAGCGTGTATGTGAACACAGCCATTAATACTAAATAATGACACTACAATTTGACGTTTGCGGTTTGTTATTACCATTGTCTTAGATATCTGCGGCCCGCAGCCCGATTCCATAACTTGGCTTCAATCGAATTCTCAGTATCACAACCACTAATGCCTTGCGATAGAGTCGAATTTGCTATGAAAAAAGTGATAATCCGATTGTAGCCAAGTTATAGAATTGGGCCACTGACCACATAACTTGGCTTCAATCGAATTCTCAATATCGCAACCACTAATGCCTTGCGATAGAGTCGAAATTGGAATGAAAAAAGTGATAATCCGATTGTAACCAAGTTCTGTAATTGGGCCACTGAGATCGGGTTGACAAAAAGGCGTTTTTGGCAGTATCCATTGCCATTTTTGCCACTAACGTTCCTTCTCTAACTATACGAAAAATGACCCTATTCCTTCCGTCATAAAATCATTTTCCAGATGTCCAATTTAACTGCATGCGTAATTTAGAGCATTCAATTACAATCCAAATTGAGTCATTTCATTATTATTATTATGATGGTTTACTTTTGTTTGTGTTAGGTTAGACGTACGAGGTGCACCGGAACAACTTGTCTAAAGAGGATTTAATCCATTGAGTTTATTTTGCGATGTCACGGTTCAATAGTTTGCAGACTTGGGGCCCTGGTTACTATCTAACACTATTCACGAAATTTCTTATTCTTTGATTTGGGGCTAAACTTTGGCCCAAAACAAAAAAGAAAAAAGAATTTTGCCCCTCTTAAAACGAGAACTTAACACTTTCACTGCTGACCTTAAAAAACGGGGCCTAGCTCCGGGTGCTGACAATGCCATCACTGGGTTGAACTCACGTCTAAAAACACGTTGGGCGTGTTTTGCCGCACTGGCGTCGCGCTTTCTAAAACACAACATATGTGTTCTTAGCAGTGAAAGGGTTAATAATAATAATTATTATTATTATCATTATTATAGGAGAATTGCCATTCTGCCCGATAATGGAATGGGTTTGGGTGAATGAATTTAATGAAATCAATTATAGAATTAATAAATAGATTCATTACTTTTCGGAAGAAGTGGGCGTACTCACAGTATTCTCCAACCACGACAGGACTGCGGTGACGTCTTGGTTTCAAGTACACCACTACACCAGGGTTCTGCTTTGCAAAATCCACCAAGTCTTGTTCGATGAAGTCCCTAAAATAAAAATCCAACATTTAATGTGTGTTTATCTGGCATTTTCAGTAGGTAAAAGGTAAAGGTAAAGGTAGGTAGGTAGGTAGGTGTGGTTTCTGTATGGAGATGGATGGGACCTCGTTAGCCTGATGATGAGCGACACGCCTGCAAATAACTATTGTAATACGATCCGAAAAGTAAAAAAATGCTTGAATTGTATTGAACCTTAATAAATAAAATATTATTTATTAACCCCCGAACAAAGAGATGGGTGTTATAAGATTAGGGTGTGTATCACCGTGTGTGTGTGTGTGTGTGTGTGTGTGTGTGTGTGTGTGTGTGCGCGTGTCTCTGTCTGTGGCATCGTAGCTCCCAAACGAATGGACCGGTTTTGATGCGGTTTTTTCTGTTTGAAAACTGATGTGATCGAGATGGTTTTTAGCTATTATGGGAGGGAGGGGGAGTTGAGAAAAGGGGGTATTTTCCAAACGAATGCACCAATTTAGCTGCTGTTTTTCATGTTGCAAAGCTGAGGTAAACGAGATGGGTGGGGGGGGGGGGGGGGGGGGATCGTAGCTCCCAAACGGATGGAATGATTTTTATGTTTGAAAACTGATGTTATCGAGATACTTCTTACCTATAATGGGGGGTGGGGAGTCGGGGGTTATAATAAATTTTAATTTGTGCTTGTGTTAATTTATGATGAACTACGAGTAGCCTTAAATCCACAGACTAGGTAGTGATACTACGTATCTTAAATCTTTCACTGCTGAAAACAAAACACATAGCAACGCTGTGCTTTTGTAAGCGCGACGCCAGTGCGGAAAAACACGCCCAGCGTGTTTTTAGACGTGAGTTTAACCCAGTGACGTCATCGTCAGAACTCGGAGATATTCGCTTTTTAAGCTCTGCAGTGAAAGTGTTAAATGGCTTAGTTGATTCCTCCCCTAGTCTAGATGGAATTCCATACTTAGTTATTACAAGAGCTTCAGAAAAACCGGAATGTCTCTTATTGAACTAACTAGCTGTGCCGGCTTCGCACGCGTGGTTATTTCTCTAGATTAAAAGTATTCTGTGTGCTATACCAGGGCCCTGTTTCATAAAACTTACAATTGTAGTTTACTATTACAATTTAGTGTACACTGAAGTTTATCTTCTAGCAAAATTCATATTTACATGTAACACTCGTAACATATGCATCAATGTACTCTAAATTGTAATGGTAAACTATAATTGTAAGTTTTATGAAACAGGACCCAGGACCTAATATATCAATATACCAACATTTGATCAAAAATTCTTCAGCCGTCAAAAATATTTTTATCGATTGCTCGGCTTCTGTTCGTCGTATTGAGATATCAAGTACCCCGTTTTTTAGTCAAACCCTAAGCTATCCAACAGTGAAAACCGCATCGCAATCGTTTCAATAGTTTTTACGTGATGCGCGAACAGACAAACAGACAAATAAACAGACAGACACGAATTTTAGAAATATTATATTCTTGTTTTGTAGCTTATTTTAAGTATCCAAGACCATTTTTTTTGTACTGTTTCTTTCCTATTGCTTTATCATACGTATAGATTTATTATATTTATTTGTTGGTATATGGATTTTCTCGCCAAGCAGACATTCGTGTTGAGTTTGGGAAAATTGGAATTATCACTTTGGTACTTATACTTTTATTTTGGAATATATTCTTGGCATAAAATATTAATCTTTACTTATAATAAAGCAATAGGAACGAAATAGTCTGTACAAAGAAGATAATTAAAAAAGAAATGGTCTAGGGTGTATAAAATAAGCTACTGAACAAGAATATAACATTTTATTAAATCGTGTCTATCTGTTTGTTTGTCTGTATGTTTGTACGCGCATCACTTAAAACATAAATTCCAACAAAAAATACAATGCATATATCTGCAGCCATTTAGATTATGGATCATTCTTACCTGACCCTGGTAATAAAGCAGCTCGTGATAGATTGACCAAAATACAATCAAAATGTCTCCACATTACCCTTGGCAGGCCAGTCGCACTCCGCAACAAGTACAAATATTATACCTACCTCAAGTCTTGTTGATGGCAATAATACATAGTATCTTTTATCTATAAAACAATAGGGATCCTTGATTTGCTTTTAAATTGGTTGGATATAATGTTGGAAGCAACTTTTAAATTGGTTGGACATAATGTTGGAGGCAACTTTTAAATTGGTTGGACATAATGTTGGAGGCAACTTTTAGGGTTGGTGATTTTTTTTTATTTTTCTAAATCGTTATCTTTCTCTAGTTTAGATGCGTCAGTGAATATTGTAACCTAACCTACTCATGTCTGGGTGCTCTGTCGGTTCTATGAAAATCACGTAATTACTGTCACTTATACTCCAAAACTGTCAAAAAAGTAACATTATATATCTCACTGAGGGACTCCGCGTGGGGGGAGGGGTAGCAGGGGTAGCCTTTCACCTCCCTCATCCACCCCTCACCTTAAATCAATGTAATCAGAAGTAGATTTGAAAGTAGGACGGAAAAAAAAGGACAACTTTGGCAGTGAAAGTAATGTCACTTTTTTGACAGTTTTGGCGTATAAGTGACAGTAATTACGTGATTTTCATAGAACCGACAGAGCACCCCAACATGAGTAGGTTAGGTTCTAAATGAATCACAAGACCGACACAGAGCGCCCCGATGCCACCTGGTCTTGTGGTCCCTACCCCTAGAGTGTATATAAAAAGTGCGGAGCCAGAAGCTCGCGTGGGTGGTCCTGAGTGGAGCAAGCACGCAAGGCTGAAGTGTAGCGAAGGGGGGATGTGGCGAGCGTAGCGAGCTGGCGACTTCCGTAGTGGAGCGTAGGTCGAGTCGGCGAAGTGACGCTCAGGGGTGACCTCGCGAGAGTTCTGGCGAGAGCCCATACCGTACACAAATTTCTATTCCATTTCCAACCTCCCCCACCTCTCCTGTGTCAACTCTTTACATTTTTTTCAAACTACTAATTTTTTTTTTGTTCTTTTTCTCAATTTTTTTTTATTATCTCCATCCCTCCTAAGGCAGAGTTTCACCTCCAAGCTATTTACGACTTGTAATTATTGGAAAGTCCTTCCAAGCTTTCTATGTGTAGACCTTAGAAAAAAAACATCCTTTTAGCTACCTGTAGTTTTTGGAAAATTGAGTCTAATTAATAAATGGTAAGGGAGGTTTCCGAAATTGTTTCTTCACAGGAGTTGGATCCCTCGCCTCTAAATCGAGGAGCGGCAGTATATATTTCTACCCTGTACTGTATTTATGTAACCAACCTTATTCCTCGGCTACCTCCGTGAGATTTACAAAATTTCAGCACGATCCTTTGCAACTGGCAGACATATCTCCCCACACCGTTTTGTAATGGCGCTCTGACGAAAGCAGGCGGTAAAAATAGGTTTTTGGCCGACATTTTCAGTAATAAAATCGAATCTTTTGTAAATAAATGTTTGCTCTATTGACAAAATTGATTGAGGTTAGATATTTTTTTATGGCTTTCTATCACAGGGTGCATTCCGATTCACGATAATATCGCTGTGAGCGATCACAGTGCTAATTTGCGTTCCGATTCAAGGGCCCGTTCACATAAACGTTCGAGGACGCACGGATCACCCGCGCGTACACTCGAAATCGTTCACGGCGTCGTCCGGGCGTTAGCCTGGGTCATCCGAAAAATAGTAGTGGAGGGGAGGAATAGTATGAAACTGACACTTGACAGTTGTCAGTTGTATGTGAACGTCCAAAGTCGTTCACGATCTCCGGATGATCGAGCGATAATCGCACGGATGATTCGAGCGTGTAAGTGAACACAGCCCGGCGGCCCGATTACATAACTTGGCTTCAATCAGATTTATCACCTTTTTCATAGCAAAATCGACTCTATCGCAAAGCATTATTGAATTTGACGGCTTGAAACCGTCATGATCAACATTGCGTAATCGCACTGCAGATATCGCGCTCACGGCAGTTGAGTGCTGCAGTTGATTCGGAACACTCGTGAGCGTGATTACAAGATCACAACAACATAACCTCAAAATTTGCTCAAAATACAAAGTATTACTCGTTAAATTGGTCGATTGTCTGTAGTAATATTTGTAAAACTGTACGAAAATCACACACAACTGAATTCAAACAACAGTTTTCTTTGTAAACAACCGTCAGTCTGTCACTTTGACAGTAGCGCTCACGGTGATATCGGTTTGGGGCATGGTCGGTGTAATCGCAAAATGGCGGATGTAATGACGTAATCCGTGACGTCACAAGGGATATCGTTGTTGCGCTCACGATGACTCGGTACGCGTTTTAGCGCGATAATACAGACAGTAGTCCGTGGGTGCTAACGCATCTTTCTAACACAATGGGCCTGCAGTGCGATTACGTAATGTTGATCATGACGGTTTCGAGCCATCAAATTCAATAATGCTTTGCGATAGAGTCGATTTTGCTATGAAAAAAGTGACAATCCGATTGTAGCCAAGTTATGTAATTGGGCCACGGATCGTGGCCCTTTACCATATTACTTATTATTATTTGACGGCTTGAAACCCGAATGATCAACATTGCGTAATAGCACTGCAATGACCGATTGTAACCAAGTTCTGTAATCGTGCTGCTGTTCACATAAACGTTCGAGGACGCACGGATCACCCGCGCGTACACTCGAAATCGTTCACGGAGTCGTCCGGGCGTTCACCTGGGTCATCCGAAAAATAGTAGTGGAGGGGAGGAATAGTATAAAACTGACACTAGACAGTTGTCAGTTGTATGTGGACGTCCAAAGTCGTTCACGATCTCCGGATGATCGAGCGATAATCGCACGGATGATTCGAGCGTGTATGTGAACACAGCCATTAATACTAAATAATGACACTACAATTTGACGTTTGCGGTTTGTTATTACCATTGTCTTAGATATCTGCGGCCCGCAGCCCGATTCCATAACTTGGCTTCAATCGAATTCTCAGTATCACAACCACTAATGCCTTGCGATAGAGTCGAATTTGCTATGAAAAAAGTGATAATCCGATTGTAGCCAAGTTATAGAATTGGGCCACTGACCACATAACTTGGCTTCAATCGAATTCTCAATATCGCAACCACTAATGCCTTGCGATAGAGTCGAAATTGGAATGAAAAAAGTGATAATCCGATTGTAACCAAGTTCTGTAATTGGGCCACTGAGATCGGGTTGACAAAAAGGCGTTTTTGGCAGTATCCATTGCCATTTTTGCCACTAACGTTCCTTCTCTAACTATACGAAAAATGACCCTATTCCTTCCGTCATAAAATCATTTTCCAGATGTCCAATTTAACTGCATGCGTAATTTAGAGCATTCAATTACAATCCAAATTGAGTCATTTCATTATTATTATTATGATGGTTTACTTTTGTTTGTGTTAGGTTAGACGTACGAGGTGCACCGGAACAACTTGTCTAAAGAGGATTTAATCCATTGAGTTTATTTTGCGATGTCACGGTTCAATAGTTTGCAGACTTGGGGCCCTGGTTACTATCTAACACTATTCACGAAATTTCTTATTCTTTGATTTGGGGCTAAACTTTGGCCCAAAACAAAAAAGAAAAAAGAATTTTGCCCCTCTTAAAACGAGAACTTAACACTTTCACTGCTGACCTTAAAAAACGGGGCCTAGCTCCGGGTGCTGACAATGCCATCACTGGGTTGAACTCACGTCTAAAAACACGTTGGGCGTGTTTTGCCGCACTGGCGTCGCGCTTTCTAAAACACAACATATGTGTTCTTAGCAGTGAAAGGGTTAATAATAATAATTATTATTATTATCATTATTATAGGAGAATTGCCATTCTGCCCGATAATGGAATGGGTTTGGGTGAATGAATTTAATGAAATCAATTATAGAATTAATAAATAGATTCATTACTTTTCCTAGATTCATTAATTGCATAAACTCCAGAGCTTCATTCACAATCGCTACTAGCGATGCTTACCCGACGAGCTTCACTAGTAGTCTTTTTTTTTTTTATAAAACCGAAAATAAGTTGTAAACAGTATTTACATACTTAAAAAAATACATTTTCACACCAAGAAGTAAACTAATGAAGAGTTTGTAAAGCATCCTAATTGAATAAATATTTTTACATTTTAAACAATATTTAATTTTATTGCATCTTTAATTATTTTAAACTAGCTGTGCCCGTGGCTTTGCCCGCGTGGTCATTTATTTTAGAAGTAGCCCACACGTGTTATTGCAGGACCAAAAGTACCTACAAAGTACAATTGTACTAAATTTCTTCAAAATTCGTTCAGCCGTCAAATAGTTTTTTTATCGATTGCTCGGAATCTAATCATCGGAATAAGGCTGTTAATAATAAATAAAAATACTATCGCGCACTGCCATGCGTTTTTATAACGCATATTCTGTGAAGAACCGAGTGTCATAGAAGTGCACGTTTTGCGAAAATAAACGCATATAATACAATATGCAATAAACGCTAAAATGAACGCACCGCGTACCAACGCAAGGCAGTGCGTGCAGGGCCTAAGAAATCAAGAACCCCAGTTTTTAAAACAAACCTTGTAAGGCGTCGTAGTGCGACGGGCGGTAAGGTAACGAATGCCGTGCAGCGTGCAGATGAAGCGAAGAAAATACGTAGTTCGTATAAGTTACGTATATTCAGAATAGGTTGATAGATATCTAGATTTATTTATTTATTAACAAAACTTAGAACTACCATTACAGGATTTCACCTAATGCGATGCAACAAATTAAAAATAACCCTCCTCAGTCGGCTAAAAAATTAACCTATGATTTAGGCATAACATAAAACTTCTAAAGTTACCTTAGTAAATTCACTCAGAGTACAACCAAATAGGTCTAGTTTAACCGCAATTACATTGAGTATACGAAGTGCACGCGTAAAAGGCGCCTCCCGTAGGAGGTTGGTCAGCGCGCGCGGCACTGCCACCAACTTTGGCATCCGTCGCCGCCAAACATATCTATCTGGGACACACAAGCATATGTGCTGTAGAATATCCGCATTGTGGACCCTACCTCTCAGTACCTTAAATATATAAGAAACAAGAGTAAGCTCTCTCCTGACTTTTAGTTCGTTATATCCGACCATGCCTAAAATAAACAAAGTAGGGTACATCAAAGGATAAAAAGGATACACTCCGTATTTTTTCAAATATAAGTATCTAATGAACTTATTTTGTATCCTCTCCACCATCCGAATGTACTTTGTTTCGTGAGGGGACCAGATGACTCCATTGAATTCTAATTGACTCCTGACCAGAGCGCTGTATAAGGCGGAAATAGCACTAATATTGGTGAAACTGTTAGCCATACGCAGGATAAAACCCAAATTTCTGTAGGCTTTTTTGCAGATTGTAATAATGTGATTCCGAAATATTAGCGCCGTGTCAAGAGTCAACCCCAAATCCTTCACCTCATTTACTTTAAGCATCGGAGTTCCGTCTATGTTGTAACTATGTATTACGGGCGTATGAGAACGAGTGAAAGTTATTGTCATACACTTGTTTGCGTTAAATTGTAGATTATTTTCTTTACTCCAGGCTACCACTCTGTCTATGTCACTTTGTAAGCGCTCGCAGTCTGTCAAATTCTTAACCACCAGCGATAACTTGAGGTCATCAGCAAACAATAGACAGTTGGCGTTCTGAACAACCTTCGGTAAATCATTAATCATTAAAATAAATTCCAATGGTCCCAAATTACTGCCCTGGCTCACTCCAGACCTAGTAAAATACAGCTGTGATCTGCTTCCTTTATATTCTACATATTGCTGCCTGTCCGTCATATAATTCGCGAAAAATTTCAAAAGATGTGGGGTAAACCCAAATCCCGCTAACTTTTTGAGCAATACGTCATTATCGACTAAATCAAAAGCTTTTTTGACGTCAAAATAAGCAGTATCCGCCTGACCCCCATCATCCACGGTAGGCACTAAATTAGCCATGTGACTTAGAAGATTGGTAGTAGTGCTTCTTGCCGGCCGGAACCCGTGCTGAGCGTCCGAGAGCTGCGAACTCACCTGCACTGCTAAAACCCTTTGTACTATCGACTCAAAAATTTTTGCCGGCGAAGAAAGTACTGCAATAGGTCTATACTCATCTACCTTTGTACGCGATCTCCCCTTAGGCACTGGTACTACCCTAGTTACCTTCCATCTATCCGGATACTCTGCCGATATAAGACAGAGATTATATAAGTGCAGAAGCGGTTTAGCTAACGCCATACGACAATCTTTTAAAATGAAAGGCGGTATGCCATCCGGACCGGCGGACTTCTTCGGCTTGAGTTGTCGAAGAGCATGATGGACGTCCACTAATTGTAACCTGTCCAAGTGTACTCGCGCCGCTCCGTTCTCACCACCCGCTTCCGCTATCGCTACGCTCACGTCTAAATCAGGCCGCTTCACTCTGTAGACTGAGTGGAAATATGTAGCAAACTCCCTTGCAGCTTGTTCATTACTAATAATCTCCCCGTCCTTCAATAACTTGTGAGGGCTTCTGTTACCTCTCAAGTTATTGAAGGACGGGGAGTTATTCAAGATAGGTTATCTAGGTCTAGGTTGATGGTTGTCTAGATATGCGCAGAGTAATTCGATATCAACCAAACAGTAGGCAATTCAATAGACAACTTCCAGTCGCAAGGGCTTGGGAGTTGGAGGTCGTGCTGAGGCAAAGCGCTAAAGCTAGTGTGAGCCGCATTCGAAAAACTTTACTAATTTGAATTTAACGGAACCCTTGGTTGCAGTGAATGAAATGCTTGCGTGTTTTAACGTCAATCAGCGCCATATAGTTAAATTGGAGGGAGAACTTTGATGCGTTTGGTTTATGCGCTCGAGTTGTTGATGCTGGTAAATTATGTAGTGTTACAACCTTAATTAACTTCTTCGCACAGTCTTTTTTGTTCTTATTGATTTTTATAAGTACGGATACTACGCTCTGTGGGGTAGAGGTCCTACAATTAAAAGACTTACGCCCGTGTTAAGGAAGTAGGATACTCCATTGTGCTATACTCGTATTCTAATATCTAAGAACCATCTCGATTACCTCAGCTTTTAAACATAAAAACCGCACCTAAATCGGACCATTCATTTGAAAGCTACGATTCTCACCCCTTTTTCTCATCTCCTCCCTCCCCTCCCCATAAATCCTCGCCCGATTGCAAGCAGAGGTGCAAATAAGGCACTTGGTCGTGACCTGAAAGACCCGTTGATCTCTCCGAAAACAGCTTTCAGAAAAGGTTTTGGCTGCCACAAATCTCACACTTGAAGTAATGGCATTTGTGGAGCCTTTTATTGCCTCGATGTAGCCTTAGATAGTGATATGACAGGTACAACAGTAACTGCAACTGACTACCAATGCACAAGCTATTTATTACCAAGCATAATAGAACATATTTTATAGATACCTAATTATGTTGCATATATTACATCATCAATCATCATCAAGAGCCCTAAAATGTCTACTGCCATTTGAACATGGGCTTCCCGATAAGAAATTTGGGGGTTTTCCATAAACTGCATGCTTGGCACTGCATGGCAGGCGTCTTGGTAATCACAGTTGTTGACAATGTGCAAGAAAACGCTCCGCCTATTTAATGTTTTCCTTTGCTGGTTCTCACAGCATCCGCGGGTGTGAAGGGGTATCACATGGCAAGTTATTTACAAACTTTTACACAACTTCTTCAGTTGGTAGAACAAACATTGATGGTTGAAACATAGATTCATGGTTCTATTCCCATCCCATGTAGGTAACATTTACATTAGGTTGGTGACCAAATTCGGTCGATCGTTGCAGTGAAATATAGCTGGAATTTCATATGGTGACCAAAGACAGCTGCAGTCGAGTAAGGCCAAACCAACCTAATGTAAATGCATCATTAGATGCATTGAAAGCTAGGTATCCAACTGTGTTGATGAAAATTAAGCAGATTGTATAATTTACTAACTCTTCTTAAAACTCTGTTCAATTTATTGAATGTTTCAGGGAAATGAACCCACTGCCAAAAACATCCAAATGGTTCAGTGCACTGACAACCTCCGCAATGCACCTTGTAACATTTGACTGGAATGTACCATGCACCTTCATCTGTAGAAAGCAAGGCTACTTTGATGCAAAAAAGGTTCCACCGATGTCATCACTTCGGCTGTGAAATCTTTGGTCAGCCAAAACTTTTCTGAAAGCTGTTGTCGAAATTTCCACAGGCCTTTTGCTTCCACGCGCCTTCGGTGCACCTCTGCTTTTTGTCAAATTGTATGTAAGTAGGTATTTTAATAATCATTGAGAAATAAAACATTTATTTTTAGATAATGTACTGCGTTTTATTAAATGAACCGTGACCACAGAATAAATTACCGGAACCCAAGCAAGAACTAAAATTATTACATAAACCATAGCACTAATCAAGAAATAAGTTCAATAACTAAACCCGACTATGGTTGGGTAAAAAATAGCCTATGACACTCTTGCAAAGAAGACGAATCAATTGATACCTCACTTGTAAAAATTGGACCAAGTTTATAGTTTTAACACATAACCCTTACCTTGTCTTGCCGTAGTCGGGCAAAAAAATGACACTATACCCGAATACAAATCGATCGACACCTTGTTTGTCTAAATCAAACCAATAGGGGCAACATCCACATACCCACATACATACTGTAGTTTTGGATACATAGATAGATTGTAAATTCATTACCCTTCCCTTGCTTTGCTGTAGTCAGGTAATAAAACAAACAAAATTAACTGACCTTATACTCTACTAAATAAAAATAATGTTTTACTGAAAACTATAAGAATACGTATAGCATCTGAAAAGAAAGAAAGAAAAAACATTTATTCAACACACAACATTACAAAAAAAATAGATAAAAAGAGCTTAGGAGTGTGTTGAAAGGGGCTTATAATCAATCAGCACAAATGCCTGCATCACACTAGACGCTGGTTTTCATATAAACCCCGCGGGTGATGTAAAAAAGGGCCTTCCCTTTTTCCCTTTTTGCCTTTTTGCCTTGATGCCCCTTGGCATCTGAGTATATTATAAGTATTACTTTTAATCTAACTTCAAACAAAGCACAGCTTAAAATGAAATGTTCTAGAACTAGAGATTTGAAATTTGGAGCAAATATTCCTTGAGTATTTGATGGGTGGTATGGAGGGATTTTTTGAAATTCCATCTCTAGAGGTTGAACAAAAAGGCAATGTTAGCAAGCGGGCTAAGCCGCAGGGCTTTCAGCTAGTAGATTATAGTTAAGCTAAACTCTGAGAGCCAATCTATACAATCCTTACATATGAAATTGTCATTATATATGGGGTATTCCTCCAAAAATGGGCATAAAGGGGGCTGAACAAGGTCTGACATCTGGACTTACGAAAGCATTTTTGCCCAAGCTGAAACGGAGATGCTATGCGCTCGTCCGGTCAATAAAGTGCCATATTACAGTAATAGAGTCGTTTCCTACATTAAATAAGATAATGTTACTTTTCTCGTGAAAATGTTGCTTTCAGAGCTGTCTCGTGTTACTTTTGACTATCGGCCACTGGCAACACTGCCTGGAGGTCGTGCTAGTGCTAGTGTGAGCCAAATCCGAAAAACTTTATGAATTTTAATGTAGCACCAATGTAGCATCATTCACTGCATCATTCAGTGAATGAAATGCTTGTGTGTTTTAAGGTCAATCAGCGCCATCTAGTTAAATCGGAGGGAGAACTGTGATGCCTTTGGTTTATTCGCTTGAGTCGGACCATTCGTTTGGATATATCCCATTATATATATTGTTTTCAAATAAAACTTGACGGTTTACTTCAGGAAATTACAGAAGCCTTAAAAAATCAAAGAAAATGTAAAAAAACGCATAAAATATGTAAATGCTTATAAATATTGAGGCAAAACATTTATAGCAGCGCGTGGATTCGTTCCATGTGCCTCTGGATTGCAGGCCAGACACCGCTTCCACTGTGCCACTCTGACTCTGTATGAGCACCGAATTTACGGTACCGTTTTATAAACCGTATGTGCTATTATTATTCCTTTCAAATTAACATAACTTTAGACTCATATCCCGCAGGAATCCCGTATTTTTTCGTGATTCAAAGTATTATTGATTTTAACACATAATATAAACTTTGCTGTGCCAAGTTACATCAAAATTCGTCAGGTATTTTCATCGTTATATGTGTTTTTTTAAATAACTTTCAACCCCTATCCTGCGGGAACTATTGTTTTTTTCGGGATAAAAGTATTCTAATTGTTAATCCATAACATAAGCTATGATTGTGCCAAGTTGCATCAAAATCCGTCTGGTAGTTTCTGCGTGATGCGTGTTTAAAGAGACAGACAGACAGACAGACAAAAAATAAAAACATATCCCTTTTGCACTCCATATCGATTTTGAAGTTTATCTCAATTTGAATTTTCAAAAAATATTTAATTTACAGATTTAGCCCAGTTACAGTTTTATTATAGTATAGATGGGAGTTTTGTCACGCAGTGACCATGTCACCCCATAAGTAAAATCATCTTATTATAACTTAACGACTAGGTACCAATTAGTGAGTATGGTTACGGTCTCACATAACACACAAAGTTTAACCGACATGTTGGCTTTATCCTATAGCGGGAAAGCCAAGATGCCATTACACCAACATTAGTTTTACTATCGAATGTAACTCATGTCCTGTCGCTGGGCTTCATTCCAAACACATTCTGTCAGCACATAGTGAACATCTTCCACAACATCACACTCCGGGCAGTTAGGTGTATGGGTTACCATAGCTATCTATGCACTTTTGCCATTTCATAGGCGGCAAATCATTGATGTCCTTTGCTGAGAAAGTTGTGGGAGCGAGAATCAATTAAAATCTTTGAAGGCTGTTTGGAATCTTTGTTGGCTGTCTGTTGTTTCCTTGCAGAAAAAGTGGTAATCTATTGTTGACAGTACACATCTGCCATAATTATTATTGTCTGGACAGATCTTAAGAAGGTGTAGTGGATGACAGCTGAGTCAACTTTTGCTTGAGGCAGGAGTTGCCAGGTTCTCCTTGGTTCAACCATTGAGATTAGCGTTTCCGATTATTGAACAGGATCAATTTTTCATCACAAGTAACAATACAATTAAAAATCCCCTCATTATTGTGCCGGTTGAGTTATGTAACGCATCACTCGACGCGTATTTGTTGGTGTGCTTCACTCAATTCATGCGGTACCCATTTTTTATGCTTTTTTGTTTTTCCAATGTGTTTCAAGTGAATTAAAGCTGTTTTACCACACAACGAAGCCTGCCGCTAACTCTGACGTGGTTTGTGATGGATCCGCTTCTACGGTCGCTTTTAATTCTTCGTTTTTAAATATATTCTTGAATATATGGTTTTAATATGATAAAATTTGTAGTACAATATTTACAATAAGACAGTTGTCATTTAGCACAATCACCATAGATCTGTACACATACGAAAGAGTATTGTACAGGATAGAAAAGAGTATTGTAGCAACACCACATTCACCCTTCCGTCAGAATATTATATCACCTGTAGAAAGGCTGGAGTTCTTCTCTTTTTATTGGAGCGCCTCCGAGGTGCTGCAGTATCTGGTTCAACAATCTCAGCAGCTGGTAAGTTTTGAACCGAAAGAGCAGATATTTCTGCGTCACCCTCGGCATCCTCAAAGTAATCTCCAAATTCAGATGGACTCGCTAGCGGTGGAAGAGTAGTTAGTTGTCTATTTGATATAGTAGTTTCTTTAAAATCAATGTCGAGTCTCTCAAATGGTGCAGTTGCTTTTTAAGAATTCGTTGTTTCTTTGAAAAACGTGGTTTTATTTCTGCATAAATACGACACTGTGGTGTCTTCTTGGCATGATCTACAGTGTAGGGTAAATGTTCAGATCGTACCCAATGTGACATAACGTTGCAAATCTTTAGCGGTTTTTCTGGACCTCCAAATTTTATTTCTAAGATGAGTGGTCAAAGGTCTTCCAGGATAAATAGTCGCTTTTGATTGCAAGTATGCTCATTTTGCTTAATAGTTGCATAGCAAAATCCATCTACACGTAAAGTCTGCTTCTTTGACGCCAATGTTACCATTTCTTTCCAAGGATGACGTTTCAGGCTCAGCAATTGCGTGAATTTTTATCAAAACTCATTGAACTTCCGCTATCAATCAAAGCTTCGGCTTTGTAGTTGTTGACAAATATGGATACTATAGTTTTACATAATCTAGCCCCCCGGCTGCTGAAATTGCTGATAGCTCTCGATTATGATGGCAGTCTTGCTCCCTTGATTCTGCTATTGTGTTAATAATCGGCTTGATTGATGTATTTTCGCTTCTGCAAACTATGGCGAAATGACCTTTCTTTTCACAGTTTTGACAAGTAGTGTGGAAAGCTGGGCATTTTATCCTTTGGTGTACGTTCCCACTGCAGAAAAAACATCACCTACGTGATGGAGTAGCAGCGAGATTGTGGCAGTTCTCTGCTTTACCTTCGATTTGATTTAGTTCCATCACAGGGTAATGATGATTAGTATTAAAGTCATTTGAATTCCTTTCAGACATTTCAAGTGACATGGCCTGATTAGACGCCTCTTCTTCTAAACTTATTTCTAGATTTTCAAACAGCCTTTGTCGAATCTTATGGGAATGTATTCCAGCAATGAATGCATCACGCACTTATTCGTTCCTGTATTCTTCAGAATTGACTGACTTGAAGTTACACTCGAATGACAACCGCTGTAGCGTGTGTTAGGTTATAACTTATTGATATGTTTAATCTGTCTAGTAACAACCATTTTTACAACAATAGAATAACAATGTAAGAGTTGACGATGTTCAGTTGCAGTACTGGACAAGACAGTAAAACTTGGTACTTACATTTTACGTATTTCACAATGAAATGAATATTCTCAGGTTATAACTTATTGATATGTGTAATCTATCTAGTACCAGCCATTTTTATAACAATGTAAGAGCTGACGATATTCAGTTGCGGTACTGGACGAGATAATACAACTTGGTACTTACGTTTTACGTATTTAACAATGTAATGAATATTCTCACTGAATCACCTCACCACTGACGATATTATAAAAATATTGCACTTCAAGACAAAAGTGACTACCGATTGAATCTTTTTGTAAATAATTATGTAATTTCTTAGATCTATGGCGAGTTTGTAATCTGTGATAATAACAAATTATGTTTATGAACAAAAACTGATCTGGAATCTGTTCCACAACTTATTAAGTAATAGCTTACAATTGATAATTATAGATTTATATAATGTTGTTTAAAATGCTTAGTACAGTTATCCTTTAATTTTAAGTAAAATTTTTGAGTCATTGTATTATAACTCTGAAACATCTGTATTTATATTTCCGTTCAAATTAGAATGATTTAAAATCATGTAAACTTACGATATTGATATAAATGCTTAAAACTAAGTACTTACCCGATTAATATTAATGTATTATTACTTAATTAGCTCTGTACATTTAAACCTATAATTGTAGTAAAAATACAACTTCTCCCGCTAAAAATTGTAATTTATGAGAATAATATAAGAATACTGTTTTGACTTTCAATATTTGTTAACATTCTGAAAAATATGTATTTACACGTCTTAATTATTTAAATGATTAACAATGTGTAAACAATACAGAGTTAACAATCATTAAATGGTTTCAATGTAATAAAAAATGTACATTTCCGTCACTTCGGCGCCATCTGCAGGCTCTTTCCTGCTGGTGCAAAGACTACGTGACTTTGGCGGGTAGAATCTCTATAAAAAGCAGCCTCTGGGCTGAGCAGGTCTCTGTTCGTTTTCTGTCGTCGTTGCATCAATAAGACACCAAAAGTTAAGTACAATTAATATTACCTACACTGTTAGTCTGCTACTATGTTTCTTTGTCCCATATTTACTGTGTATAACTGTGTATTTTGCAAATAGATATTGTTGGTTCTATGGTTTTTTCCATATTGGTTATTATAACCAATGTGACTGTTAGAAATGATTAGGATCACTTTGTTCATGGTAAATGCTTTTATTTTGTGCCTGGTGTAACTATGGTGATTGTAAAACGATAAGTGTCATTATGACCTAGTATCACATAGAGGTTGTTAGTATGTTAGGTATTTAGTGTATGATACCTATGTTAATGATAATTGTAAAACTGATGATGAAAAAATATATTCGCCCCGTAGTTTCTTGCCAGTTCTTCTATGGTGGTGTATTCCGAATCTGGTGGTAGAATCAATAAAAAATATAACAATTCTATTTCCTTGTTTCTATGAATAATCCTTAGATTATACCCTTTTTAGTACACATTAGGTAGGTACTAAGCTGCTCAGTAATTTCAAGCTTTTATTAAATATTCCTTAGGTTATTTATTCTGTAGCTGTAGCTACTAGGTACTATATATACCAGCTATATGATAAAGCAACTTGCTTTTATTATTAGGTGCAGATAAGTTTTATTTCCTATTCGACAAACCTGACCAACCGAAGGCTAACATTACAAAACTTAGGTTTTGATAATCTTAACAGTACGTATAATTATTTATACATATGTATATAAATCTCACACGTGCGTAAAAAAATCTGCCACTGACTCTTCAAGTTTCTGCTTAGTTGAAGTTAGCAGGTAACTAGCGTGAATTTAATTTTTAGATTTCAGATAAATTTTATCTAACACGGACAAAGCTTTTGTGTAATCTTTTATATCTTTTATAAATGAGTAAAAATTTGGAGATATGTTATTGACTATTAGTATCAAATTAAAGATACTGCATCTTTAATTTGATACTAATAGATAACTTTGCCACCTCCGTTTCTTCAGCAAGATAGTTCTCGAACGTCTCCTTCCAGGGACGGTATTTTAGCTCTGCGGCCGGAGAACCCGGATCTACGTCGAATTTGTCTGGTCTCAGTAGTCACGTTATTGATGCCATTATATTCACTACGTATTTATTTGATACGAGAGAAAACGAGTAAAACCATGAATATATATGGTTTTAATACGATAAAATTTGTAGTACAATATTTACAATAAGACAGTTGTCATTTAGCACAATTACCATAGATCTGTACACATACGAAACAGTATTGTACAGGACAGAAAAGAGTATTGTAGCAACACCACACGTTGGAACCAAACAGGTAGGTTTCGTGTTTTCTTTAACAGTAGCTGCCCCATACACATCATTAATCTTTAGAGCTGTTCCTGCAGCGCTCGTGCCGCGGAGGATGGACCGTGTGTTCTTCATTAGGTAGGTATTTTATGTTTTTAATATTCTTCTGGGGCCCGTTCACATAAACGTTCGAGGACGCACGGATCACCCGCGCGTACACTCGAAATCGTTCACGGCGTCGTCCGGGCGTTCGCTGGGTCATCCGAAAAATAGTAGTGGAGGGGAGGAATAGTATGAAACTGATACTTGACAGTTGTCAGTTGTATTTGGACGTCCATAGTCGTTCACGATCTCCGGATGATCGAGCGATAATCACACGGATGATTCGAGCGTGTAAGTGAACACAGCCCTTGTGATCTTTGCTGACACCGCTGGCGCTGCAGCCCGATTCCATAACTTGGCTTCTATCGAATTCTCAGTATCGCAGCCACTAATGCCTTGCGATAGAGTCAAATTTGCTATGAAAAAAGTGATAATCCGATTGTAGCCAAGTTATGGAATTGGGCCACTGATGACAGATGGTTCATGCCCTGCGTTCGAGATGATGAGATGGCGTTGTGGGCAGTTTCGAAATGTAAATTTTTAACAACCCGTTTTCTTTAAACATTTTCAACACTTTTGTCATTTTTGCAACTTTTGACACTACCGATCGCGATCCTTTCCAAGCTGAATAAAAACGACCCTATCCCTCACGGAATAAAGTCGATTTTTCTATGTCAACATGTCATCGAAACTTGCAAAACGAACGGTGATCGAAAACGTTCAGAAGCCTAATTTCGCCCACAAATGGCCAAAGGGAACGCCAATTGCGATCATATTTAGCGTTTATTTTCTTTAACAGTTATTTTCGCCAATTGTTACAAAACGAACTAATATAGATTTATTAAAAACATGTCAGATTTCTCGAACACTCATTGATATGTCGTCATCATTTAACTTTAACCAACTTGTAGACTTTCCAACACGCGTCACTAAAAACAGCTCCACTCTGCTCGATCATGTGTATACAAACATAAGTTCAATCTGCGAAGTCAGTCCGCTGGACTGCCACCTGAGCGACCACATAGCCCAACGGCTTGAAGTAGTTTTTAAACCAATATACAATAGCCCTCAGACGAAATCTCGCAACTTTAGTAACCATAACAGCTTGACTAACTTCCAATCTGCCATTGCATCTATAGATTGGAACCCTGTTGTTTGTAACAAGCTAAATGACTGCGATTCCTTAGCTAATTCAATTTTAAATATAATTGTAAACAAAATTGATATCTGTTTTCCATTGAAACTTCATACGCTTAAAAAATGCAATAACTGGATTGATGACGAGGTAATTAATTGTAAATTTCTATTATTTGACTTTTTAAACATGAAATTTAAATACCCTAATGACCAAAACGTTGCCGTAGTCGCCGATAAACTAAACAATCAATATAATAGCTTGCTAACTAGGAAACGTAAACAGTTCTTTAGTAACAAGATAAGTAAAGCCACCAATAAGAGCAGATGCATGTGGCAAGTTATAAATTCAGAGACAGGGCGCGTGCGTACGTAGCGCATCGATTACACAGAACTGATTAAAGACGACACTGGTGCTCCTTTTTCGTCCAAAGCTGTGTTGGTGGACCAACTTAACCACGAGTTCATAAGCGCCGCGGAACGATGCGGTGCACCAGCAGCTGCCCGCTTCCAGTGCGCGATCGCACTGGCATCCCGCACCGCGCCTAATGAGTCATCGCTACGTTTTAAGCGTTTCTCACCTGGCGAGATCGTACAAATATTATATAAGTATATAGCTAATAAGAGCAGTTTAGATATTTATGATATATCTGTCAACCTGCTTAGACACGTCATACCTGATATGTGCTATGTGCTGAGTACTCTGTACAACACTAGCATACAGCAAGCCAAATATCCGACCGCGCTGAAGAAGGTTAAAATCTCCCCGCTATACAAGGGAAAGGGCAGTAAAAATGCTATGAAATCATATAGACCAATATCCCTCGTACCAGGTTTAAGTAAAATCTTTGAAGTAGGTCTGAATCAACGATTAATAAATTTTATGTCCGATTCCAGCACGCTATCAGACAAGCAGTACGCATATTGTAAAGGCCGATCCACAACAGCCCTTCTGCGTGAGGTGGTCTGGCGAGTGTTGAGCGCGAGGGAGCGCCACAACCAGGTCGCCCTCGTGTGCTGCGACCTATCGCGCGCTTTTGACACAGCTGACCACTCTTTGATTGAGAGCAAACTACACCACTATGGAATACGGGGACCCGCTTTAAATCTGGTATCCTCATTCATGTCTCAGAGAAGTCAATCCGTGGTGGGCGACCGTGGAAAAATAAGATCGTCCGAACTATCCAATTCTATTGGAGTTCCACAGGGGTCTTGCCTCTCCAATACGCTGTTTACCATTCTGCTGAATGACCTTCCCACGGCCATCGACGGTGCAGACATTTTCATGTATGCAGACGACGTCGCTGCTGTTATCAAGGGACAAACGACTGCGGAATTGGAAGCGAGGTCAAATAATGTCGTCCACCAACTAGCAAATTGGTTTAGGGGGAATGGTCTGGCGTTGAACTTAGACAAAACGTGCCTGTTAAGTTTCAGTTTGGGAGGTCTATCCCCACCACAGCTACGTGTTAACACAGGAGGTATCTCAATTTACCAGGTCTCCCACACTCGGCTTCTAGGGTTTGAAATAGACAGCGCCCTCAAATGGGACGCCCATATCGACAGTGTGTGCTCCCGGCTTGGAGGCGCGTGCTTCGCTCTGCGTCGACTGGCCGCCACGGCTTCCAAAGATGTCGTTAGAGCTTGCTATTTCGCCACAATACACGGCGTTCTCTCGTACGGTACGGAACTCTGGGCACGCGCAGCGGACAGAATCCGCGCGTTTCGACTGCAGAAGCGTGCCGTACGAGCAATCGTAGGTATAAAGCAGGACGAATCAGTGAGGGAGCATTTCAAGTCCGAACGTATACTCACCCTCACTAATATCCACGTCTACCAGGTCGCGGTTTTCGTTCACGAAAATAAGCATATGTATGAGCGGATTGGAGCGCACCACCGTTATTTTACGAGGAATAAAACGAAGCTAATGAGCATAGCCCACAGCTTGAGGAGGTCTGAAATGTCTGTTTATGTCGTAGGACCAAAAGTATATAACAAAATACCTGATAGTATCGTGACTGCAACTTCCGTCGCGATTTTTAAGCAAAAATTAAAACTGTGGCTTCTAGAACGGCCATGATTTTGAAGAGTTTTTAAAACTATAAATTTTATTGTTATTTATATTGTTATATATTAATTTGTGAACATTTTTGTAATTATTTGAACTTATTTTTTGTAAGTTAATTATGAATTAATTGAAAAATTGTTTTAGCATATTTTTAAAAACAACTGTTTGAACAATGTTTTTTTTCCTTGACATGTAGCATTTGCTATTAATAAAATTTTCATTTTCATTTTCATTTTCATTTACGAACGGCCCAATGATGTCATGATGATTTGGACTTTTACGTTACGTTTACGTGCTGAATATTTTCGGCAATTTACGCCTGAGTCATCCGTAAAATAGTAGGGGAGGGGAGGACTAGTATGAAACTGACACTTGACAGTTGTCAGTTCTATGTGGACGTCCAAAGTCGTTCACTAACTCCGGATGATCGAGCGATAATCGCAGGGATGATTCGAGCGTGTATGTGAACACAGCCCTAAACTCATCGTCTATGGCTTCGATATTTTACTACCAGTCGCGAGAATAGCATTTTTTAGGAAAATCGATAATTTCGCGATAGTTCTAGTCGATATGTTAGACAGGATATATATCGGGATTCGATAAAATATAACGAAATCGTGAATTGCCCCCCTACTGAACGCAGCCCTGTGGCCCTATTACAGAACTTGGTTACAATCGGATTATCACTTTTTTCATAGCAATTTTGACTCATAATCGCATGTATTATATATTCTGTGGTCGGGGCCCTGCAGGGCTATAACGCAATGTTGATCATATCGGTTTCAAGCCGTCAAATTCATTAGTGCCTTGCGATAGAGTCGAAATTGCGATGAAAAAAGTGATAATCCGATCGTAACCAAGTTCTGTAATAGAGCCACAGGGCTGCGTTCACTTACTACGCTCGAATCATCCGTGCGATTATCGCTCGATCATTGCAGTGCTATTACGCAATGTTGATCATTCGGGTTTCAAGCCGTCAAATAATAATAAGTAATATGGTAAAGGGCCACGATCCGTGGCCCAATTACATAACTTGGCTACAATCGGATTGTCACTTTTTTCATAGCAAAATCGACTCTATCGCAAAGCATTATTGAATTTGAAGGCTTGAAACCGTCATGATCAACATTACGTAATCACACTGCAGAACATTTTTCATAGCAACTTCGACTCTATCGCAACGCATTAATGATTTTGACAGATTGAAATCGATATCATCAACATTGCGTAATAGCACTGGGCCCCGACCCGAAACTTGATTTCAATCGGATTGTCAATATCGCTATCACTAATGCCTTGCGATAGAGTCGAAATTTGCTATGAAGAAAGTGACAATCCGATTGTAACCAAGTTCCTGCAGCCCGATTCCATAACTTGGCTTCAATCGAATTCTCAGTCTCGCAACCACTAATGCCTTGCGATAGAGTCGAATTTGCTATGAAAAAAGTGATAATCCGATTGTAGCCAAGTTATGGAATTGGGCCACTGTAATACGGCCACGGCACTGTTGCGGTATTTAATACAGCTAGAAAACTATAGGTCGTCGCTGAAGATCTCGAACAAAATAATATCAATCTATAGATTTTGTCTATTCTTCAACTGTCAGCGTGTTTTATATATTTTGAATAGAGATGTACTAAAATAACGCTGTAATTCTATTGTATATTATTTTACCTACACACTACGCATAGAGTAACTAGAGTGGCTTTAAGGTTTCTATGCCATATATTTGTTATATGTTGCTATGATGCAGCTAGCAACCATTTATTGTTTCATTTAAAAAAATAGTATTGTGACAATTTGATCATCTGAAAATAAATCGATATTGTTTGAAGGTTAATCTGTTATCGATTTAAATAGAATTGTCGAGTGTAAGCCTTGTGTTAGTGTCTTAGGTAGATCAGTACATGTCTCTGAATCATTTTAGTATGTAAATTATTTAATGACAAGGACATCAAATTCAACTTGGGTTTTACGACTTTATCTTGGAAACCATTGATCCTAGACTAGAAGTTTCTGTACATAAAAGATAGATCTCATTGAGATCTTCATTTCATATGACAGCTGTCAAACTTAAAAAGGCTTTATTTCGGAAACTATTGATCCTAGACTAGTAGATACTTTACAGCAATGATAGATCGCATCGATATCTTCGTTTTGGATGACAGTTGTCAAATTAAAAATGACTATAACTCGGAAACTGTTAATCCTAAACTAGTAGTTTCTTCACAGAAGTGATAGATCTCATTGAGATCTTCATTTCGTATGACAGCTGTCAAATTAAAATTGGCTATAACTCTGCAACTATTGATCCTAGACTAGTAGTTTCTTAACAGAAGTGATAGATCTCTTCGAGATCTTCATTTCATATGACAGCTGTCAAACTTAAAAGGCTTTATGGAGGAAACTATTGATCCGTAGAAGTTTCTTTGCATTAGATGTCAACCACAACCAAGATATCGACGAGACCTATCACTTCTGTAAGGAAGCTACTAATCTCGTATGGTTAGTTTCAGTGTTATAGCCCTTTTAAGTTTGACAGCTATCATCTAAAACGGAGACATCGATGAGATCTATCACTTCTGTGAATATTACGTTGTAATTGTTAAGTTTTTATAATATCTATAAAGTTTTTATAAAATCGATACAAAGTAATAGTCATTCGATCTCATAAACTGTTGTTTGGGTTACATCATTATGAGGTCGGCCATTTTTAATTAATTGTTTCGTTTCGTTGCAACATTAATTTATGTAATTTAATCAAGTATTCTGTTGGTTGGGCGGAGCGTCATTGTTGACAATAGGTGAAAAATTGTAACAATTTTGGTTTTTGATATTAATCGCGTAAATATCTAGACCTGTTTAATATTTTCTGTAGTTTTTCACCCAAGGAATTATTGGTTAGTGTATTTTATCTATTAAGTAGCTTTCTTTTCCAAGGAAAATATGAATGAGCCTCCTGACCCTGGGGGCGGTATGGATGTAACTAGGCCACCGTCTCCGGCTGCCTATACAATGGTGATGACTACTGAGCAGGTTGAGTCCTCATGTGCTCGAAAGCGCAGAGCGTTAAATAGAGAATGTATTAATCGTTCTCGTTCGGTATCACAATCTACGCTGACAGGTGATGAAGTTGATCTCCAAGCAGGGCAGCGTACTCCTCCAACCTCCTTCTCTGATGCCTCAACGAATATAACAGCTACTTCTCCTCCCCTGCTTCACCAAGTCCCGGCTTCCTTGTCCTCTACACCTGCAATAAAATCGCAAGATCTAGGTCAAGCTTTTACACCTGTAGGTCGCCACTTGTATATTCATACAGATCGCGGGCCTTTTACGGTTCATGTCCAAAGATCTCAAAGTTCTGCATCAGACGGTACAACATTACACACAGTCACCTTCGGCCGTTTTTTGTTTAGCCGATACAGAGAGTTTCAAGGGATTATTGATGGTTCAATAAAAAGTATCGGGCGAAACAGAATATCCTTAGATTTTCATTCCGGAATCGACGCCAACAAATTCATAGAATCTCCGACTCTGTCTGCAAATAACTATAATGCCCTAATTCCTTCATACAATGTAACACGAATGGGATTAATACGAGGTATCCCAGCTGACATGTCCCCAGAGATGATAAAAGAAGAGATGAAGGTCCCTCCCAATTGTGGCTCGATTATAAAAGTCCGTCGACTAAATTATAAAGTTATAATCGATGGATCCGTGGCTTGGAAGCCGTCCCAAACGGTGGTTCTAACATTTGATGGCCAAATACTTCCAAACAGAGTGTTTCTTTGTTATAATTCGTTCCCAGTGGCATTGTATAACTTCCCAACTATTCAATGTTTCCAGTGCTGTCGGTATGGTCACACGAAAACTCAATGCCGTTCTAATCCAACATGCTATAAATGTGCGTCCACTCACCTTGGCGAGTCTTGCCGAGTAGAGGAGGACAATGCAATATGTATTTCATGTAAGGGTAACCATTTTGCCACGAATAACTCTTGCCCGGAGATGCAACGTCAAAAAAATATAAAAGTAGCTATGGCGCAAAAAGCAATTTCTTACTCGGAAGCTTCTAAATTGTTTTCTGTGTCAAAAGTGTCCTACGCCAACGTCGCTTCTTCTACGTCTCCTTCTCCCCCTTTTCCCTCCTTTCATATGATCAAAAATAATACTGTGGAACCTCAAAGAGTCGTATACAAAAAGAAGGTAATTCAGAAGCATCATGCCCCTACTTCGGCCGTCGCTAACGGTAACGGTTACGACAGAGTCGCTCATAATAATATTATTAGAGACGATTTATCAGAAGCAGCTCCTAATGGCTGCGCTCTTCAAGCTCAGGACAGAGTAAATATAGATAATCCCCCTCTTCAGTCACTCGTTGTTGATCTTCTTATGAAACTTATAAACTCTCTTCTTCCTTTATTAAACAGTGCTCCGTCTCTCTCAAACTTACCGTCCAACGTTGCCCCCACCTTAAGTTGCCTCTTATCTTTCTTAAAAAATGGATCAAGTTTACAGGATTCTCCAATGGAACCCTAGAAGTATTATTAACAAAAAGTCCGATCTTATTTATCTAGTTAACCATCACAGTCCGGACATCTTGTCGGTCTCAGAAACTTGGCTTAGACCCGATTCCAAATTTAGGTCATCGGGTTTTGTTGATGTTAGAAGAGACCGTCAAGATGGTTTTGGTGGTGTTGCCCTTTTTATTAAAAATAATATTACCTACTCAATTATTTCTTTGCCTTATTATGGTGAAGGTTTCGAGGTGGTTGCTGTTCAGCTTAAGAATTCAACAGTTATCTCTCTATACATTCCTTTGCCTTCCAAATCTATAATTCGTAAACTTATTAATGTTTTAAATTCTCTTCCTAAGCCTCTTCTAGTTTTGGGTGATCTGAATTGTCATCACTCTGTATGGGGTTGTGGTTTGTCGGATTCACCTGGGATCTTTTTATTGGACTCCTTAGATCATCTTAATCTCTGTATTTTAAATGACGGTTCCCCGACTAGAAGATCTCGGCCAGATGAACACCCTAGTGCAGTGGACCTGTCCTTATGTTCTCCAGAACTTGCTTCACTTATGTCTTGGTGTGTCCTTCCTTCTACTTATGGCAGTGACCATTTTCCTATTCTTATAAATATTTCACAAAAATGTCCGCGTACTGCTTCTAGAAATCCTCCTCTTCTTAAATATGCCATAGACAATAATAGTTCAGGGTGGGCCAAATTTAATGAACTCACTGATATAAATTCTCCTAAATTACCTGTCATAAATTCTTACAATATAAGATCTTGTTCTGATGCGCTTGTGCACAGTTTGTTAGAGTGTGCTAATGGGTCTTTCCCTATTAAAAAACCTCATTCGAATAAAATTCCATCTCCTCCGTGGTGGGATAAAGACTGTACTGAAGCAATTAAATCTCGTAAGGTTGCTGAAGTCACCTTTTGTATGGCTATGACTAGTGAAAATTTCTCTGAATTAAATAAAGTAATCGCAAAATCTAAACGCCTCTTTCATAATAAGAAACGTGATAGCTGGAAAGTTTTTTGCACTAGCATTGGCCCTGACACTCCTACCTCTTTGATATGGAAGAAGATCCATAGGTATCGTCGTTCGTGGTGTCCTCCATATCGAAGTTGTTGCCCATCCCAGGCTTGGGCTGACTCCTTCATGGACAAATTAGCCCCTCAATATTGCCCTCTTCCCTCAGAACTACCATCTCTTTCTAATCCTTCATCTATTGAAACTTTAGACCAACCGTTTTCTTTAAAAGAATTAGAAATAGTCTTGAAATCAGTCAGAGACTCAGCCCCCGGTATGGATGGCATTCCGTATTCTTTTCTTTCGAAAGCTAACGTCCGCCTTCATATCTATTATTTATCTCTTGTTAATATTATTTTTGATTCTGGATATGTTCCAGTTACTTGGAAATCTCAATTCATAATCCCTATTCTTAAACCTGATAAAGATCCGGTAGATCCTAATTCTTACCGCCCTATTGCTCTCTCTTCAGTTTTGGCTAAACTTGCTGAACACTTAATAAAGAACCGCCTTGAGTGGTTCCTGGAAAGTCATGAGCTTCTTGCAAAGTCTCAGTATGGCTTTAGAAAGGGCAAAAGCACTATGGATAGCCTGGGTATATTTACTACCGATATAAGACTTGCCTTTACTCGCAATGAATCTGTTGTTGGTGCTTTCCTAGATATTTCTGCAGCCTATGATAATGTTCAGCTTCCCCTTCTCAAGAATAAGCTTAGTCGGTTGAAAATTCCAGTAAAAATAAGTAATTTTGTAATGAACCTTCTTTCAGAGAGATACATATTCCTCCACTGTAGTGACCCCTCGATTTCTTCAACTAGAACCATATGGCGGGGATTACCTCAAGGCTCTGTCCTCAGTCCTCTCCTTTATAACGTCTATACATATGATCTAGAATCCTCAATTGGTCTCTGCCGCATTCTTCAATATGCGGATGACATTCTTTTATATAGTACTCATCATAAAATTAATGATGCTAGTAACTGTATTTCCCTTTCCCTTAATTATTTAAATGTTTGGCTTCATAAAAATGGCTTGGATCTCTCGCCTTCTAAGAGTAATATCGTTATCTTTTCTCGTAAAAGAAATCTTCCTGATATAAACATTACTGTTAATGAAAGCAGAATTCCAGTTAAAGAGTCCGTAAAATTCCTCGGTCTCTTGTTGGACAATAAGTTGTCTGGACGTTTGCATTGTGAATATATTGCAAATAAGTGTGAGAGGAATCTGAACATTTTAAGGTGTCTGTCGGAAGTATGGTGGGGTGCTCATCCTTTTAATCTTAAACTTTTATATAACGCTATAATTCGTAGCGTTTTAGATTATGGTACTTTTCTGCTTGATCCTGCTTGCAGGGTTGGTTTAAGAAAACTTGATTTAATTCAGTCAAAGTCACTTCGGATTATCGCAGGTGCGATGAAGTCCTCTCCAATCAATGCACTCCAGGTGGAGTGTGTTGATCCTCCTCTCCATCTTCGCCGACAATTTCTTTCCAACAGATTCTTCTTTCGTTTTATTCAATTTTCTAATCATCCTCTTATACCCAAGCTTCAACTTTTCTATCAATACGTTTATACTTCCCGTTATTGGAGATGTAAACATCATCCTCTGTTGCTCAAATGTTTCATAGTTTATAAATCCCTTAAAGACCCTACTTTATTTTTAATTTTGATTACGACATTGTTACCTTTCATCCGCAAATAATTTTAGAGTTTGATATCTGCAAAGGTGACCTTTATGCTGATGAGCATTTTCGAGAGATTTTGCACAGGGATTGGCTTGGTTGGCATACAATATTCACAGATGCCTCAAAATTATCGCCAGTTGGATGTGTTGGTTGTGGTGTTTTCCATTCTCAATTCGACATTGTCCAAAAAGTTAAGTGTCCTCCTGAGTCGTCAGTGTTCACCGGTGAATGTTTGGCTATACTTGAAGCGGTTAAATATGTCCTTCTCTTTAAACTTCGTCGTACTATTATCTTCTCAGATTCACGTAGTTCCCTCCAATCTTTGCTTTCTAATCCATTTCATTCTAAATTTCATCCAATCTTACTTCATATCAAAAAGTCTATTTCTGAATGTCTCCTTAAATGCTTAGACGTAGTTCTTGCCTGGGTGCCTGGGCATGTTGGTCTCTCTGGTAATGAGCGTGTCGATAGAGTGGCCAAGGAAGCAGTTTCTTGTGGCGATAAGATTCCTTTTATAAATTATAGCCAGGACCTTATTTGCCTACCAAAAAAATATTTATTAAATTCTTGGTGTATAAACTGGAGATCTTCTAGCAAATACAAAGGTTCTGGTTTTTCTAGAATTCAGCCTGACATCCCTAGTAAACCATGGTTTGCACGGTGGCACTTCAGCAAGCTTTTTACATCTTCAATCATTCGTATGAGGCTGGGTCACTGTTGTATCCCTACTCATTTGCAAAGATTCATGTTAAAGATTCTTCAATATGTGAATGTGGTCTTGATGATGGAGATCTCAATCATATTTTCTTTTCATGTCCACTACTGAATCATTTCTCATTCTTTCAGTCTCTTATTTCACTAGAAGTTTCATTGCCAACTCATATAACAGAACTTTTATCATCCAATAGTCGTAATATTTATATGTCTTTAGTTCAATTCCTTTCATTAAATAATCTGAAACTTTAAGTATTTGTGTATATTGTAGTTTTATAAATTATAGTTCATATGTATATATATATATATATTTAATTCATTTATGTATGTAGTTCTCCTATGTTTGTAAAATTCATCATATTAATCTGGTCTTGTTAACGTTTCTAAATTTCCTGTACTAGTAAATTATTTATAAACTTTTTGACGCGAAGCTACATGACTCTGGCAGAAATGTCAAAAAGACAATTGCCACAAATAAAAAAAAAAAAAAGTATTCTGTTTTGTGCAGTTCGAAATCCTCTACCAGAACTGGAACTACATTAGCGAATATTCACTGCAGCAAAACCATAAAAAAACATTATGTGTAATCGCAGACATTGAATGTTAAACGGTCTTAGCAACAACCAATGCATACAAGAGACCAAACATGCATGCAATAAACTAAATGTGATTGTAATGGCCAATAATTTAAAAAAACTTAAAAACCCACACCGTTGAGAATTCATATGTATGCACTATGTGTAATTAATTATGAATGTGGACAAGCCGGTACAATGAAACAATATATAAAAATGCACACTGGTGAGAAACCCTATGAATGCTGTATGTGTGATTATAAATGTGGACGAGCAGGTGCTTTGAAACAGCATATAAATACGCATACTGGTGAGAAACCCTATGAATGCATGATGTGTGATTATAAATGTAGACAAGCAGGTACATTGAAACAACATATAAAAATGCACACTGGTGAGAAACCCTATGAATGCCCTATGTGTGATTATAAATGTGGACAAGCAGGTACTTTGAAACGGCATATAAGAACGCACACTGGTGAGAAACCCTATGAATGCACTATGTGTGATTATAAATGTGGACGAGCAGGTACTTTGAAACAGCATATAAAAAGGCATACTGGTGAGAAACCCTATGAATGCACTATGTGTGATTATAAATGTAGACATGCAGGTACTTTGAAACAGCATATAAAAACGCACACTGGTGAGAAACCCTATGAATGCACTATGTGTGATTATAAATGTAGACAATCAGGTACTTTAAAACAACATGTACAAATACACACTGGTGAGAAACCCTATGAATGCACTATGTGTGATTATAAATGTGTACAAGCAGGTACTTTAAAACAACATGTACAAATACACACTGGTGAGAAACCCTATGAATGCACTATGTGTGATTATAAATGTGGATATTCAAGTTCCTTAACAACACATATAAAAACACATACTGGAGAGAAACCCTATGAATGCACTATATGTGATTATAAATGTGTACAAGCAGGTACTTTAAAAGAACATGTAAAAATACACACTGGAGAGAAACCATATGAATGCACTATGTGTGATTATAAATGTAGACGATCAGATACTTTAAAACAACATACAAAAATACACACTGGTGAGAAACCATATGAATGCACTATGTGTGATTATAAATGTAGAAAAGTATGGAATTTAAGACAACACATACTAACACACACTAGAGAGAAACCATATGAATGCACTATGTGTGATTATAAATGTAGAAAAGCATGGAATTTAAGACAACACATACTAACACACACTGGAGAGAAACCCTATGAATGCACTATATGTGATTATAAATGTGGACAAGCAAGTTCTTTAAAAAAACATATACAGACACACATTTGAAGAGGGAACCAATTATGCATTAAACAATGATTTAGATATACCGCCACACTTGGAGACTGCCTCTAATCCTAAATAATGAATGGCTGGTTTTTCATAGTTTCAGTCTCACTACAAATGTATATGCAACATTACTTAATAACTTCATATCAGGTCAGCGTGATGCAATGTGGCTGTTACGATGTGAGGAGCAAGGTAATTGAACGAGCGGGAACCATTTTAACTTTTTAACTTATTTGTAATCAAAAAAGTGTCTACATAATTATCTGGTACTTATTTTAAGTAGCAAATTTTAATAGAAATCAGTTTGGTGTGGTAATTTACATAAAAACAAAAACATTGGTAATTCTTATTGCTGAGTTGTTCGGCGGAATGGGAATAGTATGGATTCACTCGCACATTTCCTGCTGGTTCTAAAGGTGTTCCACGGACCCACCGGTGGTGGTGTACCGCCGCTCCAATATCATGTTGTACATAAACTGGTCAAAACAATCAACACGGTGAGTCGTCTATCTGCTCCACCTGCTCCCAACTTGTAAGGATACAGACTCTATGGGACTGACCTTTATGGGATTCTTTAAGTTATGTAATACCAGGCCGGTCGCACTCCGCAACAAGTACAAATATTATACCTAAACTATGGGACAGTAATATTCGGGTTCATTCAGTAGAGTGTCAAGCGTGAGCTCGATGAGTCGCGCGCCGTGTGCTCAACGATAAAGTACCTACTTACGTAAAGTTATTGACAAATTTTATTCTTTTCGTAATTATGAATACCAAGGAGAAACTTAGAAGGTACTGTGTAGCATTTGGTCTGACAAATTCGTAAAATACCTACATACCGACATTTTATTACGTAGGTAGCCATTTCTTTTTCATTCATTATTAAGCATCAAAGTCAGACAGGCACCTTTTATTCATCAAAGTGTATTATGATATAATCAAATGATGAGGTACTAGGTCAATTCTGATAAGAATGTAATTATATGTAGTTAATAGAATATCAACATTTATAACAATACATTACAAGTAATAAAATAATACATTATTACATAATTGTTTATTCAGTTACAATATCTAAGTCATATCACAGAATAATTACTAGTACAAGTACCTAGGTACTTGTACTAGTAATTATTAAGACATGACTAGTCATATCTTGATACAACCCTACCGAGCGTTTTTACGCTCGGTAGGGTTGTAAGTGACAGAGCGATTCTGAGACGATTAGAGCAATGGAAGCTCTCGCGCGTTGTGATACGGTACATTCTAGCCTGCACGCAGTGAGTGAGCGCCTTCTAGGTAAATATAATTGAAAGCTTGCAGCGTTGTGCGACTTAAATTGCACTTTATTGCGTTGTATCGAGAGTTGCTATGTATTTAAATGACTTTACTCACGTTATCCTTCTGTACTTGTACTATTATTTATTCTGTGGTAATACTTCCTGCGCCCCTCAGCTTTGCCTGTTTCTTCTGGTCAAAAAAGTTAAAAATATAGCCTATGTTGCACCACTATTTCCTTGTCAAATTTCATGAAGATTGGGTTCTGAAAACATTTAGTTGCGAAAAGTTGGACATGCCTACAGTTTCCGTACTTGTACAGTTAACAAACAGAGAGAAAGGTAGAATTATATTCACATTTTTAATATTAGTGTTTTCATAGTACTTGTGTAATATTTCACTAAATGGAGACCGAGTATAGCTGAGAATGCACAACAAAACCCACTCGGAAATAACAAAATGGATCAAAGTCCTCCATACTCATCTACTCAACAAGGCAACCTCTCATCCAAATGTCTCCGCAAGTACCAGCACACCAACTACCCATCCGTTCAAGGATCTTGGACTCCGTTCACGTTTAAAAACCCTGAACTGAACACGGCAGAATTACCTGATGCTAAATATGGAGCGAATGATAGATTGCCTGTTATGGCAACGGAGCAGTTACGGTTAATGTTCCAAAAACAGAAATTGAGTGGAGATGACTTGTAAACAGCAGAGTGATTATGTTGTGGGGGAGAGATTTTGTAATTAAAATACTTAATTAATTAATACTTATATTCTAGGATTAGTTAGATGTATAGATTGTACAGAAATAAAATGTTGAAAGTTAATTCTATCGTTTTTATGCTTGGCTCAAGCAAGCTCTCGAAATCAACTTGACGAATCGGCGGTAGTATCTAATAGTAGTATCTTGAACAGTTCAAATCAAGATTAACGAAAACTGCTAATATTGATTAACTTCGTGTCGGAAAGATAAGGCCTCCCAAAGCATTTTTTTATGATTGTAGCAGTAACGCCTGCTTAGTGAGGATAACCATGAATGATAATGCAGTGGTCACGATAGCCGAATTGGCTAGACGCATGTGCCGCACAGAGGCAAAGGTTCTAATCCCGTCCCTAATCCAATTTTTTCCTGTAGAAAATTATCAGTAGTTATTTATTACAAAATCTATTTGTATGTTTTCGTTCTCTCATATCTTCGGGATTTCGGAACCGAATTAGATCATTTTAAAAAAAAACATCAAAATTGGTTTAATAATCTTTTACATGCTTTTAATGGCTTTTAATTAGTTGCAAGTCAATTTTGATCCATTTAATGGCACGTCCAATGAAGCTGAAGTTATGCACATGGTTGTAGTTAACATCCCTGCATTCGAGACATTTCGAGATGATGATTTGGCGTTTTGGGTAATCCGTTTCGATTGCCATTTTAAACACTAATGATCCTTTCGAAACCGAATGAAAAACGACCCTAAAACCAAGTATACAAAGTCGCTTTTCCAATGTTAAATTTAACAGTCATGTCCAAAGGGAACGCCGATCGAAACATATTTAGCGTTTTTAACTGTTATTTTCGATCATTTAGCATCAAAAGGAACGGCCCAAATATAACTAGCTTTCCCGCCCGGGACTTCGTCCGCGCGGACTACTGTTTATCTTGAAAAAAGCTTCCTATGTTCATATAAGATATTAAAAACCAATGCAAAAGCAGATAGGTACCTATAGCACCAATGCTCTCGAAGTTTTTCGACAGACTTGTTATTTCGTTTCCATAGCAACCGTTCTTTACAGCGAGTAATCAACATTTTCCCGTGAAAACTTAGCATTATCCGGGATAAAAAGTGTCCTATGTTTTATTCTAGGGTATAAGCTATCTCCATTTCAAATTTCATCAAAATCCGTACAGACCTTAGCGCGTGAAAGACACAATTTAGACGACATTGACGTAGGAAATGTCTAAATCATAGATTCTAGAATTTAGGTAGTAGTAAAATATCGGGCCCGTTCACATAAACGTTCGAGGACGCACGGATCACCCGCGCGTACACTCGAAATCGTTCACGGCGTCGTCCGGGCGTTCGCCTGGGTCATCCGAAAAATAGTAGTGGACGGGAGGAATAGTATGAAACTGACACTTGACAGTTGTCAGTTGTATGTGGACGTCCAAAGTCGTTCACGATCTCCGGATGATCGAGCGATAATCGCACGGATGATTCGAGCGTGTAAGTGAACACAGCATCGTTGTTTAGATCAACTATCTAGTTTTGAAAACTTTATCTCTCATAGCAATATTGTCGATTCACGACGGGCTTTAGAACAAATGCTTTCATTCAGTTTACTCTCAATCATTGTGATAAATGCGTGAGTAATCTGTTATCAAAAGCTAGTTTAAATGTTACCAACATCGATCGAAACCGACCATTTAAATATATGTTTTAATTGAGCACATTCTAACAAAAGGCAAAAGTTTAATCAATTGCTCTTTGGTGTTGAGTTGGCTTGCATTCAAAGACACCGCCCGCCGATGGAACAAATATCAATTTAATTTAATCAAGCAATCTGCGATTAAACTCAATTTGTATCACACGTCCGATTAAACCGACAAAAAAAAACAGCTGCTATAAAGTGACAGTTGTAAACCTCTTTCTTTCTCAAAGAAAAAAAATTAGTCCAAACACGACACTTAAAAGGTCGATAGACAGTATTAAACAATGTTTCTATAACTGAGCATGTTTTTTGCATGCAATCAGTGTACGATGTTAAATGTGTTAGCGTTAGATTACAGAATTGTTCGCATCGAACAACGGTAGTTTGACGGGTCTAGTATTTCGCTGACGAAACAATTCCAAGCGCATTTACATTCTGAAATCATAAAGAAAATTAATTAATTAATTTGAATATGAAACTATTACCTGTTCTACAGATATCCGAAAGACCCTATCTTAAAAAAAAATGGATCACTTTTTCCACAGACGCGATGATTAGATTCCTACAAGAACAAGTGCTATTTGCTCCTACCATTTTGACCCTTCAAGTTTTGCATTAGTTTTATTGTTCCGTGCGGACGGGAACGAATACTATCACTACGCAATATAGATATAATATACAAGATTTTCGATACTAGCGGAGATTGATACGTACTCGTACCTACCACCTTCCTATTCATAAGTGAAACGGTGATTTACTTTCCCTTCATACTTTAACAGACTTAGGATTGATAGGCAAAAACTAGATATTTAAAGAAGAAGGTAAACGATTAATAGGATATTTTGGTCAATTTAAGTGAAAAGTCTTTAATAGATAGGGAAGCACGTAGAAGCCAAGCAATCAATAAAAAACGACTTTGTCTGAACGCACTTTTAAGAAATGTAGTGTACTTTAGAGGTAATTTTGTTCCTGGAATAACATATAAATTACTTTCAAGCCAGAGAAATAATCACACGGGCAAAGTCACAGGCACAGCTAGTAGATAAAATAACAACATTGAACAATCCAAATTTCGATCATTGAGTATCATTACTTTTATCGTTCTTTTACACCCCATCTCTAGTTTTACACCCCATCTCTAGTTTTTGCGCTAGTGTGTAACTAAACAATACTGTGACAATAGTAATTTGTTAATTGTGTGCTTATTTTTGTATTTGTGTGCAGCTTATATGTGCGTGTGCGTTTATAAAGATGCCTCAACTTTCTGCAAGAGTGTACGTGAGTACGTAAATGTGTGCTGTACATGTTTACCTCGCCTCCCTCGAAAACTGGCAGAAACATTTCAGTACTAGAATTTGCGCTTGGGAACTCCGGTTATAATTTCTCTGAGCCCTGTGGCCCAATTACAGAACTTGGTTACAATCGGATTATCACTTTTTTCATAGCAATTTCGACTCTATCGCAAGGCATTATTGGTTGCGATATTAAGAATTCGATAGAAGCCAAGTTATGTGGTCGGGCCGCAGATATTACGACGCCAATCGTCGTAATATTGGTCGCGTATTATTGGCTGTACATTATTTAGTCGCGTAATAATGACGTGTAATATAAGGGGGTGCATTCCGATTCACGATAATATCGCTGTGAGCGATCACAGTGCTAATTTGCGTTCCGATTCAGATATTGCGCTCACGGCAGTTGAGTGCTGCAGTTGATTTGGAACGCTCGTGAGCGTGATTACAAGATCACAACAACGTAACCTCAAAATTTGCTCAAAATACAAAGTATTACTCGTGGGCAAAGTAGCCTGTCTAAAAATTGGTCAATTGTCTGTAGTAATATTTGGAAAACTGTACGAAAATCACACACAACTGAATTCAAACAACAGTTTTCATTGTAAACAACCGTCAGTCAGTCACTTTGACAGTGGCGCTCACGGTGATATCGGTTTGGGGCATGGTCGGTGTAATCGCAAAATGGCGGATGTAATCCGTGACGTCACAAGGGATATCGTTGTTGCGCTCACGATGACTCGGTACGCGTTTTAGCGCGATAATATCGATTTTATCGATATTTGCGCGTCTCGGAATGCACCCAGGGACTCTGTCAACTCCACATGACTCTGGTAGAAATGTCACAATGACAATTTCAAATAAAAAAAAAAAAACTCAATATTGGAGTAAATTGATCGACAAAGGAAAAACATAATAGCTTCTGTATAAATTATATTTGTAGTAAGAAAACATATACGCGGATTAAGTTTTACAGTAAGTAGTAAATTTTGCAAGGAGTACCCAGGTATAGTGTCCTGCGCTGTGCAATTCAAAAACTAGGGTAAGGATAGGTACCTACCGAAGTATTAGTGTTGAATATAATATACTAGCTGCGCCTCGCGGTTTCACCTGCATGTCTGTTGATGATTATGAAAAGTATCATAAATGTTATTCCAAGACCTACGGCATCTTACATATTATCACATATACCAAATTTCATCAAAATCTGTTGAGCCCTTTCAGCGTGAAGACCGTAGGATAGACAAATTATTAAATGTTACCAATTCTATAAGTTGTTTATAAGCCACTATATCAAAATCTTCAAAGCCCTTTTATGGCCAACTAGAATTATTGAGATATAAGTACTACGTACTGGAGAAGCTGTTTCAAACAATAAAGTCTGGCGCATCAACGGAGGTAGCAAGCCTGGCGGTATTCTACAGATTGCACTATGGAGAGTGTGCACAAGAACTGCACAACCTGATTCCGCCATCACCTTTCCATCACCGTACGACTAGACGATCAGCAAAGCGCCACGCATTCATGGTTGAAATATCTCGCTCAAGAACGAAGTGTTACGCTTCTTCATTTATTATAAGAACTGCAAAGGAGTGGAATGCCCTGCCCTCATCAGTGTTTCCGGTAAATTAAAAAAAAAACGTCATGCAACTTGATGACAGCCAGGGCCTGCACGCAGTGGAGCTGCAACGCTAAAACATAAATTAAGTTGTCTAACCAAACTATTAAAACATGCATCACTAGATTGCTGTATGGATTGCAGAACAGTAAAGTTAACGAAAGTGTCAAGTTTGAATGAAGAAATCTAGTAAGTAGTACATATATATTGATGACTACTACAACCTTTGATTCCTCCAAAACAAATTTTTCTTTTTGTGCTTTGACTATTTCAGTCGCTTACAATTAGGTCTGCCTTGCATTCCAAAGTTATTTGCAAAAATTAGAGTATGAGATCACTTGCTTTGCGAATGTGGTCTAGATGAGGGTATACAACAGATCATTTTACTATTAATTGCTCTAGGCTAACAGATTACTATTTGATATGTTACCTCCTGAAATTCCCCAACCTACTAACTTCCCTCACCTTCTTTTACTCCTTTTGTAAATATATTAACTAAATTTATTGAAATTAATATATTTAAATTGTAATAATATACTGTCATTTAATTTATTCAAGCTCTGCCAGCAGGATCGTGGGTGTGGTATTTTATCTAGGTTAAAAGTACGCTATGTGCTATTCCAAGACCTAAAATACCAATATACCTATCACATTTGATCAAAAATTTCGTCAGCTCTCAAAAAGATTTTTAACGATTGCCCGGCTTCCACTCATCAGATTGAAATATAAAGTACACCAGATTTTAAGTCAATACCTAAGCTATCCATCAGTGCAAACCGCATTTCTGTTTGTCCAGTAGTTGTAGGTATGCGATGTGCGAACAAACATCCAGACAGACACGCATTTAAAAAAATGTTAAATTCTTGCTGTATTGGTCATTTTAAGTCATTGAGCTCTAAACTTATGCTTTCTTGTACAGGTCTGTGTTGCGTTGTGTTTCAGATAAAACGTGCAAGCTCAGAAGAAAAATTAATGGAAGTTTCCTTTCACCAATCATTTGAATATTCGCCACCTATCAACCTCCTTTGTGTAACTTCTGCTCTATCCACGCAACATTGGCAAAGTTGTAACAACCCCTCAGAAGCCATAAATAAAAGTTGAAGTTAAAACTAGAGCGACAGTACATAGAACATTTGCTGCAGCATAACCATATAGAAAGTATTATGTGTGATAACAAACTTGTGAGCACAAACAGTCCGAAGAAACAACTAAGGCATGCAACAGAAAAAGCATATGCATGCACTATGTGTGATTATAAATGTAGACACCCATGTAATTTAAAACAGCATATAAAAATACATAATGGCGAGAAATCCTATGAATGCACTATGTGTGGATATAAATCTAGACAAGCAAGTAATTTAAAACGTCATATAGGAACTCACACTGGAGAAAAACCCTTTGAATGCTCTATGTGTGATTATAAATGTGGACAAGCAGGTACTTTAAAACAACATATAAAAATACATAATGGCGAGAAACCCTATGAATGCACTATGTGTGGATATAAATCTAGACAAGCAAGTAATTTAAAACGGCATATAGGAACTCACACTGGAGAAAAACCCTTTGAATGCACTATGTGTGATTATAAATGTGGACAAGCAGGTACTTTAAAACAACATATAAAAATACACAATGGAGAGAAACCCTATGAATGCACTATGTGTGATTATAAATGTCGAGATTCAAATTCCTTAAAAAGACATATAAAAACTCATACTGGAGAGAAACCCTATGAATGCACTATATGTGATTATAAATGTGTACAAGCAGGTACTTTAAAACAACATATAAAATTACACACTGGAGAGAAACCCTATGAATGCACTATGTGTGATTATAAATGTGGAGATTCAAGTTCCTTAAAAAGACATATAAAAACTCATACTGGTGAGAAACCCTATGAATGCACTATGTGTGATTATAAATGTGGAGATTCAAGTTCCTTAAAAAGACATATAAAAACTCATACTGGAGAGAAACCTTATGAATGCACTATATGTGATTATAGTTGTGGAGATTCAAATTCTTTAAAAAGACATATCAAAACTCATATAGAAGAGAAACCTTATGAATGCACTATGTGTGATTATAATTGTGGAGATTCAAGTTCTTTAAAAAGACATATAAAAACTCATATAGGAGAGAAACCTTATGAATGCACTATGTGTGATTATAAATGTGGACGAGCAGATAGTATAAAACAACATATAATAATACACACTGGAGAGAAACCCTATGAATGCACTATGTGTGATTATAAATGTGGACGAGCAGATAGTTTAAAACAACATATAAAAATACACACTGGAGAGAAACCCTATGAATGCACAATGTGTCATTATAAAAGTGTACAAGCAGGTAATTTAAAACGACATATAAAAACACACACTGGAGAGAAACCCTATGAATGCACTATGTGTGACTATAAAAGTGTACAAGCAGGTACTTTAAAACAACATATAAAAATACACACTGGAGATAAACCCTATGAATGCACAATGTGTCATTATAAAAGTGTACAAGCAGGTAATTTAAAACGACATATAAAAACACACACTGGAGAGAAACCCTATGAATGCACTATGCACTATGTGTATTTGTAAAAGTTGACATTCAAAATATTTAAAAAAACATTTATAAACACACAGTGGTGAGAAACCATATGCATGCACTATATGTGATTATAAATGTAAACAAGCAAGAAATTTAAGACAACACTTACAAACACACTCTGGAGAGAAACCCTATGTATGCACTGTGTGTGATTATAAATGTGGAGATTCAAGTTCCTTAAAAAGACATAAAAACTCACACTGGAGAAAAACCCAGGAAAGCATTGTGTGATTATAAATGTGTAGATTCAAGTTCCTTAAAAAGACATATAAAAACTCATACTGGAGAGAAATCTTATGAATGCACTATATGTGATTAATTGATTATAGTTGTGGAGATTCAAGTTCTTTAAAAAGACATATAAAAACTCATATAGAAGAGAAACCTTATGAATGCACCATGTGTGATTATAATTGTGGAGATTCAAGTTCTTTAAAAAGAAATATAAAAACTCATATAGGAAAGAAACCTTATGAATGCACTATGTGTGATTATAAATGTGGACGAGCAGATAGTATAAAACAACATATAAAAATACACACTGGAGAGAAACCCTATGAATGCACTATGTGTGATTATAAATGTGGACAAGCAGATAGTTTAAAACAACACATAAAAATACATACTAGAGATAAACCCTATGAATGCACTATGTGTATTTATAAAAGTTGACATTCAAAATATTTAAAAAAACATTTAAAAACACACAGTGGTGAGAAACCATATGCATGCACTATATGTGATTATAAATGTAAACAAGCAAGAAATTTAAGACAACACTTACAAACACACACACTGGAGGGAAACCCTATGAATGCACTATGTGTGATTATAAAGTTAGATGTGTAAAATATTTAAAACAACATATAAAAACGCACACTGGTGGGAATCCATATAAATGCACTATGAGTAATTATGAATGTGGACAAGCAGGTACTTTGAAACGGCATATAAGGAAAGCACTCTGGAGAGAAACCCTATGTATGCACTGTGTGTGATTATAAATGTGGAGATGCAAGTTCTTTCGCCCGCGTGCCAGGTGGAGTAACGACTTGCGAAAAACGGCTGGCATGAACTGGATGAGAAGAGATGATGATATTGATGAAGTTATTTAAAAAAACCTATGAACACACACTGGAGAGAAACCTTATGAATGCACTATGTGTGATTATAAATGTGGATAAGCAGGTACTTTAAAACAACATATAAAAATACACACTGGAGAGAACCATATGTATGCATTATGTGTGATTATAAATGTAAAGATTGAAGTTCCTTAAAAAGACATAAAAATACACAGTGGAGAAAAACCCTATGAATGCACTAAATGTAATGTATAAATGTGGACCAGCAAGCTCTTTAACTAACCTTGCTCGCGCGCGAAAAAGCTACCACGCGCATAGTGCGCGTGTGCACGCATAGCAAGGTAGTGGATTAAAACATATAATGACAAACATTAGCTCTAATATTTGAAGAGTGAACCAATTAAGCATTAAAAAAAACGGACTAACCGCTACACTCGGAGACTGCCAGTCATACTAAATCGTTAACGGCCGGTTATTAGAAGCTCCTGTCTCGATACAAATATAGAATGCAACATTACTTACATAACATTCATATCATGCAATGTGGCTGTTACAATGTGAAGAGCAAGGTGATTGAGCGGCTTGCACCGTTTTCACATTTTAATTAATTTAAAGACTCGAAATAATTATCTGGTAATATCTATATGAATATTCAATACCTTTCATTACTTGCAATATTTATAAAAATCAGTTGGGTGTGATAATTAATATAAAAAAAAAACTGTTGTTCGGTGGGTTGGGAACAGTATGGATTCACTCGCACATTTCCTGCTGGTGCTAAAGGTGTCCCACGGACCCCACGGTGCTGGTGTACTGCACAAAAAACAAATGTTGTATGTAAATTGATAAAACAATCAACATGGTGAGTCGTCTATACTCCACTAAACTTGCTCTCAACTTGTAAGGAGACGGGCTCTACGGGACTGTACATTATGGGATTCTTTAAGTTATGTAATACTAGCTGCGCCCTTCAGCTTTGCTTGTTTCTTCTGGTACAACAAGTGAAAAATATAGACTATGTCTCCTCATAATGCACCACTATTTGTATTTGTACAATTAGTTAATGTATATGTGTCCCCGGTGGCCCGTTGAACTGATAAAATGTTAATTTCATAGTCTTCCTTTAAATAAGACAAAATGTTCCTTGTAGATCCTCATGACCCTGTCGATTGACTTAAAATTACAGGAAAAAGTTTTTGTCATTTTTGTCAGTACGATTCCAGGCTAAGGCAAGCAAGTTTTCGAAAATCTTTAATAACAGTTATTAATAATATTTAAATAAATGATTGTTTCTATTGAGTATAATTCACTTTCATCAATATTAAAGGTACTTTCCCTGAACCAACCGCTTATAAATTCCATCCTGAATATATATTTCTCATGCATACGTCATTTGAAATTTCATGAAAATCAGGTGAGCTGTTTCAAAGTTAACATCAAACTAACATACGTACAAACTACGATCGTCAAGTTGATTTTGAGTCCGCGCATGTGCCAATCATATTTTTTTGATGGAATAACTTTCATTTTATTAATGTAACTACAATATCTATACTCATGTAACTAATCCTAGAATGTAAGTATTAATTACTCGGGCATTTCAATTAGAGAATCTCTCCCCCCACAACATAATCACTCTGCTGTTTTCAAGTCATCTCCACTCATTTCTGTTTTTGGAACATTAACCTTAACTGCTCCGTAACAGGCAATCTGTCATTCGCTCCGTATTTAGCATCAGCAGTGCTATTACGCAGTGTCGATCATATCGGTTTCAAGCTGTCAAATTCCTAAAACTGCCTTGCGATAGAGTCGAAATGGCTATGAAAAAAGCGACAATCTGGTTGATACTAAGTTCTGCACTGCGATTACGTAATGTTGATCATGACGGTTTCAAGCCGTGAAATTCAATAATGCTTTGCGATAGAGTCGATTTTGCTATGAAAAAAGTGACATCTGATTGAAGCCAAGTTCTGTAATTGGGCCACTGTAATATAGCCACAGGTAATTCTGCCGCGTTCAGTTCAAGGTTTTTAAACGTGAACGGAGCCCAAGGCCCTTGTGCGGAAAGTTCTCTGTCAACACCAATAATAAAAATGCGAATTTATTTCTGCCTCTCTGTTTGATTACCTGCTTTGTAATTATTGCTTTAAAGCATTTGTAGCCCATAAGTATTATTTTCTCATAGTATTTATTACTGGTGAGTAGTCATTATAACCGCTCGATTGATTCTATGTGCTACAGTCACTTTTTTTGTTTTCATTGATCATCGCAACTAACGCTACAGTCACATTTTTTGTTTTCATCGATCATCGGACCACTCGATAGCGACGTAAATTTTGCCACTCGATTTTGAACATTATTGACCTCAATAATCATTCAAATCTAAGCGTGTTTATATAATTATTTTGCTTCGCACCCACCCACAACATAAACACTTGAAATATGTGCCGTACCTATTTAGCTCCATAAATCACCAGTTTGTTTATTTAAGCGCTCAATGAAGTGGTCATAAAAACTGTTTGTTTACGCAAAGTCGGCACAGCCAGATGTGTCGCGTAGACCTTCTTTTTTTTGTGGGTTGACAATCATATACCTGTGATCTCGGCTGTTACCCAATAAATCCCCAGTTTGCAGCCAGATGTGTCGCGTCGACCTTCTTTTTTTTGTGGGTTGACCGTCAAGTACATGTAGTCTCAACGCATATACAATCAATTACCAGTTTGAGGTTAGATGTGTCGCGTCGGCCATTTTTATTTTGGGTTATCAGTTTGGTCCTGCGGTCTTCAGCGCGTGGACAACCGAGCGGATAGTATCCCAGAAAAGGTGCTTAGATATGAAGTACGAATTAATTTAACGCCATCTAGCATTGTAAAGCGAAATTATAATATACAACTAGTTATGAATTAGTTCTCTGCACTGGAAGATGTCCGCTTTCATCAATATAAAATACTAGATTTCGGCCGCGACTCAGTTTATCGTGAAAAAAAGCATTCTGTGTTCTTCTAGGATATAGGCTTGTTATTATTTCGTATCTATGGCAACCGTTTCTTACAGCGAGTAATCGTCATTTTCCAGTTTTCCCGGGGAAACTTTTCCGGGATAAAAAGTATTCTATGTTTTAATCTAGGGTATAAGCTGTCTCCATTCTAAATTTCATCAAAATCCGTCCAGCCGTTATTGCTGGAAAGCTCCCCAAACAAATAAACAGACAACGTTTCACTTTTATATATTGGTATGGATATTCATATCATCACAGGAACACCTCATGTGTGTTCTTTCGACTGTTCCTGTGATGATATGTTTACAAATTATTTCCAAACTAGGTACCTTCTTTCACAATACGTAAGCTATTAATTAGCCAAATTTTGACATCAATAATATCATCTCTATCTATTAGTTTCGTACTAGTACCTGTTCTGGGCCCCAATTCTACTAAAACAATTGTAATGACAATTTTCGCTTTTACCTCTTAAAAGTAATGCGAAAATTGTTGATAATTGTCATTACAATTTTTTTAGTAGAATTGGGGCCCTGATATTAGGTTAGATTTTTGAGACAGTTCTGATATTAGGTTAGATTGTTGAGACAGTTCTGATATTAGGTTAGATTGTTGAGACAGTTCTGATATTAGGTTAGATTGTTGAGACAGTTCTGATATTAGGTTAGATTGTTGAGACAGTTCTGATATTAGGTTAGATTGTTGAGACAGTTCTGATATTAGGTTAGATTGTTGAGACAGTTCTGATATTAGGTTAGATTGTTGAGACAGTTCTGATATTAGGTTAGATTGTTGAGATAGTTCTGATATTAGGTTAGATTGTTGAGACAGTTCTGATATTAGGTTAGATTGTTGAGACAGTTTTGATATTAGGTTAGATTGTTGAGACAGTTCTGATATTAGGTTAAATTGTTGAGACAGTTCTGATATTAGGTTAGATTGTTGAGACAGTTCTGATATTAGGTTAGATTGTTTGAGACAGTTGCTGATGTCGATCGGGTAGTTCTAGTTCTAGCTGGATCCAAAAAGGCTGAACTAATTTCACTAGTGGTGTAACTCGTAATGATTGGTGAGCTACTTTCATGTGCGTTCTTTCCACTTGAACCCCCCCTTTGGAAGCCCTGAGGGGTCCATGGACACTCACTATTACACTTGGTCCCCCAACAAGGGGGTTCAAGAATACAAGGGGGTTTGTGGTGAAAATATCGATGGTTTCCGTACCGGGCACATACAAAAAAAAACAAAGTTTCCGCGGGAAAACTGGAAATGGTTGATTACTCACTGTAAGGAACGGTTGCCATCACAGAATGGTCTGTGGTTGCCATGGAAACGAAACAACAAATCTGTCAAAAACATCAATAGCATTGGTGCTATACCTACTTTTGCATTAGTTTCACAAAAGGAGACGGTTATATGTTCGGCTGTACGTGTATATATATATTTTTTTTTTTTTTTTTTTTTTTTTAATGTATTTCGGTCCATATCTCCGTCAATTGCGGACCGATTTTAAAAATTCTTTTTGATTTGAAAGGATATACTCTCCAGGTGGTCCCATATAAGTTGTATCAAAATTGGTTCAGCAGTTTCTCTAGAATAATTAGTTTTGTTGAGTAAATCCATTCGATTTTGTGTTTATATTGCCTTTAAATAAATAAATAAATATATTCGGGACATTTCCACACCAATTACCTAGCCCCAAACTAGGATACCCTGTACTATGGGCACTGGATAACGGAAAACATACATAGATAAGATTATTACATCCATGACTCGGAAACAAACATTTATGCTCATCACACAAATGATTGCACCTTGCAGGATTCGAACCCGCGACCGTTCGATTTCGTACCTAGGATCTCTAGCCACTAGACCAACCGGTCGTCCTTTATTTTGTGTTTATCTCTAAGATTTCTTAACCGATTTAGATGGTTGGTTTTTTTATTCAAAAGGGTAATCTTTGTGTGTAGTCCCACATAAACTTCATCAAAATTGGTTCAGTAGTTTTATTAGAAAAACATTTTGTTTTCTAGTTTATGTTCTCTAGTATCTTAGGATTTCTGATTCTGAACGAATTAGATGATTCTTTTACTTGAGTAAGAAGACCTGTAGTGTGGTACTGTATAAATTTCATCAAAATTGGTTTAGTAGCTTTAAACAAGCTTTCATTTAATTCACTGTGTTATAATGTTTAGGACTGGATTACAAGTCAATTTTGAACAATTTAAGGACGTCCAAAGATGCTGAAGTTTTGCACCTGGGTGTAGTTCTGATGACAATTAAAAAACTACAGTAGTAGTAGTCAAAGGAACTACACAATCGGATGACGGAATCCCTTCGAGTTTGGGCTCATTTGGTTTGTCTTGATGAGATCATGTCTGGTTTTATGTGGCAGTATCAAGGGTCTGATGATGGAGCCGGAAGGTAGTCACAGGAACTCGACAACAAAATGATGGAACCCCTTCGAGTTTGGACTCATTTGGTTTGTCTTGATGAGATCATGTCTGGGTTTATGTGGCAGTATCAAGGGTCTGATGATGGAGCCGGAAGGTAGTCACAGGAACTCGACAACAAAATGATGGAACCCCTTCGAGTTTGGGCTCATTTGGTTTGTCTTGATGAGATCATGTCTGGTTTTATGTGGCAGTATCAAGGGTCTGATGATGGAGCCGGAAGGTAGTCACAGGAACTCGACAACAAAATGATGGAACCCCTTCGAGTTTGGGCTCATTTGGTTTGTCTTGATGAGATCATGTCTGGTTTTATGTGGCAGTATCAAGGGTCTGATGATGGAGCCGGAAGGTAGTCACAGGAACTCGACAACAAAATGATGGAACCCTTTCGAGTTTGGGCTCATTTGGTTTGTCTTGATGAGATCATGTCTGGTTTTATGTGGCAGTATCAAGGGTCTGATGATGGAGCCGGAAGGTAGTCACAGGAACTCGACAACAAAATGATGGAACCCCTTCGAGTTTGGGCTCATTTGGTTTGTCTTGATGAGATCATGTCTGGTTTTATGTGGCAGTATCAAGGGTCTGATGATGGAGCCGGAAGGTAGTCACAGGAACTCGACAACAAAATGATGGAACCCCTTCGAGTTTGGGCTCATTTGGTTTGTCTTGATGAGATCATGTCTGGTTTTATGTGGCAGTATCAAGGGTCTGATGATGGAGCCGGAAGGTAGTCACAGGAACTCGACAACAAAATGATGGAACCCCTTCAAGTTTGGACTCATTTGGTTTGTCTTAGTGAGTTATCTGGTTTTATGTGGTATCCAGGGTCTGATGATGGAGCCGGAAGGAAATCACAGGAAATCAACAACAAAATGATAGAACCCCCTTCGTGTTTGGGCTCATTTGTGAACAAGTATAGACCATGCGTATTAATAATTTTGGCAACAGTTGGTCTGGGCTCCCAAGATACAGGCGTTGCCTAGTTTGGGGCCCGCAGTCAACACAACTTGTCTACCTACATAATACCTAACTGTACTAAAATGTGATCAATATTTTAATTTACTGTTTCAATTTATTTTGTTATATTTATGTATTTTGATAGTTTAATTTTTAATTTGATTTAGTTTTTTTTTTATATCACAATCTGTAGATGTAATGGTTTTCTGTGCAATTTTTTTTTTCTATGCAATAAATGATTATCTTATCTTATCATTTGGTTTGTCTTGATGAATACTCTGGTGTTAGTGATATTCAGGGTCTGATGATGGAGCCGCAAGGTAGTCACAGGAACTCAGCACCAAAATGATGTAACCCCTTCGAGTTTGGGCTCATTTGGTTTGTCTTGATGAGTTCTCTGGTGTTATGAGGTTTTCAGGGTCTGATGATGGAGCCGCAAGGTAGTCACAGGAACTCAACACCAAAATGATGTAACCCCTTCGAGTTTGGGCTCATTTGGTTTGTCTTGATGAGTTCTCTGGTGTTATGAGGTTTTCAGGGTCTGATGATGGAGCCGCAAGGTAGTCACAGGAACTCAACACCAAAATGATGTAACCCCTTCGAGTTTGGGCTCATTTGGTTTGTCTTGATGAGTTCTCTGGTGTTATGAGGTTTTCAGGGTCTGATGATGGAGCCCGAAGGTAGTCACAGGAACGCAACAACAAAATGATGGAAAATGGTCAATACTAATTCAGTTGTTAAATATGTAGGTTTTATTCATCTTTGGTTTTAATTTACCAACGCTTTGAGTCTAAAGTGAGTGAGTGTCTACTTTTTTTTCTTTGGCATACATTCTTTCCGATGTTTGCTTAGGTCACTAAAAATCAAAAAATAAAATATTTTTCCAAAAAAATTAATACGACTTCATAATAATTGTAGGCGATGGTTCGCAAGGTCTACACGATGTGCCCTATTTCATAAAGCGACAAATCATAATAAAACTACAAATGTCAGTCGAATACGCAAAACCTGCGTTTCATATAACAAACAATCACGACAGGACTGATGATTGTCAGTCATATTGCATTTCACAATGCCAGTCATAGTAGTGTGATGGGTAAAGCTTCGGCTGTCACAATTGTCACGACAATTCTACAAATCGTGGTAATTTTAAAGTGACTGCCGTTTCATAAAACGTTTTTCTATTGACATTTGTTAGACAATTGTCGGTTGTCTGTCACTACTGTTGTTGTATGAAACACATTTAGTAATATTTTGACAATTCATTGAATGAATTGTCGGGTTTTTATGAAACGCATTTCGGTAGTTTGACTGAATTTTGTCGATTGACATTTGTCAGTCTACTATAGTTTTATGAAATAGGGCCCTGGAGACTTCGGTTCCTAGCTCCTAGTAGTTCAGGTTCCTGGTTCGATGTGGACTGTAGTTCAATTAAATACTGTTGCTTGTTCAAGTTCCGTTGACTGAATGGTCGGATCCAATCACTTTGACTACTTCAGTTCGACTACGTTTATTTATGAAACTTATTCTCTATATATACATTTTTACGGTCTTACAACTAGTGCGGTATACACGCCGCAGTTAAAAGGGGCGTGGCCTATTCTCTCATGCTTTCTGTGTTCATGCTGTCGCGGGCAGGCTCGGCGTCCACAACATCTCTCTCCCCGGCGCAGCTCGCGTAGCTTCTTCTTTTAGCAGGATGGCGAGTTTGCTGGTAGGGCGTCGGAAGGTACCGCTCTTAGTATTCACGTCGGCGACTCGAACGCCGCCATCTGGGCCGGGATAGGTGCGCTCAACAATCCCGATTGGCCAGACGTTGGGCAGCGTGTGGTCGACCACGACCACGATGTCGCCGGCTTGCAGTTGTCGTCGGCGGTCAGCTGGCTCCCCCCGTGGTACAAGCGTGGGGACGTATTCCCGCAGCCAGCGCTTCCAGAAATGGTCAGCGAACGCTTGGCTTGCTCGCCAAGTTCGTCGGTCAGCTTCATCGCAGGGGCCTGTGGTAGGTAGGCCGATCGATGACCCCAGCAGGAAATGGTTCGGTGTGAGCGCTTCTGGGTCGAGTGTACTCACGCTGACGTAGGTGAGGCGCCGAACATTGATAAAATGTTCGGCCTCGGTCAGGAGAGTCTGCAGGACCTCCTCGGATGGCACCTTTTCTCGCATCGTCATGTGCAGAGCGGTCTTCACGGAGTGTACTTGCTGCTCCCTCACTCCGCCCGGCTCGGGTGGCCAACGCTCGCTTTGTTCATCCCACTCGCTCGTGTGTATCTTTATGTTCGTCCTGCTAACTCGTGTGCTGGACCAAAATTATATAAAAGCAATCCTTATAATAAAGTTTACGCAATGTAAAATTAGTGGCTCTGAGAGCTGTAGACTACGCGAGCACAAACTTTTTGCCAACTATCTAGCGATGCACAGTAGTTAACTTATTGTTCAACTAACATTAACTAGTGGCTCTGTGAGCTGTAGACCTCGCACGTACAAACTTTTTTGCAAAAAATCTAGCGGTGCACAGTAGCGCCATCTAGTTACCTTATTGTAAAACTATCATTAATAACCAAGGTGCTCCATCAATCCCTACCTAGTAGGTGAAGGGCTGATTCAACTGGTAGAAACCTAAAAGTGAACAATTTTCTGCATTTTGAGGAGCTATTCTGCTCATCACGCCGAGTATTCTCATCAGATCTTCACCAAATTTTATGAGACCAACTTTAAATGACTCGCATTCAAGTAAAAAAAACTATGAAATCGGATCTAATAAGGCGGATCATTAGCTGACTTATGATCATTCAACTCAATTCGCGTTTCAGTACCGGCGGGGTCTAGCTGAAAACCAGTGTCTAGAGACTAGTGCACATTTTTGTGTCTGAACCGTTCTTTCTTTAATAGGATCAATGGTCTGAACTAGAGACTAGAGCACATTCTTGTGTCTGAACCAAATTTTTTTAATAGGATTAATGGTCTTAACTAGAGACTAGAGCACATTCTTGTGTCTGAACCATTCTTTCTTTAATAGGATCAATGGTCTGAACCCATAAATATATACGTCTATGCTTAATAGGCTCAAAATTTTAGGTAAAATTTGTGTTAGTTTAAAAACACAAGGTAGAAATTGATTACAACTAGCCTGATTTTGAAAATTGATTCAAAGCTAAACTAATTCCGAGTTAAATAGGCTACGCGATTGATCCGCGGGGAACAGCTAGTATTGTATAATTTTGGAACCCGTTCTGAATATATTATATATACTAGTTTTCCCACCCGCGACTTCGTACGCGCACTACTGTTTATCGCGAAAAAATAACAGTTTAAAAAAACTAAAAAACATCCTTTATATAGAAAACCAAACTAAAAAATACAAAATAAATTTTAATAGTGTAAATAAGAAAAAATGTTTTATTTCAAAAAAATCGTGGGGTGCATGGGTCAATAGTTATAAATATTTCATTGACAGATATGAGAAGAAGGATTATCATTTCGATAATATCTTAAAAAGCACCCCACACTTTTTTTTAAATAAATCATTTTTTTCTTATTTACACTATTAAAAATTATTTTCTATTTGTTAGTTTGGTTTTCTATATAAAGCGTGTTTTTTTAGTTTTTATACGCTTTATATTACCTTCACTTGTATGTTATTAAATTAAAACTATTATTTATTTTCTGCTATTTAGTTTTTTGTTTTTTTTTCGAATTATTGCATTGTCATCGGTCTTTGACAGGTGTGCAAAATTTGAATGAAATCTGACCGTTTAAAGTGGGTCAAAATAGCGTCCAAAGGAGTCGGTTACAAACATACAAGTGAAGCTAATATAAAGCGTATAAAAAGCATCCTATTTTCTTCTAGGATATTAAAAACCAATGCAAAAGTAGGTATAGCACCAATGCTATTGATCAACATATTTGGTCTGAGATACAAACATACATGAATCCTTAAAACATTACACTCCTTTTTTGGGCAGTCGTGTAAAAAGAAGAAAAATAGCGTGTTTATTTGGAGGAAAAAAATGCAGGAGCTAAGTTTTTATGGTGAAAGTAGTTTTTTGAATTATTGAACTAATAATTATGTGAAATATCGAGTTTTTTTTTGTATGTGCCTGGACGGTACGGAAACCATCGATATTTTCACCACACATGAAAGTAGCTCATCAATCATTACGAGTTACACCACTAGTGAAATTAGTTCAGCCTCTTTGGATCCAGAACCGCAGCCCGATTCCATAACTTGGCTTCAATCGAATTCTCAGTATTGCAGCCACTAATGCCTTGCGATAGAGTCGAATTTGCTATGAAAAAAATGATAATCCGATTGTAGCCAAGTTATGGAATTGGGCCACTGGTGTTTCTTCGCTTAAATTAGCTAGAACTACCCGATCGACATCAGCAACTGTCTCAACTGGTCTCAACAAACTAACTTAGTATCAGAACAGGTACTAATACGGTACTAATAGATAGAGATGATATTCTTTTTGTCAAAATTAGGCTAATTAATAGCTTACGTATTGTGAAAGAAGGTACCTAGTGTGGAATTAATTTGTATTTGCATCCAAGTGTTTTTCTGAGCGCGGCGAAATGCGAGGGCCATTTAGTTAGGCATTATGGCAACAACTAAGGCATGCAAAAGTGTAAACCGATGCATTCGCTAAGTATGATTAAAATAGAATAGTGTAGCGCGAGAACCGCGTAATTTATCTTACTTTTAACATTCATAATCATTATCATCAGCCAGCATCAGTCCACTGCTGGATAGGCCTCTCCCAAAGCACGCCACTGAGGCCGATCTTCGGCTCTTCTTTTCCAACAGCCGCCAGCCATCTTGCGTATGTCATCGCTCCACCTAGCCGGAGGGCGTCCCACACTACGTTTGCCGAGTCGCGGTCTCCACTCAAGAACACGTCTACCCCAACGGTTATTGGTCCTTCAGCAAATATGACCAGCCCACTGCCACTTCAGTTCAGCTTGCTAATCTTTTGGGCTATGTCGATAACTTTGGTTCTCTGTCAGATAACCTCGTTCCGGATTCAGTCTCTCAAAGAAACTCCGAGCATAGCACTTTCCATAGCACGCTGAGTGACTTTGAATTGATGAACTAGTCGTACTTTAGTCACGGTACGACGAGTACGAGTTGACAATAATAAACCAGTCATTTCTTCTAAAAAAAAACGCTAGTAAGCTAGCGCAACTCAAAATCAAATCAAATCAAAAGCAGCAATAAGGCAGCAACGATCTTGATTCTTATTGACCATAGACAACTGTATTACTCACGTACTTATTGTCATTGTTTGAAGATTATTTTAACAGCACTTTTTTGAGTTTTTAGTTTTGACTCATGACATTCTGAGAAACATTTATCTATCTGGCAGCACTGAATTTGTTATTATTTCGTTTCCACGGTAACATTGTTCCCTCAGTTACAGCGTTTAATTGATATTTTTGCAAATGTTTGAACCTTGGGTCACTTTATTGCAATTTTCATACGGATCTCAATTTATTGAAAAATAATATACTGCACATGTTACTCGATGATAAACTAGCTTTCCACAGGTGAAATATTTTTTAAATCGGTTTAGAATTTTTTGAGTTTATCAATTACAAACAAAAATACAAAATCACAAACCTTTCTTCTACATTATCTTATTGTAGAAAAGCAAGTCATTTAAAAAAAAACATAAAACACACTGGTGAGAGCACTATCGGTGCAATATGTGTGATTCTAGATGTGGACTAGCAAGTACTTTGAAACAGCATATTAAAGCGCAGAGTGGTGAGAAACCCTATGAATGCGCTATATGTGATTATAAATGTGGACAAGCAGGTACTTTAAAAAAGCATATAAAAACGCACACTGGTGAGAAACCCTATGAATGTACTATGTGTGATTATAAATGTGTACAAGCAGGTACTTTGAAACAGCATATAAAAATGCACACTGGTGAAAAACCCTATGAATGCACTATGTGTGATTATAAATGTGTACAAGCAGGTACTTTGAAACAGCATATAAAAATGCACACTGGTGAGAAACCCTATGAATGTACTATGTGTGATTATAAATGTGTACAAGCAGGTACTTTGAAACAGCATATAAAAATGCACACTGGTGAAAAACCCTATGAATGCATTATGTGTGATTTTAAGTGTGGACGAGCAGGTAATTTGAAACAGCATGTTAAAACGCACACTGGTGAGAAACCCTATGAATGCACTATGTGTGATTATAAATGTGGACAAGCAGGTACTTTGAAACAGCATATAAAAACGCACACTGGTGAGAAACCCTATGAATGCACTGTGTGTGATTATAAATGTGGACGAGCAGGTTCTTTGAAACAGCATATAAAATCGCACACTGGTGAGAAACCCTATGAATGCACTATGTGTGATTATAAATGTGGACGAGCAGATACTATGAAACAGCATATAAAAACGCACACTGGTGAGAATCCATATGCATGCACTATGTGTAATTATGAATGTAGAACAGCAAGTACTTTAAAACTGCATATAAGGAAGCACACTGGAGAGAAACCCTATGTATGTACTGTGTGTGATTATAAAAGTGTACAATCAGGCCATTTAAAAGAGCATATCAGGACACACACTGGAGAGAAACCATATGCATGCAATTTGTGTGATTATAAAGGTAGACAAGCAAGTACTTTGAAACGGCATATACGAAAGCACACTGGAGAGAAACCCTACGTATGTACTATGTGTGATTATAAATATAGTGATTCAAATTCCTTAAAAAAACATATAAAAACACACACTGTAGAGAAACCCTATGGATGCACTATGTGTGATTATAAATTTGGTTATGCAAGTCATTTAAGACAACATTTACAAATACATGAAAAAATTATGATTTTTCATAAATACAGTTGGAACAAATAATTATTCTAATGATTGACAGGTTATATGTGCTGATAGGAGATAACATTGGTAATGATATTTATGAAATATATAATTTCCATAAATTGATAATTTTATTTAATTTATATACTTAGATTGTGTTTCACTTATTAATATAAGTCCTAACCTTATTTACTAAACCAAAAAATGTACTAACTTGAAAAATGTACTAAAGTGAAAACCTATAGAGGCCTTGCAATTAATAACAAAAAAAAAACGCGGTTTGATTATGGAGACAGTTCCGTTGGGTGTTGTAATTTAAATAAAAACAAAAAAGCCTTCTCGGGACGCCTGGCAGATGTGTAAACATAATAAGTCTTGCAACGTTTTGCGGCGCGCGCTCTCATGGTCAAATGTGAACAGCAACTCTTCATCTGCAGGGCAATTACCTATCTTGTTGCAAACAGATTTTCATCATCACGTTCACTTAATGCGTTGCTTTACCCTGCGTTCGAGATGATGATGTGGCGTTGCGGGCAGTGTCGAAATATACATTTTTAACAAGCCGTTCTCTTTGAACATTTTTCACACTTGTAATTTTTGTAACTTTTGACACTACCGATCCTTTCCAAACTGAATGAAAAACGACCCTATCGTTGACAGAATAAAGTCAATTTTCCTATGTCAACATGTCACCGCAACTTGCAAAACGAACGGTGATCGAAAACAGTAACCCTAGTACAAGTTTTTATAGTTTTTGAAAACGAAATGTAGTTTCGCCCAGTTCCATACATTTACTGTCTCTTGCGGAAACTTGTAGGAACTAAAATTGGTAGGACGGTTTACACCCAAAACTGTTAAACGCCCACTACTCGCAAAGTTGATCGAAGTTAAGCGAACACGAGAGTGTAGACGGGCACTTCGGTTCGCTTTGTGCAACCTTGGCTCGCCTCGGACGACTTCCGATTGTGTCGGTATTTGCGCCCGAGTCAAAGGACTCGAAGCGTCCCGAAGTTCTATAACGAAGCGTCTCACTACACTACTCGGCCTACTTCGAAAAAATCAAGTAATAAAAAAATGTTAAAGGTAATGTTAAAATGTTTTGTGCCTTGTTTATTCTAATAACATAGTTCTGTTCCAGTGCATTGCAATCATCCACCATTATTAAATATTTTTTTCTTGTGGTATATACGTAGATATAATACCTACGCGAGAAAAGAACATTGCAAAAGCAGCTGCCATTCGAACATTATCCATGATGCATAACGTGCAGACGCCGCCGGGCGACTGAGCACCTCGCGAAGTTGGACGAGTGTGTAGTCACGAACTTCGAACTTCAGTCAACTTCGAACCGTACTTTGTCGAAGCAACTTCGCGAGCAGTGTAGTGCAGGTTTTAGTTTACCGAGCTCACGAAACTTTTTTCCGTTTTCTTAATGTGCAAACCCGTACTAGGCGTAGAACGCTAATTTCGCCCACAAATGGCCAAAGGGAACGCCAACTGTGATCATATTTAGCGTTTTTAACAGTTATTTAATATAGATATACTATCAAATGGGTATGATTATGATGAAAGAGGTGTGACATGGTCAAGGGTTTATAAAAATCGGATTTTTGTTCGCCAAAGGCAACCAAACAGCCGTAACAGTTTATTAAAAATCGTCTATTTGGTCGCCGAAGGTTAGCAGCCGTAAGTGAACTTCGGGGCTTGCCGGCTGCTGCCGCGGCACGCTCGCGCTGTGTGTAGTCATGTTCACACCTAACCTACCCTAGTTTTGGCGGCCATACATAACATCTTCAATCTTTCTGACGAAAGCAGCGGAAAAAAAACACTGTGTACTAATTTTTTGTTTTATTTACGGCGACCAAATTGATTTTTAATAAACATAAAACTGAAAAAAGAGTTAAAAAAGCTAAGTGCTATTTCGTAAGCTCGCTACGCTTCGCTTCCGCCTTCATCTTCTAACCTATCATGATGACCAAGTCGGATCACCACTGAATCGCGAGCAAACTACGTTTTTTTTTTAAATTTAGATCGATCTATGATCTTCTCGGATGCCTTTTATATTCTACAGTCAAAAATTTAATTACAGGCAGACTAAAAGGAATAAAAGGAAAAGATAAGAAAAAAATTGCAAAAAATATATATTATAAAAAACATATCACAGAGGGGGGAGGGGGGGAGATCTAGCCGCCGCCGCCGCCCCCCCCCCACTCTCAGGGGGAGTTCTACTCCTTCCCCCCCTTCCTACCCGTAAAATCGTGGGCCAAGCTTATACAGTTGAGCCAAAATAACTTTTTTCCCGTGTTGTTCGGTGGGTTGGGAATAGTACGGATTCACTCGCACATTTCCTGCTGGTGCTGAAGGTGTCCCACGGACCCCACGGTGCTGGTGTACCGCACACAAAACTCATGTTATACATAAACTGGTCATGATAAAACAAACGACACGGTGAGTAGACTATCTATTCCACCTGCGCCCAGCTTGTAACGACGCGGACTCTATGGGACTGTACATTATGGGATTCTTTAAGTTATGTAATACTAGCTGCGCCCTTCAGCTTTGCCGGTTTCTTCTGGTCCAAAAAGTTAAAAATATAGCCTGTGTCCTTACTCATGATCCACCACTATTTCCTTGAGAGTTTTCATGAAGATTGGTTCAGCTATTAAATTGTAAAAAGTTGGGCATTCCTACAATTTCCATATTTGTACAATTAACAAACAGGCAGTTATTTTCGCAGGCTTATACCCAGCACTGGGTGGGAACAAGCCGACGTTGACGATGATTTGTTTCAAACCCAGGGGTTGAAGTGTATTCCCTTGCATTCCCCTCCCGGCACCCATGTAATTTATACTTATATTCTAGGATAAGTTACATTTGTATATATTGTAGATTAGTAAAAGGTTGACCAACAGAAAGTTTTATCTTTTTTTTTATGCTTGGCTCAAGCCAGGTCTCCATATCCGGTACTTACCCGTGGTACTACCAGTTGTGCCTTGGGGAACTGCTGTTCCCTTAAGCACTACCTGTTGTGCCAAAGGGAAATATAATTATATTATCCCAATAAAATAACCAACCGATGCCAATAGTGCCTTGGGGAAATGCTGTTCCCTTAAGCACTACCTGTTGTGCCAAAGGGAAATATATATTATGCCAATGACACAACCAACCGATGCTATTAGTGCCTTGGGGAAATGCTGTTCCCTTAAGCACTACCTGTTGTGCCAAAGGGAAATATATATTATGCCAATGACACAACCAACCGATGCTATTAGTGCCTTGGGGAAATGCTGTTCCCTTAAGCACTACCTGTTGTGCCAAAGGGAAATATATATTATGCCAATGACACAACCAACCGATGCTATTAGTGCCTTGGGGAAATGCTGTTCCCTTAAGCACTACCTGTTGTGCCAAAGGGAAATATATATTATCCCAATGACACAACCAACCGAAGCCGTTTAAAAAACAAGACAATAAAGGGAACAAACTCAAACTCTGTTAAGAATTCTACTACTAGCTGCGCCCGCGGTTTTACCAACTCGAACAATGTTTTTTGATCTAAAGTTTATTTTCTCTTTGAACAAATCAAGTTAGGACTATCCAGTTTGACCACGAGGAAAAATCCTGTTTTTCTAAAACACCAAAGTCCTCTAGCATGCGCCTCATAAGAATTACTTTTCTTTCCAATACAAAGTTATATCACAATTGAAGGGGTGACATCAATTAGGATTTTTAATAAACTTAAAACTGATACAATTCATAAACTAAGCGATTCCGCGGGGGAGGGGTACCAGGGGGTAGCCCTCCACCTCCAACCCCCACCTTTATTAATAGCATCAGAAGTAAATTTGTAAGTAAGGACGGAAAAGAAGAAAATGCAGTATCGTAAATGAGATATCGTGAAAACAATGGGCGGAGCCGCAGGGCAGAGCAGGTACAAATTAAATGCACTTATGTTTTAGACCTTGATGTCATATTTTATTGGTTTATCTATACTACTACGTACTTACATCTTTTTAAAAAGTAATTAAGGTGGACGGTCCACGACTTAAATTTCACTAGATGGCGCTAAATGACAATATGTACATAATTATTTTTTGGCTTATAATTGCAATCAGTTCCGATTTAAAAATTTATTGGCGGCTATATTACCGTGTAATGATTATATTTAATCTTAAGTTTCAATTGTAAATCTAATATTTTAACTATATTCGTTCCTTATAAATGTGGGTTCAGATCTTGAGTCAAGTCTTGAACCCAATTTTTTAGGGAACGAATACGGTTAAAATATTAGTTTGACAATGAAAACTATAGATCAAACATTAACATCGTATAGTGTTTTAACCGCGAATAAAGTTAAATCTAACCTGACTGCAATTAAAGGCCCAAAGAAATAAATTAAGCTAATACTGCCATCAGCGCCATCTAGTGAAATTCATGTCATGGACCATCCACCTTAAGAACAGGGAGATAGCAATTAAAAACAAGTAATCACAAAATATGTCAAATATCAATTAATATATTACCTATCTAGGTTTTAAATTCAGCATAACTTAAATTTATTGTTAGACTAGCTGTGCCCACGTGGTTATTTTTCTGGGATATAAGGATCCTCTGTTATTCCAGAACCAAAGGATCATTTTCGTTAGATCCACTGCTAAGATTCATAATGGATCTATCGAGATTTTATCGTCTCATAGGATCCGGTCAGAAATATATATATGTAAAATGGATCTATGGAGAATATGTTTTCTCATTAGATCTGCTTTTACAAAGTATTAATATAATATTGATCTACTGAGAGTTTTTCATCTTGATAGTTCCTTTTTTTCCAATCATCAAGTTAAAGTGGATCTATTGAGTGGATTTTAACTATTATTTCTGAGTAGATATATTGTTTATTCATATATTTTGGAATAAAGGGCAGTTTCAGTTAAAACCGGATAGTTTCTAATAAGTCCGGGTATTTTCGGATATATTAGGAATAATACAATTAGTTAATATTAAAATTTATTATTGTACTAAATTTTCGATTTATAGTTTTGAAAATATTAAGGGCTTCAAATTTTGAGTTAAAGTGAGATCCCAATCCGGCCCCCTAGCCTCATAGTTATATGATATTTTTACGTCGAAAGAAAATCATGTTTCATTTCCAAATGAATTCGTTATGATTATAAAATATACAGATACATCATGCACCTGACCAATGGATCTAATGAGAAAGAAAAGTCTCAATAGATCCATATATTAAAATGGGTTCTAAAGAGAAAAATATCTCAATAGATCCAGTACGGATCTAACGAGAATGATCCAACCAAAAGTACCAATTTCAAACTTCATTCAGCCATTAAATGGTATTTTTATCGATTGCTCGACTTCTATTCAACTGATTGAGGTACCAAGTACACCAGTTTTTAAGTCAAACTCAGTCAAACTGTTCAACAGTGAAAACCACATCACAATCGGTCCAGTAACTTTTACAAAATAGGATCCTTTTAACTTAGAACAATGACCACGCGGGCATAGCTAGTAGTACAGGACTAAATATTTTGACTTAAATTTTTGTTAAGCTTACAGTCTAAGTTTTATCTCTCATAAAAATTGTAATATTTGTCTTGTAATGCTTAAACTAGAGTTAACTACAGTCCATAGCATAAAACTAAATATATAATCCAGACTTATATACTATAAAATATAATGCTTTTTTAAATCATAACAAATAATTATCAAATTATTATATGCAAAAAAAAAACAACGTAGGTAGCAGAAATGAACAACATCTCACATAGCTAAGCACCAACTTTAAAAGTAAATGAACAATCTTCAAACGGATTTACTCCAAAAACCAATATTGATTAAACTTATATAGGACCACACTGGAGGTAAAAGAAATTAAAAAAAAAACTGCCGAATTAAAAACCTCTCTTCTTACGAGGTTGATTATTAAACGCATTGAAATTGGTTCGTTAATTTGCGAGCTCCGATGCCACAGACTTACAAAGGCCTCTTTTTGAGTCCCTACTCAAAAAGAGGGCTATTAAACTTAGGTACATGGTCATTTTTAACTTATAGTATTTCAAATTCTTCTAAAACGAACGCGGTCTATAAAAATACGAGTATGGTTTGTTTAACCTGTGGACGAGTGCGTTTTTGGGGTTCTGAGGCTATTTTTTTTAATAAAGAATGATTAAATGATTTGCCATACACAAAATTTGTACAAACAGAAAAAAAAAAATTTTTTAAAATATATTTGCTTTTATATTTTATTGCGAAATTTGCAAAAATAACCTCAAATATTTTATAACCGTACGGGCCATCGGGGTATCGTGTAGTACCGATAGCCGACAGGTTAACCAGGAACTTACATAGGTTAGAACACTTCCTGTATGGATTGGAATGCATGGCATCTATCAAGACTGACGTATTTCTCTGTTGTTTATTCTGCCAATCTGGTTTAGTATAAAAAAGGTACCAATCCTGTTGGTACAAATAGGTTTGTTTGTTTTTCGAACAGTTTTTTCTCTTTTCAACGTTATCAGAACGAAAGAGAGCAATAACTGTCTGTTTAGTTTTTGCCAATTTAATTATTGGCACTTTGTGTAAGTTATTTAATATCCAGTAGAAATAAGTCACACGAGAGACTAATAGAATTATATTATATTGCCAATAGACTTGGTACCTTGTTTAAGTTATTTTTAGAAATAACTTATGTAGGTACCAAGTCTATAGGCAAGTATCATTGGCTATAGGCAGGTACCAACTCTATAGGCAGGTACCAAGTCTACAGGCAGGTACCACGTCTACAGGGCCCCAATTCTACCAAAACAATTGTAATGACAATTATCAACAATTTTCGCAAAATTTTCACTTTTACCTCTTAAAAATGGTAGAAGCGAACAATTATTTTAGTAGAATTGGGGCCCAGGCAGGTATCATGTCTATAGGCAGGTACCATTTCTATAGGCAGGTACTACGTCAACAGACAGTTACCAAGTCTATAGGCAGGTACCATGTCTACAGGCAGGTACCATGTCTATAGGCAGGTACCATGTCTATAGGCAGGTACTACGTCAACAGACAGTTACCAAGTCTATAGGCAGGTACCATGTCTACAGGCAGGTACCATGTCTATAGGCAGGTACTACGTCAACAGACAGTTACCAAGTCTATAGGCAGGTACCATGTCTACAGGCAGGTACCATGTCTATAGGCAGGTACCATGTCTATAGGCAGGTACTACGTCAACAGACAGTTACCAAGTCTATAGGCAGGTACCATGTCTACAGGCAGGTACCATGTCTATAGGCAGGTACTACGTCAACAGACAGTTACCAAGTCTATAGGCAGGTACCATGTCTACAGGCAGGTACCATGTCTATAGGCAGGTACCATGTCTATAGGCAGGTACTACGTCAACAGACAGTTACCAAGTCTATAGGCAGGTACCATGTCTACAGGCAGGTACCATGTCTATAGGCAGGCACCAAGTTTATTGGCAGGTACTAATTGTATTGGCACTACTATTATATTGGACTAGTCCCAACACTCATAATCTGAATCATCCTCGCCGATTTCGTTCGGGATCGGCTGTGGTGTATACAGGATAGCATTACTCTTGTCAGGTTTCTGTTCTAACACAAACTGCTCCTGTAAATAATAATTATTCAAGTATATATAAGTTAATTAAATAACTAGCTTAAAAGATAAAATAACACGCCTGCCCTGACGAAAAAGAGATTTTGCCCATAAATTATATACTGTTGGAATGTACTTATCAATGCCTTCAATTAGATACACATATTGTAAAATTCGAAGTTTTTTTTCGAGTATGAATGTGGAGCCCTACTGCCGCCATAGAGAATGTTGTAAAAAATATATAGCCTGAGGATGTAAGGATTCTAACGATACCCCATACGTCTAAATCTGTTCAGGCATTTAAAAGTTATAATAATATAATATATCCGGGACAATTTACACCAATTACCTAGCCTCAAACTAGGATACCCTGTACTATGGGCACTAGATAACGGATGAACATACATAGATACGAATATCACATCCATGACTCGGAAACTAACATTTCTGCTCATCACACAAATGATTGCACATTGTGGGATTCGAGCCCACGACAGTTTGATTTCGTAGTAGGGTCTCTAGCCACTAGACCAACCGGTCGTCAAGTCAAGTTATGGTGGAATAAAGAAACTCACATATATACAAACATACATACATGAATACTAAAAACAATACCCTCCTTTTTTTGGGCAGTTGTGTAAAAATATTTAAAAAAAAACAGCTTTTATGCAGTAGCCACGTCATGGTGAAACTTAGAACGGGCTATCACAATTAAATGCGTATACAACGCATTTAATCGTGTCTGTGCTGTTAACCGCTGAGGAGTTCCCTAGTGAGGACCCAACCCTGAGTGCAGAAACCATGTCATGGTAAAACTTAAAACCCGGCTATCATAACAAAATGCGTACACAAAATTTTGTGTCTGTTGAAGAGTTCCTTTATCTGGAGCTCATTCCGGATGTAGACTCAGATCTTGCTTCCTATAAAATGTATTTTCATTGGAACTGATCCGACATGTAAAAATTCAACTCCGTAGGATAAGAGCAAGTGGTTCTAACTCAGCTTGAAAATTTTACCTAAGCATACATACATACATACATACATACAAACATTGCTAGTTAAATAAAAAACGACTTCAAATAGGTTTTCTATAAAAAAACATTGAACGAATTATTATGAAATTTACATAGAACTATATTTCAGGTTCAACAATGCGAATCAAAAAAAGAACCCATCCAAATCGGTTCAGCAATCCTGGCGATAAGAGTATAATCAATCTAAAATCAGATTACTAAGGTAAAATGAAGATAGTTAAATGAAATGACTAGGGACTTAAAATATGTTACTCGACAAGTTTTTTTATTGGTGTCTGAATGTTTGTACTTGCATCACATAAAACTGCTGGATCGATTGAAATGTGATTTTCACTATTGGATAGCATATGTTTTGAAATAAAATCTGTTAAAAAGAAAAACTAGGCTGAACTAATTTTGAAGATATTTTTATTTTATCCAAGAAACAATGACAATTAAAAAACGAATCTAAAATTAAATTATTTTTATACGCTTTACTCCTACTAACTATAACCGACTCCTTTGGACGCTATTTTGACTCACTTTAAACGGTCAGATTTCATTCAAATTTTGCACACCTGTCAAAGACCGATTACAATACAATAATTCGAAAAAAAAAAAAAAACGCTCATTTAAATAAAACAAAACTAAAAAATGGAAAAAAAATATGTTTTATTTAAAAAAAGCGTTGGGTGCTTTTTAAGATATTATCGAAATGATAATCCTTCTTCTCATATCTGTCAATGAAATATTTATAACTATTGACCCATGCACCCACGAATTATTTGAAATATTTTATTTTTTCTTATTTACAAAATTAAAATTTATTTTCTATTTTTCAGTTTGGTTTTATAAAGCGTGTTTTTTAGTTTTTTTAAACTATTATTTATTTAATGCATTGTTACCGAGTTGTGAGCTACCCTGAAAGTTTCAGCCAGATAGCTAATTGGGAAGTGCTCGAAATTTGTGTTGTAAGATTCTACCCGGAACGACAGACAGACAAGAAAATGACGTAATAAAAACGGGCAATGACCCATCCACCCACCGGCTTCACCCTCTAGTGGGTGCACTACTTTTATAAGTTTCCAACTCTAGTGCAGTGGGTGGAGGGGTAAATGCGAATTACCCGTGCACGCACTAGTGGGTGAAGCCAGTGGGTGGATGGGTCATTGTCCATAACAACGTGTAAAAATGACCGCGCGGGCGCAGCTAGTATAGACATACATTTTAATTGTAAACACTACTTGGTTGACCGAGCGAACGCGAAGCGCTCGCTGAGCGTCTTTGTTTCAGCTCGGGCAAAAATTCTTTCGTATGTCCGGATATCTGTCCGGCTGTTCTCCTCTACAGGTCGCATTTCTCAACCGATCTAGACGAAACTTGGTATACAGGTTAAACGAATTTTTAGAATTTTTCTGTCGTCGGGGATTTTTGATGCGTACTTCCCCCAAAAAAAGGGTAAAAAGAGGGCTGCTGAATATCTCCGACTTATTAAATCCGATTTCGATGGTTCTTTATTTTATTTGAAAGGTAGTATAACTTTACGTTACTCTCATAAAAAATTGGTGATGATCTGATGAGGATCTTCGGCGTGATGAGCAGAATAGCTCCTCAAAATGCAGTAAATTTCTCACTTTTAGGTTTCTACCAGTGGAATCAGCCCTTTACCTACTAGGTAGGGATTGATGGAGCACCTTGGTTATTAATGTTAGTTGTACAATAAGGTAACTAGATGGCGCTAGATTGTTTACAAAAAAGTTTGTACGCTCGAGGTCTACAGCACAGAGAGTCACTAGTAATATTTTTTGTTATGATCTGGTCAGTGAATAAATTAAATGAAATTCTAACCCCATATCTTCGTCTTGTCATCTACTAGTATATTTACCTTCGCTGGACATTTAGCTATGTGGGTTTTTATCTGGTCATCGGGGTAGCGGTGCGTAGCATTGTACGGACATATAGCCAGAGGAGGGTACTTCTGAAAAAATATATGAAATGGTGGGTATATCGATAATATCGACACAACAATATCGATATTTTAAATTTGACGATACGATAATATCAATATAAAACACGAAATATCGAAATTAGTTTTAAATTTATTCATTATTTTCATTTATTTATTGGTAGTTTTAGAAATAAATCTTCCTCCATTTTGTGTTTTTATTGCATTAGATTTACTGACTAAAATAATTATTGATTGGCTAAAATCTTAGGGTTAAACCTGGACAAGATTGGCATAGAATCGGGATGAATAGCGTACCAGAATAGTGACCCACGCTCAGCAGTGGGAGATTGCGGTCTAAAAATTATGATGATTACGACGATTTTGGGTAGAATTATATCGATAAACAACATGAAGTACAGCGATCGATATGTTTGACATCGATATTTACCCTACTTCGATAAAACTTGCATCCCTAATCACGCAATTGCAGTCCGTATGTAACAAATTCTCATAGACTGGATCAGGGTTTCTGCTCGAGCTTTCTCGAACTCTAGAAAACTCTAAAAATTTGGCTGCATTCGAGACGAGAAAAAAAATACTGGCACTCGAGAATATTAGTAGTCTAGACAGGCTGTTGACGAACGTCGTAATTAGCGCATTTGATTATTGCCATTTTTGCGCTGATTGCTGTACTTTGGCAGTAGCGAGCGTCTACGGAACGTATTTGTACTAATGGACGCTCGGTGGGACGCTTTGAACACACACGAAAGTACGGCAGAGCCTATCCATAGAGACAAAGATATTTATCTTTGATAGAGATTAATAAGGATGTTCCACGACATGAGTTTCACTAGATGGCGCTAAATAACAATCTATACTTATAATAATGAAATAGGAACTAAAAAGTCTGTACATAGATAATTTAAAAAAAGAATGGTCTAGGGTATTTGAAATAAGCTACGGAACAAGTATTTTTTCTTTCTGCTTGTTTGTTCGCGCATCACGTAAAAACTACTGAACCAATTGCGATGGAGTTTTCACTGTTGGATAGCTTAGGGTTTGAATTAAAAACTGGCGTACTTGGTAACTCAATACGATTTGTAGAAGTCGAGGCATTCGATAAAGATCTTTTTGATGGCGGTAGGAATTTTAATCACATGGTGGTATATTGGTATTTTAGGTCTTGGAATAGTACATAGAGTACTTTTAACCTAGAGAGATGAAGACGCGCGCGAAGCCGTGAGCACAACTAGTATGTGCATAATAATTATTTTTGGCTTTTAATTGCAATCAGATCCGGTTTAAAACTTTATTGGCAGCTATATTACCGTGTAATGATTATATTTAATCCTAAGTTTCAATTGTAAATCTAATATTTTAACTGAATTCGATCCTTATAAATTTGAGTTCAGATCTTGAGTCAAGTCTTGAACCCTAATTTTTAGGGAACTAATATGGTTAAAATATTAGTTTGATAATGAAAACTATGGATCAAACATTAACATCGCAGTGTTTTAACCGCAAATAAAGTTTTAAATCTAACCTGACTGCAATTTAAGATCCAAAGAAATAAATTAAGCTAACATAGTAATTAGCGCCATCTAGTGAAACTCATGTCATGGACCAGCCACCATAATAGTGCATGCGTGTTCATGGCTTTTGGGGATTGATTGATTCTTCTTCCTAGCACTATGCCCCTTAATATATTCGGGGTACGCTTGATCCAGGATGAAGGTTTTTTTTAATCTAATAGATAATTTTAATAGCGCCCACAGTAAAATAAAATATAAATTAAAAAAAAAACAGCTATGCACATATTAATCACATTAACCACTCGCGTGCACATATTAATCTGTTCCTATTAATAGTAGTACTAAGTTTTGATTCATATGTAAGATTTTAATTTTTGATTCGTATTTCTTTACTTAACTATGAGGTAATTTATGTAACATAATATAACATAACCAAATACTAAATAATGGTGCAATGAAACATTACTACTCATTAAACAATTAATGGTTTTTATAAAGAAATGCATCCGGATCCTTGTGAACATTAAACAGAGAGAGATAGTTGTAAACCGCAAATCATTAAAAAATAATAATATTAAGCTTCCCATGTCTTTACATCCTTCAAATATGTATGTTTGTAAGAAAATACCGAAGTTTATTTACATCAAAAAGTGAAATTCATGAAAATTACAATAGACGAAACAAAAATAATCTTATCCTACCTTCATCAAATTTACACATGTTTGGAAAAAGCCCAAATTCTAGATCAATATCAATCTATACTTATAATAAAACTGTAACAGGTCCAATGATGTACATATGCATATTTAGTTATTTTTTTATTGGAGGATACTCTGTATTCGATACTGAATTTTTTGTCTGTCTGTCTGTATCTTGGCTAGGCATCACGCCGAAACTACTGAATGAATTTAAATGAAACTTGGTATGATTTGAGTTCATACTACGAGGTAGGACATAGGATACTTTACATCCCGACAAAATAAAGGGTTCCTGCATGATTGGGGTTGAAAGTTATTTAAAAAACACTTACCACTCTGAAATTACTGGACGGAATGCAACTTGGCACAGTCAGTTTATAAGATTGGTTAAAATAGAGGATACTTTTATCACAAAAAAAAAGGGTTCCTGCGGGATACGGGTCCAAAGTTATGTTAAGCTTTCGATTCTGACTGCAGATAATTTTTTTTTTCATTTTTGTCTGTCTGTCTGTATTTTGACCAAGCACCATGCCAAAACTACTGAATGAATTCAAATGAAACTTGGTTCGATTTAAGTTCATCCTGATAAGTTAAAGGGTTCCCGCAGGATATAAGTTGAAAGTTATAGAATTAAAATATGAATTAACAGGAATATTATTGTTTTTGATGTCAGATTTCAGAAGAAAATCTTTTTTATAGTGATCTTATAGTTTTCAATTAGTGCTAATACTCTTATACCTTTTTTTACATTACGTATAAAATAAATGTAAATACGATACAATGGAATAAAAACTGTAAATACGATAAAATGGAATAAAAACTGTAAATACAATACAATGTAAATATGATACAATGGAATAAAAACTGAGATCAAAATGGCTTCACAAAAATACATTTTGCAATGGGCAGGTCATATAGTTTGCAGAACCGACAACAGCTGGGGAATAAAGGTTCTCGAATGGCGGCCACGAACAAGCAAGCGAAGTGTGGGGAGATCCCCCACATGATGGACCGACGACATTGTAGCCATAGCAGGAAGTCGGTGGATGGAGGTGGCACAAGATCGCTCGTCATGGCGCTCTTTGGGGGAGGCCTATGTTCAGCAGTGGACTTCTAAGGGCTGACATGATGATGATGATGTTGTACTTTCACATTGAGGCACTGCAAAGTACTTGTAAAACTTGGTATTCATTATAATTAGAGTAATTTTGAAACACTTGTTAACACTCAACCAGACAGCTATTTGTTTTGCAAAGCGTGACGTCACAGTTTGGAGCGTTTTGGTGGGAATAATAAATGGGTTTTTATAAATGCAAAATATATTGTGTATATATTTGTTTTTGTTGAAATATTTATATTTTGTGTAAAATAGTCAATAAAGAAAAATATTTACCACTTTCTCAAAAACTGTTTACTAGCCTATTAACAAAAAAAAAATTTTGACAGCACAGAACCTTACAACCTGTTGCACTGTTGATAGGGTTGAGCCAGCCTCAGAAAATAATTGCTCAGATGGTGTTGCTTGGGTAAATCTGTCACTGTCAAAGTTTAAAGTAGAGCTGACACGTTTCAATTTGATTTTGATACAATATCGTAACGATTCTAAGATATTTTAATCAATTACAAATTTGATATAAGTAGAATAGCTTCACAAAAAATATCCAGACAAAAATACGCCAATGTTCTTTCAATTACTTAGGTGATTAAGAGTTTATGACATTGATGTTACAATGTTTGACAAAATGCAATATCAATGTTTTATCTCTTAACATCGATGATTATCAATCATCCCTAGTACTGACTAATCAGTAATGAGGAATAATGAAATGGGTCAAAAATTTACCTGTTCACACTTGACAATGTGCGCTTGGATCCGGGACTTTGGGACTCGATGGGTTACGTTGTAAGGGCATGACACATACGGGTCCATTTCTCTGCGAGAATTATATCACTGTTAGTACAACACAACTACACAATAGATTAGTAAATAATTATGAAGAGCAATTCTTGTTTTTTTCATCAGAAAATAGAACATTTGCAACGTAACGTAGAGAACTGATAACAAAGATAATACGCTATATATATATATATATATATATATATATATATAGCCGCTGTTAGACAGTTACTTGGAATTTGGATCGAATATTGAGAATTGTGCAATTGACGATTGTTCTTACAAATATGTTCAAATTCTGTGAAAGACTGAAAGTAAGCACGATCTATCCAGCACTATCTGGATAGATCGTGCTTACTTTCAGTCTTTATAGAAATAACTTACCAGTCTAGAATTACTTCACTAGGATGCAAAAAAGCTTATAGTTAAATACATGTAATATAGAGCCGAGTAAGCTTAGCAAGTTATTTTTCTTTTTCTTGCAATCTATGGAGAAAAACGGGAACGGAGACTGGAAGCCGGGCAAAATAACAAGCATAACAAGACTCTCCCGTATATTCAAAGTACTCTGTGAACAAGACGGAACTATCTGGATAGATCGTGCTTACTTTCAGTCTTTATAGAAATAACTTACCAGTCTAGAATTACTTCACTAGGATGCAAAAAAGCTTATAGTTAAATACATGTAATATAGAGCCGAGTAAGCTTAGCAAGTTATTTTTCTTTTTCTTGCAATCTATGGAGAAAAACGGGAACGGAGACTGGAAGCCGGGCAAAATAACAAGCATAACAAGACCCTCCCGTATATTCAAAGTACTCTGTGAACAAGACGGAACAATGAAGACAGATGAGCGTATAGGGGGCCGTTCGTTTTGTAGCAAATGGCAAAATTAACTGTTAAAAACGCTAAATAATTATGACCACATTTGCCGTTCGCTTTGGACATTTGTGGGCGAAATTAGCGTTCTGAACGTTTTCGATCACCGTTCGTTTTGAATGTATAGAGGACATGTTGACATAGGAAAATCGACTTTATTTTCGTTTTGCATTCGATTTGGAAAGGATCGCTAGAGTGAAAAGTTGTAAAATGGGCAAAAGTGTTGAAAATGTACATTTCAAACCGCCCACAACGCCATCTCATCATCTCGAATGCAGGGTAGGTAAAGGATAGCATTAGCTTATGACGTAGCGTATTGAGTTGCTAGGAGAGATATTTTACCCACACTAATGGGTAAAATAAACAACCATCACCAGCCTAGTTTGATAACCAATGTGACCTGACATAGTAAAACAAGTACAAACATCGCCATCCTTCACCTTAGTTAAGTAAATAAAATAACTTTAATAACCTTAGTTAGCGATGAGCGTTAAAAATATATAATATTGCATTCCCGTCCAACACCATAGTCGGCTCCTCACTAGGGCTTGCAAAATCGAATGATTTTCGATTCCGAAACATGAGTTCCGATTCCCGATATTGGACACCTAATTCCGGAACTACCAACTTCATATTATTTTTTATATCTAGGAAAAGAAAGATTTCTACGAATCAAACAAGTTGTGATCTATCAGACTTTTAATCAATATAAGAATGCCACGGTCAATTTTTGGATTATCTTCTTTTCATGAAAACGTACCTTCCGGTTTAATCGAAAAAAATACAAGTCAAAACGAAACTAAAGTTTGTAGATAGATTGAACTGGGCCATAATAATATATAGCTTAGGATTGCAGCGTTTTATTATATCGCAACAAGAAAATGTAACAAAATGTTTACTGTTGGAATGTTCTTATCAAGGCCTTCAATTTGATACCCATACTGTAAAATATGAACATAAAACCATGACCATGACCATGTCTCCGAATTTCGCACTAAGCTCAAGTGGCTTCCCATTCGTCGTCGCCAGAATGCTCATATATTGTCCCTTCTCTACAGTATTTTGTTCAACCCCTCTTCTCCGCGCTATCTCCAGGATCGTTTCCATTTCCTCCACACTTCTAGCAATAGTAGAGTAAGGTCGTTAGACAACCGTATATTAGAGACCCCTGTCCACAGAACGACTTTCTACGATTGGTCATATTCAGTCGAAGCTGTTCGATTGTGGAATGCCTTACCTGTAGATATTAGACGCACACCTTCGCTCAACGTTTTTAAACATCGTGATAAAATGCTCTATTTACCACTCTAGCTGAGCTGCTACATCTTAGTCCTGTTATTATTATGTTTGTAGGTATGTATTTATATATTTTATAGTAGTATGTAAGTATGTATGTTTATTATTTTCTATAATTGTATGTTTCTAATAGGTTTACATCTTTTATTCCAATTTTCTATTGTGTTTTCCCAATTAATTTCATTATTATATTGTAATTTTTAAGTGCTTATTTATGGTTTATGTAAATATTTATTGGTTGAAACCACCGTCCCTCTTACGTCAGTTATTCCTTTCCGTGCACGGTTGTCTGGACGTGATCGCTCTGAGCGATAAGATCACCCATTGTGACACTTTATTATTAATTTTATTTTTATAGTTGTAAGATTTTTATTTGTGTGGTTCAATAAAGAATTATCTATCTATCTATATAATATTTTTTCAAATTTGCATATTGAACTATACTGCCACCACCTTGAATGTTTTCAAAAAATAATGTAGGCTATGTTATCAAGAAGATGTAAAGATTCTTTCAGGCATTTAAAAGTTATGGTGGAATAAAGAAACTCACGTGCATACAAACATACATGAATGCTAAAAACATTACACTCCTTTTTTGGGCAGTCGTTTAAAAATAAGGGGCGCTCATATTAATACATGACGTGTTTTATAAACGTTTTTTTTTGCTGCCTTAAAAACGGTTATACATACAAACGTCAAACTTGATCTGATTAAAGAGATACCCCTGACTTTAGCCAGCCGTTGGGCGAGTTGTAATTTTCAATTATCATTATGGCATTATTTAAACATCCCAGTTTTTTGAAATAACTCATTTTACTTGTACTAGGTTGCTCAATCGCGAATGATTTATTTTCTTATGGAGTCTGAAAAGTACAAAATAAAAATTGAGTTACAAATTTTATCATATTTTATTTTATGATTACATACATATCAATCATATCAATCATATTAATATGCACATGATTGTACTTTTTATGTAATACGTATGTATGGGTCAGATAGACGACATCATTGTCATCGAGTCTTCATTATAAACAACTTGGAACAATTTTTACTATGAGATCAATAAATCACGAAAAATTTAAGCATTTCCATACATTTCATTGAACGCGAATGGCATTTTTTATGGATCAGCTGCGTATGTATGTTTATTGTTCGTATGCATTGGCTTGCGAAAGCGAAGCGATTCAAAATGTTTTCATCCATCTACAGACAAATATTTATTTATGGGTAAACTAAACTTCTTAAGCACTGGTATCCCAAACTCGATGGAAACCCAAATAATTTACGAAGACACGTCAAAATATAAATTGGTAAGTGTCATGGTATGCTAGGACTATCTTCTGTAGTCGGGTAATACGAGAAAACAAACTGCAAAATTCGCTTATATTTTAGTTAGAGTTTGATAATAACATGTGAATGTAACTAATTACAAATGATACGAACGTTTTCTATCGCAAATACTTCAACAAACTTAAGAAAACATGCTCACTTACCGATGAAAGGTTATGCCTTCATATTACTGCTCAGGTCGGTTTGTACAACATAATAAACAACAACGCTCCATAATACAGCTAGTATGAATAATCTGTTTCACTGAGAAATACAAACAATTATGAAATAAGCGTCACAAATTCAGTTTTATAAATAATTTGCTATAAATTTACAGCAAGCTGACATTAGATTGCTTATATTGGGAGCCAGTGATCACTGGCTCCTAACAGAAACAGGCGTGTACGCGAAAGAGATAAAAAAAAATGCATATTAGTCTCGCTCAATCTTACTGTTTTTATGGTACGGGTATGTATGTCCTTCTCTCATTATTATTACTATTTAATGACAAGTCTTTAGTAGGTACATACTCGCGTCTATGATATAGCTAGATGACAGTCTAACCTGACAGAACAGCTGAACAACAGCAGCATGTCAAAAAGATAGGTAACGAATAGGTTAAATTTATTGCTCGAATGGTCACACTGACTTCATTATTTGTCAAAGCCACCTATTACCATCTTTATTGTTTTTTTTTTAACATTCAGTATATCCCACATTTTACATGAATTATGAGGCCGTGCATATTCACTCGTAAAATGTTGGCTGTAAATTATCCCAGCGTACGAGATGATTTAACGAGCCGTTTGCTTTGAACACTTTTGCCATTTTTGCAATTTTTGACACTCACGATCGTGTCCAAACTGAATGAAAAACGACCCTATCCCTAAATGTAATAAAGACGCTTTCCGGTAAATTTAACTGTCATGTCATCTAAACATACAAAACGAACGGTGATCGAAAACATTTCAGAACGCTAATTTCGCCCTATAAATGTCGAACACAAACGCAGAATATAGTAATGTATAGCGTTTTTTACAGTTATTTTCGCCAAATGCTTCAAAACGAACGGCCTCTGTTTCGGTCGTTCTGTGATCGTGCTGGATAATGTAGACATTTTCTACGTACGTCCTACGTACAATGGTTGTATACAGATTAATGGTTATTGTATCTACGTTCGGATTGGCATGAGGGCATTTTGGGCAGATTCGTCATGCTTTTTTTTTCTACCAAGCCGTTTAGTTTGAACATTTCAACGCTTTTGCAATTTTCGCCACTAACGATCCTCTTCCCAAACCGAATCACAAATAAGACTTTTTTTATTATGACTTATGCGGTGCGGAGCTGCCATAATTTTGCCAATGTGCTTGGATAGAGTGGAAGACAAACGCTGGAAATGGCTGGTGCTTTTTTTAGTTTTTGACAATGTTTTCTGAGTACAACCTATAAAATCTGAAGACAAACGACCTTATACCCTACGATATAAAGTGGTATTTCAGATGTCATTTTTAACTCAGTGTCATTTTTAAGAAAAACTAGCGACTCACCCCTGCTGCGCACGGGTACCTAATGGTTTATATAAGCATTATTTTATACAAAATTTCGATTACACCAGTGTTTTGATTGAATAATTTGAACAAAAATCGGTTACTGTTAGGTACTTATATATCATAGTAATATATAGTTTTGATAGAACACGAATCGGTTGAAATATTTAAGCAATTTTTTGATAGCTTGGGTTGGGTAAGATTAATGCAATTTTTATAGGGACATCATTTTTTTTGTTATCCTTGACCAACAAATACACGTATAAAAAATCAAATCTTTCGTAATATAATGTTCGTTTTGCCATTTGATTAAAATCGACACTAATGAATTACAGTAGGGCAAAATCAACGAGATGTCTATGGAGCCGTTCGTTTTGATGCAAACGGCGAAAATAACTGTTAATAATGCTATATATGATCATATTTGGCGTTCGCTTTGGACATGTGTGGCCAAAATTAGCTTTTTTAACAGTTTTGCAGTTATGAAACGTTCGTTTTGCATGTTTAGATGACATGTTGACATAGGAAAATCGACTTTATATCGTCAATGATAGTGTCGTTTTTCATTCAGTTTGGAAAGGATCGGTATTGTCAAAAGTTGCAATAATGACAAAAGTTTTGAAAATGTTCAAATAAAACGGCTTGTTAAAAATGTACATTTCGAAACTGCCCACAACGCCATCTCATCATCACGGACGCAGGGTATGGCAAATATGCGAAACTGACATTGAAATGTCATACCTATTGACAATTGCAGAAAAAAATAAAAATTAAGTACTGTAATTACGTTGTTTTGCTTATTTTCAAAAAGCTCCTCACTCAAGGAACACGTAATCTTCATCATATCTCCATGGTTTGTGTCCTATATGGTTTGTGATTATGAATAGTCCAACGAAGCGAAAAGGCACGCAGAAAGGTAAAGTAACACTGTTTACATTCCAAATCCATAACTTTAGAATGTAAAAATGTAGCCATTGCGACATTGTCTTATGCCATATTTCAGATGAAATCAAGGCAAAGAGGGCTAAAAATGAATGCATGCATGGTGAAAAATGCTACAGGAAGAACCCAAAGCATTTTATGGAGTACAGTCACAGACATTGTAAGTAAATATTAATACCAAGATATTTATCCGTATGTTTCACTTCTTCACTGGTTTCATTCAAATTCAGTGCCCGCGCTGCCCTTAGCCTGGCCCGGCCCGGCCTGCGTTTGGCCCGGTTTCTGTTTGTTTTGCGCTAAATAGTATATCAAATATCAAAGTCACTGAACCATATAAAATTGTATGTATTTCGATATTTCCTTAATGGCTCTTTTGCCACATGGTCTTTTCACGCTGAACAAAGCTATATAATGTATATAGATGGTTAATGTTATTGTTATTAGACATCATCTTCAATGAGAAAGTGCAAGACTCTGGTTTCAGAGTTAGCACTGTGCAAGGTAATCTGCACATGGTAAAGTCATTGGTGTAGAGGGAGGACTGAACCTGGTATTGTTGGATTCTAAGATGCACAGTCTACTGCTAGACTACCTCCATCAGATTATAATTATGTACTAACATAACTTGTCATTTGGGAATTGGGTCTTGCATTACACAACATCTGTAAACCTTTATTTCTTTAGTCAATGGTTGGTTGAGAAATGATTTGGTATATGAGGCTTAGCCATGAAAAAAATGTTGATTGAATGATTTTACCTATCGATTGACATTAGTTAGTTACAACTGAGGACTGATCTTGGTAGCGAGCATTAGGAGAGGCCTATGTCCAGCAGTGGACAAGTATAGGCTGATGATGATGGCTAGTTTCATTTATTTCAAATAAATCGAGATTAATTCAAAATGGCAGAAGTTAAGGTATGCCAGACCATCTATCATTTTTGACTTATACAAAAATAATATATGGTCTTTAATTTCTTCTAAAAACTTCTTTTTTTTTATTTCAGTAGAAGCAATCCTAGACAACTATAAAGGTGAGGGCAAGTTCCCAATACCTAACAAATACGAAATGGACAAATACAACATGATCGAGCAACTGGAGGTTATAGTGGAAAAGCAGCTTTATACCCCATGGGCTGTAGACGGGCTTTCTAAACCTACTAAAGAAGCAGAGAGTGTAGACGGACTTTATAATGCTCACAAATTTATGGATGGACCATCTTCAAGGTATTCTTTTTGGTCACACATCCCCCCCCCTCCTTCACTTCCTTATGTAAGGAAAAAACCCTCGTTAGTGCCCCTGAGTTACTTCAATATTTTCGCCTATTTCAAATATCTAGGTCCTGTTTAGGCTGTGCATTGTATTGAGCCAGACAGTAGGTGTGGTAGGATGGTTTCAAGTTGGCTGCGTCCTGGAATCCCGTGATTAGCAAGTGTACGCGTTGCGGTTTATGTCAGAAGAAATCTGCAGATGTTGTTAGTGTTGTGTGTCATGACGATTTAGAATTTTTACAAAACCAAATGCGGCAGACTAAAGCACATAAGTTGACTAAAAAGTTTGCTTTAGTCTGCCCTCCCAGTTAGGGTATCCGGAACCGGTACTGATTTTAGGAACCAGGAATTTTGGTGCTTCTGTTCTGCAGAACCAGTATTTCCCAGTATTTACCAGTATTTACCAGTATTTCCCAGTATTTCCCAGTATTTCCCAATATTTACCAGTATTTCCTGTGCTTTCGGTTCTGGCTCGTTTTTGTTTACTAATGACGCATTAGTCAGTGAAGCCAGTAGCAAACGTTAGTATAGAACATATTAAAATAATTTTAGTTCTGGTCTTCTTGTTCTTTCTTGGTGTAGACAAGTATGTCTGAGACAAATAACGCCCACAATCTCCATATTGCATCGATCATCAGAATGTATTTTATTAACCGTTACGAACAACAAAAACAAATTTTCATTGATGACAATTCCCGAAAGTACCGAAACAAACAAGCGTCAATTTTATATTCCCGGTTCTTATATTAAGACCGAAGAACCAAGAATTCCCGGAACTTTTGTAACCGTGATTTCCCAGTTCTGAACCCTAATGCCAGTCCCGCCACAATAGAAAAAGTTATTACTAAATTAATACAATATGTTCTTTTAGCACTACAAAAACAAACAATCTACTTACAAAGCCTCGAGAGAAGTTGGATGCCAAAAATATGCTGAACCCAAAATCACCAAAACTTCAAGATAATCCACGAAATTCGCCAAAACTTTTAGATAGTGCACGAAATTCACCAAAAGTTCTAGATAATCCACGAAGTTCGCCCAAACTTCAAGATAATCCACGAAATTCGCCCAAACTTCAAGATAATCCACGAAATTCACCAAAACTTCAAGATATCCAAGGGAGTTCGTCATCAGGGCACAGAGTTAAATGTTATTCACTATTACTAAAAGAAAGAAAAGTAAATGCACCAAAACCACAAGAGACTCAACGTATTTCGCCAAAACCTCAGGAAATTCGACGAAAGTCGCCCAAGCCGCAAGAAATTCAACGAAATTCGCCCAAACCGCAAGAAATTCAAGGAAATTCGCTCAAGCCGCAAGAAGTTCAACGAAATTCTACTAGACCACAAGAAGGCCTACAGAATTTAACAAAAAAAATAGAAAGTCAAGAAAACACTTACAATACAGAGGAGAGGAAAAAAGGTGAGTTTCTTAGGGTTCCGTAGCCAGGACCCTAAGCTACCCAACTGTGAAAACAGTATTGCAAACGGTCCAGTAGCTTTTACGTTATATGCCATAGAATGCGTTATCTTGGTCGTCTTGTATCTCGTAAACTAATAAACACTAGATAGCTATGGTAATCTTTACACGACTTCTTCTTTATCTCGACACGTGTAAACATCTAATGTTGCGATACGGAGGTAATGCTGACTCTAGGCGTGGCGATCGAGCGGCCTGGCGACGCGAGCGCTCGTGGCTCGTCGGCTCTTTCCGCCTCAGCTCGGCCCTATTCAAGTTATAAGCCATTACATAATTTTTGTTATGTGTAAAATGTAAACACTCCAGTTGGGAATTGAACTCCGGTACTATAGACCGGCAGTCGAACGATGTCCCGTCGCACCAACCAGAATTATGGTATTAGGTCGAAAAGTTGGTATAGATCAGATGAAGAAATCTATAGAAATCTTGGTGTTTACAGACTCAAGCTACCGCCCCGTAGTGCCCCCGACGCGGCGCGTGGAGGACTACCTGAACGTGGTGGTACCCAAGGGCCGGATGGCCGACAAGCACGCCGCCAGCGCCCCCTACCACATCTTCTACACCACCATCACCGCCGCCAGGGAAACTCATCACCAGCCGTACTCTATCACTTTTCAAGGTAACACCGGTTTTTTAATCGACTTCACAAAAGGAGACGGTTATACAGGATGGATTTTTGAGACGGGACAGTAAGGGTACCTTAACTGTTATAGTCACAGGAAAACGTTCCTAGGAGACCTTCCATAACTTTTTGAGATATTCTGAACTGCATTCATAGATTTTGCGGAAAATGTACAGTCAGCAAGCAAATGGTAATTTTGCACAATTTTTTTTTTCGATGCCATTCGATCCTGTTTCTTATAAGGATCAAAAGTCTCTTTTGAACCGACTGAGGTTTGAGTACTAGAAATGTCAGAAATTGCATAAATCTTTTCCCATACATTTTGTATGAAATTACCTTAACCGTAATAGCTACAGGAAAACGTTCAGGAGACTCTCCTTAAATTTTGGAGATATTTTGACTTGGAATCAAAATTAGTAATTGGTGTCTTATTCCGATGACAATAAGTCGACCAATTGATGAAAACGATTTAACAGCTGAACAAATTTTGATGGTGTTTTGTAGGTACATTATAGTAGATAATTTTATTCCAGAAAAATGACCACACACGTGAAGCCGCGGTACAAAACTAAAGCTAGGTAGTACTAAAAAGCTATATGTATATATTTTACAGAAATCCTCGACCGCAGTTTGGGCGAACTGAAATGCTCCCTTCAAATAAACTTCATGGTAGAGATCGCGTGGCTGTTGGCACAGTACTACTTCGCTGGATACAGGTAATTCTTACTGGGCCCCAATTCTACTAAAACAATTGTAATGACAATTATCAACAATTTTCGCAAAATTTTCACTTTTACCTCTTAAAAGTGGTAGAAACAATTTTTCAAAATAAAAAGAAAAACTCAAAATTCAAAAAAAAAACAAACTTTTCGCTTCTAAGAGGTAAAAGTGAAAAATTTGCGAAAATTGTTGATAATTGTCATTACAATTGTTTTAGTAGAATTGGGGCCCTGGCTTAATCAAATCCGCGTTCACTGGACTATACTGTTAAGTCACTGCACTGTACTGTTAAGCCACTGCACTACACTGTTAAGTCACTGCACTGCACTGTTAAGTCACTGCACTGTATTGTTAAGTCACTGCACTGTATTCCCGTGCGAGATTAGACTCTGTGGGCACATGAAATAGAAATTTCCATTTTAGATAGTAATTTTGGAATAATATTGAACACCCAAAACAAACGCGAGCGAAGCGAGTGCGTATTTTTTGAGCTATTTCTATCAAGCTGTCATTAATTGATAATAAACAGAATCATAAAATTCAATGTATGCACAAGCACAAAAGGCGCGAACGGGCGAAGCGAGCGCGAAACTTGAATTTTTATTTCTTTCAATATTTTATTTAAAATATAGTTCCGATTCCAAAAAATATACATGCACTGGAATGAGTAATAAAAAGCGCGAGCGCAGCGAGCGCCATAGATTTGAATTGTTTTCTTTCAATAACAAAACGAAACAGAATGCCTAGTCATAGGAAAATAATAAAATGAACTACATGTACTGATAGTGATCGGAAAAATGTTAAGCTATTAATACATACGTAGAAATTAACAAAATGCTTAAATGACGAACTATTTTTAACTGTAAAATGATTAAAGAATAATTTAATAAAACCCAATTAGAGCTCTTGACCACTAAAACTTGTAAATACTACTACTGTTTATTATTCTTTCGAGGTTCTTTTATTTTTACACGCTTTATATTAGCTTCACTTGTATGTTTGTATGTTTGTAACCGACTCCTTTGGACGCTATTTTGACCCACTTTAAACGGTCAGATTTCATTCAAATTTTGCACACCTGTTTAAGACCGATGACAATGCAATAATATAGTTAAATTTTCTATCAAAGCGTGTTTTTAAGTTTTATAAACTATATATTTTTATGCTTTTTAATAGTATAATACATTATGTAATTTATTGTAATAAGCTATTCACAAAAAATAGTTTTGTTCGACGAGTTCCCGCCAATATCTTTGGGTGCTGATATTAGAATTATTATAATGATTGCATATTTTTATTTTTAATTATTTTAGAGAGGAAATGTTATAAAAAAACAGACAATAATAAATCAAAAATGAAAAAATTGAGTTTAAAGATAACAGGTTTTTTCGAATCAAACAGATGTATTAATAAAATAATTATATAGGTGATTATATGTTCCCGTATTAGTTACAATTTCAAAGAACAGAAACTCAAAACATTATAATCGTAAGCTTTCAGCAGGAAGACACGTAAATAGAGCATGGAAACCCGGTTGACTGCAGGATACCGCTCACCTTGACGGCTTAAACTTGCAAGGGTTTAACAATAGATAGACTGTAGAAGCGCGGATGGCACTTGGAATGGAATGAACGTCAAATGGAAAATAATCAGTCAAACAACTTGCTTATGACATACATTGGCTTCTCTGCATTTAGCTACCTTTTTTAAATCACTTTTGGGGGGGGGGGGGGGGGCAGCTCCGCGCGCGCTCATTGGTCAACTGGGAATCAGCAACTACTTCATCTGATCTATAGATCTTACTTTTCGTCAGAACATCATATGTCTTGCTAGCTCACCCGGAACTGTTCGGCTGATATTCTGAAGTACCTGAGTTCTATTCCCGACTGAAGTGGTTTATTTTGCACACAAAAAAATGTAATGGCTTCTAGCTTGATAGCACCGCGCGCGCTCATTGGTCAAATCAAATAGCGCACGCTTCCCCGACTTCCTATTACACTTCCGGTAAAAGATTGTCTAACACTTTTTACGTAATCACTCCTATAGATTTTTGCAATCTATAGGGGTGATTTATAGCGGAAATATGTTACACATTAAAAAAATACTGTTTTTTTTTCAGTGAGAAAAAGTTGACAATACTCTATGGTGAAGAGTGTTCGGACCTTAAGGGTATCAATCGCAAGAAGCCTCAAGTGGACGCGCATCTAGTGCAAATGGCAACACCGTTTGGAAAACATCACACGTGAGTTCTTTATTTTTAGGGCTCAGTGCCTCAAAAGGAAAAACGAACCATTATATGGTCACTTCATTCTGTAGTTTCTTGGCGCTCTCTTCTCTAACGGGCGTATTTCCGAAGCACCGGATGTCAAAGATGTTTGCCCCCCCCCCTACCCCTCCTTCTTGGAGTACTTGGTCCCTGGCGTAGTGTTTAGAACTCTGTCAGTTTAGGTAGCTTAACAATAATTGTGCTAACGTGTATTGTTCCAGTAAAATGATGATCCTGTGCTACGAGGACGGGTCGCTGCGCGTGGTGGTCTCCACAGCAAACTTGTACGTCGACGACTGGGAGAACAGGACCCAAGGGTCAGTACTTTGTCATCGAGAACATCCATTTAGTAAGCGACTTCAAAAAAATGTGTATGTGTGTAATATTGTTGAAAATGCGTAATATTCATACACAATTAGTAATGTCTATACAGGGTGGATTTTGTGACGGGACAGTAAGGGCAGGTACCTTTACGGTTATAGTTACAGGAAAACGTTCCAAGGAAACCATCATCACCATAACTTTTTGAGATATTCTGAACTGCATTCACAGATAAAAAAAAAGTACAGTCAGCAAGAAAATGGTAATTTTATACAAAAACTTTTTTTGATGCCAATCGATCCTGTTTCTTATAAGGATCAAAAGTCTCTATGGGACCAACTGAGGTTTGAGTACTAGAAATGTCAGAAATTGTGAAAATCTTATCCCATAGATTTTGTACGAAATTACCTTAACCGTTTGTAGCTACAGGAAAACGTTCAGGAGACTCTTCTTAACTTTTAGAGATATTTTGACCTGTATTCTCAGATATTGTAAAAAATAAATTTTAATAGTGTAAATAAGAAAAAAAAAAAATTTCAAAAAAATCGTGGGGTGCATGGGTCAATAGTTATAAATATTTCATTGACAGATATGATAAGAAGGATTATCATTTCGATAATATCTTAAAAAGCACCCCACGCTTTTTTTTAAATGAATCATTTTTTTCTTATTTACACTATTAAAATTTATTTTCTATTTTTTAGTTTGGTTTTCTATATAAAGCGTGTTTTTTAGTTTTTTAAACTATTTTTTTCTTTTTTTTTTTTCGAATTATTGCATTGTCATCGGTCTTGGACAGGTGTGCAAAATTAGAATGAAATCTGACCGTTTAAAGTTGGTCAAAATAGCGTCCAAAGGAGTCGGTTACAAACATACAAACATACAAGCGTATAAAAACAGACAGCATGAATGTGTTTCTTATGAGGATCTGAGGACTTTAGATCCTCATAAGAAACAGACAGCATGAATGTGTTTCTTATGAGAATCTGAGGACTTTAGATCCTCATAAGAAACAGACAGTATGAATGTGTTTCTTATGAGGATCTGAGGACTTTAGATCCTCATAAGAAACAGACAGCATGAATGAGTTTCTTATGAGGATCTGAGGACTTTAGATCCTCATAAGAAACAGACAGCATGAATGAGTTTCTTATGAGGATGTGAGGACTTTAGATCCTCATAAGAAACAGACAGCATGAATGAGTTTCTTATGAGGATGTGAGGACTTTAGATCCTCATAAGAAACAGACAGCATGAATGTGTTTCTTATGAGGATCTGAGGACTTTAGATCCTCATAAGAAACAGAATCAATAGGCATATTATTTAGTATTATTTAGAGTACTCAACCCTCAGTCGGTCAAGTAGAGACTTTTGATCCTTATATGAAACAGGATCGATTGTCATCATAAAAAGATAGGTAAGGCCAGGTACATTAGCTGTCCATACTGTCCCGTCTCAAAAATCCCAATTTCGTGTATCCATACCAATATATAAAAGTGAAACGTCTGTTCGTTTATTTGTTTGGGAAGCTTTCACGTGATAACGGCTGCACAGATTTTGATGAAATTTAGAATGGAGATAGCTTATACCCTGGAATAAAACATAGGATACTTTTTATTTCAGAAAATTGTTTCCACGGGAAAACTGGAAAATGTTGATTACTCACTGTAAATAACGGTTGTCATCACAGTGTCTGTGGTTGCCATAGAAAAGAAATAACGATCCTGACAAAAAACTTATATTATCTTTGTCGAAAAACATCAACCGCATTGGTGCTATACCTACTCATTACTTTTTAATATATTAGAAGAACATAGGATGCTTTTTGTCGCGATAAACTGTAGTCCGTGCGGACGAAGTCGCGGGCGGGAAAACTAGTATGTGATATTGTCAAAAAAATCTTAATGTTCATATATGTTAGTCTATATGAGTACCTGAACAAATATAAAATATAAACAAATTTTCGCGAATGTATGTACGTATGTTTGTTCACGTATTTCTCAGAAACTTTAAGTCTGATTGCAATAACTCTTTTTGTAATAGCTTCATCTTCAACATCATCTTTTAACTTAGGGAATAGTTCAAGTTTCATCAAAATCCGTTCAGTAGTTTAATAGTTACCGTTTCAAGTGTGGCCTTTTTCGTAGTGATCGCAATAAGTACATCATATTCTTAGGCCTACTTTAACGAATCTAAAAAGTAAGAATTTAAAAGTAATTTATTAAATAACTACCTCAAATTGTATAAAACTTCATCATCATCATCATCATGTCAGCCTTTAGAAGTCCACTGCTGAACATAGGTCTCCCCCAAAGAGCGCCATGACGAGCGATGCCACCTCCATCCACCGACTTCCTGCGATGGCTACAATGTCGTCGGTCCATCGTGTGGGAGGTCTCCCCACACTTCGCTTGCTTGTTCGTGGTCGCCATTCGAGAACCTTTATTCCCCAGCGGTTGTCGGTTCTGCGAACTATATGGCCTGCCCATTGCCACTTCAACTTGCAAACTCTGAGAGCTATGTCGGCAACCTTCGTTGTTCTACGGATTTCCTCATTTCGGATTCTATCTCGTAGTGAAACACCGAGAATAGCTCTCGCTATTGCACTGTAAAACGGTACACATTGCAGTATAAAACTTAAAAGAAATAAATAATTCTAATAGCCTTTTTCAGGTAAGTGCCTATTTATTACTGTTCTTTGAGGATGAGGGAAGACCTCTCATTTCCAAATGAGACCCTAGTTCCTCATACCTCAAATGAGGAGGCCTGCAAAGCGAGTGCGTCGCGGGTCGTTGCGGCGTTATCGCTGTTGCAATTGAATCTCTCGCTTGAGGGCTTTTTACATGACTGCCCAAAAAAGGAGTGTATTGTTTTTAGTATTCATGTATGTATGTATGTTTGTATGTGAGTTTCTTTATTCCTACATAACTTTTAACAGAACAGATTTAGCATACGTCTAAATCTGTTCAGGCATTTAAAAGTTATCAGGGTTTTTCCAACAATTGTTGAATTGTTGGAAAAACGACCAAAATTGTCCCCCAAGAAAGTCCTCTTTCATCAAGACAATGCCCCAGTGCACACGTCAGCTGCAATGGCTAAAATCCACGAGTTGGGCTTCGAGCTGGTTCCGCATGCTCCGTATTCGCCGGACCTAGCTCCGTGTGATTATTACCTATTCCCAAATCTGAAAAGATGGCTATTTTGAAGACCTCGACACAACGTATTTTTGGAGGGGATAAAAAAAATGGGAACTCGCTGGAACAAGTATTTGACCTTCAAAGGAGACTATGTTGAGAAATAAATGTAAATTGTTTAAAAATATATATATTTTTTTACTTTTTAAAACGACTTATCAAACAGCCCTCGTAGCTTTCTACAGGTGAAATAATTTTTAAATTAGGTTCAGTATTTTTTTAACAGTCTATGTATGTATGTATGTATGTGGATGTTCCACCATAGCGTCGCCCCTATTGGTCCGATTTTGACAAGCGAGGTGTCAATCGATTCCTCTTCATCACAAGAGTGCCATAGGCTTTTAGTTTTTGAACTTGTGTTAGGCACTGGTTTATTACAATAGATTGTTGTGTTGTTATTTCCAGCCTCTGGTTCAGTCCCCGCTGCCCCGAGCTACCACCCACGGCGATGCCCCACGATGGGGAGTCCCCGACGATGTTCAAGCGGTCCCTGGTGCGCTACCTCAACCATTACCACAACCCGGCGCTGTCGACGTACATGGAGCGGGTGAAGCGGTGCGACTTCTCACACATCAAGTAAGTGATTCAACTGATCGTATATCTCACTTCTCATGTCCCATTTTACTGATCGTATATCTCACTTCTCATGTGCCATTTTACTGATCGTATATCTCACTTCTCATGTCCCATTTTATTTATCGTATATCTTACTTCTTATGTCCCATTTTACTGATAGTATATCTCCTTCTCATGTCCCATTTTACTGATCGTATATCTCACTTCTCATATCCCATTTTACTGACCGTATATCTCACTTCTCATATCCCATTTTTCTGATCGTATATCTCACTTCTCATATCCCATTTTTCTGATCGTATATCTCACTATTCATGTCCCATTTTACTGATCGTACCTATATCTCATCTACATTTCCTATCTCCTTTCTCCCACATTCCACTTCCTACCTCTCATCAAATAACCAACTTTCTTGTCTGTCTGTCTGTCTGTCGTTCCGGGTGTAATTTTGCAACTCAAATTTCAAGCACTTTCCGGTTAGCTAACCTGCTGAAACTTTCAGTGGATACTTTATATCCTGGAAAAGTGTAAGTTTCCACGGGAAAACTGAAAAAGTTGATTACTCGCTGTAAGGAACGGTTGCCATGGAAACGAAATAATAACAAGTCTGTCAAAAAGCATCAAGAGCACTGGCGCTACACCTACTTTTGCATTGGTTTTTAATATCCTAGAAGAACATAGGATGCTTATTTCGCGATAACCTAAAGTCCGCGCGGACGAAGTCGCGGGCGAAATCTAGTACATTATATAAGTAGGTATATATTATTCAGCCTATGGTTGCCTGGACCTTATCACAGCCTGCTTTGTGATAAGGCCGCCGATTGTTCTAACCTGTCTTATTTTTTTTTAATGTAATTCCATTCTCGTGCATTAAAGAGTTATCTATTGATGAATTTCCTTTTGCAGCGTGTTCTTGGTGGCGTCTGCCCCCGGGTCTCACTTCGACACGGACTGGGGCATGACCAGAATGGGAGCCTTATTGAGGCAGCACTGCGCCATACCAGCCACTGGTAATTATATGGCCTTAAGGCCAGTCTCCAATAATACATTTCCCCACGCTAGCTCCGTACTCCACCCGCTACCCGCAATAAGAACTGAAGTGCCTGCGTAACAAGATTGAATATCGCGAGCACTGTTTGAACACACAATTTAGCTCGGAACTAAATGACGTAAGTCTCAAAAGTTATTTATTTTATTGGCGGGCTAATAATTTAGTTAGGTAAATTTCGTCTAAGCATTAGATAATAATAGTTATTTGTTATGCAAGGGGCTGCAAAGTGATTTTTTGGCGAGAGTACTTGTATTGAAACCTGAGAGTAGCGAGGGTTTCAAAAGTACGAGACACCAAATAACTTTTGCTGCCGTGCGCAACACAAAACTTTTCACCTCACTACAGCGAGGAAAATGCTAGGTGCAAGAAACACAGCTAAAATAATATATTAAATTAGTGGTTATAATCATAATAATAAAAAATGAACCGTCGCGGGATGCCTGGCAGATGTGTAAATATAATAGATTAGAGTAGAACATAATCGAATAGAATAGATTCGAAAAGAGTCGAATAGTGTCGAATAGAATAGAGTAGAACATGGTAGAATAGAGTAGAACAGAGTAGAACAGAGTAGAACAGAGTAGAACAGAGTAGAACAGAGTAGAACAGAGTAGAACAGAGTAGAACAGAGTAGAACAGAGTAGAACAGAGTAGAACAGAGTAGAACAGAGTAGAACAGAGTAGAACAGAGTAGAACAGAGTAGAACAGAGTAGAACAGAGTAGAACAGAGTAGAGCAGAGTAGAGCAGAGTAGAGCAGAGTAGAGCAGAGTAGAGCAGAGTAGAGCAGAGTAGAGCAGAGTAGAGCAGAGTAGAGCAGAGTAGAGCAGAGTAGAGCAGAGTAGAGCAGAGTAGAGCAGAGTAGAGCAGAGTAGAGCAGAGTAGAGCAGAGTAGAGCAGAGTAGAGCAGAGTAGAGCAGAGTAGAGCAGAGTAGAGCAGAGTAGAGCAGAGTAGAGCAGAGTAGAGCAGAGTAGAGCAGAGTAGAGCAGAGTAGAGCAGAGTAGAGCAGAGTAGAGCAGAGTAGAGCAGAGTAGAGCAGAGTAGAGCAGAGTAGAGCAGAGTAGAGCAGAGTAGAGCAGAGTAGAGCAGAGTAGAGCAGAGTAGAGCAGAGTAGAGCAGAGTAGAGCAGAGTAGAGCAGAGTAGAGCAGAGTAGAGCAGAGTAGAGCAGAGTAGAACAGAGTAGAACAGAGTAGAACAGAGTAGAACAGAGTAGAACAGAGTAGAACAGAGTAGAACAGAGTAGAACAGAGTATAACAGAGTATAATAGAGTATAATAGAGTAGAATAGAGTAGAATAGAGTAGAATAGAGTAGAATAGAGTAGAATAGAGTAGAATAGAGTAGACTAGAGTAGAATAGAGTAGAATAGAGTAGAATAGAGTAGAATAGAGTAGAATACAGTAGAATACAGTAGAATACAGTAGAATACAGTAGAATACAGTAGAATACAGTAGAATACAGTAGAATACAGTAGAATACAGTAGAATACAGTAGAATACAGTAGAACAGAATAGAACCGACTAGAATACAGTAGAACAGAGTAGAGCATAGTAGAACAGAGTAGAAAAGAGTAGAATAGAGTAGAACAGAGTAGGATAGAGTAGAACAGAGTAGAATATAATTGAAAATGAAGAGAGACGAATAGAGTCGAATAGAGTCGAGTAGAGTCGATTAGAGTTGATTAGAGTCGATTAGAGTCGAGTAGAGTCGATTAGAGTCGAGTAGAGTCGAGTAGAGTCGATTAGAGTAGAGTTCATTAGAGTCGAGTAGATTCGAGTAGAGTCGATTAGAGTGGAGTAGAGTTCATTAGAGTCGAGTAGATTCGAGTAATGTCGATTAGAGTCGAGTAGAGCCAAAAAAGAGGCGATTAGAGACGAATAGAGTCAAGTAGAGTAGAATCGAATCGGATAATAATATAATATAAATAAGTAATAAAGTATTTTCAGTGAATTGTCGGTATAGAAAATTATGGAATAGAAAGGTTCGAATTTTAAAAACTCTTTCCACGCTAGCGGGTAAAATGAACTTTTGCACTCAGATTTCGAATCACAAACAGAATCTTTCCGAGCTTGTGAGGTGAAACTATATTTTCTTGCTGTGAGATTTATTTTAGAGATAAAACTTAAGCAGTTGAGTAGAAAAATGAAAATATAAACGAAAATAAAGTAATGAAAATGTATCGAATGAAATTCTGTTAATCATATTTTGCCTTAGTCTTAGAGAGATAAAGATCTCATAAACATGTATGTTAAGTTTCACATTTACCATGTTTGTGATTGAACCAGCATACTTATGGAAAAAACCCTTAAAAAGCAGAGCCTGGTCTTAATTAGTGAATGAACGAATGATTGAAAGAATGACTCGTAAGATACTTCTGAATAGCCATCTATATCAGAAAACTTTTGGATGCCTGATTTAACATGGATGGTGTAGCAATCGAATTAAACAATGGCGTATGTCTAGACAGACATACACCGTTACGTTTTTACGTGATGCTCGAACTTACGTCTGTATGTTCGAGCATCACGTAAACTGATTGATGTGCGGGTTTCACTGTTGGATAGCTTAGGATTTGACTTAAATCTGGTGTACTTTATATCTAAATCCGATGAGCAGAAGCCGAGCAATCGATAAAAAACTGACGGCTGAACGTATTTTGAAGCAATTTTGTATATTGTACTTTATGGGTACTTTTGGCTTGAAAAACGTATGGGCTACTTTTAAATGAAATGACAACGCGAGCTTGGCTAGTAATAAATATAAATAAATATTGTAATAGCAAAAGTTACTCTGCCTGTTACCTTTTCACATCTAAATGGCTGAACCGATCTTGATGAAATTTCGTATAGAGATAGTTTGAATCCTGGGGAGGGACGTAAGATACTTTTTGTCGTGATAAACTGTAGTCCGCGCGGACGAAGTCGCGAGCAAAAACTAAGTTGTTTTAATACATACACGTTACCAAATTGAACGTATTTATTAACACGCTTTTATTTAACTTCACTTATATGTATCTATGTATTTTGTCTCCTGGAATCTTGCAATTCAAATTTGGAGCACTTCCCGATTAGCTATCCGGCTGATATTTTCAGTGTAGCTCACAAACCGACGACAAGAAAAAAAAAAGATGTCAAATATGAGACATTTATTTTAAATAAAGGTAATTAAAACTCCTTTTTTGTAATTTTCATTTAAAATATTACTTATAATTTCAGAAACGCGCCATTGGCCGCTAATGGCGCAGGCTTCAAGTATAGGCAGCTTCGGAAACCAACCTAATGTAAGTATACCTATTGTTTAGACTCAACACAAAAACACACGTACACACACACACACACACACAAACACACACACACAAACACACACACAAACACACACAAACACACACAAACACACACACAAACACACACACAAACACACACACAAACACACACAACAAACACATACACACACATACACACACAGCAAACATACACACAACAAACACACACACAACTAACACACACACAACAAACACACACACAGCAAACACACACACAACAAACACACACACAAAAACAAACACACACACAAACAAACACACACACACACACACACACACACACACACACACACAATCACATCCAACTTACTAAACACAGATATAGAGGAAAGATATCACATGTGAATCATAACTATACTCTGTTCGAAATGAAGAAAGAAAATAATAGATTGTAAAACAAATGCATAAGACAAGCCATTTTATCCGAGGCATTTACCCGCCCGAGCCATAGGCGAGGGTAGATATTGAAGTCGAGGATAAAATGCCTTGTTTCATAAACGCGTTACTGCTTTTCACATCGATTACAGGAAATTAGACAGTAATCCACACTAATACATAAAAGTGAAACGTTGTCTGTTTGTTTGTTTGGGGAGCTTTCACGCGATAACGGCTGGACGGATTTTAATGAAATTTGGAGTGGAGATAGTTTATACCCTGGAATAAAACAGGATAGTTTTCATCCCGGAAATTTTTAAGTTTCCACGGGAAAACTGGAAAATGTTGATGACTCGCTGTGAGGAACGGTTGCCATGGAAACGAATTAATAAGTCTGTCAAAAAACATCAAGAGCGTTGGTGTACTTGGTTCGTGATATACTTTTGCATTGGTTTTTAATATCCTAGAAGAACATAGGATGCTATTTTTCGCGATATGTAGTCCGCGCGGACGGAGTCGCGGGCGTAAGCTAGTATCTTACATTATTTAAATACTGCTAAGAACAGACGAGAGCTTCATTACCGCCACATTAAAAAAAAAATACAACGCTTTTAAGCACTGGGGGGGGGGGGGGGGGGGACCCCTGAATTAATTTCATTTCAATAACATAACTGTTGCGGTCCCTTTCTACTTTTTATAAACCAGATTACCCCTCCCCCCCCCCCTCCTTATCTTTAAATTATCACGAGTACTTAGTTAAAACTCAAAATTAACTTAAATGTATTAAGAAATAAAACGAGAGAAATTAAAATATTATTTTATTAAATAATAAATCAAACCAACAACTTTTTTTTTAAATCCTGTAGACTTTCATTGGTGAGTCGAGATATTACATACACATGGACATAATTATACACATTATATATATATATATATATATATATATATATTACACATCATTTGAATCTATCTATGTGTCTAAACAAAATTGTACCGAGTTTTGTTTACATGTATGTATGATTTTACTAAGCTTTACAACTATCGACACGCCCCGGCTTCGCAAGGGTGTAATTTAGAAAAAAAAAAGTGAAAAAATAATATGAAAGATCTCGCACACTCGACTTTCACTCAGCTTGGGGGAGTGTCGCTTGGCTCGCTTCCTCCCCCCGTTTAGGTCTTGTATGCTCGTATTATATATATGTATATATAAACCTTCCGTGAAAAATAAACCAATTGATGGTGAAAACCGCATCAAAATCCGTTGCGTAGTTTACGAGGAGAAAGTTTATTTCACACGAGTTAAAATTTGATAAGCCCGAGCCGATGGTGAGGGGTTACCGTCGTCAACGAGTTTGTATCACAATGTATAATGATTACTTCGTTTACGTTACAGTTGTGGCTCACGGGGGACTTCTTGCACAATTTCACGAAGATCAAGGACCAACCACAGATGCTGTCAGCTCGTCCAGAGTTGAAGCTAATCTACCCTTCATTAGGTAAGACATAATACACGAGTCAAATTCGTGAACGGGAGGTGCTTGTGGGGACTGGTCCAGCCTAGTTTAGAAGTCTGTGTTTTATTGTTATTATGCATATTTTTATGATTGTGGACGTCTCATTAGCACTTATTAATTTATCATTAATAGTAAACAATCTAGCGGTGCACAGTAGCGCCATCTAGTTGCCTTATTGGAAAACTAACATTAATAACCAAGGCGCTCCATCAATCCTTACCGAGATCTAGTCAAAAACTGAACGCTTCTCCAATGTGTTTACATGCAAAGGCCGGTCACTGTAGACATAAAAGTCGCGTTAGGTCGCAAAAATATGTCCAGTACTGGGTTTTTTAGGATGTTGTTCAGTAGTGTAAAACTAAATTTGCAGCTCCGAAAGACCTGAGCTAACTGCGTAGTGCTCGAAAAACATCGAATGTTTCTAACGTTTATCAAATTATGACTTCTAAAAGGTGCTTCTCACGGAACAGTTATCTACCACACTTATAAAGAAGACATAATTTGCTATAATTTGAGTTCAACCGCAGCCCTGTAGGTCCAATAGAACCCAAGATGCAGTACTTCAAACATTGGCCATCCTAAAATATTCGAAATTGTAGTTTTAGGCGCCTTCCGAGCAGATTATCTGCTATAATACTCATTTTACGAGGAAAGTCCTGGACACAAAGTTGTAGAACAGTTATTAAACTTTAATATGAGCACAAACGAAAATTTGTAGGACCAAAAGTTCCCCTGTAATCTGGACAAAACGAAAAATTAAGGAAATCGGATTTTTCAAGTTTTTTTATTTTATTACTATTGCACTGTTATCTATTGTAATATTATTAAAATGACATCACATTTATAATATTTTTTTATTTACTGTGTCACATCTACATTAAACATTTTTATTTACTGTGTCACATCTACATTAAACATTTTTATTTACTGTGTCACATCTACATTAAACATTTTTATTTACTGTGTCACATCTACATTAAACATTTTTATTTACTGTGTCACATCTACATTAAACATTTTTATTTACTGTGTCACATGTACATTAAACATTTTTATTTACTGTGTCACATCTACATTAAACATTTTTATTTACTGTGTCACAACTACATTAAACATTTTTAATTTACTGTGTCACATCTAAATTAAACATTTTTATTTACTGTGTCACAACTACATTAAACATTTTTAATTTACTGTGTCACAACTACATTAAAGATTTTTATTTACTGTGTCACATCTACATTAAACATTTTTATTTACTGTGTCACATCTACATTAAAAAAAATTATTTACTGTGTCACAACTACATTAAACATTTTTAATTTACTGTGTCACATCTACATTAAACATTTTTATTTACTGTGTCACATCTACATTAAACATTTTTATTTACTGTGTCACATCTACATTAAACATTTTTATTTACTGTGTCACATCTACATTAAACATTTTTATTTACTGTGTCACATCTACATTAAACATTTTTATTTATTGTGTCACATCTACATTAAACATTTTTATTTACTGTGTCACATCTACATTAAACATTTTTATTTACTGTGTCCATCGAACTCACCTGTTAGTACTTACTGCATTTGTAACGTAAGTAGTAACTTTATTGGACTTAGTATATCCTTACATAAGTATTTTAGGTTTTGCTGTTTCTCGCTGATAGTAGAACATTTGAATGGGAATTGACTTACCGAATGGATTTCAGTATCTAGTAATATAAACTGTAATACACGCTGTTATGTAACTTGAAAATAACACAATAAATATCACCGTATTTAGTAGATGAAACACATTATTTTTTTTTAATTACTGTGTCACATCTACATTAAACATTTTTATTTACTGTGTCACATCTACATTAAACATTTTTATTTACTGTGTCACATCTACATTAAACATTTTTATTTACTGTGTCACAACTACATTAAACATTTTTAAAATCGTTTGTTTGTTTATCTGTGTATGTTTCTTTGTTCGCGCATCACGTAAAAACTACTGCACTGATTGCGATTCAGTTTCACTGTTGGATAGCTTAGGGTTTGATTTAAAACTGGTGTAATTGTATCTCAATCCGAAGTGTAGAAGCCGAGCTATCGATAAAAAACTTTTTGACGGCTGAAGGAATTTTGATCAAATGGTGGTATATTGGTATTTTAGGTCCTGGAATAGCACATAGAGTACTTTTAACCTAAAGAAATTACCACGCGAGCGAAGCCGCGGACACAGCTATAAATGTTTTTTTTTTATTTTTTTTTATTACGGACTAGGTAATCGTTTGACCACGATCTCACCTGATGGAAAGCGATGATGTGGTCGAAGGTGTAGCACGCTTGCCTAGTAGATACCTATTCACTCTTGACTTGAACACACCGGGGTTATAATTTACCGGAAACACTGACGAGGGCAGGGCATTAAAAAATGAGTTTTTTTTTGATAAATTAGATTTCCCGTTTTTTTTTGTTTTGTCTTAAATTTTTCAAAGTTTCAGCTCAACAACCGCCGGTTATGATGCTTATAACTTTGAAGTTATTGAAACAATTAGATAAACGAAGACGTGTAGCGCAGTTAATGCACCGTATAATGAAATAAAATAAATGAATTCGGACATTATTTAGGGGAAAATAAGTGTTTTTTCTCTTTGTATGGCTGAGGGCGCTGTAGATCTTATTAATATGCGTATTTTTTGTATGAGATATCATGCACCGGAAAGACAGCAACATAATTTGTAACAAATCACTCGATAGAATAAACACAAAATTAAATCAGAATCTCATGTTAACTTCTGTCTGGAAATAAATAACATCAAAAATACTTCATATGAAATGGCAACACTGTTAATGAAATGAGAACGTTACACAGAGAACGTGCAACACTCGCACGACGGGTTGCTCGGCGGTGGCTGCCTGCCGTATGCGGCGTCCGCGCACGCCAAACAACCGTGGCTCAACGACTACTTGTTGTAAGTAAACAGAGAACGTGCAACACTCGCACGACGAGTTGCTCGGCGGCGGCTGCCTCCCGTACGCGGCGTCCGCGCACGCCAAACAACCGTGGCTCAACAACTACTTGTTGTAAGTAAACAGAGAACGTGCAACACTCGCACGACGGGTTGCTCGGCGGCGGCTGCCTCCCGTACGCGGCGTCCGCGCACGTCAAACAACCGTGGCTCAACAACTACTTGTTGTAAGTAAATAGAGAACGTGCAACACTCGCACGACGGGTTGCTCGGCGGCGGCTGCCTCCCGTACACGGCGTCCACGCACATCAAACAACCGTGGCTCAACAACTACTTGTTGTAAGTAAACAGAGAACGTGCAACACTCGCACGACGGGTTGCTCGGCGGTGGCTGCCTGCCGTACGCGGCGTCCGCGCACGCCAAACAACCGTGGCTCAACGACTACTTGTTGTAAGTAAATAGAGAACGTGCAACACTCGCACGAGGGGTTGCTCGGCGGCGGCTGCCTCCCGTACGCGGCGTTCACGCACATCAAACAACCGTGGCTCAACAACTACTTGTTGTAAGTAAATAGAGAACGTGCAACACTTGCACGACGGGTTGCTCGGCGGTGGCTGCCTGCCGTACGCGGCGTCCGCGCACGCCAAACAACCGTGGCCCAACGCCTACTTGTTGTAAGTAAACGGAGAACGTGCAACACTCGCACGACGGGTTGTTTGGCGGCGGCTGCCTCCCGTACGCGGCGTCCGCGCACGCTAAACAACCGTGGCTCAACAACTACTTGTTGTAAGTAAACAGAGAACGTGCAACACTTGCACGACGGGTTGCTTGGCGGTGGCTGCCTCCCGTACGCGGCGTCCGCGCACGCCAAACAACCGTGGCTCAACGACTACTTGTTGTAAGTAAATAGAGAACGTGCAACACTCGCACGAGGGGTTGCTCGGCGGCGGCTGCCTCCCGTACGCGGCGTTCACGCACATCAAACAACCGTGGCTCAACAACTACTTGTTGTAAGTAAATAGAGAACGTGCAACACTTGCACGACGGGTTGCTCGGCGGTGGCTGCCTGCCGTACGCGGCGTCCGCGCACGCCAAACAACCGTGGCCCAACGCCTACTTGTTGTAAGTAAACGGAGAACGTGCAACACTCGCACGACGGGTTGTTTGGCGGCGGCTGCCTCCCGTACGCGGCGTCCGCGCACGCTAAACAACCGTGGCTCAACAACTACTTGTTGTAAGTAAACAGAGAACGTGCAACACTTGCACGACGGGTTGCTTGGCGGTGGCTGCCTCCCGTACGCGGCGTCCGCGCACGCTAAACAACCGTGGCTCAACAACTACTTGTTGTAAGTAAACAGAGAACGTGCAACACTTGCACGGCGGGTTGCTTGGCGGTGGCTGCCTCCCGTACGCGGCGTCCGCGCACGCTAAACAACCGTGGCTCAACAACTACTTGTTGTAAGTGTAAAATTGCCTAACACACAAAACCCGGCTTTTTGAACTGAAAATATTGTTCTAAATCATATTTTCACTTCTAGTCTCGTAAAATTCTTTTTTATGCTGGGTGTAGGCTACATAATACTGCATTTTATGCTCTAATGCATAAAATTGTTTACTTCTCTAATTCTTCTATGGTCTCCGACCCGAGCCTATTGTTGCCTTTGATTGCGGCCATGAGAAACAATAACCGCTCGGCATAAAATCCATTGTTTAGCATTCTCGCAATGTGTCTGTCTCTTTCGTTCATGGGCTACGAACAATACATCGCGCTCACTCTTCCTTTGGCTTCACTAAGGTTTGGCTGTATATGTGCTTATTAGTGAGCGGCAACTTTTCGGCACCGTATTTGAGTTGGACATGACACATTGGTCAAACACCTCGCTCTTCAGGTTTTGAGGGAGTTCAGTTTTGAAAACATCTTCCAGTTTTCTAAAGACACCCCAAACGAGCTGGACTCGCCCAGCGTCTCCTTCAGCTGGTAGCCCGGTTAAAAGACAAACAATGGCGAAAATAAATGTGCTCATCGACTATCTCGTGGGGACAGTTTTTGACGATTACATTAGGTTTTCGTGACGGCAAATTCGTTATAACCGAGGCTCGCAGTTCATGAGTTCGAGATCAGCAGCGTCTCAGCTACCAAGATGAGGTCGTCAGCGAACTGCTTGTGCGACATGTGGCGCCCGTTTATAGGGACGCCTCCTCGCTCCAGCTTTAAGTCTTCATTACGTCTTCCAAGACAGAGTTAAATAGCTTCGGCGATAGAGCGTCTCCTTGCCTTACGCCTCTCTTAATCGGAATAAGGACGGACAGTTTGTGCATTGTGGATTGCATTGTGGCATTGCTGTAAGCTCCCGGAGGATATTCACATAACACTTGTCAATGTCTCAGTGACAGAGAGAATGAAAGAGTGTTCGACACTGTCAAAAGCCTTTTCAAAATCGACAAAGGGAAACAAGCGCCAAGTGGCTTGAAAGCGTGCATGTAGTCCATGGTTGAGTATCCACTCCAGAAGCCTGCTTGTTCCAGGATTGTTACTCATCGATTGGGCGAGAGAAACAGGACTTTAGCGAACTACTTTTAGATTTGGGAGAGGAGGCGAATGGGGCGGCGTTTTGTAGTATTTTTTTTGTCTCCTTTCTTAAAAGGAGTTCGGTTGGGGTGCTTGTGTCTATTTAATTAAAAACTTTTATTTAACTTCACTAGTATGTATGTATGTGTGTATGTGTGTATGTATCTATGTACTTTGCCTGTCCTGGAATCTTGAAATTAAAATTTCGAGCACTTTTAGGGTAGCTCACAAAACGATGAAACTCAACAAAAAAAAAAACATGAAGAGACTTAAAAAAAGGCCAAAAAAGGCCTTTTTTTGTCTATTATCTTTGCAGAATTGAGACGGTGGCATTTTTCCACGCTTTAGGCGCAATGCCTTCCGATAGCCTCTGTTGAAAAGCCCAGCTAGCGGTTTCAGTACGAAGAGACGCCTTTAAGTCGCATAATTTTGCAATAGATATTATTATATTGTTATCTCTTTCTACAGCCAATGGCGAGCGCGCGCGACGAAGCGAGACCGCGCAATGCCGCACATCAAGTCGTACACTAGAGTGTCGCCGGACAACAAGAGTGCCGCGTACTACCTACTGACCTCTGGCAACGTTAGCAAGGTAAACATCAGTATTATCAGCTTGAGGGGAACTAGGGCCCTTATCGGAGAGAGATATAAATAGAGTGTGCTTAAGAGAGAGGTAATAAACTCGTGTAAAAGAGAGGAATATATTATAATCTGAGAATCACAAAGAGAGTGAGAACTGGTGTCATGAGAAAGAGTTGTTAGTATTAAGTGTGAGTAATAGCGTGTGTGTGTGTGTGCGTAGATAGATATTTACGGCATTACTCACGAGTAAGAAGACCGGAAACGGACCGGTTCGTAGCTCTCAAACGGATGGACCGATTTTATGCGGCTTTTTATGTTAGAATGATGATGTGATTGAGATGGTTCTTAGCAATAACGGGAGCAGGAGGACGCAGGCTACTTTTTTTAAATATAACTTATAAATATGTGTATATAATTTGTTCGCAGGCGGCTTGGGGCTGTATCAACAAAGGCAATGCAGCCTTACGGATCATGAGCTACGAGGCAGGCGTGCTGTTCCTACCGAAGTTCATTGTGAGTAGAACGTCCAATCCTACCTCCTCAGACAACCCGCCAGGGATCACACACTTAGACACAGATACTGACCTCGCCGGCGAGGTCGAAGGTCCCGTTATTAGTAAATAATCAGTTATTCGCCTTTGAGTTTCTTGCCGGATTCTTCTCGAAGGTTGTATTCTGAATCGGTGGACAAGTTTAATTTGTCAACATGTTCTTTATAGTGTAATTTGTTATTTTTATATTTCAGTTTACTGTTATTTTTTCTAAGTTATTTTTTGATTGTGTATTTTAGAAGAGTAAGTTTAATTTTATTTGCAAGATTGCACACACACAGATGTGTTCAGCTCGAGAACACAGATGTGTTCAGCTCGAGAACACAGATGTGTTCAGCTCGAGAACACAGATGTGTTCAGCTCGAGAACACAGATGTGCTCAGCTCGAGAAGAGTGTGCACTCTGTACGAATAAGTTGCAAGTTTTTACAAGAGCAAGCGTCCAGTTTGGTGAACTTATTAAAAAAAGGGATGTTTAGTCCGATCCCCGTAATCTAGGCGACCGCAGCCGAGGTTCTTACTCCCTGGGTGCCTATAAACCGGTCGCAAAAATCTTAAATTTGGCGACCCTATGTATATTACCAAACTAGCTATTGTCCATGGCTTAGTTCGCGCAGACTACAGTTTGTCTCGATAAAAGGTATCCTATGAACCCAGGATTCAAACTATCTCCATACAAAATTTCATCAAGATCGGTTCAGCCGTCATGAAAAGGTAACAGACCGACAGTTACTTTGCTTTTATAATGATAGTTTGAATATGTGGCCGGTTTACAAATAAAATAATTCAATAATAGTTTTGTTTCCTTTTCCAGTGCGAGATTTAACTGTGTCGGCACATGAAAGGGAAATTTCCTTTTCAAACTCAAAGCATACTTAGTTTACCTAATATTATTGAATTGATCTATTTTTACACGACTTTCAATAAGCTGTTTGTCTATCTGTTTTCATTTTTAAACCCCGAACACCATAGTGTGTATAATTGACAAGTTTTCATATTTCATAGGGCAATGAAATTCGAAAACCATTTCGAGATATTGCGACGCTGATCATTATTCTTATTATTCCAAAATTTTTAGTGCAGTAATAACAAAGATATTAAGTAATAACTCTCAACTAAGTAGAGTTCGGTGGAATAATAAAATACATGTGCCTGTAAAGAAAAAAAAAATACTACTCTAGAGCCTGACTTTGACAGATATATAAATGTTTTTTTTTTTCGAATGTGGTTTCGGTAATCTAGTTCATACCACCGAACTGGCAGTTACGCCCTTTTAGAATAAGCTAATTTAATTTTAATAATTAATTTCTCGGAAAATATAACTTAGATTGGATTGGATTATTCTTTCAGAGAAAAAATTTAAATAGTAATGTTAAAAATTTGAAATGTTGTCAATTGTATGTATCTCTGTATCCGTGTAAGATATCGTAGCTCACAAACGAATGGACCGATTTTGATGCGGTTTTAAAGTTTGAAAGCGATGTTCTTAGCTATAATGGGGGGCGTGGGGGTCGGGGGTTGTATACATTTTAAATTTGTGCTTTGTATTTTCAGATAAACGAAGATCTATTCCCTTTGAGTGAGTTCGCAAAAAATCGCCTCATTCTGCCGTACGACGTGCCGCCCTCGAAATATACTAAAGAAATGTCCCCTTGGGTCTCTGACTATCTATGTGATTAATTAATATGGTTGAAATAATAATGGGGTAGGCTGTGTTGGATGGCAGAAGATATGGGGTGGGCTGTGTTGGATGGCAGAAGATATGAAGTGGGCTGCGTTGGATGGAATAAAATATGGGGTGGGTTGTGTTGGATGGAAGAATATATGGGGTGGGTTGTGTTAGATGGAAGAATCTCCGGTATTCGTATTGGGATGAGTTATGACAGCTATTTTGTTGGTCTCTGAGCGCTACAAAGGTACAAACTAGGAACTAGAACAAACATACATAAATACATAGACTGATAAAAACATTAGCTTCCTTTGCGTCGCGCAGTCGGGTAAATAGAGAAAGACGAGTCCTAAAAAAATAAATAAGGATTAACTTTGTTGGATTGAAAGTAATAGGTATAGAGTGAACTCTTATTAATCAAATAATTTACAAAATAACGAGCGAGCCTTACAGTAGTCGCATATGACGTGTAACATCTGACATGTTACCTTGGTAATAAGCAACATATGACGTGTAACATCTGACATGTTACCTTGGTAATAAGCAACATATGACGTGTAACATCTGACATCTTACCTTGGTAATAGCAACATATGACGTGTAACATCTGACATCTTATCTTGGTAATAAGCAACATATGACGTGTAACATCTGACATCTTACCTGACGTGAAACATCTGACATCTTACCTTGGTAATAAGCAACGTTAACATACTCTAAGCACGAGCGCGCTCATTGTTCAACTGTGAATCAGCAACTACAGAAAACCGTATGTCTTGCTAGCTCACCCGGAACCGTTCGGTTGATATTCTGAAGTACCTGAGTTCTATCCCCGACTGAAGTGGTTTATTTTGTATATAAAAAAATATGTCTTCTAGCTTGACAGCACCGCGCGCGCTCATAGGTCAAATCAAATAACGCGCGCTTCCCGGTTTCCTGTTTACAAATTGTGTAACACATTTCACGAAATCACTCACATAGATGACAGGAAAGCGAGCGGAAAGATATTACACATAAAGAACGGTTATGTTTGGAGTTGTATTGGATGAATGCATAGAGCTGTGATGGTCGGATGATACAGAAGACAGTTGGTAATGTTCATTTTACTTATATACTGTTTCGTGACTTGTGCACTTATGAAGATGTAAATAAAATGATTATAATTACTTATTTCTATAAAAAAATGTTTAATTTATTACCTAGCTGTGCCTACGGCTTTGCCCGCGTTGTAAATTTTCTAGGGTGCATTCCGATTCACGATAATATCGCTGTGAGCGATCACAGTGCTAATTTGCGTTCCGATTCAGATATCGCGCTCACGGCAGTTGAGTGCTGCAGTTGATTCGGAACGCTCGTGAGCGTGATGAAGATCACAACAACATAACCTCAAAATTTGCTCAAAATACAAAGTATTACTCGTGGGCAAAGTAGTCTGTCTAAAAATTGGTCAATTGTCTGTAGTAATATTTGGAAAACTGAACGAAAATCATACACAACTCAATTCAAACAACAGTTTTCTTTGTAAACAACCGTCAGTCTGTCACTTTGACAGTAGCGCTCACGGTGATATCGGTTTGGGGCATGGTCGGTATAATCGCAAAATCGCGGATGTAATGACGTAATCCGTGACGTCACAAGGGATATCGTTCTTGCGCTCACGATGACTCGGTACGCGTTTTAGCGCGATAATATCGATTTTATCTATTTTTGCAAGTCTCGGAATGCACCCCTAGATATAAGGATCCTGTGTTACCAATTTCATAAAACTTCGTTGAGACGTCTAATAGTTCGATTGCTCGGCTTCTTCTCAATGGATTGATATACCAAGTACACCACTTTTTAAGTCAAATCCTAAGCTATACAACAGTGAAAACCGCATCGCAAACAGTGCAGAAGTTGTAACGTGATTCGCGAACAGATAAACAGACACACTGTAATTATTTTTATTTACCGTTGTACAGACATTTTGTTTCTTTCTGTTTTTTTTATAAGTATATACGTAGCCAGATGTAGTTCCACGAGAATTACTTGTATTTTAACACGCTTTTATTAGCTTCACCTGTATGTATGTTTGTAACGGAATCTTTGAACTCGATTTTTACCCACTTTAAATGGTCAGATTAATTCAAAATTTTGTACACTTAACAGTCGGATGACAAAAAAAAAGGCGTAGGAAACTAAAAAATTGAAAAATAAATAATAGATTTAAAAAACTAAAAAACATGCTTTAATAAATTTCAATATAAGAACCTGATTCCCCCATCACCTTTTCATCACCGTACCACTAGACGATCAGCAAAGCGCCACCCTTTCATGGCTGAAATACCTCGCACAAGAACGAAGCGTTACGCTTCTTCATTTATTATAAGAACTGCAAAGGAGTGGAATGTTCTGCCCTCGTCAGTGTTTCCGGGAAATTATAACCCAAGTGTGTTCAAGTCAAGAGTGAATAGGTATCTACTAGGCAAGCGTGCTACACCTTCGACCACATCATCGCTTTCCATCAGGTGAGATCGTGGTCAAACGATTGCCTAGTCCGTAATAAAAAAAAAAGTGATTAACGTGAAAATTAATGGCATTTTTAAAAAAACCGTGCGGTGCTTTGTACGACATTCTTACACTATGTAATTGGAAATAGAAATACTAACATATCTTGGTAAAAAAATAATAAATAATTAATAATTTAATTATTATATATTAATAATTAATTAATTATAATTAAAAAATAAAAAATAATATATATATATTTTTTAATTATTATTGTTTTTTTTTTTATATCATTATTATCTATCGAGCACCCCGCTCTTCTTTTTACAATGACATAAATTTTCACGTTAATCACTTTATTCTTATATTAAAATTAATTTTACATTTTAGTTCGGTTTAATGGTATTAAAGCCTGTTTTTTAATGCATAATTTCCTTGTAGATAGTTCGTATTTTCTAGGTGCAATATATTCTAAAAACCGGCGACGGACTCGTAGTCACACCGTATACTGCTGGAAACACATACATTGTGTTTTTGAAAGCGCGACGCCATGCGCCAGTGCGACAACACGCCCAGCGTGTTTTTAGAAGTGAGTGACCAGTGACGTCATCGGAGCTAGGCTCGCTTTTTAAGGTCAGCAGTGAAAGTGTTAAAAACTACACTCATGTGAATGAAATCGACTCGGCTTCTACACGCGAAATCAAAGTATTTTTTTTCTATGTTACTATTGGCTCTGTGAGCTGTAGACCTCGCGCGTACAATCTTTTTTGCAAACAATCTAGCGGTGCCAGTAGCGCCATCTAGTTACCTTATTGTAACACTAACATTAATAACCAAGGTGCTCCGTCAATCCCTACCTAGTAGGTAAAGGGCTGATTCCACTGGTAGAAACCTAAAAGTGAGAACTGCATTTTGAGGAGCTATTCTGCTCATCACGCCGAAGATCCTCATCAGATCTTCACCAATTTTTTATGAGACCAACTTAAAGTTACTACCTTTCAAATGAAATAATAACCATCGAAATCGGATTTAATAAGGCGGAGATATTCAATAGCCCCCTTTTTACCCTTTTTTGGGGGAAGTACCTCCCCCCCCTAATCAAAATCCCCGACGACTAAAAAATTCTAAAAATTCGTTTAACCTGTATACCAAGTTTCGTCTAGATCGGTTGAGAAATGCGACCTGTAGACCTACTATCCCCCAAAAAGGGGGCTACTGAATATCTCCTACTTATTATATCCGATTTCGATGGTTCTTTTTTTATTTGAAAGGTAGAACTTGTAATTTTAAGTTGGTCTCATTGAAAAGACCGTTGCCCGGCTAAGGAAACGGACCTCCTTCTCAGGTAAAGGCGAGGAATTAAAACAAGATGGTAAATTCAATAACAAAGGACTTTATTACAAAAAATAGAAAAAGCACACATGAGTTATCAAATATTGGTACTCTCCCCTTTACTGAGGAATTCAAAAAGAAATATTTTACACTTAATTTAGTTTGTTCTGCATCAAAATAATTATTAACAGCAAGATCTTATAATAGGAAATATTACTAACTTAATACTCAAAACTCAAAATTCTCAAATATGATACAATTTCCTCAAACATATAAATTCTAGTACTTAACTTCGGCCTGTATGATATGAATTTACAATAGAAAAGCTGTATCCTAGGCTAGTAAAACTTAGAGAGTCTGTGCTCAGCAGATCAACATGGTCACAACGCAACGGAATAATCTTGTCTTTGCCTTAGAATTTTCTAAATTAAAAGAGAACTTGTGCAAACAGAGTGTGTGTGTGTAAGATTGTGTTTCCCAGAGGGAAATCAAACTCTAAAACAGAAAGTAAAACAGAAACTAAGACAGAAAATAAGACAGAAAGTATATAGAAAATAAACAGAAAGTATCTTTCAACAGTATCTTAGCACGTTAGAAGGCGAAGGCTTCCGTCACTACCGTAGCTCGCTGACTCAAAATGATTTGGAGTGGACCAACCTGGAAGCTTCCTGGGACGCCGTACCGTAGTCTCGCATGCCGCCGCGGAACGCCTCCTTACTCCACTCGATCAGCTCCTACCGCTCGACCACGAACGGTGCCTGGTATCTTCTACTGGACAGGTGGTGCGTTGGAGTACTTCTGGAGTCCCTCGTAGACCGGCTTCTTCCACGAACGGTGGTGAGCCCCGGGTGATCGCGCACAGCAGCTCGCAGTGGTGACGACAATAGCCGACCGTAGATGCACGATTTAACCTGAAACCCACGTTCCTTCGTGTTCAAATGTGTCTCGAGATGCCCGCCTTAGATAGACGCGGTGCAAAATCAAAACAGATATTTCGTTAGTACAATACTGAAATCACGGGAAATCACACTAACCTGGCTTTTGCACTTGTATACTTATTTCGCCAGTAACAGGGCAGCTTCGTTCTGGACAGCGTGCCTCGGTCGTTTTGTTCACACAAGAGAACTGCGTGTTTTTCTGCTGCCTGCGTCGATCTTAATTACGTGCCAACTATGTAAACTAAATTCAGTTTCACGTCCGAAATCAAAATCCAATCCACAGGCTTCTCTCTTGTATATATACGAACTTTGGTTTGCACTTCGAGTAGCATTCTACTGAGACCTCGAACTTCCGGTATCCAGAAAACTCTAGAAAGAACTCTGCAACTTGCTTCGTAAAGCAGACCTTGTCGGCCTAGCAATACTGGTCACTGTCCTCCAGCCAGTTCTGGTACATACCAGCCAGCATCCGGTGTTTACTTGAACAAGTTCATAGAAAAAAAAACATTTCTCCGGAACTTTCATGCGATTTAGACATTATGTCAAAACCTTCCATGGTGTGACCATCGCAAGCGATTTCTAGATTTAAATTATTTTCGATATATGAAACGCTGCCTTCTGTATTTATTATTTGTTAGCCAACTTAAAGATGCGACCTATTCTGGATTTTTAAACAACCCGTTCCTCGTCCAGAGTTATCCAGAGCCCGAAATATTCCTGGAACGTCAATTATTAATAGCAACACTCAGAAGCCCTGCTACTTGCCGACAGAGACCACCACTTCGTTTACACCTTCCTTCTAGTTCACGCCTCTTGTCGCTAGCTGTCGCTGCGTGGATTAACCATTTTATCTATTTTGAGACAGTAGATGAAAACTTATCCCTTTCACTCGCAGAGGCAAATTCAACCATTATTCCTAGATAGGCGAAATTATCAATCTGTCTTCAACAAGAAAAGCTTTCATTATTCCTTTAACGAAGAAAGTGGCGCACGCGTGGTGGAGTTCGGTGTTTTTTACAAACTCGTCGTCTGGTTTTCAGATACGGAGAAAACACAACTTGATCTAATAGAAAAGACGCTGCTCCTCGCCAGATGGCGTTGTACCCAATATATTCTATTATCGAGATCTATAACAAAAATCTAACTTGGAGTCATGATTTAACATGTCACATCATAAAAAATTGGTGAAGATCTGATGAGAATCTTCGGCGTGATGATCAGAATAGCTCCTCAAAATGCAGTAAATTGCTCACTTCTAGGTTTCTACCAGTGGAATCAGCCCTTTACCTACTAGGTAGGGATTGATGGAGCACCTTGGTTATTAATGTTAGTTTTACAATAAAGTAACTAGATGGCGCTGCTGTGCACCACTGGATTGTTTGCAAAAAAGTTTGTACGCGCGAGGTCTACAGCACAGAGCCACTAGTAATTAATAATTACTCTTTAATTTACATTATAAAAAAGGTTGTTCTCTAATGTTTTTGGCCATAGCTAGTTTGTACAAAATCTCGTATAAACTCGTTTAATCATATCTCAAAAAATACTCAACTAATTTTGACTAATATTATGTAATTATGAAGATGAGATGGTAAGCTGTCAGTGTCTCTAATTCATTGGTTGGTACATATTTTCAGAAATAGAAAAGAGAGTCGATTTCATTGCTCGCGAGTGTATAGAGGGACCATGGAAATAAATAATAACCCTTGGTACACCCAGAAATCTTGAGGTTGGACCCCTGCCTGGTGAACTATGTAGGTGGAACACGACAGGGCGCGATAAGTACGTTTATCCCTTCCACAGTTATGCAGTAGGTACTACGGTCACGCCTGTACTACTTGATTGATTGCGAGCGATATCTTCACGCACCGCGGGCACAGTTAGTACTTTTAATAAACCAGTAGGTAATGAAAAGTCTGTACAGCGAAGATAATTTAAATAAATTGTTTAGTGGACTTAAAATAAGGGCGAAGGACTCGTGGTCACGCCGTTTTGTCACAGTGTGACCACGAGGAATTATTTTAAGAATATAAAGTAGGAGATTTTAGGGCTCTGTTAAGGGGTGGGTCAGGAATCGAGTTTTAAAAAACAAATTAAGATGACAAGAATGAAATGTATTGAAATAAAAGAAATAGAAAAAACATTACAGTCATATTAACGACTAGCCGCGCCCGGAGTTCAAGTCTGAATGCATTAGAATATCGAATTACCAAAAAGTCGCCGTTAGGCGGTAACACCGACAATTCCAAAAGTGCGCGCATCAGCATTTCCACTCTCATGCGCTTGCTACGAGTATGTATGGGGTATCGTAACAGTTCCACATCTCAAATGGAACAAGCCTTAAATTAAAAAACGCCAGTTCTGCTAAAAAATAATTTATGCCAATAAATTATATATTGTTGGAATGTGCTCATCAAGGCCTGTAATTTGATACAGTTTTTTTAAATTGTAGTTTACGTCACTCGGGATGATGTAAGGATTGTAACGATACCCCATACATCAAAATCTATTCAGGCATTAAAAGTGGTGGAATAAAGAAACTCACATACATACCTACAAACATACATGAACCCTGAAAACATTACACTCCTTTTTTGGGCAGTCGTGTAAAAAAAGAACCCTTATAGCATCCTTTCAAACCTTTGGAGCTGTGAAAATATCAAACTTTCAGAAGTTTGATATCAAACACTCAGGTCTGCAAACCTTTGGAGCTGTGAAAATATCAAACTTTCAGAAGTTTGATATCAAACACTCAGGTCTGCAAACCTTTGGAGCTGTGAAAATATCAAACTTTCAGAAGTTTGATATCAAACACTCAGGTCTGCAAACCTTTGGAGCTGTGAAAATATCAAACTTTCAGAAGTTTGATATCAAACACTCAGGTCTGCAAACCTTTGGAGCTGTGAAAATATCAAACTTTCAGAAGTTTGATATCAAACACTCAGGTCTGCAAACCTTTGAAGCTGTGAAAATATCAAACTTTCAGAAGTTTGATATCAAACACTCAGGTCTGCAAACCTTTGGAGCTGTGAAAATATCAAACTTTCAGAAGTTTGATATCAAACACTCAGGTCTGCAAACCTTTGGAGCTGTGAAAATATCAAACTTTCAGAAGTTTGATATCAAACACTCAGGTCTGCAAACCTTTGGAGCTGTGAAAATATCAAACTTTCAGAAGTTTGATATCAAACACTCAGGTCTGCAAACCTTTGGAGCTGTGAAAATATCAAACTTTCAGAAGTTTGATATCAAACACTCAGGTCTGCAAACCTTTGGAGCTGTGAAAATATCAAACTTTCAGAAGTTTGATATTTTCAACGCAATCTAAAGACGGCCGTTTATGCCGCATATTTTGACACTTGCAAGGGAATCAAAACCTAAAGGGTACTTCCCGTTGACCTAGAATCATGAAATTTGGCGAGAAGTAATGTCATATAGCACAAGTAAAGGGGAAAATCTGAAATCCGTAATTTTGTAGTTACATCACTAAAATATTTGTTTGCATTTCCTAAACTGATGTGTCGATGTATGGGTACAACAGTTTTTCATGGACAAAGTTAAGGTTGTACGGAACGTCGGTGCGCGAGTCCGACTTGCACTTGGCCGTATATTTTTTTTAATAAATAAAAACTATTGGACCGATTAAAATGCGGTTTCCTCGGTTAGAGCGATGATAGTCTAGCGGTTTTAGCGGAGAAAGAACCCAACGATACCGGGTTCGCTTCTGGATTCCGCTTCAATGACTTTTCTAAGTTTTGTGCGGTTTTCCATCGCTCTGTGCTTCGGAGGGCACGTTCCCGGCTGTTATTGATTAAATAGCAGTTGTTAAGCCATGTCAGAAGCCCTCGGGCGGCCAGACAAGCAAGCGACAAGTAGACTTAAATCCTATCAAATGAAATCATAACCTGTCTATAAATTATATTTAACATGCGTCCATTTAGCTAAACCAGTATCGATGCGGTTCGCTGCCGGTTGGTCAACAGGTATGTATGTTATATATATGCGACAGGTTCGTATGTAGGCTACATTATCGGTCTGTCTGTCTCGCGAAGTGATTGTGTTGCGAAAATGCGGGTGAGTACCTACACGTGCCATGTCGACCGCGTCACCGTTATCATCAACGTTCAATGCAATGATAAGAGCAATCGAGTATTAGGTATAGCAACAAATAATATTTTAAGTTAACTACCCACATATTTTAAGTTAACTACCCACATATTTCTGAATAATTAAGTATTCGTAAAATACCAACGAATTTAAAAAAAACTGATCTTTGTATGTTTTGAAGTATAAGTAGGTATATAAATAACTAGGAACTCGCCCCGGCTTCGCATGTGTTTCTCTTTATTTGTACACGATTCTTCTTGTGTTTTGATTGACTTAACAGCTATAATTATAGACTCGCGGACTTTTTTTGTGTGTTGTGATAAGTACCTACTATAAACAAGTATATTATTTTATGTAGGTGTCAGCAACAGTTTTCGCAGCGCACTCTAATAATGTTTTTTTATAGGCAAATTTTTCATACCTTACGTTATAGTAATTTTCGTAGGGATCTCTATTTTTTTTTTCAAAATTTAGCAGCCTATTTTAGTCGCTAATAATATAGCTTTCCATAGGTTTAAGAATTTATAAAATATGTTATGTTTGTTTGTTTAAACACAAACATACAAACATACAAAAAAAAACAACTCTTGATAATATTAGTATTATAGAAGTATAGATTAAAACAAATTAGTTTATATAATTAAAATACGTATGTTTAAACCTATTGTTAGGGTTCCATGCCTCAGAAGGAAAAAGGAACCCTTATTGGGTCACTTCGTTGTCCGTCTGTCTGTCTGTCTATCTGTCTGTATAGAAGTATAGATTAAACCAAATCAGTTTATATAATTAAAATACGTATGTTTAAACCTATTGTTAGGGTTCCATGCCTCAGAAGGATAAAGGAACACTTACTGGGTCACTTCGTTGTCCGTCTGTCTGTCTGTCTATCTGTCTGAATAGAAGTATAGATTAAAACAAATCAGTTTATATCATTAAAATACGTAGGTTTTTACCTATTGTTAGGGTTCCATGTCTCAGAAGGAAAAGGAACCCTTATTGGGTCACTTCGTTGTCTGTCTGTTTGCCTATCTGTCTGTCTGTCTGTCTGTCTATCTGTCTGTCTGTCTGTCTGTCTGTCTGTCTGTCTGTCTGTCTGTCTGTCTGTCTGTCTGTCTGTCTGTCTGTCTGTCTGTCTGTCTGTCTGTCTGTCTGTCTGTCTGTCTGTCTGTCTGTCTGTCTGTCTGTCTGTCTGTCTGTCTGTCTGTCTGTCTGTCTGTCTGTATGTCTGTATGTCAAGACCATTTTTAGTACGAACGCGAGGATGTATTAAATTTAAATGAATAACTAAAAACGTCTGCAATCCCTTGGAGCTATGAGAAAAACAATCTTTTATTTCGGTACGGCTGTTCATGCTTCATATTTTGACACTCGCAAGGAAATCAAAACCTAGAGGGTACTTCCCGTTGACCTAGAGTCATGAAATTTGGCAAGAAGCAGTGTCTTATAGCACAAGTAAAGGGGAAAATCCGAAAACCGTAAATTTGTAGAACACTTTATTTCGCAGTTTTTTCTTTTGCTATTGGTAAACTGACCACGACCTATGTCGATGTATATGGACTACAGTTATGCAACTGCAAAGTCCCCTTAATCCAGGTTATCTTTTCAGTTTATAACCACAGCACATAAACAGAATTGAAATGAATTTACCTACTAAAATACTGATTGAATATGTTGTTCTGATAAATCTGTAAAAAATAAAATGACACGGCACTTAATGTATTAAGTATAAACCCTTCTCCCCTCTTTTATGTCTTCCCCCCGAAAATTTACCCAGAGCACAACCCGGATCTGACTGGAGTGACCAGATGGTTAGTCATGAACATGAAGTGTTTACCAGCAGGCCGTGTCGCTCTAAATATTATTCTCCTAATATTAATCGGTCTAAATTTTATTGTACGTAGGTATATTACATAACTAACAACCAATACAATTTACGAAATATCGATTCGTTCAGCCGTCAAATAGTTTTTTGTCGATTGCTCGGCTTTTAGCTAATTCCGATGCAATCTACATTAGACTCTAAGTCAAATTCTCAGCTATACCGCATTTCAATCACTCCAATAGAGTTTGAGTGACGTGCAAACACCACAGACTCCAGTGCGTAGACTCCAGTGCCTCTGTGGTACGCTCTGTGGAGTTTTGACGTGACGGCAATAAAAAAACACGAATTACACATTTCGCAACTGCAGTCGCAATCACGGTCGCCGTTGCCGTTACCGTCGCAGTCGTAGTCACAGTTGCAGTCACAGTCGCAGTCACTCTGGCAGTCGCAGTCGTAATCAATGTCATCACAGTGCCTGTCACAGTCAAAGTCACAGTCACAGTTGTAGTCACAGTCGCAGTCACTGTCGCAGCCGTAGTCACGGTCGCAGTCGTAGTCACAGTTGCAGTCGCAGTCGCAGTCACTGTCGCAGCCGTAGTCACTGTCGCAGCCGTAGTCACGGTCGCAGTCGTAGTCACAGTTGCAGTCGCAGTCGCAGTCACTGTCGCAGCCGTAGTCACGGTCGCAGTCGTAGTCATAGTTGCAGTCGCAGTCACTGTCGCAGTTGTAGTCACAGTCGCAGTCGCAGTCACTGTCGCAGCCGTAGTCACGGTCGCAGTCGTAGTCACAGTTGCAGTCGCAGTCACTGTCGCAGTGGCATTCACTGTTGCTGTCGTAGTCACAGTCACGGTCGTAGTTACAGTTGCAGTCGCAGTCACTGTCGCAGTTGTAGTCACAGTCGCAGTCGCAGTCACTGTCGCAGTTGCAGTTGCATTCACTGTTGCAGTCGTAGTCACAGTCACGGTCGTAGTCACAGTTGCAGTCGCAGTTGTAGTCACAGTCGCAGTCGCAGTCACTGTCGCAGCCGTAGTCACGGTCGCAGTCGTAGTCACAGTTGCAGTCGCAGTCACTGTCGCAGTTGCATTCACTGTTGCAGTCGTAGTCACAGTCACGGTCGTAGTCACAGTCACAGTCGCAGTCACTGTTGCAGTCGCAGTCGCAGACGCAGTCACTTTTGCAGTCAATAGTGCACGAAAAAAATTGGCTTAAAAGCTGGTGTATTTGGTATCTCAATCCAGTGAATAGAAGCCGAGCAATCAATAGAAAACTATTTGACGGATGAGTGAAATTTGGCATTTATACTTGATAGGAACTTTTGGTCCAGAAATAACATTTAGATTACTATTTACCCGACTACGGTGAATTAAGGGAAGGGTAATGAGTTTAACTGTCTATATATGTATGTGGATGTTACACCACAGCGTTGCTCCTATTGGTCCGATTTTGACAAGCGAGGTATCTATCGATTTGTCTTCAGGTATAGTGTCATAGTTTTATCCGACTACGGTGAAGCAAAGGAAGGGTTTTGTGTTCAAACTAAAAACTTGTTTCGATTTTGACATCGATTTATCATCATCATCAACCTATATCTGTTTACAGCTGGACGAAGGCCTCTCCTAATGCACGACACTGAGCTCGGTCATCAGCTCTCCTCATCCATTTTCTTCTAAACGTGGTCTCTACTTGAGAACTCGTCTACCCAACGGTTATCAGTTCTTCGGGAAATGTGACCAACCCGCTGCCACTTCAGCTTGCTTATCCGTAGAGCTATGTCGGTTACCTTGGTCCGTCGGATATCTTCATTACGAATCTTGTCCTTCAGAGAAACAAGCATAGCTCTCTCCATAGCTTGCTGAGCGACCTTAAATTTGTGGACTAGTCCCACCGTGAGTGTCCGTGAGAGATTAACACGTTTCGGCTCCGTAGGTCATGACTGGTAGGACGCACTGATTGAAGACAATTGTCTTCAGGCACTGCGGTATGGACGGCGAAGACTCAATCAATTCGTCTTCATTTATTGTGACGTAGGGTTTTTTTTTTACTCGGCGACGGACTCGTGGTCACACCGTTTTGTCATACTAGTGTGACCACGAGTAATTTTATTTACTCGTGGTCACACCACGATTCATCGCAAGGGTCATACACTATTTTTTACCTGACCGTAGTTAGGTTTTAAAGAGAAATGACCACGCGGGCAAAGCTGCGGGTGTCCCGCTCAGAATCATCAAAATGGATTTTGTGATCTTTCATTCGGTATAACTCGCGATTTGACGTTTCATGATAAACAAATGGCCGAGCGCCCCGACACAGCCCCATCCGCTTTTTTTGACACTAATGGACGAAGCTAATAACTAGAATGTGCTGTACAAAAAAAAATGGTACAATAATCGACTTCAAATGGATTAACTAGAAAAAAAAACAATGATCCAATTATGGGACCAACCTGGTCTTTCAAATAAAATAATTTTTTTCAGTCGGTCCGCAATTGAGGGACAAATCGGTGAACATACATACATAAAATAAACATACAGCCGAACATAGAACCATCCATTTGTGAAGTCGATTAAGAAATTAAATGTATGTACCTAGGAGTTTTTGAACGCGAAATTAAAATTGATTATCTCCAGTCTTCTCTTGATTTTGGTCAATGCTACTATGGGTGCATTCCGAGACACGCTATAATCGATATTATCGCGCTAACACGCGTACCGAGTCACCGTGAGCGCGACAACGATATCCATTGTGACGTCATGGATTAAGTCATAACATCCGCCATTTTGCGATTACACCGACCATGCCCCAAACCGATATCACCGTGAGCGCTACTGTCAAAGTGACAGACTGACGGTTGTTTGCAAAGAAAACTATTGTTTGAATTCAGTCGTGTGTGATTTTCGTACATTTTTCCAAATAATGCTACAGACAATTGACCAATTTTTAGATATACTACTTTCCCCACGAGTACTTAATACTTTCTAGTTTGAGCAAATTTTGAGGTTATGTTGTTGTGATCTTGTAATCACGCTCTTGTAATCTTGTAATCACGAGCGTTCCGAATCAACTGCAGCACTCAACTGTCATGAGTGCGATATCTGAATCGGAACGCAAATTAGCATGTGTATTTTATCGTGTCTAGGAATGCACCTTAAATCGAAACGTCGAGGTAGTCAAAATGCTTTCTACCTACTTGCGTATAGATCCGCTATTGTCAGGAAATAAAGATTACTCAATATTCAAGGTTTACACTATACCGTTTTTGATTTGGTTTTGTTTGTTTGTTTTCTAGTTAATTTGCTTCTGGTGTTTCCTGCTTGCTGCGGCTGTGAGGGCTCAAAACGACTACTACGCTCCACAGACGTATAGGCAACATGTGAGTATTTATACCTATACCACAGAATATAGGTATAGGTTGCCTGGAAGAGATCACTTTTAGCGATAAGGCCGCCCATTGTACACTTCTTCTGCTATTGTTCCTTTATTTTTTGTTGATTTTGTTTGTGGTGTGTGCAATAAAGAATTTATCTATCTATCTATCTATCTATAATGTACCCAGAATATAGTACAGTGTATGTAGTAGTATATGTAGTAGTAGTGTATAGTATAGTGTACCTTAACTATCTAAATATGTACATCGCAGCCGACGTTTTTTTTGGGATGTTTTGGGTAAATCCTAGCCACTCGAGTATTCTTCTTTCTGTCTTGCATTTAAAACAAAGTAGGTAGGTATTTAGTAAATGTATTGCTATCTCCTTCCTTCCCCCCCGATACCCTATACGAGCGATAGAGAGTGTGGTTGTGAGTGATCAGTATGCCTGCCGAGTTTGCACATTAAGAAAAAGGAAAAAGTTTTCGCGAACTCGCTCTTTTATTTCGTGAGCTCGCTAAACGAACAGTTTTAGGTGTAATCGGTAGGACGAGTTCATGTTTTCAAATGAAGTTCACACGATAAAATTTTTCGAAGACTTCGATTGTTCGAACTTCACACTACATATTTCTATCTCTCTTCCCCACAAGCAAAAAAAAGGGACAAAATATGGTCCACCGTGTTTGACGTTTTGTACGTGTTGTATGTCGTTTTTATCTGTACCCCTAGTACAAGTTTTTATAGTTTTTGTAAACGAAATGTAGTTTCGTTTAGTTCCATACATTTACTGGCAGCGCCTCTATCGGAAACTTGTAGGAACTAAAATCGGAAGGCCGGGTTTTAGCAAATGGATTCGAATTCGAAATAAAGTTTTCGAGTATTCTTTGCATTTTAGCAGTACGAGTTGCCACTTTGACAAGTTAGTGGTAGTAAACATTGACGAATTCGATCATTTTCAAAGTATTGTTACTCGTTAGATAAATTTTCGTGAGAGCTTCATGAGATCTTGCGTTTTTTATTTTATTATTATAACGAGACGGTATCTTGCCTGGGCAAAAAGCATCCTATGTTCTTCTAGGATATTAAAAACCAATGCAAAAGTAGTTATAGCACCGCTCTTGATGTTTTTTGACATACTTGTTATTTCGTTTCCATGGCAACCGTTTCTTACAGCGAGCAATCAACATTTTTCTAGTTTTTCCAGTTTTCCCGTGGAATCTTTCGTGGGGGGGTTTGTGCCATGCTGCCTTTATTTACTTACAAATTAAAATCAAATGTAATGTAAGTTATAAAATGTATGAATCGATTCACTAAGCAATAGTACCGGTTACTTCACTCCACTTACCTAAATAGAACTTAACAGCAATAATTAAGTGGAATGTTAGTAGACCACACGGACGGGCAGACACCGACACGGTCTACTGAGTTTCAGGGGTAATTGGTCATTGAAGAATGCTTTTAATTAGTTTCGGCTGATTCAATAGTTACAGCTCTTTTCATTAGATTGTTGCCGTATCGATACACGCAACAATGATTGTGAAAACTGACACGAGTGATAACGCGGATCCCGAAATCATATATATATATGTGCGTGTACATTGAGTGAGCACTGGTGAGCACCTTCTGAAAAAAATGAAATGAAATAAGTTATTTAGTAAAAGCTCTACAATAATTGTAAAACCAATATATCTATTTGTAAAAAGATAGAACAAATCATAAATCATTGAATGTGGGCTCACTCAGTTCTCACAGAGGACCAGCGAGAAATGCAAATGTAACAAGTTTACACAGAAACCTTGTGTACTAGTTATAGTAAAACCTGCGTAGAGTTATGGTCTTTAGTTACAGGTCGCCTAGTGCCTTATTTAAAAAATTACAAATAATGAATTGTGCTCACTCAATCCACCAACTTCAAAATGCCCGATTTCTGACAAACCAACTACAGATATAAATTTCATTAGCTACTGAATATACAATGCAATGCAATAATAAAAAAAAAAAACATAGAAAATAAATAACTAAAAAGTAGAAAATAAATAATAGTTTAAAAAAACTAAAAAACACGCTTTATATAGAAAACCAAACTAAAAAATAGAAAATAAATTTTAATAGTGTAAATAAGAAAAAATGTTTTATTTCAAAAAAAGCGTGGGGTGCTTTTTAAGATATTATCGAAATGATAATCCTTGTTCTCATATCTGTCAATGAAATATTTATAACTATTGAATTGACCCATGCACCCCACGATTTTTTTTAAATAATTTTTTTTTTCTTATTTGCACTATTAAAATTTATTTTCTATTTTTTTAGTTTGGTTTTCTATATAAAGCGTGTTTTTTAGTTTTTTTAAATTATTATTTATTTTCTAATTTTTTTTAATTATTGCATTGTCATCGGTCTTTGACAGGTGTGCAAAATTTGAATGAAATCTGACCGTTTAAAGTGGGTCAAAATAGCGTCCAAAGGAGTCGGTTACAAACATACAAGTGAAGCTAATATAAAGCGTATAAAAAGGTGCGAATTTATTTAAAATACATTAGGGGTTATATCATACACATATAATGGAACTATTTCTAATGGAATAAATTGGGTCACGGACGAGATTCGAACTCGCATACTGTGCCTCAGCGCGGCACATGCCTTTACCAATTCGGCTACCGAGACCTATGCGTCGTCATCCAAATCTTTCCACTAGCTTCTTTGAACACGTGTTATGATTTATTCCATTAGAAAATTATTATATATATTTACGCTATCAGGCGTAAAAAAAAACATAAAAATATAGATATAGATAGATTGTTGTCATTGAATTTACATATTATAAGTATACGATAACTTGAAGTGGGCGAACAATGGTGATCAGCTAGTAAACTTTGGATTCTTATACAATACTAGCTGATGCCCAAAGCACGCGTGGTCATTTCTCTAGGTTAAAAGTACTGTTCCAAGACTTAGAATACAAACATCAAAACATTTGAACTTCAGCTGTCAAAAAGTTTTCATCGATTGCTCGGCTTCTACTCATCGAATTCAGATACCAAGTACACCAGTTTTTAAGTCAAATCCTAAGCCATCCAACAGTGAAAACCGCATCGCAATCGGTCCAGTAGCTTTTACTTGATGCGCGAACAAACATAAAGACGAACAGCCAGACATGAATTTTTAAATTGTTGTATTCTTGTACAGTAGGTTATTTCAAGTAACCTTGACCTTTTTTTTAATTATCTCCTTTGTACAGAATTTTTCGTTCTGTTTGTTTATTATAAGTATAGATAGATTATTAACAAGACATAAGTTCAAAAACTAAACGCCGACTACGGTCGGGTAAAAAATATCACACTCTTGCGATGAAAACGAATCGATTGATACCTCGCTAGTCCAATTCAGACCAAGTTTTTAGTTTGAGCACATCTTTGCTTCGCCGTAGTCGGGTAAAAAAATTGCCTGTGAAACTATAAATGAAGGTGAATCGATTGATAACTTGCTTGTCAAAATCAGACCAATAGGGGCGAAGCTATGGCCTATGGTGGAATATCCACATAATATATACATACATAGACTGTTAAACTCATTAACCTTCCCTTCCTTCGCCATAGTCGGGTAAAATACATAACAACTTCGTAACAGCGACCTAACAAGACAGAATCAAGACAAAATTAGAAAAATATGTACATGCATGCATCGGAGGCTTGCAGTCTCGACAACGACAGCGATTGCTTTACAACCGAATTCGGTCGCAAAGTCTGATTATAACGATATTTTGTTGTCTCTGCCAAATATCGATGTCAATCATGACAATGTCAGTACAAATACCGATGTCAATCATGATCTATGTCAGTAAAAATATCGATGTCAATCATGATCAATGTCAGTACAAATACCGATAACAATTGATAACTTTTGAAAGCTCACGATTGTCATCGGTATGTACCGATATCGGTTGAAAAGCAATCACTGTCTATGTGTCGAGACTGCAGGCCCAGTAAACAAATAGAAATACTTGATATTTCCAAGATGCTCACATCTTCAAGCATGCATATTGTTCTGATTTAGTTTGTTTCATCTTGCTTCAGGAGGCTCCAGCGCTGTTCCAACCTCTGCTTCGGCCGTGGGGAACCGACAGAAACAATGTGAGAGTACCAAAACCGGCCAAGTGTCTGGCAAGCATAGACTAGGGGCCAGGATACACAACTATAACAAGACATTAGTTCAAAACCTAAAACCCATTGGGTTTTAATATCTTAGAAGAACATAGGATGCTTTTTTTTCGCGATAAACTGTAGTCCGCGCGGACGAATTCGTGGGCGAAAGCTAGTAAGTTCATAAACTAAAATCGGACGGGTGAAAAAACTAGACATTTTTGATTCAATGAAGACGAATCGATTGATGCTTCGCTTGTCAAAATCTGACACTTTTGAATCAATGAAGACGAATCGGTTGATGCTTCGCTTGTCAAAATCTGACACTTTTGAATCAATGAAGACGAATCGATTGATGCTTCGCTTGTCAAAATCTGACACTTTTGAATCAATGAAGACGAATCGATTGATGCTTCACTTGTCAACATCGGACCTAGTTTTTAGGTTGAACATATTACCCGACTACGGCAAATCAAAGGCTTTGTCGTAGTCAGGTAAAAAAAGCACAAATTAAAAATGGATAACACTCCCGCCCCCACCCCCCAGTATAGCTAAGAAGCATCTCGGTCACATCTGTTTTCAAACATAAAAACCACATGAAAATTGGTTCGTTCGTTTGGGAGCTACGATCCTCACCCCCATTCCCCCCCCCCCCCCCATTATAGAACCATTTAGACATAGACATAGCTATAGTTATGGCAAAAAAACAAGTACACAAAATAAAAACATTGAAGAAATAAATTAGTACCTAAGTAGTTAGTTAAGTTTTTTGCCATAAGCCGGCCCCAACTCAGCATAATGCTGGTTAATAACAACCAGCGCTGGTCTTCCGTTGGGAACGGCAGGTGACGTCACGCACGGAAATGTCACATAAAATAAAAAAATAACAATAATAAAAATTACACATTAGGTACAAAAATACAATATAAAGTAAATAGGAATTGGAACAAACGAATTAATATATAAATTGGCAACACACAAAAAGTGAAGTGTGCACAGAATAAAATAATATGAAGTGAGCGTCTCCTATATTGTCTATGGAAGTGAGGCATATTCCATATATCATAAATGGTCTGAGGTATTAATGTGCCCACAGACCAGACAGCAAAATAAAGTGAAGTTGGCAGACAAAAACTGATGGATTACAGAAGAAAACTTATGTATATAAAAAATGCTTGCACGGAAAATACAAGTAAGTATAAGGAGTTTAAAAAGCACTGGTATCGTATTTTAGAGGTTCTTCGGTTTTTTGATGCGCGTATATAAATCTTTTCAGCTTAAATTTAAATCCATGTATACTTTGCAGGTTCCTTAGTTATTTCGTTTACCTCAACTTTAAAACATTAAAAACTGCAGCTAAATAGGTCCATTCATTTTCTCACCCCCCTTTCCTCAACTCCCCCCCCCCCTTTCTCAACTCCCCCCCCTTTCTCAACTCCCCCCCCCTTATAGCTAAGAACCATCTCGATCACATCAGTTTTCAAACATAAAAAAACATCAAAATTGGTCCATTCGTCTGGAAGCTATGATTCTCATCCCCCCCCTTCCCCCATTATAGCAAAGAACCATCTTGTTTACGCAAGCTTTCAAACATAAAAAGTGCAACTAAATCGGTCCACTCGTTTGGAAGCTACGATTATCATCCTCCTTTTCTCCCTTATGGGAGTCTGTAGACGAGAATCTGTAGACATGGGAATCTGTGGATATGGGAATCTGTAGACATGGAAATCTATAGAATTGGGAACAATTTAACAAACATACAGAATAAAAGCTTTTAAAATCTCGTGACAGCCTATTCATGTCTTTTATATTTTCATTATTATTTACAGGTAGAAGGTTACCAGCCAGGTCTGTTCTCGCCTGCTTCAGGGAGAGACGTGACGCCTCAGAGTACTTCGCAGAGTTGGACCCCAACTCAAACTAAAGAGCCTTGGAGAGGTGAGAATCATTAATTGCATATATGTTTATTAGCAATCTAGGCTCAACGTTGTGATGAATTCATCCTTTCTCATCTACATGACAACCTAATTTTATAGCTTACCTCTGTCATAGATAAATTATAGATTTATCTAAGCCTCTGTGCACTGTTCACATATTTTTTTAAACTTTTCTCGCATTAATATTTTTGACTCATTCACTGGATCCTTGTATCTCCTCTATGGTCTGTGACTGTGTTCACTTGCCACGCTTGGTTTTGTGAAGCCCATGAATCTGTAATACTTAGAGGTTCGTGCTGAAGCCCTATTGTCAGCCGGCACAGTCAAGGCCTATTAAGGGATCGGCGGAGGATGAATTTTCCAATCAAACTTTATACCATTATCATTAAATTTATGATTGGATTTATTATCTGAATAATATCTGATATTATTAGAGGTTCCCAGCTGTATTTTGTTTTCAAAATATTTAGGCATCTGGAACAAAATTTAAATGAATTGTATGTTTTCCTGAATATAAGGAAAATGCATTATTTGCATACATATCGTTCGTTAGGTTCGGTATTTTGAAAACAAAATAACACTGTGGAAACATGCACCAATTACAACTGATACTGGAAAATTCATCCTTTTGTATGGAAAATTCATCCCCCGCCGGACTCTTAAGCTATTTTCTTAAATTCATAACTATAATGAAATAAGCAGATATAATTTAACACTTTCACTGCTGACCTTAAAAAGTGAGCCTACCTCCGGGTGCTGACAATGACGTCACTGCGTTGAACTCACGTGTAAAAACACGTTGGGCGTGTTTTGCCGCACTGGCGTCGTGCTTTCAAAAACACAACATATGTGTTCTCAGCAGTGAAAGGGTTAAGCTAATTTAAGTTAAAATAATAAATTACATTTCATGTACTTACTTTGTTAACGTAATTATTACAATTATGTTATATGCTCGAAGGTAATACCTACAACATAAGCGCAGCTTAGTGTAGGTTATGTGTATACTCAAATGTAAATACTTACAGGTACTTTTTATTGTAAATCTTTAAGTGTTATTCATAAAATAAATAAATAAATAAGAATTTGAGTTTTATGGACTCTTATCAACTGGACTCAAATCTTCTCGCAAGACTTGACGTATTCCAGCCTCCTGAACAGACCGGGTTTCACGGAGAATTTCGCACTATAGACCACAAACACACAGTGAGGCAGGTTATACAAAAGTCCGATTTTAGCTTGGGCAAATATTGGAATTGGGTAAGAACGAATTTAAGAAGTAAGCCAGCAGAAGAATTCAGCTGGGGTGGGCAGCATTCGGCAAGCTGTCAAGTCTTCTCGTCGTCCGTACCGCAGTGCTTGAAGGCAAAAGTTTTCAAACAATACGTCTTACCAGTTACTTATGGAGCCGAAACGTGGACACTCACGGTCAAACTAGTCCACAAATTTAAGGTCACTCAGTGAGCTATGGATAGCGTTATGCTTGGAGTTTCTCTGAAGGACAAGGTAACCTTGGTTCGCCGTCGGATATCTTCATTATGAAAATGAAGATATCCGACGGAGAACCAAGGTTACCGTCATCGCTCTAAGGATAAGCAAGCTAAAGTGACAGTAGGCTGGTTATATTTCCCGAAGAACCCGAAGAAGAAGAAAGTAGACGGAGAGTGGCAAACGTAGCGTAGGACGCCCTGTGGCCAGGTGGAGTGACGACCTGCGAAAAGCGGCTGAGAGATGAAGAGAGCTGAAGAACGATCTCAGTGGCATGCATTTTGAGTGGCCTACGTCCAGCAGTGGACAAGTATAGGATGATTATGATGTATAACTTACGTCAATAAACATTTTATTATTATTATGTAAAGGGCGTATAAAACAGTGAATTTAGTCGACATATATACCGACAACGGCAAGCCTGTCTCAGACACCTGACCTGGACAGTCTGCCTATAGACTGACCTCACTTCACTCCTTGAAATCTCTGGTTGATTCACATCCTTTCAGCGTCCCCCCGACTAACGAACATTGGTGCAGATCCCGCCGTCACCTTCAAGCCGGAGCCCTGGCGCCTCCCGTACGGGATCAGCAAGGAACAGCAAGCCGCCATACTGCATCACAAACAGGCCCTCACTTCTGGTAAGATTTGGAGCCTGACCTAGCGAGATTTCTCACGAAGCACGAATGCAGCGTGCATGCATTTTACATTTCAGATCTATGTTTGTCCCGGTAGATATGACATGCGACTCAAGCAAAAAGGTCATTGTTGTGTAGAAGGTATATACTTGCGTCTACGTTGTTGTGCCAAATATTAAACGGAACCAATTATTTAAAAAAAACAGTCAAAGTAACTTAATTAAATTTTTGATAAGTAGAATAAAAAATTATATTAAAAAACAAACTTTTACGACCTTTTTTAAAGAATGTCACTTTTTATGTATTTTGTGTTGTATTTCAATTTTTAAGTATATTTTTTTCATTTTTTCCTCTTTTTTATTGCATTGTCATCGGCTTGTGAGCTACCCTGAAACTTACAGCCGGATAACTAATCAGGAAGTGCTTGAAATTTGAATTGCAAGATTCCATTACTTACAAAATACATAGATATATAGAGACATCGATACATCGATACATCTACACTTCTACACTATGTACACTAATACATAGAAGATTTGATTGTTTGTTTGTTTGTAATGGATAAACTCAAAAAATACTGAACCGATTTTAAAAATTCTTTCGCCTATTGATAGCTACATTATCAGTGAGTAACATGGGCAGTAATTTATTTTTCAACATATTAGGGATCCCTACGAAAATTGTAATAATGTAACCCAAGGTACCAAAAATAAATAACGAAAATTACGTTGCCATGGAAACGAAATAATAACAAGTCTGTCAAGTTGGTGAGTATGCAGTTGTCTATGGTCAAGAAACTGCTGCCAATGATTTTGAATTATGCTTACTGTTGTTTTTTTTAACCCCCAAACAAAGAGACGGGTGTTATAAGTTTAGGGTATGTATCCTGTATGTATCACTGTCACTGGGTTACTGGGTAATCCAAAAAACTGATGATAACAAAAACGGGGGATACAGTTGCTGTTGCAGCTGCATATCTATCATCGACAACCATTTAATTACACCACGCGATAGCTAAAGGATCAATGAATGTATTATGTTGAGTGAGGACTGTGTCGCATCGCGCGTGGTGGAGAAGAAGCACCGCAATTTGAGGTCGTTACCCTGCGTCTGATAATTTCTATTTCATTTAAACATTCATGGTTGTAGGTCTTAAATCGATTTCCTTGACCAGAGGGCGCGTTCCGCTTCGAGTATGCATCAGACAACGGGTTGGCGGCTGGAGAGCAGATCGAGCCCGACGGCTCCAGGGTCGGCGCCTACCAGTACAAGGATCCCAGCGGACAGCTTGTCAAGCTGAAGTATCGAGCGGGGAAGGACGGGTTCCAGGTAAGCTGGAAGATGATGAGGAAGATTGTATCTTTGTAAGGTTCCGTAGTGAAACAAGATATAAGATCAAAAACTGACACCCGACTACGGTCGGGTAATAAATAGCCTATACCTGAAGACAAATTGATTGACACCTCGCTTGTCAAAATCTGTCCAATATGGGTGACGCTATGGTGAAACATCCACATATCCACATAGATACATACATACATACATACATACGTAGACTGTTAAACTCATTACCCTTCTCTTGCTTCACCGTAATTGGGAAATAAGGAACCCTTATAGTTTCGCCAAGTCCATATTCCACACCTATTATAATCAGATAGCTGGATAAGCAAGCTAAAGTGGCAGTGGGCTGGTCACATTTCCCAAAGAACGGATAACCGTTTGGGTAGACGAGTGTAGACCACGTTAGGTAAACGTAGTGTAGGACGCCCTGTGGCCAGGTGGAGTGATGACCTGCGAAACGCGGCTGGAAGAAAAAAGTGCAACGTCCACCAGTGGACAAAGACTCGTATAGGCTGATGATGATGGGGTCGATTTTGATGCGACCACTTAAAATACTTTAAAATTAGGGTTTGTTAGACGTGTCAAACTAGATAACCTATTCTAAAGGTGCACAACTAAATCTAATTTTGAATTTGGAATTCCTAGTTATCTCAATTTAGTTTCAGTGACCATTTTTATATTCTAGACGACTCTAAACGTCACTTTTCGCTTAATTTTAGAAACGTCATACTAATTTTGGGAAGAATCTCTCTAGAAATCTATTAACATGACTTTAAAGAACAAAAATGTAAACAAAGTAATGTCAACAAATGTCATTGTCAATGTGACAGGTGAGTAAAAAAAAAAAGTTAAAAATTCCTATAAAATAGGTATCTACTTGTAAATACTCTCAATCATAAACCATAATTGTGGTTATTGCTGCCAGACCAGACATGAAACAATGCCTCTGTAATTAATTTTGTGCCTACCTATTTTAAGGATTTATCACATGAAGTAATAGATGTAGGAATTTAAAGAATTATTATGAACTTGTGTCAAACCAAAGAACTTATATGTACTTAAGTACACCTGTACCTCATATACAAAAGTGGTCTCAGCGAAATTTAAAAAGTAAATGCGAGAAAAGGAAGTATACGATGGATCGGAAGTCTCTTTCTCTCTCGTACAAAGTTCCAAAGTTTTCGCACAAACTAAAATAAACTTGCGAAATAATCATCATCGCAAAGATAACTGTATCAAAGAGGTCACATACTTAATATATTTACATCCTCTTTGGTGTCAGACGAGATTTTATGTACTATTCTGGAAATTAAAGAAGTTCTGGTCCTCTTTTGCTTACGAAATATTTGCTGTCATCTGAGGTTGGCACTATAAATATGAAAGAGACAACAAGGGCTAGGGCTCAACTTCCTTGTCTTTTTTATTTTTAAATCGTTTTGAAGGTCAAATAATCGATACCCCGCTTTTCCTTTGAAGATATCGTTCCGGTTGTACGTAAGTACATATAACTTCTTTGTGTCCAACACACAGTGAATGGAATAGATAGAAAATCAAAATGGCGGCGATTGCACAAAATCGTAGAGAGCACAAAATGTTTCAAATCTCTGCTGAGTTCCCAGTATAAGAAAATAAACTTCACGAAAAAATACTTTCGTTTTGTTTAATATCAAAAAGGAACCATTTGAATTTTTTAAATAATTTGAGTTTATCATGTTATAATTTAAAATCAATTAATAATAATGTCTATCATCAAGTTATGGAATGTTCATCATGTCAGCCTTTAGAAATCCACTGCTGAACATAGGCCTCCCCAAAGAGCGATCTTGTGCCACCTGCATCCACCGACTTCTATCTCTACAATGTCGTCGGTCCATCGTGTGGGGGGTCTCCCCACACTTCGCTTGCTTGTTCGTGGTCGCCATTCGAGAACCTTTATTCCCCAGCGGTTGTCGATTCTGCGAACTATATGGCCTGCCCATTGCCACTTCAACTTGCAAACTCTGAGAGCTATGTCGGTAACCTTGGTTCTTGAAACACCGAGAATAGCTCTCTCCATTGCACGCTGCGCTACTCTGAGCTTGTGTATGAGACCAATAGTTAGCGACCCGATGGATTGCACAGTTTTCTATATTTTTTTCGTTCTGTCAAACCCTTTGTTTACATTTTTGGTCTTTAAATGATACAGGGTATAGATTTGTTTGTATTGTCGATGGTCCTCCATTATTAAGGTTTTAAAAATGGCTACATTTCACGATATATTCATAATGGTGGACTTGAGGGCATACGAAAGTAGGGAGGTTCGACTGTATGTAAACTCCGTCCGTGTAATTTGTCCGTCAATTGCGGACCGTTTTTTTATTTCGTTGAGCATTCCTCCCGTATAAATAGTATCGAAATTGGATAGTAGTTTTTTAGTTGTTAGTTAATCCATTTTGAAGTTAATTTTTGTAGCATACAATTTTGTACAGTACTTGTCCATTTCAGATTCTCGAAGGAAGCCACCTGCCAAAAAGTCCTGAACCTGTAGCTCCACAAAATCACGGTATGACGTACTTTGGTCCGCCAAATAATTGTATAGAAGTTACTATCAGCACAAGGTACAACTTACCAGTTTCAAAACCATTTCATTGGCAGCAAAAAAGTACTGAAACGTGGTGACCATAAACTAAAACGTGCTGAAACGTGGTGACCATAAACTAAAACGTACTGAAACGTGGTGACCATAAACTAAAAAGTACTGCAACGTGGTGACCATAAACTAAAAAGTACTGAAACGTGGTGACCATAAACTTTGCCCCGCCTTATTTTTTTTTAATTACCATAACATCTGGTCTTTGAAAGTGCCGCGAACATAGATCTAATTCAATGGGGGAAGACACGGTACGCTTTAATATCACACAAAAATAAACTAGACTAGATATAAGTGTATAATTACAGGAAAACAAATCCACACAGGTACATTCCCACCATCGTGCTTCATGTGATACAACAAAGATAGAGGCATACGTAGACCGTAGCATGAATGAGTGTCACTGCTAACACGTGTTACAAAAACGACACTCCGATTGTGACTAAAGCTAAAGAAGTTGCACCTAATTTATAAGGTCTACGCCCGATGAGCTGACACCTTATCTTCCTACTTTTATCTAGATCTATGGTCGCGAAGCACGTAAATATCTTTTGTAATTATGTACCAAACTTACTATTGGTGTATTTTTGTACACAAAAGAAAGATGGGCGGGGGTAGCGACTTCTCACTGTACACTAAATGCACCCAATTGGTGATAAGTCGTACCTTTGGCTGATAGTACGTTAGTGACTTATCTCTTTGTATAATGATATATTCACTTAAAAAGGTCCTATGGGTCCGGCTTTGTAATAGATCCACCCCTTCTCATCTCGCGAGTGTTGAGAACCTGCAATAAGAGGACAGTCGCTTGATACGATCTTCGCCAAGTATGTATTTAGTAAATGTATTGCTATCTCCTTACCCCCCCCCAGAGAGGATTGGTGAGTATTGATAGGATTGGTGTTTTGGAGGAAAGCACTTTCCACCCCCTAAATTGTGGTAAAATATTTTGTTATTATTGTCAATCGCTTGAATAGAATATAATCTACGCTCATAGGTTGTTTTTTTTTTAACGAAAGCTTTTTTTTTTTGGAAAGGAGCATTTTTAATTTTTCATATATTCAGCGCAAAAATCCACCAGTTAAGGTGCTATTAAGTTATTGAAAAATTTAGAAAAACGTAACCGTATAAAACAAAAAACAAGAAAGAGGGGTTAAAAATATCTCCATACCACGTTTCATCAAGCATTTCACCACATTTCATCATTGACGGTTCAGCCGGTCAGTCGTAAAAAAGGTTACATATAGAAAGACTTACTACTACTTTCACTTTTATAATATAATTATGGGTGCGAAAGTTAGTCTTACCGACTAAAAGGCTAAACAGATTTATTCGTGAAACAAGGTTTTTTTTGAAAACTGGCGTACAATAAAGTATTATCTATCTATCTTTCAGGATATGATAAAAAAAATAACCGCCTGTTTTTATCATTTTAATTGTACAGACTTTTTGGTACTCACTGCTTTGTTAGAAGTATAGATAGATTAAAGATAGATAATCTTTCGTAGCACTTTGCTACGTCGTGTCGTAGAGATTTTAGAGGCTCTGTAGAGATAGGTGGCTACATATTTTATGGGTTATTAAGAATCTCTAACACGTTTAATTTTATTTCAATTTCAAATATAACAATTTTTCTTTTGAAATTTTTGTATCAGTTTAAAAGTCGTAGAGTGTCGTAGAAGCTTAGTAGTGAAAGTTGCTATGAAGTAAAGCTGTGTAGAGGATTGCTACATACAATTAATGAAACTTGTCGATCTCCCTTCTGTTCCCCCCATTAAGAACTTTATTTATACATCACGTTTAATCTTACCGAAGATTTTTATTTATCTTTTTACTACGTCGTAGAGTTTCGTAGAGGATATGTAGAGATAGATGCTACGAAACTTAGCTCTGTAGAGGATAGCTGCTACATTTTTATGGTTTACACTCGACGAAACTTGCGTCCGATTCTCGTGATTCGTTTCTTAGGTGACAGAAGATATTCCATAAAAATAACCACTTTGTTTCATCAGTGTTACAGGCTGAGTTTGTTTGTGTTCATAGAAATCCTTCGACAGGTCTTATATTTTTAAAAAATCGTTCATTTTCAACCAAAAATCAATGTATTTTTTTCTCTATATTATATGTTTGTTTTCTTCTAAAACTGCTACAACTTCGTTATTACCTTCTTTTTTTATTACGTTAGAACACAGAAAGTTAAAATTTTGATTTTAGTGGAGTTGTAGCAACTTAAGAAATAGGTGTTCCTACATATTTTTCTGCGATATAAGCAGCAGAATTTAATTACTAGGATTTATTTTTCTAAATTTGGATAATCCTAAAGTCGACTCAGGCGAAAATAGATTTACATCGATCGCTCGGCATCTAATCATTGCATTAAGATACCAAGCACCCCAGTTTTTAAGTTAAACCCTAAGCTATCCAACAGTGAAAACCGCATCGCAATCAGTTTGGTAGTTTTTACGTTATGCGACAACAAACAGACACACAATTTAAAAAATGAATTAATTATTAAATTAGAAATGTTCTATTCTTGTACAGTGGCTTGTTTTAAGTACCCTCACCATTTTATTTCTTTATTATAAGTAAAGATATAAGTAACATTGTCAGAATCCACAAATTAATAAACTTAAAATGAGGTATCTATTTAGTTGAACTTAGGCCACCGAATGCTAACAATACCGCACACTTTTGTTTCTCATTCATTTTCATGCCTCTATTATGATATTAAATTGTGCGGCGGTGTGTTCCGAGTACGCTAGCCGCGTAAGTCACTGACGACGCGGGGCGGGCGAACCGCCCTTCAACTTTACAACTACACTAGTGGCTCTGTGAGCTGTAGACCTCGCGCGTAAAACTTTTTTGCAAACAATCTAGCGGTGCACAGTAGCGCCATCTAGTTACCTTATTGTACAACTAACATTAATAACCAAGGTGCTCCATCAATCCATACCTAGTAGGTAAAGGGCTGATTCTACAGGAAGAAACCTAAAAGTGAGCAATTTACTGCATTTTGAGGAGCAGATATGACGTACTTTATACAGTTGAGTCAATAGATGAATGACAAGCAGTTAGGACACGAGGAAAAATAATTCCTCGTGGCCGAATCTGTTAGGCTGCCTAGTTAGGCCACGAGGAAACGCCCTGCTCATCACGCCGAAGACCCTCATCAGATCTTCACCAAACTATTATGAGACTAACTTAAAGTTACTACCTTTCAAATAAAAAAAAAACAGAATCGGATTTAATATGGTGAAGATATTCAGTAGCCCCCTTTTTATCAATTTTTGGGGGAGGTTCCCCAAAAATCCCTGACGAGTAAATAATTCGCTCAACCTGTATACCAAGTTTCGTCTAGATCGGTTGAGAAATGTAATAAATTTTGCCCAAGTTGAAACAGAGACGCTTCGCTCTCAATTCGCGCTCGATCTGTCAATTAGAGTGAGGCTGACCTGCCCGCGGTCCTGACCACAGGATAACGGGTGCACTTTCTTTAATAATAACATCGAATTTAAGGAAATACATTCATCATCATTGCAGATGCCATGAGGTACATTGCAGGCACAGTTTACTCTTATTCGAACAACAATAACAAGAACTCAACTGAATTTCAACTTAAACACTGTAATATGCCGAACTATAGTAAATCCTAAGATTTAATATTAACAGCTAAGATTTACCTACTCTTAATGTTAAAAGTCTCAACAGTTCTGTGATCATCGTTTATGTAAAACTTTTACCACCATTCACTTGGTGAATCTGAAGATTTACCACAAAAACACGGTAAATGTTGAAAAAGAATAACCTATTTTAACTTTTCTTTTAAGGTAAAGGCCCCTATTTTCGCGGTATTTTCACCAAAACTTGAAAGGACGTTGAAAATTAAGCATTTACTGAACCTTTCTGACGGTTTGGCTATTTTTGTCAGAAGCTTTATTGTTTTTACTTTTTAAATAGACTAAATGATTTATTATTGGGTTAAAATTTGTATTCAAAATTAAATTAAATCAAAAAAGTCCTAGGCACCTTATTCCGTTGTAAAAGTCCTTATTCCGATGTATTTGGTCCCCAATTCTGAGTGTACAATATACTCGCATTAATGAACTAAAGAAAACTGCATAGTAGCCTGTACAAAGTTGTGAAAAAAAGCTGAAAGCTGCATTTTAGTTGTCTATGCCGCGGAATAACGTGACGATTGAACCTTTTCCCGACCTACTGTACATCGGAATATCGTCTCATGCCAAAAAAAACACGTTTACTAATTCCGAATACTAAAATATATAAGTTATTTGCATATTTTATGTATAGAAAAATGTTTAGATTCAATTTCGTTGTAACTATATATAATACTTGCTAACACTTACATTGGATTGTGTATGAACTTTAATCTTATCTTTTTCATACAAATAATTAATAAAATACTCAAATTGATCACCTATGACATTTATAATTAGTGAATGTGACGCGAAAATGTTCCTCGGAAATAGATTTTAATATTTAAGTACTATTTAAGTTGTCAAATCCAAACCGAGAAATGCCTAATCATTAAAACAACCATGAAAATCAAAAAATAAAACAAATCTATCAAATCGTTATTCCGCGGCATACATCGGAATATGAAACTGACTAAAATATTTGGCACCTAATGCCGCGGTATATTCAAAATGTATTTTTACCCTAATTTACTCAGAAAAATCCACAAAAGTTAAGTGTTTTCGATTAAAAACATAATTTTTGCATTAGTTTAACCCAAGGAAGTAGACACACAGTATAAAAATAACTATAAAAACTCAATTTAAAAAAACATGGTACTCACGTGCACAGGGTCCAAAATGTATGAAACGGGCGATCGGGCCAGCTGCTTACGCAATATTAACAGATTATTTCAAACCGTTTACACGTGAAACCACTTTCTTGGTGATATAACTACGCAAAGATATATTATCTATTGAATAAATGATCTTGAATTCATTTTTATTTATTAAATCCTTTGTAAACGCCATTTTTCTAAATACCTCGGAATATGGTGCCTTTACATAACCTTTACATAACCGCTTTCCCGCATACCACTGAGCCCGGGGAAAGCCCAGCGGCTATGTGGGACTCACCGGGCGAATGCCCGTCCTACCCACTAAAACCCCATGGTGAGCAGTCCTCCACCGAGGTGAGGCAAGATGGGGTCGCGGTAGCATTCTATCATCTTGCCCCAGTGGCAGGCCCAAATGGGCCTCTCCGCCTGTGGAAGGGCAACCTTGCTCACCAAAGTCACCCCTCATACCGACCTGTGAGGCCGTGCAAGCCGATGGAGAGTCCCCCGACTCTCCACCAGTGACCCCACAAACGCGTCTGAGCAAATAATGGTCAGACCTCCACCGGCATTTCTGAAGGAAATAGACAGAAAATAGGCGGCAACCACGAGAAGGAACACATCGTCAACAGAAGGTCAACAATGTGATTAACCACCAGACTGGCCTTGGGGATCTACACGACCTGCGCTCTCTCCCAAGACCGACGCCTCCTTACCCATCCAGGACGAGTAAGGAAGGCCTGGATTTATCCAAAACAAGCAGCGCGAAGCATGCAAGCTAGGACTATGCAACTATTAATAGAAAAAACATGACCAGTACCAACATTTACCTGCGCTATCTAAATGTTTGTTTGTCGTATGAGGTAGTGCTGGCCTCTGGTGTCAGAGTTTGTCAGGCCGCCCGAGGGCCTCTGACATGGCTTAACGACTGCTCTGCTATTAATCAATAACAGCCGGGACCGACAACTTAACGTGCCCTCCGAAGCAAGAAGCGATGGCAAACAGCACATAACTTTTAAAAGTCATTGGTGCGGAGCCTAGGTTTTGAACCCGGTATCGTTGGATTCTAAACTGCACTATAGAACCGTTAGACCACCAGCGCTATCTGATAAACCTAGTATTTACTAAATTCTAATGGCAATAGCCTGTAAAAAAAGTTTTGCCAACTCGTCGTGTCCGTAAATTTTAAGAATTACTAGTAAAACCTAAGATTAACCAATAAACGGGCTTTTACAGTAACATATACACCCACAGTCCTGACACTCACGTCTTAACGTATTCTCTTCCAGACAACCACTACCAGCAGGCGTATGCGCAACAGCGGCAGCAGTACAATCTGCAGCAGCAGTATAACCAGCAGCGACCCGAACCCGCCCAGAACTGGAGGAACGACCAGGTACCGTGCACCAGGATTCGCTCCTCGGCCGCGCCAGTAACGTATGCGCAGCAGTACAAACAGCAGCGACCCGACCCCGCCCGGGCACGCCCGGGACAGGAGAGACGACCAGGTACCGTGCACCAGGGTTCGCTCTTCGGCCGCGCCAGTAACGTATGCGCAGCAGTACAAACAGCAGCGACCCGACCCCGCCCGGGCACGCCCGGGACATGAGAGACGACCAGGTACCGTGCACCAGGGTTCGCTCTTCGGCCGCGCCAGTAACGTTTGCGCAGCAGTACAACCAGCAGCGACCCGCGCCCGCCCGGGCACGCCCGGGACAGGAGGGACGACCAGGTACCAGGTACCGTGCCCCAGGGTTATCTCCTCGGCCGCGCCAGTAATATATGCGCAGCAGTACAATCAGCAGCGACCCGACCCCACCCGAGACAGGAAGGACGACCAGGTACCGTGCACCAGGTTTCGCTCCTCGGCCCCGCCAGTAACGTATGCGCAGAAGTACAACCAGCAGCGACCCGAACCCCCCCCCCCCCCCCCCCCCCCGGGACTGGAGGACCGACCAGGTACCGTGCACCAGGGTTCACTCCTCAGCCGCGCCAGTAAAGTATGCGCAGCAGTACAAGTAGCAGCGACCCGACCCCACCCGGGACAGGAGGGACGACCAGGTACCGTGCACCAGGGTTCGCTCCTCGGCCGCGCCATTTTTTTTTTAAAGTTCTGTTTGGTTTTCAATCGCTCCTTGCTTCAGAGGGCACGTTAAGCTGTCGGTCCCGGTATTGACAAACAAACAACAATAACTTTCACGCTATAGACTTTATTTTTAAACCGTATCAAAACCGTATTTTTAAAATGAGAAGGTTCTCAATTCCGTTTTTAGGGTTTCGTAGTCAAACAAGGAACTTTTATAGTTTCGATACGTCCTTCTGTCCTTCCGTCCGTCCGTCCGTCTGTCTGTATGTCACAGCCATTTTACTCGGAAAAAATTAACGCTACAAAGTTGAAATTTGGTACATGTGTACATATTTATAACCACTACATATTCAATTTTTCTTTAAATTTTCTCCTATGCTTGTAATGTGATGAAGAAAATCGATTTTGTTGTTGCCCTTTTTAAACCCGCCTCAACTCTGATTTGAGGGCCGGTTGGTCTAGTGGCTAGTGACCCTGGGAACGAAATCAAACGGTCGCGGGGTTCGAATCCTGCAAGGTGCAATCATTTGTGTGATGAGCAGAAATATTTGTTTCCGAGTCATGGATGTAATATTTGTATCTATGTATGTTTATCCGTTATCTAGTGCCCATAGCAGAGGGTATCCTAGTTTGGGGCTAGGTAATTGGTGTGGAAATGTCCCGAATATATATATTTATATTTATAATTATAGTTTAGTTGGTATTTTTATTTATAACTGTTGAGGCCGTCGCATATCAAGACTCAACTCCAACTCGACTCAAAGTAACGTAATGCAAAGAGATCTTTAATAGTGTTACATACAGCACACTTTACAAAATTAAGCCACGAGGAAGAATGTTTAACAAGACATAATTTAATTTTTAATAAATAATTTTATTATTTTTGATTTTATTTAAAAAAAATATTTTAATGTACCAGGAGATAGAAAAAAATTAAAAGTTGGAGATATAACATTGAAAAATAATGATATCAAAAGTGACTATGGAGGTATAGTATGATTTAGTCATGAACATTAAATGGAGTGATAAATTTTAAAAAAAAAGTACCAGGAGAGCAGAAAGAACGGCTGAACTGATTTGGCTGAAAATTGGTGCTTAGAACCAGGAGAAGGACATAGGACTTTTTATCACGTTCCCGTAGGACGTGACATAAAACGTGGTATATCTATATATAAAACAAAGTCAGGTTTAGTGTTTGTTCGAACACTTAATGCCGAAAATTAAAAAAAAAAAAAATTAATTTAAAAAAATGAGTATAGTACCAGGAGAGCAGAAACACTTCATAAGTTGGAGATACCAAATTGACAAATAAAGTTATCAAAATTTGGTAGCAGGATAGTTACATCCTGAATTAACACAAAGTCTACTTTTGATACCGAAAAAGGAAAATAAATATATCGTTTTCTTTAAGATTTGAAAAACAAAGTTGGAGATACAAAATTGACAAATAAAGTTATTAAACTTGTGTATACCACCTCATGTATCACCACCTTCATCGCAATCAGTCAATCAAATCTCGAGATATCATCAAAAAGCCGCTCCATACAAATAATAAGTTAAAATCTTTTTTAATTTATCAAAAATTAAATTTTGTTATAAAAACCGACTGTGCACAAAACTAAAAAGAGGCAAAAATAGTGAGAATGTATGCTAACCATCTTTAAATCGTTATACGAGTAAACGGTAATGTAAAATAAAAAATGATAACAGAATCCTGTAGATGATTTTGAAATAACTCTTCAGTGATACCCCACGTAACATACTTGTTACACACACTTAACATCTACGAATAATAATTCGTAACTTAACATAGCTCATTTTCATTTTATTATTCTTCACAATATGGCGCCTGCTTGACGCCATATTGAATTTTGATTACTGTCATGTCTTCAGTGACTCTCACAAGATTAAGACAAATCGATTGACGTAAGAATAATTAATATCGGCCCACGCGGTTGGTCTTTATAGTGCCACAAAGGCACGAACATACATACATACCTAAGCTGATAAACACATTACGCTCCGCGCATTCCGGTAAAAACAATTTGAAACTAAATAATAATAATATAATATATTCGGGACAGTTCCACATCAATTACCTAGCCCCAAACTAGGATACCCTGTGCTATGGGCACTAGATAATGGATGTTAGCGAAGGAAAGACAATAAGTTTGTACAAGCGTAAAGATATATTTTGCAAATTAAATCAATGAAGACACTAACGAGGACTTTTGAAAAAAAAAATTTTTGACTTGACAACTACTTATCAAACTGATTCGCACTCTCTTTTTAAAATGACAAGTGTCAAGGAGGTGGCGCGTTGTTTACATCTTCCCCCCTAGTGCTGCGAGGAGCAGCACTCACTCTCATTAGGCAGGAGCGCCACGCTTGTCACCGGTCTGCGGAATGTGCCTCTGCTCGTTTTCACATCTACGACCCTTACTCTGTTGTCAGACCCTGGATGAACCTTTTCAATAACTCCTAAAAGCCAAGTGTTTCGGGGTAGATTTGGATCAATTAAGATGACGACATCTTTTTCTCGAAGGGGTCTCTCGTCACGGTTCCACTTTTGTCGAGGCAACATAGTGGGCAAAACCTCTCTCATCCAGCGTCTCCAGAATATGTCACTTAGCCTTTGAGCTACTCTCCACAGTTTTTGCAAAAACAAATCATAATCATTTAAGGTTCCAGGCACAGGTAAATTAGACGACGATCCCAAAAGAAAATGATTCGGAGTCAAGGCTGCCTGGCTTACTGGGTCCACTGAAACATGGTGAGAGTCTACCGTTGACCATGTTTTCTACTTCTGCGAGCAGTGTCAATAGAGTCATCTCTTGGTGATCTCTCTTTTAGAATCACTAGTAATGCCGTCTTAATACTTCTTATAAGCCTTTCCCATGCTCCACCCATATGCGGTCTCGCTGGGGGTATAAAATACCAATTTACTCCCCTGTTTACAAGATCTGTCTGAATCTCTCCTGTCTGCAGAAGTTCTTGATATGCCTTTTTTAATTCGATCTCAGCACCTCTTAGGTTGGTTCCATTGTCAGAAAAAAACCTAAGGGGCCATCCACGTCGTGCTGCCATCCTTCTAAGTGACATTATCAATGCATCAGTCGTCAGCGACTGCACAACTTCAATGTGTACTGCACGTACAGTCATGCAGGTAAATATTACTCCATATCGGTTAACTTTCTGTCTTCCAACGGTAACTTCCATGGGCCCAAATAAATCTATCCCACAGTGACTAAAAATCTGATCTGATCTCTGATGGTGGGCCAATCTGGCTTCTGGCAAATCACCCATTCGCACTGGTGCTGGAGCAGCTTTCCTTATGCGACACACAAGACACTGAGATGCAACTGTCCGAACGGTAGGTCTCAAATTCAGCACCCAGTATTTTTGCCTTAATTCATTTATCACCATTTCATTGCAAGCATGGCGGCCTGTTTGTGGTAGTACAGGACAATCAGTCGAGTGATGCAGTTACGACCATCCAAAATTATAGGATTCTTTACCTCCATTTCAACATCTTTGACAGCTTTAATTCGCCCATCTACTCGCAGCAATCCACATTTATCTAAATAAGGTGTCAGCGTTCGAAGCCGACTGTTCCGTTCAATAGGCTTTCCATGCTTTAGACTGACAATCTCGCTACTGAAGGATTTATTCTGTGAATACTTTATTAGTAACAACTCAGCTGCTTTCATTAGTTCACAATCGATTGAGGTATGTTTCAGATTCCTCTTGCACTTATTAATGAATAAGAATATGGCAGCAGTACTTCGTAACAATTGTAGCCATGACGAAAAACGTGTTGGATCAGGAACAGGTAAATTTTCTTTATCAATATTGTAAACAATATGTATCTCCAAAATTTCATTACTAATGCGTCGTTCTGTTACAGGAAATGACGGCCAGCAATCATAGCTCTCTAGTAGAAAATTAGGTCCACGAAACCAGTCGCAGTCGATGTTCAGTTCGTAATTGCTAATCTTAGTAGCTTTATCTGCTGTGTTTACAGATGTTGGTATGTAACGCCACTCGCTCAATTCCGTCGAACTGACAATTTCTCCCAATCGATTTGCAACGAAAGCTTTGTAATTTTTACTCTCATTTCTAATCCAATACAAGACAACTGCTGAATCCGTCCAGAAAAATCTCTTTGTTATGTTTAGTCTGTGTTCTTGCTGTATAGTGTCAGCAAGTCGGCTACCAAGCAGAGCAGCCTGTAAATCTAGGCGTGAAAACTGACTTGACAGGCGCAACTCTGGATTTACTAGCAATGAATGCTATACGAACAGGCGAGGAGATATCTTCTTGAAGCTGCGAAGTTAATATGCGCCAATAAGCAACTGCGGCATAAGCAAAAGGAGATGCATCGCACACAATGTGGAGCTCGTATTCTTTGTTAACGTCATTTGAGTTCTTTGATGACGAGCCAAAGTACCATCTCGGTATACGCAGATCTTTGAGTTTTATTAGTTCTGATAACTAATCACTCAGTGGCCTGAATAGTTCTCTGGTATTACATCATCCCACTTAATGTTATCTTTCCAAGTTGACTGAAGAATGATTTTTGCTTTAACTGTGAATGGAGCTAGGAATCATCGAAAATTGACATCACAATTCGAAGTAACTCTCGTTTAGTCGGTTTGAACTTTAAAGTTATTAATTCGTCAGGAATTCGTTTCATAGACCAATCAAATCCAAATGTGTCCGTGGCAGGATACTAGAGCAGTCCTAAAGTGCGCTCAGACTGATTTTCTAAGTTCAACTCAACTGACTTGTCATTTATCGCCGATCTAGATATGCTTCGGAGCAGATTCTTGTTATTGATCAAAAAAAAATCTTATTTCGAAACCACCTTGAGCATGAATATCAATAATTTCTTTGACCAACTTCTTGGCATTGTCTTCGCGCTGGCTGTCAACGTAGTCATCCATGTAATGGCTCTTTAAAATCGCTTCAACTGCTTCTGGCATCTCATTTTGAAATCTCATCGCGTTCTTATTCTTTATGTACTGAGCAACAAACGGCGAGCAATTTGCACCAAAAATTAGTGAAGTCATGACATATTTTTTGACTGGATCGGATGGATGATCACGCCATAAAAATCTCAATGCATGTTGATCTTTCTCTATGATTTTCACACGTAGAAACATGTCCTTTATGTCTCCTATTACTCCAACAGACTCTTCTCGAAATCGCATCATGATACCTTGTAGTAAATAGTCGTTTAATGAGTGACCTCCCGACAAAGCTGCTGCGTCAAAAACTAGCCTGAGCTTCTTTTTTGGGATTATCCACGCCAAAGTGAGCTAAGTACCAAACGCGTGGTATGTCATTGTCGCTGGAGTTAATATCTTGAAGCTCTCGAGCGAAGTCGTTAACAAATAAATGTTCAATGCGTTCTTTGTATCTTAAGGCGTTGTCTATATTAAATTGCATTTTCTTCTCAACAGTATGCAATCTCTTGAGAGCGTTGGGATAAGAATCGGGTAGTCTTACATCTGATCTCTATGGTAGTCCAACTTCCCAACGACCTTTGACGAGATTTGAAGTAGCATCTAGAATTGATACAGCTTGAAGGTGTTCAGCATTTTGTCGTGGCTTAGTAGTGATTTTAATAGCATCAAGAGCAAACGATCGCTTAACCTCCTCGTGCAATAAAGCATCGTCGTCGGCCATGGTGCATATGTGGAGCACATCAGCAGGTAACGATGAGTGATACGAATATAAGGCGTTATCGTTGGTAGTCGGCCCTCTTGAATTTGACGCTCCAATCATTCCACGCACGCACCAACCCAATGATGTCTTCGTACCACCTTCCTTTTGACCACTGTAAAGCTGGAGGGGAACCAACAAATGGTAATGGTCATGTCCTATTAAAATTCTTGGCTTAACGTTACCACAGTAGGATAAAACGAAGTTGTGATTACGTAAGTGTGGATATCGCTCAATATCTGCGTTCGAAAGACTCTGCGCAGTTAAATGAAGCTCCTTCATTACTCGAGCTCGTAGATTGAAGCGTTCTCCATTAGTGTTGGATATGACACAGTTAATATTCTCCACATCACATGTGATTTTACTCGAAATCCATGCACTCTTTGCGTTAATTGTAAACTGTTTACCTTTTAGTTCAGCTTGTTCAGCGATATCAGCGGACATAATACTGAAAGCAGCCCCATCATCTAGCAATGCATATGTCCTGACGCTGCCTTTGGGTCCATGAATCATTAGTGGAACTACCTTCAATAAGAGTCTTGAGCATTTCTCAGCTACTGCGTGAGCGACAATGTCAATATTATCTTCTTCATGCTCTGCTTTATTTTCTTTTTTCTCATTTTTCACTGCAGGCCAGTGTAACAGCCGATGATATGGCTGGTTACATTCTTCAAAATCACAATTGTTCGCTGGGCATGTCTCTTGTCTGTGGCTCTCTGCTAGGCATTTAAAACAAAGTCTGTTGCTTCGAACAAAACGCCAGCGGTCTCTACGCATAGCTTTCTTATAACGTCCACACGAAGTAAGTGCGTGCTTTTCCTTACGGCAAAATTTGCATTTTGAAGGCTCTATGACGGCATCAGACGTTGAGGATTCTGCTGTAGTGTGAAAGATGTGTGTGTTTTGAGCTGGTTTGCGCTCTTCAAACTTTTTTGTTTGACTGTAGACAAACGTTATCCTAGCAGCTGCAGTCTTTGAAGCTTCATTACGCAAAAAGTCAGAAAACAACTCTATCTTTGGTCTGTTTGTGTCAAGTTTAATGGATGCATAATAGTCGGCCCATTTGCTTATTAGAATGCTGGGGCATTTTGTGATCACAGCAGTCATCAACTCTGGACTTCGTAGATAATCGTCTTGCTTAAGCGCCTGTACGGCAGCAACATAGTTCTTTATTTTGATGGCAAAATTCACGATATCATTACGGTAGGCCAAGGGTAAAGGTGTTGTCTTTTTCAGTTGGGTGACAAGTTTAGCAATGATAACTTCTGGTCGACCATAGCGTAGATCTAACGCTTCTATAACTGTGGCAGCCGGAGTGTGTCCCATCAGCAGTTTCTTTAGCTTCACCACGAAGACTTCTGCGAAGTCGCCACAAATTTTCAGTATCAGAGAACTTACATTGATGCGTTGACTCTTAATAGGTTTGTTTAAATTGAAGCCACTCGATGGTGTCACCGAAAAACAATGGTAAATCTTTAGATGTGCCAATTCTTGACATTAGTGCATCATTTTTTGCTTCAGTAGCTGCCGAGGTAAAAGCGTCCTTCAGTGTTGAAGCCAGCTGTTGGATGTTGGAAAGTCCATTGTTCACAAAGGTCCTGTCCACCGCTTGCTGCCCACCACCGTCGAAGCGTGGGTGATCAGGGTCATCCCGGATGCTGCGCTCTTACCACTCATGTACTTTACTTTTAGAGTCTGCATTAGACACTGAACGACTTCTGTGCGATTCTCCATCAAGTTCCGCGACTTTAGTAGCAAGCTCCAAGTCAATCAGGTTTGCTCCTAGCTTGGCCGTTGTTTCCGCAGCTACTGCTGCAGCTCTTGCTTTTGTTTGAGCAGCTACTTTCTCTATCCTGGCCTTAGCTTGAGCTGTTTCTAGTTCTAATTGCTTCGTACGACTGGATATCGATAACGATTGCCTAGATTTCCCACAGCTGGAGTTCTCAAATTTCTCTGTAGCTTAGTCATTGATTAATTTCTCTGACTGTACCTCGCGATTAGTTGCACGTTTATTCTCCCTCGCTGTGACGCTCCTCGTTTTGATCGTCGGTGCGGACGGTGAATGGAACATACTTCCTTCCTCTGGTCTAACATTCACACTGTTGGTTCATGAAGATCCGGCTCGAAGGACCAATGTTAGCGAAGGGAGGACAAAAAGTTTGTACAAGCGTAAAGATATATTTTGCAAATTAAATCAATGAAGACACTAAAGTGGACTTTTGAAAAAAAAAAGTATTTTTTGACTTGATAACTACATATCAAACTGATTGGCACTCTCTTTTTAAAATGACAAGTGTGCTTCAAGGCGGTGGCGCGTCGTCTACAACGGATAAACATACATAGATAAGAATATTACATCCATGACTCGGAAACAAACATTTCTGCTCATCACACAAATGATTGCACCTTGCAGGATTCGAACCCGCGACCGTACGATTTCGTACCCAGGAGCCACGAGACCAACCGGTCGTCAAAAAACTCTAAAAAAACTCCTTTAAAAGAGGATTAGAAAGAAAATGTTTGATTCCAGGGGCAGGATGGTCAGAAAGCAGCCGGTGGGCAGTACTTCGTGCAGAACTGGGGACCGCAGGGGGGGCCAGAGGATGATGGCCAGGTATGGACTAGGTTTTAAACATATTTACCAACAGAATCAACATTAGCAACTAGATATTTACCATGTAAATCTTTTGTTTTGAGTTTCTGATATATCAGCACTGTTGCAAGCGCCATGATCAAGGGTTACGGTCTACCCTCTGGTGTGCTCGTTTTTTGTTATTGTCAATATTGCCACTGTCCACAATATCACATCCAACTCCATTCTTATCAAACGAAATAAGGTATCAGTTTGCAAGTTCAACGTCATCGTTTAGTATCTTTAGAACACTTACAACAAACACTTCACCTTTGTGTTGAAAATCTATGTCTACACTTTACGTTGGCTATACAGGATGGAATTTATAGTACCTACGTTAAATACTCTGTAAGTGTATGGAGCGTGTCATAAACATTAGGCTCTTGGCATACTTTGAGGACAATGATATTCTCAGTGACCGGCAATACGGATTTCGCCGAAACCGGTATACTGGGGATCTTCTCGCGTATGCCACTCACGTACTGAGCGAAGACATAGAGATACATGGTGAGGCGCTTGCCGTCTCCATTGACATATCGAAGGCATTTGATCGGGTCTGACACGATGGCCTTTTAAACAAGCTTCCCTCATATGGTTTACCTGTTGGCTTATGCAATAGTTGATTTCTTGAGGGAACGATCTATTCGAGTAGTCCTAGAGGGCTGCTCTTCTGATCAAATGTCTATCAATACCGGTGTACCTCAGGGATCGGTTCTCTCGGCTATACTATTTTTACTGCACATTAATGACCTTCTGAAGCCCGGTATCTTTGGGTATGCTGATGACAGTACTGTGATTGAGAGATACACTTCCATACTCAAGCCAGCTGTGACGCTGTCCAGTTTCAGAGAGAGGCTATGGTAGACCGGTTAAATGTAGCCTTAGAAGCCGTGTCCGATTGGGGCGATGCTAACCTGGTTAAGTGGGCACACCTGGACAGCTTTTTAATCTTTATACAGCACAGGTCCGATCTTGTATGGAGTACTGCTGCCACCTCTGGGACGGTTCTGCCAAGTATCGGCTCGAGCCTTTGGATTCAATTGAGAGACGTGCTATCAGGCTCATTGGGGATGACACTCTGATAAAGAGTAAGCTTCAAAGTCTGGCGCATCGACGTGAGGTAGCAAGCCTGGCGGTATTCTACAGATTGCACTATGTAGAGTGTGCACAAGAACTGCACAACCTGATTCCCCCATCACCTTTCCATCACCGTACGACTAGACGATCAGCAAAGCGCCACCCTTTTATGGTGGAAATACCTCGCACAAGAACGAAGCGTTACGCTTCTTCATTTATTATAAGTACTGCAAAGGAATGGAATGCCCTGCCCTCATCAATGTTTCCAGTAAATTATAACCCAGGTGTGATCAAGTCAAGAGTGAATAGGTATCTACTAAGCAAGCGTGCTACACCTTCGACCACATCATCGCTTTCTATCAGGTGAGATCGTGGTCAAACGTTTGCATATAAAGTAATAAAAAAAAAATAAAAAAAATAAGGGTCATTTCCTGATACCTGGCCCCAAACTATGATACCCTGTGTACTGTGGGCACTAGACAACGGATAAACAACGGATACATACGAATATTACATCCATGACTCGCAAACATTTCTGCTCGTCCGTCACACAACTTGCGGTTTACGAACCCGCAACCATTGGTTGACTTCGCAGTCAGGGTCATTAACCACGCGCCAATCGGTAGTCCATTGCTTTCCTATGACTGTTAATTTTCATGGTGTTAATACAGAGTTAATCCATTTTTATATTTCAGTACCGAGATAACGAAGTGGAAAATAAGGGACCTCACAGCTTCGGCGAGGGGTACGCTTTCGCATTCAAGGGATAAACACTTAGTCAGCATTAGGGCGCCTCTACACGTGCACGCATGCTCGCCATTATTACAATTAATCGAGCGAGACAGGACTCATTTTCTATAACAAAAATCGCAGTTTTATAGAAATAGACAAAACAAAACAATTACCAAGCTAACATTAACCTAGCTAAAAGTAAACTTATGCCAGTTTACACTATAACCACGAGCAAGGCGACGCCTAAGGAACTCCTAATCTAAGCAAAGTTTTAAGCATAATCTTCTGTTTCACCAATCTATTTTTAATCGCGCTCGCTCACTCACTAATTTACAGGAGTGAGTGAGCGAGCGCGGCGCATGTTTAAGGGTTGCCTATTATTAGGCCCCCCCAAATCGATGTCCTAACTTTAAATGACGCCTAAAACCACTAGTTATCACCTAAAGTTTGGCGAAACGTTTGCCCTTGGCAACTCCTAAATATTTAGGCATCTGATTTACGCTACTCCTAGGATTAGTGAAAACGGGCATTAGTCTAACAAACCGCTATAGGTTGGCAGTTCCCAAAATGCCAAGACCGAAATTAAAGACTGTAATATCATTGCTCAAAATCGTTTCAAAATGTCACATACTATATTACAGCGGAGTCTCAATAAACCGAACACCTGCGCATTGGCCCGAACGCTTCTATAATCCGAACGCTTCAGACCTTCACCCCATACTCGTACGTGTTTTTGTTACTGCTTACGCCATTTTGTTTACTAAGTATTTTGTGGATTTTATGTAATGACTTCAACATTAAAGAAAACATTAACTATTTATCAGATATGCGACTAACTATAATATTACATTTCCCTAAATAAGTGTTAGCAAGTAGTTTTTTATTGAAATACATTACAAATTTCGAAAAACTTGATATTATTTCAAAAAATGCCTTATTATGGATTTTCTCCATATTATAATCACAAAGCTCTGTGGATTCGAACGGGGAGTAATTTTCAGGTGTTCCGATTACAGAGGTTCTACTGTATTATTTTATTCTGTGACTGTACGTCGAGTTTATTTGGATTCCGACAATGGCCCGAGAATATTCGGAGGCGTCTTTTCAAAGTTCAGATTCAGTATCGAGTACGGAGTCAAGAGTTCTACAGCTTGCTGAATTCAGAATCGAGAACACGCAACTCCGCTGTAGCTTCAGTCGCGATCAACGGTTGTGACTTTTCGCGTCCGATAGTTTGTGTCTAGATTTAGAAATCGGCGAGTTTTGAGCATGTACGCACGTCTAGAGGAACCTTTATCATCTGTAGAAATAAAACCGGAACTTTAGACTTTTCTTCGATGATTTGCTGGATTAATACTCTTTTTAGCGTTAAGCCCGCTGTTTTATATCTATTTTTAATGACATTAATGTTAATGTAAGAGTGTAGAATAAATAATTTTAAAGTAATAATGTTTTCTTTATGGAATCAAATAACCTGCCCATACTTTGAATAAGATCAAAACTCAGTCATATAATTTAATCTATTACCTAAAACTGTCTCTATATAATATACTAGCGACCCTCCCCGGCTTCGCACGGGTAGATATACAGAAAGATAAAATTAGTAGGTACTTTATTTGGACAAATAGAACAACAACAATTTCTTATACAAATGTTTATAGGTTTTATACTCACGTACCATTTCGTCTATGGTATTATTCTGTTTAACGCAAGACGTTGAGGTTGAATTACGGTTACTATTTCGTGTATTATTAGCATAGAGAATTTCCTTCGTCAATGATTATTAGATGTTCTGTGATTTCGTTTCCATGGCAACGTTTCATATACAAAGACCCGTATCTCCTTCTTATTTTGTGATCTTACGTAGTATTTATAAACTCTTTGGTTCGTGATACGAAGTATCCAGTTTTTTGCAAAATTTGATGATACCTTGGGTAATGAAAATTGAAAATTGGGGAAAATTGCAATAATGTATTATTGCAATTTTCGAAGGGAACTCTAATTAATACTGCTAGTGTTCATCATCATAATCATGTCAGCCTTTAGAAGTCCACTGCTGAACATAGGCCTCCCCCAAAGAGCGCCATGACGAGCGATCCTGTGCCACCTCCATCCACCGACTTCCTGCGATGGCTACAATGTCGTCGGCCCATCGTGTGGGGGGTCGGTCCTCCCCACACTTTGCTTGCTAGTGTTACTCGCTGATAATTTAGCTTGCTTTAAGTGAAAGATTTTTTTAAATCGGATCTGAATTTTTTGAGTTTATCCATAACAAACAAACAATCAAATCTTTCCTCTTTATAATATTAGTGTAGACTACCCGACTGCGCGATGCAAAGGAGGGTAATATGTTTATCAGCTTATGTATGTATGTATGTATGTTTGTTCATTTGTGGCGCTCCAGAGACCAAACAAGTGGGCCCATTTTGATGGTTCTTACGTCAATCGGATGCAAGTGTCACTAAAGATATGACCTATTAAAAATATAATATGACGCCATATTGTGAAAAAGAAACTGGTACTGAACAAAAATATAATATATTTTTAGTCGTGTCTATCTGTTTGTCTGTTCGCGCATCACGTAAAAAATTGAGATGCAAAGCTGCGGCCATAACAAGTTATAAGTATAGATTGGTATGAGCCAATCGCAAACGATTTTGCATGTCATCTGTGGCCAATTACAGAACTTGGTTACAATCGGATTATCACTTTTTTCATAGCAATTTCGACTCTATCGCAAGGCATTAGTGGTTGCGATATTGAGAATTCGATTGAAGCCAAGTTATGTGGTCGGGCCGCTGAACGTTCTGAAGCTTTGCACTCGATGGATACCGCATGATTTCGGTTAACGGATGACCAAAAACGACTGCTTGTAGATAGAGTGGTGCCGTTAAATGATAAAAAAATATATATAACGGAGGACTATCGTTGGCTGTATATCATATTATCACGAGCGATGAAACTTGGGTATATTGCTTCTAACTTGAAAGATTGCCTAATAACGAAAGTTAAGAAAAGTCGAAGCATTGGTGAGAAAATCCATACCAATATATAAATGTGAAACGTTGTCTGTTTGTTTGGGGAGCTTTCACGCTATAAAGGCTAGACGGATTTTGATAAAATTTGGAATGGAGATAGATTGTACCCTGGAATAAAACATACGATACTTTTTATCCTGGAAAATTGTAAGTTTCCACGGGAAAACTGCAAAATGTTGATTACTCGCTGTAAGGAACGGTTGCCATGGAAACGAAATAACAAGTCTGTCAAAAAACATCAAGAGCGTTGGGGCTATACCTACTTTTGCATTGGTTTATAATATCCTAGAAGAAAATAGTTTTTTTTTCGCGATAAACTGTAGTCCGCGCGGACGAAATCGCGGGCGGAAAGCTAGTATACTGATAAATTCCTGCTTCTATGTTCGGGTTTAACCACAATGTTGTTCGTTTTTAGTTCCTATTTGACGAGTCCATTGTCAGCATTACATTTTAAAACTTTTAATGTTAAATGTCACAATTATAATAAACGATATTCTATTCTATTCTAAATTAGTAATATAAATATGTATTAGTTTATCCCATAAATAGTTATTGATTTATTGTATTTTATAAAAGTATCTTTATAATAGAATGTTTTACCAATACTGTCCATCCAAAGGTTGTCTGGAAGAGATCGCTCTAAGCGATAAAACCGCCCATTGTACTTATTTTAAAGAAATGTTTTATGTGTAATTATATATTTTTAGGTGCAATAAAGTAATAATGTCTATCTATCTGTAATAAGTAGATACTGCCTGTGCCCGTGGCTTTGCCCGCGTGGTAGTTTTTTATGGGGTACTAGCTTTCCCGCCGCGACTTCGTCCGCGCGGACTACTGTTTATCGCCAAAAAAAGCATCCTACGTTCTGCTAGGATATTAAAAACCAATGCAAAATTAGGTATAGATCAACGCTTTTGATGTTTATTGACAGACTTGTTATTTAATTTCCATGAAAACCGTTCCTTACAGTGAGTTATTAACATTTTCTGTTATCCCGTGGAAACCTACAATTTTCCGGGATAAAGTTTTATTCCAGGGCTTAAGCTATCTCCATTCCAAATTTCATCAAAATCCGTCCAGCCGTTATCGCGTGAAAGTTCCCCAAACAAATATTCCCGTCGAATAGTTTTTTATCGATTGCTCGATTTCTACTCATTGGATTTAGATAACAAGTACACCAGTTTTTAAGTCAAAACCTAAGCTATCCAACAATGAAAATTGCATCGCAATTTGTCCAGTTGTTTTTACGTGATGCTCGAACAAACATATTGACACCATTTAAAATATGTTATATCCTTGTTCAGTAGCTTATAAGTACGCTAGACACTTTTTTATTTATCTTCTTTTTACAGACTTGTAAGTTTAGGTAGATAGTTATAGAGTAAATGGGAAAAATAAATTGTTTAATTTCCCGTCCCACAATAATAATTTCCGTTCACAATAATAGGACCGCATCGCGAGTAAAATTAGACGTCCGGAGCAGACCTACCGACAGGATCATAATTGTTGCGGCAAAGAGTAGATAACACTTGTATGCAACGTAAAAATATACCATAAAAAACTAAAAACGAGCTTTAATTTTCATTTGCACTAAGAATCAATAATGTTTAATAACTAGCTTAAAAGCTAAACAACACGCCTGCCCTGACAGAAAAGAGCTTTAGCCAATAAATTATATTCTGTTAGAATGTCCTTCAATTTGATACACACAATACAAATACCGAAAAAAAAGACGAGTCTAAAAATGGTGCCATGCTGCCGCCATATTGAATGTTTTCAAAAAATATATAGCCTGTGTTACTCGGGGGATGTAAGGATTCTAATGATACCACATACGTCTAAATCTATTCAGGCATTTAAAAGTTATAGTGGAATAAACTCTTTTTTGGGCTGTCGTGTAAAAGACACACCGGCAAAATGAGGTGCACTCAAGATAACATGCCTATCTGATGATATGATGATCATATCGATCGGAAGCAAGAGGTCGTCTGTGTAAGTTGCGTTAATTCTGTTAATGTCCGGTTGGTATAACTATAAAACGAGTTGTTTTAGCAACGAACAGTAACATTTTCAACCAGACGTTAGCCGAAACTGATCCTATACAACGACGGTTTGTTACTAACGGATGGGAAGGTTACCGTTAGCATAATGTCATACATTGTCCCTTCTCTACAGTATTTTGTTCAACCCCTCTTCTCGCGCTATCATCAGGTTTACATTTCCTCCACAGTTCCAGCAATAGTAGACTAAGGTCATCAGATAACCTCATGTTAGAGACCCCTGTCCACAGAACGACCTTCTACGATTGGTCATATTCAGTCGAAGCTGTTCAATTGTGGAATGCCTTACCTGTTGATAGTATAGACGCACACCTTCGCTCAACGATTTTAAACATCGTGTTAAAATGCTCTATTTATCACTCTGGCTGCTCAGCCAGAGCCAGATGCTACATCTTAATCCTGTTATTATTATTATTATGTATGTATTTATATATATATATATATATATATACACATACATATATATATATATATATACATACATAAATACATACCTACAAACATAATAATAACAGCATTAAGGATTATATATATATATATATATATATATATATTATAGTAGTATGTAAGTATGTATAATTATTTATTATTTTATATAATTGTATGTATCTACTAGGTATATATCTTTTATTCCAATTTTCTATTGTGTTTTCCCAATTAATTACATTATTATTTTGTAATATTTAAGTGCTTTTTATGGTTTATGTATTTATTTGTTGGTTGAAACCACCATCCCTATTACCTCCGTTATTCCTTTCCGTGTACGGTTGTCTGGAAGAGATCGCTCTGAGCGATAAGACCGCCCATTGTGACACTTTATTATTAATTTTGTTTTTGTAGTTGTAAGATTTTCATTTGTGTGGTTCAATAAAGAGTTATCTATCTATCTATCTATCTATCTATCTATCTAATGCATGAAGATGATAATGATGTTCCTACAAACCAATAAACATCAGCCAACTGTCAAAATGACATTGCGTAATTCAGTCAAACTGGCACTCGCCGCCGTGTGACGCTTCGTTATTAGTAGGCTGATTACGACTGGTTGCTGTAACATTGACGTATCGTTGATTGTAGAAACCAGCCATTAGACAGCTAGACGCTAGAATGCTTCAAGCAGTCTATAGCTGTCGTTTTAACACGACTGCCCAAAAAAAGAAGTGTTATGTTTTTAGCATTCATGTATGTTTGTATGTATGTGAGTTTATTTATTCCACCATAACTTTTAAATGCCTAAACAAATTTAGACGTATGGGGTATCGTTAGAATCCTAACATCCCCCGAGTAACATAAACTATATTGTTTTTTGAAAACATTCAATATGGCGGCAGTAAAAAGTTTTCAAACTCGAAAAACATAAAAATTCTTCGTAATTTACAATTTGGGTATCAAATTGAAGGTCTTGATAAGTACATTCCAACAAGATATAATTTATTGGCAAAAGCTCTTTTTGGCAAGTCAGGCGTGTTTTTTTAGCTTTTAAGCTAGTTATTATATTCAGTCCCTCTCTCGGATCAATTTATTAAAACTCCTAGTTTAATTTAGGTACTTTCCTGTCCTCAAACCAGTGTCCTATCTAAAACGCCTGCTCTTTGCCCCGAGGCCAGGCTTGAAGCGCGTCACGTGCCACTGGTCTATATGACGACGGAATGCTATAATGAAATATCTGACGCAGCTGAATATTGGATGTCTACTGCCTTCGTGATAATGGTGGCATTATACTAAATATATGTCGTATGTGTGGGCTGGTCACATCTCTGGCAGAGCCGAAAACCGTTGGCGAAAACGTGTTTTTGAGCGGAGACCAAGTTTATGCAAACTTAGTGAAGGGCGTCAAATCTATTAGCTATTGAACAGCCATTACGCAAGATTTTGACAGTTTTCGTAGTCTGCTTGCTATTGGCTTACTTTATAGGTTCGATCACAGACCGACAGCTACTATCGATAGATTTAGACTATAATTTAAAAAAAAATATTAAAAAGAAAGCTTTTACGGTTTTTTTTGTTGCTTTGTAACTTTAAAGTTTCTAAGTATTATTTTTTTTTCTTTTTTTTTCGTTTTTTGTTCTTTTTTCACTTTTAACATTTTTAAGTTTTTTTTTTATATTCCTTTTTTATTGCATTGTCATCGGTTTATGAGCTACCCTGAGTTTCAGCCAGATAGCTAATCAGGAAGGGCTCGAAATTTGAATTGCAAGATTCCAGGACAGACAAAATACATACAAAAATACTTGTATCTATCTATCTATGTATCTATCATAGATACATAGATAGATAGATACATAGCTAATGATTGATTGATAGCTAATGGCAGCAATTCGGTCATTTTACTTCTTAAACAAAACTAGACTCAATTTCTTCAAATGTAATTTAAACCTTGTTGACTTCGTAACAAGGTCTTTTTGCCACTGGCATATATTCTTAACTTACGTCAATTTAAGCTGCACTGCTTAAAATAACGTACTTAAAACAGGTTTTTAACAACCTGTCTAACTGCGCTTGCATAAATTCGAACACGTTCTGAGACTGCGTTTTGACAAATCAGGACTCTCGCCGCGTGGAAACAAAGTTGATTTTATGCAAACAGGCTTTAGTGATAGTTTAGTGAGTGAGGTATAGATGCCAGGGGCAAAGATACTTGTTACGAAGCCAACAAGGTTGAAATAACATTTGAAGAAATTTAGTTTAGTTTAGGGTATGCCCAAATCGCTACCATTATCAGTTTCAGTGGCATCACTCAAAAGACCTGCGGAAGCCGTAGCACATCCGTGCTACTGCGTTGCTATTGCTATGATACTGCGATAGCGTACTTCATTTACATTCCTATAAAAATGAAACGAGTTGTTTTTGCAACGTGTCGTTACTTGTTGACGTTTTTTGTATGGCGTTCATGTAAAAGCTGACGGAAAGTAGGCAAAACGGGACGTTTTAAGATATAGGAACCGGCCATTAGCAGACTGCCAAATTTGACTCAGTCCGATCGCTGAGGTATCGCAGTGGCAAGGCCTTTTGTCAATCAGACTTGGGGCTCTGAAGTGAGGACTTGCAGGCGGCGGATGGCAGCTACTGGATGAGGAGAGCCGAAGAAGCGACAGAGCGCTTCACTAGGAGATGCCTAAATCCAGCAGTGGACAAATATAGGCTGATAATGATGATGATGATGCCGAATGATGTAATGCCGACCAATAGTGTCAGTATGTCAGACCACCCAAGGGCTTCTGGTGTGGTTTAACAACAGGTATATAACGTAAGCAACCCCTTCCAAATCCGATGCACGGAGCGATGACAAATTCGTAGGTAACTTGTTACAAGTAATTGACTTGAGACCGAGGATCGAACCCAGTGGCGTTGGATTTCACAACGCACCGCTCGGTTCTATTTATGTAACTATTATGTATACTGTAAAAGCCTTTGTCTACCTGTGGGTTAGGTACTTACCATACTGCCGAAATTAGTAATTCCGATTATCATTTTCTCGAAAACGTTTGACCTTTTTTTTGTCCCCTATTTGTACAATTTCAAAAGTAAGATTTATTCAATGTCCACAATTTTTCAAACAAAATACAACTAAAAGTTATTCCGTTGCCAGGTTATTTACTTTTCCGTATAATAATAATATTAATAAGCCCCCCAAAATCCTACCTTGACGCCCTTGTCGAACACCAAACCTCGTGGGGGGCGGGCAACGTGTACAGATGTAACTTACACGGCTAATAAGGTAAAGGTAACCCATCAATATGGAGACACGTCAGAAAAAAATACGTATAGGGCCGCTGCCCACGGGCAACCGTCGGGGCACGTCTGTTCCTGGTCACGGGCGTGACAGCATGCTAGCCAGTGACTCCCGGACCTTCGGCTGTACGGGAGTCGGGGATGCGGGGGGAGGGGAAATGTCCTCAAGGATTACAGCTGACAACATAGACGTAGAGGATAGGAGCAGTAACTGCAGTAGAGCAGTTACTCCGGCCGAGGATGTTTCACAGGAGACACGCCACTCAACCAGTGACCACCAAAGCTGGCAAACCAAGAGTACGCATGAAATGGAATGATGAAATAAACCTGTTTATCATGCGTACATACTTTTACATCACAAAACTTGAAACAGACAGAACAATGTACTGCAAAAAACTCCACGACCAATTCAGTATCAAATATCCAGACTTAAAAGTAACCGCACAAAGAATTGCTGATCAAAGAAGAGTCATTATTAGAAATAAGCTGTCTGATGACGTAATTAATAAATTAAAACGAGAAATATCAGAACAACATAGAAGAACTGCCATTTCATATATAGAAGAGAAGAAAGCGAAAACTCATCGGCACGAATTTCAAGTCCTGTACCATCCACACCGACATCTCAAGTACACAATTCTCAGTTTACAGAAACTAATATTTTGCTCACTTCATCACCTGTCACTGCTCAACAAACATTACTCACACAAATGCTATCACACGCCTCTACTCAGACGAACACATTACCAAACATTCAGTCTATCAATCAACAAATCGAAAGCGAACAAACTAATGTACTGACCCAGATTGATGTTTCAACGCAGGAACTTACTAATCAAGTAGAAACAGCTCTCACTCAATACACAGGTACAGATCCTACGGTTCGACCTAAATTACCAAAGCTAAAAGAAAATAAAAACCTTTATGCATATATTGAAATGTTTAATAAACAAATACTCGGCAGATTTTTCTCGATAGATTCGATATAAATTCAATACACACGCTCATATATTGTAGTGCACTTGTTATCAGTGAAAATTTGGGGTATAAAATAAGAACACCTCATTCAACCCCACAAGTTAGGAACTGGAAACCTGAAAAACCCGCGTAGCAAATAAGAATTGAAATTGATATCAAAAACTTACGAGCTGATATCGGACGGTTAACCCAGTACTTAAATAATGATTGGTCTAGAAAAGTAGTAGCAGAAGTTGAAAACATATTTAAAAGAACTCAGGTGCATTCTGTTCATGAAAGAAATAACATCAGGCCAGAAGAATACTTGGATACATTAAAGCAGAAGTTAACAATAAAATCACAACGTTTAGCTAGGTACATAAAAGCGCTACACAGGAGAGAAGACAATAAGCTGTTTACAACAAATGAGAAAAGCTTTTACAGAGCATTTAAAACCGATAGTACACACAGTAATGAGAATACTGAAATGCCTCAAGTAGATGATCTCAAAACTTCTGGGCTGATTTATGGAAAAAACAAAGTGACCATAATGACAATGCAAAATGGATAGAAAGTGAAGAGAGCAGGATGGAAAGTGTTGAAACAATGGAACGGATCTTACTAGGGATGACATAAATCAGTTACACGAAGGATGAAAAACTGGAAAGCGGCAGGCATAGATAGCGTACATAACTGGAAAGCGGCAGGCATAGATAGCGTACATAACTGGAAAGCGGCAGGCATAGATAGCGTACATAACTTTTGGTATAAGAAGTTTTTCATACTACACGACATTTTAGCAAAAAATATTTCTGATCTAATTAAAGGAGATCAAGAAATTCATGACAAAAGGAATTACATACATGTTACCAAAGAGCAGCGATACCATAAATCCTTCACAGTACCGGCCCATCACATGTCTGCCGACAATTTACAAACTTATTACATCACTAATTACGCGTAAAATAAACATACATTTAGAGCAGAATAACATCCTATCCGAAGAACAAAAAGGGTGCCGGCAGAATCACATGGGATGTAAAGAGCAGCTTGTTATAGATTCAACAGTTTTAAAACACGCTAATACACAAAAAAGAAACTTACATATATCATATATTGATTATAAAAAAGCTTTTGATAGCGTCCCTCACTCTTGGTTAATTCGGGTCCTACATATATACAAAATTAATTCCACCATCATTAACTTTCTGGAAAATGCTATGTCTGACTGGACAACTAAAATACACCTAACGAATGTTACTGGCGCGATTACAACAGATGAAATCCGTATTGAAAATGGTATTTTCCAGGGAGATTCTCTAAGCCCACTGTGGTTTTGCCTCGCTCTAAATCCACTGTCTAGTGTCCTGAACCACACCTCTAGTGGATATAAATTAAACAGCAATACATCCATTACCCACCTAATGTACATGGACGATATCAAACTTTTTTCAAAGTCCGATAAAGGTCTCAAAAACCTAATTGATATCACCGCACAATACAGCCAAGACATTAAAATGACGTTTGGACTAGACAAATGCAGAGTAGATAGATAGATAACTCTTTATTGCACAAGAAATGAAATTGATGATACAATAATCAAGTTTTAACATAGAACAATCGGCGGCCTTTTCACTAAGCAGCGATCTCTTCCCGGCAACCGTAGGCTGAATAGAGACACATAGGCTGTTACAAAGGATGGTAGTGTGCAGAATTATAAAAAATATACCTACATATATAATGAATAATACAAATTACATAAATATTTATTACCATATAATAATACATACAAAATAATAATAATAATACACTTACTTATTACACCTACTGTTAACATAAAATAATACTAAATATTACATTACATTCAACAGATTAACAACTTGACAAGTACAGATTCTTGACACGGTCTTTAAAAATGTGCAGTGATGTAGCTTTCCTAATAGATACTGGTAAAGAATTCCAAAGCCGGACTGCTTGTGTTGTAAAAGACTTACTATAAAAATAACTCACGTCTGCGGGAATTTTTAGTTGGAGATTTTCTGATGACCTCAGATAATGGGTATTAGAGTAATGAAGAAATTCGAAACGTTCCTTAAGGTAGCGCGGGGAATTAGGATTAAATAAAATACTGTAGAGAAGTGAGAGAATATGAGTATTCCGACGAAGTTGAATGGGGAGCCACTTGAGCTTAGTGCGAAAATATGAAACGTGGTCATACTTACGCAAGCCAAATATGAACCTTATGCAGAAATTTTGAAGTCGCTCAAGCTTATTGAACTGCTCCTGAGTAAGATCAAGATAGCAGGCGTCAGCGTAGTCAAGAACAGGAAGAAGGAGAGATTGTGCTAGTGCAATTTTCGTGGCCGTGGGTAAAAAAAAATCGGAGTCGCCGAAGTGAACCAGCTGAAGCAAACATTTTACGATTTACGGCTTCAAGCTGAGGCTTCCATGATAGATCCTGATCAATCAAAATGCCAAGATTTTTTACCACACTACTATAAGGAATCGAGGTCCCATCAAAAACTACAGAAGGAAGACTTGCCCAGTCAATTTTTGATATCATACGCGAGCTACCCACAATTATGATTTGCGTTTTAGCTGGGTTCACTTTCATACCAAATGTTGCGCTCCACTGAGTTATGCGACGTAGGTCACCATTTATTGTTTCAATCGCATCAGGTAGACTGCTTAGAGGAGACTGAGAGTAAATCTGGAGATCATCTGCATACATGAAAATCGCAAAAAGGAGAGGAGAGAGAACACCACTTTGTGGAACGCCGGCAGAAGTGTCGCACCATGAAGAATAATTCTCTTTGAGTCGTACCCGCTGCCGTAGTCCATACAAATAACTATGGAACCAGTCTTGCACTTTTGGAGATATGTTAATAGAGCGTAATATACCTAGTAGAACGTCAAAATCGATGATATTAAAGGCGTTGCTAAAATCAAGCAGCGTTAACACAGTTAGCAGGCCATGTTCCATGCCAAGACGAATGTCATCAGTGACTTTAACTAACGCTGTTGCTGTGCTGTGTCCAGAACGGAAGCCAGATTGATAGGGATTTAGCAGATTGTTTATCGTAAGGAAAGAACTTGGACGAGACGTTCTAGAACTTTAGATGTGAATGGAAGGATGGAGATGGGACGATAATCTGAGAAGGATTTTGGATTTACTTTTTTAGGCAGAGGAATAATTTGTGCTTCCTTCTATGTGGAAGGAAAATTACTGTTTGAGATAGAGTAGTTAAGAATGTGACATAGGATGGGAAGGATAATATCAAGGATTGGAAATAACATATTTCGGCTAATACCATCATTGAAGGAAGCGTTAGAAAGGATTGATAATACGCTCTTCTTAACATCACAAGCAGTAAAAACTTTTAAGGAAAATGGAGGATAATCAGGATTTGGTATGTTTGAAAGAAGTTGAAGTGTTTTGGCCTTGAAATTTGTATCAAAAATGGACGATGAAGAAAAATGATTGTTAATAGAATGTATGTCTAAATTGTTAGGAATAGAATTTTACTAAACATTCATAGAGGAAAATTGGTAAACAATAGACATAACACAGACGAAACCACAACATTTACACAAATGGATCCAGCAGATTCTTATGAATACCTCGGAATACATCAGTTAAATACTATAAACCATATTCAAATGAAAAAAGATCTGTCCTCAGAATACACGAGAAGGCTAAACTTAATTTGCAAAAAACAGCTATACTCAAAAAACCATTTTTCAGGCCATTAATACTATATCAATACCCGTGTTGACATACTCATTTGGAGTAGTAAAATGGACTCGCACTGATATAAACAATTTAGAGATCAATACTAGAACAACCTTAACCAAACATTAGTTATTTGTTATGCAAGGGGCTGCAAAGTGATTTTTTTGGCGAGAGTACTTGTATTGAATCCTGAGCGTAGCGAGGGTTTCAAAAGTACGAGACGCCAAATAACTTTGCTGCCGTGCGCAACACAAAACTTTTCACCTCACTACAGCAAGGAAAATGCTACGTGCATGAAAAACAGCTAAAATAATATATTAAATTAGTGTTTATAATAATAATAAAAAATGAACCGTCGCGGGATGCCTGACAGATGTGTAAACATAAAAGAATAGAGTCGAACAGAATCGAATAGAATAAATTCAAAAAGAGTCGTATAGAGTCGAATAGGGTTGAAAAGAGTCGAATAGAGTCAAATTGAAACGAAAAGAGTCGATTAGAGTCGAGAAGAGTCGAGTAGAGAACAGTAGAGTTGAGTAAAGTTGAAAAGAGTAAAGAAGAGTAGAGTAGAATACAGTAGAATAGAATAGAATACAGTAGAACAGAGTAGAATAGAGTAGAACAGAGTAGAACAGATTAGAATAGAGTAGAATAGAGTAGAACAAAGTAGAACACAGTAGAACAAAGTAGAACACAGTAGAACAGAGTAGAACAGAACAGAACAGAGTAGAACAGAGTAGAATAGAGTAGAATAGAGTAGAATATAGTATAACAGAGTAGAACAGAGTAGAATAGAATTGAAAATGAAAAGAGACAAATAGAGTCGAGTGGAGTAGAGTCACGTAGAGTTGCGTAGAGTCAAGTAGAGTCGAATAGAGTCAAGCAGAGTCGAGTAGAGCCGAGTAGAGCCGATTAGAGTCGAGTAGAGTCGATTAGAGTCGAGTAGAGTCGATTAGAGTCGAGTAGAGTCGATTAGAGTCGAGTAGAGTCGATTAGAGTCGAGTAGAGTTGATTAGAGTCGAGTAGAGTCGAGTAGAGTCAAAAAGAGGCGAATAGAGAAGAATAGAGTCAAGTAGAGTAGAATCGAATCGGATAATAATATAATATAAATTAGTAATAAAGTATTTTTAGTGAATTGTCGGTATAGAAAATTATTGAATAGAAAGGTTCGAATTTTAAAAACTCTTTCCACGCTAGCGGGTAAAATGCACTTTTGCACTCAGATTTCGAATGACAAACAGAATCTTTCCGAGCTTGTGAGGTGAAAAATAAAATACTGCCCATGTTACTCCATCATAATGTAACTATATATATATATATATACATATATATAAAAATATATGGTTAAATGTTTTTTGACTTTATCCATTACAAACAAACATACAAGCATCTTTTCTTTTTATAATATTAGTGTAAGCTATAAGCATGTATTTTCCCATTGTTGGGCAAAGTGCTCACAACATGACCCAAAAACACAACCTTCCTCCGCAGTCTGTAAAATAAAAATATGCCATCTACATCCGACATCTTTTTAGCGCTCCATCGAAAGTCCCTTTCTAATCAAATGATTCGTGTCCACTAGGGATGCCAAGGAGTTGAACCTCCGTAACCGAGTATCGGATACCATGATTTCCAACACGTAGATATCTCTTGTTGTGCCCCGCTATAACCACGTGGTCATTTTTATGGGATATGTAAGGAAATATATAAGGAATAACACATAGGATGTGTTATTCCAAAACCAATATAATGTACTAAATTTCATTAAACTTTGTTCAGACGTCAAATTGTTTTTGACGTGAAACGTCTTTAAAAACACTCTGTTCGGGGTACCATGAATGACTAAAAAACACTCTGTTCGGGGTACCATGAATGACTAAAAACACTCTGTTCGGGGTACCATGAATGACTAAAAACACTCTGTTCGGGGTACCATGAATGACTAAAACAGGGACCGTCACGAAAAGGGTTACGTCGTCTTGCTTTTATAACTATAAGCTCCAGAGATCTAATATTGGTGTCATTTTTTAGTTTATACAGGGTGGATTATTGAGACGGGACATTAAGGGCAGGTACCTTAACCGTTATAGTCACAGGAAAACGTTCCTAGGAGACCATCTATAACTTTTTGAGATATTCTGGTTTACACAAATCATTTTTTGATGACAATCGATCTTGTTTCTTATAAGGATCAAATAATCCGTATAATCGGATCGACTGAGTAATTGACAAGAAATAAAAAAATATTGTCCATAGGTTTTCAACGAAATGCATAAAATAAAATTCAAACATGGTCAGAATACAAATTTCCAAAAATATGCTCTAACCTCGGTTGATCCTATTGAGACATTTGAAACAGGATCGAAGGGCCCATTTTTTTAATGTATTTTGTTCCTAAATCTGTGAACGCAGGTCAAAATATCTGCAAAAGTTACGGACAGTCTCTTAAGCACGTTTTCCTGTAGCTACATTTCGTACAAAATGTATGGGAAAAGTGTTTCGCAATTTCTGACAATTCTAGTACTCAAACCTCAGTCGGTAGAATAGATACTTTTGATCCTTACAAGAAACAGGATCGATTGACACCAAAAAAAGTTTGTGTAAAATTACTATTTTCTTTCTGACTCATTTTTTCCAAAATCTGTGAATGCAGTTCAGAATATCTCAAAAAGTTATGGAAGGTCTCCTAGGAACGTTTTCCTGTAACTATAACAGTTAAGGTACCTGCCCTTACTGTCCCGTCGCATAAATCCATTCTGAATAACGCGTTCAGAATTATGTAATAGGCTGACAGAGATCGTCTAGTCAAAAACTGAACATACGAGCGATTTCAGGAAATTGACTCCTGTCAACTAACGAAGAAAAGTATACACGAGTACATAGTAATATACCTTCCCATATCTGCCGATATATCAGGGATCTTGTTATCGCAGGGATAACAAGTTTGAAGGTTGACTAATTTAATAATGCCTAGTTTTATGTTGTAAATAGTTATTTACTTTCTTGACCGAGCGAGCGCGAAACGCGAGCGGAGCGTCTCTGTTTCAGTCTGGATGTCTGTCCGGCTGTTCTCCTCTACGCAGGTCGCATTTTTCAATCGATCTAGACGAAACTTGGTATACAGGGTAAGCGAATTATTAGAATTTTTTAGTTGTCGGGGATTTTAGACTGTGGTAAAAAAGGGTATGTGTCTGTCCGTCCAAAAAAGGGTAAAAAGGGGGGCTACTAAATATCTCCGTCTTATGAAATCCGATTTTTATTTGAAAGGTATTAATTATAAGTTAGTTTCATAAAAAATTGGTGAAGATCTGATGAGGATCTTAGGCGTGATGAGCATAATACCTCCTCAAAATGCAGTAAGTTTATCCCTTTTAGGCTTCTACCAGTGGAATCAGCCCCTTACCTACTACGTAGGTAGGGATTGAATCACCTTGAATGTTAGTTGTACAATGAGGTAACTAGATGGCGCTACTGTGCACTGTGCACCGGTAGATTGTTTGCAAAAAAGTTTGTACGCGCGAGATCTACAGCCACAGAACCACTAGAACCACTATTTAGTGCTACAGATACATAATGTTGCATGGACTGAACCATACATTTAAGAAAAATATAGTATAATAGTCGCTGTGTATATCCGTACGTGTTTTCTAGTGGAGTGTTTAATTTATAAAGGACTATTATTTATTCTGTGACATAAAGACGAAAATCAAATGTTTCAACTACGCATTTTTTAGGGTTCCATATCCAAAGAGTCTAAACGGATCTCTATTTCTAAGCCTACGCTGTACCCGTCTGTAGCTGTCTTAAAGGGCTACAATGTAAGTATATTTTTAACAGCGTGACGATGTGAGAAACCTCTTTCATAATAATACTCATTTGATCTCTTAATTCTTTCAAAATCCATTTCATTCCATTTGATAGTTTGTCATTATTCATTCTAAATTCAAATAACCTGTCATTCCGATATTGATTGCATTTGCAAAACCGAATTTTACGAAATAATGTTATAAAATACCTCAATAAGTTTATTACAACTGGACTCTTTTAAATATATATGATAATACCCTCGTAAGTGGTTGTTTTAATCCTTAATGTTGAAGCACGAAAAGTCTGTGATAATAATGCCCTTATTGTTCCTGTACTTTTGTGTCCACTGAGGTTTGGTCCCTGGGCTAGTGGAACTAACCCAAACCCCGGACCGCCTCGTGACAACAGTATAGGTAGCTGGTCAAAATTTTCACAGAATTCCTGTGTTAATATGTCGGATATCTAAATAAAAAAATAAAAAAATGATGGGGTACGAGACACGGTGCGCGTGCGGAAAATTGGTAATTTTCCGCACGCGCACCGTATTGGTAATGGATCAGTAATTTAAAAAAATAAAAAATGTTTTGTACTCGTACACGATGAAGAAGTTTTTTGTGTTCGTTGATGTTTGGAAGACATAGTTCGTAACTATCCGGAAGTTTAAAATATCCGATTGTGACATATCCTTATCCGTAACCGAACTTCCATATTCCTTGTGCCCAGTAACCTATTTAGTAGGAATTTATACGTATTTCACTCTCCATCCCCATTGTTCAGAAATTTGACCTTTGTATAGAAAAATTGGTTTCATTCAAGAAACAACTATAATGCCCACAAAATAGGAATCAAACTCGTTAGACAGAATATTGCTTGCGATTTTATACATATTTTTGTAGCACACATTCCAAAAAAGATCTTAGCGTAGCGAAATAAAAGTTAAAATCGTGTGGCAGTTTACTATTTGTGTGTTATAGGGCTATGCCAAGCAAATATGATCTTTAAAGATGGATGATAAAGACGAAAGTAAGTTGAGTTTATTTGAACTTAATGGGGTGACAAGGTGATTTTTCTTTAGGGATAAATTGATGGATTTTTAACTTTAACAATTTAAGTAAATAAGGTTTGATTACATCATTACACTGGGCAGAAAAGAAAACGGGTCGGTTAAAAAAATAGCGGTAACTTTTTTAAAATATTTGAACAATCCTTTTAAAACCAAAAATTCATTGAAAAAGTCTTCTTCCTATGAAGAAGACTTTTTTATTTCTTTTTGGTAATAATTTTAAAAACCATAAATTAAAAAATTAAGTCGATTTTTGTAATTTAGAATTGGCTCAGAAATCGGATAGAAATCATGCCATACCGTATAACCGCTGTATTAACAGATCGTGGTGACAAAACAAAATACTAAAATGTGTAAAAATTGAATATTTGATACCGTAGCACATTTTTCATGACAAATATTCATTTTTTCTTAACCTACATTTATTCAAAATTATTTCATAGTCTTCAACTTTTATGACTGTAATACAAGCACTATAAAATTGACTATAATTACAGTATATATTTCATAAAGCTAGTGCCAATACTTTGGAAGTTATTGAGGTTTTTGTTACCTTGCTTTCTGTGCGGCCTAGTCTAGATGAATAAGTGGTAAATAGGTCTTTTATATAGGAGTCCTGATTGTCTGGGTTCGTAATAAAACCTTTATGCACACTATACATTGCTCCAAATGCAAAGAAAAAAAAAACGTTTTGTGATTAGCAATCTTAATGCCTTTATACAAAGCGCAATTTCTATTAACGACTAGTATAAAGTTACAACCCTTTTGCAAAGATTTTATATTTAAAAATGAATCTTATTCTCAATAAGGTTGAAATTACATTTGTATAATACACAATACGGTGAAATTTTCTCTGCATTTGGAACAGAGTTTAGTGAACGCGCGCCAGACTAATTAGTATAGTTGTACACGAGGCTAGTTTTTTAAGTTAGGATAGCAAGCTAGTAATTCTAGCTCTGTGTTGACAGAACTAGCTTCATTTTAAGTTAGGATAGCAAGCTAGTCATTCTAGCTCTGTGTTGACAGAACTAGCTTCATTTTAAGTTAGGATAGCAAGCTAGTAATTCTAGCTCTGTGTTGATAGAACTAGCTTAATTTTAAGTTAGGATAGCAAGCTAGTCATTCTAGCTCTGTGTTGACAGAACTAGCTTCATTTTAAGTTAGGATAGCAAGCTAGTCATTCTAGCTCTGTGTTGACAGAACTAGCTTCCTTTTTGACTAGATTAGTTTAATAGGGTTATATTTACGAGATAGTACTTTACCTTATGACTTATCAAATTAAAGAGCTTGAGATCTCATTTATTTTTAAATTTTAATTGAACTTATTTACGAAAATAGATGAAAATTGACCCCCTCCCTCTTATCTCCAAAACTACTGAGCCTAAAATTGGAAAAAATACACAAAATAGTTCTTTATTTAAAAATTACAGGAAAACCGATAAGGAGTCTAAATTCTTAATATAACTAGGTAAATCTTTCAATATATGAGAGATTTAATATTTTCATCGTATGGAACCCTCTCCAACCGAGTTCAATTCGCACTTGTCCGGTTTTTAATTATCTTATGCCCCTGGTTATGGTCACCCCACACAATACAGGATGGAATGCAGCGCGCGTCTGCTATTTAATAAAGTAGTGCGATCTCTCGCGGGTTCTGCGCGCCTGGTACATTACTGAGGCGCGGGTGGGAATTTTTGTTAAGTTATTCCACAGAAGGAAGGATGGACACGGACATGACGAGACTTTGAAGGATCAAAAGTTGGCGGGTGATTCAAACGAAATGAAAAAGAAACCTACATAAGTTTATTTAAAATTAAATGCGTGTAACATTTCGTGTCTGTTCTGTTAACCGTTGAGGAGTCCCTCCCTGAGTCAGGACTCAGGACCTAACCCTGATTGAAGCAAACATGTCACGGTGAAACTTAAAACCACCTTCATAAAAAATGCGTACAAAAAGTCGCGTCTATGCTGATGACCGTAGAGCCTTCCTTTATCTGGAGCTAATCCTAGATGTCGATTCAGGTCATGCTTACCATAAAAATGCATTGCATCGGAACTTTACCAACATGTAAAACTTCAACTCCGTAGGATAATAGAAAGTGGTTCTAATTCAGCTTGCAAGATGTGCACAAACAAACATTGCAGGTTGAAAATTATAAACCTCACGATGAGTGCAGAAACAAGGAACGTTTTTGCGGGGACATTTTGAGCGCGTTTAGAGCATCTCGATATATTTTTATACATAACTACAACAAAGCATAAATGTGAATATGTTTGTATCTATAAATGTGAATATGTGGATGTTCCAGCATAGCGGCGCCCCTATTGGTCCGATTTTGACAAACGAGGTGTCAATCGATTTGTCTTCAGGTATAAAAAATAAAATAAAAATCTTTTATTTGGGATAAAGGCAAAAGGTACATTTATGGTTCAATGGGGCACCTGGGTCCTAAACTAGATTCGAAACCCGTACGATAGGTCCCAGGCCTCTTTCATCGGAACACAACATATAATTGCCTACTTATACACAAAAATAAGATACCTAAATTCTATGAATTTATACATAAAAAGAAATGTTTTAGATGTGTGTGTGTGAATGTATGAGAGTAGTATAATTGAGGGTAAAGGGTATACAAGTGCTTTAATTAATCCAAAACATTATTTCAGTGTAATAAATAAATTTTCAGTCTCATTGTAGTTTAATATATTTAGTTTGTTGAACAGTATTTTTTTAACTTCAGACGCAGTCAAATGGTATATCTTGTTACATTTATTTATTTTATTATAAAGGAACGGTCCAAGAACGGTGAAATATTTGCGAGCAAAGGCAGTGTTTACTGGAATCACAACACAAACATTATGAGGAACTCTTTTTTCGGTGATATTGGGATCATATTCTATAAGTGCATGTTGAAGTAGAACCGACTGTTGGACAAAGAGTTGTCTAGCAGTTAGGATTTGGCATTCTTTATATAGTAAAGCTGTAGAATATCTGAAAGAACGGTTAGTACTGCATTTTAATAAAGCTCTTTGAGCTCTTTCGAGGGATAACATATAGGTTTTGCTAGTCCCTCCCCACGAAGTTATACAATAGCCAATGATGGACTGACACAGAGAGTAATATAATAGCTTAATGACGACCCACTCTGCACTGTCACGTTTTTTTTTAAATACTGCTGTAAGTTTTCGAACACGTTTAGTTAATTGATTAATGTGAGGTGCAAAATTCAGTCTGTCATCAATGACGATCCCCAAGTGTTTTATCGTAGGTACTCTTTCCAATGCAGGACAAGTACACGTGGATGAAGTTGTGTCTAAACATGAAGCTGACCTATGGCCTACTAGTGATAACTTATTATTAGACAGTGAACCTCTTATAGCAAAGTAACATATTTGGTTTTATCCACATTAAGAGTTAGCAAATTATTCCTCAACCACGATAAGATTTTGTTAAAATTACTCTGCGCAGTCTGAAACACTTCTTCCCAGCTCTCTCCCTGGAAAATAACAGCTGTGTCATCTGCATAAGTAATTATATTGCCTTGGTCGATGGTCAAATCACAAAGGTCATTAATATAAGCCAGGAAGAGTGTTGGGCCGAGTATACTGCCTTGCGGAACACCAAAACTCAAGTGCAAAGATTTACTGATATGCTCACCAATTTTAACACTTTGAGTCCTATCACTCAAATAGTCTCTGACAAGATCATGTTGTGTTCCTCTGATATCCAGTCTGTCTAGCTTACTTAGCAATAAGGGAATTGAGACGCTATCGAAAGCCTTAGCCAAATCAAGAAAAAGAGCTAAACTCTTCTTTCCTGAATCAAGGCTACGAGCTATAAAGTCTGTGAGTTTAAATACAGCATCTGAGGTTGACTTGTCTCTGCGAAATCTATGCTGATTGGGGGATAGTAATTTATGCGTTTCTAGAAAATAGACAAATCTTTTATTAATAATTTTTTCATATTTTTTTGATAATGACGTCAAAATAGAAATGGGATGATAATTTCCAACCACTTTCTTGTCACCGGTTTTGTGAATAGGAATAATTATAGCATGCTTTAGAGCTTTAGGAAAACGACCAGTATGAAGAGAGAGATTTACAATATGTGCTATAATCGGAGCAAGAATTGCATTATTAGCTTGACGAAATTTTGTCCCAGCCAACGGCACAGTCCGATTTTAGGGAACTTATAAGAGCTGCCACTTGCATTACGTCTGTATCCAGCATAGCTATGGAGTTTTCCAAGGTGAGATTAGAAATTCCAGCCGGGGAACTCCCATCCGGGATAATTTGTTGGGCTAAAGACTTACCTACATTGGCAAAGAAGTAATTAACGTCATTTAATGATTTAAGCGGAGAGTCATTATTTTTTAAAAGATCTTGTGACAATGGAATAGTAGTTTTATAATTTGTTATTTCATTAATTACATTCCGTCTTTTTTAAATTTTTACTATTACTAGCTTCTCTAAGTTGCTCTTTTTCATAACTAGATTTTGCTTTTCTGAGAATGGATTCGCAAAAATTTCTGTATCTTATGTAAGTTATTTTTAGAATGCAATTTTCCTGATTTTTACGGAGCCTTTTGTGCATGCAAAGAGCATATAGGTATAGAGTGTCATAGGTGGTAATAGACTATTTCTTTACCCGACTAGACAAAGTAAGTAGTGTTCAAACTAAAACTTGGTCCGATTTTGATAAGCGTGGTATCAATGGATTCGTCTTCATGTATAGAGGGTCATAGGCTATTTTTACCCGACCGTAGTCGGGTTTTAGTTTCTGAACTTATGTCTTGTAACCATATAATATAGTGATATTTGTATAGTGATAGTTGTGTGGAGTGGCATATCCCGGGAAAATAACCTCACAGGCTAAGTCACAAGGAGCAGCTACACACTTTCAAATTTATAATATTAGTGTGATTAAAACTACGAATAAGGATTAAAACCCAAATGGCGAACAAAACTGTTCAGGCAACATTAAAGTGATTCCGTTCTACCTCCGCTGGAAAACTTACGGAGGCGGAGCGCCGTTACAACCATGCTTAGTATACTAGGTTTTACCCGCGACTTAGTCTGGGCGATTATTTTACAGGGTTCAAACCATCTCCATACCTTTCATCGAGATCGCTTTAACCGTTAAGTCGTGTCAAATTAACAAACAGACGGGCAGAGATACAAATTAACCTTCGCTTATATTAGTATGAAGTGTGGAAATTTAAATTTCCCAGTAGGTACTAAATTTCAACAAAATCGATATAGCTGTTTGGCCACGAATGACCAACGCTAATTACCTACCTACTGGTTGGACCCTGGCAACTAGTGGTTTACTATACAATAGATCCCCCAGTTCCCAACGCTTGCGTTTCAGCTTACGCCGTCATTGTGGGGGAGAACAATAGGGGGGTAAGTATCCGTGTCGACTGTAGACGTGCCGGACGACTATTGGGCTAATTCTGGAGGCGTTTGCAGACGGGCGGCGAAAGTGCGACGCGTATAGAGCACTAACTATAGTGGATTCTTAGGCGTACATAACATAGTCAAAAACCGGGTGGCGCTTTTTGTTTGTTTGTTTGTCGTGAAACGTCTACGACACGTACAATTTGATCCGGTCCTGGAACCCTCTCGCTCTGTGCTGGTGTTTTGGGTACAGTTGTGAGCTCCAGAACTTCTGCTTTCCTTTTTTAGGGTTCTACAGAACCCTACAAAAAGAGGAAAAATACCATTATAGAATCTCTTCGTTGTACGTCTATCTGTCGGTCTGTCTGTCTAACTGTCTATCAATACCCTTTTTCTCAAGAACCCGTGGAAGGTACCAAGTTGAAATTAATTTTAAATACTTAAATCTGCAATCCCTTAGAGCTTTGAATTAATCACACTTCTAAGTCAACGCAAACAAAAGATACGGTTTATGCCGCATATTTTGACACTCGCAAGGGAATCAGAACCTAAAGAGTACGTCCCGTTGACATAGAATCATGAAATTTGGCGAGAAGTAATGTCTTATAGCACAAGTAAAGGGGAAAATACGAAAACCGTAATTTTGTAGTTACATCACAAAAAATAACTCAGTCCGACTCGCACATAGCGGATTTGTTTAAATTTACTTAGTACTTTTCGTAAATGAATCGAATGTTCTCAACGAGATCTTTGCGACAATACCCAAATACAATACAACCTAACCTTACGTTTGAATGGTCAGTTTCTATCAAAACTGACCATTCAAACGTTGTCTGGAAGTGATAGATTTTAGTGATAACCGTACTTTTCTTTATAAAACCATTTTTTTATCTTTGACTATATCATCAATTTACATCAGTGGAGATAGTTGGTTAAACACCGGCTTTAAACTAGGAAATAATATACACAAGACAAAAAGCAAGTATTCATTGTATGTCCTCGCCAGTTGCACGTACACGTATCATAAATGCAATTGCCATGAATATCGCAGTAATTTTTAATGCCACAAATATTTAACTACTACCTTGCTCGCTCGCGAAAAAGCTACCACGCGCACGATCACGCGCATACTGCACGTGCGCACATGTTGATATTTTCGCGTCACGTTTACATTTCATTCAGGATTATGAAGTATAACTGAAAAAGTATACCATTTCTAGTGTTTTTTTAAAATTAGTTTAGTTTTTTAGAGTGACAAGTTTTCCTGATCAGCTGGTTTAATATGCAAAGCCGAAAATTGTGCGATTATCGATGGAAATAAAACCGATATATATTTTTTTTGTTGGCTTTTTATGTTGGCGTACGGTCAGCCTTATGGTTGAAGCAAATTCTCCCTTATTGTTTCTCGAATAAATTGTTTTCTTCAATAGTCTTTTTTATACAGGCCAGCAAGCTAAATAATATCAGTTTATCTGTGACTGTGACACACAGTATTCACATCCCACCAACGCTCAGCGGCGTTTCGCCGCCCGCATTTAGTTATCTGTTGCCGCCCGTCTGACAACCTCTGATACTGCCCATCTACCCTCTATTGTCTTGTTCAAACTTTTAACTTGTGCCATAGATTAGACAATAGTAACCAGGGCTTCAGCTGTTTAAGGCCATCCCTGCAAAAGTATGCCTTAGGCGTAGCGCAAAATACTTTTGTCAAGTCCGTTCTATTCTATCGGAAGACGCTCAAATTTTTTATACGTCTAAGTAACTAAACAAAAACACTCTGAACCCATGTTCCCAATATAAATGATTGTGAGTTAAATAAAGGCTTGTAAAAAATAACTCGGGTGAGGCCATAGACCAGTCAACTAAAAACCGTACTTGGTTGACTGCTCCAAGGAGTATATCTATAAAGGTTCCATCTATTCTATCTCCTAAATCAAATAAAATCCTCCGCGACTGTAATCTAAAACCTCCTTCTACGGACAGCGGCCATCTCTGTCGCCGTCCGATGCCGTCTCTTTCTACCACTTAGCCCGGCCTTTGGGTTCAAAAGAACAGGAGTGGAGTGGAGTGGAAACATGACTATAATATTTTACATGTAAAGTTTACTACATCACAAAATACTCTGGTTACCCGAGTACGTCGAAGGAAGGGAAGGGACTTTAACCAAGTATGATACCAATATGTATGTATGTGAGTATATGGATGTTCCACCATAGCGTCGCCCCTATTGGTCCGGTTTTGACAAGCACGTTTCAGTCGATTCGTCTTCAGGTATAGAGTATCATACCATTTTTAACCGACTATGGCGAAGAAAATAAAAAGTTATGTGTTTAAACTACAAAAATGTCTGATTTTGACAAACGAAGTATCAATCATTTCGTCTGCATCGCATGCCATTTTTTACCCAACCGAAGATGGATTTTAGTTTCTGAACTTATGTCTTGTTATAATACGAATTGTAACTCACTAACAAGAAACGTGGCGACCTCAACCACCAAATTAAAATCTGTGCCACCTAGTTTTAACTATATCAGAGTGCTCACAGATGGCGCTAATATCAACTACAAAACTACAAAACCTTCATCGCGCTAACGAAATCCTTGCCGCGAATTGACTTGTATGGACTTCCAACGAGGAACAGTCGGGCAGCTGTCTACCCAGGTCAATAAAACCTGGCTTGGACGTAAGTAATGATGGAGGAGCTTCAATAGTGGTTTCCTAAACCTACATACTTACTTTTCCACTCCACACCCTTTACCTCCACAGAAACAACACTACGAAAAAATGCCATCCGTTTCTAATGAATATTATTATTAGATTACGGGACCATGTTGGCCCAATTAAAAAAAACACTTTTGTGTAACTACTAGAAATCTTTGGATGGCGTTGCGTAGCGGTCGGACTACAAAATTGTGGAAAACAAAAGAATTCCTATGGCTATATATCAAAAATAAATATTGGAAAATGAAAGTCTTGTTAGTCGTTCGCGTAAGCCTTATGATTACTCTTAGCTTATTCTGAGACCTAAGTGGATGCGCGCGCTGTCTCAAATATATAATTACAATATTTTAATCAAGCAAGTAATGCATGTTAAAATATTAATAAAACAACATACATGTAGTTCCCTACAAGTTTATAGCCAGCAAAGTCCAATTCCAACAACACCAAAATACCATGAGCCAAGAGCTCTTCAAATACAGTTTTTATACCCTGTTTTTATTCATACCAATGAAATAAAAAGTATTGAAAAAGAGTGTAGTGGTCACTAAAAATATAAAGACAAAATAAAAAAAACAAAACAAACAAAGTGTCGACTCCACAGATTTTCACGCCAGAGCTCTCACCACTACACAGGTCCGCACTCTGCGATAACCGCTAGCATTAGGACATCATTCCACAGCGATATCTTATTCTATATTATAGTTAGTAAGTAATAACTTAGTATATCATAGATTGCTACATTCTGAAAAGCAAGTGAAAAGAACTAGAGTTTAAGATCTGTGATCGTATTCATTTCGTAAAGTTCAATCTATAATAATTATATCTATATACTTAAAATAAAGCAGTAAGTATCAAAAAGTAGATAATTAAATAATATAATAAAAATAAAAAGGGACTTAAAATGATAAACTAAATAAGAACGTTTTTAAAAATCGTGCCTTTGAGTTTTTAAGATTTAGTTTAGTTTCAGTTGCTATTTTTAACCCAAGTACTCCAAAATAGGGGTGTTATAAGTTTAAGGTGTGTATGTATCACAGAATCCGTGTGTCTGTAAGTGGCATCTTAGCTCCTAAACGATCAGATAACGGATTCAGATGCGTTTCAAAGCTGATGTGATCTAGATGGTTCTAAGCTGTAAAAGGGGGGAAAGGAGGGGGTAAGGGGTCGGGAATTATCTACACATTACACTACATATTATAAAGAGGAAATATTTAATTGTTTGTTTGTTTGTTTGTTTATTGTTTGTTTGATTGTTTTTGTTTGTTTGTTTGTTTGTTTGTAATGCATAAACTCAAAAAAATACAGACCCGATTTTAAAAATTCTTTCACATAAAGAAAGCTAAATTATCAGCGAGTAACACTAGTAGAATTATATTATTCAAAAAAATTGAGTTCCCTTCTAAAATTGCAATAATGAAACCTGAGCTGATAGATTTTTGAAAAAAACTGGATTACTTTGTATCACAAACCAAAGAGTATATAAATACTACGTAAGATCACAAACTAAAAAGGAGATACGGGTCTTTGTATATGGAACGTTGCCATGGAAACGAAATCACAGAACATCTAATAATCATTGACGTAGGAAATGCTCTATGCTAATAATACACGAAATAGTAACCGTAATTCAACCTCCTTGCGTTAAACAGAATAATAGTATAGACGAAATGGTACGGGGGTATAAAACCTATAAACATAAACATTTTGTGTAAGAAATTCCATTTGTCCAAATAAAGTACCTACTTATTTTATAATTCTATATATCTACCCATGTGAAGCCGGGGCGGGTCGCTAGTATAAGTATAAAAGTTGTGCTTGTGGTGAGTATCGCAGCTTCCAAACGAATGGACTAACGCGGTTTTTAATATTTGAAAGCTGATGATATGATACAGTCGTTGGCTATAATGAGAAAAAGGAAGGGCCGGGGGTGAGAATCATAGCTCTCAAGTGAATGGACCGATTTTAATGCGGTTTTTGATGTTTGAAAGTTAATGGTTAAGTTTTTAGCTATAATGGGGAGGAGCTGGGTAGTTGGTGTTATATAAATATGTAAGTTGTGCTTGTTTAAACTGCCGTTACAACAAAGCGTTTTCTATCTATCTATCTATCTATTTATCGTCAGTATCGTAGTGGGCTACAAGACTAACGACAGTCCACCAGAAGCGCAGATCAGTAATCAATCAATGACTCGCTCTCCTGCATTGCGGTACGTTAATTTTGTACAATTATATAATTAACATGATATTACAGGTGGCTACACCCGCATACACCTTTCTATCTATCTAACTTGCTCCAGTGGGCTACAAGACTAACGACGATCCACTAGAAGCGCGCATCAGTAATCAATCAATGACTCGCTCTCCTGCATTGCGGTACGTTAATTTTGTACAATCATATAATTAACTTGCTATTACACGTGGCTACACCCGCATACACCTTTCTATCTATTTATCTATCTAACTTGCTCCAGTGGGCTACAAGACTTACGACGATCCACTAGAAGCGCGCATTAGTAATCAATCAATGACTCGCTCTCCTGCATTGCGGTACGTTAATTTTGTACAATCATATAATTAACTTGCTATTACACGTGGCTACACCCGCATACACCTTTCTATCTATTTATCTATCTAACTTGCTCCAGTGGGCTACAAGACTAACGACGGTCCACTAGAAGCGAAAGAAAAAGAAAAAAAAGAAGAAAAATCTTTATCTATAATTTCCAAAACAGTGAGGACACCAAATACTACTGTAAGATATTGCTGCTTAGTGATAAGCCCGCCAATGGTACTGTTTAGGTCAGTTGATGTGATGTAATTTTAGTTTTCATAGCAATAAAGAGTTGTCTATCTATCAACACAAACGCGTGCATATACGCACACACTCACCCACACACACGCGCGCGTATTTGTTTAGATTATTTTTAACAAATTAATTTATTAAGCATACAGGGAAACGGTTTTAGGAAGTAAATCCAAATTTTGTTAAATAAACCTATGGATTCAATTATGCTGCTTATAACGCACAAAAAGTTGTAAGAACCCGTTTTTTGTTGTTACTACTAATTCATGCAAATGAACATTTTGATTTTCTCTTTCGTAACACATTAAAGGAAAAAAATAAAAAAACTGCTGTAGCAGGTTAAGAATAACGAACGATTTTTCAAAAATCCATAAATTCTAGTTATAAAACCTCTAGATGGATTTCTAGAAACACAAACAAACAACATGTACACGGAAAAAACAGGTTTTTTTAATGAATTACCTGGAGAATGTCTTCTGTCACCTAATAAACTAATCACGAGAATCGGACGCTTTGGTTTCGTCGAGAAAAATGTAGCAATCCTCGTGTCATACTCCCTAGCAGGGACATGAATTTGTACCAACTCCAAGTTAGTCACAAAAAAGAGCTGGAATTTTTATTTTTTTGTCCTAACAAAGCAAATTTTTAGCCCCTAAGGAATCCGAATAACCAGCAAATTCCATAGTCCCTGCTAGGGAGCATAACTCCCTGACATGGTCTAGTCTTCTCTCGCAAATTTCTACAAAACCTTTGCTTTTTATGAAATAACAAAATATAACCTATTTTGTAACTCAAATAACATACAGAAACATCGACATTTTCATTCATAATTTCGTAAAAACGATAGACTCTGCCAGGGAGTCTATCATTTTTACGAACTGCGTTCGGGACTGCGGCATTTCCTGGTTATTCGAATTCCTTAGGGGCAAAAATTTGCTTTGGTAGGACAAAAAATACAAATTCCAGAGTCTAATTTGGAGTTTGTACAAATTCATGTCCCTGCTAGGTAGTATGACATGCAATCCTCTACAGAGCTATGTTTCGTAGCACTGATCTCTACACAGCTTCTACGAAACTCTACGACGTAGTAAAGTGCTACGAAAGCTTATTTAAAGGTATATAACGTAAAAAAACATTAGTAAGATTAAACGTGAAGCTTAAAAGAGAGTTCTTAATTGGGGAGAAAGAAGGGAGATCGATAAGTTTCATAAATGTTGCGTAGGAATCCTCTACACAGATATGCTTTGTAGTACCTTCCTCTACGAAGCTTCTACGACAATGACTACGACTTTTAATATAACTAATACTTTGGAGTTCGTGGGTTAATAAAATTAAAAGAGTGGGGTGTTACATGTTTAGGGTGTTTATGTATCACTGTATCACTGTATCACTGTAATATAGACACACGGATACAATGATACATACATGTATGTATGTATGTATGTATCATTGCATCCATGTGTCTGTCTGTGGCATCGTTAGTCCCAAACGAATGGACCGATATAGATGCGTTTTATTTTTGATAGCTCATGCGATTCAAGATAGGGGGGAGGGAGGAGGGGGGGGGTGTAGGAGATTATAAAAAAAAAATTGTGCTTGTTATAAATGTTCATCATCATCATCATCATCATCATCATCATCATGTCAGCCCTTAGATCTTGTGCCACCTCCATCCACCGACTTCCTGCAATGGCTACAATGTACAAAAAAAAAAACACCAGTTTCTAAGTCGAACCCTAAGCTATCCATCACTTAAAACTGCATCGCAATCGCCACGTGGTTTTTACGTGATGCGCAATCAAATAGACAGACAGACACCACTTAAAAAATACTAGATTCTTGTTCAGTATTAATATCTTCTTTGTACAGAAATTTTGTCTCACTGCCTTATTAAAGTATAGATATACTAGCTTTCACCCGCGACTTCGTCTGCACAGACTACAGTTTCGCGAAAAAAAATCATCCTATGTTCTTCTAGGATATTAAAAACCAATGCAAAAGTATAGCACCAACGCTCTTGATGTTTTTTGACAGACTTGTTATTATTTCTATGGGGGTTGGGGGGGTTGTCATGGCAACCGTTCCTTACCGTGCTAGTAATCAACATTTTTCCAGTTTTTTCATAGAAACTAACCATTTTCCAGGATAAAAAGTATGCTAAGTTTTATTCCAGGGTATAAGCTATCTCCATTCCAAATTTAATCAAAATCCGTCCAGCAATTATCGCGTAAAATAAGGTTAAGGTTAATGGAGAGAGCTATGCTCGGTGTTTCACTACGAGATAGAATCCCAAATGAGGAAATGCGTAGAAGACCCAAGGTTACCGACATAGCTCTCAGAGTTTATAAGTTGAAGTGACAATGAGCAGGCCATATAGTTCGCAGAACCGACAACCACTGGGGAATAAAGGTTCTCGAATGGCGACCACGAACAAGCAAGCGAAGTGTGGGGAGACCCCCCACACGATGGACCGACGACATTGTAGCCATCGTTAATTAAAGTTCAAAACCTAGGCTCCGCACCAATGACTTTTCTAAGTTATGTGCGGTTTTCCATCGCTCCGTGTTTCGGAGGGCACGTTAAGCTGTCGGTCCCGGCTGTTATTGATTAGTAGCAGTCGTTAACCCATGTCAGAGGCCCTCGGGCGGCTTGACAAACTCTGACATCAGAGGCCAGCACTACCTCATACGACAAACAAACAAACAAACAAACAAACAAACAGACAACGTTTCACTTTTATATATTGATGTGGATAGATTGTACCATATGGGAAGACGATAAAATGTTTACTACCTCTGTGTTTTATTGTTAATGAAGTACCTGTGATGGAACGGAGGGAACGTCAGACGGGATCTTTTGTATATAATCCGTATCTGCAACTACCTTTTACTCCCGTTTTTGTCTTAAATAAGTAAAATTCAGAAAATTAAATTAAAAATAAATAAGCTTTTACGGGTCCTAACTAGTAATAAGCTTTTACGGGCTAAAAAGAAATAAGCTTTTACGGGACTTAACTAGTAATAAGATTTTACGGGTTAAAAATAAATAAGCTTTTACGGGTCTTAACTAGTAATAAGCTTTTACGGGTTAAAAATAAATAAGCTTTTACGGGTCTTAACTAGTGCTTTTACGGGTTAAAAATAAATAAGCTTTTACGGGTCTTAACTAGTAATAAGCTTTTATGGGTCAAAAAGAAAAAAGCTTTTACGGGTAGTAACTTTTTTTTCTTTGCCACTTTTTACGTGTTTTTCTTTTTCTTTTATTGCGTTTTAACTTTTTACGATTTAAACTTCTTTTTCCTATCATTTTTTTCTTTGTTTTTTCATGCTTTGTCATCGAGTTGTGAGCTACCCTGAAAGTTTCAGCCGGATAGCTAATCGGGAAGTGCTCGAAATTAGAATTGCAAGATTCCAGGACAGACATAAATACATACATACATACATACATACATACATACATACATACATACAACTGAAGTTAAAAAAATATGTATCTAAACCACATTAGTTTTTATAATAATACCGGTTATCCGAAAAAACCCGTATCTGATATATAAGAGTTTGGGACAATTTCGGTAATTTAAGTGTAGACTATTAAGCATTCAAATTCTAGCTTCACCCGCGGGTTCACCCGAGTGATGATGATGATGATGATGAAAAGTATCACATGTGCTATTCCAGGACTTAAAGCATGTCGATACCAAATTTCATCAAAATCCGTCGAGCTGCTTCAGCGTGAAGATACACATACACACACAAACACACAAGTTTTGCATTTATAATATTAGTAAGAATAGTACGCATACGTGCGCCCCGCTGCTTTGCCCGCGTGCAAACTTCGCCACTCCCGTTCTCTCCTTCAGGGATAGAATTTTCAACACCAAGAGGAGGTTCTCAATTCCCGTATGTTTTTTTATGTATGTTACGCGATAGCTCCGGCAATTACGGATCGATTTCAAATATATTTTTTTATTGATGGGTATTTCTCAGGGGTTCTATTTAAATTTTATGAAAACATTCCACCTCTGAGGGTGGAAAATTATGGATGACCCACTTTACAACGCGATATCTCGGTCAAATGTGGGTCATTTTTAAAGTTTTTTTTTTATAGAATAGTGTATGCTTTAGATATAGTCCAGTATAATTTGGTGAAGATCTGATGGAGACTTTCAGAGATACAAAGGAACTCCTCAATGGATAACAGCAAGACACTTGCGATTGCTGTAATCGCATGTTCATGTATTGTTAATGTTCTATTAGACGAATAATGACCTACTAGGTGAACTAAATTAGCGGTACATACATACTAAGGCTATTCTGATAAATTCAGTTTTTTTTTTATTAATATTTTCTGATATTTTTTTCTGATATATTTATTTTAAGATATTTCTGGCTCCTGAAACACAGTTCTCACTAGTTTGGGAGCCAATATTATATTATTATATTATTGGGAGTTATATTCACAATATTCTGTGTTAAACTTATTATGTCAATAGACAATTTTGTATTTGTATTTGTAAGGGCAGATCTAATCTTTATTCGAGCAATGAAATGATTACTTTTGAATATATAAAGAAAAAAATTATAAAACAAGAAAAACCGCGTGAAATAACTAGTATACTCCCACAAAAAGGATGGAAACCCACTTAAAAGTATAGAAAGAGACAGACATACAAATATGTAAGTGCTAGAAAGAGACAGCAACAGAAATTAAGGACCTCTTTGGACGTTACCGGAGAATGAAGCAGTAAATGTAAAATGTAATGAAATGGTTTTACGATATATTGTAATAAAATTTTTACTGTTCCAAAGGTAATATGGCTTTAAAAATATGATCGCGGAAATTTTAGATGTGGAATATCAGTGGATAGCTAAACTAAGCTTTTCAGGTATTAATACTTAATAATATTTTCTACTATAATACTGTAGAAAAATTACAGTTAAATATCATGAAACGAGCATTGTTGGGTTTTAATTTATTTGAGTGAAGTGACGACCTGCGAAAAGGGGCTGGCAGAAAATGGATGAGGAGAGCTTCAGCACCGAGCTCAGTGGCGTGCATTAGGAGAGGCGTACGTCAGTGGACAGAAATAGGCTGATGATGATGATGATGAATTTATTTGAACGCTTTTCTCTGACTGCCGTACTCACGGAAGTCAATTATCGCTAATAAGCATTAAACTCTGTCAAACTTCATACGAAAATATAGCTTTCTTTAGGGAAAGGATTAATACATTCGGTTAGTATTTTTTGATTTTATTCATTACAAACAAACAAACAAATTTTTCCATATTAGTGTTAATTCTGACCAATTACCTAGCCCCAAACTAGGATACCCTGTACTATGGACACTAGATAATTGATAAACATACATACTTAGATAAGAATATTACATCCATGACTCGGAAACACACATTTCTGCTCATCACATAAATGTGATGCGCACCTTGCGGGATTCGAACCCGCGACTGTTGGTGTACTCTGCATAAATAGGTCTTTCGGGCTTCGAGACAATTTGTCCCACAATCCATACTTATAATAAAACGTTAAGTAACAAAAAGTCTGTACAATGAAGAATGATTTGAAGATAATAAAAAAAATGGTCTAAGGAACTTCAAATAAGCTAATAGACAAGAATATAAATGGTATTAAATGGTGGTCGTTTTTAAATGGTGCCTGTCTGTCTATCTGTCTGTCTGTCTGTCTGTTCGCGCATTAACTAAAAAAACACTGGTCTGATTGCAATGCGGTTTGCACTGTGGGATAGCTTAAGGCTTGACTTAAAAACTGGTGTACTTGGTAACTCAATCCGATGAGTAGAAACTGAACAATCAAAAATGCACGCGGGTAAAGCCATGGGCGCATAAAATAAGTAGGAAAAATGATAATTAAGTATATATTCTTTGTGTATGTTACCATACATAATTGGTTAGACAAGCTTTATTATGGATTTTGACGAGCATTGCATACAAGATAAATTAAACCAATAAAATTCAAAAACTCGTAGATCCGCATATATTCCTCAATCCGCCAACGCGCACTTTCAGCTAACTTATCGAAGACCTGTGGCTTTCACCTCAAAACCACACAACTATGTACCCTGTTTCCTATGACACACGCCTCACTTTCCTATGAATTAAAACTTATTTTAAAACAACCTTGCTAAGCAAGCAAAAACCGACCTAAGCTCGCCAAAAACAATATTCAAAATCATAAATCGCTCTTCTCAAGCTTGATAAGAACGGAACAATTTATAAAGACCTCCCTCGCCCCCTTGATATCAAATAAACCTTAAGATATAAGGGGACTGTAATCCCAACTCACGGTTCAAGTTATTCTGGTCGTTCCCTAACTCCGACTAGAGCCTCAGTGAAATTCAGTCGGTGGCCAAAGCTCGTAGAGTTAACACGCCTTTTTAGTTAGTTTATATTTAGTAATTTAATTGAGAAAATGAAGTATAGGGGTGTTAAGAAGATAGTTATATAGAGTGAGTATTGTTTTATTACATTTATTGCTATTTGTTTGTGTGTAGGCGTTATCTGAAGGCTTTCTAACGAGATCATTGTTTCCAGGAAATCGTATCCATATTTATGTGATTTATTATTATCAATTGTTTCGAATTTATGATCCAATATTGTTAAGTACGAGAATACCGTACCATAAGTGTCTAAACAGTCCTATTACAGTTACAATTGTCTGTATGTCTGTCACATACTTGGTAAAATAAAGTTTTTCTGTACTTCTATAACAAAAAGTCTGTACAAAGAATATCATTTAAAAAAAATGCCTGTGGTACTTAAAATAAGGTGCTGAACAAGAACATAACATTCAAAATATTGTGTCTGTTTGTTAGCACATTAAGTAAAAACTACTGAACCGATTGCGATACAGTTTCCACTGATGTAAAAGCTTAAGATGTTACTTAAAAACTGGTGTACTTTGTATTTCAATCCGATGGGAAAAAGCTGAGTAATCGATAAAAAACTATTTGACGGCTGAACGAATTTTGAAGAAATGCTCTTGGAACAAAATTTTTAGGATTCCGTGTTTAATTAATATATCTGAACCCCTAAGGTTGTGTCATTTCCGTTCTTCTGTCTGTCTGTCTGTGTGTTATCTACTTACATCTATACTTATAATAAAGCAGTAAGACAAGTAGTATGTACAATGATATAATTAAAAAAAAAAAAAAGATCTGGTTGACTTAAAATAAGCTACTGAACAAGAATATAACATTTTATTAAATGGCTATCTGTCTGTTTGTCTGTTTGTTCGCGCATCACATAAAAATGACTGGACCGATTGCGATGCGGTTTTCACTGTTGGATAGCCGAGGGTTTGACTTAATAACTGGTGTACTTGTTATCTCAATCCGATGAGTAGAAGCCGAGCAATCGATAAAAACCATTTGACGTCTGAACGAAGTTTGATGATAGTTTTGGTTCTGGAATATCACAGGATCCTTATATTCCAGAAAAATGAGGCAAAGCTGCGGGCACAGCTAGTTTAGTATTTGTAAGTTTGTGAGTGAGAATGAATCACACGGATATATCCATACTACACTACTTTAATATATAAAAGCGAAAGTAACCCTGTCTGTTTGTTACCTTTTCACGACCAAACAGCTAAACCGATTTTGATTAAATTCGGCGTGGATATAGTTTAAGCCCTGGAAAAGGACTTAGGTTTTCGCGTTAAACTGTAGTCGCGGGCGAAAGCTAGTTAAGAAATAAATGATTCGCCCCGCGTGTACTACTTTTTTCACATTACGATTTATAAAACTCAAAAACACTTCAATAAAAGCAAATGTATTTTTGGAATACAAATAAGGACTTTTAATTTTCTAAAGGAAAAATAACCAAACAAATACACTAAGACACGACGTTAATCTATACTTATAATAAAGCAATACGAACGAAAAACTCTGTACAAAAATGATAATGAAAAAATAAATGGTCTAGCGTACTTAAAATAAGCTACTGAACAAGAATATAACATTTAAAAAATTCGTGTTTGTCTGTCTGTATGTTTGTTCGCGCATCACGTAAAAACTACTGAACCGATTGCGATGCGGTTCTCAGTGTTGGATAGCTTATGTTTTGACTTAAAAACTAGGGTACCTTATATCTCAATCCGATGAGTGGAAACTGAGCTATCGATAAAAATATTTTTGACGGCTGAAGGAATTTTGATCAATGTCAATTTTAGGTCCTGGAAAGCACAAAGAGTACTTTTAACCTACAGAAATGTCCACGCGTGGCATCAGCTAGTTGTTAATATTAGCCATGTTCGGAAAACCGCGGGGCGCTGCTTGTTTTATATAACATAATTAAAGGAGGTATATATGAACCCACGCCTCTCAAGCTGTAAGCGGATTGCCAAGTTAGAGCCACTTGTACACAAAGGAAAGTACGTAACCTGTTGCTTCCACTGTTTTCACTTTCCATAGACAAATACAACTTGTACAGATTATATAAACGAATTCAAAAAAGGAGTTATTAAATGAAATGGATGTCGTAGCCAATGCAAACGGAGAGTTAAAGAGGCTCTCATATGAAGAGTCAAAGGACTTATTATAAATATGCATACGTTTTCAATTGCAAAAAATAAATAAAAATAAAAAACATGAAATAGGTCGTAAAGGCTATTTTTTAAAATTTAATTATTGCAATTATTAAATATAATTTTTAAATGAGTTTTCAATTCGTGTTTTTTGGGATCGACATATTATCCAATCAAGTCACAATCATATTTATCCATTATATTCGTTCCGTTCAATTTGTTATGCTTTTTAAAAGCTTTTATTTTTCTTGCAATGTTTGTATGTATGTCTGTATGTATGTTTGTTTAGGTCAAATCTTGCTAGCTGAATTCGAACCACTTCCTGTTATCCTACGAAATTGAATTTATGTATGTTGGTTCAGTTCCGATGACAATGCATGTTTATGCTAGGCATGACCTGAATCGACAGCAGGAACAGCCAGATAAAGGAACTCTTCAACGGTCAACTGCACGTACACGAAATTTTAACCGTGACATGGTTACTGCACTAAGGGGTGGCTCTTGATTACGGAACTCCTCAACGGTTAACAGCATAGACACGTATACGCATTTATTTGTGATAGCCAGTTCTAAGTTTCATTATGGCATGGTTTCTGCATAAAAGTTTTTTTTTTAAATATATTTAAATTAACTTATTCTTTTTTTATTTTTGGTTTAATGAGTCGATAAGGATATTTTTTTCATTCTAAAGAGTACCATTCAGATTAAATTTCATGACAATTGGTTCAGTTTTTAAGGCCATTTGAACTTGTATTTTTTTATTCAAAGATATCGAAAAGTAACTACTTGTTTAATCATTTGTAGAAGTTTAGATATTTAATCAAACACAGAGTTCCGAGTTTCAGTAAATTTAGGTCACAGTATAGTCGGCAACAAAAGTTACATAACATGTCCTAGTTTTCATAAAGTTAGGTACGAGCATATGTGTAATAAATCCTAATAGTGAGTCAACTCCTTTGTCGCGGCGTAAAATGCCGACAAGCGACTAGTAGCTAATAATATACTAGGGTTGCAAAAACATGAATATAATTTTTACAAAATAATATTATATTATGTAAAAATTTCTATTCCTCATAATATATTATTCTATACTTACTAGCTGCGCCCCGCAGCTTTGCCCGATTCACTGTGATTGCATAACAAAGGAACATCTAAAGATTTGCATTTAAAATATCAGGATCCGAAAAGGAATCGATATGTTGTACCTATTTTATTGAAAACTAGGTTGGTCGTATATAATAAATAATCTACTTAGCTTATTTTACTGATTGTTTTTTTCCTAGTCGAGTCCCACAGAAATGGATGTCCTTCAATACTTAGTACACACTTCTAAAATTAACAGTTTTTTTATAAATTAATTTCCTACTCGGATTGAGATACCAAGTACACCAGATTTTAAGTCAAAACCTAAGCTATCCAAAAGTGAAAATCGCATCGCAATGGGGCGAACAGACATTAAAAGTGTCTTACTAAGTTTTTAACCAGTGTATTTAAAAGCATAGGTAAGTTCAGCGGGTTTCGTAGCTGACTGTACCTTGCCTACTTGCGCGAACAAGTCTACACGGTTCGTAGGTTTTAAGGATATCTAATCTCACAGATCAATCGAATTTTTCAATCAGAACTCACAATCCCGGGAGAAATCGGCGAGAGTTCTCGGTGCGAGCGGAAACTTTACGCTTAATCTTTTATAGCGGAGATTTTAAAGGAAAAATTTGCCCTATTTACAATCTGCTATACATTTAAAATTTTTACATGTATAGCAGATTGTAAATAAGGCATTTTTTCCTGTAAAATAATAATAATAATAATAATAATAATAAAATGTATTTATTGCAAACAAACAAAACAATCAATATAATCAACAAAATAGATATTCCACGATAACATGACTCGCGACAGTTAGTAACATTATACAAACAAATTTACCGTGCCGCTATTACGCCGTATTTACAATATTGAGCTTGTTTGACAATGTTGTGTTGCTATGCTCAGCACTGTATTGCGCAGAGTGAGTCTACGCAGGGCTGGATTTCAGCATACACCGTTGCCGTGGATCCCGGTTAAAATTTTCGGGAAATACCTAATTTAAAAAAAAATGCCACGAGCCACGGTACTGACCGTGGTCCGTGGCTGAGTGACAGACAACATTTAAAGTCGCTCAGCGAGCTATGGAGAGAGCTATACTCGAAGTCTCTCTGAAGGGCAATCCGAAACGAGGTGAACGAGAACCAAGATAACCGACATAGGGCAAAGAACAAGCTGTAAAGGCAGTGGACAGGACACATTTCTCGCAGAACTGACAACCGTTGAGAACTCTTGCAAGAGTGGAGACCACGTTGAGGCAAAAGTAGTGTGGGCCAGGTGGAGTGGTCTTGCGGAAGGTGGCTGGCAGCGACTGCATGAGGAGAGCCGAAGATCGTGCTTAGTGGCTTCACTAGGAGAGGCCTACGTCCAGCAGTGGACAAGTACAGACTGATGATAACAAGCAACACACAGCCTAAGCCATAAGACCTAGAGATTTGAAATTTGTAGGAAAAAGTACCATAACATTATTCCAAAAGAGAGTTTTTGTTGATATTCCATCCTTGTAGGGTTCCATCCTTATATTACGCCATATCTTCTCGTCGCAGATACCGCAGAGCCTCAAGACGAAAGTTTATAATGAGTGCGTGTTGCCAGTGATGACATACGGCACTGAGACGTGGTCGCTAACTATTGGTCTCATACAAAAGCTCAGAGTTGCGCAGCGTGCAATGGAGAGAGCTATGCTAGGTGTTTCACTACGTGATAGAATCAGAAATGAGGAAATCCGTAGAAGAACGAAGGTTACCGACATAGCTCTCAGAGTTTGCAAGTTGAAGTGGCAATGGACAGGTCATATAGTTCGCAGAACCGACTACCGCTGGGGAATAAAGGTTCTCGAATGGCGACCACGAACAAGCAAGCGAAGTGTGGGGAGACCCCCCACACGACGACATTGTAGCCATCGCAGGAAGTCGGTGGATGGAGGTGGCACAAGATCGCTCGTCATGGCGCTCTTTGGGGGAGACCTATGTTCAGCAGTGGACATCTAAAGGCTGACATGATGATGATGAGTATGATGTAGGGGTGAGAAGAAGGGGAGGTGAATGTCGTATGTAGTATTTTTTTAAAGGTTTGATCATGCGAGGATCGTGGCGATCAGTTATTAATCAATACACCGGTAAACGAGCTCAATCTATGAAAAAACTGATAAAGGCGTATAAAAAACTGTTGAAATAGGAACCTTCCTCCTTTCCTTGTGGTTATTATTATTGGCGGCCAATTTAATATCTCAACAAAGCAGAAAACAAATTAGCCCTCATTTCTCAACTTCAAACCACAAAAACGAATATTAAAACTCAAATTAATAAAATTCCCAAATGGGGGCGAAACCACCGGAAGTACCGCCATATTGTGTGGAAGCGCGTCGTTAGCGCGCGGTCTCATTTCCGGCCGCCATCTTGAATTGTCAAGCGTTCTATTGTCGTTTTGTTATTTTTAATTGGACTTATTAGCGGGACTCTAAAGAAATTTGTGTAATTTTTGTCAATTGTGATTTGTGCTCTAAAATTAAATAATTGGGTATTCAATATCATACTATTTTTATAAATGCGAAACCATATATTTAGTTATACCTATTCAAAGGAAGGAAGATACGGCACACTGTAATATCACGTAAACAAAAACTGGACTAGATACAACTACAGGCAAACAACCACACAGCTACACTCACACCGTTGTGCTTCATGTGCAACAAAGATAGAGAGATAGCAAGACGGTTCTAAATTGTCTATGGTCAAGGGTTTTACTATTTTTTACCTTATTCAACTTGTTTGACGTCAGTTAACATGAATTGCCTCTAAACTGTTTAAACACAGAATTAATAATAACTATCTACAGTAGGTATACGGTATGTATGTTGTAGAAATATTACTACAGTGGAATATCAGAGAACTAGTGACTCGCCCCGGCTTCACACGGGTAGCGCTCACACCGCGTCAACTTTCTTACCTTTAGCATTTTCATACCCGTCAAAACATCTATAAAAGAAATACGCCCGTAATAACAACTGCATTATTACTCACACACTTGACAGACTTGTTATTATTTCATTTTCATGTCAACGTCCATAGATTAGGTATACCTTTAAACCGGAGATAGATACGCCACTATAAATTCATTTTGATCCATGTTGAAGTTCCCCCACCGCTAGATGGCGATGCGTAAGAAAAGTTTTTGAGGCAACTTGGATGCGAACCTGGAGTAGGGTACTGACACTACTGCCATAGAATAAATAATAGTACAACTACTGCGCAACGAGGATCTTAGACGCTGGCCGAAAATTGAGTGTCCGTTTCTGTCTTGTCTCTGCATTCTTTACACTTTCTAAACCATAATAATTAAAAAACTACCGTCGGCAAAGCATTCCATTTGCTTTTCAGCGCCATCTATCTGGCTTTTCATTCATTAATTTTTGTCCCCGATTGTTCGCCAGTTTTACCCCCATGGCAACGTCATTCCGTCCTGTACTTTTGATACCTCAGGTTACATTATTGCAATTTTCGTAGAGACTTCAAATTTTTTGAAAAATAAAATTCTGCCCGTGATATTCGCTGATAATGTAGCTTTCTACAGGTGACAGAATTTTTAAAATCAGTTCAATATTTTACAAACAGTCAAATCTTTCCTCTTCATTATATCCATACCAATATGTAAAAGTGAAACGTTGTCTGTTTGTTTGTTTGGGGAGCTTTCATGCCATAACGGCTGGACGGATATTGATGAAATTTTTAATGGAGAACAACCTAGAACCTAGAATATAACATAGGTTACTTTTATCCCGGAAAATTGAAAGTTTCCACGGAAAAACTGTAAAATATTGATTACTCGCTGTAAACGGTTGCCATGGAAACGAAATAACAAGTATGTCAAAGACAAGGAAGTTGTATATACAATTTCCTTGGTCAAAAAACATCAAGAGTGGTGCTATACCTACTTTTTCATTGGCTTTTAAAATCATAGAAGAACATGCGATGTTTTTTTTGTGATAAGCCGAAGTCCACGCGGACGAAGTCGCGGGAAAACTAGTATTATTATTAATAATAAAATAGTGTAGATATCTACATATCAAGAGATGCGCAGTACAAATCTAAGACTAAAGGTATCCCACTCATACCTAGAAATAGAACCGCTACAAGTACCGTCATTATATTGTAGGTCACACGAGAGCACTAGATTTAACTAGGGAACCTGATCTATGATTTAGATTGGGACCAATGAAGAACCTGATTAGAGAGTCACCATCAGAGTATTACGGCTGTAGCACCAAGGTGGATAACAACCGAAAGGCTGCAAACCTTTTGTATGAAACCTAGTATCGCCATTTGCATATTCGGACGATATATTGTCTTAGTTGACGCACAATATATTGTCTTAGTTGACGCACAATATATTGTCTTAGTTGACGCACAATATATTTTCTTAGTTGACGCACAATATATTGTCTTAGTTGACGCACAATATATTTTCTTAGTTGACGCACAAATTGCACTAATCTATATCTTCTTCTATACTTATGACTATATTCGCACGCGCGTTCCTTTCTCTAGTCTGAAAGTACTCTATGTGCTATTCCAAGACCTAAAATACCAATATCAAGACATTTGATCGGAATTCCTTCAGCCATCTATTAGTTTTTATCGATTGCTCGGCTTCTACTGATCGGATTGAGATTCCAAGTACACCTAAGTCAAACACTAAGCTATCCAACAGTGAAAACTGCATCGCAGTCGGTTCAGTAGTTTTTACGTGATGCGCGAACAAATACAGACAAACTAACAAACAAACAGACAGACAAGAAATTTAAAAATATTCTATTCCTGTTCAGTAGCTTATTTTAAGTACCCTAGACCATTTTACCTTAATTATCTTCATTATACAGACTTTTTCGTTCTTATTTACTAGCTGTACCCGCGGCTTCGCATGCGTAGCAATTTCTCTAGGTTAAAAGTACTCTATTACTATTCCAAGACCTAAAATACCAACATTTAAACAAAATACCTTCAGCTGTCAAAAAGTATTTATCGATTGCTCGGCTTCTACTCATCGGATTGACATAATAAGTACATCAGTTTTTAAGTCAAACCTATTTAAAAAAAGCTATTTAATAGTGAAAACTGCATCGCAATTGTTTCAGTAGTTTTTACGTGATGCGCGTACAACAAACAAACAAAATAACAGACATAATTAATATATATATATATTATATTCTTGTTCTGTAGTTTATTTTAAGTACAATAATTATCTCCTTTGTATATACCTTTTCGTACCTAGTGTTGTATTATAGGTATATAATGACCTTCACTTTTGGGCAGAATATATAAAACAGTACCGTGACATACCTACTGACTGACTGACTGACTGACAGAGAACGCCCAGCCTAAACCGGTGGACCTAGGTGTAGTAGATCTGTATTGACATTGACGTTGACAGTTGACAGTTGACAGCTGGTCAGTGGTTGTATTCTTTTTGGGTCACAGTACGTCAAGGGTATAAATAGCTGATACTGGAAGATACGAGTAATCGCAAGTACAGCTCTATAGAAATAAATAAGTAACGCTCCTGATAACATTGTTTATTTATTAACAAATACTGCACTAGATATTTGAAATTTGGAGGAATATTCCTTGAGTATCTTAGAGGTGAACTACGGAAGTTACTATTAACCGTAAAACATGAATACCAACTCCAAATAAAATACCCCTATCCTGCGGGGACCCTTTAATTTAGCGGTATGAAAAGTATCCAATGCCCTACCTCGTAGTAAGAACTCAAATCATGCCAAGTTTCATTTGAATTCATTCGAAGAATAGAACAGCCTCCAAAACAAAATATTTCCTACCTCATGTTAAATTTTTCGGGATGAAAAGTATCCTATGTCCTACCTAGAAGTATGAATTCAAATCATACCAAGTTTCATTCAAATTCATTCAGTAGTTTCGACGTGATCACAGATCAGCAGATAGACAGACAGACCGAAACGAAAACGAAAAAAAAAGCAGTATTGGCAAAAAAAAAACTTCAAGGTATAGAATTGGACCTGTTACAGTTTTATTATTAGTATAGATAAAGCAATATGAACTAAAAAGTCTGTACAAAGAAGATAAGAAAAAATGGCCTAAAATAATGTACTGAACAAGAATATATCATTTTTTTAACCCGTGTCGATCTGTTTGCCTGTTTGTTTGTCTGTATGTTTGTTCGCGCATCACGTAAAAACTACTGATCCGATTGCGATGCGGATTTCACTTTAGGATAGTTTAGGGCTTGACTTAAAAACTGGGGTACTTGGTATCTCAATCCGAGTAGAAGTCGAGCAATCAATAAAAACTGGAGTACTTGGTATCTCAATCCGAGTAGAAGTCGAGCAATCAATAAAAACTGGGGTACTTGGTATCTCAATCCGAGTAGAAGTCGAGCAATCAATAAAAACTGGGGTACTTGGTATCTCAATCCGAGTAGAAGTCGAGCAATCAATAAAAACTGGGGTACTTGGTATCTCAATCCGAGTAGAAGTCGAGCAATCAACAAAAACTGGGGTACTTGGTATCTCAATCCGAGTAGAAGTCGAGCAATCAATAAAAACTGGGGTACTTGGTATCTCAATCCGAGTAGAAGTCGAGCAATCAATAAAAAAAAACATTTGACGTCTTAACGTAGTTTGATGATTTTGGTACTTTTGGTTCTGGAATAACACAGAATCCTTACATCCCATAAAACTACCACGCGGGCAAAACCGCGGGCACAGCTAGTAAAACAATAATAATCATCTATGCAATTATGTTAGATTCATTGTTATTCGTATGTACCCGTTATCTAGTGCCAGGTTATCCTAGTGTGCGGCTAGGTAATTGGTGTGAATTGTCCTGAATGTATTGTATGTGCTTGCAACCATTAACCACCGCCATCTCCCCAGGACACCTCCACAATGGGAGCAGCATCAGACGGGTACGGCGGCGGCTGGCGCGCGAAGATCGCCGCCTGTCGGGAGTCCAGGAAGCTGGTGCTCATCATCGTGGCCATCGCACTGCTGCTGGACAACATGCTGCTCACCACCGTCGGTGAGTACCTTCATCATCATCCTATATCTCTCCACAGCTGGACGTAGGCCTCTCCTAATGCACGCCACTGAGCTTGATCTTCAGCTCCACATCCAGTTTCTGCTGCCGCCCGCAAGTCGTCACTCCACCTGGCCTCCAGGGCGTCCTACACTACATAAACGTGGTATCCACTCGAGAACTGGTCTACCTGGGGTAGACCGGTTCGGGAAATGTGACCAGCCCGCTGCCACTTTATATATGCCGCTTTACTATATACAATCTGCCCCCATGTCTAAAACGTGGGGTTGGTAGCCATGTGTTACTGTCAGCCACGCGGTGGCAGTTTTCTAAGGGCAGACAGTAATTAAATTTGAATAATATTTGATTTTTAGGAGTGATGCATGTTTAGCAAAGCCATGTTAACTTACTACAATAAACCAGTAAGTACATATAATAAACCAGTAAGTACATATAATAAACCAGTAAGTTCATATAATAAACCATTAAGATCATTTAATAAACCAGTAAGTACATATAATAAACCAGTAAGTACATATAATAAACCAGTAAGTACATATAATAAACCAGTAAGTACATATAATAAACCAGTAAGTACATATAATAAACCAGTAAGTACATATAATAAGCCAGTAAGTAACGAAATGTCTGTTCAGCGAAATTAATTCAAAAAAATATGTCTAGAGTACATGTAATGAAAAAGACATTAAATGAGCTACTGAACACGAAAACTTTATTTTAAGTTTCGTGCCTATGTTCTGGTATCACGTAAAAGTACAGGACCACTTGAGATGCGGTTTTCACTGTTAGATAGCTTCGAATTTAACTAAAAATCTGGTGCACTTTGTATCTCCATCCGATGTGTGTGTATAGAAGCCAAGTAATCAAAAAAAAAATATACCCCAAAATTATTTGATTGTACTTTAGGCCCTGGAATAACACATAATACAATTATTCCAGATAAATATCAAAGCGGGCAAAGCCGCGGGGCGCAGCTTGAATAAAATAATATCTAAGTCAGAACAATTCATTTCATTGTATCCAGTGAAACCATAGATTGAAAGCCACAATTCACGCTATATTTCAATCACTGTACAGAACGAAGGTCAAACCTGAGCGACTGGTGCGATTGCGGGAAAAAAAAGTAAATAAATAAGCAAATAAAATTATTATAAAAATTCGAATCCTGCAAGGGGCAATCATTTGTGTGATGAGCAGAAATGTTTGTTTCCAAGTCATGGATGTTGATATTCATATTTATGTATATTTATCCGTTATCTAGTGCCCATATTACAGGACATCCTAGTTTGGGGCTAGGTAATTGGTGTGGAATTGTCCCTAATATTATTAATTTATTTATACAAAAAAAAGACTGCGAACAAAATTATTGAATACGAGCTGACCGCCGGAAAATAATCACACTAGTATTATAAAGGTGAATGTTTGTATGTATGTAAAGGTGTATGTGTTTATGTGTGTTACTTCTATACGCTAAAACGGCTGAACGGATTTGGATGAAATATGGTATGGAGGTAGCTTATACCTACCCTAGATTAGCACATAGGCTACTTTTTATCCCGGAAACATGCACGGTTCCTGAAGGACGCAGGTGAAACCACGGGCGCAGCTAGTATTTATATAAATTTTAATGTTTCTTATTTACTTACATATTTAAATTTACTTTAATAGTTCAATTGCAACATTATTTACATTAACTTGAATAATCTAAAATTTAAAATTTTGTAAGAAGCTCATCAGACAAATGTTACTATTTAGTTATAAGAATTTTACATATTTAAAATGTTCTCTTAAAGACCTTTAATTTGGTATCTTACTCGATAGGTTTTGGTCATTTTTTGTTCCGTCGTAAATACAATATGGCAGCTGTGAGCCGCCATATTGTATTTATTTATTAAGTCTATGTAGATGTGTGTATGTGTTGTATTTTAATATATTTGTATATGTGTAGTTGTTATTTAAGTTCATGTTTAGATTTATTTATTTTTATTTATTATTGAGCACCACCGTCCATGACAATTAAATGTATTCTTTTCCATTCAACGGTTATCTGGAAGAAATAGCTTTGAGCGATAAGACCGCCCATTGTACTCTATTTAAGTTAAATGTTTTTTCTTGTGATTGATCACTGATGAATGATTTATTTGGTGTGCAATAAAGCGTTTATCTATCTATCTATCTATCTATTAGTTTTCTTGACACTTTCTTTCATGATTAAGACAAATCCAATGATACCTCATTTATCATAATCCGTCAAGCCGTTTAGGCTGTAGGATGCACCTAAGAAACATACAATCCAAACAAATAACCCTCCGTGCAGTCGGGTAAAATGACAGAGACCGTGACGCGACTACGAGGCATGAATTTGTGACAGTAGTACAGTATAAGCAGGTAGTCTTGCAACACGGTCGCTCACGTCAGTATCTATAGCACAGTACATACTTGCAACACGGTCGCTCACGTCAGTATCTATAGCACAGTACATACTTGCAACACGGTCGCTCACGTCAGTATCTATAGCACAGTACATACTTGCAACACGGTCGCTCACGTCAGTATCTATAGCACAGTACATACTTGCAACACGGTCGCTCACGTCAGTATCTATAGCACAGTATATACTTGCAACACGGTCGCTCACGTCAGTATCTATAGCACAGTACATACTTGCAACACGGTCGCTCACGTCAGTATCTATAGCACAGTACATACTTGCAACACGGTCGCTCACGTCAGTATCTATAGCACAGTACATAATATACGTAATACATAGTACATATATATACTATACCTATAAGTTGTTTATTTGTCGTACGACGTGTCTGGTGTCAGTTTGTCAGGCCGCCCAAGGGCTCGACAGCTATTAACTAATAACAGCAGGGACCGACAGCTTAACATGCTCTCCGAAGCACGGAGCACGAAGATGTCAAACCTTAAATAACTTAGGAAAGTCACTGGTGAAATTGGCGTAATAGGATATTAGATTGTTCATTGGTTAGTGGTTCAATATTTACATATTTTTTTTTATAAAAAGCTGTTGTTATAGTAACTTGATTTTGAAAACCATTGCGAGTGAAATTCATATTAAAGATTTAAATAAAAAAGAGTAAAAACTCACGAAAAAGGAAGATCGGAAATGGTCCAACGAGTTTCGGACTATTTTGAAGTCTTTCGCTTGTTGCGGCTTATCGGCATTGTTATGCCAACAACAAAAACAAGACGCCGCATTCGGACGTACAGAAACAAGTGTATCGCACTTGATTCACCTTCGCAGTTACGAGACCCGCTCAAGTATGCCCGCACTGTTCTGTCTATATGTAGGTAGGTATCCGCAATCTTCCAAGTGGCTCATCTGCAATTCATTAGTCTATGGTACCCGCGGCCGTTTTGCTGACAAAAGGTTTCTTCTGGAGATTTTTAGAGGGCACTTGTTCTTGGCATCAGGTATTTAAGGAGTTAGGGTCACACATTCCTTCTTTCGTAGTCGTATGTGTCTGGGTGGTCACATATAAATTTCTTCAAAATTAGTTCATTTTTTACCAGCCTGCGTAACGCAAAGGATGGGTAATTTTTATCAGCATATATGTGTTTGTTCCTTTGTGGCACTATTAGAATAAACACGTGGACCAATCTTGCTGATTCTCACGTCAATCGATTTGTCTTTATCTTGAAGTACTACTAAAGACATGAAAGTTATCAAAATTCAATATGGCGACAACCAGACGCAATACAGTGAAAAAAATATGACGAACTATGTGAAGTGGGGTATCATTGAATAGGTATTTGAAAATCATCTTTAGGTTTCTCTTATCATTTTTCATTTCGAATGACCATTTAGAATCTATGACGATTTAAAGTTGGTTAGTGGTTGCTAACCAACTTTAAATCGTTATAGATGCAATTAGCAACCACTAACCAACTTTAAATCGTTATAGATCCTAAATGGATCGTTATAAATCCTAAAATTGTCACTTAAATTTCTGCCTCATTTTAGTTTCGTACTCAGTTGGGTTTCTTAGCACTTTCAAATATATTAGTGGGTATTTCCGTTTGATGTCGAGTCTTCTTACGAAGAAATATCGCTATGTGACAACAGAAACATAAAAAAGAATTTCAGTATTTGAAATTGTTCTAAAGGCTTCCATACTCAGGGACCTCTCAAATTGGGCGCAAAACGATTAAATGCCAAGTGCCTGATCTGCATTTCATTGCTCCTTGGATCCTCTCGACAAAAGAATCAAATAAATCCATTTCTTACTTATTTTTAAACGGTTTTATTTACTTTGACCTTTGTTGATTTTGTTTGTTTGTTTGTTTGTTTGTTTGGGTCCAATCTAGTAATTTAAATTATACCCCCTTCCTGTTGACCGATTGATCTGAAATTTGATACACACCATTGTTCTGGTGACAATACTATGATGTGTATTCAATATTGTACATCAAAGATGGCCACCGTCACAAAATGGCGGCTTACGTATTTTTTTCAACCTCTCAAATAAGGTTATCAAATGAAAGGGCTTATCTAGTAAAATACAGTACACTATGAAAATTCCAAATCCAAGATGGCTGCCACCACAAAATGGCGGAACACGTTTTTTTTCGATTCTCTCAACATGCGTATGAAATGAAAGGGATTGACAAGTAGAATACAGTACACTTTAGAAATAACTAAATAAAAAAACTAAACATTTAAAAGTAAACTTAACTAGTTAAGTTTTAAACTTAGTTAAGTAAAGTTTTAAACTTAGTTAAGTAAAGTTTGGTCCGATTTCGATAAGCGAGGTATCAATCAATTCGTCTTCACCGCAAGTCAGAGGCTACTTTTTACACGACTGCCCAAAATAAGGAATGTAATGTTTTTATATTAGGACACATGTATGTTTACATGTAGGTAAAAATCAGTGTAAACCGATTGCGATGCGGTTTACACGGATGGATAGCTTAGGGTTTGACTTAATAACTGGGGTACTTTGTATCTCAATCCGATGAGTAGAAGCCGAGCAATCGAGCAATAGAAAAATAACCACGCGATATAAATATATGTGATTTATTGAAATACGTTATAGCCGTAACAGAAGCCCTGACATGGCTGACAGGACTACCTACTTCGTATATCAACCAATCAGACGTTCTAGCCCTAATCATAGAATAAATATTAGTACCTGTGTTTGTCGTTCGAGTTAGTGCTGGCCTTTGGTGTCAGAGTTTGTCAGGCCGCCCGAGGGCTTCTGACATGGCTTAACGCCTGCTATTAATTAATAACAGCCGGGACCGACAGCTTAACGTGTCCTCCGAAGCAAAGAGCGATGGAAAACCGCACATAACTCAGAAAAGTCATTAAATGTACCTACTACGTAGCCTGATACCATGTCGGAACATTTGGTACGGCTATTCGAACAAAAAAATCTTTTTTGTCTAGTACATTGTTATTTGTTTTTGCACACTGTACTAAATAAACTGAAGTTGTTGACCAACGAGGTGCAAGATTGCGGATTTTCAATCCTATTCTTATTTGAAACGTTTAATACAAATTCAAACAACTGTTGTAAAGTTGAAAGGCCAAATTAACATTAATTAAAACTTGTTATGGCCACATTCAGTTATTTTAATATTATAATATAATATATTTTTTTTACGGACTAGGCAATCGTTTGACCACGATCTCACCTGACGGAAAGCGATGATGTGGCCGAAGGTGTAGCACGCTTGCCTAGTAGATACCTATTCACTCTTAACTTGAACATACCTGGGTTATAATTTACCGGAAACACTGACGAGGGCAGTATTTGCCCGAGCGGAGGTTATTGTGTTATCAGCTTTTGTAGGTATGTATATCCGTTTCTTTGTGGCACTATATAGACCAAACGCGTGTAACGTTTTTGATGATTCTTACTTCAAACGACAACTTACTTTCTTACTTCATTCTTACTTCAAATGACATATTGTGAAAAAAAAATGAAGTCCACGAACACGTGATGATGGGATATCCTTGAATATGTATTCGAAAATCATCTTTAGGTTTCTCTCAGATTTTTTCATTTCGAATGACCATTTAGGATCTACAACGATTTAAAGTTGGTTAACAACCATTGTCCCTTAAAAAAATACCTCTTTTTAGTTTTCTCGCAGTCGGGTTTTGTGAATGTTGACTGTGCTTGTATATTATCTTCGTTATCACTAACTAAACCAAGTACTGTGTCTCAATGAATAACAAGCCAGACGTATTCGGAATTCAATAATGTCTCGGCTCAAACTGAGTTAGCAAGGGGGCTATTTCAAAATATTAGGCGCTAGCAAGTGAGGACTGAGTAAATATGATTTTCAGAGCTAGTGATGGGCGGCTGTCGATACTAAATATCGATAAAATACGAGACACATAAATATTAAAGGATGGTTAATACTCGTGACAATTTAAGATCGCTAAGCGAGCTATGGAACGGGCTATGCTCGGGGTTTCTTTAAGGGATCGCATCCAAAACGAGGTGAGCTTAGTGTTAGACTTAAAAACTGGGATACTTGATATCTTTAATCCAATCTCTAGATGCTGAGCAATCGATAAAAAACTATTTGACGGCTGAATGAATTTTGAAGAAATGTATGTATATTGAAGGTACTTTTGGTCCTGAAATAAAAAGGGTTACTTTTAAATGAAATGACCACGTGGGCAAAACTAGTATAAAATATTTGTGTGTCATTGCGACAATATTTTCTTGGCACAGTATCTTAACATCAATCATCTTCAATAGCCTGCATTAGTCCACTGTTGGGCATAGGCCTCTCCTAATGCGTGCCACTGAACCAGATCTTCGGCTCTCCTCATCCAGTTCCTCCAGCTGATACTTCGCAAGTCGTTACTCCACCTGCCGGCGGGCGCCCTACACTACGTTTGCCTAAACCCGGTCTCCAATCTAGAACTCGTCTACCCCACCGATTATCGGTTGTTTGACGTATGGCCCAATGCCACTTCAGATTCACTGCATAATCAATCACTACTCAATATATCAAATAATTTTCTAGAGGAAAAATTTGGATCACGGACGGATGTGCCGGATGTGAGGCACGGAATGATGCGGGTTCGATCCCGTCCGTGATCCAAGCTTTTCCTTTTTCTCGCTAAGCAGGCGATAATGCTAAAATTATAAATAGTACTTAATATGTTAAGTTACTAATATTTTATGCAAATCAAATGATTATGAACATAAAACTTTATCGATAACCGCTCCGCTCCCCATCACTGCGCCGAGCGGCGGCGTCTATGATGAGGCGGTTAAGTGAATTTCACTTTGATCTCGCCGCCCGGCTGGGAAATTGCCCCGCTTCCGAGTGACCTGCTATTATTTATTCTGTGGTCCTACTAAAAGCAGTAATGAGTACCACCCTACCACTTCGCTTTTAACTTTGAGAAAAAGATTTGAGGAGAAATGTTAAAAAAGTTATAAACGGCGCTTAAAACTTTTGAGTTTTGCTGCAAACTGAATGTATTTGGGTAATTCTTCAGGGCGCCTGATTTTCGATTTCCGGGGCTTATTTCAATAAACTCTTAAGTTAAGAAGTTTTTTTTTTTCAGATGTATCTTTAATAGAAATAGAAAAAACTTTATTTGCGACAAACAACACAAAAGAAAATAAAAATTTGTATGTTTAAGTCACAAATCGGCCCCAACTCAGCATAATGCTGGATGTTAACCAACGCTGATCTTCCTTTGGAGCCGTTAGGTGATGTCACGGTCATACACACATGCACAGCTGCATAAAAAGATAGACAATAACTAAATTAAACAAACTGATATTAAAAATAATAATAAAATTACATTATACAAAACTAACAAGTAAGGAGCTAAAAATTAAAGCTTATAAGTTAAAAAGCAACATATATGACAATAATACACCAGTAACATATAACTACAGTACCACAAGATTACACAACGGTAACTTGTGACGACAAAGGGAGTAAAAACAAAGTAGGGATAACAATCAATTTTAAGGTTTGGATTATTTATATTGCGCTCGTATCAAATTTAAGAGTTTCCTCTCGCTGCTGATGAGTGGTAAAAAAATATTTGAGTTTAATTCTAAAACAGTGAACATTTTGCAAGTTCCTCACTGGCGGCGGGATATTATTCCAGCATTTGGTAGCAGCGTAGCGAAAACTGCCTCTGAAAGCGGCTGAACTATGGCGTTGCGAGGAGAGCCGAGATGCGCACTGTCGAGATTCATGGGACCTGTGGCTGGAAAATCACAACTGGCTGTGGCTGGTTAATCGTATTTAACTAGAATGTATATCGGTTTTTGTGCAACTGATTCTAATTATTTACAAATAAATAACGAAGCCCATGATTCTTACAGCTCGGCTGTGTCCGTTCTCCATTTTGATGAAAACCTAATATGATAATATCTTAAAATCAGTCAATTTATCAATATGTTGATTGACCGCATTCAAAGTTGTTATATTAACAAAATTTGACAAATATTTTTTACCTATAATATTATTATTATAGCTGAGGAAATAAAATGTGTCCGCTGTAAAATTCTTATTACTCTGGAGCGCGCTTCAATCAGTTGTATCATCATAAAACATAAGGAAGTGACGATAAACTCCCACGCGGGTGGATTTTAGACGCGTTCCGAGCGTCAGGTAGTAGTCGTGCCGGTTGGTGCAATTCGCTCAGGAGTTAGGAAGGTAAATATTTGATTTCCTTGCCCTTGATTTAGGTAACACTTTTATTACTCTGTCAGGTTTTTTAACGCTCGAAAAGCCTTTAAAATTTTGTAATTGTGCTTGTACTAGTCCTCTAGATTGATATATAAACACATGTAGTATCGCCACCTGGTCCCACCATTTTATGCACAAATTGAGAGTAAAAAGTTGAAGAAAACCTCTTTGATCCAATAAAACCTTCCCGTATTTTCCTATTTCTAGTTATGTCATTCGCATAATTTGTGCTCACATTTGCACATTAAATAAAAATATTTTATTATTTTTAAGGTATTTTTACGAAGTTAAACAGGCAAATATGTCGAAGTGTGTAAAATAAACGTTCCAAAAAATATATATTGGGATATCAATATAGCATGCGGTATTCGCCTGTAGATACGATGACGACTATTTCCTTCTGCAATACATTATAGCCAGGTTTTTTCATTGGATGAAGTACCAGTTTTGTGATGTTTTCATATCTTGAAAAAGCGTATTATTTTACGCTACGATGAGAATGCAATCTGACCTGTCGGGACCGACCAGTCTGGGACTTGTTCGCCGCATTGATGAAAGATTGGCATTACTTCCGCTCCGGGGAGATTATCTAATCTAATATTATTATCTTGGCTTGCGTTCTTTTCATTGGGAAATTAATCTTGCCATAGAAACATCACAAGCGGTTCTTGCTCTGTAGTTACAATCGTTTACTTTTACCTATTTAGGTAAATTCCATATTTGACTCAAGTCATAGAAAATATAAAACATGAAGTATTTACGTGGCACTGAGTTCAACCGAGATTACCGAGATTACCGAGGATAATGTCAAGGAGCCTCACCAAGGACCTTGTATTTTTTAATAGATCCAGCAGTTCTCTCATCTTAAGAAGAATATCCAATAAGCTGCAAAGTTGATCTTTCCAGCATCCAGGCCACGCAAACTTCTTGTAGACCACTTGTACATAGCATTAAAAAAAACCGGAATAAAAAGGGAATACGTTCAAATATTATGCTTGAAGATACCTGCCTGTAGTCAGGGAACAGTATACAAGAATATATTCAGAACTGAGAAAAAATCTTGAAACTAAAGTACAATTGACAGACTTATCGCTAAAAGCTACGTTTTGTAAAGAAATATTACTAATATTATAATGATACGTGATTTATAATAAGAGTCCAGCTTGGAGATCTCGTTAACATGCTGTTAAATTGAAAGATAAATTGTCTTAAGATAATGATTATTATGTTGCAAACCAAAAAAATATTTGATGCATCATCTAAAACAGTTCTAACATTAACTCCAATATATAGGAGCTTACTCCCAAATCTGTAGACTTTATACTCTTACTGAAGTCTGCTAAAACAGTAGACAGATCGGGCGGCTGGACACCGATTTAAACAAATTGGGTTATTATTGGCAACGAGTGTACCAAAACCTTCGAGCTCCACCCCAGGTGTGTAGTTGGATGGTGCATTCTGGAGCCGCCAGCGAATAGCAGCGCGCACGACGTTTCCTCTTGCAAACTCTCCGGCGCGGAGTCAAAGACACAGCTAAGTACTCTGGTCGTTATTCTGTTTTTATTTTGCATTTATGGGTCTAAGACCCAGTTTGCAGCTTCAATAACTGAACATCATAGTTTGATGTATACAAAAGAAAAACTAAGTCAGCTGATGAGCTATGATTTATTATGACAATTCTAAGAAGTCCTTAATAACCTATACAAATGGGTGCTATATCGGAGTATACGAGTAATGCATTGTGAACATATATGATAAGCAACTTATTTCACTTATTTTTGCGAGCTGAAAAGAATCTGCAGTAAACTGCGACTCCTTTTAATTAAATATAATAATAACCATGTTTATCAAAAATAATCTATAATTTTGAATTTAATTTGGACACATCACTAGAATTTGTGAATTGTAAAACTGTTTCGACTTGAAAGATATCTTACTACTGTCACTCACGAGTTGTTTCGTCGAATAATTCAATTCGACCGGTGTTCGGACGTTAGAGACGTCCGTCCTCGGGAGTTGGCGCAGCGAAGGAGTGACGTGAACTGCGGACCACCGCACGTGTCGTTCATTGCGTCAGTGGCGCTGGCAGCGGGGGTGCTGCAGGCGAGGGAGCCCCAGCCCAGATGAAGACTCACTTAAACACGCACCATTTTCATTGTTGTCGCTGGCCTCACACCAGTTGTCGACAGTGTCCACCTCGCGGAGAAACGGCTCACTTTCAGTGTTTCGACTTTAATTGATCTTTTAGACGCGTTTTTTGTTTTTAATTACCAATTCCTGACTAGTGCCTCTGTTTATTACAATTCCAAGATCATAACTATATCCCATAACATCTATTATAGACCAAATCATACAAGATGACGTTTCAAATTCGATCACGCTGCAGTACGTTACCTGAATTGTAGATCTCCTGGGAGCTTGTACTCTGTGCCGCGCGAGATAGCCTTGCGCTGACTGAGTGCTTAAACAAGTAAATACTTCTTTAGAATATTTTTTACGGGCAAACCTAAACTTTTAACTCTTATCATCTTCATTATATTATCTACTTCCTCTTTAATATCTTTGCCTATATCTGTTTATGTACCAGGAAGAGATACGGAATCTATAAAATAGCTTCTAACTTACAATTCAGTCTCAATTTTGATCTTAATTTATTTATGTCACCTAATTGCTAAGACCTGCGGGCCTGATTTCTTTATACCATATTATGGTTCCTGTTTTTTGTTCATTTAAACAAGATTACGTCGTAGCTGGTAGCTTATGTGTAACACTAAGTACTGCGAAACCGCTGCTATAACAGTAAATTTCAAGAGAGCGACTTTACAACGGTAAATTTAAATGATATATATATATTTTATATATTTTGGCAATAATCATAGAGTTAATAAATTCATCTTACCGCCAGACAGAGATCACGAATTAGATCAGAATTTTAATGTTTTTATTTCATTAATAACGGCTGATAGACACAGGAAATATAATCGGAATGATTATTACCGGTGAGTCATTTCCTCCTGACCTGACGTCAAATAAGGAATGATTTGTTCGACTGAGCTGAAAACCACTGAAATGTCTAGTGATGTACCGTATGTATCATACCCGTATGCACGCGCGTAGGCACGCGCGCCGACATTCGTCGTGAGGTGACGTTTCGTCAGTGTGGCGACTTGAGTACGTGTATGGGGCTGCTAGACAATCAACCATATATTACCTATCGATATTATAGATATTTACGTTGAAAGCTCAACGGTTACTCGATGCCTAGTCTTCATATCGTATAGTGACCCGGACGTTTTAGCCGTTGATTCGATTACACTAATAAGATGTTATTTTATTCAGTTATTTAAGCCATTCAACCTTTGTTTTCTTACAATACTGATTGAAGACTCCTGTTTCGCGTACTGTGACCCAACTTTTTTCTTCTTTTATTTAGCAATGTATTCGTATTATTGTCAAAGAGAAGCTATTCCGGGTCGCATCTTGATATTATAATATATATTATAATCTTGATACTGTATAAACTGTGTGATGGTGGAACTTTTATTAGAGGACTGTCAAGTAGTATGAATTCAATATCGTCAGTTATTTATTTTTGAACTCTTTAGTTTGATAATGGTTCCTATATAGGACCACTAAATAGAAGGAACAAGTAAGGACCTTAATTCAATGCCTTCCAGTTGCCGATAATACGTAACAGTCATTTTTAAATTATTACTTCGTTCGAAGCTTACAATAGCACATATTAACCTTGTTTTGGATAATTTCAATAATAATTTCTAATTAAGAGTTTTTTGGTCTAAGCTACACTTGTGAATGAAGCAGTTTGATATTTTTAGCTCTGCCGATGATTATATATTATGATAGTTTCCAATCATTTTTTATCTTCGTCTATTAAAATTGGTAATGTTGATATATTGCCTTACCGTATCACGATGAAATCGCAGATATGTATTATGGTAGATATAATATTTCACACATGGATAAGCGTATGTTATAGTTAGGTATTTTTATATTATTATTATTTTTCGTCAATACGCTCAGCTGAAAAGCTCTTACATTGTTGTATTGTACATCGTTTTTTAATGGAAGTCTGAAGATCTATTTTTATATGAATTAATAATCCTCGCAAACTGGTAGTTACACAAACATTTAATTGCTTAATAAAAAGCAATTTGGATGAGCGAGGGATTTAAATAAAAATAAAAAAGTAAATTTATAAATTATAACGATAATGTTGACACAATCTCAACAATATCGGTTATTGGTCACAATATATTATATAAGTAGACAGAGTTCTAAGGTTAATTATTCATTAACGTTGGTTAAATTATTTATATTATCATCACAAATTAATTTGTGATAAAAATGTAATGTGAAGGTACAAAATTCTGCATTGATGATATTACCGTTATCTCTCAAGGTCTACATGTGTTTATATATATCAATCTAGAGGACTAGGCGCGAAATATAATTACTGATTAAACGAACTTACCTGTAAGTGAAGTTCTATCATAATTATAGGAGCGCCTAGTCCGAAGAGATTGATAGCCCACCCTCCCTATATTTCATATTCCCAGTCTAAAGACTCTAGCGGTAATATTATTAATGACAGCAGGTTCTCCAGCTCTAAACAAAATTACATAACTAGAAATAGGAAAATACGGGAAGGTTTTAATGGAGCAAGGAGGTTTTCTTCAACTTTTTACTCTCAACTTGTGCATAAAATGGTGGGATAAGGTGGCGATACTACATGTGTTTATATATCAATCTCTTCGGAATAGGCGCTCCTGTAATTATGATAGAACTTCACTTACAGGTAAGCTCGTTTAATCATAGACACTCAGTATTATGCTGAGGCGCGGCCTTTTTGGCACCGCACTTAATTGTGTGTCAAATAAATGTTTTTTTTTCTTTTTTTTTTCTTTATTTTTCTTTTTTTCCTCTGTCGTCAATGTCTGATTCATCTGGACACAAAAACTAAAAATTGAATTATTTTCAGAATGGGTTCATGAGTGACATGAGTGCAAAACAATATTTATGTTTCCGAACAAATCTACTTTCATGGAAGTATATTTTTTTGTCAAATATGAAAAAAACAATACGATAAATCTTGACCTTGAAGACCATGTGTGATGATTGAGGATGTCAGAGCAAAGACAAATCCGCACTTAAAAAGAAAAAAACTAAAAAAAATATGTTTATGTATATATATATATATAAATATTTTAATTTTTTGTTTTTTAAACTCTCACAGTAAGTATCTATTTAAAACACAATTAAGTACACTACTTACCATAAAACCTTGTTATCAGAAAACGATTTCCATCTACCCTCAATTCACATCGAGGCGAGAGCAGGCACTTCACGAGCGAGGCCGCGTGCAAATGACAGGTCATTCCGACACTGGCGGTGCGCCGTTTGTACTTACTTTGTGCCTCGAGCAGTTTAGCTTAATTGTGTGAAACTGTGCAGTTAAACATGACTACTTAGAAGGGTATATTATATTGCACTAATATATATAATACTAGCTGTACCCGCGGCTTCGCTGGTCCTTTCTCTAGGTTATAAATACTTTATGTACTTTTCCAACACCTAAAATACTAATATACCAACATTTGATCAAAATTACTTTAGCCGTCAAAAAGTTTTTATCGAATGCTCGGCTTCTACTCAAAAGTGACAACCGCATCGCAATCGGTACAGACAAACAAACAGACAGACACGAATTTTTTAAATGTTATATTCTTGTTCAGTAGCTTATTTTAAGTATCCTAGACCATTTCTTTGTTAATTATCTTGTTTGTACAGACTTTTTCGTTCCTATTGCTTTATTATAAGTAATAACTATTCTGTGTATGCTCAAGACGCCGCCCGAATAACTGACGGTTGATGGAGCGAGCGGGTTTTTCACTGGTATCCCAGGGATGGGTGCGAGGGAGAGGGCGCGGTCAAGGAGAAGATGGTGTGAAGACTTCGTCGAAGAGGCGGGTCCAGCCTAGACTCGTCTTGCAAAGGATCGGAGAATGTGGCAATGCATGGGGGAGGCTTTTATCCGTTTTTGGGTGCCCTAATAAAACTTTGTTACTTAATATTTTGATTAATGTTTACTTATTTAATGGGAAATAAACCCTTTTTTAATTAATGTTTACTTTTTTAATGGGAAATAAAACCTTTTTTTAAATGAATGCTTACTTATTTAATGGGAAATAAAACCTTTTTTAATTAATGTTTACTTTTTTAATGGGAAATAAAACCTTTTTTAATTAATGTTTACTTATTTAATGGGTTTTTTTTTAAATATGTAATGAAGCAGTAAGTAACAAAAGTCTGTACAATGAAGAGAACTAAAAAAAATGTCTAGGCGACTTAAAATCAGCTGCTGATTACGAATATATAACAGTTTTTTATATGGCATATTTCTGTTCGCGTATCACGTAAAAACTGCTGGATTAATTGCGATGCAGTTTTCACTGTTAGATAGCTTAAGTTTTGACTTAAAAACTGGTGTACATGGTATCTCAATCCGATGAGTAGAAGTCGCGCAATCGATAAATATCTGACTTATGAATGATTGGTTTTGGAATAACACATACAATCCTTAGATCTCAGGAAAATTACTACGCGGGCATAGTAGATAGGTAATAAACTAGTTGACGGCTGAATGAATTTTGATGAAATGTAGTATATTGTACTTTAAACTTTAAAGGTACTTTTGACCTGTGCCCGTGTTACATTACTTGTGTTGATACATACAGGGTGTAGTTTTCCATCCCCTCCATATTTCAGAGTCGATTGTAATAGGTATACCTTAATCAACTAACAACACTATTTAATTCCTACATTTAAGTGGAGGTGGAATTTTTAATTAAATATTTTATTCATAAATCGTAGTAGGCCCGACTTTATTTTGGAGTTGAACCCCACGACACACACACTTCACACTGCTATTCGAACAGTGTGAAGGTTAGTAAATTTTCTTCCTAACCATCACACCAGTGTGACAGAGCAGTGTGAAGGTTAGTCGGTCACGCATGTATGGTAGGTATGTGTGCGAGTATACCTATCTCTGCAAATATGGTGGGGGTGCAAAACTACTACCTGTATATCAAACGAGGCAAAGTCACACATAAGTCATTGCCGCGTCATTGGTGCGCAGGGTGCGGGCCAGCTCCAATACCGTTTTGGCTATGATAGCGAGGAGGTTGGATTGTCCTTATATTCGACATTGTAGCGACATTTTTTTTTTTTTTTTTTTTTATAAGTAAATTTTGGGGAACCAATGATTTACCGTCTTGGCTTTAATTTTGAGGTTAAAAGAATAAAATGACAGTGAATACAGTGTACAAGGACACACAAATAAAAAACACATTAAAAAATAATAATTTGTATTGTTGTAGGTTTGTTGTTGTTGATGTAATATGGATCAATCAACGACATAATCAAAAAAATAAAAATTAGAGAGCCTATGTTAGCGTGACATGCAAGCCACGACTGTATGTCTCATTGTACATAATCATCATCATATCAGCCTTTCGAAGTCCACTGCTGAACATAGGCCACTCCAAAAGAGCGCCATGACGAACGATCTTGTGCCGCCTCCATCCACCGACTCCCTTGCTTGTTCGTGGTCGCCATTCGAGAACCTTTAGTCCCCAAAGGTTGTCTCTGCGAACTATATGGCCTGCCCATTGCCACTTCAACTGGCAAATTCTGAGAGCTATGTCGATGGTTCTTCTACGGATTTCCTCGTTACGGATCTTATCACGTAGTGAAACTCCAAGCATAGCTCTCTCCATTGCACGCTGCGTGACTTTGAGCTTGTGTATGAGACCAGTAGTTAGCGACCACATCTCAGTGCCGTATGTCATCACTGGCAACACGCACTGATTATAAACTTTCGTCTTGAGGCTCTGCGGTATCTGCGACAAGAAGATATGGCGTAATTTTCCGAACGCTGCCAATCCGAGTTGTATTCGTCGGTTGACCTCTTTGTCGAAGTTGGATCGTCTGACCTAAGTAGACATAGTGATCAACAGCTTCGATAATCGTTTCCAACATAGCTCGGCATGGGTGTGACATGGGCATTTGACATGATGTTCGTCTTGCCTATGTTCATTTTAAGACACACCTGTTGGGAAACAATATTGAGGTCATTGAACATTGTGCTTAAGTCTTCCAGGGTTTCTGCCATGATGACTATATCATCGGCAAATCGAAAGTGAGTTATGCATTCGCCATTGATGTTAACACCAAATCCGTTCCAGTTCAGAAGCTTGAATATATCTTCTAGTGCAGAGGTGAACAGTTTCGGAAAAATACCGTCTCCCTGTCTCACCCGTTTTTGCTGCTGGATAGAATTCGTGCTCTGATCTTGGAGACGGACAGTCATGGTGGCCTTGCCATACAAACACTTCAACACTTCGATGAACCGATTGTCAATTTGTCACCGCTGTAATGACTGTAACACTGCCCAGGTTTCGACTGAATCAAAGGCAAACGCTAGACATAGTGGCCGATTATACTCTTTGGTTTTCTGTATAATCTGCCGGAGCATATGGATGTGGTCTACGGTGCTAAAACCCTTCCGGAATCCAGCTTGTTCGAGAGGCTGAAAGTCATCAAACTTACGAGCGAGACGGTTTGTAACTACTCTCGAAAACAGCTTATAGACGTGGCTCAGCAGTGAGATGGGCCTATAATTCTTCAAAAGGTCACTTTTCTTGAAGAACAACACCACTACGCTCCTGTGCCACGCCTCTGGCGTAGTACCCTCAAGGATGACCGAGTTAAACAGCCTCTGAAGGACTTTAAGTACCGGTGTTCCACCCACTTTCAGTAGCTCTGTCGTTATTCCGTCCTCCCCTGGTGCCTTGTTGCTCTTAAGCTGTTTGAGAGCCATTCTGATCTCGTATAGGCTGACGTCCGGGATATCTTCGGTATAATGTTGGGTCAAATGGGCTCTTGCATCGCTAGTCGTGCTAGGAGGACTACGCGATGAGGTGTATAATTATCCATAGAACTTCTCGAGCACACTCAAAATCTCTAGCTTCGACGAAACGATGCTGCCATTGTCGGTTTTCAGCTTCGTCAACAAGCTTTGCCCAATAGACAGATCTCTTGCAAACACTTTGGAGCCCTTGTTCCGCTCTATTGCGTTCTTAATACAAGTAGTATTATATAAACGCAAGTCGTGTCGCATCGACTTGGAGATCTGTTTACTAAGCAAGCTGTAACTCGACATATCCACTGAAGACTGCAGCATCTCGCCCCGTTCTGCCATAAGTTTGACTGTATGCTCAGAGAGTTTCTGTGTTCTATTTTTGCGGTGGGCCTTAAGACAGACACAGTTCGGTGAATCCGGTCGACTTTCATTTTTTTCTTTTTCACATTATTCTGTCTGGTTGTCGCCTCATTAAATGTTAATTACTGCAATGTCTTTAATGACACTTGCTAGATAAAGATAAATCGATTGACGTAAGAATCATCAAAATCGGCCCAAGCGTATGGTCTCTAGAGCGCAACAAATGAACAAACATACACACATACATACATACATACACAGGCTGAACACATTACCCAAGGTTGCGTCGCACAGTCGAGTAAAAATTGTAATAAAAGTGACGAATATGAGTTTTATGCTTCAGATATGACATACCTCCCTGTCAATATAACAAAAAAATAAATAAAAAAATAACGTCCTGTAAAATATGTTCGAATATGCAATAAAGTCAAAGTCAAAGTATTTTATTGTAAATAGGCAAAAATAATAGCACATTTACAAGTCAAAATTAACATCTCATGAACAAAGAGATATACATAAAATATTATAAAAAGATCAAATCAATCCAAATTTAGATAAACTAAGTATTCTTTGAGTTTGAAAAGGAAATTTCCCTTTCATGTGCCAACAGAGTTAAATCTCACACTGGAAAAGGAAATACCCTTCTGACTCTACCGGTGCTTCGGAAATATGCCCGTTAGAGAAGAGAGCACCAAGAAACTCTACAACAGGCGAGACTGGGTTTCATACAACGTTTTGTTCTCAGCTTTTCGGTCCTTTTCCACTTCGGTGATATATATTAATATATCATCTTTTGTTGTATTTATTTCCTCTCCATCCAAAGGTTGTCAGGAAGAGATCGCTTTTTAGCGATAAGACCGCCCATTGTACAATTATATTTCATGTGATTTTAGTTTAGTTCATTTATAGTTGATAGATTCAGGCGTTACTTTGCGGAAATCCATATTTAAAATGAACGGAGTAAAAATATGTAGCTTACGTCCGTCAAACTGTTTGTCAGACAAATTATAAAAGGAAGTACAAAATATATATATAAAAATAGCTCCCACGCTAACCAACGCTTATCAAAAATAGGTCCCACGCTAACCAACGCTTATCAAAAATAGGTCCCACGCTAACCAACGCTTATCAAAAATAGCTCCCACGCTATCCAACGCTTATCAAAAATTAAACTATCGTGAAATAAAATGACAAGGCCAAGAGGCGAGTTTTTTTTTATGGTATTTTCGATAGTTATCATAACTATCGTTATTGTTTTCGATAGTTAAATTTCTGGTAAGGGCTGGTTAGAGTAAGGTTTTAGTTCCTTTCATTATGTAAGTTTTTGGTGTACAATAAAGAGTTATCTATCTATCTTTCTATCCAATCTTATAAGCATCGAAGCGAGAGTTCTGTTCCAGCCCGTGGTATCTTGCTTGCTTCTCGTATAAGGTGGTGCTGGCCTTGTCAGAGTTTGTCAGACCACCCGAGTTTCTGACATGGCTTAACGACTGCTATTAATCAATAACAGCCGGGACCGACAGCTTAACGTGCTCTCCGAAGTACGGAGCGATGGAAACCTCACATAACTTAGAAAAGTCATTAGTGCGGAGCCGAGGACCCAGCCCTGAATACGCTAAATACGCCCTAATACCTTCACTCGTAGTTGCCACTCGAGAATCTTTCTTCCCATCAAGTTACCGGTTCTTTGAGCTATGTGGCCTGCCCATTGCCACTTCAATATACAAATGTGTTCAGTATATCTTTGTACCGTTCGGCATAGACATTTTACCAAACTGAGACGATCTAATTCCGCTTGTCCAACCTGATACCTAGGTATACCTACGCGATTTATCTATCTATATACTCATAACGAAGCAGTAAGGAACAAAAAGTCTGTACAATGAAGATAATTTAAAAAAAAATGTGAATTAAAGAGAGCTACAGAACAAGACTTTTGTTTTTTTTCAATCGTGGATTTGAAGTTGATAAACTCGGGCGTACCTTTACGGGAAACCAAAATAAAATGAACGAAAAAAAATGTACCTTACTTCCATCAAACCAATGATAAATGGAAAATAAAATGAAATAACATAACCAACCCTTATCAAAATTGAACTAACGTAAAATAATCGTATACATCTGTCTGTCTGGAATGTTTGTCCGCGCATCATGTAAAAACTACTAGACCGATTCCGATTAAGTTTTCACTGTTGGATAGCTTAGGTTTCGACTTAAAATCTAGTGTACCTGGTATTTCAATCCGATGAGGAGAAGTTGAGAAATCGTTAGAAATATTTTTGACGGCTGAACGAAGTTTACTTATCACACAGAGAATTGAACACGCTGGTAAACCGCGGGTACAGCTATTGTAATATCATTATCTAATCGGACATCGCCACGGATCGCTGGCTTTCATGCGGGACAATAGCTGCGAAATAGCTAATTGATATACCTAAGTATAGTTATAAGGTAAAATACAAAAACGGTATTGATTAAGTCAAAGATCTAGTTAAATGGGGCAGATATGGCACGCTATAGCACGTAACAACAACTGGACTAGACACAACTACAGGCACACACCCACACAGCTAAACTCAAACCTTCGTGCTTCATGTGCATCAACAATAAAGACAGATACGCAGACTGTAGCGCGAATGAGAGTCACTCACACGTGCTACATAAACGTCACTCTGATTGTGACTACGGAAGGTAAATTGTGTGCGTTGCACCTAATTTACGCAAGTTTAGTTTTAATTTTTGTTAAATCATGTCCGTAGATTGTTTGAATTAAAACTGGAGTACTTGGTATATCAGTCCGATGAATAGAAGCCGAGCAATCTATAAAAACTATTTAGCGCCTGAGTGACATTTTACAAAAAAAAAAAAAAAAAATTTGGTATTCGGTACTTTTGGTCCTGGTAAAACTCAAGGTAACTGTTAAGCCAGGGAAATGACCACGCGGGAAAAGCCGCGGGTACTACTAGTTAGTTTCAACCAAGGAAGTTCTATATACTTAAGTGTACGTAAGTACATAGAACTTCCTTGGTTTCAACGGAATGAGTTTTTTTTTTATAATAATGGCGTTTGCGGAGGCACTGGCCTACTGGCAATTTCGCCAATGTCATGTTTAGTTTATTGTAAGTATTGTCAAGTCACAGTCAATAATAGTCAAAGTCACGAATCAGTAAAATGGTGGACGTTTTACTGAAAGGGGTTTTTTGAAAAAATTCAAAATGTTGTGATGTAGAGTTAGATTTTATTATCAATCTTGTGTATCTTCGAGTGTTAATGTGTAATATTGGTGGAATATTAACCATTAGGTGTTCGTTAACGTGCACGAGTGCGGGCAAAAGAATCAAACGCAGAAATAAATGGCATTTTGTGATTTTTCCAAATCTCCCTCGGAAGTTTCAGTAAATGTCCACCATTTTACTGATTCGTGACTTTGACAATAATTGACTGTGACGTGACATTACTTTAAAATATAATACACTTGACATTGGCGAAATTGCTAGTAGGCCAGTGCCTCCGCAGAAGCTATCCAAAAAAAAAAGAAAAAGAAGTTTTACTGAAACTTCCTGGAGAGTTTTGAAAATATCACAAATAGTCACGTTTTTTATTTTTTTATCCTTTGCCCACACTCGTGCACGTTATCAAGCACCCAATGATTAATATTTCACCAATATTACTCATCAACCCTCGAAAAAACACTAATATGAAGAAAAAATAAAAATTTACAACATGACAGCTTGAATACATTCAAAAAACCCCGAATGAGATAGTTCCATTGACATCTACGATTGACATAAATTAATATGACATAAGCTATCGACATACGCATAGATAATATAACAGGGAAGTAATCAAGAAGGTTGAATTTCGGTTATTGGAATTAATAGGTACCAAAGAGAATATAATATAAGTATAAACCGCGTAGTTCAAAAATGTGATTATAAATGGCGGCTACTCATGGGACATGCTGTCCCGCTCAGAATCAGAAAAATTACTGTTTTTGTGATCTGTAAATTCGGTATAACTCGCAGTTTATTCGTGGCGTAGACGTTTCACGACAAACGAACCATATACGGTTTCGGAAAGATACGAATGCCCCATCCCAGGTGTGGCAACTTAATAGGCTGATGATGATGTTAATGATACATTATCATCAACATGTTATCATCAATGTTACATTTGTTGTCCGCAGTGCCAATCATCCCCGAGTTCCTGTACGACATCCGCCACCCCGACGCGCCCCTGTCGATGTCCCTGGACGAGGTACCGACGACTACCCCCGCCCCCACGCCCTACTGCCCTTGCCTGGAAAGAAACATCAGCCTTGTTGTAGATAATGCCACACACGGTAAGTACTTTTTGGAATAAATTCTAAGTTAATTTTAGTTGCAAGATTCCACCCGGAACAACAGACCAACAAGTGACTTAAAAAACGAGGTAAAATAGAGAAAATTATATCCCCGTAGAGTTTGTTGGTGCTCTCTTCTATATCCGGCGTATTTCCGAAGCACCGGTAGAGTCAGAAGGGTATCTTTTTCCTGTGCTAGATTCAACTCTGTTGGCACATGAAAGGGAAATTTCCTTTTCAAACTCAAAGCATACTTAGTTTACCTAATTTTATTGATTTGATCGTATTATAATAATAAATGTTTATCTCCATGATGTTAAGGTTGACTTTTAAAAGTGCTATAATTTTGCTATCACACTAATTGTTACAAGAACGATGAATTCTCGGATAACATAAAGCGATGGATATCAAATGAAATCCAAAGCGTTTTCAGAGTACTTAGACACGAATGAAAATATAGCAAAACAAGCAGCCTTACCTTTGGCCTCCACAGCTATACACATTCTTTTGCAGCACGCACGTATTAGTTCTTTGAGATTTCAACACATCACATAATGGTAGCGATTCGGACATCCCCTGAACTAAACTTAATTTCTTCATATGTAATTGAAACCTTGTTGGCTTCGCATCAAGGTATTTTTTCCCCTGGCATCTAATCATCACTCACTAAACTATCACTAAAACCTGTCAGCGTAAAATCAACTTTGTTTTCGCGCAGCGAGGGTCCCGATTTGTCCAAACGCTGTCTCAGAACGTGTCCGAATTTATCCAAACGCTGTTAGACAGCGTGTTAATTACGTTATTTTAAACGGTGCAGCTTAAATTGACGTAAGCTTAGAATAGATGCCAGGGGCAAAAATACCTTGGTACAAAGTTTACAAGGTCTAAATTACAATTGAAGAAATTTAGTCTAGTTTAGTTTAAAGAGTAAAATTACCAAATTGGTGCTATTATCACATTAAAACTGTATTTATTTCCACTTCGGCGCGAGATAGCCGGCGTTCGAAACAACATTAAAAGGCGAAAGTTCGTATGTGAGTATATTAGTTACTCCTTCACGCTGAAACAGCTAGACGGATTTTGATGAAATTTAGAATAGAGATACCTTATACCTTCGATTAATACACAGGATACTTTTCATCATCATCATCCTCATCAATTTTCATCATTGTTCACGCGGGTGAACGTAATTTACAATATGACTTTGTGTTTGCACAGTAAACATAACAGCTCAGAAGGAAGCCCGCCACCAGGAACTGATCCACGAGACCGTCGCCGTTGGGGTGATGTTCGCCAGCAAGGCGATGGTGCAGCTGATCGCGAACCCGTTTGTAGGACCTCTAACACACAAGTGAGTACAAAACTATATACTAGTGAGTACAAAACTATATACACGTGAGTACAAAACTATATACCAGTGAGTACTAAACTATACACAAGTGACTACAAAACTATGTACAAGTGAGTACAAAACTACATATATACAAGTGAGTACAAAAATCTAAACAAGTGAGTACTAAACTATATATTTTTGAAATGCTCTTCTAATTGATACCCGTCATACTTTTATTTTTTCAACTTTTAACAACATAGACACGGAATTTTGTGTATGCATTTTATTATGATAGCCTGTTTGAAGTTTTACCAAGACAAGGTGGCTGCACTTAGGGTTGGGTCCTAAGTAGGGAACTCCTCAACGGTTAACAGCACAGACATGAAATGTTTTATAGGCATTTAATTGTGATAGCCCGTTCTAAGTTTTACCATGACATGGCTACTGCATAAAAACTTCTTTCTTTAAATGTTTTTTTAATTACTTTTTTTTATTTTTTGGTTTATGGAGTATTGACACGATTGACACTGAAAATCGGACCAAGTTTTTAGTTTGAACACATAACCCTTCATATGCTTCGACGTAGTCAGGTAAAAAAGCCTATGACACTATACATGAAGACGAATCGATTGACACCTCGCTTGTCAAAATCGGACCAATAGCAGCGACGCTACGAACATCCACATAACCACATACATAGATACATATACTGTTAAACTCATTACCCTTCCCTTGCTTTGCTGTAGTCGGGTAAAAAACTAGCCTGTCGCACGTACAATAGGCTATTTGACTGTAGTGAAAATATATCCCGGAATGCTGTCATCCCAAAAGTATGTCTGAATAAATATCAATTTATTATAACTTTCAATAAAAATGTAAAACTTACTATAAACAACTCTAATTTTGATTATGATTTTGATATAACTCGATCGCAAACGCTCTATGATTGACGTAAGTAGGCCTCGTGACGTAATTTTTGCGCCACTTCCTTAAACAGAATCTGTTTTACTCCTATAGAAACAAAACCAGGAAGCGTAATTCGCCAAGAGATGGCGCTTGCGTAACTTTTGGTATTTACTCTACTGAACGTAGTAATCGAAAGCAGGTAAAAACAGCGTTTTACCGTAAAAATACACAAACCACGAGCGAAAACGAACGACAAGTTGTTTGTGTAATGAAATTTGTTATTTGTATTACGACTTTGACAGTTTATACATATTCAAATTTAATTTTACCCCTATATTAAAGCAGATAAATTAAATCTAAATATAACGGTCAACTTTTCTTTGTATCATTAGCTGTCATTTATAATATAGAATATCAAGAAGAATGAATTTGTTACAAAACGGACGCACAACTTGCCATAAACAAGGGAACGCAGAATGTCATACCCGCCAGTAAGCGTAATTCAAAATCTTTGGTCATACCCAAGGAAGTTCTATGTACATATAGAACTTCCTTGGTCATACCAAACTACAGTACTGTTACCAAAACTGTAGCCAACGCCATCTAGCGAGAGATAAGTAATGCTAAAATGACACTTGGAAAACCGCTCATTAAATTGCATGTGACGTCAGAGGCGCTATGCAAACTGTGCCATGATAGAAAAACGTTCGTGCTAAAGTAATTAAAACTTTAATAATGTTTGTTGAAGAGCATCATGAGAAAATAATAATAGAATTTGTATGTATGTGTGTTCTTTGGCAATTGTTTTTCTAGTATGAATCAAATAGTAATAGCCTAATGAGACGCATTCTGGTTTTAAGAATGCCTCTATGTTTTTGCTTAAATCCAAATAGATAGGTACCTAAGTTTCTTCTTTTGGAAACTCAATCAAAAAGATTTAAAAAAAGGCGGAAACTACCGATACGTTCGTACGCACAAGCCTCACGCACACACTTACACCATGTTATGACGATCGGTCACCACATCGCAGTAAGAGCTCGACCTTTTTGGTCGTGTAAAATCTGTCAAGTTCTCACGGAAAATCAACAACAATGCAGTCTTTTGATGAAATTGTGTATTCACAAATATCCACTCATGCACACATCCACAGCCGCCATTTGCTAGCTTCACTCGTTTGTTTGTTTGTAGACTGAGTATTTTTTAAACCTTGCAAATACTATGTAAATTCCTTGACTTTACGATCTTTGTGCATTGACTTCGCCCACGACTGCTGGAACACTGATCTCCTCTAGCCGAAGGAGAAAATGAAGAGTGTGTGTGATAGAGAGAGAGAATAAACACAGAATAACTTCTAGTTAGTATAAGTTGTAATCCAATACGAGCCACTTGGATCTCGGAAAATTATTTGCCGATTTTAATCTATGATCTTTTTTCAGGATCGGATACAGCGTGCCTATGTTTACCGGGTTCATCTTGATGTTTCTGTCGACTTTGAGTAAGATTTTTTACTTTATAATTGAAATCCGCTTATTCCAAATTATCATGCTTTTTCAGCGGGAAAACGAAATCGAGGCGTAGTTTAGCTTTGAATTATTTTCTCATACTTGTGTTTCTTCGAGTGCTAATGTGTAATATATTGGGAGTTCGTTAGCGTGCACGAGTGTGGGCAATTTTTTATTCTGTTTAATTTAATTGCACATTATTTTATTACCCGACGTCCTAGAAGGAGGGTTATGTTTTGACTTTCATTCCAGTCTTCGCGTTCGGTCGGTCCTACAGCGTCCTGTTCATAGCGCGCGCGCTGCAAGGCATCGGGTCATCTTGCTCCTCCGTATCCGGGATGGGCATGCTGGCTGAACGGTATCCCGATGACAAGGTACCTTACAAAAATACCACAAGCACAAATAAAATATATATATAACCCCTGTGGCATCTCCCTATTATAGCTATATATATATTAAAGCTATATATATAGCTAAGAACCATCGCGATCACATCAGCTGTCAAACAGAAAAAAAACGCATCAAAATCGGTCCATTCTTTTGGGTGCTACGACCCTGACCACTCCCCCATTATAGCTAAGAACCATCTCGATAACATCAGTTTTCAAACAGAAAAAACTGCATCAAAATCTGTCTATTCGTTTGCAAGAGGTCCAGGCCTGCAGTCTCGATATAGATAGTGATTGATTTACAACCGAAAATAATAACAATCCTATATTTGCTAGTCTCTCCAGTACAGATACGGCAATCGTTAGCTTTGACAGTTACTGTCAGAAGCTATCGATTGTCGAATATCAAAAATATCGAAAATATCGGACTTTGCGACCAATTTCGTTGCTGTTTGGAACAGGGATCTGCAGCCCGATTACATAACTTGGCTTCAATCGAATTCTCAATATCGCAACCACTAATGCCTTGCGATAGAGTCGAAATTGCTATGAAAAAAGTGATAATCCGATTGTAGCCAAGTTCTGTAATTGGGCCACTGGACTCAGCTCGAACTGAAGCTATAAGTTTGAGATTCTAATTTATATGGAGAGAAGGAAAGCAGAATATTCCAAAAAGTTGCAGAACTAGTCAATTTTTTCTTATTTTTTTTTATTGATGTTGCATGCTGTTGGTTTGTAGCCGACTTAACCGTAGCCGACCTTTACAGCGTCGCAGACTGATAGGCGGGCGCGAAAATGCTGTATGAAATTTCACGAATCTACCTATCTTCTATCTATACTTATAATAAAACAGTAAGTGCCAAAAAAACGGTACAACGAAGATAATTGTAAAAAAAAGGTCTTAAATAGGCTTTTATAGAAGAATATATTTAACATATTTAAAAATCATGCATGTCTGTTCGTTCGCGCATCACGTAAAATCTACTGGACAGATTGTGATGTGGTTTACACTGTTGTAGCTTAGGGTTTGACTTAAAAACTGGGGTACTTGGTATCTTAATCCGATGATTAGATGCCGTGCAATCGATAAAAATCTATTAGGCGGCTGAACGAATTTTGAAGAAATGTAGTTAGTATACTGTATACTTTATACTCGTAGGTACTTCTGGTCCTGGAATTACACGTACGGGCTACTTTTAAATGAAATGACCACGCGGGCAAAGCCGCGGGTACAGCTAGTAAAATGCATAAAAACCGATTAGCGCCACCTATCTTTAGAAGTTTGTGTGTGAATGCTTGTTACTCTTTCACGCTCAAACGGTTGAACGGATTTGGATGAAATTTGACACCAGGATAGCTTATTTTTTAGACTAATGCATAAGCTACTTTTCATCATCATCATTCATCACCATAATCCACGCGGGGCGCAGCAGTAACACATATTTGTTCTTCAGGAACGCGGCAATGCGATGGGCATAGCTCTCGGAGGCTTAGCACTGGGGGTGCTCATCGGCCCGCCATTCGGGGGTCTTATGTACGAGTTTGTCGGCAAGACTGCGCCGTTTTTGATGCTGTCCGCACTGGCTCTCGGCGATGGATGTAAGTACTACCTTCCACAAAGTTAATTATTTAAACGGGACTTAATCGTGCTTATAACTTTATTATTTACCTCGACGTCTCGATCAAGTTGCATTGATCGTGGTCACAAGAAGACTGAAGTAGCGGGTGTCAGCGTCGAGAAGGGCGAGCGTTGTCTCCAACTACCCGCATTTGAGTTTGTAAAAATTCAGTATTGTCGACACACAACACTAACGACATCTGCAGATTTCTTCTGACATAAACTGCGACGCGAAAACTTGCTTATCACGGGATTCCACGTCGCAGCCAACATTAAACCATCCTCTCTGTTGAAATTGGGTTACCTACTATTTTAATTTCAACCACTTCACGCATAGTCCTCGAGTAGTAGTGACGTTCCGTGGAAAGGATCTTCGGATCTCGAAGAGTTCAATGCAGTGATCAAATGCTCAGCGACTGCAGATTTATTTATCTGGCGGTTCTTTAAAGCTGCACTAATACGTTGTGTGACCTGTTCCGCTATAGTGCGCTTGGTTTGTCTATGTAATGTTTACCGCAAATGCAATTTATCTTATATACGAGTTAGAAAAGGACTGACATCTTTCGTTGTTACTTCCTTCCATCTTCTACTTCTTTGAGACTTGTAAGTCTACTGCTATTTTTGGTACTGAAAAACTGTCTCGAGCAAAATTCAACATAATGTGATTGATGAATCACATCAATCAGCCACCACCGAGATTTTTGATGGAAAGTATGAGCGTATTTTGAAAATTATTAAAAGATTACTTTCCCAAATTAATTGTGTCTTGAAAACCCCCCATGAATACAATATTTTAGAAGAGTTTCAGCTTAGACCTGCGTAGCGTGGGGTTTAAATGATTTTTATGACGCAAGTGGCAATCAAACAGACTGTCAGCCAGACTGTAACCCTGGATTATTTCTTAAAATTAAATCCAAATATCAGACCCCTGTGTAAGTATTGTTCAGTTATTATCGCTGAAACATATCTTTATTTATTTATTCATAGGAAGAGTAACAGATTAATTAACAAAGTTGACAAATATAGTTGTAAAAGCTGATAATGCTTGTAAAAGGTTCCACTCCCTCGCAGTTCGCACAATAGTCATGCTTCACAATATATATGTCACAAGCTTGAGCGACTTCAAAACTTTTGTATCAGGTTCATATTTGGCTTACGCAAGTATGACCATGTGTCTCAATTTCGTGTTAAGCTCAAGTGGCTTTCTATTCGCCTTCGCCGGAATACTCATATCCTTTCTCTTCTCTACAATAAACTGTTTAATCCCTCTTCTCCAAGATATCTTCAGGAACGATTTGAATTTCTGCATTGCTCAAATCCCCGCTTCCTACGTTCATCAGAAAATCTCCTCCTAAAGTTTCCTTTGCATAAAAGCTCTTACTATGATAAGTCTTTCACTGTACAAGCAGTACGACTGTGGAACTCTTTACCGGTTCCTGTAAGAAAAGCACAATCGTTCCAAAGTTTCAAACATCAGGTTAAGAATTTTTACTTGTCATCATTGTAATTTTTCACTTTTGGCTGAAACTATCTATACCTCATGTATATTATTTATGTACCTACTATAAAATATTTATTAGTTTATTATAATGTTTATATATTTATTTGCTATTTACATATATTTATTAGTATTATCATGCTATTTATATTTTGTTCAAATTCATTTTTGTTTTATTTGTTTGTAATCTTCTTTTCTTTCTTTTTTTTTGGGTATTATTCTCAAACTTTGCACACCAACAACTGTCTCTATTATATAGTCATGTGTCTCAATATAGCCAACGGTTGCCTGGAAGAGATCGCTGCTTAGCGATAAGGCCGCCGATTGTACTATATATTTAAGTCTATTTTTGTTTGTAAGTCTTTCATTTGGTGCAATAAAGTGTTAACTATCTATCTATCTATCTAGTCATGGAAACAATAAAATCTCTTCTAAATTCCAGTGCTGCAACTGATGATTCTACAACCTGGAGTGGTGCGGCAGGAGTCGGAGCCACCTTCTCTTCGGGCGCTGGTCACCGATCCGTACATCTTAGTCGCTGCTGGTGAGTCTTTTACTTTATGACTCTCATGTTGCGGTATGCCGATTGTAGTGACAACAGATCAAGGCAGTTACTTTGTAGGTGATAAATTTATCAAGCGTTAAAACACTTCTGCGTGAGTCACTTAATTTAGTTTCTTCTAGCTGTGCTATATGTTGGCCTGGTGGCAACACTTGCAATGTACAGGCGTGGTTTACACAATAGTACCATCGGAATCTTTGTAGTATATGATTTCAGGGTACAGGACTTGGCTTCTGCTGGAGACCCAGCTGATTCCGCCAAGGGAGATAGAAAAATATGAATTTAGGAAACTATTGAATGATCTCCCTACTCGGATTACAAATAATTGGACACACCAGGTGGAACACATGAACAAGTAACCTTTGGTGGCTTTAAGGTAGGGGGTGGACCAGCCTCGTAAAACCGATTTATTACCGTCTGCCCCCACGAACGGACACTGCAGGCACTTGCGAGGCAGACGGTAATACTTATGGCTATTAGCCCCACGGAATCCTAGCTGTACAGACTTTAAGATAAGGAGTAAACATATATAGTTTTTCTATGCTTTAGGCAAACCTTTTCTTTTATAACTCTTTTAGCCTCCATAATAAGTAGAATAGCCCTCATATGTAATTGTTTTTTGTCGTTCTAGGTGCCATAACCTTCGCGAACGTCGGCATCGCCATGCTGGAGCCAAGCCTGCCGCTGTGGATGGCGGACACCATGGAAGCGCACCGCTGGCAGCAAGGAGTCGCTTTCTTGCCCGCTAGCATCTGCTATTTGATTGGTAAGGAACTTGACAACAGCTTCCCCAGTTCCCTATGGAGTTAATAACATCTTCGCGAACGTCGGCATCGCCATGCTGGCGCCGAGCCTGCCGCTGTGGATAGTGAACACCATGGAAGCGCACCGCTGGCAGCAAGGAGTCGCCTTCTTGCCCACTATCATCTGCTTTTTGATTGGTAAGGAACTTGACAACAGCCTCCCCAGTTCCCTATGATGGACCAAAGTTATAACGGCACTCCGTTGGCCTAGAGGAGCGCAGCGTTCACGGGGCAGACCACCAGACATCGTTAGGCACGCAGGAATTGGACAGGACCGGAACAAAAGGCGTGAAAGAGAGGAGGCCTATACCCAGCAGTAGATGGATACGGGCTGAGGAGATAGATAATAGTACAAACTCCTTATGATACTCCTTTACCTTGGTTTTTAAATCCTAATTAGGCTAGCGTTTCATCTCACATGACACCACTTAACATCTCAGCTGAAGGTAAGCAACAACAACTATCTTCATATTCCACTGCTGGACATAGGCTTCTCTTAGTGAACGCCACTGAGCCCAATCTTCTACTCTCCTCATCAGTATTTGCCAGCAGAATTTAGCAAGTCGTCACTCCACATGGCCGGCGGGCGCCCAACATTACTTTTGCCTAAATGTGGTTTCCACGAATGCCAAAACGCAAAATGTTTTGGATGTGAACGGTGCTTATGATATGCCCATTCACTGCAGACATAAAGAGACCCAGATTATATTTGATTGATAAATAGGGCGCCGCCTGGAATAGCATTCCAATCCTTAGCAGTCCAGGTGATAAATGAATCAGAAAAATGCTTGGTACGAATGGGAGGCTATGCACAGAGGATGGAACGCTCACCGCTCCTTGTCCTGAGTAGTCAGCTGCAGCAGATCACTCAATTTACACACAATCCCCAAAATGAAACCAGTAAATATAAGCATAACTTAAAAAAAAAAGAAGAAAGCTGTCCCTTTTTATGTTTTTTTTTGCATTGCATTGCATTTTCACTATATCACTCTTTTTTTTTGTTTCATGTTCTTTGGTTTGTGAGCTAGTCTTATAGTTTCAGCCGGATATCTAATCGGGAACTGCTCGAAATTTGGATTGCAAGATTCCAGGACAGACAAAATACATACATACATACAAGTGAAAATACATAAAAGCTTGTAAAATACTGAAGACTTTTTTATTAGTTTGAATTATCGGAATCACATCATTATATTATAATCACTCTATCACCTGTGACCCATGCTTTGCATCTTCAAACCTATAAAGTCAAGATTCCGAAAACAAGTCTTTCGACTCATCGGTTTATTGGAGACTGTATTTCTCAGGTACCAATCTGTTCGGGCCACTTGGTCACAAGATGGGTCGCTGGCTCGCCGCATGTTCCGGGCTGGTCATCATCGGGATCTGCCTCATTCTGGTGAGTTGTTCTTCGTTAAAACTATTGGAATGCATCAGCGGCCATTGGAATCACATCATTATATCATCATCATGTTTACTTTATATGTATATCCTAATATTTACACTAAACATAATTATGCATTTACTATATGTTACACATTTACTTATATAATCGCAATTACATTCATACATAATTAATTACACGTAACTAATAAACATTATAACAAGCAAAGCCGGGTGAAACTCGTAGTATGCAGCGGATATTGTTCACTTCTATAGATGCGCTATGCTCGGCCGCGCGATAACAGACGACCGGCGCGCGGCGGTTAGGGCTCCGCTGTCGGACCCGGTAGTCAACATCTGGCACTGGACGCGACCGACACCCGTGTTGCTCTCTGCACCACATGCGCGCGCGCATCTTACGCGATTTATTATTTGTATGAATACTATCGGCATCTTATTGTATTATAACTGTACTATATGTGACTCTTCTTCAATTATTTTCCTTTTAACCCGATTTCCTTTTGGTTTTGTATTTATCACCTAATTTATGTATGTATGTATGTCTGCTTCTTTGTGGCATGTGAATAGACCAAACGCACGGACCGATTATGATGATTCTTACATCAATCGATTTGTATTAATCTTGCGAGTGCTATTAAAGACATGACAATAATCAAAATTCAATAAGGCACAACCAGACATCATATTTAGACAAATAAAAATTAAGGTATAGATGAACTATGTTAAGTGGGGTATCGTTGAATAGGTATTTGAAAATCATCTTTAGTTTTATCTTATAATTCTTCATTATCAATTGGACTATACGATACCATTTAGGATCTATAACGATTTAAAGTTGGTTAACAACCAAGTGGCCAAAATGTAACTTCAAGGCCTGATATCTTAGCTGAGATAGAAAACTTTTATGCCCAGTTGTACGAATCGCGTGCTTCAGAACCCGCCCCTATTACGGAGGATGCCAGAGCCACTCTTACTCGCCACTACACAGAAGACCTGCCAGAAGTCAGCCAAGATGAGATTGGGATGGCGCTCAGACAGCTTAAAAATGGAAAAGCCCCAGGCGAGGACGGAGTCACTTCGGGGCTCTTGAAAGCAGGTGGTAAACCTGTACTTCGAGAGCTTCAGAAGTTGTTCAACTCTGTTTTGAATACTGGGAGAACTCCAAAGGCGTGGAACAGGAATAAAACCCTTCTGAAAAACTACCACCCCGTCTCACTCCTGAGCCACGTCTATAAGTTGTTATCGAGGGTCATCACAAATCGTCTCGCAAGAAGACCTGACGAGTTTCAGCCTCCGCGAAACCACATACACACAGCGAGACAGATTATACAGAAGTCCGAGCAGTATAATCAGCCCCTGTGCCTTGCTTTTGTGGACTATGAAAAGGCCTTTGCTTCCGTTGAGATTTGGGCTGTTTTGGAGTCACTGCAGCGATGCCAAGTGGATGTCTTTATGACGCTGTGACTATGAGTGTTACAGTACAGAACCAGCAGTCTAAACATATCCAGTTGCGCAGGGGAGTGAGACGAGGACGAGGGACGTGAGTAACGTGGGAGACGTTATATCCCCGAAACTGTTCCCCAACGCCTTGGAAGATATGTTTAAGACTGTGGACTTTAAAGGGAAGGGCATAAATATAAACGGCGAGTACATCTCACACTTACGATTTGCCGATGACATAGTCCTTAATGCGGAATCGGTGCAGGAACTTGAACAAATGCTAAACGAACTGGCTGATGCTTCCAAACAGATCGGTCTCGGGATGAACTTAGATAAGACCAAGATCATGTATAACGATCTTATTACCCCAAGACCTGTAGCTGTCAATGGTGAGCCCCTCGAAGTTGTTAATGAATATGTCTATCTCGGGCAAACTTTGCTGTTGGGTAGACACAACTTCTAGAGGGAAGCCAACAGAAGGATTCAGTTGGGCTGGGCAGCGTTCGGGAAATTTCGTCAGGTCTTCTCATCGTCCATTCCACAGTGCCTGAAGACGAAAGTCTTCAATTCGTGCGTCCTACCAGTGCTGACATACGGAGCCGAGACATGGACACTCACGGTGGGACTAGTCCACAAGTTTAAGGTCGTTCAGCGAGCTATGGAGAGAGCTATGCTTGGAGTTTCTCTGAAGGATAGGATCCGGAACGAGGAAATCCGACGGAGAACCAAAGTAACCGACATACCTCAGAGAATTAGCAGGCTGAAGTGGCAGTGGGCTGGTCACATTTGTTGAAGAACGGATAACCGCTGGGGTAAACGGGTTCTTGAGTAGAGACCACGGCTTGGCAAACGTAGTGTAGGACGCTCACCGGCCAGGTGGAGTGACGACCTGCGAAAGGCGGCTGGCAAAAATTTGATGAGAAGAGCCAAAGACCGGGCTCTGTGGCGTTCATTGGGAGAGGCCTATGTCCAGCCGTGGACAGATACAGGCTGATGATGAACAACCATTCTTACTCAAATGTTTGCCTCTGTTTCGTTCTCAGTCGGGTTTTTGTGAAGGTGCTTCGCCGTACTTTTTGTAAAACTTGTGAGGCTCGGCCTACGAAGGCTCAGCTAATAAACATTAGTGCTGTGAACTTCGGCTTTGCTTATTTCTCCACCTACCCTCCCCTATTATCTTCGAGTAGCTCACCTGAGCCACCAAACAGCCTAGCGACCGCATGTCCATTGTGCATGCCACTTTACGAACGAAACACAAAAGAAAAAGTAAACTACACGCGTCAGTGGCATACCCGCAAAGTGTCCCAATGCATAAGAATGGAAAAACTTTGATTTAAATGTCTAATAATGTTCTATTGGAAAAAAATGTGTTACGGACGGGATTCGAACCTGCATCATCCATGCCTATGCGCGGCACATGCCCCTAACCAATTCGGCTACGGTGACCACTACATCATCATCCAAATTTTTCCTTCAGTTTTTAAATCCGTCTTACGGTGACGGCAACGCCATCTATTGGTAGTTTATTTAACTGACCAACCGATGCCTCCCAAATTTTCTGTTTTTATGATTCACCATTAACCGCTTAGCTATGTTCCAACATATCTAAAAAAATCGCATCATCCATTCCTCTAATCTAATATGTTCTCGCTATGCTAAAAAGATAAATGTCTATATCCCAGATCCCAATGGCCCGCAAACTGGAGCACCTGATCATTCCCAACGCTGGGCTCGGGTTCGCGATCGGCATGGTAGACTCGTCCATGATGCCCGAGCTGGGCTTCCTGGTGGACATCCGGCACGCGGCCGTGTACGGGTCCGTATACGCCATCGGAGACACCGCCTTCTGTCTTGGATATGCTGTTGGTAAGTAACATTTATTATTGTAAGGCATTTAAAATTGAAGAAATAATAGTACTAACGTATAGAAGGCTCACTCTGCTAAGACAATTAAATAAAAAGTGACTCTTGCCGCCACTCAATAAAGTGCAATTCAGCTCGCACGACCTTGATGCGTATCATTTTATATGCGTCTCTTTTTCTAAAGCGTAAGTCTATCTCAGTCTATCTCGCAGCAAGCCACGGATAGAGTAACGCCGGCGTTACAGAAATTAGCGCGCGCAAGTACGGCGAGTGAGACAGGCAGGACAGTGAGGTGGTAGTCGTACTACTCTGGCCTTCAAAACTTAGTACCACACTTTAATAGAGTTTTTATTAAATTGCTTGGCTCCTACTCATCGGATTGAAATGCCAAGTACACCAGTTTTTAAGTCAAAACCTAAGCTTTCTTAGAGTGAAAATCGCATCGCAATCGGTCCAATAGTTGAAACGTGATGCGCCAACTGACAGACATTATTGATTAATAGCATGTCATAGGCCCTAGCCTGACAAACACTGACACCAGAGGCCAGTACTAGCTTAACGACAAACAAAACAGCACGTTATGACGTCACACGTGCTCTGCAAGTAATTTTGTGTGGCAATCATGCGAAAGAGAAATTTAATTCAACATAGCGTTCTGCAGTTCACGCATGCGCTATACAGTCGATGAAAAGGTTCTGGACGGCGACAAACTCTTACACACAGCTCCTTCGATTAATGAAACAAATAAGGATTCACTAAGTTCGCCCTATTCGTTTTCCACCAAAACTACGCGCAATTTAAAAATTCCGCGCATGGCCCGCTTATAGTGGAGACGGCTTCTTTAATTGGCAAATAGGTAACTAAACTTAATCATCATAAAAAGTAAAAAGCCGCTATCCATAATTTTGAGCCGGGGCAGCACACATAACTAATCGACTACGCGCGCTGACATATGCTTGTGTGCGTAACACGTAATGTTTGCGTGGAGCGAATAGGCTAGCGATACGGGTTAATGAGTGTGGAAAAAGGATGGCACAATAAATATCACTTGCGATCTTTTGATGACGAACTGTGACGTACGGTTTTGTACCACGCGACACGCACACCACAAATAGTCGCGTGCTCGCATTTGAATAATGTTAAGTATTAAGTGCTTGATCTGTATTTTTTCTTTCATCGAAACACTCATCAGATAGATCATTCCTCTTCCTCCAGGTCCAGCATTCTCCGGAGCTCTGATGAACAGCATCGGCTTCGAGTGGATGCTGGTAATCATCGCGATCCTCAACTTCGCGTATGCTCCATTCCTGCTGCTGCTCCGGTCACCACCTGCCACCAATGAGAAGCAGGTGCGTGTTTCGTATTTTATTTATTAACAGCTGTAAGAGCAAGCTGAAGTGGCAGTGGGCTGGCCACATTTCCCGAAGAACCGATAACCGTTGGGGGAGACGAGTTCTCCAATGGAGACCACGTGAAGGCAAACGTAGTGTAGGACGGCCTGTGGCCAGGTGGAGTGATGACCTGCGGCAGGGACTGGATGCGGAGAGCTGAAGACCGAGCTCAGTAGGAGAGACCTACGTCCAGAAGTGGACAGATATAGGCTGATGTTGATGATGATGATGAAGGAACCTGTAAATTTTTCTGGCATAAAATTACCTTTGAAGTAAGAAATTTCTACCAAATTTCAGTTTCAGTTCAGCCGTCAAATAGTTTTCTATCGATGGCTTTGCTTCTACTGATTGAATTAAGGTACAAAGTATATCAGATTTTTAAATCAAAACCTACGCTATCCAACAGTGAAAACCGCATCGCAATCGGATAATTTTTTTCGTTATATACTTGATCAGTAGCTTATTTTAAATCCCTAGACCATTTTTAATCGACTTCACAAAAGGAGACGGTTATATGTTCGGTTATATGTGTTTTTTTTATGTATGTCGGTCGATATTTATTACATTTTTTTTACTTACTGCTTTATTATAAGGTATAGATTATATATTATAGAACTTAGATATAAATAGATATATATTTATCTGTTTATTTCAGCAATAGTATTTACATCGAAGTAAAAATAGAGTAAAAATACCAGCGGCCCATATAAATAATATGTACCTAAACTATCTAATATATATACTTAATATATATAAATATTGTTATTATTATAAGTATTACATATATTTATAGTTATATAAAAATATGTTTTGTAATTTTATTTATTTAAAGTATTTTTATGCCTATTTATAGTCCAATTCTTAATTTCACATATTTCTATATTGCTACACCACCTTCCTTGTTATTGAATCATTTCTGTCCATCCAAAGGTTTTCAAGGAAAAGATCGCTTTTAGCGATAAGACCGCCCATTATACCTATTATCTAAGTGTTTTTCTATGTCTATATATTTTTATATTCTTGGTGTCAATAAAGAGTTAATCTATCTATCTATCTTGGAGCTGGTTTTGCATACCCAGCTACGGCTAGTCCGAATTTGATAAATGAAGTGTCGAATTTTTATCTGACTTCTAAATGGAAGCTATACTCAATTCGCCAATGTTTTCCTAACTCACTTTTTAGAGATTGATATTTGAACTTAAAAATTGAAGAGTACCGAATTTAATTCAGACGGATAGATAGATATATATTTTTATAGCACAAGAAAGGAATTACTTAAATAATAAACAAGTCTTAACTTTAAAAAATCGGTGGCCTTATCACTAAGCAGCGATCTTTTCCAGGCAACCGTAGGCTGAATATCTTAATATCCATAATTCATAATCAGTTAGGTATTTCTTTTTATTCGGGGTATGAACGGGATTCAAAAACTTAAATACGTACATATGCGATATAATATGCCTTTATTAAAAGTAAAATGTATTATTATTTGCCACCTTCTTTTTACAGAGCCTGATCATCAGCGAGAAGTCTTCGGTTCGCTACGTGAGCTACCAAAACGAGGAAGAAGAATAGATTCCCGCCAAAACGACGCCGCCATCTTGAATGCCCGCCATCTTGTCTTTTTAACTTTTTCAATTTCGTATGACTTGGAAGTGGTAACTTAACTATGCCTAACGAGGTTTGCTTAGTAAGAGCTGTATCGTGCCAAAAATTAGATAAAAAAAATATATTATTCATATATTCTAACTTAGTGTGACCAAATGTGTATACATATTATTTATATATATTAATAGTATATTTATACTGTAGTAATTGCCCTGGGTAAGGTATTTTCTCTGCATATCTTTTACATATTAGGGTCCTATCTATATAAAACTGTATTTTCTATCCTGTTATATACCTTCCCGACCAAATCTATACAATTTATTCAGCATATTTTTCAATGCTAATTTTATTCTTAGAATTTTAATATTATTATTATTAGTTTGCCGTTTAGTCAGGGTGTGTTTTAGATTATACAAAAACATATTTACTATTACCTAGCTAATATTATAATATTCAAATATTACAATAATATTCATTATACTTAGTTACTTAAATAGTAAATATTAATAGTGTAGCATTATTATTTACATCATTTGATATTCGAATATACATTTAGCTATATACAAATATATATATACCAAAATGGCTTTTGCTTAACAATAATTATTTACGTGATATATAATTTTGCAAGTGTGACTTTGACAATATATTTTATTATATAAAACATAATAATTAGGACAATAAACTTTTTTGTATATTTCGGCGATTTAATAGACAATAATTTATTTGTATTCACATGTTACAAATGCACATTAGATAAACAATTATTGTCACATAATTGTTTTGGGCTTGCTGATGGACCAAATGAGTAGAAAATATTTTTCAAAAGCATTTATTTATCATAAGAATTTATTTTTAGAATTTATTTCTAATTAGGAAGACGTGCAATAATAGTTGTACTTACCCGAATTTTACTTCGTAGTTACACGTTCATAATTAGACTTCATGATATTTGATATACGAGTATGATTATCTAGCGTTGATAATTTTAAATTCATTCAAATAAATATTGAAAGTAATTTAACACATAATATAAACAAAAAATAAAATTACGTCACTAATAATGTCTTCAGTACTAAGCTGTTAGCATATTTTTGTTAATATATATCAATTATGAATGATTGTTAATATAATAAATAGTTCAAACATTTATTAGTACTACTTTAGAACTAGATGTTAAATAGAAAACGAATTTGAAATCTCTAGTAAGAAATGGTTTATAAATATTATCATATTTTAAATAATTATTATATATTGCAACAATATTTAAATATTAAATGTATGTCTATAATAATAATTATGGTTTAATCAACAAGTTACAATATTATTTACAATCTGAGTATTTTATTCTAATTATAATTTTTCCTTTTTCGTAACGATCATTTCCAATATAAATGTTATAATGTTTTATTCTTTTAAAACTAAAAATGTATTGTATATACATCAAATAATGTATTGTATCATCATCGCTTTCCATCAGGGGCGATCGTGGTCAAACGATTGCCTAGTCCGTAATAAAAAAAAAAAAAAAAAAAAAACTTTTAATGATATTGTTATTTTAAAATATTATTTTAGAATAATAGTATAATAAGCTCGTTTCTTCCTAATTATAAAGTTTATCTCTTTCAGTAGATGTAGTTTGTAGGTGTTTTTGAATAAAAATAGCATAGGTGTACGTAATTATTGATTATTACATATTTTAAATATGAATTACGATGGGTATGTTATCTTCAATGGGTGTTATAGTTTACATATTTTTTTCTGAAAAGTTTAAAGCAATATTCTTACCTCGTTTCATATGAATACATCTTACCTATTTAATTTAATCAAATATTTATTTATTTTTATCATATAAATAATTATTTTAATCAAATAAATAGGTACCTGTTAATATTGCAAATTAGTTTTTAATTTAATCATTGTTTGTAAGTTATTTAATTGAAAATTACACCAAAAAGGAACTGTTCTTGTATGGCTGCTTGAATGGATTACTAAAAAAATTGTTGAAAATATTATCCTCGTAATTCTTCAAACTAAAGTTTTTGATATTTAATAACATTAACACTTTGAAAGTTTTTTCCCGGATTAGTTTTAGTTTAGATGTTTTTTGAACGGTTGGTTTTCTTAATAAATACACATACTATTAAATTAAACAATATGCATGATATTTTGTCGTGGAATTCAATATTATAGAATAAATATTTACCAATTTAATATAAAAATGTATAATCACATTATCTTCCAGCATTAGATCTTATTGATGATATAAATAGTAAAATCATGATAATAACACACCATAATATTATGAAAATAATTAATCTTCATCGGTAGACATTTATCTCAGTATTATGTAAATTTACTTGTAGGCTGAAATAATCATTCATAATTGATAATTACTATTTTGTAAACATATCAAAATAATATTAAAAATACACAATAGCTGGGTTGGGTCCTCAAGGTAATGTATATTTAATTTTTAAGTCTTATAATCTTTATATTAAGTTGTTATTATGACATAATTACCTACATAAAATGTTTAGTTATTTGTATTGATGGTGTTATAAAAATATAGATTTTATTGGAATAATTGATTAATTTACCTTGCATAATATTCACAATACAATACACAACCTCACAATTTTGTTTTTTTCATATACAATTCTTTTATAATCTTTAAATGTAATTTTATCTGTAGATAATAAACGTACACTTATTTCGTATAAATAAAAAGGCATATTGTTTATCACATTATTATTTGGAACGCATATATATCCACAGCTATATGTTATATCTATTTTAGTCATCAATATACATAAATAATTTAACATCATTCATAATCACACAACTTAGTATATGTAAATAATGATTATATTATTAGGTTTAATTGTAAGGAAACGAGCAATGAGCTGAAGTGTATTCTAGTAATAATAAATGACGAATCTTTGTAATATAATTCAAATTTAATATATTTATATATTATATGAAGTTGAGTTGATTTTAATATCGCTGATATATATTGTGTATTACGCCAATGTCTTAAATATTAAATGTGATAGCTATTTAGTGATATTTTGATGCTTTTTAGAACTGTAGTTTTACAGTATTCGAGCGTATGACGTATGCCGCTGTATTCTAAAAGTTTTAATAGAAATATATAATAATATTATACAATGTCTTAATCATAGTATTATAATAAAATTAATTCAACAGTATTTCATGAATGTTTTTACTCATTTATAAAGTAATATTCGTTGTTTTTCAATTTTAGTTATCTCCTAATATGACATTGCCAAAATGTAAAGTTTTATTTATTTTTAGTGATTTGTACTACATTTTTATTATCTATATTTTTATTTATTTTAAACTTTATTATTTTCTACGTATTGTAGTAGGTAATTACTTTATTATTGTGTTAATTATGATATACGGCTAATCTATGCTGTTTTTTGTGATTCATTCACTCCATTCTCAATTTCATTTCTACTTTAATTTAGATGGTTTATGGTATTATTGTGAAATCTTGTTGGATATAATACAGCTAAGTTGCAAACAAAGTTAGTTGAAAATATTTAATTTTAGTTATGTTATTATTTTGGCAACTATAACTATGTTGTAATTGTTATATTTATGTTTGAGAATCATGATATCCAACAAACAAAGAAGTTCAAACAGTATCTTCGTAAATATTATATGTAATTCACTAAATTATATGTATTTAAATATATGATAATAATTGTGTGTAACGAATTATCGAGATGTTGTTTTAATAAAATGTGGGTATATGAACTATATGAGTGGTTTTATTTTTCTCCAAGACATCCTGTTTCACGCTCGCGTTTCCTCAGGCCACTTAATAAATCAAAACACAACTAGAAAACCGTAAACAACAGCTTGGTGGCTTTATTTTATTTTATGTCCGTTCTATTTTATTTTATTCCATTTTATTTTATTTTATGTCCGTTTTACATGTATTATTTATATTTTATTTTATTTGTATACATTAACAAAATGTTACAAAATAACATACATCTTTACCTATAAAACAGTACTGTGACCACAGAATTAATATACACAGTATAATATACACAGAATAAATAGTACTAATCGTGACATTCCTACTGACTGACAGACAATGCAGAATCTAAACTGGTGGACCTAGAGATTTGAAATTAAGAGGGAATATTCCTTGAGTACGAGTAGGGTTTTTGAAATTCCATCCTTAAGGGAGTGAACGAGGGTGGCAAAGTTTGCACGCGGGTGAAGGTGTGTGGCGCAACTGTGTAGATAGATAGATAGATAGATAGATAACTCTTTATTGTACACCACATAGAACAAAAAATACAATAATAACTAAAACATTTATACAAAATAAATGGGACAATGGAAAAAAAAAATGAAAATGAAAAAAATATTAAAAATGTTATTGAAAATGTTATTATTATATTAATAATACTAACATTTTTATAATGTTAACTTAAATTATATTTATTGTTTGCATGCCATGATGCCATGAGCATGGTGGACTTAATTAATTATGTGATTATAACAGCGGCATGTAACCCATGATGCCATGAGCATGGTGGACTTAATTAATTATGTGATTATAACAGCGGCATGTAACCCATGTCTCCGCAAAATAAATAATTTTATTTGATTTGATTTGAACATTTTGCCTAGGCTTTTAAAAGTATTGAGTGATCGAGCTCGTCTTATGGAGACTGGCAATGTATTCCATAGACGGACTGCCTGGAATGTAAAAGCATTGTCATGGAAACCAGTAGTATGAAAAGGTGTACTTAACAGCAGGATATAGGATATATTATGTAATAGAGAGGATAAATTAAGAGATAAATGTGACCACTTGCGCCATCGTGGCGCGGCGGCAGCAGGTGGTTTTCCACACAAAGTACCAGGCTCTCAAACAACTAAACAGATTCACAAAGAGATCGCCAATGTTAAGGCAGAATCTAACAAGTTGTTGAGAATTGGGATGAACATAGACTATGAAGGTAGTTTTATGTCAGAAGTACAAGGCAAACAGCATGTTGAGAAAATGACAAAAACATTACCTGATGATTACCAACCAATGACAGCAGAATCTAACAAGTTGCTGAGAATTTGGATTAATCTAAATCGACGGACAAGTTGTTCGCTACAGAAGTACTAGGAAAGCAGAATGTTGAATAGGTGACCAAAATGATCTATGATTACTAACTCTAATGATCTATGATTAAAAGGAGGCAAAATTTAAAGAGACTGACTGACTGGTTCTGCAGTGAAAGTAACTACTAGGATAGCATCAAATAGAGGAGTTTGCAAAGTGAAAAATTATCTAAAAACAGGTGGTTATGTGTTGAAAGCATCAGGATAACAGCAATGTAGCAGAGAACAAAATGATGGAATGCAAAGATCCCCAATTCCAACCAATAGAAGAGCAGCATCGAGCAAATAACCAACTTGTTGCCAACTGCAGTATATTTTTATCTTTATGCCATTTCAATCAATATTGACAAGTGGTTTCTTTCACGATAAATGTACCAGGGGAGCATACATCCTAGGGAGATATACTTAAACAACAGCATTAACAGTACAACCGAGCAATATTATAAAAGATCGTGTGTTGGAGTTTGTGTAAATGACAAAATAGTCGCAGAGTAAAAAAAACTAATTTCAAAGGTGCGGTAGCTATCTTTAATACGTGCAAACATCGGTATTATTTTATCTAAAACCACAGCGACTTATCTACAACAATCAATAATTATCAGTATTTATCTGTACAGTCATCCATGATAAAGAAATACAGCAAAATTATTCAGTTCAATTTCTGTTGTCATACTTACGAACAATTAGTAAGTCTTTTTCAATTCAATTGTTGTTAAATTTTTGTTTTTTCTAATGTGTTACAAACGCTGGTGAAAGGTGGGTGATTTATAAATAAATGTGACTAATAATAATAATTTGAATATATTAATGTATCATTATTTAATAATCGGTTATTTCAATTTAAACGTTTTGAATAGTGACCGAATTTGCCACAAAATAATAATAACCTATGAAGAAGTGCGTTTGAGTGTGTAAGATATACTTTATTAAGTGTGGCATTTCCTATCGGTTATGGTGCTAAGTGTTAACGAAAGGATAACATTGCTCTAAACGTAGCAATTTTCATTTATGGTAAGTTTTTAAATGTAGTTTACTACCGCGTTAAACATTTATTTTTTATTTTAACATCTTTTGCAACACAATTACAGTGAACACTCTAATGCGATGTTATACCTAACTATCTTGAGTATGTGTGCAAAGAAAACCGTCGTCAAGGCGTAAAAGAGAATCGAAATTAAGATTTTACATTTCAAACCGACCCAATCATAGATCCTATTAAAAGTTTTAATAAGGTCAATTACCCAATACATTCATTTGAATTCAAATCCATATTATATTCTGTTTTCAAAACCAAGCTAGCTGCAAAAAAATAGGTGTTTTGTCTTAAGTTAGGCGGTACTTCACTCTGGAACAGCTTTTGAATCTTTATCAAGCACAGGTCGATCGTTTTTTAATTACTGCAGCCAGCTTTGGGACGGTTCTGCCAGGTATCAGCTCGAGGCATTGGATTCAATTGAGAGACGTGCTATGAGGCTCATTGGGAATGGCCAATGCACCAGGGTGCATTGAAATAAGGTTGCAAGTCTGTCGGTATTCTACAGAGTGCACTACGAAAAGTGTGCACAAGAACTGCACAGCCTGATTCCCGCATCACCTTTCCATCACCGTAGTAGTAGGCCAGACATTTGGTAAACTGCCACCATTTTATGATTGAATTACCACGCATAGGTACGAAATGATACAATTCTTCATTATAAATTTAGAACTGCAACAGTGTGGAATGCTCTGCCCTCGTTAGTGTTTAGGCAGGCGTGCTACACCTTCAACCACATCATCGCTTTCCATCAGATGAGATCGTGGTCTAACGTTTGCCTAGTCCGTAATAAAATAGGGTACCAGTGTGACCTCATAAACTTCTTCTTTCCAACAGTGTGCCTAATTTATTATTTTAGTACGGACTTTCCGGGCGCTGCAGCCACTTTTGTGATCTTTTCTTTTTTTCCAACCCGATTTTATTAATAACCGTATTCTTAAGTAGACTTTTTCATATTGAATCGAATTTCCTCAAGGTAGATCAACCTTTTCGTTACGGTTCACTTTTATGAAATTAAATTAAGTAATAAATTTAAGTATGTAACACAATGAAATTACCAAAAAATTTTGAATTAAGCTACCAACAACACAAAAATGCCAATAAAACGCTGCAGCGCTTTATAATCCTGCGACGCGACAGTTTTCTTTTCGCTACCTTCCTATAGTTGAATGATTGAATATGACACACTTGAACTAGATTTTATGTTATGCGTGATGCGTATTGCTCGATTTGGCCAGGACTTTTTGCCAAGAAGAAACTGAAATCTGGTAGACCAAACTTATTGGCATCAAAGAGATAACCAGGCACATCGAAAAGATGACCAACCTGATTGTCTGATGACATTATAACTTGTAAGGTTATACACGTCCAATGTTATTGACAATAATATTGAGTGTGTGTGGGCTGTATTGTCACATTATAAGGCCGTATTGAAAATAATAAATCTGAATAGTGTCAATCTTGGTTTGTCAATAAGATTGCACGTAAAAGGCTAGGCTTAGTATTCTGGAAGTCAAAATATTTGTACTTGCTTAAGATTAAGACCTTGATGAGCTGCGAAAAGCGGCTGGCAGAAAATTGATGAGGAGAGCTGACATTAGGAGAGGCCTACGTCCAACAGTGGACAAGGCTGATGATTATTGATGCTTAAGACCATTTTTTTATTGTAATTTTGTGATTCATTTATATTTTTCAGAAATTGACAAAATGTCACAGCATAATTATGTTTCTTAACAAGTTTCCTCTACTAAAATATTCCTTGCCATAAAATGTGTCATTTATTTTAGCCTAATTGATATCAATAGACAATGGACACGTAATGGCGGCGCTTATCGTGCCGATAATATAATTATTGGCTTTGATGGAACACAGCAGATTATTGAAGTTCCTTCTACCTGAAAGTTATACGTGAGTATTATTCAATTATTATTTATCCAATTAATTGTAATAATAAATTACCGTTGTCTTGAGTTGTGTTGTTGTTTAAATAATTTCCAACAATACTAAGTACAATATTTTTTATAGTCATGCATGGTCACCACAGCCACTAGAATCTGTCTCACGAAATTAAAAAACATTGCGGCATTTTATTACATATTACATTATTATGTAAGTGCATCTCTCAATAGTCGCCTACGATTTGCAATAGTGAAGTAGTTTTATTCGCCAATTATTATCTGGATTTGAGTTGCCTAGTTGACGAGCTAACCTATCTTGATTTGCAATAGTGAATCAACGTGTTCGATTCGCCAATTTTTATCTAGATTTGAGTTGCCTAGTTAACGAGCTACCCTATCCTGATTTGCAATAGTGAAACAAAGTGTTCGATTCGCCAATTTTAATCTGGATTTGTGTTGCCTAGTTGACGAGCTACCCTATCCTGATTTGCAATAGTGAAACAAAGTGTTCGATTCGCCAATTTTAATCTGGATTTGTGTTGCCTAGTTGACGAGCTACCCTATCCTGATTTGCAATAGTGAAACAAAGAGTTCGATTCGCCAATTTTTATCTGGATTTGAGTTGCCTATTTGACGAGCTACCCTATCTTGAATTGCAATAATGAAACAAAGTATTCAGTTCGCCAATTTTTATTTGGATTGGAGTTGTCTAGTTGACAAGCTTCTATCTTGAATTATATAGGTTTTAAGGTTTTTTTGCCAAGTATCAGCTCGAGTCTTTAGACTCAATTGAGAGACGTGCTATCAGGCTTATTGGGGATGACAATTTAGTAAAGAGTAAGCTTTAAAGTCTGGCGCATCGACGTGAGGTCGCAAGCCTGTCGGTATTCTACAGATTGCACTATGGAGAGTGTGCACTAGAACTGCACAACCTGATTCCCCCATCACCTTTCCATCACCGTACGACTAGACGATCAGCAAAGCGCCACCCTTTTATGGTTGAAATACCTCGCACAAGAACGAAGCGTTACGCTTCTTCATTTATTATAAGAACTGCAAAGGAGTGGAATGCCCTGCCCTCGTCAGTGTTTCTGGGAAATTATAACCTAGGTGTGTTCAAGTCAAGAGTGAATAGGTATCTACTAGGCAAGCGTGCCTTCGATCAAATCATCGCTTTCCATCGGGTGAGATTGTGGTCAAACGATTGCCTAGTCCGTATAAAAAAAAACACAATGCCAAGCGGTACACTCTTTATAATGCTTATAGGTGTTTATAGGTAGTTAAATAATAACTCCACTTATCCGTGGTATGATTGAATAGCTTACTCACAGCATGCAGGTTGTGAAGTTAATTCCCGAATCAGGAATGTTGTTCTTTGAAAATACATTTTTTCCGTGATATTAATTAAGTAGGTACCTACTTATTATTTTTTATGGTTCCGTGTTTGGTATTGTTCATCTTTGTAGTATCTCTGGTCTTTGTGTCTACACAAAACTCTAGTTAGGGACATGCCCTTTAAGGGGCCTCCTGCCCTTTAAGGACAGTTATTACAGTTATTTATTACCCTTTAATAAAATAAGGACAGTTATTACAGAAATTTATTACCCTTTACTAAAATAAGGACAGTTATTACAGTTGTTTATTACCCTTTAATAAATAACTGTAATAATACATACAAGACATAAGTTCAAAAACAAAAACCAACTACGGTCGGGTATAAAATAGCCTGACACTCAATACCTGAAGACGAACCGATTGATATCTCGCTTGTCAAAATTGGACCAATAGGAGCGACGCTATGGTGGAACATCCACATACATAGACTCTTAAACTCATTACCCTTCCCTTGGTTCGCTGTAGTCGAGTAAAAAGGTAAAGTTGTTTGGTGTATGAAGGTTAGTAGGATAGTTGAACCGATCTCAGGAATAGTTGAACAAATTCTGAAAATTCTTTCACTGATAGAAAGCTACACTATTCCACACACACACACACACATACACACACACACACACACACTCACACACACACACACACACAATTTAATTTTTGAGGCTACTTTTCCCCGGGAAAATACAAACCCGTGCGTGGTACATCTGGATAACTTCGGGTCAAGCCGTAGGACAGAGCTAGTCATTCATAAATACAAATAAAGACATGTTTCCCGCCTGGTAAGGGATTAAACATGTGTTAGGGAATTTTGAATTTTAAACCAGCTGTGCAGGGTTTTTTTTAACTTACAGATTCAATATGGCGGAGCCTGTCAAAATAAAATTCGACTACCAAGACCCTGAGAACGTCGAAGCAGAAGTACCAGGGGCTCAGAAGATTAGAGAAGGTCATTTCGACGAGAGCTCGTCGAACAACGGCGAAAACTCGTCGAACAACGGCGAAAACACGTTGAAAACGGATGTAAGTAACGAAAACCTAGAAGTGGCTTCTAATGATGACTTTTCTTTAGAACCAGTGATTGTCGTGACGAAGAAGGAAGCCACCCTCACTAAGGGTGACCTGAAGCTTCAGAAGGTCACAGTAACTGAAGATATTTCTGTCAACTACCAACATCTGTTCAAGAAGCAGACCATGCCGGGCAAAACTGTTGTGACGCAAATACAGAAGTTTGAATACAAATATTGAAATAATCATTTTTGGACAAAGATCTTGAATTACGCTTCTTTTGTTTCTCTAAGTTTTAGGGTGTTAGGGTTACCACTGTTGTGACGTATCCCATATTCAAAAATTCAATTGTTTTTATCATAAATCTAGTTATTATTTAAACATGTAAAGATGATGTGGTCTTCAATTATTAAAATTATCATGGGTTGTTTTTTGTTTAATTTTATTAATTAAGATATTCCACCGTAGGTTTTTTAGTTTCGCACCATCATAGTTCACATTGTGAAGTATCTGTGGATCGCATGGGTTTGAATCGATCTCATGAAGAGAAACAAATAAATAAATATAAATTAATTAATTAAAAAAAACTGCGGACAAAACTAAAAAAGCTAAGCTTTAGATTCTTGGTTGTATTTATAACTTTTTTTTTTTTTTTAATGGTCTTGTAAAGACCTTCATTTTGATATTTCACCCGATATGTGTTTGTCATTAGTCGGGTAATAACCTAACTAACTTTAAATCGTTATAGATACTACATAGTCATTCGAAATGAAAAAATACATGAGAAACCTAAAAATGATTTTCAAATATCTATTAAATGATACCCCACTCAACAAAGTTCGTCGACTTTTTTTTTCACTATGTAATGGCGTCTGGTTGTCGCCATATTTAATTTTGATTACTGTCATGTCTTTATTGACACTTGCTAGAATAAGATAAATCGATTGACGTATGAAATTAAAATCAGCCCACGCGTTTGGTCTCTAGAGTGCCACAAAGGAACAAACATACATACATATGCTGATAAACACATAACCTCATTTGTCGCGTAGTTTGGTAAAAAGAGAGAAATAATCATTAGATTATTTCATCCGATTTTCTAGCCATACGATTCGATCTGGTCGAAGATCGCATAGAAGTGAATCGATCGAAGAATGTATTGCTTAAAATCGATCTTTTAAGCGGATCGGATTCAGATCAGGCATCCCTACTTCACACTAATATTATAAAAAGTGTGATTGTTGATTTGTTGAGTGTGAAGTGTGAGTTGAAGTGTGAGATTAAACTCTGTTGGCACATGAAAGGGAAATTTCCTTTTCAAACTCATAGAATACTTAGTTTATCTAAATTTGGATTGATTTGATCTTTTTATAATATTTTATATAAATCTCTTTGTTCAGGAGATGTTAATTTTGACTTGTAAAAGTGCTATTATTTTTGCCTATTTACAATAAAATACTTTGACTTTGTTTGTTCCTCTTTCACGCAGCAACTAAGCAACGGATTAACGTATTTTTTTGTATATACGAGTATGTATATATAAAAAAAGACGTGGCATCACCATCATCATCCACGTGACTGAAACCGCGAGGTGCAGCTAGTAATAAGAAAAGAAGAAATAAAAAAAACATAAGTTTATTAAAATACAGTTTTTTTTTTTACTTTGTCTTCGATATGTGAGCTACCCTGAAAGTTTCAGCAGGACAGCTAATCGGGAAGGGCTCTAAATTTGAATTGCAAGATTCCAGGACAGACAGATACATAGATAAAATATCAATTATATACATACATACAAGTGAAGTTAAATGAAAGCATTTTAATATTACAAGACGGCTGAAGCTCCCGCTAAAAAGTTGTGTAACAGTACCTACAAAATGATTACAGTACTGCTTGCAGGTTAATATCTGGCAAAGGGAACTTCCCCAGGCGGTGTCTTGGAAGAGGTTCAAAACAAAATGTATAATGTCATGACAACGTGACTGAAATTGTCCAAAGATATTTTATCAAAATATAAATTATTATCGAAGAGAGGATTACGATTGTGAGAACTTTATCTAGAATAAATTATTTATAACAAAAACACTTTATAGTAAGGTAGGTACATCCGACAACCGCTCCGTCGCTGAATATCATTTTCTGAAAACTTACATTCGCAAAACACTAGCTTCTCAAGGTACCACATTCGGAAAACATTATTCGCTTGCGCTTTGACGCTAAAGCTACCTTTGCGCACTACTACGCGCATACTGCGCGTGCGCACGCGCACCAACCGACTGTTTAGAATACCTACCTCATTCTCAAAGTACAGTCCTCAACTTTAATCTATATCTTTTGTAAGTAATAATAACAATAAACTTCAAGAGGGTTAGTGTGGTTAGCCCTACTTTTGCATTGGTTTTTAATATCCTAGAAGAACATAGGATACTTTTTTCGCGATAAACAGTAGTCCGCGCGGACGGAGTCGCGGGCGGGTAAACTAGTATAAAAATATTGACGGCTAAAACGGCTTGACGTGCTAATGTAAAATTAATTACTCTAATAAAGTAATTATCTATAAATACATATGTATATCATATTTTACTAAATAGCTGTACATACGTCACTACGTCAATCAGCGTTGACGTCTGAAAGTCAACATTCGTTATTTTAGCTTGTCTTGTCTCTTCTGCGTTACGTGTTTTGTATGAAGGTTTGTAGATAGGCGTGTATTCATTTTGTTGTAAGGACATTACTGCCTAAAAAAAAGGAGTGTAATGTTTTTAGCATTCATGTTTGTATGTGAGTTTCTTTATTCCACCATAAGTTTTAAATGCCTGAACAGGTTTATATGTATAGGGTATCGTTAGAATCCTTACATCCTCCCGAGTAACATAGGCAATTTTTTTTTAATGTATGTATTATGTATGTAGCTTCCAGCGGTTCCCCGCGACTCCCCAGGTCGTCGTTCCATACCTCGTAAGGGTCGTCCAACGCTCCGTCTTCCGGTCCGCGGCTGCCATTCGAGAACATACCTTTCCCAAAGGTTATTCGTTCTTCCTATGGCCTGCCTATTGACGCTTTTTTGTTAATTCTCACGTACTGGTATTTGTGTTTATTCTTAGCTGAGACAGGATATAATAACTCTTTATTGAAACACCACAATATAGAAACATACTTAGTTAACTTAGTCTAACACCACAATACAGAAACATACTTAGGCCCGTATTAATAAATCGCTCTTGGTTGAGCTCTCAAGTGCGATATCAACTGATACGCTCTCAAGTTGTGATCAGCATCTTAAGATCGTCGCTGATTATTAAAGACATTTCAAGAGCATCTCAGATCATCTCGCTTTCAAGAGCCGCATCTCAAGATGCTACGTCACGAACCAGAACTTGAGAGCAAGATTGAATGAACTACGAATGAACGATTTATTTTCTTTAGTGAAAGTTCGGTTTTTGCTCAAATAAGATATAAAGTAAGGTTATAATTTATTACTTCGATGAAGTTGAATTAAATTAAATGCGATTATATTAAACGTAATGTATATTTTCTACATAATTATAATAACCTTACTTTAGTTTTTTTTAGAAAGGATGTAAGCCATATTTTATGTCTATATTTTCAAAATTACAATATCTATTATAGAACTTAACGCAATTCATCAACAAATAAAATTCGTCCATGCAGTACTTCCAGCACGTATCCTTTGGTTACGATTTAGGATCTTTTTAGACTTCAGCGAGTCCTCGCCAGGTTCTGATATCTACCAAATCTTCGGATCTTTTCGCAATCATGCCAAATAAATTTGTTTATTTCCAGAGGAATATAAATATATTCTTATAATGATGGTAATTATAATTATCAACTTCTGACATAATATTTTCGAAACCCTTGATTCTAGCAACTGGCAATCACGCTCTCAAGTCACGGATCGACTGCACTCAACATTCTGCATCTCAAAGCACATCGCAAGTGCGCTCTTGAGAGTCGAGATTGATTTATTAATAAACACTAACTCAGCTGATTACGGCATCTCAATCAAGAGCTTAAGATATGTTTATTAATTAGATTAGCATCTTGAGATCGCTCTCAATAGCGCTCTCAGAGTTGAGGTCGGTTTATTAATACGGCCCTTAGTAAACTTAGTCTAACAAAAACGTGTTACAATTGGCATTCTTATCGCTTAAAGCGATCAGACAACCATTATATCTTCTTCAGGTATCTTCTATCTATACTTACTAGTGGCTCTGTGAGCTGTAGACCTCGCGAGTACAAACTTTATTGCAAACAATCTAGTGGTGCACAGTAGCGCCATTTAGTTACCTTATTGTACAACTAACATTAATAACCAAGGTGCTCCCTCAATCCCTACCTACTAGGTAAAGGGCTGATTCCACTGGTAGAAACTTAAATGTGAGAAATTTACTGCATTATGAGGAGCTATTCTGCTCATCACGCCGAAGATCATCAACCGATCTTCACCAATTTTTTATGAGACTAATTTAAAGTTACTTTCAAATAAAAAAGAACCATCGAAATCGTATTTAATAAGGCAGAGATATTCAGTAGCCCCTTTTTTACCCTTTTTTGGGAGAAGTACCCCCCCCAATCAAAAAACCCCGACGACTAAAAAATTCTAAACATTCGCTTAACCTGTATACCAAGTTTCGTCTAGATCGGTTGAAAAATGCGACCTGTAGAGGAGAACAGCCGGACAGACATCCAGACATACGAAAGAATTTTTACCCAAGCTGAAACAGAGACGCTATGCTCGCGCTTCGCGCTCGCTCGGTCAGTTAAGCATTAGATTAGTACCAGTTTTTTATAATTCTGCACACTACCATCCTTTGTAACAGCCTATATGTCTCTATTCAGCCTACGGTTGCCTGGAAGAGATCGCTGCTTAGTGTTCTATGTTAAAACTTGATTATTGTATCATCAATTTCATTTCTTGTGCAATAAAGAGTTATCTATCTACCAATAAGTCTGCATAATGAAGATATTTAAAGAAAGGGTACTGAAAACAAGCAGCTGAACAATATAACATTTATTTAAATCATGTGTCTATTTGTTCACGCATCAGGTAGAAACTATTAAACCCATTGCGATGTGGTTTTCACTGTTGGAAAGCTTAGGGTTTGACCTAAAAACTGGTGCACTCTGTATCCCAATCCGATGAGTAGCAGTCGAGCAATCGATAAAAATCTATTCGACGTCTGAACTAAAATTGATGATATTGCTACTTTTGGTTCTGGAATAACATCAAGACATAAGTTCAAAAACTAAACCTCGACTACGGTCGGGTAAAAAATAGCCTATAACACTCTTGCGATGAAGACAATTCGATTGATACCTCGCTTGTCAAAATCTGACTAATAGGGTCGACGCTATGGGACATCCACATAGACTGTTAAACTCATTATCCTTTCCTTGCTTCGACGTACTCGGGTAAAAATGACCACGGTACAGCTAGTAAAACATAATTCCTTCAATTTCAGGACCCAAAGAGCAGTGAGCGCGCCATCAGCTCTTCACCATCGCACAATGCAGGGCACTCCGCGGAAGGTGATGGCGAGGTGATCACTCGCCGGCGTCAGGTCTTCAGCGGGAAGAGGAACGGGATCCACGGAGAACCGGTCATGTTGGGAGGTAGGGAAACTCGTTATACAATCCAGGGCCTGCAGTCTCACTTTCACTGGAACATAGCTGATGTTATAAGGAGACTACTTTACTTGTTTTAAAGTATTAAATAAAACACATGAATTTTGACCACGCGGGCAAAGCCGCGGGAACAGCTTGTCACGAGGCGGTCCCCGGGTTTGGGTTGCTCCCACTATTCCAGGACACAAACCTCAGTGACACAGAATTACAGGAACTTCCTTCCGCTTGATTCTAGCACACGGCGGGAGCAGACTCGGCAGGCCAGAGTCTGATATCGCCTGGCTCTTGTCTAAAAGAGTTCCGCGCGAAGCCGTTCATCGAGTGCAACGCGATCGGGCGCTGCAACTCAACGATGTTCCTCAAACCAGAGCAGCAGACTTTCAGATTTTTTTTATATTAGTGTTAGCGAAGTAAGGACGAAAGATATATTTTGCAAATTAAATCAATGAAGACACTAAAGTGGAATGTTTTTCTATTTTGACCAAAAATCAATGTTCAATGACATGATATTTGTATTTAGAATGAATAATGAACTATCAAAATGAAAAGAAATGGATTATGAAAGAATTAAGATATCAAAAGAGTATTATTATGAAAGAGGTTTGGACCTCGTCACAAGCTAGATAAATAATAATATTACTATATAACTAGCTAGCATTGCCCGTGTTACTAATTATTTTTTGAAAATGAAATTGGCCTAAGTTACTCCTTATAACATCAGCTATCTGCCCGTGAAAGTCCCGTCAAAATGTGTCCAGCTGTTCGGAGCCGGAACAAAACAGACAGACAGACAGACAGACAGACAATGTTTTTTTTTTTTAATGTAAGTACCGTATAATATAATTTCATATGTATATAATAAAAAGCTGTTATTTTGACATTACAAACAGACACTTCAATTTTATTTATTTGGATAGATATGAATAGATGTACAGATATAGATTGCGCCACCGACTGAAATGTATTTTAATCCCTGATCCTCTCAATAGAGACAGCTACTTAGCGATAAGACCGCCAATCGTGCTATTTAATTTATAATTTGTATTATTGACTGTTTTATTTATTGATTTGCAATAAATTTGTATTGTATTGAGATAAACCTTAGATACCTACCTGCTTGCTTGCAGAGAAACACATCGAAAATAAGAAGACCCGGACGAAGATACCCGTGTCCCGGTTCAGACAGACTGTGGAGCGCGTGAAGGCTGAGAGAAGAGAGTCCAGGGAGAAAGAGCGAGAGGTACGACATGAGATGATCTCCTTGGTCAATCAATCTTCTACTTCTGCAGCAGAAACGCGCGGGTGACGCCAACTAAAATCCAACCTTTTTTTTAAATTACAGTCTAGGCTCTAGGCAATCGTTTGACCACGATCTCACCTGATGGAAAGCGATGATGTGGTCGAAGGTGTAGCACGCTTGCCTAGTAGATACCTATTCACTCTTGACTTGAACACACCTGGTTTTAATTTACCGGAAACACTGACGAGAGCAGGGCATTCCACTCCTTAGAAGTTCTTATAATAAACGAAGAAGCGGATTTACATCCTGCTCAAATATCATCAATAGCTTATACTGCGCTATAGAACCAAGGTGTGTAAAATGCATCGGTAATCACTTTACAAAGGCCTGCAAAAAATCAAGAGAAGAAAAGCCAAAGTGCATCCACTGTGGAGCTCCACATCCAGCAAACTACAGAGGTTGTGCCATAGCAAAATAAATTCAGCTGCTTCGTAATAAAACTCGAAAAAGCTTGCTGTAATACGCCAACAAAATGTTCAAAGACATGATGGTTCTAGTCAATATAAGACAAATCTAAAAACTAGTAATCATACTCTAAAAACATCTCTTACGCCCAAGCTGCTGCGGGAGGCTCAAGTGACACAGCACAGAAGTATCCGACTCCTCATGCAAGTGATAAAAAATTGGATGATATCTTGAAGTTCATGACATCATTCGATGAAAGACTCAAAAAAATAGAACATAGCGCCAACAAAGCTATAACGAAGCCGACAAAATGAATTCCACCCTAAATATTATGGCGTGGAATTCTAATGGGCTACATAACCATCAAGACGAGTTAAAAGTAGTCCTTGATATAGAAAATGTGGATGTTTGTCTAATATCTGAAACGCACTTCACAAAACAATCCTATATTAAGTTTAGAGGGTACAAAGTGTATCATGCACTTCACCCTGATAATTCAGCAAGAGGCGGCAGTGCCGTAATTGTGAAAGAAAACCTCCAACATTATGAAGAGTCTAAATACGAAGAGAAAGATATACAAGCTGTGCCGATATGTCTTCAAACCAAGAAATATTCACTTACTGTGTCTGCTATCTACTGTCCATCTCGATATATGATAAAAAAAGATCAATATGTGAGCTTTCTAAATCTTCTTGGTAATCGATTTGTCTTAGGAGGAGACTTTAATGCTAAAAACACGTATTGGGGCTCTAGACTAACCACTACTAAAGGCAAAGAACTATTAAATGCCATAAAAAAGATAAAATGCGATGTTATATCTACTGGAAAGCCCACTTACTGGCCAACAGATGCCAATAAAATTCCCGACCTCATAGATTTTTTCATAACTAATAATCTATCATCCAGCTACTTAAAAACGGAACATAGCTACGATATGAGTACAGATCACTCTGCAATATATTTAAAAATAAGTGAATACGTTTTACATAGGGAAAAAGCTCTGACCCTATTTAATAAGTTAACAGATTGGGAAAGCTATAAGATAGATTTAGATATTCGTATTGATCTCAAGGTTCCACTCAAGACACCAGAGCACTTAAACATTGAATTAGAAAAGTTGATTGGGCACATCCAACAAACAGCATGGGAAAACACGCCAGACATTCATAAGGTCAAGGGAAATATATACCAATATATATATGCTTTGTGGATTAAACAACTTATAACGCAAAAAAGAAAACAAAGGAAAATATGGCATTAGTCCCCTGAAGACAAAAAACAGCTGAACAATCTTACGAAAAAAGATAAGAGGCAAATTCAAAATTTTAATGATGACTCCACTAACAACTATCTCCAGAAGCTTACCAGTGAGCGCAGTACAAACTACTCATTATGGAAGGCTACTAAGAATTTGAAAAGGCCAATTACCCAAATTCCACCAATAAAAGATATTAACGGGAAATGGGCATGCAGCAATGACCAAAAGCTAGAAGGTTTGCAGACCACTTAGAAAACATCTTTCAACCGAATGAGAATGGAACAAATGAAGTACTTACCTTAGACGATAGTATGATGCTACATGGATGTGAAGAAAATATTAAATTATTCGCACCAAGAGAAGTTGAACGAGAAACTAAATCAAGTATAAACCTAAATAAAACACCTGGCTATGATTTGATATCAGAGGAAATATTACATAATCTACCACGAAAGGGTACAGTTATGCTAACAATCCTTATCAATGCCTCACTGAGACATAAGAGTGTACCCGATTTATGGAAAGTTGCTGAAGTTATAATGATAGCAAAGCCTGGAAAACCACCTCTTGAAGCTACTTCATACAGGTCGATCTCTCTGTTACCCGTAATGTCAAAACTTTGCGAAAATCTGTTGCTTAAAAGAATAAAACCAATTATAGATAGCATGAATCTTATACCAGATCACCAGTTCGGTTTTAGAGAAAAGCACTCAACCATAGACCAAGTGCACGGAATCATAAACATAATCGAAAAAGCATTTGAAGATAAAAAAGTGTGCTCCACCGTATTCCTAGATGTTGCGCAAGCTTTTGATAAAGTATGGCATGAGGGCCTCTTATTCAAATTGAGAATGAAGCTGCCAAAACAGTATGCAGATATTATTGAATCATATATATCAAAGAGAACTTTTCGTATTAGACAAGAAAATGCCTATTCTGAACTAAAGGAAATAAAAGCAGGGGTACCACAAGGAAGTGTTTTAGGTCCGGTCCTGTACCTGCTATACACTTGTGATATACCTGAAATAGAAAATAACATCATAAGGACCTTTCTTGATGACACTGCTATAATGGCTGTTGGAAGTACCCACGAAGAAGCAGCAGAAAAAATGGCTGTCAATGAAGTCATGACTGGACCAAAAAATGGAAAATTAAACTGAATGAATCTAAATCAATCCATATAGACTTTAGCAACAAAAAGCATCATTATTCACTAATATTTATTAATGATAAGCAAATCCCTTATGAGAATACAGCAAAGTACCTCGGTATGACGCTTGACGCTAAGCTCCGCTGGAAAACTCATGTCAAGAAGAAAAAAGAAGAATTAGAATTACGGTTTAAAAGAATGTATTGGCTGCTTGGGAGACACTCTACTGACAGCGTAGAGTGTGAGCGAGACACATAATAAACTTTTACTATATAAACTAGTCCTAATGCCAGTGATACCATTAGGAGCTGTGGGGCTGCACCAAAAAGAGCAACATATTATCAATACAACGCTTCCAGAATAAAGTACTGAAGGAAATAGTGAATGCACCTTGGTACATAAGAAATGGCGATCTCCATCGGGACCTTAAAGTGAAGTTCGTTGATAAAGTAGTCAAGAAATATGCAGAAGCTCATGAAAAAAGACTTCATCATCATATGAATGTCGAGGCAATCCAGCTCCTCGACCACACGGACATAGCGAGAAGACTCAAAAGAACAAAACCGTTCGAGTTAGTTTAGTGTTAGTGTATTAGTGAAATGTGGTTCAAGTGCTATGTATAAAGAACACATGAACAAAGTGTCGTCGCCTTAATAGAGACTGTGAGAAAAGTGTTATTGGACACATTCTTAGTTCTATTCAATCTAACAGATTAAGTTAAATTTAAATCACTTATTAGCCTAATTGATGGCTAGATTGTAATATAAATAAGACACATACTTAAAATGTACTCTAGAAAAAGGAAAAAACCTACGAGGACATAGGATACTTTTCATCCTGAAATATCAAAGGGTTCCCGCAGGATACGGGTTGAAAATTATATAAACGAATACTTATCACGCTGAAACTACTGCAAGGATTTTGATCCAACTTGGCACAGTCATAGTTTATATGATGAGTGAAAATTGAGGATACTTATTATACCGAAAAAATAAAGTGTTCCTGCGGGATATGGGTCCAAATTCTGTACATTAAAGATATGTAGTAAAAAAATATTGACGCTTTTCTATTATTCGTACTGAAGCCAAAACTGTTTCTTTTTCATTTTTGTATGTTGACTGTCTGTCTGTATCTTGGACGCGCATCATGCCGTAACTACTGAATGAATACAATTGAAACTTAGCATGATTTGAGTTCTTACTACGAGGTAGGACATTGGATACTTTTCATACCGGTAAATTAAAGGGTTCCCGAAGGATAGGGGTATTTTATTTGGAGTTGGTATTCATGTTTTACTGTTTATAGTTACTTCCGTAGTTCACCTCTAATAATAATAATAATTCATTTATTTCAGTTTATCAAATCCATAATAAAATTAAAACACAAATTAAAAATAAAATTAATAGAAAAAGAAAATTGAAATTAAATGTCACAAATTAAAATTACAAAAATAAATATGTGTTCAATTAACATTATATTATAAATATGAGGGACCGCTGGCATGCAGCTGCATCCACCTCCTCAGCATCAGCGAGTCCCACCGCTCGGAAAATACGCTCAGAATACCGTTCGGGCTGCCACGCATACGCTTTAACAACGAGGCGCACCTTTTTCTCATTATAGCGTAGAAATCATCGGTTTGCGCCTCAGCAAACATGGCGGACGCGCTACAAAAGCGTGGCAGCCCCAGCAATATCCTGAACGCATTATTATATTGAACATTCAGTACTTTGTATGCCCGCTTTGTAAAACTGGCCCACAGGCTGCACGTGTAGAAGGTCTGGCAATATTCCTTGAATAATGTTACCTTAACTTGTCTAGTACAACGTGCAAATCTACGCGCCAGCATATTACACCGGACAGACAAAGCCCTGCGTTCCCTCTCGATGTCTTCGTTGTCACACAGGTCGTCGGTCACCCAGTGACCTAGATAAAGATACTCAAGGAATATTCCTGCAAATTTCAAATACCTAGTGTAGTATTTGTTGATAAATAAACAATGTTATCAGCAGCGTTACTTATTTATTTGTATAGAGCTGTACTTATTGTGATTACACGTATCTTCCAGTATCAGCCATTTATGCCCTTGACCTACTGTGACCCAAAGAGAATACAACCACTTGAACAGCTGTCAACTGTCAACGTCAATGTCAATACAGATCTACTAGGGCCCGTTCACTTAGACGTTCGAGGACGCACGGATCACCCGCGCGTACACTCGAAATCATTCACGGCGTCGTCGGGCGTTCGCCTGGGTCATCCGAAAAATAGTAGGGGAGGGGAGGAATAGTATGAAACTGACACTTGACAGTTGTCAGTTTTATGTGGACGTCCAAAGTCGTTCACTAACTCCGGATGATCGAGCGATAATCGCACGGATGATTCGAGCGTGTAAGTGAACACAGCCCTACACCTAGGTCCACCGGTTTAGGCTGGGCGTTCTCTGTCAGTCAGTCAGTCAGTCATTCAGTCAGTCAGTCAGTAGAAATGTCATGGTACTGTTTTATAGTCGTGATTAAAATAATGTAATAAATAACATATTTTATTATTCTGCCCAAAAGTGAAGGGTATATATACTTATAATAATGCAGTACGTACCAAAAAATCTGTAAAAGGGAGAAAAAAATGGCTACTAAAAATAAGCAAAGTATTTTTTAAATTCGTGTCTGTCTGTAAGTCTGTTCACGCATCAGTAAAAACTACTGGACCGATTGCGATGCGGTTTTCACTCTTGGATAGCTTAGGTTTGACTGTGGTACTTATTATCTTAATCCAATGAGTAGAAGCCGAGCAATGGATAAAAACTTTGACGGCTGAGGGAATTTTGATTAAATATTGGTATTTTAGGTCTTGGAATAGTAATAGAGTTCTTTTATCCTAGAGAAATGGCCACGCGAGCGAAGCCGCGGGTATAGCTAGTAAGTAGTATATATCTATACTTATAATAAAGCAATAAGAACGAAAAAGTCTGTACGACGAAGATAATTAAAAAAAAAGATCTAGGTACTTAAAGTAAGCTACTGAACAGGAATAGTTTTTTTTTAATTGTGTCTGTCTGTATGTTTGTTTGTTTGTTAGTTTGTTTGTCTGTATGTTTGTTTGCGCATCATGTAAAAAGAGGCTACATGTCTAACTATTATATATAACCTGTTTTTTGTTCAAATTAGTCGATCAAAACACGGGTATACTCGTACCGAAAGATGATGACATTCGTATCATGATATTAATTCTTAACCAACTAAATAGTTTCATAACCAAGGTTAATTATGTACCTGTAAATTTATCTTTAAATTATTCTACTTGGACCTTTCATTTAGAAGTTACGACGGATTTAAGAATGATATAAGTAAAAACAATGCCGCGCTGTGAGCGCTACTCGGGGCGAGTCGCTAAAGTTTCTTGTAATTTTCCCTATCGATTGACACTAGTTTCATTGATGGTCGAGAGAGGTTTAGGTACGCCAATATAGTTAATGCCATAGTAAATATGCATTAAACATATTATACGTCTATGGTTAATGCTCTTTGTGGACCAGCTCACAGTCACTGTCCAAGTTTCGGTTCCATAGTTCTAGTGCAAATAAATGATAGTCAAGGCCGTGACAGTGCACCGAGCCGAATCATAAATGCACATAATTTTGTCTCGTTGATATAACAAGCCCAACACACCTCTCCTCACCTCAGAAAACAAACAGTTTTCCAATTTTATCCTACACTAGCAACCCGCCCTGGCTTTGCACGGAATGATAGATAGAAATATAAATTAGTACTTTATTTGTTCATAGATAAATTAGTACTTTATTTGTAGAAAGATAAATTAGTAGGTACTTTATTTGTTCATAGATAAATTATTACTTTATTTGTAGAAAGATAAATTAGTACTTTATTCGTAGAAAGATAAATTAGTATTTTATTTGTAGAAAGATAAATTAGTAGGTACTTTATTTGTTCATAGATAAATTATTACTTTATTTGTAGAAAGATAAATTAGTACTTTATTTGTAGAAAGATAAATTAGTAGGTACTTTATTTGTCCATAGATAAATTATTACTTTATTTGTAGTAAGATAAGTTAGTACTTTATTTATAGTAAGATAAATTAGTACTTTATTTGTTCAAACATAAATTATTACTTTATTTGTTCAAACATAAATTATTACTTTATTTGTAGAAAGATAAATTAGTACTTTATTTGTAGAAAGATAAATTAGTACTTTATTTGTAGAAAGATAAATTAGTACCCACTTTATTTAGACAAATAGAACATAAAAACAAGTAGTACATTATTTTACCACGTTTTTATTAAGTCACTTTCTTGTTCGTCTGTCTGTCGTTCCGGGTGGAATCTCGCAACTCAAATTTCGAGCACTTTCCGATTAGCTATCCGGCTGAAACTTTCAGCTCACAACGCGATGAAAATGCAAACTGAAAAAAGGTTATTTTTTTAATCTACATTTCCTACTTCTTTCAAAATGTTATATTCTTGTTCAGTAGCCTATTTTAAAAACCCTAGACCTTTTTTTTTTCAAATATTGTACAGTTTTTTGGTACTTACTGCTTTATTAAGAATAAGAATAAGAATAGAATAAGAATAATTTATCATCAAAAATAATAGTAGGTACACATTACAACAGTGGAGATTGAACAATAAAATTTAACTTACCATTTAGGTGGTTGTAGGTATGTACATTAGAATTTGCAACGGGCCCCAAACTAGGCAAAACCTGTATCTTTGGCGCCCTGAGATCAGTTACTAGAAGACATTCGCCACTGAACTGTACATGTTCGAACGTGTTACTGTGAACAGATAGCTGTTCATAATAGTAATTAAAATATACCAAAAAACATTAAGTTCTCATCTCTACAACAATAAGACAAACAATAATATTTAATAAGTAAAAATTATGAAATGAGATTATGTTGCGTGCATTATTGAAATATAATTCAACTCATAATCACTATATATTGATCGACGGAGTGACGTAGTTGATGTACTTTAGATTGTGATTAGATATACCACAAAAAAAAACTGGATTTATTAAAATAATAAGGATTCACATAATATTACAATTGGAATTAGAATTTAATAGGTAGGAACACTATAAAATTACCAACTAAATAAACCTAGTTGTAGGTTAATTTAGTTAGTATATTGTGAAACCGAAGTAGGCAACTAAGTGAGATGCGTGGATGAGCTGGTATGTGAGAGCGTATGTATGGGTGTGTATGTGTGAATGACAATATAATAGGGAGGACAGCCAACGCCTTCCACTGTACTTGTATGTGCAATTACAGATAAGTTTGGAGAGTCCCAATAATTCATAACAAAATTATAAAAGCGAAATTAACTCCAACTGTCTGTTTGTTACCTTTTCACGACTTAAAAACTGAATCAATATTAATGAAATATGGCATGGAGATGTTAGAACCCTGAAAAGGATATCGGATTAAACTGACGTTCTCACGCTCGAAGTCACCAACAATAACTTATTTAAAATAATTTCCAAGCCCAATTTTTAATTACGTAAAACTGAATCATAGAATCAACAAGTCTTTCTGTTTGCTCATAAGAGAGACCTATCAACCATACTTTCAACTTACTTTTCGACTCTGCAAAAGTTTGTTCCTTAAAATCCACCAATCTGCTGACAGCGTTATAAGTAAAGATGTGCACATATTTTGCATGACGTCGTGCAAATACGGTGTTTACCCTTGGTAGAAGTTGTCTTTGGGGTCACTTCCTCTTGTTAAGTTGTAGGGAAGCTTGACGTTGGTGTCTCTTGGCTATTGCACGCACTATGAAGAGCTGACGCACTCTCAGAACCGAAGCTTCAGCGTAAAGTTTGTCAGTAGAAAAGCGACGGGGCTTGCCCAACATAACTTTAAGGACAGCTCTTTGAGCACGTTCCAGCTCGATCATGTGCGACTTAACCGAACCACCCCAGACCCCAACACAATATTGGAGTAGTGACTGACCCAAAGAAAAATTTTCATTTTTCTAACCTCTACTCTTGCTGCTGGTCTTAAAATTTTCATGAGGTAAATTAACCTGCGTGTCTTTTTTGACAGATACACTATGTGGTTCTTGAACAAGAGATTTTGATCTACCACGACACCTAGATATTTTGTGAAGGGAACTCTTTTAATAGTGTTGCAAGAACATGCAGGATGGTCTCTAGTGTTACTGTTATCAGAGTGGCAATTTGCATTGTGTATTTGGATGTATTCCAGGTCTGGGCCGGTGGCTCGCGTAATATGAAATGAGATAAAATTAGTTTTCTTGAGATTTAATGTTAGCAGATTAACATCGAGCCACCGGGCCAACACTGTCATCCCTTTTTCAGCGTGTGAAACTGTAGATTGCCAGTCCTTACCATGGAAGATGGCAAGTGTGTCATCGACATAACAAATGAGTTCACCATTTGGTCAGACAATTTTAAGTATGTCATCCATGTACTCCGAGAACAAGGTTGGTGCCATAATGCTACATTGCGGAACACCGAACGCAATATTTCTTTCACCACTCATATGCTCATCAACCCTAACGCACTGCTGCCTGTTTGTGAAGTAGCTTGAGAACCAGCTAAGGGCGCTACCTCTGATGCCAAAGCATTCTAGTTTCTTTAGCAAAATCTGAGTTGAGACAGTGTCGAATGCCTTGGCAAGGTCGAGGAAGACTCTGTGGGCGAGGATCCTGGCAGTCCAGATCTCGCACCATCCAGTTATACTGACTCCGGATCAGAAGGTTGATGTGGATCGAAAGTTTTTATATTTAAAGGAAGAAGAAGTTAGGCCGAAAGAAATGAATGTTTTAATAAGGATATTAAACTGTTTTAATTAAGTAAGCAACAAGAAATTAAAGTAATATACAAGAAAGGATAGATCTACGACAATATATAAAAAGTAAACAAAGCGCGGCCGTGGTCTATCGCCGTCTGTGAGCGTGCCGGGCGCGGGCCAGCTGCGATGCAGAGCCACAGACTTTGTACTAGTTAGTACCTGCGAGTAGGCAAAACTAGTAATCCAAGGAGGTGGCCCATGGTCATAAGAGGTCGCGATTAAATCTCATTGTACGCGGTGGGCCCAACTCGTTAGAGGAGTTATCTTGAGTCCCCGTGTAAGTGTGGAATACGTAGTACGCCACAACTCCAATGCACCTCCAACCACAGTCTAGATGTGACGACACCTATTCAGACAACAATTGGACGACATCCTCCGTGGATTTACCGCGTCGAAACCCAAATTGGCGATCACATAGTAGATCGTATTTCTCAAGGAATTCCACAAGCCTTTTGTTAACCAGTTTTTCCAGAATTTATGACAATACACAGAGCAGAGAAATAGGTCTATAATTATCTGGGCTGGACTTACAACCGCCTTTGTCATCCAGCTTTCCAGCACACGGGGAATATACCTGATGCTCAGGTTACAGATGAAAGTTAAGGCAACCAGAAACCCATATTTGGCGTGTGTTAGTAAATGGGGAGTGATGGCATCAATCCCTGGGGCACTATCTGGTTTAAGATCAAGTAAAATAGTGTTTATTTCACCCTGGCCAGTGGGAGAGAGAAAAAGAGAGTTTAGGCTACGACTACCAAAGGAAAGTTATTTGCTTAGTGAATCCTTCGTAGAACCCAGTTTCTGTAAAATATTAGCAGCCAAATTAGCACCAACGGTGGCAAAATGTGTGTTACAAATGTTGACCGAATCTAGGGGATTACGAGCATTACCCAAAAATTGGTTGAAATCTTTGTTCGGTTGGGGGATGTGGCAAAAAATAGTTTTCCATAGTTTCTTGGGGTTTTTGTGATGTTCTGTTAACTGCGCATTATCATGATTGGACTTAAGCTTATGTAAGAGATTGTTACAAAAAATCCTGTATCGGGTGTAATTTTTCTTAAGTACTTCGTTTTTAGGGTCGTTCCTGAGTTGAAGATGCAGATTATCTCTATGACGCATACACTTTAATCTGGGGTTATCCAAGGCTACAGGCCAAGTTTAGAGCGGCTAATTTTGGCAATATGTGAGTGTTTCTTAACACAGACAGATAAAACTAAATTAAGTGCAAGAACAGCGTCATTAACATTGTCTTTATCAAGAACCTGGCACCAATCAATAATATTAAGTTCTTTAGCCACTGCATGATAATTTTTGCGTGTTAAAGGACAATCCTACAATAGCCAAGTCATGGTCAGTTATAGAGCTTTTGCACACTAAGCCCAGAGCAGTGCCTTTTGTTTTAATGAATGCGTGGTCCAGACATGACTTGACCCTGGTCGGTTCTGTTATGGCTGAACGTAACCCTTGTTCAGCCATTAAGCACTGATATGACGCATTATCGCAGTTGGGAGGTACCTCTAACAAGTCAATATTTACGTCGCCTATGACTAAAACTGATGAGTAGAGTTTTGAATTTTCTAAGACGATTTCAAGGGCGTCAATAAATTTATCCAGATTAGAAACCGATGTGGACCTTTATATTCCAATAATTTTGAGAGATTTATCTATGCTTACAGCTAGACAATGACCAACAGTTCCACACGTAAATGGTGACTCCTCCGCACTTATTTATATATTTATTTGTGTAAAAGACTTTATAGCCGTTTAATTGAGGTATCAGGGATGCGTCATTTAACCAACACTCACTAAGGACCAGTACGTCAAAGTAAGATTCAAATCTCTTTAGAGTAGTAAGAAAGGCAAGGAAATTTCGTTGTAGGCTCCTAATATTAAAATCGAGGACCTTGAAGCTGTATGGTGCAATCAGGGTTGAACAAAGTTCAGGTTTATATATTGTGCAACACTTTATTTGGAGAGTTTCATAAATTTCATCAATAAGGTCCAAGTTACCATTATCAAAATGAAACAAGTAAGTGAGTTGTGAGAGCCTAAAAGTAAAAAGCTTTGCTATTATACGAGCAAACTGGAGTGCAAATTCTTGTCGAAATAACGAGGAGTCAAATAGAACCTGGAGAAGTACTGTGCCAACACAAGTAGGCACAGCCTTGCAAATTTAAAATATAATAAAATTTTAACGCGTATGCCTTTTTTATTAGAACGGAACTGCGGGTCCGGAGGTCCGACTGGGTCTCGTGGGGAGAATGCAGTCCAAGTCAGCGTGAGATTTAATGGGCATCGTGGGCTTCCCTTCCTCTCTTCGCAGATGCACCCTTCCATTGTTGACCCAGCAAAACCGGAACCCAAGCTCTTTTGCCCGCAGTCTGGCGTCTCGAAATAAAATTCTATTTGGTTTTAACAGATGTTCATTGACGTAGATCTTCCGAGGCGGGCCCAAGATATCCAGGTCAGCTGATTTTATGATAGTATGACGCCGGAGTTTTGCAGCTTTAAGCACCTCGTCTCTCTTTGCCTTCCTGGTTAGCCTGACGATGATCGGACGAGGTTGGTCTCTGCCGTTTTTAGGCCCAGCGCGTGTAACCCAGTCTATTTCACTTTCGGGAAGATTAACGCCGACATTCGTTGCCGTGTGCATGACGATATGCTCAAAGCTCTCATTGGACGTCTCGTTTATGCCTACAATCTCCAGTTCATTCCTAAGGTTTATTTGCGCCTGATGGTTCAAATGATCCTGTAAGTGGTTAACTGTATCTTGCAGACGATATAGTTGGAAATTTCTCCTCCAGAGACTGAATACGTTCCTCAAAGCTGTCCAGTCTAATATTGCATTTGCTCACTCCTTCTGTCAATAACTTTAAACATGTTTTGATCACCAAATCTAATCTTAACAAACGAAGTTCAGAGGCGACGGGGTCAGCGAGATCGTACTCTTTGTCCCCTCCGCTATCCATGATCTGGTCTGGAGAACTAAGAGCCATACGTTTTATCGCTCGTGAATCGCGTGACGCGCCATATTTTTCATTCGATACTTCGAGCCGGACAGGTGTGAGAACCGGCGTATTCAAGTTACAATTTTTCGGTAAACCAGCCCGGCATGAGGGACACAATCAATCAGTTAGCTTACTTAGATTCGTTGTAACCGCGTTTACGCAAATTGGATGGTAAGGAGCTTTACAACCAAGGCATTTAAGCAATCGTGGCGTAGTGATGGCTTGTTTACTCGCAGCACAATTATTAGCTTCCATTCTCACAAGAATTTAGTATTGATGTTGTTTACAAGTGGCCACAGGAAAGCTGGTCACTCAAGAGAATTGTATAATATTTGAGCGTAATAGCGAGGCAAAACAGGTACGCGAGCGAGTAAGAGAGAGTTATGCACTCTGTGTGCGTGTAAGCGAGACAAATGCGCTTAACTGAGCTGCCGACCGCAGGCCGTAGTGCGGATGCACTCAACGTGTCGCGTAGGTACTTCACAGCTATTTCAATTATTCCGTTGTTGAAATGTGAATATTAATTTTGAAATTACTGTTGATTTTCTTTGAATGCTATAAATCTATTTTGCATACCTTATTATTTGAGTTTCGCTCTCTGTAATGGTGTAACAACCGAACAAATGCTTGCACTTTTTCCCACTATTTCACTTTCCTGTAGCGGAGCGACACGTAAACATGTACAGTAGGTAGCGCGACTATCGCGAATTATAAGTACTAGCTGTGCCCGCGGCTTTGCCCGCGTGGTCATTTCATTTAAAAGTAGCCCATACGTGTTATTCCAGGAACAAAAGTACCTACTAGTGGCTCTGTGAGCTGTAGACCTCGCGCAACTGCAGCTCTGTGAGCTGTAGACCTCGCGCAACTGCAGCTCTGTGAGCTGTAGACCTCGCGCAACTGCAGCTCTGTGATCTGTAGACCTCGCGCAACTGCAGCTCTCCGACTGCAGCTTATATTTCAAAATCAACAATCTAATGCTAGTTTGCCCCTTTTTAGTTTAATTCGCATTGCTTCTATTTGTACCTCACTCGATATGTTTTGGTCATTTTATTAGTTTTCTTGACACTATTCTAGTCACTGTCGTGATTAAGACGAATCTAATGATACTTAACTGATTTATCAAAATCCATCAAGCCGTTTAGGCTTTAGGACGCGCCAAATAAATATAGAAACATACATACAGTTTACCGCAGTCGGGTAAAAATACCAAACTAATAAAACATGAAATGAAGGATTGTAGATACAAGAATGATTCAAAATCATTTGAAGACACATTTATACATTCATGTTAAACTTGTTGTTCACTGCGTAAAACATTAGGTAGAAAAATGTTATGTAGATATGTATTTGTGTCAATCCATTTGCATTAGACTGATGTCTCACCTGATGGAAGTAAAACAACCATTATCCTTAAACTGTGTAATAAAATATGGTTTCATTTCAGTCGACGCATTTTCCCGTTCGAAGATCATCCATCCCAAAGCCTGTGAAAGACCACAAGCATCCATCGACCACTGTCAAAAAAGAAACAACGATCACCAAAACTGAAGTTAGGAAAGAAACCACAGATCCCTCAGTTTCTAAAATAGAAATAAGAAAAGAAACAGTCGAACCCACAGTAACTACAACAGTAATTACAAAACAAACAGTCGAACCCACAGTAACTACAACAGTAATTACAAAACAAACAAGAGAACCCCCAGTTTCTAAAATAGAAATAAGAAAAGAAACGTCCGGAACAGAAATAACCTCAACAGAAATAAAGACCGTTGAAACAAACGAACCTGAAGATGAATTTGATAAAATCTACGCAGAAATAGTCGTTGACACACCCACAGAAGTAGTTTTTGACGACAACATACTGAGCCCTAATGTGGAAGACCCAGAGAGATTAGAAAGTAAGTTTGAAGAAATCGTACATGACTATGACGAACACAAAGTAGAGCCTATTGATGTAGAAGTAGTTAGGAGATCGAAAATACCATTTTTAAAACGTAAAAGTCAACAAGAAGTAGAGTTGAATGCTCAGTCTGAAAGAACAAGCAAAATCATAGCTGCTAGAGACAAATTAAGACTAAGACATAGCTTAAATAAAGGAGAAGACTTTGAAGAGGAGCTTGATAAAGAACTTAAGATATCGACGGCTAATATTGATGCTAATGATAATTCAAGTAAAAAAGTAGCTCCTAAAACTGATACCAAAACAGAAAAGGAAATTAAACATGAAATAATAAGTTCACCAAATTCTAAAACTGAAGTGACAAGGGAGTTTACCAAAACTGTATCAACTTCATCAGCGAACGAGAACGAAAACGTCACATCTTCAAGTATGGTTGAAACTACAACTGTTAAAGAAGTTACAACTGACGAAAGTACTGATAAGAAAGAAAATAAGCAACATTTTATGTCTGAAGAGAATATAGAAAAGAGTTCTATTAAAATAGGGATACCTATTTTCAATTCGTATATACACGAGTTTACAGAGAAAAATGAAACTGAAAAGACGGTTGAGGTAAAACGGGTGCTTTCTTACACCTCCAAGAGTGAAGATTTGTCGATCACAAATAACATTTCTAAAATCAAAACCGAACTTAGAGAAAATAAAATCGGTACTGCTAATAATAGTTTTGAAAGTCAAGTTTCTAAGCCTGAAGATATCAAAGTTTATGACACAAAATCTGTAAAATCTAATAATTTTTATGAACCTATAAACAAGTCCGACATTAATCATGATAAATCTAATAAACCCATTGACATAAACGAACCAAAGACAATATGTGTTCAAGAGTCAGTTAAAACCAACAAAACTAACGTAGAAGATGAAGTACAACTAAGAAACAAAGTAGGAAAGCTAATTAGCAAGATTGATTCAAAAGAATCGATTGAAACTGAATCAAATAAGAGAGAATCGATCAACGAGCTTACAAAAAAGAAGTCTGTGTTGTCCAAAATTGCTATGTTTGAGGTAAGTAAAAGAGTAACAGACGGAAAGCAAAATTAATACTACAACTTTCTCATATATTGGTAATACCATCAGAGATCATTTTACTGATTTTCTCTTTCCCTATACCATATGAATATCACAAGTGAAGTTAACTGATTCTAGGTAAGCATTTTACCTCTTATCCTCAATTACATCATCATTTTTCATCACGTGAGATAGCGGTCAAATGCAAGGATATTCAGAATATTATATATTATATACTCTATTTTCAATTCATTAGATTTCTGGATGCAGACTAGCAACTTTTGTTTTTGTAATTTAAAGTATTGATATATTTCTTTCAGAGAAAAGAATCTGAAGAACCTGTCTTTGCTAGAGCATCAAGGAAGGAAACAAAACTCCCAAAACTGGGCACAAAAGATTGGCAGAAAGTAGAACATGTCCATGTTCATACACCTCTCATAGTTGACGAAGTTTTCAAGCCCTTCCAAGCAGATATAGACCTTAGAGACGAAGGTAAGGAGACTAAGAGTCCTTTAAAAAACGATGTTGATTTTACGACTGTGGTACGAGCAGAACGCGTAACTGTCGAAAGTCCCGATACTGTATATTATGCTACGGAAAATAAGGTTCAAATTGAATCAAAGACAGTGCAGGAAAGTAAAGTTACTGAAGAATTGACTCCAGCTCAGGCTAATATAGACTCTGAATACACTGTTCAAAAAGTAGAAATCGCGACTATTACAAATGTGCAACCTATCCAACATTCTGCGATTACTAATAATGTGCCATCACCAAGCAAAGATGAAGTCCAAGATATAAAAATTAAACGTGAAAGTAGTACAAAATTAAGTCTTACAAAAGAATTGCAAGCACCAGTGATAATACCTGGATTCAAACCTATTAGTAAACTGTTGGAAAACTTCGAATCAAAGAAAGAAGTCCAAAGAAGATTACCAAAAAGAGCGGTTAGCAAAATTGAATATACCGTTACTGAAATAGAAATTCCTAAAGTTAATCGTAGTACGTCAACAATTACTGAAATAGGAACTCCTAAATATACATTAGTTATACAGAGTCCGGTTAAAATACCTGAAATTGTACAGGCTAGTGAAAGTATAGCTACCAGAGAATCTGAAGCCAACAATATTGAAATTTACGACGGTTCTCATTCAGTAAATGACTACAAGAGTCTAGAAGATGTCTTTTCAAAAGATGGTGACTTCTACAAACTTAAATTAAGACAAGAAGATGATTTAAGAAGAGCAAAATCTTTAGCAGAACTAGATTTAGGTGATGCAGTGAAAGGAAAAGTGAACAATTTGATTTTGAGAATGAAATCTGTCGAGAGAATAGAATTGGATAAAAAAGAAATAATTAATAAGAAAGAGATGCCGAGGAAGAGATCGGTTTCGGAGAAGATTGCTCTTTTTGAGGTAAGAAATTTTAAAATTATCTGTGATTGAAATATTGCAAGTGCTTGCCATAACTGTTGCAAAAAGCCGGTATTTCAGGCCGATATAACATCGTCTCGTTCGTGCGGGTGCGTCATTTGTTCGCGTTGTACGTACATTCGAGGTCATTTATATGTCACCGTAGAAACGTATTAATTGCACACATCATCACATCACATCAGATTACATCACATCACATCACATCATCACATCACATCATCACACCACATCATCATATCACATCACTTCACAAGCCCGAACAAATCCATTGCTGATCATAAACCTAACAAGCACAAATTAAAAATTGATATAACCTCCGACCCCCCGACCCACATTATAGCTAAGAAGCATCTCGATCATATCAGTTTTCATTTATAAAAAACCGCATCAAAATCGATCCATTCGTTTAGGAACTACGATTCTTATCCTCTTTTCCACTCTTTTCTGGGGGATTATAGCTAAGAACCATCTCCATCACATCAGCTTTCAAATAGAAAATAACGCATCAAAATCGGTCCCTTCGTTTGGGGGCTACGATGCCGCAGACAGACACACGGATACACAGACGCAGTGAGTGAGTGATACACACCCTAAACTCGTAACACCCATCTCTTTGTTTGGGCTTTAATAAATATGGGGATTTCATGGCAGGCGTTTTGGTCACTTGCTTACTTATTGAGGTAGTGCTAGCCTCTGGTGTCAGAGTTCGTCAGGCCACCCGAGAGCCTCTCTGCTATTAATCTATAACAGCCGGGACCGACAGCTTAACGTGGCCTCCGAAGCACGGAGCGATGGAAAACCGCACATAACTTAGAAAAGTCATTGGTGCGGAGCCTACGACCAAACCCGGTATCGTTGGATCCTAAGCCGTAAGACTACCGTCGCTCTATTAGCGTTTTGGTGCGCGCAATAGATTCTGATACCTACTTACAGAGGAAAAACACTCAGTAACAATGTATTTACCTTGCACGTTGGCCGCGTTTAACGGCGTAAGCTAGTTCACTCACACACGCTTACAGCAACCCTCCCCTGCTCTTGTGTTGTGGTTTTAATAGATTTCGGAATAGATTTCTGCGGACAGGCGAGCGAACTGGAAAAATATGCAGTTATTCTCGAGTGCGAGATGCGATGTGAGGCCGAGACTGCGAGGTGATGCTGCGGTCTCGTGATCCGTTGATAAAAACACATCTAGGCTGTGATTACGCAATATCAGCGTAATGAGGGCATGAGACATGGGGCAGTACTTCTTTATATGATATCAAATTCAGTTTGTTTGCCAAAAGACATGAAATCAAGTTCTATCTATCTATCTATCTATCTATCTATCTATCTATCTATCTATCTATCTATCTATCTATCTATCTATCTATCTATCTATCTATCTATATATCTATCTTCTATACTTATAATAAAGCAATAAAAATGAAAAAGTCTGTGCAATAAAGATAATTTAAAAAAAAGTCTATGGTACTTAAAATAAGTTGCTGAACAAGAAAATAACATATGTGAAAATCGTGTTATGTCTGTTTGTTTGTTAGTTTGTTTGTCTGTTCTGTTCTGTCTGACTGCCCAAAAAAAGGAGTATGCTTTTAGCATTCATGTATGTTTGTATTTGGGTTTCTTTATTGCACCATATTACCATTACCTTTTAGACGTATGGGGTATCGTTAGAATCCTTATATCCCTCCGAGTAACATAAACAACAACAACATAAGCTCTTTTTTTTATTTATGTATTATTTATTTATTTTTGAAAAAATGCAATTTAGCGGCAGTATCCAATAGCAAAAACATATATTTTCTTTTAATTTTACAATATGGGTATCAAATTGAAGGCCTTGATGAGCACATTCCAACAGTATATAATTTATTGGCATTACTTCTTTTTCGCAGGGCAGGCGTGTTTTTCTAGGTTTTAAGCTAGTTAGGGAGTTATACAATATGGGTACCAAATTGAAGGCACATTCTAACAGTATATAATTTATTGGCATTACTTCTTTTTGGCAGGGCAGGCGTGTTTTTCTAGCTTTTAAGCTAGTTAGGGAGTTATACAATATGGGTACCAAATTGAAGGCACATTCTAACAGTATATAATTTATTGGCATTACTTCTTTTTGGCAGGCCAGGCGTGTTTTTCTAGTTTTTAAGCTAGTTAGGGAGTTATACAATATGGGTATCAAATTGAAGGCCTTGATGAGCACATTCCAACAGTATATAATTTATTGGCATTACTTCTTTTTCGCAGGGCAGGCGTGTTATTCTAGCTTTTAAGCTAGTTAGGGAGTTATAGACTATGGGTACCAAATTGAAGGCACATTCTAACAGTATATAATTTATTGGCATTACTTCTTTTTGGCAGGGCAGGCGTGTTTTTCTAGCTTTTAAGCTAGTTAGGGAGTTATACAATAAGGGTATCAAATTGAAGGCCTTGATGAGCACATTCCAACAGTATATAATTTATTGGCATTACTTATTTTTCGCAGGGCAGGCGTGTTTTTCTAGCTTTTAAGCTAGTTAGGGAGTTATACAATATGGGTATCAAATTGAAGGCCTTGATGAGCACATTCTAACAGTATATAATTTATTGGCATTACTTCTTTTTGGCAGGGCAGGCGTGTTTTTCTACCTTTTATGCTAGTTAGGGAGTTATACAATATGGGTATCAAATTGAAGGTCTTGATGAGCACATTCCAACAGTATTGAATTTATTGGCATTAGTTCTTTTTGGCAGGGCAGACGTGTATATTTTTTTTTTGGTTAACTGGCTGTGCCCGCGGCTTTGTCCGCTTGGTTCTTTCATTTAAAAGTAGCCCATACGTGATAATTCAGGACCAAAAGCTTCATTTCCTTAAAATTCGTTCAGCTGTCAAGTAATTTTTCCTCGATTGCTCGGCATCTAATCATAGTATACCAATAATACCAACAACCCCAGTGTTTAAGTCAAACCCTAAGCTATCCAAAAGTGAAAACCGCATCGCAATCGGTCCTTATTGCTTTATTGTAAGTATATATAGATACCGATCGAGTTAAAATTTGATTATGAATTTCTGTAAACCAAACACACATATATACTTATAATAAAGCAATAAGACGAAAAAGCTGTACATGTGTGTATGACCGTGACATCACCAACGGCTCTAACGGAAGCGCTGTTTAACGGAAGCGCTGTTTAACGGAAGCGCTGTTTAACGGAAGCGCTGTTTAACAATCAGCATTATACTGAGTTGGGGCCGACTTGTGAAATACCTACTCATGCAAAAAAAATATTTTCTTTTGTGTTGTTTCTCACAAATAAAGTTTTTTCTATTTTTCTATAAAAATAATCTTAAAAAGTCTATACAATGAAGGTAATCAAAAAAATATGGTCTAGGGTTAATCGGTCCAGTAGTTTTTGCGCATCATGTAAAAACTACTGGACCGATTGCGTTGCCGTTTACACTGTTAGATAGCTTAGGGTTTGACTTAAAAACTGTGGTACTTGGTATCTTAATTCGATGATTAGATGCCGAGCAATCGATCAAAAACTATTTGACGGCTGAACAAATTTTGAATAAATGTAGAATATTGTACTTTTGGTCCTGGAACACGTGTGGGCTACTTTTAAATTAAATGACCACGCGGGCAAAGCCGCGGGCACAGCTATAGTAATATAAATTTATCGTTTCTTGTTTACTTACATATTTCATTTTAATACGAGTAGTTACAATTGCAACATTGTACTAACATAAACTGAATAATCTATAATTGAAAATGTTGTATGAAGCTTGAACGACAATTGCTACTGTTAAGGCACAGAATAAATAATAGTACAAGTACAGAAGGATAACTGAATAAAATCATTTAAATAAATAATAACTCTCGCTACAGCGCAATAAAGTGCAATTTGACTCGCACAGCACTGCGATCTTTCAATTATATTTACCTAGAAGGCGCTCACCCATCGCGTGCAGGCTGGAATGTACCGTATCACAACGCGCGAGAGCTTCCATTGCTCTAACCGTTTCAGAATCGCTCTGTCCCTTTTTCGCTCGGTAGGGTTGTATCAAGATATGACTAGGTACTTGTACTAGTAATTATTCTGTGATATGATATGACTTAGATATTGTAACAGAATAAACAATTATGTAATAATGTATTATTTTATTACTTATTATAATAAATGTTGATAGTTCTATTAACTACATATAATGACATTCTTATCAGAATAGACCTAGTACCTCATCATTTGATTATATCATAATAGGTATTGCACTTTGATGAATAAAATGTGCCTGTCTGAATTCCATGCTTAATAATGAATGAAAAAGATATGGCTACCTACGTAATAAAATGTCGGTATGTAGGTATTTTACGAGATTTGTCAGACCGAATGCTATGCAGTACATTCTAGGTTTCTTCTTGGTACTCATAATTAAGAAAAGAATAAAATTTGACAAAAACTTTACGAAAGTAGGTACTTTATCGCTAAGCACACGGCGCGCGACTCATCGAGCGCACGCTTGACACGCTACTGATTTAACCTCAATATTGCGCCCTCGAAATGTAGGTATAATATTTGTACTTGTTGCGGAGTGCGACAGGTTAAGGTAAGAGATGTATATAATTTTGGAATGGTCTTGTAAAGCCCTTCATTTTGATACCTCACTCGATAGGTTTTGGTCATTTTTTGTTCCGTCGGAAATACAATATGGCAGCTATAAGCCGCCATATTAGTTTTCTTGACACTTCATATAGGTATCTAGTACTTTCGTGATTAACACGAATCCAATGTATCTCATTTATCAAAATCATTTAGGCTGTAGGACGCGAGTAGGAAACTAACAAACGAACAAACAAACACATAACCCTCCGCGGTCGAGTAAAAAAACTGAAGGTCAGTTCTGGTCCGCAAAAGAAAAATTGTTCACCGGCACCCCATTACATGTTTCACTTAATATAAGTACTGTTTGTAAGTAGATAAACCTTTACATGCAAATCGATGTATTGATAAATATATGTTTAGTAAGTATGTTAATGCTGGCGGTATTTCTTGTAGCATTCTTGGACTCTTATGAAAAAGATGTCTTTGAAAAAAGTTTTGTGGACACGCGCAGCATTACATTAAGAGATTAAACTAAGCCCCGTTTTCATTAGACGACATTTGTCCCGCGACCTTGTCGTCCCGCGATCACCTGACATCGCAGGCGACATCTTCGTGCCGCGAGCATTGGATATATGCTCGAAGGTCGCGGGACATGTCGCGCGTCAACGCTCCGATGGCGTTTACCTTGCGCGACTTCGTGTCCCTCGACAGTCGCCCGACGGCATTTGGGTAGCGAGGACGCGTGCTCTGTATTCCGCAACTATCCGCGACTATGGCAGTAGGGTGGGTCAACAAAACTAAAATGGGGCGTCACATCTCACAACTTGTGTATGTGGACGAGTGAAATATCGGTCGACACTGTCGCCGGAAAGTGACAAACAGTCACTTTCCGGCAAAATCACTCAATAACTCAAAAAAAAGAACAAAAAAAAATGCATGCATAAATATTAACTGCCGTCTCTAGAAAGTTTTAGAACATTCTGGATGGTTCTGGACGTTATGCGATGGTGCAAGAACATTCTACGGATCGGACGGGATATCTAAAAGCCTTTAGGAAAACAGAAAAAGGGGTGCCTTGACCTAGGGGGTATAAATAGCGCGCGCACCGGATTTGTCAGTCATTCTTATTTTGGCTTAACTACAAGTACAGTCGAAATAATTCAAAGTAAAATTTACATTGCTTCAGTGATTGATCAGTGAGCAGTGTGTCAGTAATAATTGATTGATGACATAAACTAAAAAATGAGATTAATCCAACCTTCAAGCCTCAAGCAGATGCTGAGGTTTGGATATATTCAGTACAACAACTTGAAAGTGTTTATTGTAAGTAGACAATTTATCCAATTACCTGGAACATAATAAGATATCAAATTAAATAAATTTTCCGGACTATTCACACCAATTACCTAGCCCCAAACTAGGATATATCTACTATTAATTTATTTTTGATTCAATTTTGTTTTCCATAATGCCTGGGTGAGGTCGCTGCTTAGCGATAAGGCCGCCAATTATATATAACATAGCACTATTAAAGTCAAAAAACTAAAAAAAAAAACACTTACATAACTTAGTACCACAGTTTTAAAGTCCGAAGCTTTTAATCTATTTCTCGGCTTCTACTCATCGGATTGAGATACCAAGTACCCCAGTTTTTAAGTCAAAACCTAAGCTTTCCAACTGTATAACCGCATCGCAATGGGTCTTGTAGTTTTTACGTGATGTGCGAACAAACATACACACAAACAGGATATCAAAAAAGACCTGAATAACATTTTTTTTTAATTTTCTTTTTTGTACAGTCTATTTCGTTCCTATTGCTTTATTATAAGTGTAGATAGATAGATAGATAGATAGATAGAAGATAGATAGATTACTTCTTCATTGCGTCCGTCCGCTATCGCGGCTGAAAAGCAAAAACCCGACATAGCTCGTGAAATTAAAATTTTATTCAATAGACACTCACAGTACAGTCACAGAGTCGGGTTTTAGTATTGTTATGATAATTTTTACTTCTTTAGTCTATAACTTGATGTATAGATAGATATAGACAGATAGCTCTTTATTGCACTACTAGTGACTCGCCCCGTCTTCGCTCGGGTAACTATTTCTCTAAATATTTGTTATTACAACACTTTGATTCTTCTTAGTGTAATTTGAACAATAAACATAATAGTCAGTAGTAGTTTTGTAGTGGGAGGCCTCTTACGCAAGAGGCCGCCTGGGGAAGTACCACACCGTTGTCAGTTGTTCAACCACCAAGCAGTAGTGTGTAAACATTTCTGTGTTTCGGTTTGAAGGGCAATGTTTCCAGCGAAATTACTGGGCAATGAGACTTAGCAACCAATATCGGTACGAGCGCAGTGCAGTGACGCGCAAGACTTTGCAACCAAAGTTCTGGGTGGCTTTGTAACTGTTATGGACAGGCGTGACGCTTACCATCAGGCGAGCGACCTGCATTCATCGTAATAAAAAAAAAAGAAAAAAGTTAGACATATAACCTCGCGGACTTTTTTGTGGGTGATGAGGAGTAACTATAAACATGTAGTACGATATTTTACTCATATGTATCAACAATAGTTTTCGCAGCGTGCGTCAAATAATGACTTTAGTAGGCAAATCTTTAATCTTTTTCGTAGAGTCATATAACACACTCCCACACACACCCTCTCTTTCTCTCTCTCTCTCTCACACACACACACACACACACACACACACACCCAAAACCCACCCACACACACACACACACACACACACACCCAAAACCCACCCACTCACACACACACACACACACACACACATATATATACACACACACAGCCTTACACCCCCTCTCCAGTACAATTTTCGTAGAATCATATAACACACTCCCACACACACCCTCTCTTTCTCTCTCTCTCTCTCTCTCTCTCTCTCTCTCTCTCATACATACACACACACTGACTGATTGCTGATTTTTCTATGTTAAAACTTGATTATTGTATCATCAGTTTCATTTCTTGTGCAATAAAGAGTTATCTATCTATCTATCTATCTATCTAAAAGTCAAAGTTCTTTTTTTAAATCGGTAGGTACTGTAATTTTTGTGTTTATCCATTACAAACAAACATAAAATAAAACTAATCTGTTCTGTATATATTTGAATTATCGAACGTCAATATTGACTTTAAAATAATAAAATTGGAGGTCTGATTACTAACCAGGAGCACTATCTCTTCCAGGAAACCTGAGGATAGGTAGCGAGAACATGACCATTTATGAACGGTAGTGTGCTATTCCAAGATCTAAAATACCAATATACCAACATTTGATCAAAATTCCTTCAGCCGTCAAAAAGCTACTGATCGGATTGAGATACCAAGTAGGTACACCAGTTTTTAAGTGAAGCCCTAAGCTATCTAATAGTGTAAGCCGCATCGCAATCGGTTCAGTAGTTTTATGAAGCAAACATACAGACAAACAGAGAGACACGATTTTTAAAAATACAGACTTTTTCGTTATTATTGCTTTATAAAATACTGAAATATTTTTAGAATATAAATAAAACAAAATATTACTCATATAAATACTAGAAGTATAATATCTACATCCATACTAACAAGCACAAATAGAAAATTTATAATACCCCCCCCCCCCCTATTATAGCTAAGAAGTTCCTCGAACACATCAGTTCAAACATAAAAACCGCATACAAAATCGGTACATTCGTTTGGGGGCTACGATCCTCACCCCTATTCTCATTATAGCTAAGAACCATCTCGTTTACTTCAGCTTTTAAACGTAAAAACCGTAGCTAAATCGGTCCATTCTATTGGAAGCTACGATTCGCACTCCCCCCCCCTTCTCAACCTTTCTCCTTTTCTCCTACCCCTTTTCTCCTCCAACGGGCGGGAGCCTTCGCCTTAGAAGGCGAAGGCTCCCGCCCGTCTTTGCTTTTGCCTATTACGGCCAAGTCAGGCTTCCGCCTAGCGACTCTAACGGTGGATAATGTAACTATTTTACGATATGATCACTAATGTTTGACCTTAAATCATTAAATAGCCGTGCGTTTAGCAGTTCATAACGTCAAACGCTAATCATTAATTGATCTGGCCAAACCATTTCATGAAATAAATCTTTATCATGAGTGAAATGCTCAATTTTAAGGTATTATATACGTAGTCAAAATCGATTAGTTAACAAAAATTCATCTATTTCAAAATCGCTTCAAACATTATCTTTGATTTATAAACATACCTACCTGCTGTTCCAGTTATGTTAGGTTACTAGGTGATTATTTTTATCCCAGTAACTAGATCATTGTAAACATTTTGTCACCAAACAAAATATTTGCGCGTAGATGCAAGACAAAAAAAGGGTAGATGCAAGTAGCGTTTGGTGGTGTCGACAAATGTAAAACGGTCAGTTCAGTTCTCGACAATGCGTATCGTAGCGTGGCTTATATGTTTAAATAACTCAATTGTGCACAAAATGAATATCGTTAATCTAATTTTGTATTTAATAGTCTGGGTAAGTGAACCAAGCATTTCTCATTCCTTCGTCTAACATTTTTCAACTTCCTTTTTCATTTTTTTTTAATTTATCGATAGGCACACGAGCAGGCTAGTAAGTGATATATTTTACGAATATCTATGGCAACTACAGACGTGGAAAAGAACAAATTTTGTATGAAACCCAGTGTCGTCTGTATTGTTTTAATTATAAACGCCATTCGTCTCGTAAGAATATAACTTGCTAGCTGCGCCCAGCGGTTTTACCCGCGTGGATTAACATGATGGAAAATGATGATGATGATAAGTAGCCTATGTGTTAATCCATGATGTAATCTATCCTGGGACTTAATTTCATCTAAATCCATTCAGCCGTTTGAGCGTGAAGGAGTAATAAACATATACAACTAAAGATAGATGGTTCTAGTCGGTTTTTATGCATTTTATGAGTTTTTGTATGGACTGTCAGTTAAATGTATGGAGTTCTGAATTTCGCTTTCTTTTTTTTTCATTGTTAAATCTCTGGCTTGCTTACGACGAGGCTACTCTGGCTTTGCCCACGTGGTAATTTCATTTAAAAGTAGCCCGTACGTGTTATTCCAGACTTTGGTCTGTACCTGTAAAGTACAAATAAGTAGTACATATCTTCAAAATACGTTCAGCCGTCAAATAGTTTATTATTGATTGCTCTGCATCTAATCATCGGATTAAGATACCAAGTACCCCAGTTTTTGAGTCAAACTCTAATCTATCCAAAAGTGTAAACAGCATCGCAATCGGTCCTGTAGTTTTTACGTGATGCGCGAACAAAGATTGGTTGAAATATAACTAAGTAACATTGCCTTACTTGATAGAAGCCGAGCAATCGATGAAAATCTGACATTTGAATGAACTTTGAAGCAATGTAGTATATCGGACTAGATACGTTTGGTCCTGGATTAACACATATTACTTTTACCCAGAAAAATTACCACGCGGGAACAGCCGCGGGGATACTTACTCATCAATATTCAAAATTACCACGCGGGAACAGCCGCGGGGATACTTACTCATCAATATTCAAAATTACCACGCGGGAACAGCCGCGGGGATACTTACTCATCAATATTCAAAATTACCACGCGGGAACAGCCGCGGGGATACTTACTCATCAATATTCAAAATTACCACGCGGGAACAGCCGCGGGGATACGTACTCATCAATATTCAAAATACTTTAACTCCACTTCCTTTCTTTTTTCTTCCTTTTTTCCTTTTCTTTTTTTCTTTTTCATACTTTTTTTTTACTTTTTATCTTTTCCTTACTTTTTCGTTTTAATGGTAAATAAAGGTTTAATTACATTTCCACCGAGTGCCTTTGAATTCTACCTGTATATGCGTAACTCACCAATTAGATTAAAAAGAAAACATGTATTCTGCAGTCCACTGTAAGTAATCCAATCAGCAGATTACGTAGCTACTGGGATAAAAGTATCCTGTGTTATTCGAGGATCTTATCTTTCCATTACAAACAAACAAACGTACAAACAATCAATCTTTTCTCTTTATAATATTAGTGTAGAAGTGTAGATGTAAATAATCCCAAATAAGATCGCCAACAATAAGGATACGAAGGGTGATACACTCCATTTGACACAACTTTTTCCCTAACCTACAATATTTAACGCAAAGAGGTCGAATGGAGCGTACATAATGAACGAAGAGGAGATAAAACAGCACTCTTTTGAAACCCATCGATATCTGAGCCATCGCCTAAAACGTTGACACAAGGAAGTCTAAAGAGAGGGGTGTTTTAATTTCAGGGTGTGTATCATTGTATGTATCACGTATTCATGTGACTGTACACCGTAGACCGTGTACAGTCACATGAACGTACGTGTGTGCACCGTAGCTCCCAAACGAATAGATCAATCTTGATTCGTTTTTTTTTCTGTTTGAAAGTTGATGGATCGAGATGGTTCTTAGCTATAATTGGAAGTAGTTATGCAAAAACGTTCCTGGCCACAGTGACTTCAATTAGAGATAAACGCAATTTTTTGTTTAATTCACATTTTTTTATTTTTTTCTCTCTAACTCGTATAGACAAATACTTACATTAGGTTTTATTGACAAAATATATAATATTTATATAATCAGGTTTTTTTTTTTGTTATACCGGTAGATACAAAAAAACGTATTGGGACGTTTTGAAAAAAAAGTTTTGTAGGAAAGTTAAATACAATTAATTTTGAAAAATATTCCATTAAGTTAAAATTATGTTTAGTTAAAAAATAAATACGAAATTAAAGAAATATTATAGAAAACATAGCTTTTTAATCAAAACGAGAAGTAAATTACACAAATCATCATTTGTCACAATCTTGAATATCAAAGTCTGGGTCTCCACCAAACCCATCGACATCATCAGTGATATTCACCGAACTCTTTACGTACGTATATAAAATTGGAGACGATTCTCTGGAATGTACTGATACATTGCTTGCAAATCTTGGATTATTTGTACGGTATAAAAGGTACCACACATTTTGGATCGTTTAGAGATCATATTTGTCAAGGAGTTAAAACGTTCCAATGATACATGGAACATTTTTCGCAAAAAATAACAATGTTTAATTAGTTTTGCTAAGATGTTCCAAGACTATTGATTCGTTATTGTAAAATATTAGACAAGAATCCTATTAATTAAAAACGTTTCAGTTTGTATGAAACGTTTATTTTTTTATCTTAATAACTTGTTTTGTAATACTGTGGGTTGGAACGTAAAATGAGAATTCAAAAGTCAGGAAACAAGACTGCTTATATGATGTAGGCTGTAAAAACAGTACGTTGGGCATTTTTATTCAATTTTGTGTGACTTGTGGATTGGAACATTTTTGCAAATCTACGTCCAATTGAGGAACGTAGCTCCCAAACGTATGGACCGGTTTTGATCCGTTTTTGTATGTTTGAAAGCTGATGTGATCTAGATGGTTTTTAGTTATAATGAGTCGAGGGTTTTTTTTTTAATTTGTGCTTGTTCTTTATTTATTAGTGTGGCAAACGAGCGGACACTCCTCATAACCATACGCCGTTTCTGCCGCTTATGGACGTCATCAAACCTGTAAGACTTCTTTTCCTCATTTTTAATCAAGTTCCAAAATGTATATGTGTACGAATATTTTTTACTGTTTGTTCAAAGCAAAGCGATTGGATTACGCTTACAAAGAATCTCCAAAGAGATTTGATTAATGCAATCTATTTGGTTCATTTGGGTTCATTCATATATTTAGTATTATATTTATACACCGTGACATTGAATACGATATTTTTCTTAAAAGTATGTACTCAGTATATGCAACAGAATGTATCTGTAGCACTAAATATAAAAGTAAATAACTAATAAAACATAAAACTAGGCATTATTAAATTAGTCAACATTCAAACTTGTTATCCCTGCGACATGAGAAAACCAATAGGTGACGATCGTGCGCCTGGCGGAGCACCCGCGCCGCGGCGTTCTTAGTGAAATAGACATTTCAGCTTAAGGCTAATTACTTTTTGGTCAGTTATTTTTTTGTATGCTATAGAATAGATAAAATAAATATATTTGGGACAATTCCACACCAATACCAATTACTTAGCCCCAAACTACGCTACCCTGTAATATGGGCACTAGAAAACGGATAAATATACATAAATACGTCCATGAACAACATCCATGACTCGGAAACAATCATTTTTGCTCATCACACAAATGATTGCACCTTGCAGGATTCGAGCCCGCAACCATTTGATTTCGTTCCTAGGGTCACTAGCCACTAGACCGTAAAAAATATCGAATTCAATGTCACGGTGTATAATCCATATATTAATGTATGGTTTTATCATGTACCATACATGTCATACATGTACCATTTTTTTAATAATACTAGATAATTATAGTTACCATGACAGTTTAAAATGTTACGTTATATAAAAAAGCTGCGCCCACGGCTTTGCCCGCGTGTACAATTTTCCGGGATAAAAAGTATTCTATGTTGGTTTCTATGGTATAAAGCATCTACAAACAAAAGTTCATAAAATTCGGCTTAGCCGGTATCGCGTGAAAGCGCCCCAAACCAACAAACAAACAGACAATGTTTCACTTTTATATATCAGTGGGCCCATCCCCAGACAACTGAAAAGCGTTATAATTATTAACTTTAAGCATGATCTCACCTGATGGCAAGCGATGATGCGGTCGAAGGTGTAGCACGCTTGCTTAGTAGTTACCTATTCACTCTTGACTTGAACCCACCGGGGTTATAATATTTTACCGGAAGCACTGACGAGGGCAGGGCATTCCACTCCTTTGCAGTTCTTATAATAAATGAAGAAGCGTAACGCTTCGTTCTTGTGCGAGGTATTTCAACCATGAAAGGGTGGCGCTTTGCTGATCGTCTAGTCGTACGGTGATGGAAAGGTGAATCAGGTTGTGCAGTTCTTGTGCACAATCTTAAAAGTGCAATCTGTAGAAAGGTGTATACTTGCATCAAAAATGTTCAAAAAAAGAGACTGATTCCACACCGACAATACGAGAGTAGATCACTCAAGATATGCTGATGCGCTCGTACACACTTACCTACACCATGTTATGCCGATTGGCCGCCACATCACAGCTAGATTTCGTCCTTGTTAGTCGTGTTAATTATGTCACGTTCTCATGAAAAATTATAACAATGCAGTATTTTGTAATGAAATTATTTATCGACTACAAAATACCAACAATTATTCATTCACACACACATTCGCATAATCAGCCACCTTTTGCTTCACTCGTTTTTTTTTTGGTGGTATGGAAGAGTTTTTTTTTTAATTCTTGATTTATGTATAGTGCACGTGTGCGGTGTAGTATAGTAATTTGATACCCATATTGTAAAATAAGAAGATATTTTTTTCGCTTTTGAAAATGGAGTCATACAGCCGACAAATTGAAAGTTTAAATAATATATTTGCGTATGTTACTCGGAGGAATGTAAGGATTCTAACGATACCCCATACGTCTAAATCTGTTCAGGCATTTTAAAGTTATGGTGGAACAAAGAAACTCACATACATACATACATACATACATACATGCAAACATACATGAATCCTAAAAACATTAAACTGTAAAAAGCAAATTTATTCAATTTACAGGGTAAAGGGACTCCATCTAAAGGTAAAGCTTCCTTTCAAATCTTCGACAAGACAGAACCACACAGCACGGGGCAGATGATGGGGCATAGAGTAGAACTCTTCAACGATTACTTCACAGGACAAGGTTTTATTGAGAAAAGCATAGAAAGACTCGAGAAGATTGCAGCAACGGAGAGAAGTAACATCAACGATGAAGAAGTAATACAGAAGAAGAGAGAAGAGCTAAGAACCGCTAGGATTAAGTACGGGACGGTGCAGAATATGATAAGAATTGAGCTGAGCAATGGGGTGAAGATGCCTGCCTTGGCAGTTGGGACGGCGTTGGTAAGTGTTTTAACTACCCACCTGTATGTTTATAACCAGGAAGAAGAGAGAAGAGCTAAGAACCGCTAGGATTAAGTACGGGACGGTGCAGAATATGATAAGAATTGAGCTGAGCAATGGGGTGAAGATGCCTGCCTTGGCAGTTGGGACGGCGTTGGTAAGTGTTTTAACTACCCACCTGTATGTTTATAACTAGGAAGAAGAGAGAAGAGCTAAGAACCGCTAGGATTAAGTACGGGACGGTGCAGAATATGATAAGAATTGAGCTGAGCAATGGGGTGAAGATGCCTGCCTTGGCAGTTGGGACGGCGTTGGTAAGTGTTTTAACTACCCACCTGTATGTTTATAACTAGCGACCGGGTAGATAGATATAAATATACATTTGATTTATTGTGACTTAACTATAATAGTTAGACACAAGGGCGTAGACAGGGGGGGCAAGAAGGGGCAGCTGCCCCCACCCACTAGATTAAAAAAAAACCTCCTACCTCCTAAGCAAGTCGTTTGACTGATTATTTTCCATTTGACTTATTCCATTCCAAGTGCCATCCGCTCTGCTACAGTCTATTACGCGCGCTTAAAGCTTGTGAGGTACTCGGGTTACCTGCAGTTATTCGGGTTGAACCAGGTTCCCATGCTATATTTACGTATCTTTCTGCTGAATGCTTACGGTTATAATGTTTTGAGTTCCTGTTCTAGAAAGCTACTGAACTTATTAATTATCATAAGTAACAATAATATCACGCTACGCCTCTGTAAACCTTCATGTGTTCTTGAATGTACCAACAATTTTCCTATACTTACTCCATTATATAATTTCAACCTGCCATTGAAAAAAAAAAGGAACCCTTATAGGATCACTTTGTTGTCCGTCTGTCTGTACGTCCGTTTGTCAGGAACGGGTAACGGTAACAAGTTGAAATTAATATCGGTACTAAGGTCACCGAGACCTTGGGTACATTCAGATTTGTTCAACACCCTCAGGGCGGGAGGGACTTCTATATTCCATACAACATTCTATATTCTATTTAACGGTGCCTACCTTACCTGAACTAACCAAGAGAGTCTACCGATGTCCTATTCCTCGTGTGAAAACAAAATTTGCGCATAAACAGTATAATGTTGTTGTTCCACACCTATACAACAAATTTAACAAGGAATATAACGTTAAAAAACATAGTAATAGACAAATTAAGAACACTTTAGTTAACTGGTTAATAGTACATTACTGCCGCGGTCTGTAATGACTTCGTTGCTGGCAGCGATGATGATGGTCGAGAGCGTAGCTAAGCAAAGCTCGAGGTCATCATAGCGTGGCCAGCAGGGCAGTCATTGCGGACCAAGGCTTGTATAGTGCTTTACTCAAACAATGCAACAACAACGAAAACAACAACGACAACGACAACAACAACGACCACAACAACAGAAACAGAAAAAGAAACAGAAACAGAAAAAGAAACAGAAACTTAAACAGAAACAGAAACAGAAACAGAATCAGAATCAGAATCAGAAATATAAACAGAAACAGAAACAGAAACAACAACAACAATCACGATCACATCAGCTTTCAAACAGAAAAAAAAACCATCAAAATCGGTCCATTCGTCTGGGAGCTACAACGCCTCTCTTTTCGCGTTCGGGGTTAACGAACCCACGGAATAAATAATAGTGCTACGACAAAAGACGACAATAATGGATTTTCAAAGGAAATTGCTGGCCGCAAAACACGGCAATAATGAAATTCCATACAACTTTGCTGGCGCCTATTCAAGCAGCGCGGCAAGGTCGACTTTGCCCAAAGAAGGTTGTCGAAATAATGACCACATTACTAGTATTGTTTGAGTAAAGGTATATGACTATGACGGAATTGAAAAAATGTTATCAGATTTTTACTTTTGAAGGCTTCATAAATATAGTTATACATACATAACTGGCAAATTACTACACAATAAATACACACATACATGATCACATACATACAACACACATACACACACTTACATTACAATCACAAACAGTGATTCACTACTAACATCATTGTTTGTGGAATCATTGTTTTAATATTAATTAAATTGTGTAAATTTTATTTTTAGTGTAATGTAATTATGTTTTTCTTTTGTTTGGCTTTTAACTGAATGAGGCATAATTTGTAATATATATATATATATATATATATATATATATATGGGAGAAGTCACTGGCTCCTGAAACACAGTTCTTACTAGTTCGGGAGCCTATGGATTCTGATTCTGATTCTGATTCATTACTGTTCTGTACAATTATTATGTCAATAAACATTATTATTATTATAGTAACTGTGTGCAGTACTATATTTATATTATAAAGACTATACTATACTTATACTTATACAAACACGGCAATTTTAGTCACTGAACACGGAAATTCGAGACTTGGCTCTAGCGGCACTGGTACGGAGCTCTCGGTGCGCGAGTGAGACTCGCAATTGGCTCGTTTTTTCATATTTTTTTTTTCTTTTTTTAATGCTCCAGCTGGAACCTCGCTTGACCGTCGATATCATATCGGCCGCCATTGACCTCGGGTACCGCGCCATCGACACCGCCTACATCTACGGCAACGAGGAGGCAGTGGGAGACGGCATCAGGGCCAAGATTGCCGACGGCACCGTCCAACGGTAAGTCTTGTACCTACACAACAAACATCACCGTGCGACCAGACGATCGGCAAACCGCCACGCTTTTATGGTAGAAATACCACGCACAAGAACGAAGTATTACGCTTTTCATCCCCACTAATATATAAAAGTGAAACGTTGTCTGTTTGTTTGGGGCGTTTTCACCCCAAAACGACACCGATTATGATGAAAATTTGTATGTAGATACTGTACACAACAGAGACCAACTTAAGAGGTACTTTTTATCTCGGAAAATGGAAAATTGCCACATAACTGGAGATGCCAAGCGTACGCGTTCCCCTCTGCCGAGGTACATGAACATTTTGATCGTGTTCGTTTATAAAAACTAGTTTCCACGGTCGTTCGCCATTTCGCAATCACACCTGTCGCTGTACGGAGCTCACTAAAAATGGTTGTTTATGCTGTAATTTATAAAAACCAATGCAAAAGTATAGCACCAACGTATTGTAACTCTTTGGCACCAACGCTCTTGGTGCTTTTTGACAGACTTGTTATTATTTCGTTTCCATGGCAACCGTTCCTAACAGCGACTTTTTCAGTTTTGCCGTGGAAACTTACTATTTACCGGGATAGAAAGTATCCAGGGTATAAGATATCTCCATTCCAAATTTCATCAAAATCCGTCCAGCCGTTATCGCGTTAAAACTCCCCAAACAAACAACGTTTCACCCCAATTAGACACAGACACCGACCTCGCCGGCGAGGTCGAAGGTCCCGAGCGATCCAGGGATGTATAGTCAGACCCCCGTAATCAATGGCAACTGTTCAAGCCGAAGTTCGTACTCCCTGGGTGCCCCTGAGCAAGTCGCCAAAACTTAACTTTGGCGTGCGCCTTCTGCGATACGCATTGCGGCAGAGCGCTTTCGCGCCCGCCCCATCGTCCGGTGACGCTGTATAGGTCAGTTACAGACCAACAGCATACACGGTTCCAAAAAAAAAAAAACTTTTCACTTTTATATATTGGTGTGGATTTGGTGTTGGTAAACTGACCACGACATATGTCGATATATGGCGACAAGAGTTGACAAGAGTTTGTACAGAACCCTCGGTGCGCGAGTCCGACTCGCACATGGCTGGATTTATTTGGAAGAATATTTTTGGTTCCAGGGAAGAGCTCTTCATAATCTCCAAGCTGTGGAGCACGTTCCACCGCAGCGACCTCGTGGAGGGCGCCTGCAGGGCTTCGCTGAAGGCTCTAGGGCTCGAGTACTTCGATCTCTACCTTATACACAACCCTATGTCTTTTAAGGTAAGGAAAGCTTCCTTCATTCTTACACAACCCTATGTCTTTGAAGGTAAGGAAAGCTTCCTTCATTCTTACACAACCCTCTGTATTTCAAGGTAAGGAAAGCTTTCTTCATTCTTACACAACCCTACTCGTATGTCTTTCAAGGTAAGGAAAGCTTCCTTCATTCTTACACAACCCTATGTCTTTCAAGGTAAGGAAAGCTTCCTTCATTCTTACACAACCCTCTGTATTTCAAGGTAAGGAAAGCTTTCTTCATTCTTACACAAAAAACTGACTGCGAACTTAAAAATTTTACAGATACTAAATGGTCATTCGAAATGAAAAACGATAAGAGAAACCTAAAAATTATTTTCAAATACCTATTCAATGATACGCCACTTGATTAGTTCGTCGACTTTTTTTTCTTTTTCACAATATGGCATCTGTTTGTCGCCATATTGAATTTTGATTACTATCACGTCTTTAGAAGCACACGCATGAAGACATTTTGACTTAAGAATCATCAAAATCGGTTCACGCGTTTAGTCTACGTGTGCCACAAAGGAACAGACAAACATAGGCTGACCACAATACCCTCTGCTCAGACCGCGGTCCGAATCGAATTTCATTACTCCAACGCGTTGACGGAAATAACTGCGGTCAAAAAATGCGATTTTGACAGCTCACAATGCTGTCAGCCACTGTCAGCGTGATTTTATAACGGACCTTCCTTTGATCGCGGATAATTTTTCTCGTTGTCGCGGACTCACTCGATTTAGCTCGTTCGACCTCTTGCAGCGTCAAATGGAGGGTGAACTGTCCCAGTGCCTTCATCACTATTAAGGACTTCAATTTTTTCCATTATTCTAAACGCAGGTAGCAATGACCCTAAATGAGATACGGGGATATACTTGTGTAGTGATTTTATCCTTTAATCTCAACTCAACTGCTTTTTTAATGCCGTGCCGTTCTTTTCTCTTTACAAAAATCCACAAAACAGGCGATGTTTGTCAGAAACGACAAATTTGACATAAGACTCACAATGATTTCACGCAGGAGCATAATCACCGTAAGTTCAATATGGCGGCAATAATGACGTCTATGACATCACACGCGATATCGTCAGTCTGTCGTTGGCGCGCTTACGCTGAATCGGACCGCTTATGAGCGCGATAATATCGATTATGGCCTGATTCGGACCGCGCCGTCAGGCGGGTAAAAAGGTTCATTGCGGGTGCCACGCACGCGGGCCAATTGCGCTTGCATGAGAATATCTGCACGACACCAAACATACCCGGATTTTTTTGAAATTCTTTTCGCGATATTGTCTATCACGGCTATCCGCCATTTTACAGGACTGCCCAAAAACGGTGTGTAATGTTTTTAGGGTTCATGTATGTTTGTGAGTTTGTTCCACCATAACTTTTAAATGCCTGAACAGATTTGGATGTATGGGGTATCGTTAGAATACATCATCCCGAGTGACATAGGCTGTACATTTTTTGAAAAGTTATTTTTTTGGCAGGGCAGTCGTGTTTTTTAACCGAGTACGGCAAAAAAGGGTAGGGTAATGAGTTTAGGAGTCTATGTATGTATGCATATATGTACGTGGGTATGTGGATGTTGCATCATAGCGTCACCCCTATTGGTCTGATTTTGCCAAGCGAGGCATCGATCAATGCGTCTTCATGTATAGTAGTCACAGGTAGGGATGGGTAGGTACCCTTATGTGATCAAACTAAAAACTTGGTCCGATTTTGACAAGCGAGGTATCAATCGATTCGCCTTCGTCGCGAGAGTGTCATATGCTATTTTTTACCCGACTGTAGTCGGGTTTTAGTTAAGGTCTTGTTTTATCTTATCTTGATGATTTCTTATCTATATTTACAGGAAGGCGGATCTGCAATTCCGAAGATAGCGACTGTGATACAGTATTCCACATTTGACTATCTGGACGCCTGGTATGGCATGGAAGAGCTGGTGTCCAAAGTAAGTTCTTTGTTTTAACCCCTCCACCAGAGGTATTGGACATAGCTCATAATAACAACAAATGTGGAGGTATGTTCCAACGTTCTATAGTAACCTAGCCACCGGATCGGCAGCGCCGGCTCATCGCCTCGCCGCGCCGTCAACCAGGCGTCAACCAATCACGTAAAATGTTTTTTTTTAATATCACACGCTACATGTCAAAAAAAAAGAATAATTGATTTAAAAATACGCCTTAACAATGTTATAAATATACATGAATTCGTAAATTACTTACTAAAAATAAGTTCATGTAATAAAAAATATGTTAGCAAATTAATACATTTGTCAATTATGGTAAGGATATTATTAATAATTAGTACATTACTGCTGCGGTCTGTAATGACTGCGTTGCTGGCAACGATGATGATGGCCGAGAGCGTAGCTAAGTTAAGTTCGAGGCCATCACAGCGCGGTCAGCATTGCAGCCCTTGATGGCCAAGCTGGAATGAAGGCCGAGACCGAAGGTACGTACGTTATTTGTTATTATTATTCAAGCCTACAGCTTGAATAATAATAACAAATAACGTACCGCTTGGTTTAATATGTGTGAGATAACCTTTATTCGAGACTGACTTCCCGCTTGGGGTGTACCTATTGTGCGTCCTCACGGACTATTGACCGTAAGGACGATATGTGTTCTGTGCTAATACTTACCTATCCACTCCCACACCCTGCGTTCACACGATCGTTTCTATTTCCAGGGTCTGGTGCGAGCCATCGGAGTGAGCAACTTCAACTCGATCCAGCTGCAACGCGTGTTGGATAAAGGACGCGTCAAGCCCGTTGTGAACCAGGTAAGATCACAGCATCTAATTAGATCTATGATATTCCCACTTTTTTTGTAATGATTCGAGCTCCCAATCGAATGGACCGATATTGATGCAGTTTTTTTATACCTGCTATGATCGTGTTGGTTCTTAGCTGTAATGGGGGGGGGGGGGGTCAGAGGTTATATACTTTTTTAATTTGTGCTTATTCTTGTTCCAGGTGGAATGCCATCCCTACCTCTCGCAGCAACGCCTGGACCAATTCTGCAGAGAACGCAACGTGGCCCTGACCTGCTACGGAACCCTGGGCTCCAAGGGAACACCCCTGGAGCTGAAGAGTGGATCAACAGCTGCGATTGATGATGCGCTCGTGCAGGTGATGGCTTCCGGGCTGGGAATCTCTCCAGCGCAACTGCTGATCAGGTGATAATAATAATATATATACTTTCAATAAAGCAATAGGAACGAAAAAGTCTGTACAATGAAGATAATAAAAAAAATGGTCTAGGGTACATAAAATAAGCTACTGAACATGAATATAGCACTTTTAAAAATCGTGTCTGTCTATTTGTTTGTTAGTTAGTTTGTCTGTATGTTTGTTCGCGCATCACAGTAAAAACTACTGGACCATTTGCGAATTGGTTCCAGAGGGAAGTTTGATCAAATGTTGGTATATTGGTATATAAGGTCCTGGAACAGCACATATAGTTCTTGTAACCTAGAGAAATGACCAGGCGTGCGAAGCCGCGAACCTGTTGCTACCTGCGCCAGGTTGCAGTTAGGGATGAACAACTAGTCGTCTAAAATCATACCAAAATAACAATTTTTCACGACCGCCCAAAAAAGGAGTATATGTTTTCAGGGTTCATGTATGTTTCTATGTGAGTTTCTTTATTCCACCATAACTTCTAAATGCCTGAACATATTTAGATGTTTGGGGTATTAGAATCCTTATTTTATTTATTTTTTTAATTAATATTGCGCAAAAAATATTAAAAAAACTTTTTTTTTTTAGTTTTACAATATGGGTATCAAATCAAGGTCTTCTTGATGAGCACATTCCAACAATATATAATTTATTGGCTTAGGTTCAATTTTGGCAAAGAAGGCGTGTTTTTAAACTTGCGACTTGTTTTCCTCCAGCTACCAGCTCGAAAATGATCACGGTGTAGTGGTGAAGTCATCCTCGGCTGCCCACTTGTGGGACAACCTGCAGGCTCTGGGCGTGCGCCTGACGCCCGCGCAAGTGGACGCCATGCACGCGCTCAACCGCAACAAACGTACCTTCACTTTCAAAGGGTAAGTAGGGTTTATTGTGAAAACTGACGTATTTTCATATTGATAAATATAGTGGCAACAGATATTTATCAATGGTAATACTCGTACAATGCGTTACGTGGGCTGTTCCGGAAGTTGTTAGTAAATATAGTGGCAACAGATATTTATGAATGGTAATACTCGTACAATGCGTTACGTGGGCTGTTCCGGAAGTTGTTAGTAAATATAGTGGCAACAGATATTTATGAATGGTAATACTCGTACAATGCGTTACGTGGGCTGTTCCGGAAGTTGTTAGTAAATATAGTGGCAACAGATATTTATGAATGGTAATACTCGTACAATGCGTTACGTGGGCTGTTCCGGAAGTTGTTAGTAAATATAGTGGCAACAGATATTTATGAATGGTAATACTCGTACAATGCGTTACGTGGGCTGTTCCGGAAGTTGTTAGTAAATATAGTGGCAACAGATATTTATGAATGGTAATACTCGTACAATGCGTTACGTGGGCTGTTCCGGAAGTTGTTAGTAAATATAGTGGCAACAGATATTTATGAATGGTAATACTCGTACAATGCGTTACGTGGGCTGTTCCGGAAGTTGTTAGTAAATATAGTGGCAACAGATATTTATGAATGGTAATACTCGTACAATGCGTTACGTGGGCTGTTCCGGAAGTTGTTAGTAAATATAGTGGCAACAGATATTTATGAATGGTAATACTCGTACAATGCGTTACGTGGGCTGTTCCGGAAGTTGTTAGTAAATATAGTGGCAACAGATATTTATGAATGGTAATACTCGTACAATGCGTTACGTGGGCTGTTCCGGAAGTTGTTAGTAAATATAGTGGCAACAGATATTTATGAATGGTAATACTCGTACAATGCGTTACGTGGGCTGTTCCGGAAGTTGTTAGTAAATATAGTGGCAACAGATATTTATGAATGGTAATACTCGTACAATGCGTTACGTGGGCTGTTCCGGAAGTTGTTAGTAAATATAGTGGCAACAGATATTTATGAATGGTAATACTCGTACAATGCGTTACGTGGGCTGTTCCGGAAGTTGTTAGTAAATATAGTGGCAACAGATATTTATGAATGGTAATACTCGTACAATGCGTTACGTGGGCTGTTCCGGAAGTTGTAAGTAAATATAGTGGCAACAGATATTTATGAATGGTAATACTCGTACAATGCGTTACGTGGGCTGTTCCGGAAGTTGTTAGTAAATATAGTGGCAACAGATATTTATGAATGGTAATACTCGTACAATGCGTTACGTGGGCTGTTCCGGAAGTTGATAGTAAAACCAAAATTAATAAGAAGATGAGAAATTGTATTTACTGTTTTTCAAAATAAACCACCCAGCCAATTTATTCACCGAGCGAACTCGAAGCGTCTCTGTTTCAGCTTGGGCTAAAAAGTGACTGCGGACGGGAATCGAACCCGCCACGTCAGTATCCTGAACCCTGCGCATGTACAATTGTACATACCAAGTCAAATAGTAGATATCTCACAGACGCGGCGCTAGTTTCTTTGCGAAAGCAACATGAAAGAAGGCGTTGAACATTAGTTCCTCTTGCCGCCGCTGGACTTCAAAGTAGCTCGGGCTTTCCTCGTGAATCATACGGGCGGATGGTCCAAAAGACGGGTTTCTACAGATGTAATAGTGATTATATTCTGTGTGAACAGATGGCGCTAATGTCAATGTTTGCTTTCAACTAAAATATATTATGCAAATATTGACAAAAGCGCCATCTAGTGAAACTACATCAGGACCATCCACTTGAGGGTTGCTTTATCGCAGAAATAACTATAGCCTTGTAGTTCGGCTAATCTAGAGGACTCTTAAACCTGCACTACACTGCTCGCGAAGTTGCTTCGACAAAGTACGGTTCGAAGTTGACCGAAGTTCCAAGTACGTGACTACACACTCGTGCAACTTCGCGAGGAGCTCAGTCGCCCGGCGGCGCCCGCACGTTATGCATCATGTTCGAATGGCAGCTGCTTTTGCAATGTTTTTTCTCGCGTAGGTATTATATCACGTATATATCAAAAGAAAAAAATATTTAATAATGGTGGATGATTGCAATGCACTGGAACAGAACTATGTTATTAGAATAAACAAGGCACAATACATTTTAACATTACCTTTAATAATTTTTTATCACTTGAATTTTTCGAAGTAGGCCGAGTAGTTTAGTGAGACGCTACGTTATAGAACTTCGGGACGCTTCGAGTCCTGTGACTCGGGCGCAAAAACCGACAACAATCGGAAGTCGCCCGAGGCGAGCCAAGGTTGCACGAAGCGAACCGAAGTGCCCGTCTACACTCTCGTGTTCGCTTAACTTCGATCAACTTTGCGAGTAGTGTAGTGGGCGTTATAGAACTTCGGGACGCTTCGAGTCCTGTGACTCGGGCCAAAACCGACAACAATCGGAAGTCGCCCAAGGCGAGCCAAGGTTGCACGAAGCGAACCGAAATGCCCGTCTACACTCTCGTGTTCGCTTAACTTCGATCAACTTTGCGAATAGTGTAGTGGGCGTTTTATGTGAGAGGCCTGGGAAAGTACCACACCTCTGTCAGATATTCAACCGCCAAGCAGTAGTGTGTAAACATTTGTTTCGGTTTAAAGGGCAAGAGGAAAGATGATTTAAGTAGCAACACTATTTGGGGTTTTTTACTGCACTTCCGCTGAGGACTATGACCAACACGGAAAAGGCACATCCGGCCAGTGCAGAGGTTTGGGTGCTGCGTACTAAATAATAAAGATAAAAAAATAATTATTAAATAGTAAAGATTTGTTAGCGCGTTCGTGCAGTTTCGGCGCGTTTATTTGCCAGGCGTCCACGGACGCTGCATCGCCTGGGACGTATTTGAGAATGAGATAGTGCTAGCAAGCCCAAAACCGAAAATGACGAGAAATTACGAGTGTCTAATAATTTACATAAGAAAAAATTTGGATCAAGTACGGGATTCAAACCCGCATAATCCATGCCTCTGTGCGGCACGTGCTTTTAACCAATCCGGCTATCGTGACATTTTTTCCCCGATTCTAAATCCATATTTCGGGGACGGTAACGCCATCTGTTGGCAGTTTTCTGAACTGACCAACCTAACACTACTAATATTGCAAAGATAACGCTTGCCAAATCTTATGTTTTTATGAATTTAGCGTTAGCATATGCTCTCGCTAAGCAGGCGTTAATGGAGATCCAATTCCTGGTTTTTTTCAAGTGTTCCTTCACTGAAATTTGTCGGCACTTCTGATTAAGAATATAGGCCTCCGAGATACGACACTGCGGTAGGAGAAGAGTTACTATTCTACTTATTAAAAACCAATGTCGGCGGGCGACGAGCGCAGCCCAGTGACGCGCAACATTTTGCAACCAAAGTTCTGGGTGGCTCTGCTACTGTTATGGGCAGGTGTTACACTTACCATCAGGCGAGCGTCCTGCCCGTCTCGTCACTCAATAGAATAAAAAATACTAGCTTTACGATGACAATTATTTTTTTCAGAATGGGCGACACTCACAGGAACTATCCGTTCAACATCGCGTATTAAGCCTGTATTGAACTTCGACGCAATTTCGAATTTCATCACGAAAATTGGCAGAAGAAAAAAATACCCATCAATTTGTGTCTTTTTACTATAATTTTGACTAGACTTTAAGTACTTAATATAAGGTTGATTTTGAAGAAGAAATTTGTGGACCGGTAGCTTAGGACCTACTATTAGTGATTCTGTGGCTCCGTAGCTTTACGCTACCTAAAGCTTTTGACTGTTTACAAAAATTTGCCATTTCCTCTGATTTGCTTCCCAGAATTTAATCCTTATCAACAACACTATCTGTTGATACAATAATACCGTTTTTTTTTGCGAAGTTGATAAGTTCTGTTTCTACCAATTTATTATCAACGAAAGTAGATTTTTCAAAAATCAAGTATTGAAGATAGTTCTCATAGAAATTGGGCTAGAGCTGACTCGTTAGAACATACATCTTAACTTCCCCATAACGCAATCGAAATGGACATTTCAAATAGTGTCTTATCCCAAATCTAATGGTACCTCTAGACGTGCGTACGTGATGTATCTTGCCCGTTTGAATGTAAAATCGTCGAGCATACATTACGCTCGATGGTCAATTTTACGTTCAATCGAGCAAGACAAGACTAAACCACCAAAAGGCTTGCTGAAAGCACAAGCTTCTATAAACGAGTAAGAATAAATCAAAGGCGATGCCTTCAGTCCTCTTTTGATTTAGAAACTACAATCAAAAAGAATAGAAACGTATGAACTAAAAGGTCTAAAAGCAAATCAGTGCCACCAACTTATCTGTAGAATTGGTAACCTATTGCGGCCATAAATTTAAAATCTGTCAGCTGTCATTATTTATAAGGACGGTGGCGCCCCACTCGATTCTACCGATAAATTTGTGGTTTTGTACAAGAAAATCAAATGTTTCAATGAGGTCTGGATGGCAACGCGGTAACTTTTTCAATTAGTTGCATAGAAAGACCACACAGACTTGGCTTGCTTGCTAAAATAAAAAAGGACCGAAAGCTTCGTCTGTACTTTATTCCTAAGTCTACACCGATATATCGTTTATCGATCTTGTGGTAGACCTTCAAATGACAAAATGTCGAGGTGATGTTCGATACTCGTCGAACATCGACACGTGTAGAGATCCCTTTAGTACTTACAGCATTCGAATCTAGAACTATCTGTGTGACCAGTCTTAACATCTAAACTTCCAGAGTCACAAAGAAATAAATTTTAATTTTAATATTATAATAATCATTCCTTTTTCATTTTATGAAATTAAGATTTGGTATGACATTGTTGATGATTTTTGTGTGTTCTTTTTTCATTAATTATATAATTAACATGTGTTCAATTTGTTATTATTACAAACACTTATACTTTTTTTTTCAATTCTATTGATGTTAGAATTGCATTTTGACTCGTGTAGTTTTCACATTAATACTTCATTAATGATGATGCATTTTAATGTTGTAATGATTTTAATTATTTAACCTTTTATTTGTGCTTGGTATTAAGCATCTCTGGTTGTATTGTTTAAAATAATAATAAGTATAATTGAAAAAAAAAAACTGTACGAACTAACAATATTTTAAAAATCGATCATTGATGCACATATCAAGTAGGTAATAATGATAATCATTATTTTAACTACTATGTCTTGCTATACCTTTGTAATTGTAAAATCCTTTTATTGTAATAAATGAAATACATTTTACTAAATACATCGTTTTATTAATTAAAATAATAATAACATAATCCATAACTAATAAAATCAACATAATCATTAAAACCTTATCTAAATGTATCTTCGCTACAATATAACGAGGTAGTTGTTTGTAATCTCTGTGACTGCTGATTCGATTCTGAAAATTATTTCACTGATAATAAGCTGCACTATTCTAGATGGACATAGAATCACTATTTTAACAACAAATGGAAATGGCTGGATTTTTTTTAGCTACACTTAGCTAGGTTTTTTCCCCGGGAAAATGTGAGATAACGGGAAAACTACGGGCGGAGCCGTCGGGCAAAGTTGCTAAAAAATGAATTGTTTCTTTTAAGTTCTATATATTAGAAGTCGGTTTTAAATTTTTTAAATTAATTATTGTTTGTAAAACATTCTAGCTGGCTTACTCTCGAGCACCATTCCGATTCAATCGCGATCCCAACAGTGCGCTAGAAAACCTAAATGCACCTAACTGCACTGCAACGTCCCCACGTTGGTGTCGTGGGTGTCGGGGAAGGTTTGGGGAAGTGAAGGGAGGGTAGGTGGAAGTTGACGAACGGTGGGGGAAGTCGAGGAAGGGTGCGGGAAGTGGGGAAGGTGATACGAAGTGGGGGAAGACTGAAGAGAAGGGTGGGGACAAAATGGGAGAAAGGGGGGAAAGTGAAAAAGGGTGGGGGAAGTGGGGAAAGAGTGAGGGGAAGTGGGGAAAGAGTGAGGGGAATTGGGAGGAAGGTAGGGGAGAAATAAGGGAAGGGTAGGAAGAAAGGGGGAAGGATGGGGGAAGTGGGAGAAAGGATTGGAAGTGGGGGAAGGACGTGATTTATTAAACCAAGATGGCGGACATGTTGCCACACCGAAAGGTAACGATCACGTTGCAGTGCAATTAGGTTTTCTAGCTGAATCGCACTGTTGGTATCGTGATTGTATCGGAATTGTGTTCAAGAGTAAGGCGGCAGATTAGAGTGTAAATTTTGAATTTGAACACGATTATTTTAGCACTTATATCTGAAGTAGAAAAGAAATATATAAGAAAACGAAACAGACAGACAAAGACTAAACATTTTTTGAGCTCCTCAAGCGATACTATGGTTAATAGCAATGAAGATAAAGTTTCAAATGCTGCACATTTGAAACTGCAGCTTCGTTGCCGACTCAGTCTGTCAGCAACGAACACCAACTCTGTCCGTCTGTTCGTTACCTTTTCACAAGTAAATGGCTGAACTGATCTTGATGATATTGATATATACTTTAGAGCCCTGGGGAAGGACATAGGGTAATATATCGCGATAAAAAGTATTCAGTGCGAACGAAGTCGCAGGCAAATGCTAGTTTTTTGTATAAGTACGATAACATAAAGGTCTTATTCTATGTAAAAAATATAGATTAAAAAAGAAACTAAAAAACACGCTTTAATATCATTAAACCGAACTAAAAATATCATTAAACCGAACTAAAAATATCATTAAACCGAACTAAAAATATCATTAAACCGAAATAATGTCAATATTACGAGAAAATTAATGTCAGGTGCTCGATATTAGTTATTATTAATTTTTTACCAAGATATGTTACTATTTCTAATTCCAATTACATAATGTAAGAATGTCCTACAAAGCACCGCACGGTTTTTTTAAAAATGCCATTAATTTTCACGTTAATCACTTTATTTTTATATTGATATTAATTGTTTACTATTTAGTTCGATTTAATGGTATTAAAGCGTGTTTTTTAGTTTTCTTAATTTTTTTTTTTTTTATTGTCGTGAGGCCCTGGGCCCCAATTCTACTAAAACAATTGTAATGACAATTATCAACAATTTTCGCAAAATTTTCGCTTTTACCTCTTAAAAGTAGTAGAAGGGAAATATTTGTGAAAATTTTTGAATTATGAGTTTTTCTTTTTTGGAATTATTTTATTTTGAAAATTTTCTTTTCTACCACTTTTAAGAGGTAAAAGCGAAAATTTTGCGAAAATTATTGACAATTGTCATTACAATTGTTTTAGTAGAATTGTGGCCCAGGTAAGTGTACAACATTTTGAATTAATCTGACCATTTAAAGTGGGTAAAAAATCGAGTTCAAAGATTCCGTTACATACAAACATACATACAGATGAAACTAATAAAATCGTGTTAAAAGGCGCTAACTCTATAGAACAAGACAAGTTCAAAAACTAAAACCCTGCTAGGGCCCGCTAAAAATGTATATAGTGCCTGTGACACTAAGGGTGCATTCCGATTCACGGTAATATCGCTGTGAGCGATCACAGTGCTAATTTGCGTTCCGATTCAGATATCGCGCTCACGACAGTTGAGTGCTGCAGTTGATTCGGAACGCTCGTGAGCGTGATTACAAGATCACAACAACATAACCTCAAAATTTGCTCAATATACAAAGTATTACTCGTGGGCAAAGTAGTCTGTCTAAAAATTGGTCAATTGTCTGTAGTAATATTTGGAAAACTGTACGAAAATCACACACAACTGAATTCAAACAACAGTTTTCTCTGTAAACAACCGTCAGTCTGTCACTTTGACAGTAGCGCTCACGGTGATAGCGGTTTGGGGCATGGTCGGTGTAATCGCAAAATGGTGGATGTAATGACGTAATCCGTGACGTCACAAGGGATATCGTTGTTGCGCTCACGATGACTCGGTACGCGTTTTAGCGCGATAATATCGATTTGATCGATATTTGCGCGTCTCGGAATGCACCCTATATCTGAAGGCGAATCGATTGATACCTCGCTTGTCAAAATCGGACCAATAAGGGCGACGCTATGGTGGAACACCCACAAACATACATAGACTGTTAACTTCATTACCCTCCCTAGCTTCCCCGTACTCGGGTAAAAAGGCGCCAACTCTCGAACGCGAAGTAACTCGTTAAATACTAATAAAATAGCCTTATAAAACAAATATAGCGCACATAGTATATAAATATAGCACATATATTATTAAAGATGTTTAGCGCTATTTTTGACAGTAATTAATATTATTTCGGCTTCAATCCTGGCTTTTTCAACCCTGAAAAAAAAACAAAATCTATATATACATATAATAAAGCAATAAGTAAAAAAAAGTCTGTACAAAGATAATTAAAAATAATGGTCTAGGCTATTCTAAAAATATAACAAATATAACAAAACGTGTCAGCCTGTTTGTTTGTTTGTATGTTCGTTCGCGCATCACGTAAAAACTACTAGACCGATTGCGATGCGGTTTTCACTGTTGGATAGCTTAGGGTTTGACTTAAACCCTGGTGTACTTGTGGTATACAAGATGCTATGCTGATTATGACATAGGTTTCACTAGATGGCGCTAATGTCAATGTCATGGCAATATCGTAGAATTGATCATTTCGTGAAATGGTCGATAATTTCATGAAATGGTCCTATTTCATGAAATGGCCAGCTAAAACTGACCTTATCGTTGAAACATCAACGTTTAATGATATTCCAATCCATGTTTGGGTATATCATAAATGTAGGGTTTTCATGGTACCAAAAGTGTCCAAACAGATAGCTTTTTAAGTCTATAAAAAACACGAAGACGAAGCTCGATACGCTTCGCTCCCCCTTCGTTTTATAATAAACACAATCATTTACTACTCTCACAAAATTCCGAACACTCAGACAATATATACTATTATATTGTCAATTCCTATTGATCGTCCCCCTTTAGTTATTCTTTGAGTATGTAAATGGACAGCACATATAGATCGCCGGTTTATTGTAAGAACAGATAGATTACAATCTGACGGATTCTTATTGGTTTATTACAAGCAGACCAACAACTGTGAAGGAACATTACCGACCAATCAGTGCACGGTATTACGATGTATCCGATTATCGCCGCCGTCAAATTGTGAACCTGCCCTTGATTGGTCAGATTCGTGTTTATCACCATAGAGTTACAAATTAAACAGACAGTCACTGAGAGTAAGTCGCGGTCGTCCCTCCTTGCAAGCTCCTGGCTCCGCGTTTAGGAATTACACGCGGGGGTAGGGCAAGTTCGGACCACGTGGGGGCCGGGGTGCTCAGATTCATTTTCGTGAGCTTCTATTCATTTTGTAGCTCTATGGTGACAAACCTAGACCGACCAATCAGGAAAAGGTTTATATAACAGGCGACAGTATGCGTAACATTGTAAAACTGCCCCCTGATTGGTCCATCAGCTAGCGAATAGCATGTCCGTTGACGATTTTTCGTTTATTTACAATCTAACGAATTAGGATCCGTTAAATTGTAATCTAACGGTTTTTACAATCTAACGGTGACATATTATTTTCAAATATTGTTTATAGATAGTTAAAAACACTTTATTACATTTTCTGAGATATTTCTGCACAGACAGACGCATTTGATAATTTTCATTTATGTATGTAAGAATCAAGTTTATATAATACTTACTTGGTATGTTCGTTAAAGGTTTCTGAAGTATTTTTTGTTTAATGTTTGAATCCGATGAACTTTTGAACATATTCGAAGCAAGTTTTCCTGAAAATATATACATATTTATACAGTAGTCGCAGCGGATCTTTGTGGTTGTGAAGTTGGCTCTGTGAACGATTGCGCAGGTACTGCTGTGAGGATAAAACAGCATAAACTAAGAGCGAGACACAATATGCGAAAAACGTAAGCGAGTAAGCGAGGCAGTTATACAATGCTGTCTTCACCTTCAACATTGGAATTGCGCCTGAAATGGGCAAATGGGCGCACCATGCGTGATTCGAACCCGCGACCGGCCGCACAAAAATATATGCGTTCGTTTGGGAGCTGCGATCTTATTATAGACAAGAACTATCTAAATCATATCAGCTTTCAAACAGATAAAACCGAATCAAAATCGGTTCATTAATTTGGGAACTACATGCCACAAACAGACACAATGATACATAAACACCCTAGCCCCCCTCTCTTTTGGAGTTCGGGAATAATAATAAAGACAAAATGAGAAATACGGAACTCCCGGTGAGCGAGACCGACTCGCACTTGGCTGGCTTCCTTTATTTTCCCGGTTAAGTTATAAATACTACTTACTTGGACTTATTCTCAAATGATTTTTCTTCAAAGCTTTTTCAGAAATAGGCGAGTAAATCTTTTGAGGAATTTTCGATGTTATCGTGGCGGCGCTGCCACTTTCATTAATAATGTTGCCAGCCTTAAAATTCTGAGCAGTGTTGCTAGCTTTAACATTCTTATCGAGGTTGCTAGAAATTGATTTTTTGGATTTCTTAATCTGTGCGGAAGGATTCCTGTGTGATAGATTCTTTATAGCCATCTTGTTTTTTACAAGTTTAGTTTTACCATCTCCGATTTGTTTGACGATTTTTACGTTGGCAACATTGTTAGTGTCTGTGCGATCGGCTATGTGCTCTTTATTTTTAATGGCAGCATTTTTAACTTTAGCCACTTTTTCAGTTGTGTCTCCTCTTCCTTTGGGGTTAGTTTTTTTATTAAGATTATCTGCGCTTTTTTTCTCAGGACCACTGTTCTTAGGATTCAGTGCCTTTTTTGTCTCATCTGTTGTGATTTGTTCATCTTTTTTTTCTTCGTCTGTATTATTATCAAATATTTTTTTTATGGCAACATTTTTTACTTGAGTCACTTTTTCAGTTGTGTCTCCTCTTCCTTTGGGGTTAGTTTTTTTATTAAGATTTTCTGCGCTTTTTTTCTCAGGGCCACTGTTTTTGGGATTCTGTGACTTTTTTGTCTCATCTGCGGTGGTTTGTTCATCTTTTTTTGCTTGGTCTGTATTTTTGTCAAAGTTTTTTGCATTAGATTTTGACTTCTGCAGGTTCTGTTTTCGAGCTTCTATGGTTTGTTCAGGTTCGTTTTCAATATTCTGAGCATTGGCGGCTTGGTCTGTATTTTTGTCAAAGTTTTTTGCATTAGATTTTGTCTTCTGCAGGTTCTGTTTTCGAGCTTCTATGGTTTGTTCAGGTTCCTTTTCAATATTCTGAGCATTGGCAGCTTGGTCTGTATTTTTGTCAAAGTTTTTTGCATTAGATTTTGTCTTCTGCAGGTTCTGTTTTCGAGCTTCTATGGTTTGTTCAGGTTCCTTTTCAATATTCTGAGCATTGGCGGCTTGGTCTGTATTTTTGTCAAAGTTTTTTGCATTAGATTTTGTCTTCTGCAGGTTCTGTTTTCGAGCTTCTATGGTTTGTTCAGGTTCCTTTTCAATATTCTGAGCATTGGCGGCTTGGACTGTATTTTTGTCAAAGTTTTTTGCATTAGATTTTGTCTTCTGCAGGTTCTGTTTTCGAGCTTCTATGGTTTGTTCAGGTTCCTTTTCAATATTCTGAGCATTGGCGGCTTGGTTTGCATTTTTATCTGCAGTTTTCTTATTTGTACTGTTTTTTTGTATGTCTTTGTCTTTATTTGATATAGCATTATCATTTTTTATAGCTTTTATGTTGGTTTCTTTGTTAACAACAGCTTGTTCATCCTGATCATTAAACTCTTTGTTTGCCACTGAGCCAGCATTGTCTTCCAATTGGCTATTTTTGATTGCGTTTGCAATCTCTTTTCTAGTGTTCTCTATATCATTTCTAGCATTTTGTAAATCTCTTTTAGCATTTTTAATATCTTTTTTAGCATTGTCAGAGTTTTTATTCAAGATTTTTTTACTGACCTTAATGTTATCCGCATTTTTTTGATTTTTCGTTATTTCGTCAGCGTTTTGATTGCCGCTGTCTATTTTTTTTTTACCGTTTTTTGTGTTTTTGCCAGATTGTGGCTTGTCGTTATTTAAAGTTTTATTTTCTAGTTCCAACTTCTGAATTTCAGTATTTTTAGCGTTGACAGTATTCTTCTTTGTCTTATTTCCAGCTGTTATGGGATCATTTTTTGAATTGACAATATTTCTATCTTTGCTAGCCTGTTTATCATCTTCAGGCTTTTTGGTTTGTGGATCATTCTTTGAACTGGCTACAATTTTGCCTTTACTAGTGGCATTTTCGGTATTTTCTTTTAAATTATTGGATTTTTCTAGATTTTTATTCATTTCTTCGCCGTTATTTTTATTTGCAGGCTCTTGTTTGTTTTTAGTTTTTTTCACAGGTTTTGTATTTTCGTTGCTTTTCGGTTCTTTTTCAATATTCTTTTGACTGTTAACAACTTTACCTTTGTTTTTCGCGTTGTTCTGAATAAGATTATCATTTTTTGCCTCGCTGTTCTCACTTGCAACCTCATTCTGAGCTTCAAATTGATCAATTCCACTTTTTTTGATATTATTTGGCACATTTTTATCAATTTTCGCTTTTTTGACGTAACTTCCGCTCTCATCAACGTTAGGTCTCTTCACCGACTTCCGATTCTCATCCATATTTTCTTTTCCTTTAGGCTTAACTTTCTTTGGCAGCGATTTTGGAGGTGCCATGATCTCATCATCTCTATTCTGAGTTTCTTTATCACTCTCTTTATTTCTGTTCTGCCCTCCTTTCTTCTTCTTGGAGACTGGAGCCTCCAAGTCTTCATCTAACATTGTGCGCCTCTTTTCTAGTCTTTGCAGTGATTCAGCTTCCGATTCCGTTTCGACGAGTTCTCCGGTTCCTTGCACCTCCAGGCACGTGCTCATGATTTTGGCGAGTAGCAGTGTGCGTTCGTCAGTAGTTAGTGTTGGGTCTGCGAGCTGCTTGTTTGTCTGTTTTATTATTTTAATGTAGCATTCATCTGAAAATGACATAATAATATTTAAGAATAGCTGCGCCCCACGGCTCTGCACGGCCTCTTCCACTACCTCCACCCTCCCCACCCCTGTAATTAACTAAAAACTTCGCTTCGTTATGAAGCCGTTACGCCACGCGGTTGTTTTGTTCTTACTGGTCACACAGTTGCCAAGACAGCTGCGGTCGTTTTGGCGCGATCCAATTTAACAACTAGCAAAAGTGCAATAATATGATGATTTTCGTTTGATTTCATGTGTCCCGTAGTACTTAGTAAGTAACCAATGGAATAAATAAGTTGTCGTAATCTCTCACCCATATATTCGCACTCGAACTTCATCTTGTGATGGAAAGGCGCGAGCGGCGACCATTTGTTTTCTAGCCGCCATTTCAATTCGATCAAATTGGCGCATTTCACGAGATAACCGCCATTCGCCTGAAATTGTTATAATCAAATAATTTTACGCGATATTTCGACGGATTAGCAGCAACATTTCAACGGTATAGCGGTGATATTTCGACGGAATAGCAGCAACTTTTCAACGGTATAGCGGTGATATTTCAACGTATTAGCATCAACATTTCAACGGTATAGCGGTGATATTTAGACGGAATAGCAGCAAAATTTCAACGGTCTAGCGGTGATATTTCGACGGAATAACAGCAACAATTCAACGGTATAGCGGTGATATTTAGACGGAATAGCAGCAATATTTCAACGGTATAGCGGTGATATTTCAACGTATTAGCATCAACATTTCAACGGTATAGCGGTGATATTTAGACGGAATAGCAGCAAAATTTCAACGGTCTAGCGGTGATATTTCGACGGAATAACAGCAACAATTCAACGGTATAGCGGTGATATTTAGACGGAATAGCAGCAATATTTCAACGGTATAGCGGTGATATTTCAACGTATTAGCATCAACATTTCAACGGTATAGCGGTGATATTTAGACGGAATAGCAGCAAAATTTCAACGGTCTAGCGGTGATATTTCGACGGAATAACAGCAACAATTCAACGGTATAGCGGTGATATTTAGACGGAATAGCAGCAATATTTCAACGGTATAGCGGTGATATTTCGACAAAATAACATCAACATTTCAACGGCATAGCGGTGAGAATACGACGGAATCGCCGAAATATCAACATTCATCAATGTCCGGTTCTATAATCAACGATACGACAATTGTGTTTGTCATATGAGGTAGTGCTGGCTTTTGTCAAGCCGCCGTCTGTTGTCAGTTTGTCAAGCCGCCCGAGGGCCTCTGACATGGCTTAACGACTGCTATTGATCAATAACAGCCGGACCGATAGCTTAACGTACCCTCCGAAGCACGATGGATACGTTACGTCAATGTCACAGCAACCATTCGTAATCAATAATAACTAGGCGTCACAAGCGTTCCATAAGTTATTCATGGCGACGAGTTTTCTAATTTTGTTCCAACTTTGACAATTCACTGCTTTTTTTTTTGATCACCTTAATCTGTCATCTCCAGGCTAACGGCACGTAGCTGGTTACCCTCCCATCCGTTGGTAACAAATCTTCGTTTTATAGGAACAGTCATGTCTGTAGGTCTGTACTCCTATTTTGAGTTCAATCAAACGCTCAAAACTGTACTAGCTATAGTATCGGAGTAGGAGTATCGTAACATTTTTGTATGAAATCCAGCGCAGCGCCACTAGCGGTAACTATTTGTTACTACAAATCGTAGCTCTATTATGAGTTTGGCTAACTATACTACAATAGAAATCGACAATACGTGAGGAATTGTAGATATGACGTCATGCTGGCGCCTTGTTAGCATTTTTCTGTTATTAAACGTATGAAAAAGACAGAGAACTAACTTCAAAGATAAAAAAAAACACGCCTGCTCTGCCAAAGAAGAGCTTTTGCCAATAAATTACATACTGTTGGAATGTGCTAGCGAACGCATTGTTATTTTGGTTCAAATGTTGAATGTTTTTGTTTGTTTAGTCTGTTTGTTTGTTTTTGTTTTTTTTTTATAATTATTTATGTTCGTTATTGTAGCAAATAAACTTATTTCTTCTTCTAAAAGTCACCAGGTGTCAAAGTGTCACCTATCATACTAACTTTGTATGTACTTTGACACTTGTCACTTTGACATCGAAGTGACGGACAACAAAAATTGCTTGTGTGTTAATCCAGGATATAAGCTATCCTGATACTTAATTTCATTCAAATCCGTGCAGCTGTCTGAGCGTGAAGGAGTTACATTCACACACACACACACACACACACACACACACACACACACACACACACACACACACACACACACACACACACACACACACACATACTTTCCCTTTTATAATATTAGTGTGATTAATTATTTGTGTAATTTGTATCATTCTACACCAATATATAAAAGTGAAACGTTGTCTGTTTGTTTGTCTGGGGAGCTTCTACGCGATAACAGCTGGGCTGATTTTGATGAAACTTGGAATAGAGATAGCTTATACCCTGGAATAAGCCATGGGGTACTTTTTAGCCCGGAAAATGGTAAGTCTCTACAGGAAAACTGGAAAATGTTGATTACTCGCTGTAAGGAACGGTTGCCATGGAAACGAAATAACAAGTCTCTCAAAAAACATCAAGAGCGTTGGAGCTAAGCTTTTGTATTGGTTTTTAATATCCTAGAAGAACATAGGATATATAGGATTTTTTCGCGATAAACTGTAGTCCGCGCGGACGAAGTCGCGGGCGAAAGCTAGTACATTATATAAGTAGGTGTAAATTTTATGTGTCTAAAAAAAAACGAAAAGAAAAATCGTTTATTCAACACTTATATAAAAAAAAGTAGTTTGTTTGTCGTATGAGGTAGTGCTGGCCTCTGATGTCAGAGTTTGTCAAGCCGCCCGAGGGCCTCTGACATGGCTTAACGACTGCTATTAATCAATAACAGCCCGGACCGACTGCTTAACGTGCCCTCCGAAGCACGGAGCGATGGTAAACCGCACATAACTCAGAAGAGTCATTGGTGCGGAGCCTAGGTTTTGAACCCGGTATCGTTGGATTCTAAATTGCACTACAGAACCGTTAGGCCACCATCGCTCTAAAAAGTAGTAAAATTAATATATAAATCTAAGTGTTGAAAGGGTCATGTCTCTATTCAGCCTATGTTTGCCTGGAAGAGATCGCTGCTTCGTGAAGGCCGCCGATTGTTCTAGTTTATGTAATTCGTTTCTAGTGCGATAAAGAGTCATCTATCTTAGTATGTACGTACCAAGGATTCCATGAAGATGTTACTGGCATATTCGTCCGCCAGGAGCGCCAGGCTCGTGCGCCGCGAGCGGTACGCGTCCGCGTAACTTCTGAGAACCTGAAATGGTATTTATAAGACTTAAGCTCAAAAACCAAAACCAAAAACTTTGTTTTACCCGACTATAGTCGGGTAAAACAAAGCCTATGATATAGATCCGAAGACGAATCGATTGACACCTCGCTTGTCAAAATCGAACCAATAGGGGCGACGCTATGTTAACTGTTAAACTCATTACCCTTCTTTTGCTTTGCTGTAGCCGGGTAAAAAAGTTGATACACTCGGGCGTTACTTTGCGGAAATCGATATTTAAAATAAACGAAGAAAAAATATGAAGCTTACTTCCGCCCAACTTTAAGTCAAACTAATGATTAAATGGATCAATAATAGTAGTTTATGAAAGTGTTGCATAATGAGGGGTATTAAAACACTAGAGTAACTTTAAAAAAAAGTAGGCGAGGAGTTTTTTACACGACTGCCCAAAAAAGGAGTGTTATGTTTTTAGCATTCATGTATGTTTGTATGTAAGTTTCTTTATTCCACCATAACTTTTAAATGCCTGAACAGATTTAGACGTATGGGGTATCGTTACAATCATTGCATCCCCCGAGTAACATAGAAAACTTATTTTTTTTTAAATTAATATATCTGCATTATGGCTCCACTTTAAATTTCTAAAAAATATGTTTTTCTTCAAATTTTACAAAATGGGTATCAAATTGAAGGCCTTGATAAGCACATTCCAACAGTATATAATTTATTGGCATAAGTTCATTTTTGGCAGGACAGGCGTGTTTTTTAAGCTTTTAAGCTAGGTATTTAATAGTATAACGTATAGTGTTTAAATAACTAGTTATGTGCCGTTTCATACATTACTTTATCTACACTCATGCAATAGGAACTTACTTTTAATGAAAAATTAAATGTTAATATTTTCTTGATTTTGCTGGTAAAAGCTCGTTCGTCATGTTCGTTGATGTTCCGTGATGTCAGGTGGAGTCAGATTATCCACACTAACACTGCTGTCGGACATTTGTAATCAGGATACTACTTTTGATCACCAAAAACACATCTTGGTTAGGTACCAAATTCCAGTCCACAGCGAATTCGCGCGCATACGGTCTAGCGCGCCGCCATAGATAATAAATGACGAAAACCCTCGTTGGTGCGGAGCCAACGACGACAATGTTATAATGTTATTTTTTTTGTTATTAGAGACGTGCCGTGCGTAAAGTATGCCATTATGATAACGTTTTTGAGTTCGGTATATGTGTAATCAAAATTGAACTAACAAAACTCTATGGCCTACTAAATCATTGGAAAACATTACTTTTCACTCATTTATATTTACTTGAAGTTAGTTTTTTTCTGTTATTCTATTGCATAAACTGTTACGTTGCTCTTGTCGTAGTACCATAGATATTAAATTGTAAAAGGCCCTCACGAGACAGCCTTTGACTTAGTGTGACGACCACCAGTATTTCCTTTCCTGTTATGTGTACATTATTATAATATTAGCAATAAGTAGTATAATATTATTATTATAAAATAGACAAAATAATATCGCACTAAAAATGAAGTAAAGTTTGATTATTTTTGGCGTAGATACGTCAATGAATTTGCTTCCACAGAGAGGCAATCCAAAAAACTGATGATAACAAAATCGGGGGATACAGTTTGCTTTTGCAGCTCCATATCAATCAACGATATCCAAAATTTAATTACACCACTGGATAGCTAACGACTAGCGATGCAAGAGCCCGTTTGACCCGACATTATACCGAAGATATCCCGGACGTCAGCCTATACAAGATCAGAATGGCTCTCAAACAACAAGGCACCAGGGGAGGACGGAATAACGACAGAGCTACTGAAAGCGGGTGGAACATCGGTACAGTCCTTCAGAACCTCTAGGGTACTACGCCAGAGGCGTGGCACAAGAGCGTAGTGCTGTTGTTCTTTAAGAAAGGTGATAAAACCCTCTTGAAGAATTATAGGACCATTTAGCTGCTGAGCCACGTCTATAAGCTGTTTTCGAGAGTAGTTACAAACCGTCTCGGTCGTAGGTTTGACGACTTTAAGCCTCCCGAACAAGCTGGATTCCGGAAAGGCTTTAGCACCGTAGACCACATCCATACGCTCCGGCAGATTATACAGAAGATCAAAGAGTATAATCGGCCACTATGTCTAGTGTTTGTGGACTACGAGAAAGCCTTTGATTCAGTCGAGACCTGGGCAGTGCTACAGTCATTACAGCGGTGCCAGATTGATTACCGGTACATCGAAGTGTTGAAGTGTTTGTACAGCAAGGCCACCATGACATTCCGTCTTCAGGATCAGAGCACGAATTCTATCCAGTTGCAAAAAGGGGTGAGACAGGGAGACGTTATTTCTCCGAAACTGTTCACCTCTGCACTGGAAGATATATTCAAGCTTCTGAACTGGAACGGATATGGTGTTAACATCAATGGCGAACTCATCACTCACCTTCGATTTGCTGATGATATAGTCATCATGGCTGAAACCCTGGAAGACCTAAGCACAATGCTCAATGACCTCAATATTGTTTCCCAACAGGTGGGTCTTAAAATGAACATGGGCAAGACGAACATCATGTCAAATGCCAATGTCGCACCCATACCGGTTTATGTTGGGAACGATATTATCGAAGCTGTTGACCACTATTTCTACTTAGGTCAGACGATCCAACTGGGTAGATCCAACTTCGACAAAGAGGTCACGGCGCTCTTTGGGGGAGGCCTATGTTCAGCAGTGGACTTCTAAAGGCTGACATGATGATGATGATAGCTAACGGATCCAAGAATTCATTAGTCACCCTCACTTATCACTACTTCCTGGGATAACATGTATCGGCAACTAAATAAGGCCTATACAGGTCCTGATCATCGAGGGTATCTATAAAAAGCACATAAAAGTCTATGTCAGTACGTATATGTTGAAAAGCACGTACTTAATTACAGGGACAGAATCTTATGCAATTCACTGCAAAGTTCTAAAGTAGGCAGTCAATCAGAGTTACTGATTATAATCAACGTCATACCTTGTTGTAAAACACAAGTTTAATTTGATGTCCTTGTCATTACATAATTTACATACTAAAATGGTTCAGAGACATGTACTGATCTACTTATGACACTAACACAAGGCTTACACTCGACAATTCTGTTTAAATCGATAACAGGTTAATCTTCAAACAAAATTGATTTATTTCCAGAGTATCAAATCGTCACAACACTATTTTCAAAAATGAATCAATAATGGTTGCAACATATATCAAATATATATAAAAATATAAATATATTCGGAACATTTCCACACCAATTACCTAGCCCCAAACTAGGATACCCTGTGCTATGGGCACTAGATAACGGATAAATATACATAAATAAGAATATTACATCCATGACCCGGAATCAAACATCACACAAATGATTGCACCTTGCAGGATTCGAACCCGCCACCGTTTGATTTCGTTCCTAGCGTCACTAGCCACTAAGCCAACCGGCCGTCTATATGGCCTAGAAACCTTATAGCCCCTCTAGTTACTCTATGGTTTCATATAACAAAATAGCACGACATTTCGGTAGTTTGACTGACATTTGTCGGTTCGATTGACATTTGTCAGTCTACTATAGTTTTATGAAATAGGGTCCAGGGCCCCAATTTTGTTAACTATTAAACCGCGATAAAGCAAGTCGATCGCATGCTTTTTTTACAAAGTTTTCTGTTTTATCTCTTAAAAGTGTTCGAAGATATTTTTTTGTTTTAATTTTTTTTTTTTGATGAGACCCCAAATTTTTTACTTCAAGCACTTATTAAACGGGCTATTAGTATTGCGTTACCTGGACAGCGTCAGCGGGGCGCGAGATTCCAGCGAGCACGGACGTCGCCAGCTCCTTCTCGTGCGCGGGCTTCAGAGGCAGCACCGTCAGTCCGCGGAAGGTGCAAGGTGAGAACTTGCGATCCTGGAATAAGTCGAAGCGCAACATCTTTGACATGGCTTAACGACTGCTATTAATCAGTAACAGCCGGGACCGACAGCTTAACGTGCCCGGAGCGATGTAAATCCGCACTTAAGAGGATAGGGCATCCACGCGGCTTCTATATGTAATGCCTTACATTTTCCGTGAAAGTTGCGTTATGGGAGAAAATGTTTCTACCATAATAAACATAACAAAATCCAATTATTCTGGTCGTTTTTTATTAACCACAGAATAAACTATGTTTAAAGATTTTACTTTTTTTAATTTAAAATTATTTTTCCTTTAAACAGTATACGAACTTGAGAGATATGCTACGAGAAAATATCGATATTTAAACACTTTTAAATTCAAATTCTTTACAAACTATAATAAAAATTAAAATTAGTAAACGTACTTTATTTTGTGATTAATAGAAAAAGACTAGAATAATTGCTTTTTTATGGTTTAGTTAAGGTAGAAACGTTTTCTCCCAAAAAGGCAAATTTCACGTAAATGTAAGGCAAGACCTGTAGAAGCCGCGCAGGTGCCCTTTCCTCTTAAGAGGGTCCGATACCAAACCTGTGTCCGTTGTTGATTCCTTTGAGATTTGCCGATAGTATTTTGTGAGATTAATAAGTACATTTTTGATAGAATTTCTTTCCACCCCTTAAATTGAAGCAAAATTTTTTAACAGCGCGAGCGAAGCGTCTCCGTTTCAGCTTGGGCAAAAATGCTTTCGTATGTCCGAATCTCTGTTCTCCTCTACAGGGCCTGGATTCTGTATGACCACTCAAGCCAATTCCACGCGAATTCCACGCCGATTCCTTGCTGCCTGCGTGGAATCACGAACAAATTCTACGCAGGCGGCGTGGAATTGGCGTCTTAAAATTTGAGAATTAGGCCCCAGGTCGCATTTCTCAACCGATCTAGACGAAACTTGGTATACAGGTTTAACGAATTTTTATTCGTGAATATCTCCGCCTTATTACATCCGATTTCGATGGTTCATTTTTTATTTGAAAGATAGTAACTTTAAATTGGTCTCATAAAAATTTGGTGAAGATCGGTTGACGATCTTCGGCGTGATGAGCAGAATAGCTCCTCAAAATGCAGTAAATTGCTCACTTTTAGGTTTCTTCCAGTGGAATCAGCCCTTTTACCTACTAGGTAGGGATTGATGGAGCACCTTGGTTATTAATGTTAATTGTACAATAAGGTAACTAGATGGCGCTACTGTGCACCGCTAGATTGCTTGCAAAAATGTTTGTACGCGCGAGGTCTACAGCAGTATATAATCCTCTTAAAAGTCATTGGTCGAGCCGAGGAGCGAATCCGGTATCAATGGATTCTACCGCGCACTAGGCTACCCTCGCTCTCACAACAACAACACACTACTGCAGTGTTCGCCTCAGAACTTACAGACGAGTGTACAACCAGTACTTCCTTACATTTTTTCAGTACTTACTTAATGCATTACTAGCTGTGCCCGTGGCTTTGCCCGCGTGGTAATTTCATTTAAAAGTAGCCCATACGTGACCAAAAGTACCTATAATGTACAATATACTACATTTCTTCAAAATTCGATCAGACGTCATTTTTTTTATCTATTGCTCGGCATCTAATTATCGAATTAAGATACTAAATACCCCAGTTTTTAAGTCTAATCCTAAGCTATCCAACCGTAAAAATCGCATCGAAATCGGTCCAGTATTTTTTACGTGATGCGGAAAAGCAAACAAACAAATGTTATAGTATTTTAAGTAACCCTAAATCATTTATTTTTTTAATTATCTTCTTTGTACAGGCTTTTTCGTTTTTATTGTTTTATTATAAGTACAAGCTGTACCCGCGGCTTCGCACGCGTGGTCATTATAAGTACAAGCTGTACCCGCGGCTTCGCACGCGCGGTCATTATAAGTACAAGCTGTACCCGCGGCTTCGCACGCGTGGTCATTATAAGTACAAGCTGTACCCGCGGCTTCGCACGCGTGTTCATTATAAGTACAAGCTGTACCCGCGCCTTCGCTCGCGTGGTCATTTTTCTAGGTTAAAAGTACTCTATGTGCTATTCCAAGACCTAAAATACCAATATACTCGTACCAACATTCGATCAAAATTCGTTCAACCGTCAACAATATTTTTATCGATTGCTCGGCTTCTACTAATCGCATTGAGATACCAATTACGCCAATTTTAAGTCAAACTCTAAGCTATCCAACAGTGAAAACCACATCGCAATCGGTCCAATAGTTTTACGTGATGTGCGAACAAACATACAGACAAACAAAGTAACAAACAAACAGAGAGACACGATTTAAAAAAATGTTATATTCTTGTTCAGCAGCTTATTTTAAGTACCTTAGACCATTTTTTTTTAATTATCTTCTTTGTACAGACTTTTTCGTTCATAATGCTTTATTATAAGTACTAGTTATCCCGCCCGCGACTTCGTCCGCGCGGACTACAGTTTATCGCGAACAAAAGCATCCTATGTTCTTCTAGGATATTAAAAACCAATGCAAAAGTAGGTATAGCACCAACGCTCTTGATGTTTTTTGACAGACTTGTTATTTCGTTTCCATGGCAACCACAGACCACTCTGTGATGGCAACCGTTCCTTACAATGAGTAATCAACATTTTCCAGTTTTCCCGTGGAAACTTAAAATTTTACGGGATAAAAAGTATCCTGTGTTTTATTCCAGGGTATAAGATATCTTCATTCTAAATTTCATCAAAATCCGTCCAGCCGTTATCGCGTGAAAGCTCCCCAAAAAAACAGACAACGTTTCACTTTTATATATTGGTACGGATAGATAGATAGATAAATAGGCAGGCTTTAATCGTAAATGTTACTCACCGACTGATGAACATAGAACGTGATGGAGAAAGGCACCAGGTCTGCTTGGCACTCCGCGGTCACTTCCCTCCACAGCCCCGGCTCTTTTACTGGCAATTCCCTGGAGGAACAAGCGGATTATAAATATAAATATATTCGGGACAATTCCACACCCAATTCGGACAATTCGGGACAATTAGTTTGGGACCTAGCCCCAAACTAGGATACCCTGTAATATGGGCACTAGATAACGGATAAACATACATAAATACGAATATTACATCCATGACTCGGAAACAAACATTTCTGCTCATCACACAAATGTGCGCACGTTGCAAGATTCGAACCCACAACCGTTTGATTTCGTTCTTAAGGTCACTAGCCACTAGACCAACCGGTTGATTGCACTGCGACTTTTTACAAATATACGGTTTAAGTATGATGGTCTTACCCTTCTATCACAGGGTCGTTCACCAGCACCTTGACTCCGGAATCCAGCACTTGCACGCTGCTCAGCTCTTCCGTGGCCTGGAAGCACATCTTGGACAGCGACTTCTGGGTTTGGAGCTGCTGCACCTCTTTACTTGTGTCAGTTGTGGTGTGCAGGTCATCTTCAGACCCTGAGCTGTAATAGAGATGGTTACTTTTAATACTGGTACTAAACGAGACAACCGGTTGGCCCTAGTGACCCTGAGTAGTCGACAGAACAACGCACAAGGTGCAGACACCATTTAAAAAACTGTTATATTCTTGTTAAGAATCTTATTTGAAGTCTTCTAGACCTTTTTTTTTATTATCTTCAATTCAATCTTCATTGTACAGACTTTTTATTACTTAATGCTTTATTATAAGTATAGATTGTAAGACAAATTGTCTCGAAGCCCACAGCCCGACAGACCTATTTATACCCCCAACTGCAGAGTCAACCAACAGTCACGGGTTCGTATCACCTTGCGTGATACGAACCCGTGATTACATTTGTGTGATGAGCAGTAGTGTTTGTCTCGAGTCATGGATGCGTCTGATTAACCTGCACACTGTGCTGTCACACTGGTGTGATGGTATGGAAGAAAATTTACTAACCGCCACACTGTTCGTATAGCAATGTTACTGTTAGGAAATTTATTTCATAACGTTCACACTAGTGTGTAGAATAGGAAGTCGATTTCCTCGTTGTGATTTGAACCTGTTTACTATATTACAATATCACTGGCGATTTGAGGACAAATCCATACCAATATATAAAATTGAAACATTGTCTGTTTGTTTGTTTGGGGAGCTTTCACGCGATATCAACTGGCTGGCTTATATCCTGGAATAAAACATAGGATACTTATTATCCCAGAAAATTGTAAGTTTCCACGAAAAAACTGGCAAATGTTGATTACTCTCTGTAAGGAACGGTTGCCATGGAAACGAAATAACATGTCTGTCAAAAAACATCAACAGAATTGGTGCTATGCCTACTTTTGCATTGGTATTTAATATCCTAGAAGAACATAGAATGCTTTTTTCGCGATAAACAGTAGCCCGCGCGGACGAAGTCGCGGGCGGGAAAGCTAGTAATGTATAATATTGAAAATTAACAAAAAAAAACTGTCTAGACAATCGTTTGACCACGATCGCACCTGATATGAGGATGAAGCATGCTTGCCTAGTAGATACCTATTCACTCTTGACTTGAACACACCTGGGTTATATGTTACTGGAAACACTGACAAGGGCAGGGCATTCCACTCCTTTGCAGTTCTGGACAGGACAGTACTTTCTGAGATGTCTCACAACATACCATGAGATCATGATTCATGACATGATGTCACATTGTTTTATACAACATATGTAGTTATTTTTTTATTTCTTTTTGCCCTTTTTGATTATCTGATGATTGTGGGACATCTCATTGTCACTTGTATCTTTTATATTTGTAGTTTACACATTTTATTATAATTGTGACATTTGAAAAAATGTAAAGAATTATCTAATATGGAAACAAATACATCCCCGTAGAGTTTCTTGGTGCTCTCTTCTCTAACGGGCGTATTTCCGAAGCACCGGTAGAGTCAGAAGGGTATTTCCTTATCCAGTGTGAGATTTAACTCTGTTGGCACATGAAAGGGAAATTTCCTTTTCAAACTCAAAGAATACTTAGTTATCTAAATTTGGATTGATTTGATCTTTTTATAATATTTTATGTATATCTCTTTGTTCATGTTAATTTGGACTTGTAAAAGTACTATTATTTTTGCCTATTTACAATAAAATACTTTGACTTTGACAGGTGTCAGAGTGTCAGTTGTCAAAGTGACATCTTTCTGTTGTCTAGTACCCATCGTAAGTCTGGACGTGATGGCTTTGGTACGTAAGAAGATACAGCCCCCTTGTGCATCATTTTGCGATAAGAGAAGCCAGTTTGAAGAGATCTGGGAGAAAAAATATTATGCAGTGGCAATTTTATGCTGGTCAAACTATGAACAAACAAACCAAATATTGATATCTAGCTGTGTGTTGATGGGTTTGAACAAGAGTATGAAGTTCAGGTGAAACTTTTTAAAATATTATGACGGCATTGGAAGGAATTTCAAAATTGATGAATTGATTTCTTTCATCACATTACGTGGGACTAGATTATAGAAAACCTACCAGCTCTTTAAGGGGGGAGGAGGGTCAAGCCAAACCTCACCCAATCTCACGTGGGGGAGAGGGTGGTCTCGGGAAATATCACGTAATTTTTTTTCCCAGAAGAAACAGTGTAAAATTGCGAGAAAATTGGATTACATTAAGTAAAAAATATTTCTCCACTAAAATACGACTAAATCATGCATAATAATATTTATCGCGGTTTAATTATATACTGACAGAAGAATTTGCTGACTTAATAAATTCATTTATTAAGAAACAATTCATTAATTTTCTAAATATGAATAACTGTTAATGAATATTTATTAAATGATTGAATTTAAAAAAAAACATTTATTAACAGTTAATCAGGCTTATTAATTATTAAAAAATCCTTCTACAAGTGTGCAAACGCCACAAGTAGCATAGTAGCCCTTCGCTTGTTTAGCCACCACCGGCTAGCCAAACACACAACTCGACGAGCGCTGCAGCGCACAATACGCACCACGAAAGATGAGACTTGACACTCCACGTGGTTTGACTTGCGTAGAAGACGATTGTAATGAAGCACAGACTAACTTATTTACATGAAAAATATGCATTTTTAAAAATCTCACGTGAGATTGGGGGAGGGGGAGAGGGGGTTGAGAAAAGTCTCACGACATCTCACCAAGGGGAGAGGCGGGTCGAAAAATGGCCAAAATTACCTCACATAATTAATGGATGCCCCCTTATTTGGTAATATGATACAGTTAAAATTTGAAATTTAAATATTTATGTTCTTTGCATAGGACTTCTTAACATCACCTTAACATTTCTTATTTTTGTGATACTAATGTTGATAAAAATAACAACTAATCAATAATAAATAAATAAATATAACAAAACTATTTAATTATAACTAAAACTACTTAACTTAACTTTTACTTACTTACTTTTTATTTTTAACTATTTAACTATTTTATTTTTATTTTATTTTAACTATTTATTTTAAATACATTTTCGATGGAGAAAAATAAGCTTGCAGTACGTAATGATACAGCTCATTGCTTGCAGTAGAGTTTTAGATGTAATTACCCATATATGTAATACATTTTGTGTAATAACAATAGACCAAAATAAAACATAATGGTTTCTCGGAACGCATGTAGTATGCGTCAACATGACAAAAAACACCTTGGCAGCTAAATATTGCAAAACATTATGGATTGAGTCTTGCAATACAAGCAAAAGAATGACCGATGTGAAGCCGACATAATGCTTGTTAAATTTTCTATTTCATAATTAAAAAGTGTACATTCAGTGGCAATCCGAGTTGGCCGTAATAATTTAGACGGCGAAATCTGGCGAAGGCGGGAGCTAAGTGTAGAGAGCTTCAGCCTTTATTTTCGTGTTTTTTTTTTATCTTTGAAAATTTATCAGTTTTAACACTTGTATGGCACCACCGGTATTTTAGAGTGCGGATTAGGTTTGGGGGTGGCCCAAGGGCAACGAATATGTATGTCCATTGTCGAGTTTAGGGTATGTAGTGTTCTGTGTTGTCCACTACCAAATAACAGGCTAAAATAAAAAAATGGGGCCAGCCCTAGTCCTCTCCTTCTCAGATGGCAGTTCTACTAATCGCTCCTAACCCCCAAACCCCTAACATCGACGGTACAGCTTGTACAGTGGTCCCCAAATACCTGCAGCCTTCGTCAACGTATGTGTTTGAAGCAGCTGTGCTACGAAAATCTTCTATTCTCTTCTTGTAATACTTAATACTACGAAGAATAATTTCTTTGTGGGCTAAAAAAGCCTTTAGATCATCCTTTGAAGAAGTTTTCGGCATTTTTCACTCACGACAAAAACATTAAATTAGCCACACACAACAATTGCCGAACAATATTTATTTTCAAATCAAACTGTCATCTTATAAAAAGCGCTGTCAATTTTAAGCTGTCAAGTATTCCTGCGTTCGAGATGATGAGCTGCCGTTGTGGGCAGTTTCGAAAGGAACATTTTTAACAAACAGCGCGAAGTTCGAGTTCGCTTTGAACATTTTCAACACTTTTGCCATTTTTACAACTTTTGACACTAAATATCCTTCCCAAACCGAATGAAAAACGACCCTATACTGTAACGGAATAAACTCGAGTTTCCTATGTCAAATTTAACTGTCATGTCATCTTAACATGCAAATTGAACGGTGATCGAAAACATTTCAGAACGCTAATTTCACACACAAATGTCCAAAGCGAATGCCAAATGGGCGTTTTTAACAGCAATGCCATTACGTAATTTCTTTTATGCTTTTACCGATTTTCATTAAAAAAACGACTCTAACGCGCTGCATTATGTGCACGTGATAGTGGCAATCTGATTGAAACCAAGATCGGTGATAGCACTACTGTAGTGCTAATTTATATTCTCTTCTAACTCTAACTCTTCTCTTTAGAAATAGTGGATATAGTAGGCAAGGTTTAAAAATACCTAGTGCGTCTGTGTTGTGGGGCGCACAGCCGTTTCTTGTGAAAGATCTACGCCAAGTACAATTTAATTCGGTCCTGCAGGCAGATTACCTAAGGTTGAGTGATTGCAACCGAGCACCCATTGCGGGTGCTCTTGAAGGTCGTGAAGGATTTGGAATTCACTAGTCAGTTAACGCACACCCGTCAGGTACCCACAATCCATACTAATACCGGGAAACCAGTAACTAGGCTACAGAATTAAGCTAAACCTAGCCCACAAATACTTCTAGCAGAAATAGGTTTTTTCAAATTTTGCCGGGTTTTATGTTATAGTGATTATCTGTGGGTGGCGTGCCAGGCAACCAATGGCGATAATCTCCCTCCAACGAATCATCGTCTGAATCATGTCTGTTTTTTTTTTTTTTTTTTTTTTTATTTCCGTGTAGATATTATAATTAAAAGTTAATAGGCACAGTAAGTTTGGTAGTGATCTAATAATATGCCATTGCATTGCAATTGCATCGTACCATATAGGTAACCGTTTTGTAGATCTTTGAAAGAAAATCAAATTACATCTCAGCAATAAGTATGTACCTACTTCAAATAACTATTACGATTGACTATATAAAAATTTCGTATTTCTTTAGGTATACTGACTATTAGTGCTTCTCAACTCAGATTCTGATGAGTTAACGATAAAAGTCTTGAACTGAAAGTAATCTTTGTCGTCGAGTAAAAATGCTGTTTATCATAAAGTCCTTCCTTGTATACTATTTATGTGCAAAACATTTAAACCAATAAACAAATAAAATGCCAAAAAACGATGAAATAAATATATTAGTAATTGAGATATATATTTCTAGATGCAACCTCTTACTCTGTACCTGTATAAAAGTGTATCTACCTACGTCGTAAAGATAATGTGCCTTTTAATATATATCGTTGTAGATTCCAGTGCACAAAAATTATCAAGTCTTGGAGAGACGGACAAATGGGAGCTCAACAGTTGATAATTATAGCCTAGTACTGGATAGACAGATCCCTAACTATATTGAATGTTGAACTTTTGTTTATTATACTAATAATGTGATCATTTGTTTCAGGTGGATGCACACAGAACTGCAGTTCATAAGAATGTATAGATATCCGCTCTCCAAGCTCATAGGATATGGCAAACCTCAATGTATGTGAAAATTATAACTTTATTACATGATATTTAATACTTACTCTTGACTTCGTTTAACTTGACCCCTCGTTTTTATAGAGCTTCATCTAATTATGCTTCGTAAGAACACTACTAGATTTTAAAACAAGTAGGTGTTTATATTTAAGGGTTCCGTGCCCAAAGGGTCCAAATGGAGACCTATTACTAGACCTACGCCGCCGTCCATCCGTCTGTCTGCTTTCCTACCTCTTTAATTAGGAAGATGTAAATTATTCGTGTCTTTAAAAAAACTTTAGGCAATTATTACTAGTGGCTTTGTGAGCTGTAGACCTCGCGCGGTCAAACGTGACTCATACAGAAAAGCTGTTGAAACATCGAATTGTATCATCGTCATGTTCTCACTGGTAGCTACGGGCAATACACTTCTAACTGTGGCCATGTTAGCCATGGGACTGAAAGTTTGATCATAATCGATCCCTTTCTTTTGACTAAATCACTTTGTCACAAGTCTGGCTATGCATTTATCTACTGAGCCATCAGAATTCAGCTTTACTTTGTACATGCACTTGTAAGGTATAGCCTTCCTGTTCTTAAGAAGAGGCACTAGGACCCAAGTTGTAACAACTTGGTTCTTGGTATCTACAGCTAGCCATGTTTAGAACATAGTCCTTGAGTTTCTCAGGTGGGCGAAATAACGATCTATCTCTGAGTATCATCCCAGCATATTCCATGATTTCCTGTTCAGATATTTCATCTCTGGCATGAATTTCAATCTCATCTTAATTTACTTCCCTTATTTTCCTCCCTAACTCAATACTCTGGTCAGAAACATCACTCCTACTCGTAGCATCATCAAATGCATCAAAATCTCCAACAGGAACATCTTCTCTACCACAAAAGTCTGTTTCTTCATTTTCTCTACCAATGAGTTCCATGACCCCAACAATTTCAGTACTAATATCTTCATTGACATTCTCTTGTATAACATTTCTGTTGATTGTTCCTCCGTTGTCTAAATTTTCTGCATTCTGAGCAACTTGGGGTTGATTCGTTGGATTCAATGCTTCATTTCTAATCCCAAGCATAATTGGAAATTCTAAAGGAATATCAATTTCAGATTCAGTAGAAGCTTTCACAGAAGTTTCCGAACCCAAGCGCTTTTCATCGAAGGATAAATCCCTTGACCGCACCAGCGAGTAATTATTTTTTTGTTCCAGAGCCTGTATCCGTCATCATTATCATATCCAACAAGGATACACTTCACTGCCATTTTATGCAGCTTCTTCCTGGGCTGCTTTGGTACATGCGCTTAACAAGGTGACCTAATAATCCTCAAGTGCTTTATTTGGGGTTTCTTACCAACCCAAAGCTCATATGGCGACTTGTATTCCACCGCAGTTGGCCCTGTCCTGTTCAAAATATAAACAGCAGTATTTACAAATTCAGCCTACAATGTCTGAGGTAATTCCTCATGTGCAGGCATCATAGCTCTCACTGTCTCAACGATTGTGCGATTTTCTCGTTCGCTACACCCGTTTTGTTCAGGTGTATATGGCATAACTAGTCTTTGCTTTATACCCAGATCCGTCAATACTTTTCATACCTTCTGGTTATCAATTTCACTGCCATTGTCGCTCAATAACTCCTTAACTGTATTTCCAGCAACGTTAGCTGACATCAACAATTCTTTGAGCTTCTCATGTACCTCTGACTTTTCTCTAAGAAAGTACACAAATCTGTAACGTGTGAATTCATGCTTGAACAGTACAAAGTAGCGATATTTGGATATCGACAGACGGAATCGACATCTGTGTGCATGCGTTCTCCAGGTTGAGTGGCTTTTTCCCGTACCCCAAACTTCAGTCTGTAGGATTTTCCAAATAAACAGCCTTCGCATAATTCTCCAGTTTCCTTGGTTTTTATACCGAGTTCCCTCTCAATCATACTCTTTACATGAGTTTTATTCTGATGACTCATGGTAGAATTGCAGCATATCTATTTTCTGTGCCAAGTTGACAGTTACTTTAGATAGGGGTATTCATTTTAGCTTGTACAGACCTCCATACCTTTTTCTATTTCCCATAACTGTAATTTTTCCATCAATTTTCATTGAACAAGTAATGACCTGCGACTCAAACACGCTTCCTGGATTTTTATCTTGTGTAGAAAGAACCGAAAACAGATTCTTACTTATCTGGGGAACGAACCATACATCTCTCAATGTTGACTTGACAACTTTATTGTTAACCGTAGCTTCAATACATAGTGATCCTTGCCCGATAGCCTTAATCTCATTTCCATTAGCCGTTGTTACAGTGTGATCCACATCAAAATTTTAAAATCTTGATACCAATTTGCCCGCATCGTAACATGATTTGTAGCTCCGTTATCTACGTACCAGTTTTCATGATCAGTGTTTGATTCAGTTGAATTCACTGACAGTAACACCATGTTAACTCCTTTGTTGGCTTCCACAACTTGACGACATTCACTCCTCATTGGACAATATTTCTTAAAGTGACCAACTCCTTTACAGTTGTAGCATTTTACTTTCTTACTAGTCCCTAGAGTTACCGTCATCACTCTTATTTTTAAATTTCATTCCTGTTTTCACCACAGGGGCATCCCAACCATTTACTGTTGCTTAGCGCCTTTTCATGTGCACATAACTGAATTGTAATATTGTCAACCGTCCCATCATTCTTCGACATTAACAACCAGCTCGATTTAAACGAAAAATAACTTTCTGGTAGTGTATGCAGGATCTAGCAAATTAATAAAATTTCAGGTAGTTCTTTAACTTCTTCCTCTTTTAATAATTCCTGCCGTAACCTGTACCAGTCATTTTTCAGCTTTGAGATGTGTGTAGCCATGTCGTCAGCTAGATCTTTCCTATATCTGAAGAACTCCAAACATAAATCATACAGACGATCTTCGCTTGCGCCTTCATATAGTCTATGTAGTTCATCCCAGACTTCCTTGGACGTTGAGAATATTAAAACCTTGTCTAATGCATCAGCCATCAGCAATATTGTTCATTACAAGAAGTAATGCCGTACTATCCAATCTATTGAACTCCTTCACCTGGTTCTCATAAAGTCCTAAAGCTGTAGCAGCTGCATCACCAGCCCCACTTGCAGGCTTTTCTGGAATCTTTATTTTGCCGTCTACAATGTCCATCATACCATCCATGCCTCTCAGAAGAGCTGACATCCAATATTTCCATTGTACCTAGTTTTGTCCTTGAAGTTTCAGTATCTGAAACTTTAACAACTCCATCTTCGGATTTAACGGCCCATAACCAATTAATGGTTACAACAATATCTATGTAGAATTACCATCATCGTTTAATAGAAAGAAAGATTATTCTTCACAATACAAGTTCTATTTTATTTTTTCAACAACGAACACCATATTTTTAAGTTACATTGACACAACACTGTTTTTTCTATATGATGACACTTATATTTGGAACTATGGAAGAGGTCGCACATTGTAATCTATATGCAACTTTATTAAATTCTTAAATTTAAAAATATGTAGAAAATGCAGTTTTTAAGACATCTTAAAAAGACCCACAACGGATCGGGAGTGTCTAAAGTTGCCAAAAGTGTTAAAAATGTACAAAGCAAACGGCTTGTTAAAAATGTACAGAATTTGAAACTGCCCACAACGCCATCTCATCATCTCGAACACAAATAAATAAATAAATAAATATATTCGGGACAATTCTACACCAATTACCTAGCCCCAAACTAGGATACCCTGTACTATGGGTACTAGATAACGGATAAACATACATAGATACGAATATTATAACATCCATGACTCGGAAACAAACATTTCTGCTCATCACACAAATGAATGCACCTTGCAGGATTCGAACCCGCGACCGTTTGATTACGTACCTAGGATCACTAGCCACGAGACCAACCGGTCGTCAAACCCTGAACCCTGAACCCTGTGTTCCCCTGTCCCTGTGTAAGCGAACAGCAGGTCGTTCGTATTGAAGCCATTTGCTTCAAAAAAAAAAAACAGTTAAAACCGCTAAATACTAATAGATTTCACCTTTGGTATACGGTTGCTTACTGGCTTAGTATTTCCTGTACGATTTTATCCTTAGAGCAACGCGGGCCTGTATCGCCCACAAAACCCGTTGTATTTATTACTAGCAGCGCCCCGTGGTTGCAACTGTGTGAATGATGATGATTATGAAAAGTGTTCTATGTTTTATTTGACCTCAAGTATCTACATACCAAATTTCATCAAAATCCAATAAGCTGTTTCAGCGTGAAAATCATACATACATACGTACAAAGGACTTTGAAAAAAATATTTACGCCAAAGCCAAGTTCGAACTTTGCACTATGTGAGCGTGACGGATATTGGCAAAAAGTAATTTGACATCAGCAGTGCTATTACGCAATGTTGATCATATCGATTTCAAGCCGTAAAATTCATTACAAAACGCTAAATATAATCACAATTGGCGTTCCCTTGGCTATTTGTGGGTGAAATTAGCGTTCTGAACGTTTTCGATCACCGTTCGTTTTGGAAGTTTCGATGACATGTTGACATAGGAAAATCGACTATATTCTTTCAGAAATAGGGTTTTTTTTCATTCAGTTTGGAAAGGATCGGTAGTGTCAAAAGTTGCAAAAATTACTAAAGTGTTGAAAATGTTCAAAGAAAATGGCTTGTTTGTTAAAAATGTACATTTCCATACTGCCCACAACGCCAATCCCCGTTTATATTACTTTACTCTTTGACGCCAAATCATCATCTCGAACGCAGGCAGGGGTGATTGTCAAACAGATTCTTCGGAAAGGAAACTGTGACACGGTTTTTAATTACAAATTAAAATTGGTGTAAATAGGTACATTACAAGTTTGCAATAAATTACGATCAACGTCGTGCAATACCTGCGATTTACCTAGCCAAGTACTGTAAGACCAATGCCAGTCAAAAGGTAAAAGATTCTAACAAGAAATCGCTACGGGAAGAGATAACACAATTCCATTTGAAATAATTAGTTGTAAACATAGAATACTTGAGGTCAGAGGTCGGGTTAGCTAAATCTGTGTATGTAGTGTAAAGACTGCAAGTGCTACATCTAGTGATATGTGCGTGTAAATGATTGTGTAAACATTAGATTTCGTGTGGTGTTTGTAAGTGAAATCAGTGAACAATGGGGCAAACAGGCAGTGCGATGCCCGGTAAGTACTCATTAATCAGTAATAACGCGTTCTAATAAGGATCTAATTGGCTAGGGAGTGCTGTTTCCTCATTCTAACCTTTTCTGTAACATAACCTCACCATACATAATATACACAGTATGGGGATAGCTGTTCTGTAGTTAAACTAGAAACCCTAAAAATGGTGTAACTGTGAGCATTTGCAATATACATCTACACTATCTATACTATTATTATAAAAAGTTTTTTTGTTTGTCTAATAAATAATATTTGGGACAATTCACATTAATTACCTAGCCCCAAACTAGGATACCCTCTGCTATGGGCACTAGATAACGGATAAACATACATAGATACAAATATTACATCCATGACTCGGAAACAATCATTTCTGCTCATCACACAAATGTGCCTTGCGGGATTCAACCCCACAACTGTTTGATTTCATAGTAGGGTCTAGCTACTAGATCAACCGATCGTCGTCTTTTTGTTTATAATGGATAAACTCAAAAATTCTATACTGATTTAAAAAACTCTTTCACCTATTCGAGTGGGGGCAGAAAGGCCTGCATTGATGTCCTGCTTTGGGTCTATTGTGCATTTACCCTGCCAGCATCTACCCAAGCTCCTTAGTACTGGAGCACAGCTTTAAGTTGTTGGCACAGCTGTTCCAGTGATGTTGCTGTAGATGGTATTAAAATAATGGACATTGTATTTAGTTGAGCCTGTGAGCCCCTATCTTTCACCTATTGTATAAAGCTACATTATCAGCAAGTAACAATATGCTATATATTATTTTTCAAATAAATTTGAGATCCTTACAAAAATTGCAACGATACTCAAGATATCAAATTTTTTTGCCTATTAGTTGGCGTGCGCTGAGAAAACGATTGATAGTAGTAAACCCGTGCGAAGCTGGGGCAAGTTGCTAGTCTTTGATAATGTCATACCTAGCTGATCAATAGCAGAAACAATGAGTACATAATAGTTTGATTTTTCATGTTTATTTCCTTAGAACCAACCAGTTCTATTGTTGATTGAATATGATTCGTGCAATAAAAAAAAGATTAAGATTTATGATGATGATGGTGATGAAAATTAGGCTATGTTTTATTCCAGGGTATCATACCTAATAATGTCATACCTAGCTGATTTAATAGCAGAAGCAATGAGTACATAATAACCTGATTTTTCATGTTTATTTCCTTAGAACCAACAAGTTCTATTGTTGATTGAATATGATTTGTGCAATAAGAAAAATATTAAATTATATGATGATGATGCGTGGGTTATGATGATGATGATGATGATGATGAAAAGGAGCCTGTGTTAATCCAGGACATAAGCTATCCTGGTACCAAATTTCATCCAAATCTGTTCAGTTGTTTGAGCACACACATCACACACTCACACACACACACACACACACACACACACACACACACTCACACACACACACACACACTCACACACTCTCACACACACACACACACACACACACACACACTTCGTACATGGCGCTAATCGGTTTTTATGCATTTTATAACATTTTGTATGGACTGTCAGTTGTAATGTATGGAGTTCTGCATTGAGCATATGAATAAAACATAGCATAATTTTCATCACCAATGAAAATTATGCTATGTTTTATTCCAGGGTATCATACCTAATAATGTCATACCTAGCTGATTTAATAGCAGAAGCAATGAGTACATAATAACCTGATTTTTCATGTTTATTTCCTTAGAACCAACAAGTTCTATTGTTGATTGAATATGATTTGTGCAATAAGAAAAATATTAAATTATATGATGATGATGCGTGGGTTATGATGATGATGATGATGATGATGATGAAAAGGAGCCTGTGTTAATCCAGGACATAAGCTATCCTGGTACCAAATTTCATCCAAATCTGTTCAGTTGTTTGAGCACACACATCACACACACACACACACACACACACACACACTCACACACACACACTCACACACTCTCACACACACACACACACACACACTTCGTACATGGCGCTAATCGGTTTTTATGCATTTTATAACATTTTGTATGGACTGTCAGTTGTAATGTATGGAGTTCTGCATTGAGCATATGAAGTTTTCCGCTCGATAAGAGAGTATTCATTTTTATAACTAAGCTCTGATTACTACAGTGGCTACACTTTATTAAAAGCTTTTATTTAACTTCACTTTGCATGTATGTATGTATGTATGTATTTCTGTCTGTCCTGGAATCTTGCAATTCAAATTTCAAGCACTTCCCGATTAGCTATCCAGCTGGAACTTTTATGGTAGCTCACAAAACGATGACAATGCAATAAAAAAAAAACATAAAAAGAAACAAATTATTAAAAAAAAACAATTTTTTAACTTTTTTCTTGATATAGAGTAGAATATATTTTGATTGCTCCTATGCCTTATTCTAGGGTATAAGCTGTCTCCATTCTAAATTTCATCAAAATCCGTCCAGCCCTTATCGCGTGAAAGCTCCCCAAACAAACAAACAGAGGTTTCACTTTTATATATTGGTATGGATTGTTTTCAATGCTAACGTATACTGTGTTTTATTTTGTATGTAATTTTTCAAAGAGAGCATCTCTTTGAAAAATTACATACAAAATAGATAGATAGAAAATTGAGATATTGCACACAAAAGATAGGTACAAAGGCGAGTTTAATGCTAGCAAGCATTATCTACCAGTTAACCTCGGTGTATTGTAATGTTTTTAATGCGGAATAGTCCCTATTTTAATTTGGAAAACTAATAGATTCCTAACAATAATATCAATACTATTACTATTCTTACATAATATACCTACGTGTATAATATAAAAAGATAAGATAAGATAGCCTTTATTACTGATTTATATTTACATTCAAAATTAAATTGATATTAAAATTATTATAATTAAATTGATTATATCTAATTCCTTATTCAGACATCAGCTTGTCTTTCAACATAGGCCTCCTCCAGAGACTTCCACGCCGCCCGGTCCTGTGCTAGTCGCCGCTATGTTGGCCCCCCTATTTCTTTTATGTCGTCTTCCCATCTCTTCTTTTGTCCTCTCATCCTTTTCCCATCTCGTGGGTACCATTCTATCAGATCTTTGGTCCACTTTCCTTTTTCTCATTATGTGTCCAGTCCATTGGCATTTTGATCGTTTTATGTAGTTGTTCACATCCTTCACTTTAGTTCTTTCTCTTATTGATTTTAGGCTATTTCTGTCTTTCCTTTTGATGTTGAGCATGCTCCTTTCCATACTATGTTGACATACCTTCAATTTCCCTATGTTGCTTTTCGTTAGTGACCAAGTTTGGCAACCATATGTCATGCATGGCAAGATACAGCCATCAAATACTTTTCTTTTTGCACCAGTCCAACTGGTTATTTTTCTTCTTATTTTTTTATTTATTTATTATTTATTATTTTATTTGTATAATATAACTACTACATAATAATATGATTACATGTATACATAGTGTACCTAGTTAGGATACATATTATCTATACTTATGATAAAACTGTAGCGGGTTCAATTCTGTACATAGAAGATATTTTGATATTTTTTTTTGAAGGTCACTCTATATTTGATACTGAAGCCAAAAATGTTTTTTTTTTATTTTTTGTCTGTATGTCTGTCTGTCTGTCTGTATCTTGGCTAGGCATCACGCCGAAACTACTGAATGAATTTTAATGAAACTTGGTATGTTTTGAGCTCATACTACGAGGTAGGACATAGGATACTTTTCATCACGAAATATTAAATGGTTCCCACAGGATATTGGTTTAAAATTTATTTAAAAGAAAACGTATCACGCTGAAACTACTGGACGGATTTTGATGCAACTTGGCACAGTCATAGTTTACAGGCTTGCAGTTTATCTATAGTTTACAACCGAGAGGATGGTTTCAAGTTGGCTGCGTCCTGGAATCCCGTGATAAGCAAGTGTTCGCGTCGTGGTTTATGTCAGAAGAAATCTGCAGATATTAGTGTTGTGTAGGGACAATTCTGAATTTTTACAATACCAAATGCGGGTAGTTGGAGACAACGCTCGCCCTTCTCGACGCTGACACCCACTACTTCAGTCTTCTCGTGACCATGATCAATGCAACTTGATTGAAACGTCGAGGTAGATAAATAATAAGTTTTCAGCGGGATTAAGTCCCGTTTGAATATATAACTAAATCCACGTTCAGATAAATAAGGGGATGGAAATTCTATGAAAAATCGTTGAACAATGGATCATAATCCGGGGGTTGCGAGATTGGCACCAGCAGCAAAAATTATTGTTACATTTTTTTTTATTCCTCTTTTGATGTCAGTTCTATAAGTTGTTCTTGTAACATACATAATTACAGTACATAATGATTGTGTGTGTATTAGCATCTGTATTTATGTATGGAGGTATAAATGTAATGGAGTCTTTTAATTCCATTTTCACCCACTTCTACACTTCCTTATCCTTTTTTTTATTTTGTCTTACTTATGCCAGATAAATTTTTAAGATTTTTTTTTTTTCGCTCGCGGCTTTGCCTGCGTGGTCATTAAATTTAAAAGTAGCCTATACACGTGTTATTCCAGGACCAAAAGTACCCATAATGTACAATATAATTCTCCATTTCTTCAAAATTTGTTCAGCCGTCAAATAGGGTTTTTTCGATTGCTCGGCATCAGCGTATTAAGATACCAAGTACCCCAGTTTTTAAGTCAAACCCAACAGTGAAAACCTCATCACAATCGGTCTAGTAGTTTTTATGTGATGCGCGAACAAACAAACATACATCATTTAAATCAGTAGCTTATTTTAATTTGCCTGGACCAATTTTTTATAATTATCGTCTTTGTACAGACTTTTTGTTCTTATTGCTTTATTATAAGTATAGGCATCTACCTATGGCAGTCATATCAATGTTAAGTCTTATTGCAAACAGTATAGGCTGCATTTCTCAAGCATCCTGTTAGAATTTCTTAACTCATAGAAACAAAATACATTTCGTTCATAAATTCGACTTTGTGCCAAAGCAATGGGGACGACTTTTTTGGGGTAACCATAAATAATTTTTGAAAATGGAACAGCTGACGATCAGCTGTGATGCAGTAACTCCTACCTGCCATTGTTCTTTTTTTTTTCGCCCACGCAATGCAAACGCACACGTGCATTCTGCGAAATTGTACAATGGGCAGTGCTAAATGGACTTGTACACTTGTTATTCAATTTAATACTCTACAACCTTCAGGTTAAGTTTGAATTTCCCATGTAACTGCTAACTTAGAATTTAGCTTTTTTTTGTCTGAACTCGTTTTTAGGGTTCCAACGTCCGAATGACAAAAATCGGAACCCTTGTAGGATTACTCGTGTGTATGTCCGTGTGTGCAGCCAATTTGCCCCGAATCTACTCGGATCAAATTAGGGGCAAATAAGAAAAAAAAATGAAATGGTTAGTTGCGAGGAACTCTTTTTTTTTAATCTACCCTTGTAATAAAGTAGTAAAAATTTAACAAGAATATAACATTATGTTAATTCGTGTCTGTTTGTTTGCGCAACACGTAAAAACTACTGGACCGATTGCTATGCGATTTGCACTGTTTCTATAGTTTAGGGGTTGACTTAAAAACTGGGGTACTTTGTATCCTAATCCTTTGATTACATAACGAGCAATCGATAAAAAACTAACGAATTTTGAAGAAATGTAGTATATTGTACTTTATAGGTAGTTTTGGTCCTGGAAATACACGAATGGGCTACTTTTAAATGAAGTGATCACGCGGAAGGAGCCGCGGGCACAGCCTGTTTTAAAATAAATTATTTAAGAAAATTCATCATTCCCCTTAACTTCAAACAAATAAACTTAACATTTTGAAATAAAAACTGCAATTAGTTATATACTTATAGACTAGCTGTGCCGGCGGCTTCGCACGCGTGGTCACTCTCTACATTAAAAGTACTCGTGTGCTGTTCCAGAACATAAACTACCAATATACCAACATTTGATCGAAATTCCTACGGACGTCAATTGGTTTTTATCGATTGCTGAGCATGTTATCATTGGATTCAGATACCAAGTACCCCAGTTTTTAAATCAAACCCTAAACTATCCAACAGTGAAAACCGCATCGCAATCGGTCCAGTAGTTTTTACGTGATGCGCGAACAAACATACAGATCATTATATCCCAGAAAAACTAACACGCGAGCAACGCTGCGGGCACAGCTATAGACAATAATAACGTAAAAGTCTGTACAAAGAAGATAATTTTAAAAAATTGGTCAGAGCTACTGAACAAGAATAAAACATTTTTAAAATTCGTGTCTGTATGTTTGTTTGTCTGTATGTTTGTTCGCGCATCACGTAAAAACTATTAGACCGATTGCGATGCAGTTTTCAGTGTTGGAATAGGCTTAGGGTTTGACCAAGACCTGGGGTACTTGGTATCGTAATAAACTATCCAACAGTGAAAACCGCATCGCAATCGGTCCAGTAGTTTTTACGTGATGCGCCAACAAACATACAGACAAACAAACTGACAGACACGATTTAAAAAAATGTTATATTCTTGTTCAGTAGCTTATTTTAACTATCCTACACCTTTTTTAATTATATTCTTTGTACAGACTTTTTCGTTCCTATTGCTTTATTATAAGCAATAGGAATAAGTCCGCTGCTGAACATAGGCCTCCCCCAAAGAGCGCCATGACGAGCGATCTTGTACCACCTCCATCCACCGACTTCCTGCGATGGCTACAATGTCGTCGGTCCATCATGTGGGGGGGTCTCCCCACACTTCGCTTGCTTGTTCCTGGTCGCCATTCGAGAACCTTTATTCCCCAGCGGTTTTCGGTTCTGCGAACTATATGGCCTGCCCATTGCCACTGCAACTTGCAAACTCTGAGAGCTATGTCGGTAACCTTCGTTCTTCTACGGATTTCCTCATTTCTGATTCTATCACGTAGTGAAACACCGAGCATACCTCTCTCCATTGCACGCTGCGCAACTCTGAGCTTTTGTATGAGACCAATAGCGACCACGTCTCAGTGCCGTATGTCATCACTGGCAACACGCACTGATTATAAACTTTCGTCTTGAGGCTCTGCGGTATCTGTGACGAGAAGATATGGCGTAATTTCCCGAACGCTGCCCATCCGAGTTGGATTCGTCGGTTGACCTCTTTGTCGAAGTTGGATCTACCCAGTTGGATCGTCTGACCCAAGTAGACATAGTTATCAACAGCTTCGATTTTATCGTTCCCAACATAAACCGGCATGGGTAGCACATGGGCATTTGACAAGAGGTTCGTCTTGCCCATGTTCATTTTGATACCCACCTGTTGGGAAACAATATTGAGGTCACTGAGCATTGTGCTTAGGTCTTCCAGGGTTTCAGCCATGATGACTATATCATCAGCAAATCGAAGGTGAGTGATGTATTCGCCATTGATGTTAACACCAAATCCGTTCCAGTTCAGAAGCTTGAATATATCTTCCAGTGTAGAGGTGAACAGTTTCGGAGAAATAACGTCTCCCTGTCTCACCCCTTTTTGCAGCTGGATAGAATTCGTGCTTTGGTCCTGAAGACGAACTGTCCTGGTGGCTTTGCTGTACAAACACTTCAACACTTCGATGTACCGGTAATCAATCTGGCACCGCTGTAATGACTGTAGCACTGCCCAGGTCTCGACTGAATCAAAGGCTTTCTCGTAGTCCACAAACGCTAGACATAGTGGCCGATTATAATCTGCCGGAGCGTATGGATGTGGTCTACGGTGCTAAAGCCTTTCCGGAATCCAGCTTGTTCGGGAGGCTGAAAGTCGTCAAACCTACGAGCGAGACGGTTTGTAACTACTCTCGAAAACAGCTTATAGACGTGGCTCAGCAGTGAAATGGGAATGTAAAATTTACCAAATCTTTCAATACTGTAAGAGAATTATATTCATCTTACTGAACGGAACCCCCTCCAAGGGAGTTCAACCCGCACTTATCCTTTTCCTTTTTTATATTTCCTTTCAGTGAAGAGACTACCAATTCGAACCTTAGTGTTCTTATCAGTTATGCAAAGAGGTTGCAAGTACCTGCTTTTTCGATTCAGCTGATGTTAAAGGCTACTTTCTTTATGTCAGCTGATGTAAGAAAGCTTTTGAAATCAGCTGATGCTTTGTGAAGGCTCGTGCTGTGAGAATCATTTCGCGTAGCTTCGACGTTCTTAGTCACGAGAAGACAAAAACAACCAGCATAATGTAGATTAAAAACTAACCTAAAAAGCACGTGTTTTTTATTGCTTTGTCATCGGTTTGTGAGCTACCCTGAAAGTTTCAGCCGGATAGCTAACATCGGTTTGTGAGCTACCCTGAAAGTTTCAGCCGGATAGCTAACATCGGTTTGAGAGCTTGTAGCCGGAGCCCCCCCCCCCCCCCCCCCCCCGAGGGTGTCTACCAGCTCAAAGGGACTCCTTGCTCACAATAATTTAATTGTACTTAGTAGTGCGAGCCTTCATTTTTCAACGGGCAGCGGAGGCTTCGTAGCTGCTAGTCTTCATACGTACACGTTTCCTTCAGCTATATTCAGCAAACTTAGGTTTTGAAATGAAATATATTTAGTTTAGTATATATAACGTGTGTATTCTGTTTCTTTAAAAGTTAGGTCCAAGAACACAGACTTGAGCGAATCAATGACAATTTAAGAATGACAGGTTATTTGTATTTAGAATGAATAATGAACTATCAAAATGAAAAGAAATGGATTATGAAAGAATTAAGATATCAAAAGAGTATTATTATGAAAGAGGTTTGGACCTCGTCACAAGCTACCCTGAAAGTTTCAGCCGGATAGCTAACATCGGTTTGTGAGCTACCCTGAAAGTTTCAGCCGGATAGCTAACATCGGTTTGTGAGCTACCCTGAAAGTTTCAGCCGGATAGGTAACATCGGTTTGTGAGCTACCCTGAAAGTTTCAGCCGGATAGCTAACATCGGTTTGTGAGCTACCCTGAAAGTTTCAGCCGGATAGCTAACATCGGTTTGTGAGCTACCCTGAAAGTTTCAGCCGGATAGCTAACATCGGGAAATGCTCGAAATTTGAGTTGCGATCCCAGGACAGACAAAATCGACTACTCCCTGAGTGTCATGTCGGAGGGAATATGGTCAGATTTAGTTACAGGGACTATATGTATATATACTTAAGATTTTACACGACTGCCCAAAAAAGGAGTGTTATGTTTTTAGCATTCATGTATGTATGTATGTATGTATGTATGTGAGTTTCTTTATTCCACCATAACTTTTAAATGCCTGAACAGATTTAGACCAGACGAACCAGACGTATGGGGTATCGTTAGAATCCTTACATCCCCCCGGAAACATTCAATATGTCGGCAGTACGGCACGATTTACAAACTCGAAATGAAAAAAAACTTCGAAATTTACAATACCTATGGGTATCAAATTGAAGGCCATGATAAGCACATTCCAACAGTATATAATTTATTGGCATAAGCTCTTTTTTGGCAGGGCAGTTGTTTTGAAACTAGTGCCTCGCCCCGGCATCGCACGGTAAATACATTTAAATGGTAGCCGTCTGTCACGTAAAAATACTGAACCGATTGCGATGCGGTATTCACTGTTGGATAGCTAAGATTTTGAATTAAAAACTGGGCATCGTAATCCAACGATTAGAATCGTTAAATACTATCTGACGGCTGAACGAAATTTGGTATTTGTACTTTTTTGTCTTGGACATATATGACCACGCGAGCAGAGCCGCGGGCAAAGCTAGGTACTAATAATGGAACAGTCCGCCGTATAGTTTCTTCTGTAACCTCTTGCCTCCTTTATGATATTAGAACATCACCGTAGTGTTATTATTCTGTAGTTTACCCGCCCGCGACTTCGTTCGGACTACAGTTTATCGCGAACAAAAGCTTCCTATGTTCTTCTAGGATATTAAAAACCAATGCAAAAGTAGGTGTAGCACCAATGTTGTTGATGTTTTTGACAGACTTGTGATTTCGTTTCCGTGGCAACCGTTTCTTACATCGAGTAATCAACATTTTTCCAGTTTACCCGTGGAAAATTGAAAACACCCGCTTAGCAACTATAGTCCAAAAAATAAGCAATTTTTAACCCTAAAGATAGGAATATAGGAAACCATTTCTACGGCAAAAAACGCATCTGCGTCAGTGTCTTGTGTGTGTGTGTTGCACAAAACTCGAAAACTACTTATTCGTTTTCAATGCGGCTGTTACCTATCTATAGCTACGTTATCTGGCTACAATTTAGTCTATCAAACATTGCACTGAGAAAACAGACTTACGTTCAAAAACTAAATCCCTACTACGGTCGGGTAAAAAATAGCCTATGACACTCTTGCGATGAAGACGAATCGATTGATACCTCGCTTGTCAAAATCGGACCAATAGGGGCGACACAAATTTGGAACATCCACATAAATACATACATAGACTGTTAAACTCATTACCCTTCCCTTGCTTCGCCGTACTCGGGTAAAACTCATTGTTTTATTTTTGTACAGGTATGAACTTTTTTGCCAACAGCTGACGATCAGCTGGCGTTTGTAAAGGACAATAGTTGTTAAAGGTACTGCGTTTACAGGAGCAGTTGATTTTGGTTCTTATTCTATAGATGCGAAGGTCTTATTTTGCAATGGAAGTGAGACCAACGTACTGTTTAAAATGGTGTAGTTGATTCTGGATTTTATTCCATTTACCCCAAGGTTGATTTTTCAATGGAAGTGTGAGTTGCGACAATTTTGGCTTAACAAAGAATTTCCAAGTTAAGCATAATGCCTAAAGTGTGCTATTAGATCTATTCTAACTAGGTTTTGTTCACACGACTTTGCAGAAAATATAACTTCAAAAAATCTCATATTTTTCCGTCCGGGGTTGGTCTGCAAAGGATTGCTTTTTAACGATAAGTCCAAGAATCCGTACCAATATATAAAAGTGAAACGTTGTCTGTTTTTTGTTTGTGAAGCTTTCACGCGATAACGGCTGGACGGATTTTGATGATATTTGGAATGGAGGTAGCTTATACCCTGGAATAAAACAGAGGATACATTTTATCCCGGAAAAATGTAAGTTTTCACGGGAAAAACTGGAAAATATTGATTATTCCCCGTAAGGAACGGTTGCCATGGAAACGAAATAACAATTCTGTCAAAAAACATCAAGAGCGTTGGTGCTATACCTACTTTTGCATTGGTATTTAATATCCTAGAAGAACATGCTATCCTAGTACCTATAGGATGCTTTTGTTCGCGATAAACTGTAGTCCGCGCGGACGAAGTCGCGGGCGGGAAAGCAATTAACTTCTAAAAATCACAGTTTCCGTCCGAAGTTGATCTGGAAAGGATCGCTTTTAACGTTAAGTCTAAGAATGTTTAAAAAAAAAGACGGATTCCACACCGCCAATTCTAAAGTGAAGCATCCAAGATATGCCGATCCGCTCGTACACACAAACCCCACGCTTACACCATGTAATGCCGATCGGCCGCCACATCGTCAAGATCTCCACCTTCTTAGTCATGTTAATTTGTCAACTACCCACGGAATATATCTTTTGTGATGAAATTGTGTATCAACCACAAAACACCAGAAATTATATACTCACGCACACATACGCAGCCGCTATTTGCTATGCTTCACTCGTTTGTTTAGTGGTGTGGATTCTTTAAATGATACCATATGATATGATAATGAAAACTGGTTCTGTCAAAGCTCTCATCCCATTATTCCCAGCAATAATGATCATTTGTAACCAAGAACTGTTACTTCATAAAACAAAGACGTCAAAGAAAAAGGTAAAAGGCTCATAGGCGTCCATAATTTAGAGTTCTATTGTGATCCTGCGACTGCTGCCTAATCTGTGTTCAGAGTTGCCAGTCTGTACCTCAAACTTCACCCAAAACTAATCTCCCGTGAACAAATTTAAATTCAGATTGGCTGTTTTGCTTTCGTCCAACAGGACAAAAAGTAACGGTACGAGATAATGAACGAAAATTACATATATTTTCATGTTCACTGTTTCGTCCCATTGGGACGGAAGGGTAGTGGGACTAAAAACGAAACGGGCATAAACCCATAAGTTTTTCTAATTAACTCTAAAGGGATGATTCACTGATGCTTGGGAGTCTGCAGACAGAACGTAATACATAGTCGTTATGATCAGCCCGTGTCAGTCCAATGCTGTACATAGGCCTCTCCCAAAGCACGCCACGGAGCCCGATCTTCGGCTCTTCTCTTCCTACTGCAGCCAGCCTTGCGTGTATATTCGCTCCACCTAACTGAAGGGTGTCCTGCACTAAGTCTGCCGAGTGTCACTAGAGATGAACCGGATATCTGTTTAGCCGGATACCGAAGATCCGGGCAACCGAGTAGACGGTTATCCGACCGAACATTGCCGATTGGCGCATCGTAACGAGTAAGCTCGCGTCGGTGGCGCACGAACGATTTCTCGGGTGAACTCGGGTATTTTCGTTCATGTGCGAAGTTAGGATGTGATTCATTGACTTGTTGAGTTGATTGCAATCACGATCACTTGAGGTTATTGTAGACGTGCTATTGTAGTTTGAGGTTATTATAAAAGTAATTTAAACGAACGTACGAATCCATCTATACTTATAATAAAGCAATAAGTACGAAAAAGTATGTACAAAGAAAATAATTAAAAAAGAATAGTTTACAGTAGCTTATTCTATGTTTATTTGTTAGAGATTCAAGTAAAAAATACTAGACCGATTGTGATGAGTTTTTTCACTGTTGGATAGTTTAGGATTTGACTTAAAAACTGGTGTAATTGGTATCACCGCTATAAATATATATTTTTGTTGTATAATGAAAACATGGTGATTATATATTTTGTGATGTGGATTAAATAAAGTAACTTTTTTAATCCTTTTTCCAGCCAAATACTCGCTTACTATCCGGTATCCGGCCAGATATTAAGTTTGGGCCTGATACTGGATATACGTTTCATCTCTAGTGTCCACTCAAGAACTCGTCTACCCGAACGCTGATCGGTTCTTCGGCTTATATGACCAGCCCAGTTTGCTAATATGGCTCGCTCTAATTCTACCATTAATTGTAAAAATATCTTCACAAAAACGGCAGCACTACCCAAGAAATGAGGAAAAACTCTGACACTGGCAACACTATCTCTCCCGGATGAATGCACCTTGGGAACTTGTACTATTATTTATTCTGTGTCTTGGGTCTATTATATATTTTTTAATCTACTATTTATGCTCGCTTTGGCTAGGTAGATATTACATACCTACCTGGTGTTGGAGTACATCTCTTATGGAGAACAGTCCTAGGGTACCGGGACTTGGGTACCAGCTTCCGAAACTTCATTGATTGTTGTGGGATTTGTTTAACTTCGGTTTCGTAAATGGCCGAAGTTCTTCAGGGTTCCGTACGTACGAATGAAAAAACGGGACGCTTATAGGATCACTCGTGTGTCTGTCTGTGTGTGTCCGCCTGTACCAGCCAATTTGCTCCGGGACTGATTAAGTTGAAATTAGGTATACATATGAATTTTATAATAAACTGGCTTACGCCCGGGACTTCATCCTCGCGGACTACAGTTTATCGCGAAAAAAGCATCCTATGTTCATCTACCAATGCAAAAGTGTAGAACCAACGCTCATGATGCTTTTTGACAGGCTTGTTATTATTTCGTTTCCACGGCAACGGCACGTCACTCCATTCCATACAGCGAGTCATCGTCATTTTCCAGTTTTCCCGTGGCAACTTGCCATTTTCTGGGATAAAAGTATCCTATGTTGGTAAATATATTGTACAGTATTAACCTATTAACAAAGTTTCATCAAAATCGGATAAGCTGTTTTGGTGTGAAAGCTTCCCAAACAAACAGACTACGTTTCACTTTTATATATAGGTGTGGATTAACATCGAAGAAACACAAGTTAGAGATAAAATACAAAGCAAAACAACCGTCTCGACTTAAGTTTCCCGCCAAAAGTCGCCAGATCCCCTTCCCCTTCGTATACGTGACAGAACTAACTTGTCGTCAAATCTCATTTCCCTCATTCCTTGCCCCTATTTCCCTCCCTCCGCTTACGTTACATCACAAGCCGACCACGGAGCAGGTGGTTGTTCCCTCAAAGTACTAGGCTGTCAGAACAATGCAGAAGATATGATTACAATGATCCAATGAAAAGGAGGAAATCCAACAAGTTGTTTAATGACCCGATAAAGTTTTAATAGTTTCTTGCATTCCCGACTACGCTTGTGTACGACCCATCCAGGAAGTATTGATCGTTACACCCACTTGTTGGATTCTGAAAGCTTCTGGTCTGTAGCTCCTTCAAACTTCTTACTGCCTGGTACTTTTGCACCCATCCACCTGCTGCGTAGATTGACCTTTGACCTCGTGTCTATTGATCGAGCATCTTGGAGCAACTGGTTGGATCCTCTCATTTCTTGTCAGTGCAGCCGTATGTAATTCTATCGTCCTAGTATATTGGACATTCTTTGAAACCCTTGAGTTTAGGGAGTTCTACTCTACATTGCCTAGAAATCTTGACCATTCAAGGCCTAGAAATGCCTATTTTCCTCGGTTTAGAAATAAAACCTATGATGCTATTCTACTACACGCATATGTAATGTAGAAAAGTATCGATATAATCGATACCGGAACTATCACTTAGCGTAAGGGACATCTTGTCAAATCTGAGTACCGTAATCGACAATTCAAACAATAGCTTGTTTTGTATGTATTATGATTAGCGTTCATTTGATTATGAGTGCGTCAGTAAGGTAGAGACGTTATATTTTATGTCCCAGTAAAAACCGTTTTTAGTTAGGTGTTTTAACTGAAAGCCTTAGTTAAAACCAGCTTTGACTAGTTAAAACGCGTTGTAACTACTACAGAGTGTTGCTGTAAAATTAATAATGACGGATTTTATTTGAATACGTGGTCAAAAAAAAGGTTAACTCTTTTTCGAAGGTTTTTTTTTTGTCTATGATAACCCTTCTTCAACTTCGTATGGTCTTGTTGATCACTAACTTTTGTATGGAACTTTATTGATAGTTTTCTGCAAGTTCTCTGAGACAACTTGTTGCATCCAGTCTAGAACCACAGCTTCTCTTATTGTCGCTAAGATAGTTCGGTCGGTTCGGTCGTTCGCTAGTTATCTCCTCTTACTCCTGTGTAGTTCTGAACGCCTGGTAGCTTTCGTGCCAAACCTGCTGTTGGGAAATATGTACTTTCAAATTTACCCGACAGGGTAGTGAGGGGGTACTGCTATCTCCTACCTACCTCTTGCAAAATTCTGACCGCCTAGTACTTTTTGTACCGATCCACGTGTTTGCAAAAACCGCCGCATAACCGACTGAAGGAGGGATACTTGTGTAGTGTTTCTGTACACCATCCGTCGGATTCTGAGAAAAGAGGCGTCAATCGATTCATTTCAAGTTCAAGAAGCTCTCCGATTCATTTTTCAATTCATCCAGAGTAAGTGAACTTTGAAACGACTTGATAAATAAATCCACAGTCCACATGCCACAGCTTCTCTCGGTGAATTGAATACCTCCTTTAGAGCTCTGGGTGCCTGGTAGATTTCGTGCCAATCCGCTTGCTGCGAAAACCGCATTAACCTAACCTTTGACCTCTAGTCTACCTATACACGATAACATTGCTTGCTCTCCAAGCAACTTGTTGGACGGATCACAGAATACTTTCTCGCCCTTTCTCTCATTGATGCATTTGTTACGACCGTACCATAAGCGCCTGCTCCTATTTTCTGCGCGCTTGGTAGTTTCACGTCGAACTGCCTGCCATGGGGCTCATGTGGAATTACAACAAATATAAGTTTATTATAAAAAAATAAATAAAAAAAGCTTTTAAGTGTATGTTTTTTTTAATATTAATTTTTTAACCTTTTTATTTCCTGCTTTGTCATCGAGTTGTGAGCTACCCTGAAAGTTTCAGCCGTACAGCTAATCGGGGAGTGCTCGAAATTTGAATTGCAAGATTCCAGGACAGAAATACATACATACACACATAGATACATACAAGTGAAGGTAAAAAGATTTTTAAAAAAATTACTATTAATTGTAAAGTTCCTGAGTCTGCAATCACTAGCGCTAACTGCTAATTAACGTATACTTTGGCTGGTAGTTTATTAATTAATTAATTTTTATTTTTCCACTACAAAACTGATAGGCATAGATGTAGCTAAGGGCTTCTACCTACTTAGTACCACAGAATAAATAATAGTACTACGTACTAGTACCACAATACATTTATATAGTTTTTTGTCTGTACTAGTAGTATTATGATTTATAATACGCATGCATATTTTCAGTACATTGACTAAAGTTGTTCCAAGTTTGAATGCATCCATTCAGCTCCGCTCTCTCATTGGTCGACGGCCACGCGTCGGCGCGTGCCTTCACGACAGATGTTCCAAAATTGAACTTATCTTTTTAATTTCGCATACCTTCTGGCGAAGGTGCGGCCTTGTGCGGCCTCCAGGGTAAAAGGACGGGGGCTATTAGATGTTGCAAATGAAAAGTCCGACTACGAAGGCGGATTTAAAGAACATTGTCTATGGGAATACAAATTAAATCACCCTCTTATAAAACACTAGTGACTCGCCTCGGCTTCGCACGCGTAGCGCTCACACCGCGGCATTTCCCATACTTTTAGTATTTGTATACACAAAGTAAATTCTAAAAAACAAAACAGCATGCAAAATCTATGGCAAAATCAAATCGTGGTGCTTTTTGAGAGACTTGTTGTTATTTCGTTTCCATGGCAACATGTCATTCCGTTCCTTACAGCGAGTAATCGAAAAAAAATTGTTACCATGGGATACATTATTGCAATTTTCATAGGGAACTCTATTTTTTTGAAAAATTAAATGTTGCCATTACTACATTACTACATTACTCGCTAATAAAGTAGCTTTCTATAGGTGAAAGAATTTTTAAAAGCGGTTCAGTATTTTTTGAGTTTATCCATTACAAACAAACACTCATTATAATATCAGTGTAGACAAATAATTCAGGTAGGTACCTACTCCAACCTGTGACGATAAGACTAAAAGGATTATGGACGAAGGGACGGACAGACAAATCATGCATGAATAAATTATGAGGGGCCCCTTATTAGGGTTCTGTAGTCAAACCCTTATAGTTTCGTCATGTCCGTCAAGTCCGTCCATCCGTCTATCTGTATGTTTTTTTATGTTATAGTGATCTTTGCCAATAGATAAATGTTTTTTCTTTCCTTCTATGACAGTCATTTTATGTTATAGTGATCTTTGCCAATAGATAAATGTTTTTTCTTTCCTTCTATGACACAGTCATTTTATGTTATAGTGATCTTTGCCAATAGATAAATGTTTTTTCTTTCCTTCTATGACACAGTCATTTTATGTTATAGTGATCTTTGCCAATAGATAAATGTTTTTTCTTTCCTTCTATGACACAGTCATTTTATGTTATAGTGATCTTTGCCAATAGATAAATGTTTTTTCTTTCCTTCTATGACACAGTCATTTTATGTTATAGTGATCTTTGCCAATAGATAAATGTTTTTTCTTTCCTTCTATGACACAGTCATTTTATGTTATAGTGATCTTTGCCAATAGATAAATGCTTTTTCTTTCCTTCTATGACACAGTCATTTTATGTTATAGTGATCTTTGCCAATAGATAAATGCTTTTTCTTTCCTTCTATGACACAGTCATTTTATGTTATAGTGATCTTTGCCAATAGATAAATGTTTTTTCTTTCCTTCTATGACAGTCATTTTATGTTATAGTGATCTTTGCCAATAGATAAATGTTTTTTCTTTCCTTCTATGACACAGTCATTTTATGTTATAGTGATCTTTGCCAATAGATAAATGTTTTTTCTTTCCTTCTATGACACAGTCATTTTATGTTATAGTGATCTTTGCCAATAGATAAATGTTTTTTCTTTCCTTCTATGACACAGTCATTTTATGTTATAGTGATCTTTGCCAATAGATAAATGCTTTTTCTTTCCTTCTATGACACAGTCATTTTATGTTATAGTGATCTTTGCCAATAGATAAATGTTTTTTCTTTCCTTCTATGACACAGTCATTTTATGTTATAGTTATCTTTGCCAATAGATAAATGTTTTTTCTTTCCTTCTATGACAGTCATTTTATGTTATAGTGATCTTTGCCAATAGATAAATGCTTTTTCTTTCCTTCTATGACACAGTCATTTTATGTTATAGTGATCTTTGCCAATAGATAAATGTTTTTTCTTTCCTTCTATGACACAGTCATTCTATTCAGAAACTACTAACACTCAAAGTTGTTTTTTTTTTACTTGCTCATATATGAAAAGTTAAGAAGAAAAATATAGTTTTGTACCCCATCTAATGGGGTCTCGTTGAATAGGTAATTAAAATAGGTTAGTATCAAAATATAGTTTTGTACCCCATTTAATGGGGTCTCGTTGAATAGGTAATTAAAATAGATTAGTGTCAAAATATAGTTTTGTACCCCATCTAATGGGGTCTCGTTGAATTGGTAATTAAAATAGGTTAGTGTCAAAATCCCCATTAAATTTCCCCATTCATGAGGATTTTGAAACTGTTAGTCTCATAATCTCCGTTATTGCTGCAAATTCATGCTGATGGGGATTTTGACGCTTTTAGCCTCATCCCGGGTTAGTGTCAAAATCCCCGTTAGATTTCCCCATTAACGGGGATTCCCCATTAAGGGGAAAATCATGTGAAATGATATGATATTCCCTTATCCTGTAACACCAGATGGAAAATGCTGCTGTCTTATTTTTATGTGATGAATAAAAACTTATAATAGTTTCGTAGGTACCTACGACTAACTATTAATAAAACCTTTTTTCTGGTAAATGGCATTAACAATGGCATTAACACTGGCAGGCACAATCTGTCAAATGAACACTGTCTAAAATTCAGCAAAAAAAAAAACAAGTTTTTGTCAGTTTAACCATTTTTTTATGAAGGGTTGCAGTGCTGCCACAATAAAAACTGAACTTGATTCTGTTCATGGCACTAACGCACCAACGTTGCAGACTGTTTATAACTGGATAAATGATTTTAAACGTGGTCTGTCAAGCACATCTGATGCTCCACGCTCTGGTCGCCCAATCGAAGTCACTACTGAGGATGTTGTTGAAGAAGTCCATAATATTGTACTCGACGACCGCCGAGTGAAGGTGCGTGAAATAGCTGAGAACACAGGCATCTCCACTGAGCGAGTACATAAAATCCTGCATGAAGATTTAAGTATGACAAAGCTGTCTTCACGATGGGTGCCACGTTTGTTGACAATTAAGACAATGCCCCAGTGCACACGTCAGCTATTGCAATGGCCAATATCCACGAGTTGGGCTTCGAGCTGGTTCCGCATGCTCCGTATTCGCCGGACCTAGCTCCATGCGATTATTACCTATTCCCAAATCTGAAAAGATGGCTTGGAGGGCAATTTTTTTTGTTAAATGATGACTGCATCGCAGGTGTAAACGGCTATTTTGAAGACCTCGACAAAACGTATTTTTTGGAGGGGATAAAACAATTGGAAACTCGCTGGAACAAGTGTTTGGCCCTCAAAGGAGACTATGTTGAGAAATAAATGGAGGAGCTAAGCTATTGGACATGCTGGTTGTTGATGGAAGAGGTTACAGTTGCATATCTAATAAGTTGCAAATAAAATTGCCATCAAGCTATCGACTTCAACAATCACTTCATATTTAAATGACGTCACATAACCTTTACTAGCGGAATATGAAGACGCTTCCAACTATATGTCATTTGTCAAATTATGATAAGTAGTTGAGAAGTTATGAGGGAACAGATGAACATACATAATTACAAGCATACCGGTCATAATCATAACCCTCCATTTTGCTTCGCTGAAGTCGGGTAACAAGCTTGTAACATCAAGAACAAATAAGTTCAGTTATAGAGTAGTCAGCCAAGCGCGAGACACCTTGAACAAAGTGTCAATGTGCTATCGAATCGACATGTTATTGTAACAAAATGTGTTTGTACCTGGGCATGATGCGCTCGTACCAATATATGTATAATATCAATAATAATTCGACCAGATGCGATTGACATGTGCCCGGACCGGAAGCCGTATGGCACGGGCGCAGCGCCGCAGAATTAATAATAGGAGGTACTACTTGCAGGGACGCTTTTGATGAAAAAATATTTCATTTCATTTATTATTTGCATTAATGTACATCGAAGGACAGATCTTAATTTAGTCAGAAGTAAAATAATTAATAATAATAAATTAATATAAAAACTAATATAGTAATAATTATTATTAATTATTTATATTAATATTATTAATTATTAATGTTAATTTAGTTATATATTTGTTAAGTTAGATAGGTAATCATTATTTGTTAGATAAAATAGTTGTTTGAACCAAAAAGCCGGCTTTAAATAGATTTACTAAACTACTGAATCAATTTTGGTGAAATTTATATAGTGCCATCCCAGAAGTTAATTTTCTAAACAAGGAAATCATCAAAAAAAACACAACAGAACTGCAGAAAAAATGCCTGTGTCACTCGGGATGATGTAAGGTTTCTAACGATACCCCATACATCTAAATCTGTTCAGGCATTTTTGGCAGTCGTGTAGTAAAAAAATACAAACTTTGTCTTACACATATTGTTATCTCTATATATTTTTACCTTGGAAAGTATAAGTTATATGGTGTATACTAGCCATGCCCGCGGCTTTTCCCGCATGGTCATTTTTCTGAGATAATATACACCGTGACAGATTCGATATTTTTCTTAAAAATATGTACTCAGCCCATGCAACAGAATGTATCTGTAGCACTAAATATGAAAAGTAAATAACTAATAAAACATAAAACTAGGCATTATTAAATTAGTCAACATTCAAACTTGTTATCCCTGCGACATGAGATTACCAATAAGTGACGATCGCGCGCCTGGCGGAGCACCCGCGCCGCGGCTGTGTAGAGTGTATAGTGACATTTCAGCTTAATTAAAGCTTAAGGCTAATTACTTTTGGTCAGTTTTTATTTTATTTGATTGCTGTAGAACGATTCTAAATAATAGATTGGAATAATACTCGTACATGCATTTAAGATAAATATCGAATACAATGTCACGGTGTATATATAGATCCTATGACGTGTTATTCCGAAACCAAAAGTACCAATATACCAAAGGAAATGTGCCAGCTCCATACTTGCTTGGTCCTGGTTACAAGATCACCAGTACTACCAAAAATATGTAGAAATTAAAAATAATTTGGGTTTTCCTAACATCATTTATTAATCTGCTGTGTGAAAAAATGTGTAGATAGATATCGATCTATACTTATAACGAAGCAATAAGAACGAAACAGTCTGTACAAAGAAGATAATTTTAAAATGCTTTAATGTATTTAAAATAAGGTACTGAACAAGAATATTTATTTAATACTTTATGCACAAAAACAGTGTACAGAGGAGGACTTAATGCTATGACAGTATTTTCTGCCAGTCATCCTGGTTGTGCAAGAAAGATGTGTATAGGCGTGCACTCGAGATATGAACGGTAAAATAGAAATAAAGAGAAATTAATTGAAAATTGTATTTATTTCGTTTTTTTTTTTTAATTTTGTATTTCTGTCTGTATGTTTGTTCGCGCATTACGTAAAAAATAATGGACCGATTGCGATGCGGTTAGATAAGTTCACTGTTAGATAACTTAGAGTTTGACTTAAAGACTGGGATACTTGGTATCTCAATCTGATGAGTAGAAGCCGAGCAATCGATAAAATACCAATATATCAAATGTTGGTATATTGGTATTTTAGGTCTTGGAATAGCAAATATATAGTACATGATGCCCGCGGCTTCGCACGTGTGGTCATTTTAATATATAGCCTATGTCACTCAGAAATAACGTGGCATTATATTGGGTTTTTCTTTTCAAAATCGGTTCAGTAGATCCCGAGATTACCCCCTCACAACAAACTCACAAACTTTACCTCTTTATAATATTGGTATAGATTTAACCTAGAGAAATGACCACGCGTGCGAAGCCGCGGGGCACAGCAATTTTGTAATAAAACATGGGTTTACATCCGGTCTAATACATAAAACCCTTCTCAGAATGTTACAATTAAAAAATGTAAAGTAATGTTTTCCATTTTTATTAATTTTCCTCTGAAGATAACCATCCAATTATAAAAAAGCCGCCGGCCGGAAAATCCCCACTACCCTTACGATGCGTCACCGAAGGCCCAAGCCTGCCTGCACCACTAATGACTTAAGCCTGCACCTTTTTAAACTCAAATAGGTACTTAAATGATCCACTTAATTGCACCAATTAGTTCATTAACCGAGTCGAAAGGTCAATTGCTTCCTTTGGCCAGCGGACATTAGCAACACATCCTTTTAGAAATGATCATTACTGTAGAACCATTACTGCTTTAACTATCACTAAGTAATTAATTAATATCAGAGCGATGGTAGGCCTATCGGTTCAATAGTGCAACTTGGAATCCAACGATACCGGGTTCGGTCCTAGGCGCGGACCAATGTCTTTTTACACGACCGCCCAAAAAATAGAAGTGTAATGTTTTTAGGATTCATGTATGTTTGTATGTGAGTTTCTTTATTCCACCATAACTTTTAAATGCCTGAACAGATTTAGACGTATGGGGTATCGTTAGAATCCTTACATCCCTCCGAGTAACATAGGATATTTTTGAAATAAACGTTTAATATGGCTCCATTCTGAAATGGTTTTTTTTCTTCGCATTTTACAATATGGGTATTAAATTGAAGGCCTTGATAAGCACATTCCAACAGTATATAATTTATTGGCATAAGTTCTTTTTTGGCAGGGCAGGCGTGTTTTTTTTTTTTGCTTGGCAGGCGTGTTTTTTTTTGGCTTTTATGCTAGTTATCTAATGTGCAGTTTTCCATCGCTCCTTGCTTCGGCGGGAATGTTAGGCTATCGGTTCCTGATGTTATCTATAATAATATTATAAAGAGGTAAAGTTTGTGAGGTTGTATATAGGGAGTAATCTCTGGATCTACTGGACCGATTTTGGAAATTATTTTACCAATGATTCTTTTACCCATGTTATTTGTGAGTATCATAGGCTATATATTAAAATGACCTCGCGTGCGAAGCCGCGGGCATCAGCTAGTTGATTAATACAATCGTTAGGCCATGTCAGAAGCCCTCGGTGGCCTGACAAACTCTGACACCAGAGGCCAGCACTACCTTATACGACAAATAAAGAAACTATCATTAGGTTTCTAATTATTATGGAAGTTGTTGTAGGGCTTGCAATCTTGTAGCAAAATCGCTATCTCGGTGTTTGCGAGATCACGAAAACCTAATCTAGCAGGCACATCTGAAGAAGCCCAAGACCAGTAATGGCACAACCGTCGTATCGTAAGCCGGAGATCCTGAGATCGAACACTTCTATGGCCGATTGTATGACTCGCATGCTTCTAGACTCGAACCCAGCACAGAGGAGTCCCGCGCAATACTGACCCGCCACTACACTGACGAACTGCCCGACGTCAGCCTAGACGAGATTGAGATGGCGCTCAAAGAACATAAGAATGGAAAGGCCCCTGGAGAGGACAGAATAACTTCAGAGCTTTTGAAAGCAGGGGGCAAACCCGTACTTCGGGAGCTTCAGGGGCACTGTCCTTAACTGTAGGAGAACTCCAGAGGCGTGGAGGTAGTACTCTTTGATGCATTTTGGGACAAATACTGCTGAAACTCGGGGTCATCACCATCTGTATTTTTGGGGCAAATACTACTGAAACTCAGGGTCATCACCTTCTGTATTTTTGGGATATATACTGCTGAAACTCAGGGTCATCACCTTCTGTATTTAGGGATAAATACTGCTGAAACTCAGGGTCACCACCTTCTGTATTTTTGGGACAAATACTGCTGAAACTCAGGGTCATCTTCTGTATTATCGAACTTGTTTTACGTCATAATATTATTGATTATGTGCTTGTGCCCTTTCATTTTGAGAACGCATTCGAGCGTTTCGGCAAGATCTACGTATGCTCTAAACCTTTTCACCTTTATTTCATTATCGTAGACTTGAAAATTCTTAAAACTGCTTTCAAAATCCCTCGGTTATATAGACATGTAATGATTCATACTATGACACCTTTATCTGTCAAGGCATAAGGATCAAAATTGCCCAGATGGTGGAAAGTACGTCTTGGTTCAGGACTATTCAGGAGCATTTGGAAAGTTTTTTGTTCCCTTATTCTAAGTATTACTATTATTTATTCTGTGGTATTAAGAGGGCTTGGAAAGTTCAATGAAAGGGTAGAAATAATGACAGTTTTCGCTCAAGGTGGCTCGTGCCATCTTTGATCGTTTAATTAATAGACAATTTTTTTTTTTAAGTAGAGATGTTAGTGTGACGGGCGCGCCGCGACTATGTCTCAATGTACATATTCAGGCCAAGCGACAAGCGACCGTTCGTAAAACCTAATAATACTACGGATAAAGGGCAGTTTCGATTATAGAGTGAATAAGTATCTACTAGGCAAGCGTGCTACACCTTCGACCACATCATCGCTTTCCATCAGGTGAGATCGTGGTCAAACGATTGCCAGTCCGTAATAAAAAAAAAACAAAATTGCCTCTGGCGATCCTTCCCAAACCGAACGAAAAACGACCCTGGGATTTAAGAAATAAGGTCGATTTTCAAATGTCAAATTTATTTGTCCTATAATCTAATTATGTACAATGAAAGGTGATCAAAACATGTTTGGCGTTGTTTTTGCCTGATATGCACAGTCTTTGAGAATATTCTCAAAGTCAAAGTCAAAGTCAATACACCTAGAGCGTTCGTTTTAAGCCGGGTGGCAAGGGTAGCGGTTGGAGGCGCTAAAAATAATCATCTTTGGCGTTCGGTTTGGACAGAAATGATCGTTAACAGAGTATATTACTTGTTTTTTTTTTGTTTTTTATATATTTTGTAATATTAATTAAAATAATGTATGTTTGAATCAGTGTTGTCACTCTGCGTTCGTGATGTCACAAATAGAATGTATGTTTGAATCAGTGTTGTCACTCTGCGTTCGTGATGTCACAAATAGGTCCCGGCAGAAAATCAGTGCCAAAGCCTTATGGCCTTAGCGTTTGCTGAGTTGGGACCTATTTGTGACAACACATAGCATTATTATTATTGTATCTATGTTTTTTTTTTATTTTGGTTGTCATTATGTATAATGTTGTGTGTTGTTACAAATATATTTATTTTCTTTCTTTCTTTAAAGACGCTAACTCAATAACTAGCTTAAAAGCTAAAAAAACACGCCTGCCTGCCAAAAATGAACTTATGCCAATAAATTATATACTGTTGGAATGTGCTTATCATGGCCTTCAATTTGGTACCCATATTGTAAAATTCAAAGAAAAGATATATTTTTTTGCATTTGAAAATGGAACCATACTGCCGCCATATTGAATTTTTCAATAAATAAATAGTCTACGTTAGTCGGGGTGATGTAAGGATTCTAACGATACCCCATACGTCTAAATCTGTTCAGACATTTAAAAGTTATGGTGGAATAAAGAAACTCACATACATACAAACAAACATACATGAATCCTAAAAACTTTAAACTCCTTTTTGAGCAATCGTGTAAAAAAATAAGAACTTGAAGCACAGTATAAATAATAGACCAGCTCGAGGTCTTTGAACCATCCAAAAGATGGCACCAGGTGTCGCGAAAATTAGGAGCTTTAAAAAAATGAAACACGCGCGCAGACTCCTGCGCAAGGTGCGCATGCATCTGGCGCGTGGCAATGTGGTACGTGCGCATAGTAGAAGAAAAAAATAAGTGCTCTCTATTTATTGGAATTCGTCAGTTACGACATTTTAGCTGCAAGCGGTCGAACAAAGAAATATTAGGTACTAGCTCTACCCGCGGCTTCGCACGCGTGGTCGTTTCTTTAGGTTCAAAGTACCGTAATGTGCTATTCCAGGACCAATATACCAACATTTGATCAAAATTTCTTTAGCCGTCACAAATACTTTTATCAATCTCTCGGCTTCTAACTCACCAGATTGAGATACCAATTACACCAGTTTTTAAATCAAACCCTAAGCTATCTAACAATGAAAACCGCATTGCAATCGGTCCAATAGTTTTTACGTGATGCGTGGACAAACAAACATACAGACAAACAGACAGAGCGACACGATTAAAAACAAATTTATATTCGTGTTCAATACCCTTTTTTTATAGTTATATGACTGTGTCAATTTGCATCAAAAAATCCGTCTAGTTGTTTCAGCGTGATACGTGTTCTTTTTAATAATTTTCAACCCCTATATTGCGGAAACCCTTTATTTTTTTGGGATGAAAGTATCCAATGTCTTACCTCGTAGTATGAACTCAAATCATATCAAGTTTCATTTGAATTCATTCAGTAGTTTCTGTGCGATGCGCGGTCAAAATACGGACAAACAGACAGACAAAAATAAAAAGTAAAACAGTTTTGGCTTTAGTATCGAATATAGAGAACCATCCAAAAAAAATATTTAGTACTGAAATCACACTAATATTATAAATGCGAAAGTTTGTATGTTTGTGTGTGTGTGTGTGTTTTTGTTGCTCCTTCACGCTCGAATGGCTGGACGGATTTAGTTAAAATTTGGTACCAGGATAGCTTATATCCTGGATTATTAACACATAGGCTACTTTTTATCTCGACAAAAAAAACAAGTACCAGGAGAGCATAAGCACTTAAGAAGTTGGATATATAAAATTGACAAATAATGTTATTAAAAGTGAGTATACTTAGCTCCCAATGAACATTAAATGGTGTGGTTATATTAAAATAAGTATTTCTGAGTACCAGGAGAACAGAAACTATACCACCAAAACTCTTTTAAATTATGTGACATGATTGTAACGCTAACTGTATTATTTTTAAATAGGATGGGGGAGAAGATTGCACGCGGGCAAAGCCGCGGGGCGCAGCTAGTATTAACATAACTTTGGACCCTTATCCTGCAGAAGCCCTTTAATTTTTCGGGACGAAACGTATCCTCAATTTTAACCTATCATATAACTTAAGACGGTGCCAAGTTGTATCAACATCCGGCCAATAGTTTCAGCGTGCTCGTACGTGTTCTTTTAAATAATTTTCCACCCCTAACCTGCAGGAACTCTTTAATTTTTCGGGATGAAAAGTATCCAATTCAGTGAGTATTTTCGGTGTGATGCGCTGCCAAGGTACAGACAGACAGACGGACAGACAGATAGACAGAAAAAATATCTAAAATACAGTTTTGGCTTTAGTATTGAATATAGAACGGTCTCCAAAAAAAATTACACAAAATCTTCAATTTACAGAATTTGGGAAATTATCCCGCAGGAACACTTAATTTTTTCGAGATAAAAAATATCTTCAATTTTTACCCGTTATATAAACTATATGAGTGTGCCAAGTTGCAACAAAATCCGTCCAGTAGTTTCGACGTGATACGTGTTCTTTTAAATAATTTTCAACGCCTATCCTGCGGGAAATGTCCTACCTCGTAGTATGAACTCAAATCATACCAAGTTTCAATTAAATTCATTCAGTAGTTTCGGCGTGATGCCTAGCCAAGATACAGACAGACAGACAGACAAAACAATAGAATGGTAGACGTATTACAATAGAATGGTAGATAAAAAAATTAAAACTTTAATTTAATGTATCAAAGAAACATTTTTTTTTATAGTTCGTCCAAATCAATTTCGACTCCTCAGAAATTTATCGACTGTCAATAGATGAAATCAAATATTTGTGCAAATGAAAAAATAATTACAGTCTTTGAATCAAATTAAAAAGAGGGCCAGCTTTAGATTTTGAAATATAAGATGCGGTCGGAGGATGAAGACTATCTCGCCAGGTTCTAGCTGATCCCGTCAGAGGAGAAATGTAATGCATGATAATACCACTGCATCTTATATTTCAATATCAACAATCTAAAGGTTTTTTTTTACGTTGAATAGGAGACGGGCAGGTCGCTCGCCTGATGGTAAGCGTCACGCCTGTCCATAATAGTTACAGTGCCACCCAGAACTTTGGTTGCACTGCACTGCGCTCGCCTCCTTGAGACATTGGTTGTCTCATTGCCCAGTAATGTCGCTGGAAACATTGCCCTTCAAACCGAAACACAGAAATGTTTACACACTACTGCTTGGCGGTTGAGTGTCTGACAACGGTACTTCCCCAGGCGGACTCTTGCGTAAGAGGCCTGCCACTACAAAAAGCTTGATTGCCTCTTGTTAGTTTGATTCACAATCTGGTTATTTGTGTTTTATAATAACTAATTTTTGTTTTACATGTTATTGTTTATATACGACCTCAAATGAACAGACATACATACTTACCTTTAGATCGTTATAGATCCTAAATGTTCATTCAAAATGAACAATGATAAGAGAAACCTTATAGTTATTTGTTATGCAAGGGGCTGCAAAGTGGTTTTTTGGCGAGAGTACTTGTATTGAAACCTGAGCAAGCGAAGGATTCTAGGATTGAACCACGAGCGAAACGAGTGGTTCAAATATAGAATCCTGAGCATAGCGAGGGTTTCAAAAGTACGAGACGCCAAATAACTTTGCTGCCGTGCGCAACACAAAACTTTTCACCTCACTACAGCGAGGAAAATGCTAGGTGCAAGAAAAACAGCTAAAATAATGTATTAAAGTAGTGTTTGTAATAATAATTAACAATGGGCCGTCGCGGGATGCCTGGCAGTAGAACAGAGTAGAATACAGTAGAATTGAGTAAAATACATTACAATACAGTAGAACACAGTAGAACAGAGTAGAACACAGTAGAACACAGTAGAACACAGTAGACCACAGTAGAACAGAGTAGAACAGAGTAGAACAAAGTAGAATAGAGTAGAACAGATTAGAATATGGTAGAAAAGAATTGAAAATTAAAAGAGACGGATAGAGTCGATTAGAATTGAGTAGAGTCGAGTAGAGTCGAGTAGAGTCAAAAACAGGCGAATAGAGACGAATAGAGTCAAGTAGAGTAGAATCGAATCGGATAATAATATAGTATAAAATATATAGTATTAAATATTTTCAGTGGATTGTCGGTATAGAAAATTATTGAATAGAAAGGTTCGAAATTTAAAAACTCTTTCCACGCTAGCGGGTAAAATGAACTTTTGCACTCAGATTTCGAATGAAAAACAGAATCTTTCCGAGCTTGTGAGGGAAAAAGATGATTTTCAAGTACCTATTCAATAATACCCCACTTCGTTGATTTTCAGTTTTTTCTTTTTCTTAATATGCCGTCTGGTTGTCGCTATATTCAATTTCAATCACTGTCATATCTTTACTACCACTCGTAAGATTAAGGCAAATCGATGGACGTAAGAATCATCAAAATCGGTCCACGCGTTTGGTCTATATAGTACCACAAAGGAACATACATACATACATAGGCTGATAAACACATTAACGGGCCTTTGCGTTGGCAGTCTTTTAAAAAGTATTTAAATTTTCGGTAGTAAACCTCTTTTCTAGAATATAGCTGTAATCTATACTTATAATAAAGTAATAGGAACGAAAAAGTCTGTACAAACAAGATAATGAAAAAAGAAATGGTCTAGGGTACTGAACAAGAATATAACATTTTAAAATTCGTGTCTGTCTGTTTGTCTGTCTGTATGTTTTTTCGCGCATCACGTAAAAACTACTGGACCGATTGCGATGCTGTGTTCACTGTTGGATAGCTTATGTTTAGACTTAAAAACTGGGGTACTTATATCTCAATCTGATGAGTGGAAGCCGAAAAATCGATAAAAATATTTTTGACGGCTGAAGGAATTTTGATCTAATGTTGGTATATTGGTATTTTACTCGTAGGTCCTGGAATAGCACAAAGCCGCGAAGCCGCGGGCATCAGCTAGTATTCAATATTTTGTTGCATCATTATGGAATTTCATCTAAGAATGTTATAATTCCAAATGTCGCGGGAAAGTCCTCAAGAAACTAATTATTTGTCCAAATATATGAAGTGTATTACCAACTGATAGTCAAATTATTATCAATACAAAACATAATATTTAACCAACGTCACACATTAAGCGATAAGGACAAAGTTGATTACTAAGTAGTACTATTATATAATCTGTGTACTACTACAAAAAATTAAAGTGTACAAAAAAACCCAAGGAAAGACCGGAGATAAACATTTATGTGAATGAGTCAAATCTTCAAAATTATTAGAAGGAAATGCGGGCTCCAAAATAGGGGTTTTTATATAACACCCTTGTTTCCTCCTTCAAAACTGTCCCGATTTTAATATATTTTTACCCGACTACAGAAAAACAAGGGAAGGGTAATGAGTTTAACAGTCTATGTATGTATGTGGTTATTCCACCATAGCGTCGCTCCTATTGGTCCGATTTTGACAAGCGAGGTGTCAATCGATTGCTCTTCATCGCAAGAGTGTCATAGGCTATTTTTTACCCGACCGTAGTTGGGGTTTAGTTTTTGAACTTATGTCTTATTAAAAGAACACAATCAAACAAACACCTAATCCTAAAAATCGTAAGGAAAAATAAATTTATTTATGTAAAGCTTTGCCCGCGTGGACTTAATTATACGTTGCTTATGTGTAAGTCCAGGATTAAAGTAAGCTATATTCAAGTTTCATCAAAATCCATTCAGCCGTTACGGAGCTGAGACCCCGGAATTAATATTCAAAAGAGCAGAGTGCATTAGTAATATTTTTAATTTGGAACGTTCTCAAAAGTATATACTAACTAGCTTAAAAGCTAAAAAAACACGCATGTCCTGCCAAAAAATAACTTAAAAAACACGCCTGTCCTGCCAAAAAAGAACTTAAAAAACACGCCTGTCCTGCCAAAAAATAACTTAAAAAACACGCCTGTCCTGCCAAAAAAGAACTTAAAAAACACGCCTGTCCTGCCAAAAAAGAACTTAAAAAACACGCATGTCCTGCCAAAAAATAACTTAAAAAAAAAAAAAAAAAATATACTGGCGGAATTTGCTTATCAAGGCCTTTTATTTGATACCCATATTGTAAAATTCAAAAAAAAAAATTTTTTTACATTTGTAAATGGAGCTATAAAGCAGTCATATTGTTTTTTTTTAAATATAGCCTATGTTACTCGGGGGGATGTAAGGATTCTAACGATACCACATACATCTAAATCTGTTCAGGCATTTAAAAGGTTGGTTTAATAAAGGAAACTCACATACAAACATACATGAATCCTAAAAACTACACTCCCTTTTTTGGGCAGTCGTGTAACTAGTAATAAAGGCTTTGTGGACGAAGATGTAAATCTTTGTCCACAAAGCCTTTGTTCCAACTTACACAAAGTACTTGCTAACAAATTTTTCCTCGCAGAAACAATAACAACCTATGTCAAAATTAGCACAAGATCTGCCCTTTGTGAAAATCATCTGCTGATCCTGAAAAAGCCTACCCCTGTTGACATTCTGCCACTGCATCTCTTTCTAACGCGTTAGATAAACAAGGATGCGAGAAAGTCAGATAGGGTTGCCGGCTGCTGAATAAAATTGTATGCGCGCGCACGCCAGGTTCTATACGCGGATAGCGAGTTCATCACTCCGCCGGTAGGCCGCGTTGCGAGCGGACGTCTTTCGCGTAGCCGTGTGTCGTCGGCGTAATAACAAGTCGTATAAATAAAGAAAAATATTATCTTCGGAAAACATAACTGTAACAAAGTATTTGATTTAAATATATTGTGACTGTGAAATAAATATTGTGACTGTTAAAGTGATATGAAATAGGATTGTTTCAAAGTAAATCCGACTAAATGATGGGAGTAAGCAGTTGTATGAGCATGAGGCAGGCTAGAGGATCTTGCCACTGCCCCGCTTGCCCCAGGGGCTCGGGGCACGGCACCCAGATGCCCCCTCAGACGCTGGTCTTGCCCCCGATGGCTCTAGAGCCTGAAACCACCCCTGTTAAGGACAAGAAGGGGTCTAAAATGAAGGTGTTGAAGAAGATTAAGAGAAAAATTGGCTTGGGTAAGTTATTTAAAATTAAATTAGTCAGTACCGTAATTATTGTAATATTTATTATAATTCAACTCTCACTCTGATAGCTTTTAAGAAATTTCTCATGAAGATGACTATTTCACAAATAACGCTTTTTTTATGTACATTTCATAAACAAATCAAGTTTCTGGATGAGTTCTTTTAGCGATAAAAACGCCTTTGTTCCAAGAGTTAAGTTTTTTTTTTTTTATAAATTATCAAACAATGAAGGTCTATTTGTCTATTATACAATTAAGAGTGATCTATTTGTGTACTAGTAATCTGGATTCTGGGCCCCCTTGGACCCTTTAACTGAATAACCTGCTCCCCGTAAGGACGATGGCCACACGCGTTGTTAACCGAACACAGCTGTGTACACGATATAACGGTTTTTCACTATCTATCTGTTTGTGTTGATAATGTCTGATATTACTATTATACAAAATACATCGTCATTTTTTTTTTTGGATTTTGTACTTACTGCATTTTGCATTTGAGGTCACGAAAATTTTATCGTTATTTGCAATTTCTTTGCACGGGGCGGCTTTTGCATTCTGCCAGCGTCATATCACTCGTATTCTTCTAACAATAATCATTATTTATAATTGATTGTTTTATTTTTTATATTTAGCTTTAATAACAATACATTAAAAACTTCATTAACTCAGATTTTTATAAAGTAATTTCTAGATTGTCTATGAAAGGATTTTAGAAAAAAAAGAAGAGGGTAGACATTTTGATTGCAGTTAAAACACAATTCGAAAGGTTTGTCGCTCTGTTAATAATTAATTAAAGTTTTAAATTTAATCAGACTATCTAAATTAAGTACATAATAATGCCAAATATGGATAAAAATAAGTGTTTGTCGAAGTATGTGGACACAACTATGTTGCTAGACAAAATTAAAATGGACAAAGCCAAACGGAAGCACATGGAATCGCAAAGGAAAAATTTAACTAAAACCGTAGAGGACAAAATATTGAGATTTAAACAAGAAAAAATGAAGTTGAGAATGGAATGGGAAGCAAAACCGCAGGCAAAACCGACATCTTCGGGTGAGTTATTTTTAACTAGCTGATGCTCGTGGCTTTGCACGCGTGGTCATTTCTGTATATTAAAATTACTCTTTGTGGTATTCCAGGACCTAAAATACCAATATACCAACATTTGATCAAAATTCCTTCAGCCGTCAAAAATATTTTTATTGATTGCTCGGCTTCTACTCATCGGATTTTTAAATAAAGAACCCCAGTTTTTAAGTCAAAACATATACTATCCAACAGTGAAAACTGCATCGCAATTGGTCCAGTAGTTTTTACGTGATGCTCGAACAAACATACAGCCAGACAGACAGACAGACAGACACGATTTTTTAAATTTTATATTCTTGTTCAGTAGCTTATTTTATGTACCCGACACCATTTCTTTGTACAGACTTTTTCGTTCCTATTGCTTTATTATAAGTATAGATAGATAGACTTCACTATAGGAGACGGTTACTTGTTCGAATTTATGTAGACCGATTTCTCCGTCAATTGCGGACTGAGTTTGTAAATATTTTTTTTGTTTGAAAGGGTATTCTCTCCATAAATAAATTGTATCAAAATTGGTTCAGTAGTTTTTCTAAAACAAATAGTTTTTTTTGTAAATCCATTTGGGTTTGTGTTTATATTGCCTCAAATCTCTAAGATTTCTAAACCGATTTGGATGATTGTTGTTTTATTGTAAAGGATAGACTTTCAGTGTACCATATAAAATTCATCATAATTGGTTCAGTTTTGCTTAGTTATTAGCTGTTAATCCATTTGAAGTCGACTTTTTGTACCATAGCATTTTTTACAGTACTTGTTTTTTGGTTACAATACCGGTCTATAGTCTAGCTGTGCCCTCGGCTTTGCCCGCGTGGTAATTTCTCTGGGATATAAGGTTATCCCAGAACCAAAAGTGCAAACATCTTCAAATTTCGTTCAGCCGTCAAATAGATTTTTATCGATTGCTCGACTTCTACTCATCGGATTGAGATACTCATTACACCAGTTTTTAAGTCAAACCATTCCATCACGTTAAAACTACTGGACTGATTGCGATGCAGTTTTCACTGTTGCATAGCTTAGGCTTTGACTTAAAAAAAAAACTAAAAAGTAGAAAATAAATAATAGTTTAAAAAAACTAAAAAACACGCTTTATATAGAAAACCAAACTAAAAAATAGAAAATAAATTTTAATAGTGTAAATAAGAAAAAAAAGTTTTATTTAAAAAAAACGTGGGGTGCTTTTTAAGATATTATCGAAATGATAATCCTTCTTCTCATATCTGTCAATGAAATATTTATAACTATTGACCCATGCACCCCACGATTTTTTTGAAATAAATCATTTTTTTCTTATTTAAACTATTAAAATTTATTTTCTATTTTTTAGTTTGGTTTTCTATATAAAGCGTGCTTTTTTAGTTTTTTTTAAACTATTATTTATTTTCAAATTTTTTTTAAATTTTTTTTTAATTATTGCATTGTCGTCGGTCTTAGACAGGTGTGCAAAATTTGAATGAAATCTGACCGTTTAAAGTGGGTCAAAATAGCGTCCAAAGGAGTCGGTTACAAACATACAAACATACAAGTGAAGCTAATATAAAGAGTATAAAAACTGGTGTAGTTTGTGTGTTATTTAGATAAGTAGAAGACGAGCAATAAAAAAAATAATTAAAAAAATAATTTGACAGCGGTATTTTGAGGACCTCGAATAACACACAGACTTTTGACCAGCATATATTTTTTTTTTTTGTACTGGTCCATATGTTCAAGGTTGCTCAGCGAGCTATGGAGAGAGCCAAGCTCGGAAGAACAAAATCCGCAATGAGTTAACCCGACAGAGAACCAAAGTAACCGACGCTCAGAGAATTAGCAAGCTGAAGTGGCAATGGGCTGGTCACATCTCTCGAATAACCGACAACCGTTGGGGTAAACGAGTTCTAGAGTGGAGAATGCGTGTAGGCAAACGTAGTGTAGGGCGCCCACCGGCCAGGTGTGGAGTGACTTGCGAAAAATGGCAGGAACTCGATGTTTGTTTGTTTGTCGTATGAGGTAGTGTTGGCCTCTGGTGTCAGAGTTTGTCAAGCCGCCCGAGGGCCTCTGACATGGCTTAACGACTGCTATTAATCAATAACAGCCGGGACCGACAGCACGGAGCGATGGAAAACCGCACATAACTCAGAAGAGTCATTGGTGCGTAGCCTAGGTTTTGAACCCGGTATCGTTGGATTCTAAATTGCACTGTAGAACCGTTAGGCCACCAGAGAGAAGAGCTCAGTGGTGTTCAGTAGGAGAGGCCTACATCCTGCAGTGGACGAATATATGCTGATGATGATGATACTTTAGACTACGCGGGCACAGCTAGCAGTTCCATAAAGTATCATTATTTACCTGTTCAGAGACATATTTGCATAGTATTTGACACGCCGGCGCGTGCCAGCTGCCATATTGTAATGTGTACTTTTTGTCCTGTTTGATAGCGATCCAGTTTGTCTGTCGGCTTGCAGCTGTCGCATGCACCTTGTCTCCATTTTTAATTACAAGTTCGGTTAAAGCACCTGCTGGATTAGGGACTTGGTTATTGTGTTTTATATATATTTCTATCCATCTATATAATACTAAAAATATGAAGAGGTAAAGTTTGTGTAGGCAGTAATCTCTGGATCTACTGGACCGCTTTTGAAAATTCTTTTACCAATAGAAAGCCACGTTATTGGCGAGTGTCGTAGGCTATATATTAAAATGACCAGCCGCGGGCATCAGCTAGTATATAATAAAGCAGTAAGTATCCAAAAGTGCGTATAATGAAGATTATTTAAAAAAAGTAGTGTAGGGAAAGTAGTTTTTGTGTTTCTGTTTGTCTGTTCGCGTAGCACGTGAAAGCTACTGGACCGATTGCGATGCGGTTTTAACTGTTAGATAGCTTACGGTTTGACTTAAAAAAATGTGTATTTGTGTTTCCTTATGTCTATTTTAAGAAAAGTAACATGGCTGCATCTCCTGCCCTTAATAATGGCAGTGTCCAGAACAGAGTTCTTACCGTCAAACAAACGAGGGAAGCATTGTCTATGGCGGCTGTGGATGTGTGCGTGAGTGGATATTTCATCACAAAAGACTGCACATTGTTTTTGATTTTAGCCGATCGGCATTATATATGTGTGTGCGTGAGGCTTGTGCGTACAAGCCTCAGCGGATCGGCATATCATGAGTGCTTCATTATCGATTTTACGATGTGGACTTCGTCTTTTTTGAACCTTCTTGGGTATAATTATAATAATAGATAAGGCAAGGCAGGGAATTAATGTAATAATAAATATTCTTTACTTAAAGTACACTTCTTAAAACCTTTCATAAATTTCACACAAACATTGTAAACACAAATGTAATAGTGTGAAATGCAACACGAAACATGAGCGCTGACCTTAATTAGCTCAATAAAAATTGGCTTAGCACGCGTTTTACTGCAGCTATTAAGAGAAAAAATACGTTTTAAAATTACTTAAAAATGCTTGCACAATTTTAACTATGCCAGTGGAGTCATTAAAGATCTTTTATTAAAAGACTTGGTGAGCCCCGCGGCTTTACCAGCGTGGACAATTTATCTGGGGTAAAAAAAAAAAAAACTTTGGAGACATACAGTATTAACAAAAAAATATGGTCTTTCGTGTATAACGTATTTCTAAATTTGAAGCACACTATTACTTTGTCAAATTTCATGAAAGTCGGTTCAGCCGTTTAGATTGCATGAAGTCCCGAATAAACATCTAAAATATTATTTATAATAAAGCAGTACTAAAGCAAATAAAAAAAAAGGTCAAGATTTTAAAATAAGCTACAGATACAAGGGAGTTTTTTTTATTAAATCTTGTGTCTGTCTGTTCGCACATCACGTAAAAACTACTGGAGCGATTGAGATGCGGTTTCCACTGTTGGATAGCTTATGTTTTGACTTAAAAACTGGTGTACTTGGTATCTCAATCCGATGAGTAGAAGCCGAGCAATCGATAAAAATCTATTTGACGTCTGAACGAAATTTGGTACCTTGTACTATGTTGGTAGTTTTGGTCCTGGAACAACACAAAGGTTACTTTTAACCCAGAGAAATGACCGCGCTGGCACAGTTAGTACTTACTAAAAGTAATTGGTCCAACTTGATTTAGAGATCTCGCTTCCAGTCCCTAAAAAGACAAGAAACAAAACCCAACTGAGTATATCTTTGCCCAAAACAATGGAACCCAACATCTGCTTTGACTTTTCCCGTAGAAGTTATAATTCGACGCCAGATGCGTTAGTTCAATTTGAAAGGCTACTTCCGGGTGCCGGAGCACCACAGACTAAGTGATAGTACAAGCCGGGATCTATTTCCGGAACATGTGTGTAGGAAGAATGGCGTAGTTGGTTTTGCAATTTTCGCGATGTGAAAGAAATGGGGGGCGCTGTCAGGAGTCTGCTGCTTAAGTAGCCGCTTGACACGATTATTCATTTTAAATAATAATCTTCAGTGTATATCTGTCCACTGCTGGACGCAGGCCTCTCCTAATGCACGCCACTGGGCTCGGTCTTCAGCTCTCATCGTCGCTTTTCTGTCGGCCTGCTTTGGCTTGTCGTCACTCCTCCTACGTTTGCCTAAACGCGGTCTCCACTCTAGAACTCGTTTACCCCAACGGTTATCGGTTCTTCGAGTTATGTGACCAGCCCACTTCAGCTTGCTAATTCTTTGAGCTATGTCGGTTACCTTAGTTCTCTTGCGGATCTCCTCATTTCGGATTCTGTCCTTTAGAGAAACATATTCTGAATATATTTACTAAAACTGTAAACTTTAATTAATAAGTTTTTTTTTTAAATGTAAAACCACATGCAAAAGCTAGTGTTTAATAGAAGCGTGGCGCGTGCCACGAACAATAAAAATTAATGTACACGACACGACACAATATTGTATTGTTTCTACTTGTTATTCGGCGACATTGTCGAAAACGTGTGCGATGATCACGTTCTTAAAAGCTTTTATTTAACTTCACTTGTATCTATGTATGTATGTATTTAGTCTGTCCTGGAATCTTGCAATTCAAATTTCGAGCACTTCCCGATTAGCTATCTGGCTGAAACTTTCAGGGTAGCTCACAAACCGATGACAATACAATAAAAAAAAAATCGTTAAAAGAGAAAAGGGAAAAAAAGAAAAAAAAAAAAAAAAAAAAAAAAAACACTAATAAAAAAAAACCGTTAAAGTTTTTTTTTTTTTATATTCTTATTATTTATAAGTTATTCTGATAATATTATTATACACTAGCTGTGCCCACGTGGTCGTTTCTCTGGGTTATGAATACCCTATGTGCTATTCCAGGACCAATACTAAAAATTACTTCAGCCTTCAAATAGAGATTTATCGATTGCTCGGCTTCTATTCATCTGATTAGCCTATGCTATCCAACAGTGAAACCCGCATCACGATCGGTCTAGTAATTTTTACGTGATGCGTGAACAAACAAACAAATAGACAGATTTTTTTAATATTAGTATTCTTGTTCAGTAGCTTATTTGAAGTACCCTAGGCTTTTTCTTGTAATTATCTCCTTTGTACTGACATTTTCTTACATATCGCTTTGTTATATGTATAGATAGATTATTTTTATATATTTTTATCAGCTGAAGGAAGTGTGGTACATGCTTTATCGCTTCCGTTTTTAATTTGGAACAGTGTTACAAACGGTTTTCCCACGGCTACACAATTTTAATCTAAAAAAAAACATTAATATTATGTTAGGCATAGTTATTAAGAACCGGACATAAACAAAATTTAAAAAAAAGTACCAATTCAATTTTTAACTTTGTCACTTACCTAGATAGATAGACAGATAGATAGATAGATAGATCGATAGATAATACGTTATTGTACACCAGTTTTCAAAAATTTAGAACAAATGGAAACATTCTTATAACTAAAGTAAAACCGGCGGACTTATCTCTAAAAGCGATCTCTTCCAGTCAACCTTTGGATGAAAAGAAATAATGGAGTGAGATAGGATGGCGGTGTAAACAATTAAAACAAATATATATATTGAAATGATAATAATTATAAAAAAATAATTAAAAAAAATAAACATATACATACATGCCATTAAATACAAATACACATACTACCACATACACATACCTAGTTTCAGCTTAAAGCCGTCGAAATCTTAAATAATATAGGTATTTGAAAAAATGAATAATAGAAAGATATATTTGTTTTTCTTTGTTAATTTTTTCAATAATTTTGTTATAAATTATTAACTACTAGCTTATTTGGGCCTGCTTTTGAGTAATACCTATAAGAATGTTCCTAATCATTCTTACCTAACTTTCGTCTTATCAGTACAAACAAATGTCGTATGCCCGTCTCGTTCTATCTTCTAAGGATACAGATGCTGTCTCAGTCGCACGTATTTTCAAACTCCGAACAGCTGTTTCGCAACGGGATCTTGAGGGCGTGCGCCTGCGCAATGTCTAGGGTTGTCAATCTCAGAACAAATTAAATAAATAAATGAAACAGAAATATAATCTTTTATAATAGTAGTGGTCCCTAACTATTGGCCCGTTTTTTTTATTGTATCAGAAATGAGGAAATCCGTAGAAGAACGAAGGTTACCGAAATAGCTCTCAGAGTTTGCAAGTTGAAGTGGCAATGGGCAGGCCATATAGTTCGCAGAACCGACAACCGCTGGGGAATAAAGGTTCTCGAATGGCGAGCACGAACAAGCAAGCGAAGTGTGGGGAGACCCCCCACACGATGGACCGACGACATTGTAGCCATCGCAGGAAGTCGGTGGATGGAGGTGGCACAGGATCGCTCTTCATGGCGCTCTTAGGGGGAGGCCTATGTTCAGCACTTCTAAAGGCTGACATGATGATGATGATGATGATGATGGTAGTAATGAATGACGTCATGAGCTCGTTAACAAACGACTAAATACAGTTTGTAAAGAAAACTCCAATAAGTGAAATAAAGATTAGTAATTTCCTAGAAATTTGTACTAATAACATGACTAATAATGACTATTTTGTACAACAATAGGAACCAATTAGTGTTTTGTTATCGACTATTATTGTAAAATCATTATAATTGTGATATGAGTAATAGGCGAGTGGTGTGTGCTAGTAGCCGTGCCCGCAACGAAGTGGGAAGGGGTATTATTAAAAAAATGTAATGTTTGTTTGTATGTATGTTTAGGTCAAATCTTGCAAGATGAATTAGAGCCACTTCCTCTTATCCTACGGAGTTGTTTTTTTACATGTTGGTTCAGTTCCGATGACAATGCATTTTTATGGTAAGCTTGACCTGAATCGACATCCAGGAACAGCTCCAGGTTAAGGAACTCTTCAGCACAGACTCGAAATTTTGTGTGTACATTTTATTTTGACAGTGGGTTTTAAGTTTAACCATGACACGGTTGCTGCACTCAGGGATGGGTCCTGACTAGGAAAATCCTCAACGGTTAACAGCACAAACACGAAATGTTGTATACGCATTTAATTGTGATAGGCCTTTCTAAGTTTCTCCATGATGGCTACTGCATTTTTTTTTTTTTTTTAAGTATCTTATTTTGTCTTTAAATCTAGTCGCATTTTAAATAAATCGTCCTCTATATGCTAATTTTTACCTGAAAGTGACACCCCTGACGTTATTTACCACGATCAGCTGCTTCGGCATTCGAATCCCGAACATCTGGTCCTTTGTGGTTTTTTCCGCGACCTTCACTAAGGCTGTATAGAAAACTACCTTTGCCTTGCCTTAAATGCGCATTGAAAAAGTGCAACGGTCGTCTATGGTTTTGAAAAAGTGCAACGGTCGTCTATGGTTACTTTACTTATTTTTAACCCCCGACGAAAGAGAGAGGTGTTATAAGTTTAGGTACGTATGTATCCGTGTGTCTGTCTGTGGCATCGTAGCTCCCAAACGAATGGACCGATTTTGATGCGTTATTTTTTGTAAGCTGATGTAATCGAAATGGTTCTTAGCTATAATGAAGGGGGGCTATGTACATTTTACATTTGTGCTTGTTTCATCATATTTTTTTAAAATCTAGCATTCCCTGTATATAAGGAATTGGGAATAGTCCCATAACTTCCTTAACACCAGACACGGTGGGTTCGATTGTTACTAATTGGCTCAAGCATAATCATCAGTCACATTCCCAGTCCCACTTCTGGGACTTAGGTGTCTCCGAGAGAGTATGGGCCGTGGCCCAAAACTCTCCAAGCTGGGTTAGTTGATATTACGTGTGAATTTTTGACCGAGCGAGCGCGAAGCGTCTCGGTTTTTATGCAAAAATGCTTTCGCATGTCTTCTCTACAGGTCGCATTTCTCAACCGATTCTCGTGAAATTTTGTGAGCAGGTTTGATATTTATATGTTTTCTATTGTCGCCTGTTTTTTTTTATTATTATTTTTTTCTTAAGATGCGCGCTGTTCTTTTTTTTTCAGTACCTGTCCTCACTTATTACCTAGCCCCAAACTAGGATACGCTGTACTATGGTCAATAGATAACGGATGAACATACATAGATACGAATATCACATCCATGACACGGAAACTAACATTTCTGCTCATCACACAAATGATTGCACCTTGCAGGATTCGAACCCGTTAACCCGTTTTAAACTATGCAAATACAGACTCGCGAGGTCTACACAGATACAAAAGTATAGTTTTATTTAAAGTTTGAACGTGCCGGGTTTTCGCCGATGGTTTCCTTGTCCATTTTGAGAGATTGTATCTCCGGTTATGAGATCATCCTGGCAAAATATTTAGAATGTATTTAATCATACATAAACAGTAAACACATATCTGTTACTACGGTTTTTAAATTCTAGAAAAATAGATAAACCTTAAATTTCTCGTCTCATTTCTTTTGAGAACGTGAGGCCCGCCGCACTTTAGAAGAAAAAATACTTGAAAGCCCATCTGCTACACTTTGGTATTGGAACCACGTACGCTTACTAGAGCGAGATGCTAGATATGCTTCTTCTTAAGTTAGAAAGGAACAGTAACATTTGCAGAAAGGTGTCCGACGGGCAGCTGATGTAAGTTTTAAAATGGACCAGATGCAAACGCTTCGATACGGGTATCAATTTTTTTCTGGTTGCCATGAAAACGCAGCTTTGTTGTTTCGTATGTGATATTTACAATCACAGATATAAGAATTTCGAAAAAGACTTGGCTTTATCATAGACAATTTATTTTTTATGGCAAATGTCGGCGTGTACATTCAGCCAAAATTTAATAAGCTTAAACAGATAATACATATATGGCAAAATTAGAAGGGAAAACATGACTAAATAATAGGAACTATATTAGGGCCTTCTTAGACAACATAAATCACTTAAGAATGTGACTGGCCGAAAACAGCGCATGTAATTCACCATTCCGAATCGCTCCAAATCCGAAAGATCCAAGCCGTCCGCGCCGGAGCAGAATCACAGCTAATGACCGTGGGAACGAAAAGGAATGTTACAGACGCGCGCTCGGAATATATTCCAAATTTGAATTTGAAATTCGAAGGTGATATTGGCCGTTGCAGTTCTGAGTAAATTATATATTTACTCAGAACTGCAACTATTTTTATCAGAGTACGGCGAAGCAAGGGAAGGGTTAATGATAACAGTCTATGTATGTATGTATGTATGTATCTATGCTGTGGGTATGTAGACGTTTCACCATAGCGTCGACCCTGTTAGTCCAATTTTGACAAGAGATGTATCAATCGATTCCTTTTCATCGCAAGAGTATCGTAGGCTATTTTTTACCCGACCGTAGTCGGGTTTTAGTTTTTGAACTTATGTATTTTTAAAGCATCACCTCAAACTGGGCATTTGTGCATAGCATTTTGCAATTGATTGTCAGTGAGATCACTAACTGGGACAATCCATACCAATATATAAAAGTGAATTAACGTTGTCTGTTTGATTGGGGAGCTTTCACACGATAACGGCTGGACGGATGTTGATGAAATTTAGAATGGAGATAGCTTAAACCTGGAATAAAACATAGGTTACTTTTATCCCGGAAAATTGTAAGTTTCCGCGGGAAAACTGGAAAATGTTGATTACTCACTGTAGGAACGGTTGCCATCACAGACCATCACATAATGGTCTGTGGTTGCCATGGAAACGAAATAACAAGTCTGTCAAAAAACATAATGAGCATTGGTGCTATACCTACTTTTGCATTGGTTTATAATATCCTAGAAGAACATAGGATGCTTATTTCGCGATAAACTGTAGTCCGCGCGGACGGAGTCGCGGGCGGGAAAACTAGTCTATATTAACCTTTAAACTGGTTATGTACAGTACTTGCATAGTGCGAGAACGAGAGGTCACGGGGGCATGAGAAAGATGCGCGCACGCAAGTATACTACGTAACTCGGTTACTGCTATCTAACCTGTGACGTAATAACGTACAGACAGATTCCGCGTTCAAATATTACATTGATGTAAATTTTTTTTTTATCTGTGATATATTTTGACAATAAAAGAAAGTGACTGTATCAGGCTGAATGATTCGAAGACATTTGCCGGTTTTCTATTGGTTTGGTTTAAAAAAAATTTAAACTAGCTTTAGATTTATTTACTGTTGATTTAAGTATTAGTTACATGTTACACATTATTTAGTACTAGCTTTCGCCCGTGACTTCGTCCGCGCGGAATTCAGTTTATCATAAAAAAAAAAACCTATGTTCTTCTAGGATATTTAATAACCAATGCAAAAGTAGGTATACCACCAACGCTCTTGATGTTTTTTGACAGACTTGTTATTATTTCGTTTCCATGGCAACCGTTCCTTACAGTCAATATTTCCCAGTTTTCCCGTGGAAACTTACCATTTTCCGGGATAAAAAGTATCCTATGTTTTGTTCCAGGATATGAGCTGTCTCCATTCCAAGTTTCATCAAAATCCGTCTAGCCGTTATCGCGTGAAAGCTCCACAAACAAACAAACATACAACGTTTCACTTCATTGGTGTGGATTAGCTAGGTTTACAAAAAAACTGTACTGTACTACACAGTGGAGAATTTAAAATGTTTATTCGTTATATCTACCTGTACTACAACGTTTAATTGGTTAATCTTAAAATCAATTTTCTAACCGAACCTTTCTCACGGTAGACGTTACCGTGATAACTAATTATAGCGGTCACTGAGTTATGGTCAGTGGGAGATAGCTTTCGCTAGGTTCCATCCTGTTTTTTTTTTTTTACTTAATTTCTCGCCTTTATAGCTAACAATGAAATATAATAACATATAAGTGTAAATATGAGGTGAAGGAGAAGTTTTTTTTTTTATAAAATATTTGGTGTAAATGTTACAACAATAAAAATTTAAAATGTAGATTGGTATTTACTTAGCTGTTTTTTTTTTCAATGTAAACATTAATTTGTGCTGACTCTGAAAAGTTTTATTTTTATCGAGCGGTAAAAAAAATATAGCGTAATCATAAAAAAATACTTTCAATAACAATTAATGTATCACCATCAAAACCTTACTACACACAAACACACACTTAACCAGATAATCCCATTGATCATGGATCTTGGAACGGAACTCGTGATTTGAATCTTAACATGCGCCCGCGCCGACGTGTTGTCTATGGTTACTTTCTAGTTTGGTTTATGCTCCTGATCTTATTTGGGTAAAATAACAACAGGCGTTTTAGAAAAGCAATAAAGATAACATTATCATTGCTATTGTAGTTATTCTAACTGAAATTTTATTTTAATTATTGCACCTTATCTACATTTGTGACGATTTACATTCAAAATATTTAGAATCATTATAAATCGAGATAAGCTCTGTATAGCTCTCAATTTATTAATTTAATCTCAATGTTGATAAGATTATGTTTAATCGCAAACTAATATTGACAATATTATGAACAGTTTTATATTTTTATTAATAGATTTTTTCATTTATTATATTAATATATATAATATAATATATTAATATATTTATTACTGTGTACCAAACATTATACAATAATACCTTGCAACTCATTTAAAATCATACAGTTATACAAATAAACAATTAATAATTCTATTACGTAACAAAAACACCAAGTTCTTTTAATGTATCTTTTTCTACCATTGCACTACAATGTTTTTAGTGCCACAATATGGCCAAAGACAATCTGCGAAAGGCAAAGCACATTCATGTCATTCTGCCAACACATGGCTGATCCCTAAACAATAAACCAAACAATTACAACTCACAATTACCACAAACTTTTTTTCTGGTTTTCACACTAAAGTCATAATTACAACAATGGAAATGACGCATTTGGCATCCAGATGTAAACCTTTAACAATAAAAATACAAGACGAAAAAATGAAAACCCTTTCGTGGGAAAGAAGGCAAATGACAATACAAAGTTATTCGTGCATTGTGTTATTCAAATTCCGACTATACTTCAATGTTTTCTATAAAATATCAATGTAGAAGTCAGACACATAAATAGGTGAAATGTTTTTTTGCCTTTACCATACATCCCACAGTTTTTTTTTTCTAAAGGCGTTAAATGACGATTCGCACAATCCATGAATCGATAAATAGAAGCTTCATTTGCAAGATGGTTAGCTTCCGGGGGCTATGAGTGTATTGAATCGATTATTAGATATTTCACCTGCCTTGTCAGGTTGTCACCTGACGTAACTGTCCACTTCCGCCGGCTGTATGGCTCACAGTGCCTTTGCCAAGACTTTATTCAAATTAGAAATAACGTGATGCGTTTTTGCCGCCACTCTGCCATTTAAATTACGTAGGATAGGAAGTATGTATAAAGGTTTTATGTCCTACTTACAAAGTAGCTACGACTTAAAAAAAATGTACCTTACCTACATTTTATAGTAATTAGGATACATCATGCGCACCTGACGTAACTGTCAACTTCCGCCGGCTGTATGTCCTATAGTGCCTCTGCCTTGACATTATTCAAATTTAGAAAACAACGCGATCGGTTTTTGCCGCCATTCTATAATTTTCTAGTACCTAGGATAGGAAGTTTGTCTATAGAACGCTGTACCTGTGCATTACATAGGAGTAGCCATGACAGTTCCTACAAAAAAATACTACATTTATATTAATCAGGAATCAGGATACAAACGCTATTTTTTAAGCCATGAACGAGAACCTGTTTAGATAAATCACTTTTGGGTTTAATGCTATCTTTAAAAATTGATACACCCTCTTGTTCATATACAGTACAGCGCTTAGTGTCGTAACCACATCTTTCTAACTCCATGACTCACTTTTGTACCAAATTCGGCCGCTGGCCTTCAAATAATTATAAAACAAAAAGCCCCCCTCTCGCTCTTTCACATAAGAAATGTCGCAATCATATATCTCCTACCTTGTCTCACGGCGCTCTCGCTCCATTCTCACGATACCGTGGGAACGCTACCTTTCGTGGCGATGGCTCGTATCGATTTGTCATTCGATATTCGAGTATCGATTCTAGTTTGTTTGTAAACACTGGCCGGTGATAAAAATGCCGGGAATTAAGAAGTTTTCATTCATGAGACAAGGTTGTGACATGTCCCGCGCTATTTGTATGCTAATGTAAAATGTTACAGTGAAATAAATATTGGGTTTATGTCTCTATGTGTTTGCATTTTAAATGTAATGAATAATGCTTCTTCTATCAGCATGATCTGAACAGATTACAATAATTTCGAATTCAACAGAAAAAAACTTATTTCTTGAAATGATTTTGCTAAATAATGATTTTTGATGTTTCTAATTAAATGTACAAATTTAATACTCTTCATCAGTAAATATATATACTACTAGCTGTACCCGCGGCTTCGCACGCGTGCTAATTTCTCTAGGTTAGAACATTCCATGACCTAAATTACCAATATACCAACATTTGATCAAAATTCCTTTAGCCGTCAAAAAGTTTTTTATCGATTGCTCGGATTTTACTTATCGTATTTAGATACCAAGTATCCCAGTCTTTAAGTCAAACCCTAAGCTATCCAACAGTGAAAACCACATCGCAATCGTTTCAGTAGTTTTTACGTGATTCGCGAAAAACATACAAACAAACAGACAGACACGAATTTAATTATTTTAAGTACCCTAGACCATTTTTTTTAATAATCTTTGTACAGACTTTCTTATTGCTTTATTATAAGTATAGATTATCTTACTTACCCCTATTTTTAAGCGGGAAATGCTGTTAGTTTGTACATGGCAACCTAAAAAAAGCATTGCAACATGACAATATCCTAAAATTAGGAAGGAGGGTATATTTCATCTTAATAAGAATTTATAACAACAAATTCTACAGTTATAAAACAGCTATGTTAATATCAACAATAGGAATCTTTTTAGGTAGCTAGAGTGATTCATTACTTCGTTACTAGCGTATAAATCGTGCGTAGATCATTACCGCAAGACGTAAGCATAGGTTTAAAAAGAAAACTGATTTATCTATGATCGCACTCATTGTCGATGGTAAGCGTGGGAACGGCGGCCATATTCGATTTGTAATTCAAATTTTGGTGGTCGATTAAACTTGGATACATTTGTTAACACATTGAGACTTGCGCTACATCCAGAATCACATTCTATAGAGTGATTGTGAATGCGTGGGTGCCAAAAAGGGCTGATGTCCAGTGGAGTACTCTTATATTATTTGAAAATCAACTTCTAGAGTACTGGTTCCTTTGGCACTATATAGACCAAACGCGTAGACCGATTTTGATGTTTACGTCAATCGATATGTCTTAATCTTGCGAGAGATATGACATTAGTCAAAATTCAATATGGCGACAACCAGACATAATATTCTGAAACAGAAAAAAAAAACGACGAACTATGAATAGGTATTTGAAAATCATCTCTAAGTTTCTCATATCATTTTTCATTTCGAATTACCATTTACGATCTATAAAGATTTTTAGTCGGGTTTTTTATATGTACGTAAATTTTCTTGAAATGCATCCTCAGTCAATTGGCTCTCATCCATGCCAACACTGCCTCATTACACAATATTGTGGTTTTAACACTAATTTAATTATTAAATCACTTAATTTATGTGAAAAGTACTTCCTTCCGGCCATAACCCCGCTTTTCAACTGCCGAGGTACCAGGCGAGCATGAACTAACAGGTGGTGTAAACAAGTATTGGGTGATATCGAGCCCATCCGACGGGCAAGCCTATCCTGTCTGCGGTCGGTAACTTTATACGGGTTATCACATCCGTTTGTGGGAAAGCCTTTCTTTTTAATTGAGAAAAATCTATGCTTTTGAATTCAGAACAAAATTGAAACGTTGTTTTCCAAAACAGCATCGACAAAAAGTTACTTTTTTTAACAATATAAAGTTGCCACACTGCCTAAATATTATTCTGCCTTATACTAGTTTATCAAACGGTTGCATAATAAGGGGTATTAAAACACGAGAGTGAGTTTTTTAATAGTATAACTTGAGTGTTTTAATAAATAGTTATGTGCTGTTTCATACACTACTTTATCTACACTCATGCAAAAGGAACTTACCTTTAATAAAAAAAATATAGTCGTAATCTTTTCTTGATTTTGCTGGTAAAAGCTCGTTCGTCATGTTCGTTGCTGTTCCGTGATGTCAGGTGGAGTCAAACTCTCCACACTAACACTGCTGTCGGACATTTGTAATCTGGATACAACTTTTGATCAACAAAAACACATTAAATTGGTTAGGTACCTACTAATGTAAAGTATGTAATGGCGACAAAATCCAGCCTACAGCGAATTGGCGCGCCTACTGTCTAGCGCGAAGCCATAGATAATAAATGTCGAAAACCCTCGTAGGTGCGGAGCCAACCGGTGCTTTTATGAGGGAAAAATATACATGTACTATTACACTACTACTTAAATATACTTGTACTATTACTATTATTATTACTTGTAGCATTTAGTTCAAAAAATAGTATTCTAATGTAAAATTTTATTACAGACGTGCCGTGCGTAATGTATATCATTATGCCACCATTTTTGAGTTCATAGTCCGGATTTTACGATATAAGTGTTGATAATATTGAGTACCGAACACATTGTTGCAATATCGACTATACTTAAACTTAACGATAAAATACAAGCGAAAAACCTGTTGTAATTATCCAATTTTGCGACAAGTCTCCCATAACGTTAAATACAATAAAACTATTAGGCTGTATACCGAAGATTCCCACGACGGCAATTTGTGAAGAAGAAAAAATAAAACATATCCTGTCACACGGGAGCTGGCTACGTTTTACGCATAATAAATAAGTCTAGGATGCAAGAAATTAAAAAAATAACTCATTGACAATATCGGTGCCACGGTCTGAAATAACGGTCTTGGGTATGCCAGTTATAACCTTAAAATTGCGTGTTTCTAAGGTCAATAGCGTGGTCTTACTTTTTTTTTAGACCATGAACTGTACTGACTGTAATAGTATTATTAGCGCTAAAATCAAGTAAATTATTGACTTTTCAGTCAATAATTTTCCATTTATTTTAGATAAAACCCTTTCCATAATAAGAAGGGTACAGGAGTAAAAGAGATCCATACCAATATATAAAAGTTGTCTGTTTGTTTGTTTGGGGAGCTTTCACGCGATAACTGCTGGTCGGATTTCGATGAAATTTGGAATGGAGATAGCTTATCCCGGAAAAATCCACGAATTCCGTGGAAGTTTCCATCAAGATCAAGAGCGTTGGTGCCACAGATAAGTCAACAAGCCACGGAGGCCATAACCAAGAAGTCTAAGTCTACTTTTGCATTGGTTTTTAATATCCTAGAAGAACGTAAGTAGGATGCTTTTTTCGCGATAAACTGTAGTCCGCGCGGATGAAGTCGCGGGCGGGTAAGCTAGTATTTCATAAAATCTAACTAATAATAATAAAATTTATTGACAGTATAAAAATATTACAAAAAATACATTTGAGCAATAGACAGCCCACTAGATTTCCCTGTCTCGGGGGACACTAACTACGCCATTCGATTCGTTTTTAGCGGGCCTTTCTTGTGATTACTTTAAAACAGTGTAAATAGGGATCATTACAAGGAAATTCCATTCATTAAAAAAAAACATAATTAATATATTTTTCGTACTTTTTTTCCATACATGCAAGATATTTGAGGTGTATAATATACAGTTAATAAACATTAAAAGTGATATTGAACATAATAATAAGAGATCTATTATTTGAAAAGCCATTATCTCTGGTTTTTGTTTATAAGCCATTTCTTTTCCTGTATCCTTTCATCACATTTCACACATTATAAATGCGAAAGTTGATGAACTGAAAAAAAATGTTTTTTTTTTTTGATGAAATTTTTATACCTTAGATCCTGGAATAACAGGATATTTTTCATCGTCATCACTGTCCACGCGGGTTTAAGTAAAAAGGCGCAGCTAGTTTTAATATAATACAATAATCAAAATGTATGTATAGCTAAGATAATTATAGCCTTTGGCAGATTGAAATAAAACTTTTTAACTGCATATTAGATGCTACGCCAACTGTCAATTACTCTATGGCAAAAAAACAATATGACGACCGGAGCTCACGTAATGACGTAAAACGAACATGACAATTGCAACGTGGGAACAGTGGACCGTTATTTGAAGTACAGGCTCCACGTCCTGTTGTTTACTATTTTTAGGGATCCGCAGGGGTTAGATAAAACGAAGAACTTGCAAAGCTTAAGTAAGAATTTTCCCCCAGAGGAAAGAATACATTAAAAAAAAACAACTGTCAATAACCTGGCTTGGCAGATGTATTTTAGACTTACAACTTACAATTGCCGCCGCAGAAGCAATAATTAAAAAAAAACACGCTCTAATTTAATTTGTCCGTGCTCCCATAATCAGCTTGGGCAAACATGCTTTCGTATATCCGGATGTCCGCATCTCTGTTCTGCTCTATAGGTCGCATTTTTCAACCGATTTAGACGATTCTTGGTGTACGGGTTAAACGAATTTTTAGTCGTCGGGGATTTTTGATTGGTGGGGTACTTCACCCAAAAAGGGGCAAAAATGGGGCTACTGAATATCTCCGCCTTATTAGATCCGATTTCGATGGTTATTTTTATTAAAGGTAGTAACTTTAAGTTGGTCTCATAAGTTGGTGAAGATCTGATGAGGATCTTCGGCGTGATGAGCAGGATAGCTCCTCAAAAGGCAGTAATTGCTCACTATTAGGTTTCTACCAGTGGAATCAGCCCTTTACCCACTAGCTATGGATTGATGGAGCGCCTTGGTTATTAATGTTAGTTTTACAATAAGGTAACTAGATGGCGCTACTGTGCACCGCTAGATTGTTTGCAATAAAGTTTGTACGCGCGAGGTCTACAGCTCACAGAACCAATAGTAATCATTGGTAAGGGTTTCCATCAAAGTAAAGCATTTAACATCCGAAGTACCAGGCAAGCATAAAAGAGAAAACATCGGGTTCAAAGTAACGCATTTCTCATCCGAAGTACCAGGCAAGCATAAATGAGAAAACATCGTGTTCAAAGTAACGCATTTTACATCCGAAGTGCCAGGCAAGCATAAAAGAGAAAACATCGGGTTCAAAGTAACGCATTTTACATCCAAAGTACCTACCAGGCAAGCATAAAAGAGAAAACATCGGGTTCAAAGTAACGCATTTTACATTCGAAGTACCAGGCAAGCATAAAAGAGAAAACATCGAGTTCAAAGTAACGCATTTTACATCCGAAGTACCGGGCAAGCATAAAAGAGAAAAAAACGGGTTCAAAGTGACGCATTTTACATCCGAAGTACCGGGCAAGCATAAAAGAGAAAACATCGGGTTCAAAGTAACGCATTTTACATCCAAAGTACCTACCAGGCTAGCATAAAAGAGAAAACATCGGGTTCAAAGTAACACATTTTACATTCGAAGTACCAGGCAAGCATAAAAGAGATGGTGTAACAAAACATCGCGTTAGATTAGAGCCTAAATAAATGAAGACCTAAGGAACCTTCAATAAATCGACTATTTATAAGGCTTTACACACTAGGTTACTAACAAACAAGCTCTAGCCGCTTATTTATGTCTCGAGCTTCGTGAGAATCGAACTTTAGAAACATCCCATCTACCATTTAGAACTTTATTAAAAGAACAGTAAAGATTAAATTAGATTATCTATTTAAAACGTGAGAAAAAATTAATTGAATTTTATTTATAACTTTATTCTTTCGTAGTTAAAGTTTTATTTTGGTTGTCAGTTCGATTCGTGTAGTGTTGAAAAACTGGTGGATTAGCATCGGTTAAAGTGGTTTTTGTTGTCTATTAGTTGGCGCCTGAATATAAAGCTATAGCAAAGTGGAATTTAAATGTTGTAATTATTTTTGAACCCCCTGGTTGGGAGACCATGTGTGATAATGAGTATCCGTTAACCCCTCAGGGGTTCCAAATGGGGGATTCAAGTGGAAGTGGCAACTATCTGTAGGTAGTGGGAAACTAAGTTTATGTCAAAGACTCTGTCTTAAAAATGTTTTTTCACCGATTTCTCCACCAATTGCCGAATGATTTCAATAAAAATATATGTGTTTGATAGTTTATTATAAGCTTGGTCCCATATAAATTGTATCAAAATTGGATCAGTAGGTTTTTTTTTAGATATTTTTTGTAAATCCATTAGAAGGTCATTTTTTGTACCATGGTATTTCGTACAGCACTTGTTTTTAGGATTCATGTATGTTTGTACGTATGTGTGTTTATATGTAGGTATGTATGTATGTGAGTTACTTTATTCCACTATAGAATTCTGTTCATCCATCCTGTTTCATAGAATTGTGCTTAAATAACTCTATTGGTTAGTTAGGTTAAATATGAAAATTGTTTAAGTAATAACATCTGTTACTTTATATTGAATCAAGCAATTTCTATTTAATCAAACAGTACCAGATAGTGTTAAAAAATTAGAGAGGGTTCGACCGGAATAGGAATTTAATTATAATTTAAATTTTGTAACGATGCACTAATAAAGGGATCAGACCGGATAAAAACTAAATTAATCCATACCAACATATAAAAGTGAAACGTTGTCTGTTTGTTTGTTTGGGGAGCTTTCACGCGATAAGGGCTGGACGGATTTTGATGAAATTTGGAATGGAGATAGCTTATACCCTGGAATGAAACATAGAATATTTTTTATCCCGGAAAATTGTAAGTTTCCACGGGAAAACTGGAAAAACTTTGATTTGAAAAATGTTGATTATTCGCCGTAAGAAACGGTTGCCATGGAAACGAAATAACAAGTATGTCAAAAAACTTTAAGAGCATTGGTGCTATACGTACTTTTGCATTGGTTTTTAATATCCTAGAAGAACTTAGGATGCTTTTTCGCGATAAACTGTAGTCCGCGCGGACGAAGTCGCGGGCGAAAGCTAGTAAAAAAAAAAACAAAAAGTCTGCACAAAGCAGATAATAAAAAAAAATGCTCTAGGGTACTTAAAATAAGTAACTGAACAAGAATATATAATTGTTAAAATGCGTGTCTGTCTGTTTGTTTGTCTTTTTGTCAATATGTTTGTTCGCGCATCACGTAAAAACTACTGGACCAACTGCGATGCGATTTTGATTATCTATAATTATAATAAAGCAATAAGTAAGTACGAAAAAGTCGGTAAAAAGAAGATAATTTGAAAAAATATGGTCTAGGGTACTTATAAATAAAATAAATAAATATATATATTCGGGACATTTCCACACCAATGACCTAGCCCCAAACTAGGATACCCTGTGCTATGGGCACTAGATAACGGATAAATATACATAAATACGAATATTACATCCATGACTCGGAAACAAACATTTCTGCTCATCACACAAATGATTGCACCTTGCAGGATTCGAACCCGCGACCGTCTGATTTCGTACCTAGGATCTCTAGCCACGAGACCAACCGGTCGGTTATAATAAGCTAAGCTACTGAACAAAAAAATACTTAACAAATTTTTTTAATCGTGTTTACTTATCTCTTTGTTTGTTTGTATGTTGTCTGTAAGTTAATTCGCGCATCAAAAATCGTAATTATAAAATCTTTTGGATGCGGTTTTCACTGTTGGATAGCTTGGAGTTCGACTTAAAAACTGGTGTACTTGGTATCTCAATCCGATAAGTGGAAGCCGAGCAATCGATAAAAATAATTTAAATGGCTGAAGGAATTTTGATCAAATGTTGGTATATTGGTATTTTAGGTCTTGGAATAGTACATAGAGTTATTTTAACCTAGAGAAATGACAACGCGTGCGAAGCCGCGGGTACAGCTAGTTTAAAATAAATGCTTTCTATTCGACCATAGAGAATTAACTTGATTCGTCTAACGAAACCTATAAACTTGGTAGTTTAATTTTACAAAATATCAACTTCTTAATTAATACGAGCCCAGTCACCACATAAACTCCCTTGGATTACTCCCCCAAAATTTCCCGCCAAAAATAACGTCATCGCCTCCCGCCGCCATCTTTAAAAATACATACGTTCTTGTTGCGCGGGGGAGGACCATAGAGAATGAACTAATTCCGTCACAACTGTCGCCTGCAGATGGCGGGACCCACGGGGATAAGAGGGCTTGTGGTATATATATGTTGTTCTATTTATTTCTTGTTTGAAAGTCTGTTGTTGTCTTATTGCATTTGAAAATGGCTGTATTGTTGTCGTAAAAAAACAGTTAAAGTCGAGATAAGTATTAAACATACAGTTAACACAAATATTCGTGTTCGCAGAATGCTTAACAATTACCGAATATTCGTATTCGGTGGGTATCTTCACACATTGTCATATCCAAATCAAATCGATGTTATATATATTATAAAACAATACAATAACACTAAATAAATAATTAAATATGACTCGCAACTTGCAAGGACACAAAAATATGACTTGCAACTTGCAAGGATACAAAAATATGACTTGCAACTTGCAAGGATACAAAAATATGACTTGCAACTTGCAAGGATACAAAAATATGACTTGCAACTTGCAAGGATACAAAAAAATATGCATAATAGAAAAAATATTGAATCTTTTGCACAGGTTTTTAATTTGCACTAAGTATTAGGTTAATCTATGCTTTCGTTTGGTTTGTCGAAATATGCCAGAAGCTTCCATAATTATTAGCGACCATGAAAGGAAGTCAAACTTAACTAGTTTGGTTTGGTCTACTAAAATAATTTATGTTTTTCTCCTTGCTCGTGTGATGTTAAGTTTTTTACTTGTAAAAGTGCTATCGATTTGCTTATAATAAAGCATTTAGAAAAATAAATAATTAAAATAAATAAATATAATAAAATAGTTTTTTTTTAAATGGTCTAGGGCACTTAAAATAAGCTACTAAAGGATAAAACGTACAAAAAACAAAAGTTCAGATTAAATAAAAAAAAAAAAAATTATCCTGTAAATAAATTATTTTAGGTAAAAAAAAAACTACTGCATGAATAATTTTTTTTAAAATGTGTCTGTCTGTTTTTTGTTTGTAAGTTTGTCTGTATGTTTGTTCGCGCACCACGTAAAAATTACTAGACCAATTGCAGGAACTATTTTTTTTTAAATCTATCCTTGTACAATGAGGATAATTTAACATGAATATAACATTATTTTAAATCGTGTCTGTGTGTTTGTTTGCGCATCACGTTATAACTACTGGACCGATTTCTATGCGATTCACTGTTGGATAGCTTAGGGTTTGACTTAAAAACTGGTGTACTTGGTATCTCAATCCGATCAGTAGAATCCGAGCAATCGATAAAAAAATATTGACGTCTGAAGGAATTTTGATCAAATGTTGGTATTTTATGTCCTGGAATAGCACATAGAGTACTTTTAACCTAGAGTAATGACCACGCGAGCGAAGCCGCGGGTACAGCTAGTTTATAATAAATGCTTTTGAATTTGAATCAGACTGTCCATTGCCCATCTATAGACAAATTTTATTAGTTTATTTTCTTAACATAGGTGGTTGAAAATAAAATGGCATGTGCAGTTAACATCCTAACTGCCTATTAAAAAAATATTAGTCTGTGCTCTGTGCTATACGTACCTCAGAAAAATATTAGTCTGTGCTCTGTGCTATACGTACCTCAGAAAAATATTAGTCTGTGCTCTGTGCTATACGTACCTCAGAAAAATATTAGTCTGTGCTCTGTGCTATACGTACCTCAGAAAAATATTAGTCTGTGCTCTGTGCTATACGTACCTCAGAAAAATATTAGTCTGTGCTCTGTGCTATACGTACCTCAGAAAATATTAGTCTGTGCTCTGTGCTATACGTACCTCAGAAAATATTAGTCTGTGCTCTGTGCTATACGTACCTCAGAAAATATTAGTCTGTGCTCTGTGCTATACGTACCTCAGAAAAATATTAGTCTGTGCTCTGTGCTATACGTACCTCAGAAAATATTAGTCTGTGCTCTGTGCTATACGTACCTCAGAAAATATTAGTCTGTGCTCTGTGCTATACGTACCTCAGAAAATATTAGTCTGTGCTCTGTGCTATACGTACCTCAGAAAATATTAGTCTGTGCTCTGTGCTATACGTACCTCAGAAAAATATTAGTCTGTGCTCTGTGCTATACGTACCTCAGATAAATATTAGTCTGTGCTCTGTGCTATACGTACCTCAGAAAAATATTAGTCTGTGCTCTGTGCTATGCGTACCTCAGAAAATATTAGTCTGTGCTCTGTGCTATGCGTACCTCAGAAAAATATTAGTCTGTGCTCTGTGCTATACGTACCTCAGAAAAATATTAGTCTGTGCTCTGTGCTATACGTACCTCAGAAAAATATTAGTCTGTGCTCTGTGCTATACGTACCTCAGAAAAATATTAGTCTGTGCTCTGTGCTATACGTACCTCAGAAAAATATTAGTCTGTGCTATGTGCTATACGTACCTCAGAAAAATATTAGTCTGTGCTCTGTGCTATACGTACCTCAGAAAAATATTAGTCTGTGCTCTGTGCTATACGTACCTCAGAAAAATATTAGTCTGTGCTCTGTGCTATACGTACCTCAGAAAAATATTAGTCTGTGCTCTGTGCTATACGTACCTCAGAAAAATATTAGTCTGTGCTCTGTGCTATACGTACCTCAGAAAAATATTAGTCTGTGCTCTGTGCTATACGTACCTCAGAAAAATATTAGTCTGTGCTCTGTGCTATACGTACCTCAGAAAAATATTAGTCTGTGCTCTGTGCTATACGTACCTCAGAAAAATATTAGTCTGTGCTCTGTGCTATACGTACCTCAGAAAAATATTAGTCTGTGCTCTGTGCTATACGTACCTCAGAAAAATATTAGTCTGTGCTCTGTGCTATACGTACCTCAGAAAAATATTAGTCTGTGCTCTGTGCTATACGTACCTCAGAAAAATATTAGTCTGTGCTCTGTGCTATACGTACCTCAGAAAAATACCAACAATTACAAGATAATTCATAGTTTTCGTTTTTAAAACACAACATTCTCTTTCGTATGAATATTTCAAACAATTAGGGATGAACCGATATATCGTTGAACCACACACATATATCGATAATATATACACAAAAATATCGATACGTTTCTTAATTTTTGTAATAAAAAAGAACGGTATGTTTATTCAGACTAGTTCTGAGGACAAATCATTTTTTGTATCCCAAAACTATTGAAATTACCTATTAACTATTTTAGAAATAAATCTTCCTCCGTTTTTTTTTTGCGTTTGGTTGACTTAGTAAAATAATTATGGATAATATCTTGGCTAAAATTTGCGAGTCAAACCTGGACAAGATTGGCATAGGCCGGGATGAGTACATATACAAGAATAGAGGCCATGCTCAGTAGTAGGCCATTCATCATGTCAGCCCTTAGAAGTTCATTACTGAACAAAGAGCGCCATGACGAACGACGTCATTCACACTGTTTCAGTAGGGCTGCAAATAATGATGATAAATAATATCGAGTAGAGCGGTCGATACTTTGTGTACCGATATTTACCCTACTTCGATAAAAAAAATACGATAATAATTATATATCGATATTTCTTAAATCTTGCATCCCTACAAACAATATCTCCATCCTTGTCCATATTATAGCTCTCTTTCTAACGTTCCAGTTCAAATCGCGTGCTCGCTTCGGTCCGTCACGCACTTTGCTTTTTTGGAGCGACACACATGACTGCGGTTTTCACTGTTACACAAATGATATTCATCTTATTTTCAGTGCCGTAAGAGTTGTTTTATCTTGTCGTTTCAGTGAAGGTTAATCTAGAATAGTCTGCGGCATAACATAAAAATATTTAAAAAAAAGTATGTGGTTACTGGCTAGCAATAAAACTGGCGCAAGCCAAAACTTCATTAAAAAAAAAACGTAATAAAGAATAACGCAGACATACAATTTACTGGTTTGAAACAAAAAAAGCCGCAATAAAATTATCCGGCATGTTCTAATTTCAAATTCACTAAAGGCATGAAAGAGGTAGTTTTTTTGTGATCTTTACACCAGGCGTTTATCCTGTTCTGCCATAGCGACGCTCTATTTCAATAAAAAGGATAAATTAAAAAAAAAAACTTTCCCGGGTTCTTTTTTTGTTGCTTTATAACTTTTTTACTCTTTTAAATATTTTTTTATTCATTTTTTTCACATTTTTTTTCTTTTTCATTGGTTTGTGAGCTACCCTGAAAGTTTCAGCCTGGTAGCTAATCGGGAAGTGCTCCAAATTTGAATTGCAAGATTCCAGGACAGACAGAAATACATAGATACATAGACAAGTGAAGTTAAATAAATGCTTTTAATTAAAATAGCTTTACTAACTAAACCCATCAAGCGTGCGTCCCCTCAAAATATGACCAACCCCAAAATAGACTCATATGAATGCGTATAATACCTCTTGTATGTTCTCTACGCTTTTAGACATCAGCCGTAATGTTTGTTTTTGAATGACTCACGAAATCCCTTTTGTGGTCTTTGTCTTTCGAAAGCACTTTGTCTCGACGTTCTCTTGTCTCTGGATGAATGTATGCCTTCCATTGCTCATTATGCGTTCTAATTCACACTGTTTCATTATTTTGATTGTACGTACTTAACTACAAAGGTCTGCTGCTACAGTATATGCAAAAGTATTAGTGTCAGTTTTGTTTCAACTAGATTAGTGGCTCTGACCTTTGGACCTTGCGAGTCTCTTTTGCGGTTCTTTTTTCCATTACTTTTCACCCCGTCACACCCCGACCTCTTGAAGATTATGCGTACTAAAATGAAAAAAAATGTGACATGATCATTTTTCGATTTGCCTGGTATATGTGAATACGTAGAAAAACATCTCCGCCGTTAAGAAAAATGACGAAAAATTGTATCGACATAAAACAACCTATAATAACCGTACCTGCTCACAAAATTCCACGAGAATCGGTTGAGAAATGCGACCTGTAGAGGAGAACAGCCAGACATCCGCCGGCCGGACATACGAAAGCATTTTCGCCCAAGCTGAAACGGGGACGCTCGCTCGGTCAATAAGGATTCTATCTGTGAAGTCTTGAAGAATTTTCAATTTAGTCTCAATAGAAGATTACCACTTTCTCGCTGAAATAAACCCCATTCGTCGATTTACTACAAAAAAGGATAACATACTATTTGACAACTGAATGAAATATGAATTATGTCCTTGAATAACACATGCAACGAGAAAAACGTCCACGGGGGCAAAGCCACGATCTGCAGCTAGTCTATACTAAATCATTCAACAATCATAAACCTCAAAATCCAGCTCAAATCACGCCGAATCTGACCGAATCTAACGCAATAATTGAATGTCGAGGAAAAAACGGAGCATCGGAATGATTTTTAATAAGCATTTAGCTCGTTTTTTACGCCAGTTACGGACTCAGTCACGGAGCTTGGTCACCGAGGGTCCATGACCGCTCGGCGTTCCTGAACGTACCGTAGATACGGTAAGGTAAAATTACCTTAAACAACAAGAGGAAAATTTTGAAAATGTTCCGATGATGATGATGATGAAGCATGATTAATTGGTTTTAATTTCATTGTATATCTTTTATGTCGAATGAGATAGTGCTGACGGAGTCATGTGCCCTCCGATGGCATATCCGCACATAATTTGTTAAAAGTGATCGGATTAGGATCGAAACCAGTGTCGTTGGATTGACCTATTCCATATTATAAAAATAGTCTCAAGGTGACGAGCGCATTGCAGTCCACGCAAATAATTGCAATGTAAAGTTCTGGGTGGCACTGCAATTAGATTGGGCGGCCCTTAACACTGGCGAGCGACCTGCTCTTCTCGTTATTTCGTGTTTTGTATGTAAATAAACCTTCCATCTACCTTTCTACATAAAAAAAACATAATTATTGCTTACGCTTCTGACCTTCTCGACTATTCATTTTTGTAACTATAAAACTTAAACCACCCTTCCGCTCTGTTTCACCCCGTCACTGAGGCTACTAAAAGCCAATACTTCTCATAAATATTAATAGTTACTTACATAACTACGAAGAACGGACAGGGGTACCTCAGGGACTCATCCTACGCCCGGCGCTATTCCCTATAGGGACAGGAATCTGTGATAAAACTCTGATTGTCTGTTTTTCTTCTTAAACTGGAATTGAAAATAATAACGGGGCTACGTCTGGATGTTTTTGCTGAACTGACCATTTATCGTACTGTTTCTGAACTCAGTCTTACAATGAAGGTCAGTAAACAAATTTTAGCGTTTCTGAAATAAAAGAAAAAGCACAACAGAAACCTAGTAAGAAAACCTTTAACTTTGAATTTACACTAATCTATTATAAAGAGAAAAGATTAGAATTTATGTATGTTTGTTTGTAATGGATAAGCTCGAAACATACTGAACCGATTTTAAAACTTAAAGAAAGCCACATTACTAGCAAGAAACAAGGTACCAACAATTAGCAAAAATTACGATTACTCGCTGTCTAAGGAACAGAATGACAGGTTGCCATGAAAAAGAAATAACAATAAGTCTGTCAAGTATATGAGTAATAATGCAGTTGTCTATGGTCGAAAATCACCACGATCGATGCTGCCAATGATTTTGAATTACGCTTACTGGCGTTTTTTTACAAGTTACAACGTGTGTTATAATACTAAAATTACCGCGGTGTGAGCGCTACCGGGGCGAGTCACTAGTTAACCATAAACAAAACCACTAGCACGCGAACAGAGCCACAGGCGAAAGCTAACAACATTTAATAAGGGGCGCAGATGGCCTTCTCAGCGGTGAATTTGGGGTTATTTCTCGCCTCGTTTGGTCTCGGCCGAACCCAAATTGGGTTTCGATTCACCGCCGGTGTTAGTATTGGATTTTCGTAACAGGATTTGCTATTAATTGGGAATTCTGAAGCTTATTTTCTTTGTTAATTGCTTGTTTATTTTGTAATTTATAAATACGTATTGCAAGCGGCCGCAGATTTAGCTTTTTTACTCATCGATATATATGTACCTACTACGCATATATGTTTGTTTAGTCGAGTTTTTTTTCAACATATAAGTATTTTCAACCGACTTCAAGAGGAGGTTCTCAATTCGACCCGTATGTATTTTTTTTTTGTATGGATGTTACACGATATCTGCGGCAATGGTGGATCGATTTCGATTTTTCATTTTGAAAAACATGTATGTTAAGTTTCACATTCATTAGGTTTGTGATTGACCCAGCATATTTATGGAAAAACCCCTTAAAAAGCTGAGCCTGGTCTTCACTATGGTCCTGGAATAACGCATAGATACTTCTAATAACAGAAATGACCAAGCGGCCATAGCTATAAGTACAATAAAAAAGCTCGTTTTAAGTTCACAAGAAATCGTTGACCTTTAAAACAAATGAGCTCGGTCGATGGATAATTTTAGCTCCTTTTCATAACACTTTGATGTAATGTTATAACAGGTGCTTGGAGTTCAGGTGTTACAAAAATAACAGTGTTTTAAAGGTTACAGTGTTAACCCGGCGAGAATGTGGTACAAAAAGAATACATCGAAAACGAGCATGCCTTGATGACCCTGTATTTTATTTTGTACTAGGAAAGCCCGCTGTTTTTCCCGCGTGTTTTTTTTTTTTTGCGGTTTAAACTTTTTATTTTTTGAAAATAAAAGTAGCCTTGTAACATCAGCTAGCTTCCAGTGAAAGTCCCGTCAAAATTGGTCTAGCCGTTTCGGAGATTAGCGGGAACAAACAGACAGATAGACAGACAAAAAAATAAATGCTTTTTTTTTCGAGTTCCGTGTTTACTTTCACATGCATTTAGTAAAAAGCTGTTATTTTGACATTACAAACAGACACTTCAATTTTTTACCGAGCGAGCGCGAAGCGAGCGCGTAGCGAGAGCGAAGCGTCTCTGTTTCAGCTTCGGCAAAAATTCTTCCGCCATATTAAATCCGATTTCTATGGTTCTTTTTTTATTTGATAGGTAGTAACTTAAAGTTAGTCTCGTAAAAATTTGGTGAAGATCTGATGAGGATCTTCGGCGTGATGAGCAGAATAGCAAATTGCTCACTTTTAGGTTTCTACCAGTGGAATCAGCCCTTTACTTACTAGCTAGGGATTGATGGAGCACCTTGGTTATTAATGTTAGTTGTACAATAAGGTAACTAGATGGCGCTACTGTGCACCGCTAGATTGTTGCAAAAAAGTTTGTACGCGTGAGGTCTACAGCTCACAGAGCCAGTAGTATTTATTTGTATGTAGTATGTATGTATGTATTTATGTATAGACTAGCTGCTCCACGCGGGTTTAGCCGCGTGGATGATGATTGTACTTAATTTATGCGGTACATGCCTGCAGGTAAATCTTCCTACTTGATCTAGGAGCTAAAACATGAAATCGGTTATCGGTTGTGTTTGAGGGAACAGACGAACATAAATACATACGACGCCTCTTTTTTCGTAGTCGGGTAATTGGTGAGCATTCGATCAAGTCTGACCTAAACCGTTGTTTTCGCCGGAAGGCATTTGCTGACAGAAGCATTAAACAATTAGCAACAAAGTGGCGTCATCATGGACACAAACATTCTATTGTCTGATGCGTTTGTATGGCGTCACTGACGTCACAGGTAGTTTACATTTGGACAGGCAGAGGCATAGCATTAACAATAGTGTAGTGGCCATTATATATTCTGTGGTAGTGCTACGGCAGATACCTAGATGGTAGACGGCGTCTACTGATAAATAACATTCTCTTTGGTGCAGTCTGCTTCTGCAGGTCATCTATCTATCTATGCTTATAATTTACTACAAAAAGTGTGTACAATTAATATAATAAAATAAAAAGTGTCTTACTGACTTAAAATAATCTACTTACTGAACATTTCTTGTTATAAAATATTTTCAAATTATGTCTGTATGTTTGTTCTCGCATTACGTAAAAACTACTGGACCGATTGTGAGGCTGTTTTCACTGTGGGATAGCTTAGGGCTTGACTTAAAATCTAGTGTACTTTGCATCTCAATGCGACTAATAAAAGCCGAGCAATCGATAAAAACAATTTGACGGCTGAACTAATTTTGATGACATTTGGTATAGGTCCATAGGAACTCCTACTTCAGAAAATTGACCACGTGGGCAAGGCCACGGGGCGCAGCTAGTAACAATAAAAAGTATACCATAAAGGTGAGTAGTCCTGCCAGTGGATCGGAATTATAGTTGAAATCGTGACATCCCTATCCTAGGCGGAGATGCGCGTCGCTGCGCACGCGCATCCTGCCCTGTTGGAATAGGAAACTCGATATTTACGTTCAATTACACACCGCGCACTCTGATTTGGTTTGGTTGGTGTCAGAATAGCTCAATCGTTAAAACTGTTCAAGAAACAGTCCGTCAGCAACGGCTTCTATATCCGGCCCAGGGTTTACGAGTTTAATTGTTTCAAACAATTAAACGCCGGGCTCGAGGGAATCGAGTTCCATTAGGAAGAGGTTCTCAATTCGACCGTATGATGATAGCCATTTATGATATAGTAAAAAAGAACTGCATAGTTATGAAAAAACTACTACACCGATTGCGATGCGGTTTTCACTGTTGGATAGCTTAGGGTTTGACTTAAAAACTAGTGTACTTGGCATCTCGATCCGATGAGCAGAAGCCGAGAAATCGATAAAAAAATTATTTAAACGAAATTAGATGCACACAGTTTGGTACTTGGTTCTGTAATAACTCAGAGGATACTTATATCCCAAAAAAATTAAGCGATTAAATGTAAAATATTGTATAACTAACACTTGTATATACAAGTATAATAAAACCTTCAGTTTCTATAGTGATTTCCCAAAAGTTTGAATAAAATCGAAAGTGTATGGAGGCGTAAGGCGTAGGTAGATTCAATGTCCAATTTTCGTAATAAATTATTTAACATCAATATATTTATGCAATATGTATAATATACGCCCACGTTTTGTGAACATAATAACATAAGATAAATAAAAAAATGGGTTTCGCCAGCATTCAATGAGTAACCATACATTTATCAAACAGTTACTGGAATAATCTACGTATGTGCTATTTGATTTGTTAATTAAAGGTGTCAAAAATACTGAATATAACTTACTGAAATACAAAGTGGGCGAAAGAGGGTGGATTACAAATGTTGAAAACGGCGACTTGAAATTACAAATTTGAGTCAGAACGATCAGTGTAATAATTCTTAAGCGATCAATTTTTCTATTTTATTGTCGATTTTGCGGCTCACATTATATTCAACATTTTGCATATTTGCAAACAGACTAATGTTTATAAACAGTTTTCAATGTTCTTAGGCGCAATTTTATCAAACATTGTAGTTATAGTTGGTATAAAATTCGCCCACTCAGTTTTTTTTTCGCCCTCCATATTATTTAATTCGGTGTCTTGGAATTTAAATTGATAGATTAATATTTCCTTCTTTTAGCACATCATTTTACTTATTTTTTAGTGATCATAATTAATTATTAAGCTATTATTTTGCAAACGTAATTTAATGCCGCTCGATTTAGTATTAAAGTATCCCATTAACAGTCGCCAATATTTTTTGATGTGTAAACATCTAATGGTCGTTGGCTCTTTCCGCCTCAGCTCGACCATATTCGATGTTTACACATCTGCCAGGCGACCCGCAACGTCCTAATTTTTTTTGCCAGATTGATGATGATCTCTTTAACAAATGAGTGACGCTTGCTTATCGAATACCTATATAATATGTTATATTATTTCTAAAGGAAACGTTTCTGTTACAGGACGGGACGGAACTTGAACCCGCGTCATCCGTGCCTCTAGAACATGCTTTGCCAATTATAGCACCGTAACTTCAGTTTCTTTTATCAGTCTTACGGGGACGGTAACGCCATCTATTGGTTTAATACTAAATTAACCAACCGATAAGGCTACTAGCTTCATTTATGGCCGTACCACAGAATAAACAATAGGTCGTACAGACAACGCAACCAACCCTTTAGAATAGATCTAACTTATCCCTTTATTCTACTTTTCAAACTATGTAGATGACATCATTGTCTTTTCTAACCCTTTTATTTTTCACCTTAATCTTATTTGTATTATAATCTTATTTCTATTACACCATGACCTTCTACCCCACATACTTACATACACCACCCCCGCAACTAGGGATTACATCCACCCTCATACAGCTGCGCTAATGTGTTGTATTTCTCAAGGGGATGTGGCTAATAAAATGGCTATGGTCTGCGAGGGAAGACCTCTTGTGTATTTATGTCGCCCTAGTACTTTGAGAATGGTATGGTTGTTTGTTGGGGAGGGAAGATCGAAGAATTCCTATCTGTTGTGTGTTGATGTTACCCTGGTGTTTTAGAGATGGGAGTGGAAGTATTTTTAAAAGCTTTTATTTAACTTCACTTGTGTATGTATGTATGTATTTTGTCTGTCCTGGAATCTTGCAATTCAAATTTCGAGCACTTCCCGATTAGCTGTCCGGCAAAAACTTTCAGGGTAGCTCATAAACCGACGAAAATGAAAAAAAAAATGTTGTTATATGTGTTATTCCAAGTTCTAATAAAGTAAACTTTAAACTAAATTTCATTAAAATTCGTTCAGCTATTGTTCGCCCTCGTCCCGAGATGCAAAGTACCATGCATTTCAATACGTCGAGTATTTTGTACGTCACGCGAAAACATTAAAACACTGTTATATTCAATAGCCTATTTTATGTTCCCGACCTTTTATTACCTACTGCTTTATTATATTAATTATTTTCTTAGATAAATTTGCATTTGCTTGTTAGTACGAGTATATATCATCGGACTCTAAATCAATCTGACTCGCATGCGCGTACGCACGTATTAAAATTAAAACAAACCGTGCGAAATGTCACTCCCGACGTCACAGGCTTCCTGGTGCAATCCCCAGTTCTAAACGCGTCTAGTTTGACGTCAAACTCGATCTAGATAGCCAGGAATAGACTAGGCTGCGGTGCAGTATATTGGGCAATGCATGTAAAATAGAGGAGTTAACGACCCGGTAATAGTTAGCTCTTATGTTGTTATGTGCTCCTGGTATAATTGTTCTTTGTTGGCTAGGTTTTGTTCGCGCACTCTCTTATGTATTTATGTATTCCTGGTATATTTTAAAAGCAAAAGTAACTCTGTCTGTTTTGTAGTAAACGGCTGAAGCAATGTTGATGAAATTTGGTATGGAGGTAGTTTGAACCCTGGGGAAAGGACATAGGATACCTATTATCTCTTTTATAAGGCAGAGCTCTGAAAGCAGCCTACACTGTAGTCCGCGCGGACGTGTCAGTAGCTATCCATACCAATATATAAAAGTGAAACATTGTCTGTCTGTTTGTTTGTTTGTTTGGGGAGCTTTCACGCGATAACCGCTGGACTCAATTCGATGAAATTTTGAATGGAGATAGCTTATACCCTAGAATAAAACATAGGATACTTTTTATCCCGGAAAATTCCACGAATTCCGTGGGAGTTTCCACGGGAAAACTAGAACATGTTGAATACACGCTGTAAGGAACGGTTGCCATGGAAACGAAATAACAAGTCCGTCAAAAATCATCAAGAGCGTTGGTGCCACAGATTAAGTCGACAAGCCACGGAGACCATAACCAAGAAGTCTAAGTCTACTTTTGCATTGGTTTTTAATATCCTAGAAGAACGTAGGATGCTTTTTTCGCGATAAACTGTAGTCCGCGCGGACGAAGTCGCGGGCGGGTAAGCTAGTATCGTATAACTTTCACGAAATGGTTGGACCGATCTTGATGAAATTTGTCAAGGAAATAGTCAATACGTCACGAAAGAGGAACAAGCGAACATACTTTCGCATTTATGAAACTAGCGTGTGTAATAATACTGATTAAATACCAATGATCATCATCAGCTTATATCTGTGTGCACGGTCTGCAGCTCTCCTCATCCATTTTATGCCAGCCGCTATTCGCAAGTCGACACTCCACCTGGTCATAGGGCGTCCTACAATAGGTTTCCTAAACGTGTTCTCTTCTACCGCAACGGTTATCGGTTCTTCGGGAAATGTGACCAGCCCACTGCCACTTCAGCTTGCTTATCCTTAGAGCTAAGTCGGTAACCTTGGTTCTCGGATATGTTCATTACTAATCTTGTCCTTCAGAGAAACTCCAAACATACTCGTAGCTCTATCCAAAGCTCGCTGAGCGTCCTTAAATTTGTAGACCATGATTATATCCCAATGATGTAAGGAAGATACCTTAACAACCAAACTTCTGCAATGCCAGTCATGTAGAATTAAATGACAAATGGCTTCTCTCCCCTCCGTCAACGACCAAAACACTAATTAGTCACACAACACGGTACACACCCGCCAAAATTAATAACCAACACGTGGCTGTACTATATTTAAACGGCTAATACGTTTGGGCTATTTTTGTGAGCAGTGTTTATATTTTTGTGGCGAAAATAACTCGACAAAGTGATGCCACTTTCCCGAGACAGTTCGTATGGTTACGCATATGTGCTGCTGCTGACCCTGATAGTTGAGTTGAGGGAGCATCCGTGGTTCTTCTCATAAATTATCACAAGAATAAAAAAAAAAAAATAGAGCTGTGCACTCAAGATATGGCGATCCGCTCGTACGCCTCACGCACACATTTACACAATGTTATGCCGATCGGCTGCCATACGCAGCAAGATTTCGTTCGTTTTAGTCGCGTTGATTCTGTCAAGTTCTCACGAAAAATTAAAAACACAATGGTTACAATTTGGGTTTCCCCGATTTTTTTAATTAGCTACTATTTATTCTGTGGCGATAGACAATATAGAATTTCGCATGGGTTACATAACCTTAAAATATCAAATGTCATACTACCCACACTGTTTTTTTCGTCAACTTCCGATTTCTAAAAAAACCTTCCGGCGCGGCGTCCTCCCCCAATAGTTCTATATTTGAATGAAATAACGAGATTCGATCGATCTACACTTCCGGCGGAAGCTGCAGCCCCCTCTTATAAAGCCAAAATGGCAACCCCCATGTGGAACCACCTGGCTTTAGAAAGTGCTGTTGTACTTGAGTGTTAAGTACTTGATGAGTTAACAGTTTCTACACAGGTTCATTTTTCGAGCCAACATTTTGTAATTCAAGCATCTTTTTATTATTTTTTCCGTATTCTTGATAAATAATCGTTAGATAGATAGATAGATAGATAGATAACTCATTATTGTACACCACATAGAACAAAAATACAATAATAACTAAAACATTTATACAAAATATATATGGGACAATGGGCGGTCTTATCGCTAAAAAGCGATCTCTTCCAGACAACCTTTGGATGGAACGGTTTTTTTTTATGGTCCGCGTGTTAATTTTTCTGGCATATAAGGATCCTATGAGTTATTCCAGAACCAAAAGTACTGTCATACCAGAATTCATCAAACTACGTTCAGCCGTCAAATTGTTTTTATCGATTGCTCGGCTTCTCTCATCGGATTGAGATACCAAGTACACCAGTTCTTAAGTTAAACCCTAAGCTATCCAACGAAAAAACAGCATCGCAATCGGTCCAGTTTTTTCACGTGATCCGCGTACAAGCATACATACAGACATAAATACACTATCATTTTTTATTGTCCTTGTTGTACAGATTTTTTGTTAATTCCTGCTTTATTATAAGTATAATTATATATTTGCAGAATGTATGATGACATATTAACCAAATATTAAAAAAATTACAACTTTCACTTTTTCCCGTTTTTTATACTGCTGTGTTCTTTGTGAACTAAAATGTTAAAATTTACTATCACTTTTATAATATCACTAAACTTAAATCACTATATGTTTGTGAAGTTAGGCTCTTGACGATTGCGCAGGTACTGCTGTGGGGATAACATAGCATAAAGTAAAAGCGAGATAGAATATGCGAAAAACGTAAGCGAGTGAGCGAGGCAGTTATACAATGCTGTCTTCGCCTTCAACATTGGGATTGCGCCTGAAAAATAGCAGTTTGCGCAGTTGATAACTTCCGAGACACATACTTTCGCTGCGCCTAATACATGGCCTCCATACATCTTTTTCAAAGGCGAGATCTTCTGTGTACTACCACAGAATAAATAATAGTACAAATAGTACTACGGAACATTCTTCGTTTCAAAGTTCTTTTTATACAACCAGTACAAAATCACCACCGTAACAGAATATTCAAAGTTCTCGTAAAGCACGCACGGGCCCCCATCGCGTCACCCTCGACTAGCCATGGGGAGCCATGGGGAACACCCCTCAGTATACACACGTGCTAACACTTCCTCTCTGTTCAATGACACGTATGAGGAAGGAAATAATGAGTATAGTTTGATGATAATGAGCGTCCGCCATCTTGTCTAATTTGGCGGGCAATTTGACGGATAACTTTTTAAATTGTTTTCTTCTGTCTTGGTTTATGGCTTCAGGGCTTGTCACAATTTTGCCAATTGTCATTTTTATACTAGTTTCATAAACAGTTAAACATTAGCGATGTTGTTTTTGAAGGGATTCATGTTGTTAGTTTTTATTTTTCACACAAACTCGTGTTTGTCGAGTGATGTGTGCGTGTGTGATATTGGTGGAATATTAATCATTAGTTGTTTAACGTGCAAGAGTGTAGGAAAAAATATATAAATAACGTGGCACTTTCTGATATCTTCAAAACTCTGTATGAAGTACGAGGGCTGTTTGATAAGTCCTTTTAAAACTATTTATAAAACCTTTTTTCTGGTAAATGGCATTAACACTGGCAGCAGGCACAATCTTTCAAATGAAGTTTTTGTCAGTTTAACCATTGTTTAACTGTGATCACTCGTAAATTTTCAACAACTATGGGAAAATCTGAATTTCGTGCCGTTATAAAACATTTTTTTATGAAGGGTTGCAGTGCTGCCACAATAAAAACTGAACTTGATTCTGTTCATGGCACTAACGCACCAACGATGCAGACTGTTTATAACTGGATAAATGATTTTAAACGGGGTCGGTTAAGCACATCTGATGCTCCACGCTCTGGTCGCCCAATCGAAGTCACTACTGAGGATGTTGTTGAAGAAGTTCATAATATTGTACTCGACGACCGCCGAGTGAAGGTGCGTGAAATAGCTGAGAACACAGGCATCTCCACTGAGCGAGTACATAAAATCCTGCATGAAGATTTGGGTATGACAAAGCTTGATCAAACTCAAACGTGGCACGATGGGTGCCACGTCAGCTATTGCAATGGCCAATATCCACGAGTTGGGCGTCGAGCTGGTTCCGCATGCTCCGTATTCGCCGGACCTAGCTCCATGCGATTATTACCTATTCCCAAATCTGAAAAGATGGCTTGGAGGGCAAACATTTTTGACAAATGAGGACTGCATCGCAGGTGTAAACGGCTATTTTGAAGACCTCGACAAAACGTATTTTTTGGAAGGGATAAAAAAAATTGGAAACTCGCTGGAACAAGTGTTTGGCCCTCAAAGGAGACTATGTTGAGAAATAAATGTAAATTGTTTAAAAAATATATATATTTTAAAACGACTTATCAAACAGCCCTCATATTTGACAATAATTGTTGACTGTTATCATCATCATCATCATCATGTCAGCCTTTAGAAGTCCACTGCAGGACATAGGCCTCTCCCAAACTTGTTGACTATGGCGGGACAATACTTCTTGCAACATCTACATACTTGACATTGACGAAATTGCAGTAAATGCGCAGCAGAAGCAAAAAAAAAAAAAAAAAAAATTATTTTCTCAAAATTCTGAAGTATCAAAAAGCGTGATCTGTAAATGATGATATTTGTACTTTGTTTCCATGGCACTGTTGATACTTCTGCTATTGATTGTGTACACCAAAATAGATGAAACAATGTGGCATTCAACAAAAACGCACCTAGAAAACCAAACTCGTCATACCACAGACTAAAATATAGTACTACGTTAACGCCTTGAGAACTCTCTAGAATTAACTAAATGACCTTTAGATCACTAGAAAGTGGCGTGCAAGTGACTTCTTCAGCGCCAATTAAAGTTAGCATTTGGAGGCAAGCTGCGCGCGCGCATCTGCCGCGCAGGTGACGCGCCGCCATCTTGTATTTGGGCTGGGGCGAGCACAATAGACTGTTTCTTGGGGTGCAGATATGGGGTTCGCTTGATGTGCTAGACTTATAAGAAGGTTATTTTTGTTAATATTTTCGTCTGATAACTGCAAGTAGTTCTTATTGACCGAACGAGCGCGAAGCGTCTCCGTTTCAGCTTGGACAAAAATTCTTTCGTATGTCCGGATCTCTGTTCTCCTCTACAGGTCGCATTTCTCAACCAATCTTGACGAAACTTGGTATACAGATTAAACGAATTTTTAGAATTTTTTAGTCGTCGGGGATTTTTGATTGGGGGTGGTACTTCACCCAAAAAGGGACAAAAAGGGGGCTACTGAATATCTCCGCCTTTTTAGTTTGGATTTCGATGGTTCTTTTTTTTATCTCAAAGATAGTAACTTTAAATTGGTCTCATAAAAAATTGGTGAAGATCTGATGAGGATCTTCGGCGTGATGAGCAGAATTACTCCTCAAAATACAGTAAATTGATCTTTTTTAGGTTTCTACCAGTGGAATCAGCCCTTTGCCCACTAGCTAGAGACTGATGGAGCACCTTGGTTATTAATGTTAGTACAATAAGGTAACTTGATGGCGCTACTGTGCACTGCTAGGTTGTTTGCAATAAAGTTTGTACGCGCGAGGTGTACAGCTCAGAGCCACTAGTGTAAGTGCTTCATTAAGTTTTCGGCTGTTTGTAAACGCTTCATTTATTATGTGACGCTTCTGTTGCGAAGACCATCATGAATCATGAAACTTGTTTTAGTAAATTGATATGAAGTCGATATTTGGGTATGAATTATGAAAAGTATATTATGGTTTAGGATTTCAAATGTGACAAACATAGATGAAGTTTTTGCTCAAAAAGTAATACTAGATATCGGTATTTCATAAACAAAAAATCCGCGATACCTGATCTATATACCCTCATACGCGGGCCTGATAGCTATAGTGAACTGTCTGCCCCCATTTACAGTACGTGGGGACCGGTAGCCATAAAATAAATAACGCCCGCCCCCATTTCCAAAACGGGGGCCGATAGCCATACCGTTTGCACCCATTTACAATACGTGGTGATAGCCATAAGTATACCACCTCCTGCCCCAATTTGGAATAAATGGGGGCAGATATCCATCATAAGTGCATTACTGACTGCCCCCATTGACAATACGTGAGGGCCGATAACCATAAGTGTACCACCTACTGCCCCCATTTGCTATACGTGGGGGATGATATCCATCACAAGTGTATTACCGACTGCCCCCATTGACAATACGGGGGGGCCGATAGTCTTTCAAACAAATCTAACTCCACCGTCTCCTTGTTCCAGCCCCTCGGACCTCGTGCACCGGCGGGACTCCCAACAACCTGCCCCCGCTGGGCTTCCACAACATCCACGGGGAGAACGTGAGGGTCTCCAGAGATGGCGCCACCGCCAGACGAGTGGAGTCGTTCTGCAAAGGAGTCGCTTTCAGCGCCAGGCCTGTGAGGGTTAACGAGAAGGTTGGTACTCGGTATTATTATTCGTATGGAATATATCCGACAGAGAACCAAGATAAACGACATAGCTCTAAGGATAAGCAAACTGAAGTGGCAGTGGGCTGGTCACATTTCCCGAAGAACCGATAACCGTTGAGGTAGGAGAGTTCTCTAGTGGAGACCACTTTCAGGCTAACATAGTGTAGGATGGCCTGTGGCCAGACGGAGTGCGACATGTGAAAAGCGGCTGGCAGAAAATGGATGAGGAGCTGAAGACTGAGATCAGTGGCGTGCATTAGGAGAGGCCTACGTCCAGCAGTGGACAGATATAGACTGGTGGTGATGATGATGATGATGACAGCTCCTGATATTTTTTCATTGTGTTTTTGCTATTTAAGTATCATGTGTCATTCTATTCCCTAAAGTATCAGTTTTTTTTTGTATTACCTATTTGTTTACCAAACACAAAAAAAACAGCCGTAAAAAAGTTGTGACGATGTCAAACCTCTTTCATAATAATACTCATTTGATCTCTTAATTCTTTCATAATCCATTTCATTCCATTTGATAGTTTGTCATTATTAATTCTAAATTCAAATAACCTGTCATTCCCATATTGATTGCATTAGCAAAACCGAATTTTACGAAATAATGTTATAAAATACCTCAATAAGTTTATTACATGTGGAGTCCTTTAAATATATATGATAATACCCTCGTAAGTGGTTGTTTTAATCCTTAATGTTGAAGCACGAAAAGTCTGTGATAATAATGCTCCTATTGTTCCTGTACTTTTGTGTCCACTGAGGTTTGGTCCCTGCATTTTTTACATTTGCTCGGGTTAAAAATCGCGTAGGAATGCCAAGTACATTAGGTTATAAGTACAACAGTTTATATACCATGTTGAGTAGCTTATTTTAAGTCCCCTCCCTAGACCATTTTAAAAGCTTTTATTTAACTTCACTTGTATCTATGTATGTATTTTGTCTGTCCTGGAATCTTGCAACTCAAATTTCGAGCACTTCCCGGTTAGCTATCCGGCTGAAACTTCCAGGGTAGATCACAAATTTCGAGCACTTCCCGGTTAGCTATCCGGCTGAAACTTCCAGGGTACCTCACAAATTTCGAGCACTTCCCGGTTAGCTATCCGGCTGAAACTTCCAGGGTAGCTCACAAATTTCGAGCACTTCCCGGTTAGCTATCCGGCTGAAACTTCCAGGGTAGCTCACAAACCGACGACAAAACAAAAATAAAACCCCAAAAAAAATATCCTACAAATGTTAAAAGTTTAATTTAAATTATTCTTATTTTGTAGTTATCTCCATTGTACATTTTGTTACTTACTGCTTTATTGTATGTACGTGAAAACCGACCCCTGTGTTTATATACGTACCCAAGTTTGCAACTCTGAAAACCGACCCCTGTGTTTATATACGTACCCAAGTTTGCAACTCTGAAAACCGACCCCTGTGTTTATATACGTACCCAAGTTTGCAACTCTGAAAACCGACCCCTGTGTTTATATACGTACCCAAGTTTGCAACTCTGAAAACCGACCCCTGTGTTTATATACGTACCCAAGTTTGCAACTCTGAAAACCGACCCCTGTGTTTATATACGTACCCAAGTTTGCAACTCTGAAAACCGACCCCTGTGTTTATATACGTACCCAAGTTTGCAACTCTGAAAACCGACCCCTGTGTTTATATACGTACCCAAGTTTGCAACTCTGAAAACCGACCCCTGTGTTTATATACGTACCCAAGTTTGCAACTCTGAAAACCGACCCCTGTGTTTATATACGTACCCAAGTTTGCAACTCTGAAAACCGACCCCTGTGTTTATATACGTACCCAAGTTTGCAACTCTGAAAACCGACCCCTGTGTTTATATACGTACCCAAGTTTGCAACTCTGAAAACCGACCCCTGTGTTTATATACGTACCCAAGTTTGCAACTCTGAAAACCGACCCCTGTGTTTATATACGTACCCAAGTTTGCAACTCTGAAAACCGACCCCTGTGTTTATATACGTACCCAAGTTTGCAACTCTGAAAACCGACCCCTGTGTTTATATACGTACCCAAGTTTGCAACTCTGAAAACCGACCCCTGTGTTTATATACGTACCCAAGTTTGCAACTCTGAAAACCGACCCCTGTGTTTATATACGTACCCAAGTTTGCAACTCTGAAAACCGACCCCTGTGTTTATATACGTACCCAAGTTTGCAACTCTGAAAACCGACCCCTGTGTTTATATACGTACCCAAGTTTGCAACTCTGAAAACCGACCCCTGTGTTTATATACGTACCCAAGTTTGCAACTCTGAAAACCGACCCCTGTGTTTATATACGTACCCAAGTTTGCAACTCTGAAAACCGACCCCTGTGTTTATATACGTACCCAAGTTTGCAACTCTGAAAACCGACCCCTGTGTTTATATACGTACCCAAGTTTGCAACTCTGAAAACCGACCCCTGTGTTTATATACGTACCCAAGTTTGCAACTCTGAAAACCGACCCCTGTGTTTATATACGTACCCAAGTTTGCAACTCTGAAAACCGACCCCTGTGTTTATATACGTACCCAAGTTTGCAACTCTGAAAACCGACCCCTGTGTTTATATACGTACCCAAGTTTGCAACTCTGAAAACCGACCCCTGTGTTTATATACGTACCCAAGTTTGCAACTCTGAAAACCGACCCCTGTGTTTATATACGTACCCAAGTTTGCAACTCTGAAAACCGACCCCTGTGTTTATATACGTACCCAAGTTTGCAACTCTGAAAACCGACCCCTGTGTTTATATACGTACCCAAGTTTGCAACTCTGAAAACCGACCCCTGTGTTTATATACGTACCCAAGTTTGCAACTCTGAAAACCGACCCCTGTGTTTATATACGTACCCAAGTTTGCAACTCTGAAAACCGACCCCTGTGTTTATATACGTACCCAAGTTTGCAACTCTGAAAACCGACCCCTGTGTTTATATACGTACCCAAGTTTGCAACTCTGAAAACCGACCCCTGTGTTTATATACGTACCCAAGTTTGCAACTCTGAAAACCGACCCCTGTGTTTATATACGTACCCAAGTTTGCAACTCTGAAAACCGACCCCTGTGTTTATATACGTACCCAAGTTTGCAACTCTGAAAACCGACCCCTGTGTTTATATACGTACCCAAGTTTGCAACTCTGAAAACCGACCCCTGTGTTTATATACGTACCCAAGTTTGCAACTCTGAAAACCGACCCCTGTGTTTATATACGTACCCAAGTTTGCAACTCTGAAAACCGACCCCTGTGTTTATATACGTACCCAAGTTTGCAACTCTGAAAACCGACCCCTGTGTTTATATACGTACCCAAGTTTGCAACTCTGAAAACCGACCCCTGTGTTTATATACGTACCCAAGTTTGCAACTCTGAAAACCGACCCCTGTGTTTATATACGTACCCAAGTTTGCAACTCTGAAAACCGACCCCTGTGTTTATATACGTACCCAAGTTTGCAACTCTGAAAACCGACCCCTGTGTTTATATACGTACCCAAGTTTGCAACTCTGAAAACCGACCCCTGTGTTTATATACGTACCCAAGTTTGCAACTCTGAAAACCGACCCCTGTGTTTATATACGTACCCAAGTTTGCAACTCTGAAAACCGACCCCTGTGTTTATATACGTACCCAAGTTTGCAACTCTGAAAACCGACCCCTGTGTTTATATACGTACCCAAGTTTGCAACTCTGAAAACCGACCCCTGTGTTTATATACGTACCCAAGTTTGCAACTCTGAAAACCGACCCCTGTGTTTATATACGTACCCAAGTTTGCAACTCTGAAAACCGACCCCTGTGTTTATATACGTACCCAAGTTTGCAACTCTGAAAACCGACCCCTGTGTTTATATACGTACCCAAGTTTGCAACTCTGAAAACCGACCCCTGTGTTTATATACGTACCCAAGTTTGCAACTCTGAAAACCGACCCCTGTGTTTATATACGTACCCAAGTTTGCAACTCTGAAAACCGACCCCTGTGTTTATATACGTACCCAAGTTTGCAACTCTGAAAACCGACCCCTGTGTTTATATACGTACCCAAGTTTGCAACTCTGAAAACCCGTGGTGCTCGAAATAGTATAAAAATACCCGTTCAGTTTTTCCGAAAAATCTACTTTACGCTTCCACGTTTTTCGAGTATCTTTACTTTCATTATTTCCCCAAAATCCGATGTGTAGCAAAATTGGATATAAACTACTCTTATGGTACCTAATAATAATTAAAAAATCTAGATACAATGCGATGTTTGATAGGTCATAACTGACTGGTGTTATACTTTCTCTCTTAATAAAAGTTTCCATGTCGTTTCCATTAAACATTTAGTAATGTTAACTGCTATTTTACCTAGGTCACAGAATAAATAATAAAAGCCTAGGTATAGTAAAAATCGAGATCCACTTTTTCGGTGTATAAAATGGTGGGTGGTTTTCTAAGGCATTTCGAGGGGTGTTTGAACCCCCGTAACCCCCCCTGCCTACGGACTACAGAGATACTATAGAGGATACTTTTCCCAGAAAAATTACCAAGAGGACAAAGCCGCGTGACGCAGCTTGTTAATAATGAAGAAGAAGCCCAGCCTTCAGTGATATTTTTATTGATCCGACCACATCGCAAACCAGAGATCAAATTGAAAGATTTCGCAATAAGATATCCGCTATCTCCGCCCCACTTTCCTCTCAAGTGGAAGATTAAATCTAGTGATCTATTTCTTTTGAGATATATTATTAATCTGATATCGTCTAAAGATACAGCCCATTTTTTTTATTTTTTTTCTCTTATTTATTTTTGTTCAGTGGGTAACATATTTATGGCAGCTAATAAGTAATTGTATAGTTACTATGTAATTGTAAGCCACCATATTAGTTTTATTGACACTGCATATATCATAAAGCACTCTCGTGATTAAGACGAATCCAAGATACCTCATTTATCAGAATCCATCCAAGTAGGAAGCGTCAAAGGAACATACATACATACGGTTCAAAGCATATCCCTCCGCAGTCGGGTTAAAAGTACTATAATGTGTTCTTCCGTTCAGTTGTTACGGTATTTAGGTAGGCATATGCAGTGCCTTTGCTGCAGCATCAGGAGTATCAGGTTGAGGAGTTGAATACCAAGTCTCTGTTTCATATCCACATTTATAAGCAGTCGTTAAGCCATGTCAGAGGCCTTCGGGCGGCCTGACAAATTCTGACACCAGAGGCCAGCACGGCCTCATACGACAAGCAAGCACATTATGACAATTTGTTCTGCTGCCGATTAATGCTGCATTGCCTTACTAACAGTCGGGACCGACAGCTTAACGTGCCCTCCGAAGCACGGAGCGAATCTTAGGAAAGTCATTGGTGAGGAGCCTAGAAACGAACTTGATATCGTTGGATTCTAACATACACTAGTGTACCAGTCGACCGCCATCGCTCTCAAGCTCTCACGACAATGCTACCATTGCACCAATTTAATCATCTTCTCAATCTTTCCAGGTGTGCCTTCGCTTCGTTGAAATCTCCAACAGCTGGAGCGGGGTGATCAGATTCGGCTTCACCACCCACGACCCCGCCACGATAGCCCACACCCTGCCAAAGTACGCCTGTCCAGATCTCACCAATAAACCTGGCAACTGGGCGAAGGCTCTAGGCGAGCGGTTCTGCGAGAAAGACAACATACTGTACTACTACGTCAACGCAGCCGGAGATGTCCATTTCGGAATCAACGGCGAAGAAAAGGGGCTGTTCTTTTCAGGCGTCGACACGAGAAACCCTCTGTGGGCGCTGGTGGATGTCTACGGCAATTGCACGGCTGTTCAATTCGCAGATCCCAGAGCCCCAAACCAAGTGAGACGCGCGAATCACAGTCCAGTAGACGAAGAAAGACTTATAAGCGGTATGAGGTCTTTATCAGTCGACGAGCCATTACCAGCGCCTCGGTACCAGAATCCTCTCGTGCCCTTAAGCCTTCACAGAACCAAAGGCAGGAACGTTCACTTTATAAACGACAGAGGAGTCGCAGCGAGGATGGACGGAGAGTTCTGCCAAGGATACGTGTTCACGGCTCGACCTATGCGTCCGGGACAGACAATAGTCGTCCAGATCCTGGCAACAGATACAGCGTACGCTGGCAGCTTGGCAATCGGTCTGACGTCCTGCGATCCAGCTACTCTAAGACCCTGCGACTTGCCGACTGATGCCGAGCTGCTGCTAGATCGCCCTGAATACTGGGTGGTCAGGCGTGACGCTGCCAACGGTCTCCGCAGGGGAGACGAGCTCGCTGTGACCCTGACCATCGATGGAGAGGTCAGGGTCAGCAGAAACGGCTCGAACCCGATCACAGTGATGCACGTAGACCATACCCTGAGGCTCTGGGCGTTTGTGGATATCTACGGAGCTACGCAGAAGGTTAGGATGCTGAGCTCTCAAGCGGTTCAAGCGCAGACGCCTCCTCAGCAGCTGAGAGTCATTGCGGGGTCTGCGGCTCCGATACAGACTGGATCTGGAGGGACAGTTCTGGTGGTCAGTCTACCGCCTCAGAATGGGAACCAGAATGTGGTCAACCATCAGCAGATGACGTTGGCTAGCGCGCATTATATTGAGGTGAGTTGAACTTTTTGGATGGAATTAGCATTTTGTTTCATTGTATCAATTACTAGTTTTCCCGCCCGCGACTTCGTCCGCGCGGACTATTGTTTATCATCCTGTTATCTTTTAGGATATTAAAAACCAATGCAAAAGTAGGTATACACCAATGCTATTGATGTCTTTTGACAGACTTGTTATTTTGTTTCCATGGCAACCACAGACCATTCTGTGGTGGCAACCGTACTTACAGTGAGTAATCAACATTTTCCAGTTTTCCCGTGGAAACTTACAACCTTCTGGGATAAAAAGTATCCTATGTTTTATTCCAGGGTAAGCTATCTAAATTTCATCAAAATCCGTCCAGTCGTTATCGCGTGAAAGCTCCCCAAACAAAGAAACAAACAGACAATGTTTCACTTTTATATATTGGTATGGATTTGAGGGAGTGGCCTTCAAAATTTTGTACCACACTTTTAATGTCTGTCTGTTCGCGCATCACGTCAAAACTACTGGACCGTTTGCGATGCTATTTTCACTGTTCGGTAGCTTAGGTTTTGACTTAAAAGCTGGTGTTTTGGTGGAAATCAAGAAATATAATAAAAACCATTAATTTTAAAGGGTGGTATGTATGTATGTACCGACTTTAAAGGGTGGTATGTATGTACCGACTTTAAAGGGGGTATGTATGTACCGACTTTAAAGGGTGGTATGTATGTACTGACTTTAAAGGGTGGTATGTATGTACCGACTTTAAAGGGGGTATGTATGTACCGACTTTAAAGGGTGGTATGTATGTACTGACTTTAAAGGGTGGTATGTATGTACCGACTCTGAAAGCTCACTATTAGCCCCACAGTTTTTTGTTTTATAAGAATCACCACATCCTGCGCATCATTTTGAACTAACACTTAAACATATGTACAATGGACGGTCTTACCGCTAAATCCTTTCCAGACAACTCAAATGTTTTCTTATTTAGTAGAAGCGGGGATGTAATCATTTCGCGAGATACTAGCTATGCACGCGACTTTGTCCGCGAAGACTACAGTTTATCGCGATAAAAAGTAACATATCCTATCCCAGGGTTCAAACTATCTCCATAACTTTCATCGAGATCGGTTCAGCCGTTTAAAAAACAGACACACAGACTTAATTTCGCTTTTATAATATATGGAGTATGGATAATATATGTCCCATATTTAATACTAGCTGTGCCCGCGGCTTTGCCCACGTGGTCATTTTTCTTGGATGTAAGTCGAATGCACCCGGACAGATTGTTGACCTGGGCGCAAGTGGTCACCCAGTGGACACCCGAAGACGACGGGGTAGATCAATAAAACGATGCCGAGATGACTTGGTTTTTTTTTACGGGGTTGGTCTGAAGCTTCCATGGATAGGGATGCTTGGAAGGAGACGGGGGAGACCTTTGCCCAGCAGTGGGAAAACGACAGTTTTTTTTTTAAAAGTGGATATTATTAGTTATACCAGAACCAAAATTACCAATATCAAAGTTCGTTCAGACGTCAAATGGTTTTTTATCGATTGCTCAACTTCTACTCATTGCATTGAGATATCAGGTACATCATATTTTAAGTCAAACCCTAAGCTATCCATCAGTGAAAACCGCATCACAATTGGTCCAGTACTTTTTACGTGATGCGCCAACAAAAAGACAAACAGACACACTTTTTTTTAATAATGTTATATTCTTGTTCAGTAGCTATTTTAAATCCCCATAGACCACTTTTTTTTAATCTTCATTGTACAGACTTTTTGTTATTGACTGATTTATTATAAGTACAGACAGATTAAAATTACTGGTAATTATCTCTGGGAAATGAGTGTAGTACAGTCCTGCAGAATATTTTTAATTTGTTAATTTGAACAGGTTGTCTTATAAGCTTTTTCTTCTTTCCAGCCGATCCAGTCGTCCCAGCTCTGCTTAGCTGGTCTTCAACAGATGGCGTCCCAACCTTCCTGCTCATCACTAAACCAGCAACCATACCCCAGACCTCGCCAAGAGGCCCAATGTCCCTCAACGAACCAAAACAACGTGAACGAACAAGTTCAAATACCAAACGGTCATTCGGAACCGTTGAGACTGCCCGAGAGAGTGAACGAACGAATGAACGTGAACGTACCATCGACTAGCCGTTCTCAGCCTGTCTACTCCGTCATAGGGGAAGGGAATCTCACCGGAACGGAGTGCACTATATGCTACGAGAATCCAATAGACAGTGTCCTATATATGTGTGGGCACATGTGTATGTGTTACAGGTGCGCCGTGCAACAGTGGCGCGGGAAAGGCGGAGGTCAATGCCCTCTTTGCCGCGCTCAAATCAAAGACGTCATCCGCACTTATAAGTCTTGAGTTCGCCCGACAGGTGGCGTTGTTACAAATCCATGCCAAATACGGTATATAATCCCAAAAAATGTAAATACGACGAGTAATATATAGCGATTAATTAATATATGGTAGCTCGCTTTTAGGTTATTTATTGTAATCAAGATGGCCGCCAGTTGGCGGCAAAATTTGACGTAGGGACTTGACGAATTTTATAACAGTTTGACATACAACATTATTTTGATTATTTATTTCTTACTTTGATGTTGTGCATTCAAATTTTTACTTAAAACAATTAGAAACTTATTTTTTAAGTTACAAAATACGGTTACTTTGGCCTGTTTTCAAAGTAGAACTAACGTATGTACTTACTTTGGCGGTTAGAAGTTAAAAATAGAATTCGCGCCAAAATAACAAAGTTGCCAGTATTTATTTATATTAAATTACCACCGCTGCCGGAAACATACCTTGGTTTATAATTACGACGAATATATTTAATCCTGCTGAAAAAATTTGTATAATAATATATTGAGGCTCATATGTAAATGTAGTTAAAGCTAGGCGTTACATATTTAAGATTATATAGGGTTCCTAGACTGGTAGGCTTTAGCTGAATAAGGGTTTTGTATTTATGTTTGAATTCATGATACAAATGTCAAAATAGCACAAAATTAATAATATTATGTGACATTCCTCTTTAGCCCGACACCTTACGATATATTACGCAATAATTAACAGTATACATATCTAAAAAAAACGTATGTAATGTTAGAACAAGGTTTAATTGATAAACATTTGACAATTATGAATTCAAGAATTCACCTAGCATCTGCACTGCAAAATAATAATACTTCGTCCATGCGAATGTACGAAAAATTGGTGATAAATAAAATGCATTTATAAATATATAGCATATCAGTAATTTTAATAACGTTCTTTCGTTGTTTCTCATATAAAAATGTTGCTTATCGTATGAGAACCAACGAAAATCGTTACCAATAAAGAAATATAAGAAAGGAGTTCCTAAGAAATGTCTTTGTCCAATTTTCTTAGATACACATCGATCGAATTTTTAGCTAGAACTCTGTTGGTAGATTTAAAAAGCTACCACGCAGAGTTGCCAGCGCTAAAATTTACTGATCGCTTGGTAGAAAATTGCGTGGACACATTTCCGTATACACTTTCAAGACAATAGTTAATGTTGCAAAGCTTTAAGTAAGTAGAAAGTATAAGTACTTTCGATAAATTTAAGATTTCTATTGTTTGACTAATAAAGATTTTCATAAAGAGTAGACATAGTTCATTCAGTTCAAAATTAAAGTAATAATTTAACATTGTCAAATTTAAGGTATACGTTTTGTTGACAAATGTATACATTTTGAATAGAATTCTGAGCACATATTTTTCTTAAATATACATTTAAAATCTGTTGGAACTTTTACTTTGAATCTTTTGGACTGTACTTACTGTATTTTTTTTTATTTTAACTGTCCACTACAAATTGACACTATAAATGTATAACATTATGCTAAAATGTGTAACAGTCGTGATGGGGTAATGTGTCAATTTAAATTGGACAAACTTGCCTCTAGTGGTTTTCATATCGGTAATGGGTTGAATTTAGTTTTCAACATTTAAAATCTTTTTCATCATTCCTTCTTTGCTCAATGTTTTCTTCTATAGCAATACTGACTAATTATTGGTTTGTCAATTATTTCTTACATATCTTTCGACTTTCGAATGATTTAGCTCATATTTATTTCATGTATGTATTTAGTTTAAATAAACATTAAGGTGATTCCCCACTACTGGAAAACTGTCACAACTTAAGAATAGTATATATTGTGGTGGAAAGTGTCTACCAAACTGATCTTTGCTTGGTGGCAACACCTTTTCAGTTTACAATGGGAGATTTTCTGACAGCCGAATAAAAAATATATTACAATAAGACCCCAATAGATGGCGTCGGCAAACAATGAAGTAATAAAAAGCGAGTAGCCATCATGTCAAGTCAGTCACTATCCTTACAACACATTAAGTGGAGCCATTTCCAAACAGTCTATTTATTTTATATACTTTCAATAAACAAATCGAAAAATTATAATGAATGACAATTGACTATTATTTTTGAGTTTGGATCTTTATTTTGACTGTGACATTAGACTATGATGTCTAATGTAGCAAAAAGTTATTGTAAACGTCACTGACGTCAAAAAGATAGGTACCGAATAGGTTAAATTAAATGCTTGAAGGATCACACTGACTTTATAATTTGTCAATGCCATCTATTACAATCTTTTAGTATATTTTTTTATCTATCAGTAATTCCCCCTTTTTATTATTTTTATTATCATTCATTTGTAGCGTTGTGTACCAATTCATTTACTTGAACCAAACTTTACAGCCAGTTTATGGTAAGTATTTTTTTATTGTAACTTCTAATTTATTCGTATAATCGTTTAGTTTTTATTATGAAAAATGTAAAGAAGTTAATTATTTAGAATGTTTACTTGGTATTTCGTGATTATAGGGTCGCTAGTTAGATATATGTCAGCAACAGAGCCATGTTTATATGACCAGTTCATTACACAATGTTGAATTTAATACGAGTACTTATAAATAGTAATAAACTTTTCATACTAAAAAACAAATTCCACCAGTTGAAGTCTGTTTAAAATGCGCTTTATAGTGTGCTAATTTATGTTGCAGTAGGATTGCATAGACCGCGTTTTAGCATTATCTAGAGGGGTATTTTTGAAATGTTCCGTATTTTCACAAAAACGCGAACTAGGTCACGTGTTTTCGTATAACTATTGTTTTATTTCAGTACTATGACTAAATCTATTAAAAACATTAAAGGATTTATCTGATCATCTTTACATGGCCTAAATGATGTATATTTAACCTAATAATGGCGTATTTAGTATTTACTATTTATAAGACGTTAATTTAAATATCATTTCTATACCAAATCTGTGACAAGTTTAAAAAATGATGGAGCAAAAAAATCGTTAACACGTTTCATGCCAAATCTTTGAGTAAGTGTTTAGAAATTATGTAAATATTATTATTGGGTAAAGTTGATACATGAAAAATGTTAAATACATTGAAACCCGTACACCCGTACCTGTACACGTATACTTCACCCGTAGCAAATCGTCTTAGGACCGGTTCCTATATATTAAAACGAACCGTTATCGCTTACTGTACGTAAGCTTTTAACATAAACGCCGTACAAAAAAGTAACGAGACGTAGGAAAAAATACTCGTTTCATTTTTATAGGAATGGGAGGTTAGGAAGTCGTTTAGTTTCATTCAAACATCACAACTGTATAGTGATAAGTCTTAACACATATAATCCAATATTTTTCATATACATCTGTATTCATAACATTCATTATCATAATCATAAAAAAAATTGTTCAAAGACTAATTTTATGTTTAATTTTTGATGTGTAATATCTTTCCGCTCGCTTTTCTGTGATTTCTTAAAATGTGTAACAGTGTTAACAATGTGTTAACATCTTTCCTCTTCTTTTCCTGCTATCTATTCCTGCATTCGAGATGATGAGATGGCGTTGTGGGTGGTTTCGAAATGTACATTTCTAACAAGGCGTTATCTTTGAACATTTTCAATACTTTTGCCCTTTTTGCGACTTTTGATACTAGCGCTCCTTTCCAAATCGAATGAAAAACGACACTATGAGTAAGAAAATAAAGTAGATTTTCCTAATTCAACATGTCATCTAAACATTCAAAACGTTCAGAACGCTAATTTCGCCCACAAATTTCCAAACGGAACGGCAAATGTGATCATATTTAGCGTTTTTAACAGTTAATTTCACCATTTGCTACAAAATAAATAAATGAAATTAAACGAACGGCACTTAGGGGAGTGATTTCGTGAAATGTGTAACAGTGTTAACATCTTTCCTCTCGCTTTCGTGTAATCTGTGGGAGTGATTAAGTAAAAGTGTAACAGTGTTAACAGATGTTAAAAAAATATACATCATACGCGACTACTGCAAGACTCACTATATTTTTTATTATTAAATTCACTTTAGTTTCGTTCGTTTTTGTAGTTTATTTATCATACAAAAATAAATATAAGAGCATAAACCCATAGCGGCATTTGATCTTAATTCAAGGCAAATCTTGCTATGCGTATGTACCTAACGCTAGTTTAGTAATCCTGTACTGTACGCGTACTAACGTTAGTTTAAAGAAATCGTACTAGCTTACTTAACGTTACTTTAAAGAAACCATGGTTTTCGCACTTATAATATGAAAATAATTATTTTTGTGTCTAACAATTATCATGTATCAACTTTACAATGGCCAAGTTTGTGATAATTTGTTTTAGTTTCTTTCTTTTTTTTGAGCTTGGTTTATGTACAGTGTTGACATCTAGTCTCTAGTAATTTATTTTCCTTTTATAATTATTTTGAAAAGCCTTTGTAAACCATGTTGAAATATTTAGGTTAAGTTTTCGAATAAAAATTATGTATTAAACAATTATTTACAGTTTTTCCTTTCGTACTGCTAACTTATCTGTGAAATGGCGAAAAAAGGAACTACAGCCGCAACGAATGAAGTTCATTTTCTGTATTTTCTGTTTTAGATTGGTCTACTTATCGATTGATTAAAACACTTACACACAGATTAAGTATCAGAATATTAAATTCTGATACTTAATCTGTGCACTTACGCCACCATTCAGTTCACAGATAAGTTGGTGGCACTCTACGTCCTGCGTTCGAGATGGCATTGTGGGTAGTTTCGAAATGTCAATTTTTAACAAGCCGTTCGCTTTGAACATTTTCAACACTTTTGACATTTTTGCAACTTTTGAGACTAAAGATACTTCCCAAAACGATTGAAAAACGACCCTATACCCAAATTAAATAAAGTCGCTTTTCCTATGTCAAATTTAACTGTCATGTGCAAAACGAACGGTGATCGAAAACATTTCAGAACGCAAATTTCGACAAAAAAAGTTCAACGCGAACGCCAAACGTATTAAAAACGCTAAATATGCGTTATGCTATTTAGCGTTTTTAACAGTTATTTTCGCCAAATGCTTCAAAACGCACGGCCTCTAGATAGTGCTGTTATCTGATTTAGTGGCCGAAGTACAGAGCCATGGCAAATCAGCACACAACTTATTATAACGAATTAGTGTGCGAGGATCGAACCCGGGAAGTAACGAGTAACATAAAGATGCGCGGTGTCTCTTTTTTTATTATAAATGAGTTTGGCATTGTATCGTTCTATTATTTTTTATAAAAAAATTTGCTAAGTTTGTCTGTCCATCTCATTGGATTGTCTCTATTGGGGCTAGCCCTAACCTAGGTGGAGCACGGGTCCGTAGTACTCCGTACCCCCTTAGTAATATTTGGTCTGAGGGCTAGCCTTATTATTATAGACCAAGCGAGCGCGAAGCGTCTCCGTTTCAGCTCGGGCAAAAATTCTTTCGTACGTCCTAATGTCCGGCAGTTCTCGTCTAGACGAAACTTGGTATACAGGTTTAACAATTTTTTTGTTTTTTTTTTCTATCGTGTTCTTTTGATTGATTGGGGGTTCTTCCCTACAAAAAGGGTAAAAAAGGGGCTACTGAATATCTCCGCCTTATTAGATTCGATGTCGATGGTTTTTATTTGAAAGGTAGTAACATTAAGTTGTTCTCATAAAAATTTGGTGAAGATTTGATGAGAATCATGAGCGTAATGTGCAGAAAACCTCCTCAAAATGCGGTAAATTGCTCACTTTTAGTTTTCTACCAGTGGAATCAGTCCTTTACCTCCTAGGGTAAGGATTGATGGAGCACCTTGGTTATTAATGTTAGTTTTACAATGGGGCAACTAGATGGCGCTGATGTGCACCACTAGATTGTTTGTAAACAAGTTTGTGCTCGCGAGATCTACAGCTCATAGAGCAACTAGTTATTATTGTTTTACAAAATCTCAAAATAACTGAAACAATGTTCAAATGAATCTGTTCAAAAGCACAAAAAGAGTTTTTCTACCAAATCCAAACACATATTTATTTACTGGCATCATTGACGGCACTTTCCTTTTATGTGTCAAAGAAATGACGCTTAATTTTGCTCAAAACTAAAAGGCAGTAAGTACATAGCAATTTCATTTTTGTACCATTTTAAGTTCTATGCCAATAGCTTAGAGTCGAAATTAGAATGCGGTTGGCAGTTTCACAAGCGAATGGCTGATTTGACGTAGTGATGGGTATTTGCGGTCACAGATCATGAGCATATGAAATAAATCGAAATGAAAAAAAAATGTGTATCGATTTATATGCGATTTATTTCGGATATGTAAACAATACATTTTTGTAGACAATCCCTTTTTCTTTTGTTATCTTACAGAAGAAAAGCATCGTTAGAAAAATGTTCATTATTTTGAAACGTTAACACGCATAGACTTAGAGTTACGTAGCAACTAAGCTACCCAATTAAATAAATTGCATTGGAATCAGTCCAGTAGTTTTCAAGTAATTTGCCAACAAATTTGTTTTTACGATTGGATTCGGTTTCTCAATGAGGAATTTGTTCTGAGTTGTAAAATGCGTAATCTTGGTCGCCTATTTCTCGTAAACTAATTTACCCTAGATAGCCGTGATATTTTTTTAAGTAAATTCGTACCATAATATGTGCTAGTGACCTAGTTTTTTTATTTTTTTGGAATTGTAGGTTCTATATGAGTAGGGGATGACGACGATGACATGCAAGTCAAGCAAAAAGGTCACCTAGTGCCAAATATTTCGCAAATAAAAAAAAAACACTAGATTGAGTACAAAAAAAAACAAAATATCTTTGCACGTGTCAAATTTTAAACCTCGTAATGTCGATCGTTCAGTTTCTTTTCATGTGTTTTATAATGACTTGTGCAGGGTTGCCACAATTTCACCAATGTCACGTGGATAGAATGGAATACAAACGCTGGAGTTGGCAGGTGGATTTAGTTTTTATCAATTAGTGTTGATATTTTCTGAATAAAATGGCTATGACGTATAGACATACCGATAGACAGATGGACATGACGAAACAATACAAGGGTTCCTTGATTGACTACGGAACCCTAGAAAGAAACTGCCCCAAAACACTCCGCTACAGTTTTCAGAATGCTGTTAGGATCTAAACTAATCAAAGCACTCTTCTTGTATTGCCTTGAAAATCATGCGATGTAGTATACATAATTATTATATTTAATTATGGTATATCATACCTAGCGTAGTAGTGCGTAGCGTAGAGCCTTCCACATCCTGGATTGCATAATAAATTAATCATAATAATATTGTGTTGTTTATCGTAAACTAAATTGAATTAATCGTCAAATCAACAAAGAACGAATAAAAAATAAATCGATTAAAAGTACTTTCCAAATCGCTCGCTTTGTACATCACTATTTCCATAACTTGTTATTATTATAATCGAGCACCTAACCTTTTATTTCATGTTTCGATTTTATTTTACCTCGAAAACAATAGAATTCTAACCAAAACTGTGCTAATGTGTTTGTTTTAAGTATATACTACCAATATCTGACGAGAAAACACTAAAAAGGTTAGTAGTTCATTCAAAATAACAAAATATTTACTACATAATTACTTCAGTCTACGTACCTACGCGTTAAGTTTTTAGTAGCATGTGCAGTTATTCTATGTGATCGGTCTTATTGTTTCGCTCTTTTATGAATTTATAACGCCATTTTGTGAACGCCGAGAGCTTTTACGTGGTATTTCCGGCATTTTTGGCCTAAACTAAATTGAGTCTACATTCACTCACGTAGTATTTTGATGATGAAAAATTGAAAATCGAGTCGTAAGTGTAGTATTTTTTTCTTTTTCTTGAAGACCTCTGTTTACTGCCAGTGCTTATAGCGCATACTTTTTCTCGGCGAAGCACTACCTAGTTAAATCTTAACATTACCAATGCAGGAAAAAATATAGACTATGAAAAACTATGAACTATGAATCATACATAATTGGGCAATTCCTTACCCATTCATAACTTCCTAGAAACGCTATCTCATTATCACATCACACTGCTCTAAAACATTAACTGTACTTTTTTGCATGTCTGATTGTTTAAACTCAAAAGTTTGATGGTTAGAGATTGTTGACCCCATAAGCTTGGAAAACTACTTGTGCAGAGTTTAATAACCTCATCAAGTAATTTACATCTAAATACCTACCATTTCTCTAACTTTATTGGTATCTTGTTGTGATGACACAATTTATATTACACCAATATGATCAACCAAATCAAACAATAGAATTTCTAAATACATATATTTTTTACAAAATTAAGTTATTTAGATTTGTATTTAATTTTTTAAGTTTTACATTCAGCCAGTGCTAATTGTTTTTGCAGGTATTCTACCTAGTGAACAAACTGCTTGGCCATTTCCTTCATAGTTGTAAAATAATAAAAAAACATCTTTGATATGACATTGTGAATAGAAAAAACTGTAAATGTTTGAAAATTGGTCTATAACCTGAACTGAAATATCATAAAACTATTATAAATATCAACATGGAATTAGGTTTATAAAATAGTTTTTAAGTTGATCTAGATTTTTGCATAGTGATTTTTCGGTATTGACATCCCGTATGTCCACTGATCTGGATTTGATGTGCTGTACTTTCGCTTATGCCGATTCAAAACATCCCCACCAAGCATCCATGGAACTAAAATTGAGTATCATCTCCTGTTAGTCACAGAATAAATATTAGTACATAAACCTTAGTTCTGTTGACGGTCACTACTGCCATCAGCGCCAAAATGGCTATAATCAAATGCTTTCATTGCAACATTCGTCAAGAGCCTGTCTAGAGTACGGAGTAACTTGCAGTTGTCTATGCATATGTCATTCAAAATCATTCAATTTTATAGATCTAATCAAAAGTGGGAAGATCTGGTACTAGCTCCGCAGGCGTGGACTGCACAATTTAGGTGCACACACAATTGGCCTTAGTCACAATCAGAGTGGCATTTGTGTAGCACATGCTTGCAGTGACTCTCATTCGCTACAGTCAGTGTATGTCTCTATCTTTGTTATTGATGCACATGAAACACGATGGAATGTGTGGGTGTGCTTTGCCTGTAGTAGTACCTATCTAGTCATTTTTGTTTATGTGATATTAAAGAGTACCGTATCTTCCCCCATTTGACTAGATCTGAGATCAATTTATATACAAGATGTTGTGGACGCCGAGCCGAGAGAGTGTTGTATACAAGATGTTGTACACAAGTGCTTACAAAATACTAGAGATGCACCGAACATGGATTTCAAAACCGAACCGAATAACGAACATTGTTCGGTTCAGCGATTATGGAACCAAATATTCGGCCGAACTATTTGGTTCCATTTAGGCGTGCTTTTCCACACTAAACAGGTTTGTACAGTACAGGTCCGCGAGGCGCCCGCTTGATTAATCATTTTAAAACCGCTATCTTTTTAAGATGGGCATTACCACTTGCGCTGTCTTTACATTTTAGCAAAAAAATAAGTGATTTCTTATGATTAGAGTAGCTGCCAATCAGTCGTTCGAAACTAAGCCTCAAACATTCATCTGAATTCAGAGTAGGGCCCCAAGACCCTTCTGCAACCTTACCAAAAACAAAAGTGGGTACTGGGGTGGAGTGTAGCTAGTAAAAACAATTTTGCTTAATTAATTATAATTTGATTGTCATTTATTTTCTATTTGATTGTGTTATCTGACATTGAATGAATACTTTTTCACTATTATTCTAATTGTTATAACTGTCACCTTAACATCATTGTTAAATATGTTATGTCTGTCTGAAATTAGAAATGAAATGACTCATTGAAGTATTTCGGCTTGTACTTTAATATTAATTAATTGGTTAATATTTGATATTATTTTAAACTAAGTATAATAAATATTGATTATATATATTTTATTTTTTAAGCCAATACAAGCGGTAGGTAGGTGTTAGAATGACATAAGTTTAATTTTCGGCACATCAACCGAATATTCGGCCGAATACCGAACATATATAACCATGCCGAATATGAATAATTAACGAATATTTGGTGCATCTCTACAAAATACCATGGTACAAAAAAAAATACAGCTAATAACTAAACAAATAAAATACTGAACCAATTTTGATGAGGTTTATATGGGACTTTACTGAAAGTCTATCCTTTTGAATAAATCAACAACCATCCAAATCGGTTAAGACATCTTAGAGATTTGAGGCAAAATGAACACAATCAAAAGGATTTATTAAAAGAATTATTTATCCTTGAAAAACTATTGAACCAATTCTGATAAAATTTATAGGGGACCACCTTGAGCCAAAATGCAATATATTGTTTATAATACTTTTACAATTCAATAATAATTGTACAAATTAATAATGTATGTATTTGCTTATAAATAAAAATATTTTCTTTCTATTCTTTCCTGGAGAGTATACAATAACAAAGAAAAAACAAGATCAGTCATAGGGACACTGGTAAAAATAATTTTAAAAAACAGGATCAGTCACAGGGACACTGGTAAAAATAATTTTAAAAAACAAGATCAGTCACAGGGACACTGGTAAAAATAATTTTAAAAAACAAGATCAGTCACAGGGACACTGGTAAAAATAATTTTAAAAAACAAGATCAGTCACAGGGACACTGGTAAAAATAATTTTAAAAAACAAGATCAGTCACAGGGACACTGGTAAAAATAATTTTAAAAAACAAGATCAGTCACAGGGACACTGGTAAAAATTATTTTAAAAAACAAGATCAGTCACAGGGACACTGGTAAAAATAATTTTAAAAAACAAGATCAGTCACAGGGACACTGGTAAAAATAATTTTAAAAAACAAGATCAGTTACAGGAACACTGGTAAAAATAATTTTAAAAAACAAGATCAGTCACAGGGACACTGGTAAAAATAATTTTAAAAAACAGGATCTGTCACAGGGACACTGGTAAAAATAATTTTAAAAAACAAGATCAGTCACAGGGACACTGGTAAAAATAATTTTAAAAACAAGATCAGTCACAGGGACACTGGTAAAAATAATTTTAAAAAACAAGATCAGTCATAGGGACACTGGTAAAAATAATTTTAAAAAACAGGATCAGTCACAGGGACACTAGTAAAAATAATTTTAAAAAACAAGATCAGTCACAGGGACACTGGTAAAAATAATTTTAAAAAACAGGATCAGTCACAGGAACACTGGTAAAAATAATTTTAAAAAACAAGATCAGTCACAGGGACACTGGTAAAAATAATTTTAAAAAACAAGATCAGTCACAGGGACACTGGTAAAAATAATTTTAAAAAACAAGATCAGTCACAGGGACACTGGTAAAAATAATTTTAAAAAACAAGATCAGTCACAGGGACACTGGTAAAAATAATTTTAAAAAAAGCTACGTTTAGTCAAACATATTACCGTCTCCTTTTGTGAAGTCGATTAAAAATGTACACCCAAGCTGCATCACCTCTCCTGCTCAACCTACACCAGGACAACCATGGCCCTATTTCATAAAACTAAAGTACACTGACAAATGTTAATCAAACCGACAATTGTCATGTAAAAATGTATGATATTTCGATAGTTTGACAACTATCGTAATGTAGTACAATTTTTGTTATATGAAACGCAGGTTTAGCGTATTCAACTGACATTTGTAGGATTATTATGATATGTAGCTCTATGAAATAGGACCTATGATAAACATTTGATAACTTGTAATGGCTACAACAGTCAGTTAACTTAGTGCTCTCTCGGAGCTCATGTGAAGCTCTTTCTGTTTTCTTTTTCACTGAGGGAAAACTGTGCTACTTCTTAACCCCCAAACTTCAAAGAGAGGGGTGTTAAAGCTTAGGTTCTGTATCACTGGCATCATTTGCATTGGGATTGAATTCGTGCTCTGATCCTGAAGACGGACTGTCATAGTGGCCTTGCTGTACAAACACTTTGATGTACCGGTAGTCAATCTGGCACCGCTGTAATGACTGTAGCACTGCCCAGGTCTCGACTGAATCAAAGGCTTTCTCGTAGTCCACAAACGTTAGACATAGTGGACGATTATACTCTTCGGTCTTCTGTATAATCTGCCGGAGCGTATGGATGTGGTCTGGGTAGGTATATATATATATATATATATATATATATATGTGTTTATTGATATTGTCTGGAAGAGATCGCTCTGAGCAATAAGACCGCCACTCATTATGACACTCATTGTTATACTTTATTTTTAGATATAATTTCTCGTTGTACTTCTGGTGTCCAATAAAGAATTAATCTATCTATCTATCTATGTCATATTCTAAACTATCCAACAGTGGAAACCATTGCAATCGGTTAGTAGATTTTAAGTGAAGTGAAAACAGAGACACCATTTAAATAATTATATCCAGTATTTTATGCTTCCTAGATCAATGTTATTTGAATTGTCTTCATAGTACAGACTTTAAAGGACTTACTGCTTTCTTATATGTATAGATAGATGTGTATCCATTATCTAATATCCTAGGGTATCCTAGTTTGTTGTGAATTGTCCTGAATATGTATTTATTTAATTTCAGATGTTCTGCCTCCAAGAAAAAGAGACACACTTTGACAAAGACCCTCTCGACACGGAAAGTCACTCCGAACTGAGCGATGAAGAGGAGCCGGCAACGAAACGCCTCAAAATCAACTCCTCGCTCAACCTCCAAGTGTACCAAATACCGGCCACCTACAACCATCCGAGTTTCAATACTCCGAAATCCCTGTCAATCTTCCCATCGTCACCGGTTCTGCCAAAATTTGTGAACAATCCGTTGAATTTGGCCAATCCGCTAGCGTTGGCAAATGAGGCTAATAATATTGTTAAGAATTTGCAAACGAGGTTCTCATTGCCGGCCAAGTTAACTATTACTCCGGTCCAAGCGAAGAATCCGGTTGTTACGGAGACTGGAGAGGTTATAAGGTAAGAATCCCGAATACATATATGTTAACAAGCCATAAGTTCGACTACGGTTGGGTAAAAATAGCCTATGGCATGCACAATGAAGATGAATCAATTGATAATGATGATGATGGTTTGTGATAATGATATTTTGAACACATAACTCTTCATTTACTTCGCTGTAGGGGGGAAAAAAAAGCCTATGTCACTTTACAGGTGCATTTTTGAGACGGGACAGTAAGGGCAGTTACCTTAACCGTTATAGTTACTTACCTTAACCGTTATAGTTACTTACCTTAACCGTTATAGTTACTTACCTTAACCGTTACAGTTACTTACCTTAACCGTTATAGTTACTTACCTTAACCGTTATAGTTACTTACCTTAACCGTTATAGTTACTTACCTTAACCGTTATAGTTACAGGAACACGTTCTTATGAGACCATCCATAACTTTTGAGATATTCTGAACTGCATTCACTGATTACATAATATTGGTTTAGCTACAAATGTCAATAAGCTGATTTTCATATTGGTTTATGGTTTGTTAACAAATGTACTTACACTAGCTTTCACCTTGATTTTTTTGTTGGTGTATTTTTTTGATACAACCTATTTATTGCCGCAAAATAAGTATTCATGAACCCACGATGAGTAATAGAGCTGTATTGTGTATTGTCAAAAAAACGTAAGAAAATTTGAATTTGGCGCGCTGGCGAAACGTTGCACCTTAACATTATGTGGATGTTCCACCGTAGCGTCATCCCTATTGGTCCGATTTTGACAAGCAAGATACCATCATTCGATTGATCTTCAGGTATATAGGCAGGTACCTTAACCGTTATAGTTACTTACCTTAACCGTTATAGTTACTTACCTTAACCGTTATAGTTACTTACCTTAACCGTTATAGTTACAGGAAAACATTCCTAGGTTCTACCATAACTTTTTGAGATATTCTGAACTGCACTCACAGATTTTGGAAAAAAAACAGTCAGCAAGATAATGGTCACTTTACTCAAAAACTTATTGATGCCAATTGATCCTGTTTCTTATAAGGATTAAAAGTCAGTTGGGAAGGACTGTACAATATATACAATCGATTTTTGGGGGGTGGAGGGGGTAGGGAGGAGATGTAGGAAAAGTTTTCTCCCCCCTTTGAAGGAAAAGTTGCGCAGCTCTCCCCATTCCGAGTATTTTTTCTTTTCCATCCTTACTCTCAAATTTACTTCTAATGCGATTGATTAAAGCTAGGGGTAGAGGGGGGAGGTTAAGGGCTGGTACCTCTCTCCCTCCCGCTGAGATGCTTAGTTTATGAGATTTTTAAGTTTATTAAAAATCGAATGTTTTAAGTTTATTGAAAACACCCGTAAATTATCTTTGGCGCTTACTCGGAACGGGGGGAACTGCGCAACTTTTCCTTCAAAGGGGGGTTCCTATATCCACTCCCTACCCCCTCCACCCCTCCGACCTCGCAAAATCGATTGTATATATTGTACAGTTTAGCCGTCAGTCGGTCCCAGACTGAGGTTTGAGTAGGTACTAGAAACAGAAACTGCGAAAAACTTTTTCATACATTTCGTAGGAAATTACCTTAACCACAGAATAAATAATAGTACAAACTTAACCATTTTAGCTAGAGGAAACGTTCTTAGGAGGCTATCCTCAACTTTTACAGATATTTTGACCTGCATTCACAGATTTTGTTAAAAATGTTCAGTCATCAATATACCTTGCCGCGTGCGCACGCACAGTATGCGCGCAAAGAGGCGTGTTGTCGCCACCCGATCACCGACTAGATAACTAGTTATGTGCCGTTTCATACACTACTTTATCTACACTCATGCAATAGGAAATTACTTTTAATGAAAAAAATAAAGTCGTAATCTTTTCTTGATTTTGCTGGTAAAAGCTCGTTCGTCATGTTCGTTGATGTTCCGTGATGTCAGGTGGAGTCAAACTCTCCACACTAACACTGCTGTCGGATATTTGTAATCAGGATATAACTTTTGATCAACAAAAACACATTAAATTGGTTAGGTACCTACTAATGTAAAGTATGTAATGGGGACAAAATCCAGTCCACAGCGAATTCGCGCGCCTACGGCTTAGCGCGCTGCCATAGATAATAAATGTCAAAAACCCTCGTAGGTGCGGAGCCAACCGGTGCTTTTATGAGGGAAAAATATACTCGTACTATAACATTTAGTTCAAAAAATAGTATTCTAATGTAAAATTTTATTAGAGACGTGCCGTGTGTAATGTATATCATTATGCCACAATTTTTGAGTTCATAATCCGGATTTTACGATATGAGTGTAGATAAAATTACCTTATGTGTTATTCCAGGGTGTAAGCTAACTACATTCCAAATTTCATCCAAATCCATTCAGCCGTTTGAGCGTGAATGAATAACAAACATTGTATGTATAATATTAATAAACATTAAACAATTGGTGTACATAACATATTCAAGTAATATTACTATTTGATGAGAAACCATATTCTGTAATTTTTGTAAAGGAATAATTATGTTTACTGACAGGACTCGAACCCGCAGCATTCTTGCCTCTGCGCGGCACAAGTTCTTAATAAATTAAGTCGCCATGACCACTACATCGCACTCCAAATTATTTTTGTTTCTGATCGGCTTACATGTTCCACGCAGAGGCTGTGGTGGTTCGCGGTAATTTTTCCCTTAGACAAGACGTACGTTCAGAAAACTAAAACCCGACTACGGTCGGCTGAAAAGCAGCCTATGGCACTCTTGCGATGAGGACGAACCGATTGATACCTCACTTGTCTAAATCGGACCAATAGGGCCGACGCTATGTTGGAACATCCACATACATAGACTTTTAAACTCATTACCCTTCCCTTAAGAACACTTGTGTAAAAAGGAGGAAAACAGTGGAACATCACTTACGCTTATTAACTTATGCCTTGTCATTATATTCCAGGTACAAAAAGAATGGCGAGATAGCCAAAAAGAGAGGACCTCCAAAGGGGTACAAAAGAAAGCCTAAATTGGACCTCTCGCAAAGTCTCAACCTGGGGTCTGCGCTGCAGGCTACGGCTTTACAGGTAACACTTTACGCATCTCCGTAGATCTATCAGATCTCCGGCTCTCCGCATCCAGTCTCTGCCGCCGCCCGCTGGTCGACAACACCTGGACATAGGACGTCCTACACGTGGTCTCCACTCGAGAACTCGACTACCGAACGGTTATCGGTTCTTCGAGAAATGTGACCAGTCCACTTCTTTGTTACCATTTCTTTAGTTTTCAAGGAGGACTTAATACTAAGTGGCATTTTCAGCCAGTTAATCTGGATGTGTAAACATATGTTGTTGGTGTACCTAGTCATGAATACATAAACGTACAAAACAAATTACGCCATATCTTCTCGTCACAGATACCGCAGAGCCTCAAGACGAAAGTTTATAATCAGTGCGTGATGCCAGTGATGACATACGGCACTGAGGCGTAGTCGCTAACTATTGGTCTCATACACAAGCTCATAGTTGCGCAGCGTGCAATGGAGAGAGCTATGCTCGGTGTTTCACTACGTGATAGAATCCGAAATGAAGAAATCCGTAGAAGAACGAAGGTTAAAGACATAATTCATCAAGTTCTGTGTATTTGTTTAGTATATAAATATGTTTTTTAATCGACTTCACAAAAGGAGGAATTTATTTTAGACTATCTGTTTTTTTTGTGTATGTTCATTGATTTCTTCGTCAATTGCTGACCGATTCGATGAGGTATATTCTCGAGGTGGTCCCTTATAAATTGTATCAAAATTGTACAAGATTTTTTTGTCATTATAGTTAATACATTTGAAGTCGTTTTTTTGTGCCATGGTATATTACACAGCACTTGTGTATTCATTAAGACACCGGCAACTTATTTATTACCTATCGTGATTGACTGGCTGAAAATGCTACTTGGCAATAAGTCCACCTTGAAATACTGTTTTTGAGATCTAAAAAAATAGTAACAAAATGTCACTTGTATCTAAAATAAGTTAATTAAAAAACATTTAAACAGAATCTTTTATGCAGTAGCCATGTCATGGTGAAACACAGAATTTCGTGTCTGTGGTGTTGACTGTTGAAGAGTTACTTTATCTGGAGCTATTCCCGCAGGTCATTCTTACCATAAAAATACACTGTCATCAAAATTGAACCAACATGTAAAAAATCAACGCCGTGGCATAAGACGAAGTGGTTCTAATTCAGCTTGCAAGATTTGACCTAAACATAGATACATGGAAATATAGCAAGTTCACTCGTCGGCTATTGGTAGCCCGTACGGGCAAATGCTGCAAAAGAACATATTTTTTACAATTTTTTGATTAATTTATCTTCCTTAAATACAGATTTTGTGTATGGCACACCTCTTAATCATTCTATATTAAGAAAATATTCCAAGAACTACGAATACACATTCGTCCACAAGTTAAAAAAGCATATCTATCTCCTTACAGGCACAAAACACAATACTGACCAGCCTCCTAGCCGCAAACAACACCACGGTGTCCCTCCCACACAGCGTGCTCACACAAGCTATCAGAAGTATTCTGCCGCAGGAGTACATAGCTCCTGTACCTATACCAGTCGCACCACCAATCATACTACCTGCAGGTAAGACAGTAGTACGGCCTAATTGCGGAAAATAGCCGGCGCATCAAGTATCAAGTAAGATAGTAGTCACATAATGTCAAAATTGTATTGGAATGGTGTCAAAATGGTATTGGAAGAGTGTCAAAATGGTATTGGAACAGTAACAAAACTATTGGAACGATTGCAAGTCTCCTAGCCCCGAACAACACAAGCAATCAAAAGTATTCTGCAGTAGGGATACATCGCTCCTGTATCTATATCAGTCGCACCACCAATCATACTACCTGCAGGTAAGATAGTAGTCACAAAATGTCTAAATTGAATTGGAATGGTGTCAAAATGGTATTGGAACAGTAACAAAACTATTGGAACGATTGCAAGTCTCCTTGCCCCGAACAACACAAGCAATCAAAAGTATTCTGCAGTAGGGATACATCGCTCCTGTATCTATATCAGTCGCACCACCAATCATACTACCTGCAGGTAAGATAGTAGTCACAAAATGTCGAAATTGAATTGGAATGGTGTCAAAATGGTATTGGAACAGTGTCAAGATGGTATTAGAACAGTAACAAAACTATTGGAACAATTGCAAGTCTCCTAGCCCCGAACAACACACGCAATAGGGATATTCTGCAGTAGGGATACATCGCTCCTGTATCTATACCAGTCGCACCACCAGTCATACTACCTGCAGGTAAGATAGTAGTCACAAAATGTCTAAATTGAATTGGAATGGTGTCAAAATGGTATTGGAACAGTGTCAAAATGGTATTAGAACAGTAACAAAACTATTGGAACAATTGCAAGTCTCCTAGCCCCGAACAACACACGCAATAGGGATATTCTGCAGTAGGGATACATCGCTCCTGTATCTATACCAGTCGCACCACCAATCATACTACCTGCAGGTAGGATAGTAGTCACAAAATGTCTAAATTGAATTGGGATGGTGTCAAAATGGTATTGGAACAGTGTCAAAATGGTATTGGAACGGTCACAAAAGTATATAAAAACTGTAACAAATTAGTATTGGAATGGTAACAAAACAGTACTGGAACATTATTAAAAAGGCATTGGAAAGGTAACAAAACTGTATTGGAACAGTCGCAAGTCTCCTAGCAGCGAACACTACAAGCAATCAAATGTATTCTGCAGTAGGGATTCATTTCCCCTGTACCTATACGGGTTGCACCACCGTTCAAACTAACTGCAGGTAAGATAGTAGTAATAAAATGACATAATGGTATTGGAATGGTGTCAAAATGGTTTTAGAACAGTAACACCACCGATCATACTACCTGCAGGTAAGATAGTAGTAATAAAATGACATAATGGTATTGGAATGGTGTCAAAATGGTTTTGGAACAGTAACAGTGGTCAATCACTTTGATCGTTTCGTTCCGAAAGCCAAGTCAATACTGTTCCAGAATGTTCCTTTAAATGTAGGTATTGCGTCATTTTAGTACCTACTGTTTTTCTAAGAATCGACCGGCGTATCAGTATATTCTATCTCGCTCTTACTTTATGCTGTTTTATCCTCACAGCAGTACCTGCGCAATAATTTACAGAGCATAACTTCACAACCACAAAGATCCGCTGCGACTACTGTATCTAATTTAAACGGGACTTAACATTAATTTAATATCCCTCAACTTTAAAGTTTGATGCTAACTGCCACACTCTTAAAACGTTAGTGAAACCTAATCAATAATTAAATCTCTCTTTTTGTATAGATTTTGACAGAGGTTAGTGATAATTAATCTCTCTGAGTGTGGTAGTAAGTCTGTGAATCGCAAAAGTTTAATAAAACAGTATTGAAATGGTAACAAATCACTTTAGCAACGGTAGAACAAAACAGTACAATCCTACCACATTCGACGACAAGAGTAGGACTACGGGTTGGCTAAGTGGTTAGTGACCCTGACTGCGAATTCAAAAACGGTCGTGGGTTTCGAATCCCGCAAAGTGCGCACATTTGTGTGATCAGCAGAAATGTTTGTTCCCGAGTCATGGATGTAATATTCGTATCTATGTATGTTTATCCGTGGTCTAGTGCCCATAGTACAGGTACCCTAGTATGGGGCTAGGTAATTGACGTGAATTGTCCCGAATATACACTAACGCACACATCAACTGCATCAAAGTACAAGACGACTGAAATAAATATTTTAACCAAGTATGCAAACTTTTCATACAAATTTAAATTGAAAACTATAGATAGGTATCTATAGTTTTCAATTTAAATTTTAACCAAGTATGCAAACTTTTCATTTAAATTGAAAACTATAGATACCTATCTATAGTTTTCAATTTAAATTTTAACCAAGTATGCAAACTTTTCATTTAAATTGAAAACTATAGATACCTATCTATAGTTTTCAATTTAAATTTTAACCAAGTATGCAAACTTTTCATTTAAATTGAAAACTATAGATACCTATCTATAGTTTTCAATTTAAATTTTAACCAAGTATGCAAACTTCATTTACTATAAATAGGTATCTATAGTTTACAATTTAAATTTTAACCAAGTATGCAAACTTCATTTAAATTGAAAACTATAGATAGGTATCTATAGTTTTCAATTTAAATTTTAACCAAGTATGCAAACTTCATTTAAATTGAAAACTATAGATAGGTATCTATAGTTTTCAATTTAAATTTTAACCAAGTATGCAAACTTCATTTAAATTGAGAACTATAGATAGGTATCTATAGTTTTCAATTTAAATTTTAACCAAGTATGCAAACTTCATTGAAATTGAAAACTATAGATAGGTATCTATAGTTTACAATTTAAATTTTAACCAAGTATGCAAACTTCATTTAAATTGAAAACTATAGATAGGTATCTATAGTTTTCAATTTAAATTTTAACCAAGTATGCAAACTTCATTTAAATTGAAAACTATAGATAGGTATCTATAGTTTTCAATTTAAATTTTAACCAAGTATGCAAACTTCATTTAAATTGAGAACTATAGATAGGTATCTATAGTTTACAATTTAAATTTTAACCAAGTATGCAAACTTCATTTAAATTGAAAACTATAGATAGGTATCTATAGTTTTCAATTTAAATTTTAACCAAGTATGCAAACTTCATTTAAATTGAGAACTATAGATAGGTATCTATAGTTTTCAATTTAAATTTTAACCAAGTATGCAACCTCATTTAAATTGAAAACTATAGATAGGTTTGTTATGTTTGAAACAGCGTAGTTTCATATCCTTAAGTTTGAGTTTGTTTACTGGAAACGACCATTCACATTTTTTCAACAAAGACGATAAATGGAACAAAAAATGGTTTAAAGAGCGGTTTTCCAAGTGTCATTTTAGCATTATTTATCTCTCGCTAGATGGCGTTGGCGACAGTTTTGGTAACAGTACTGTAGTTTGGTATGACCAAGGAAGTTCTATATGTACATAGAACTTCCTTGGGTATGACTATGACCATAGATTTTAAATTACGCTTACTGGCGTATGACATTCTGCGTTCCTTAAGGCAAGTTGTTCGTCAGTTTTGTAGCAAATTCATTACTTATCGTATTTATTGGTAGTATTTTCTACCTTCTTGATATTCTATGTTATAAATTACAGCTAATGATATAAAGAAAATGGACCGTTTTATTTAAATTTAATATATCTGCTTTAATAACGGGGTAAATAAAATCAGAATTATGTCAAAACTGCCAATCTATATATACTTATAATAAAACTGTAACAGGTCCAATTCTGTACTTTGAAGATATTTTGCAAAAATTTTTGGAGGCTGTTCTATATTTGATACCGAAGCCAAAACTGTTTTGTCACAAAAAAAAACATTTTTGTCTGTCTGTCTGTATCTTGGCTAGACATCACGCCGAAACTACTGAATGAATCCAAATGAAACTTGGCATAATTTGATTTCATACTACGAGGTAGGACATATGATACTTTTCATCCCGAAAAGTTAAAGGGTTCCCGCAGGAAAGGGGTTGAAAGATTTTTATAAGAACACGTATCACGCTGAAACTACTGGACGTATTTTGATGCAACTTGGCACAGTTATAGTATATATGATGATTGAAAATTAAGAGTACTTTTTATCCCGAATATATAAAGAGTTCCTGTGGGATAGGGGTCCAAATTCTATAAATTAAAGAAATTTAGTAATTTTTTTGGAGTCTGTTTTATATTCGGTACTCAAGCCAAAACTGTTTTATTTTTATTTATTTTTTGTCGGTCTGTCTGTCCGTCTGTCTGTCTGTATCTTGGCTTAGCATCACGCTGAAACTACTCAATGAATTCAAATGAAATTTGGTATGATTTGAGTTCATACTTCGAGGGAGGACATAGGACATTTTTCATCCCGAAAAATTTAAGGGTTCCCGCAGGAAAGGGGTTGAAAGATTTTTATAAGAACACGTATCACGCTGAAACTACTGGACGTATTTTGATGCAACTTGGCACAGTTATAGTATATATGATGATTGAAAATTAAGAGTACTTTTTATCCCGAATATATAAAGAGTTCCTGTGGGATAGGGGTCCAAATTCTATAAATTAAAGAAATTTAGTATTTTTTTTTGGAGTCTGTTTTATATTCGGTACTCAAGCCAAAACTGTTTTATTTTTATTTATTTTTTGTCGGTCTGTCTGTCCGTCTGTCTGTCTGTATCTTGGCTTAGCATCACGCTGAAACTACTCAATGAATTCAAATGAAATTTGGTATGATTTGAGTTCATACTTCGAGGGAGGACATAGGACATTTTTCATCCCGAAAAATTTAAGGGTTCCCGCAGGATAGGGGTGGAAAGGTATTTAAAAGAACACGTATCACGCTGAAACTACTGAACGGATTTTGATGCAACTTGGCACAGTCAAAGTTTATGATGGGTGAAAATTAACGATACTTTTAATCCCGAAAATATAAAGTGTACTTGCGGTATAAGGGTCTAAATTCTGTCCATTGAAAATATTTAGTAAAAAAAAATTTGAGTCTGTTTTATATTCGGTACTGACGCCAAAACTGTTTTTTTTTGTCTGTCTGTCTGTATTTTGGCAGCATATCATGCCGAAACTACTTAATGAATTCAAATAAAACTTGGTATGATTTGAGTTCATACTTTGAGGTAGGACATAGGATACTTTTGATCCCAAAAAATTAAAGGGATACGGTTATTTTATTTCAAAGAACACGTATCCCGCTGAAACTACTATGCTACTAACTAACTACTACTACTTAAATTCATTCAATAGTTTCAGCGGCGTGATGCGCAGCCAAGATTCAGAAATAAAAAAAAAACAAAAATGAAAAAAAACAGTTTTGCTTCAGTATAGAATACAGCGAAACATAAAAAATAAAATGTCTTCTATGTACTGAATTTGAACCCATACCCCGATGAAAACCCATTTTTTTTTAGCGATTAAATGTAGGTATCCTAAATTTTCACCCATCATATAAACTATGACTGTGCCAAATTGCATCAAAATCCGGGCAGTACATAGAATACTTTTCATCCCGAAAAAATAATAAGTTCTCGCAGATGGATAGAAAGTTATTTAAAAGAACACGTACCACGCTGAAAATACTGGATGGATTTTGATGCACAGTCATAGAATGGGTTAAAATTGAGGATACCTGTTATCCCGAAAAAATAATGGGTTCCTGCGGGATAGGGAACAAAGTTATGTTAATTTTGAAGTAATAAATGATACATTTTTGTAGGGTACTCTATATACGATAGTGACGCCATAACTGTGTTTTTTTTTCATTTTTATCTGTCTGTCGGTCTGTATCTTGACCGTGCATCACGTCGAAACTACAGGATGAACTCAAATGAAACTTGCTATGATATGAGTTCATACTCCGAGGTAAGACATTGGATACTTTTCATCACGAAAAATTAAAGGGTTCCCGCAGGATAGGGGTTGAAAGTTATTTGAAAGAACACGTATCACGCTGTAACTACTGGACGGATTTTGAAGCAATAAAGCAATAGGTACGAAAAAGGCTGCACAAAGAAGTCATATTAAAAAAAACTGTCTAGGGTACCTTAAAATAAGCTACAGAACAATGTTTTTGTGCGTGTCTTTCTGTTTGTCTGTATTTTTGTACATCACGTAAAAACAACTGGACCGATTGCTATGCCGTTTTCAATGTAGGATAGCTTAGGGTTTGACTTAAAAACTGGTGTAATTGGTATCTCAATTTGACGATTAGAAGCCGAGCAATCGATAAAAATATTTTTGACGGCTGAAGAAATTTGGATCAAATGTTGGAAACTATATTTTGGTATTTTAGGTCCTGGAATAGCATCATGGTACTTTTAGTCTAAAGAAACGACCACGCGTGCGAAGCCGTGGGTACAGCTAGTGTCATAATAAAACAAAACAAATAACATATATCACTACACAAACAACTTGTCGTTCGTTTTCGCTCGTGGTTTGTGTATTTTTACGGTAAAACGCTGTTTTTACCTGCTTTGGATTACTACGTTCAGTAGAGTAAATACCAAAAGTTACGCGAGCGCCATCTCTTGACGATGAAAGAACTAAACTGACAATGCCTAATGGAAAACTGCTCAGTAAAAGTTGATTTAACAATTAACTAAAGTTTAGGCACACTTTTTTTTCTTTTATTAATTTGTGTCACCTTCACGCGCCCTTATTACAGATTCTAATCGGTTCCGCATAGACCTGATTAGGGTTATTACGGTCTTGCGGAATATTGTCCCATTCTTGTGAAGTTGCTATTCTTAGCTGCCACTGTTGTGGGCACAGGATTTCTCGCATATACAGCTCTTTTTGAATTGTCCCAAACGTGCTCAATTGGATGAAGGTCTGGGCTGCGTGCTGGCCAATTCATGGTTCGTATCCCAACCTCTTCGCAATATTGTCGAACTTGTCCAGTGGCGTGCGGTCGGGCATTACGTAGCATTAGGTAAAATTTTCGCCTACGAATCCCATGTAAGGTACCACTTGATCTTCTAAAATCTGTTATATAATGTGCCCTCATACCCCCTCTGTTACCGTTTTGACGAACCATATCAATGAACACAAGTTCCGTTCGCCCGTTCATCGATATGCCACCCCAGACCATACACGAACCGCCTCCAAAAGGAACACGCTCCTCAATGCAACTTTGTGCATATCTCCCCCCGCGGCGAGGATAGACTCTTCTGCGAACATCTGCACCATATAAACATGTCCTACACTCATCGGTGAATAATACGGAAACCCATTGCTCTTCATACCAATTACGGTGTTCACGCGCAAGTCTTAACCCTAGAGTGGTCACGCGGACTACATAATTATGTAGTCAAAGTGACAGATGTCAAAGTGACTGGTTTCAAAGTGACAGATGTCAAAGTTTAAACAAAATTCCCTTTTTTTTTCAATAGATAAACAAAACAAGTTTTTTTTGTGTAGTATCCGATGTAGTTATGTCGTGTATCATCATCAGGAGGAAGCAGGAGATTACTTCAAACCTTAGTGGACTACGTAATGTATTCCGCGCGACCAATTACGCAAGTATTTTCTCGCATAGAAATGATGAATGAGAAAAACGTATATGTTACTTTTGATTTCAGAATTTATTTTAGTAAATTAAGATCTACGATACATAGGTATTAGATAAAAAAAAAAAAAAAAAAAAAGTTGTTATGGTAAAATAAAGAACAAATAGAAGGCAAAAATTTATTGAAAAGTTGTAAAATGTTTATATGATTTTAGCATTAATACCTGCTTAGCTAGAACATATGTAATATTTTTTTACACAAAAAAATTAATGTGTCCTGCTCATTGCCACTTCAACTTACTAATAAAAAATAAACAAAAAGTTTTTTAATTCCAGGTGTAGAGTTAGTAGAACTAAACCTGGACCCCTTGGACTGGTTTCCGGAGGAGCCCTACAAGATGACCTTCAGCCGCAAGAAGAACCCCAAGTGGAAACTGTTCCCCTACAGATGTGAACACTGCTTTAAGGTACGATGACCCCTTACGATACAAGTACCACAGATAAGATCGAAGCGTTACGCTTCTTCATCTATATATATATATATATATATATATATATATATATATAAAAAATATGTATGTTTGTCTGTCCTCTATGCATTCCTAAACTATTAATCGGATTATGATTAAACTTTGGTAGGGTCTTCTCATAATGCCCACGAAGATTAATGGCCAAAAAAAAGATATATAGAGAAAAAATATTTAAAAAAGGAAATTTTTGTAAATTTTTTACCTCAAAAAACAAGGAAAGAAGAAGGGAGAAGTTGCAACTGTTGACATCAGCTGTTGATGTTAAAGTGACAGACGTCAGGCCTGGTACAACATGCTTTTTTTATCTTTTGTACACGAGGGTGGCAAAGCTTGCACGCGGGTGGAGCTGCGGGGTGCAGCTAGATTATTATAAGAACTGCAAAGGAGTGGAATGCTGCCCTCGTCAGTTTCCGGTAAAGTATAACCCAGGCACAGAATAAATAATACTACAAGTACAGAAGGATAACTGAGTAAAGTCATTTAAATACATAGCAACTCTCGCTACAACGCAATAAAGTGCAATTTAACTCGCACAGCGCTGCGAGCTTTCAATTATATTTACTTAGAAGGCGCTCACCCATTGCGTGCAGGCTAGAATGCACCGTATCACAACGCGCGAGAACTTCCATTGCTCTAACCGTTTCAGAATCGCTCTGTCACTTTTACGCTCGGTAGGGTTGTATCAAGATATGACTAGGTACTTGCACTAGTAATTATTCTGTGATATAATATGACTTAGATATTGTAACCGAATAAACAATTATGTAATAATGTATTATTTTTTTACTTATTATAATAAATGTTGATAGTTCTAGTAACTACATATAATGACATTCTTATCAGAATAGACTTGGACCTCATTATTTGATTATAACTTAATTGGTATTGCACTTGAATAAAAGGTGCCTGTCTGACTTCCATGCTTAGTAATGAATGAAAAAGAAATGGCTACCTACGCAATAAAGTATCAGTATGTAGGTATTTTACGAGACTTGTCAGACCGAATGCTATGCAGTACATTCTGGGTTTCTTCTTGGTACTCATAATTAAGAAAAGAATAAATGTTGACATAAACTTTAGGTAAGTAGGTACTTTATCGTAAGCACACGGCGCGCGACTCATCGAGCGCACGCTTGACACTACTGAATGAACCGCAATATTGCGGCCGCAAAGTGTAGGTATAATATTTGTACTTGTTGCGGAGTGCGACCTGACTCAGGTGTGTTCAAGTCAAGAGTGAATAGATCTGTAGTACCTGCAAGTATGGAAATATTATAAACGGCCTAAAGGTTCAATGGTGAAACTTAGAATCCAATGACTCCGGGTTCGGTCCTAAGATCCGCTCCAATGAAGTTATGTTCACTTTATCATCACTCTGTGCTTCGGAGGGCATGATAAGCTGCCGGTCTCGGCTGTTATTGTTTAATAGCAGTCGTTAAGCCATGTCAGAGGCCCTGGGGCGGCCTTACTAACTCTGACACCAGAGGCCAGCAATACCTCATACGACAAGGAAACAAACAAAAATATTACTGGAAACATCAAATAATCACCATTATGATTAACGTTTCCTAGAATGACTAACGAGTATTATTAGTTTTCTCGTTCAAATGTTTTCCATTTCCAGGGCTACCGCGTCCCAACCACCCTGCTCCAGCACGCGGCCGAGCGGCACGGCTGCGTGCCGCGCCAGCTCGCCGTGCCGTGCCCTTGCTGCCCGCACGTGTCCCCTGGACGCAAGCACCATAAGAAGCACCTCGAGAGCCACGGCGGCCGCCGCAGGAGGATCTTCTGTGTCTACTGTCTGCCGCCCAGTGAGTTACTCGCAACCACACAGCGTTCTCAGTTACAACCACACAACTTACTTGGCCTCAACCACACAACGTACTCGGCCACAACCACACATATTACTTGGCCTCAACCACACAACTTACTCCGCCACAACCAGCCGCCAAAGCCACACAACTTACTCGGCCTCAACCACACGACTTACTCCGCTGCAACCACGCAACTTACTCCGCTGCAACCACATAACTTACTCCGCCACAACCACACAAATTACTCGGCCTCGACCAAACAACTTACTACCTTCAGTTGGTTCACAAAGTACCTTTGCTTTCAAAGGCCATAGCAGTGTCGGTCAGATGCCTACCTACTCGTATGTATGTTTGCTTTGGGATGATGAAGGCAGTGATAACAAGGCGTTATGGCATAACGGACGGTTATTTAATCAGTAGGTAAATATCGAAATCTTAAGCTAAAATACATGGCCTAAATCGACTGGAAAATTGTTCGTTGGAGTTCCTAGAGAAATGAAATGAAATGAAATTTATTATTGTCACAGATGTAGGTATAAGCAAGTTGGTAAGTATAGCAATCTAGAGTCCCATACAATCTACCCCAGTTAGGAGTGTGCAACATATTATCTATAATTCTACAGCATGCATTATATACAAGTTTATAATCTCTATTCAAATGTCAATATTTATATAATTCATTAAATTTTATACAATTTTAATAGGCATGAATGTCAAACGGGTACCAATTATATTTTAATAGGCATGAATGTCAAACGGGTACCAATTATATTTTAATAGGCATGAATGTCAAACTGGTACCAATTATATTTTAATAGGCATGAATGTCAAACGGGTACCAATTATATTTTAATAGGCATGAATGTCAAACGGGTACCAATTATATTTTATTGAATACAGTGTATTTTACATTTTATTTTTGTTTGTTTGTCATATGAGGTAGTGCTGGCCTCTGGTGTCAGAGTTTGTCAAGCCGCACGATGGCCTCTGACATGACTTAACGACTGCTGATTAATGTCTATAATTATTAGCATTAGCGTTATTTAGATTAAAGTCTATAATTATTAGCGTTAGCGTTATTTAGATTAAAGTCTATAATTATTAGCGTTATTTAGATCAAAGTCTATAATTATTAGCGTTGGGGGGTTTATTAATTATAAGGGTGTGGCTGTGGTGTAGGGTGTAGGTAGTCGAATTTTCCATTTCCGCCATTTTGTAACCTTTTTCTGTCCTTTTTTTATATACAAAGTATCTACCGCATTATCTTCAAATATTGACCAAACTTTACTTTCCAGCGGAACCCTCGGAGCCCTACGTCAAAGAAGCAGAGAAGTATCCCTTCGACAAGTGCCCCCAGTACTGGTATGCATCGGAGGAGTCTCTCAGGCTTCACAAGAAAAGGAAACATCCTTACTCAGCCATGTTCAACCATAATTGGTTCTGTACATGGCGAGACGCCATGCGTAACAGTTAATCTAGAATTTAATAGTAGAACCCTAAAAACAGTATGAAAATGGCGTCCGCTTAAATTGACGTCAAACAAAATGGAGTATTCTAAAGTGACCTCTAATAAAATGACGTATTTACGTCCTCTAATGAAATGGACGAGACGCCACGTCTAACAGTTAATCTAGATTTTAATAATAGAATCCTCAAAACATAAGTAAGTGGCGTCCTCTTAAAGTGACGTCAATCAAAATGGAGTGTTCTAAAGTGACCTCAAATAAAATGACGTATTTATATCCTCTAATGTAATGGACGAGACGCCATGTCTGACAGTTAATCTAGATTTTAATAATAGAATCATCAAAACATAAGCAAATGGCGTCCTCTTAAAGTGACGTCAAACAAAATAGAGTATTCTTAAGTGACCTCTAATAAAATGGCGTATTTATGACATGTTATTTAGTTGTCAAGACGCCATGCCTAACAGTTAATTTAGAATTTAATTGTAGAACCCTCAACATATGCAAATGTCGTGTGACTTCAAACAAAGTGGAGTGTTCTAAAGTGATCTCTAATAAAATGAAGTATTTATGTCCTCTAATTAAATAGACAAGGCGCCATGCCTTTCAGTTAATTTAGAATTTAATAGTAGAACCCTTAAAACTATATGAAAATGGCTTCCTCTTAAAGTGACATCTAACAAAATGTAGTGTTCTGAAGAGAAATGTAGAGGTCACTCTAATAAAATTACTTGTCCTCTAATTAAAAGACATGTCATTTAATTAGAGAACATGAACGAGACGCCATGCCTATAGTTAACTCATGAAAATAGTTAAACCATGAAAATAGTTAAACCATGAAAATAGTTAACCCACGAAAATAGTTAACCCATTCATGAAAATGGCGTCCACTAAAAATTACTTGCTACACAAATGACTCCCTTAAATTAACCATAATAAAATGGCTTCTTCTAAAAAAAATGCGACTTGGTTGTGTATACTAGCTGCGCCCTTCAGCTTTGCCCGCCCGCGTATACACCTTTTCAGGATAAAAAGTAAGTACTTAGAAGAAAGTATTTTCTCATGATGCACACTATTCCCTTATCAAAATTCATCAAGATCTGTTCAGCAGTTTAGTCGTGAAAAGGTAATAAACAGTAATTTCGCTTATACAATATTCTAGTGACTTGCCCCGGCTTCGCTCGGGTAGCGCTCACACCGCGGCACTATTATACCCGTCGTAACTTCTAAAAAGAACGCTAGTACGCGTAATTCAAAATCTTTGGCATGACCACAGACAACTGCATTATTACTCACGTATATGGCCGACTTGTTATTATTTCGTTTCCATGGCAACGCGTCATTCCGTTCTGTATTTTTGATACCTTGGGTCACATTATTGCAATTTTCGTAGGGATCTCAATAATTTTTTATTAAAATTCTGCCCTTGTTACTCGCTAATAATGTAGCTTTCAATAGGTGAAAGATTATTTAAATCGGTTTAGTATTTTTTGAGTTTATCCATTACAAACAAACACACAAAAACCCAAACAAAAAAACCTCTTTACATTATTAGTGTAGATGTGATACACAAAGAAATAAAGTCGGATTTAGAACAGCCTGCTTTTTAAGTCGGCGCCATTTTAGACATACCAATATTATAAAAGCAATAGTATGTTTGTTTGTTACCATTTCACGTCTAAACGGATGAACCGATCTTGATGAAATTTGTTATGGAGATAGTTTGAACACTGGGGAAGGGCATAGAATACTTTTATCGCAATAAACCGTTACGCTCGGATAAAGTCGCGGGCAATAACTAGTATATTAATTAAATGTTGGGTCAAGATGTACTAATTTTTTTTATAATGAAGCCTGCTAGTATTTACTAAATAAATATGTTTAAAGGTCGTTAAACAAACAATATTGAATAAATATGTTTAAAGGTCGGTAAACAAACAATATTGAATAAATATGTTTAAAGGTCGGTAAACAAACAATATTGAATAAATATGTTTAAAGGTCGTTAAACAAACAATATTGAATAAATATGTTTATAGGTCGTTAAACAAACAATATTGAATAAATTAATATCTGAGCTAAATATAAGTATTTTCCAAGTATTTTTGTTTGCTGGCAATTCCAGTAGAGTGTAGTTTAGTAGAAATTTGTGATGTACGCTGGCAATAATTTTAAGATTAAGAATTTTGGCAGCACCAATGAATTTTTAGCGATTATTTTAAGTAATTAAGTATTGCTACGCAATTAATTGAGGCAACTTTTTAAATTATGTAGCGATTTTACGCTTTAATTTTAGTTTTAAGTTAATATTTTAGTTATATTTCTCAAGTCTTCTATTGAAGTATTTTTGACACTGGCAACTCACATTCCAATGTTGCCATGATAAAAAATATTGCAAGTATGAAAAATGCAAAGGATGTATTTTTAATAGATAACGCCGGAAAGGCTTAACAGTTTTGCGTGAAATTTGTAGAGATAGATAAAATTGTACAGTCATTATAATAGCTACAGCTATTTAACTTATGCATAATATTTTAAAAAAATCTCAAAAGCAATCATCACAAAAAAAAACATTGTAAAACATTTTACGAAAGTCCATCAAATTCGTGTTTTTTTTAGTTTGAATGTTGCAATTATGAAATTTTAGATAAATGCTATTTTATGTGTTGCCATTATCGCATGACAGCTATGTTTTGTATAAATAGATAATAAAATAGAATATTATTATGATGTACAAACAGACGTATACCAGTATTTTGATAGGAATTTTAAAGCATTTAATAAGGTATTAAATGTTTATTTAAGAATTGTGTAAGGGCGTCCTTATTTTTAGAATAAATTTAAAAAAACTACATGGTTTGAAAGTCACTGTTTAATTAAATATCATAAACGTGTCATTTTCTAATGTGTTACTACCTAATTATAATACATGTTGTTATTTTCTTCATAAATGTATATTTTTTATTAGTTTCCGACTAGTGCAGTGGGTGGAGGGGTAAATGCGAATTACCCGTGCACCACCAGTGGGTGAAGCCGGTGGGCGGAAAGGTTGCCCTTTTCCATTGAACTTTGATTAATTTCGATGCACGTTTTTATAATTTTTTTTTACTCAATAAACATAATAAATTAAAATAAGCGTCCACAACGCGCGTCCAATAAACGCAGCGGACTAATTTTTGGCACGTCTTTGAAGCTTCCTATAAATCGTGCCTTGACGAGTTCTAACAGCGTTCGAAATTGTTATATTCGTGCCTTATAAACATCCTTATAATTGCTGTGTTCATATTCAAATGCACGTTCGATTTTGATGCAGTTTTTAGCGCATTGTTTGTTCTAATAAGGACGCCCACGAACAAAACACATAATATTATGAAATAGAAAAGACCAAAACGTAGCAGTATTACAATAATAAAAACAGTTTAGCATTATTATTATTATTATTTAGCTTGTATGTAGATCATGTCGCTACTTTGGTTAGAAAAATATCAGGTGTTTTTGAAGAAATATGAATAGAGCCTTTATTACTTTACACGACGACTTCTGTACGTAAAACCGCATTTTTATTGGTTCAGTCGTTTTTTCATGATGCGCGAACAGACACTTAAAAAATGGTATAGGAGACTTAAAATAAACTACGTAAGTTTACTTTAAGTCCCCTAGACCATTTTTTTAAGTATCACCTTTGTAGAGAGTTTTTATTACTTACAGCTTTATAAGTATAGATGTAGATAGAAAATTGGTAGCCATGTCAGAGGCCCTCGGGCGGCCTGACAAGTGCTTGGTGTCAGAGTTTGCCAGGCCGCCCGAGGGTCTCTAACATGACTGCTATTAATCAATAACAGCCGGTACCGTCAGCTTAACGTGCCCTACGGAGGTTTTACATAGGTAAAACCGTACAGAACTTACTTAATCTATCCAACAGTAAAAACCGCATCGCAATCGGTCCAGTAGTTTTTACGTGATGCGCGAACAAACAAACAGACGAGACACGATTTAAAAAAAGTTATATTCTTGTTCAGTCGCTTATTTGTAAGTGCCCTAGACCCTGCGATGAAATATAGGGTAGATCCCCGATCGCCGCTCGAAAAACGGCACCGTCCAAACAAGGCATATGCCTTGTTTTCTATGCTCTCAGTCGCAATAGAAGTCTTTCTCTCTCCGCTTGTGGACTATTTTTATATTAGCTATAGAACTCTCTCTCTCTCTCTCTCTCGGCTTGTGGACTATTTTTATAATAGCTGGAGAGGTGTATATCTGTACAAGCACAGAATAAATAAGTACAAGTAAGCATTGTCGTGTGGACACTTTTGAGGTTCAATTTTCATAGAGACTGTGTATCTATGGTTTATTTGATTGAAGCCTAGACCATTTAAAAAAATCTTCTCAGACTTTTTCGCACTTATCGCTTTATTATAATTATAGATTAAATATTTTTCTAATCAAACGTAGCGAGACAAAAATGCGGGTAGATTTAAGACTGTACATAATACATTAATGCAGCTATTACATTAAATTTTAAGTAGTTATAATGAATCGTGCCTCAAAGCTCCGTGTCTTAGATTATGTAGTATCGGTTGAGATTCAGAACTTAGTTTCCAGCTTAAATTATACAGGGTCCCGGGAAGTAGTGATGAACGGAAGTCACCACCAGGGAACCGGAATCACCCCCATGCTTCATTTGTAGCCCTATATATGGTTCGCGATTTTTGTCATTTTTGGAGTCATTCCACTATTTTTTTACTAATCACCATGTATAATAAAAAACGCAGTGAATTTGACCAAACTAACGTTAGCATTGTGTTGTGTAGTAACGTTAGTCCCCTTTTAAAAGTCACCAAAACCATCATAATAAAAAAACGTCTCTTCAAATTTCGGAAAATTCTTAACATATATTTTTTCCTGTTGTTAGAACTTCTTAAATTCACTGGCAATAAAATACCAATTCTAGTATTACTATACTGTTTCAAATGCAGTACGAAAAATAAAATTGCGATTAGCAATCATAATGTCTTTACACAAAGCGCAATTTCAATTACAGCACTGCCGCGATAGACAGGTAATTTCGTACAATGACCCCTCACTATTCATCTCTATCGCTCTCGCATAAATGTGTATTGCGGTCTCGCTCGCACATATATTACGCGACGGCAATACATGTGAATTAATCTGACTATCGTGGTCTTACTTTAGCACAAAGTTACGACATTGTTAGCGATTTGGACATACACTAAACTAAACTTAATTTCTTCGAATATAATTTAAACCTCGTTGGCTTTGTAACTAGGTCTTTTTGCCCTTGGCATCTATTTTTACACTATACTATCACTAAAGCCTGTCAGCGTAAAATCAACTTTGTTTCCACGCGGCGAGAGTCCCGATTTGTCCAAACGCTGTGAGCAGCGATAAAAAGCTGTATTAATTACGTTATTTTAAGCGTTGCAGCTTAAATTGACGTAAGTTTAGAATAGATGCCAGGGGCAAAAAGACCTTGTTACGAAGTCGACAAGGTTTAAATTAAATTTGAAGAAATGAAGTCTAGTTTAGTGTATGTCCGAATCGCTACGATTACTGCGTTTTATTTTTGTTCTGTAATGAATCTTAATCTCAATAGGGTTAAGTTATTTATAATACACAATACGGTGAAATTCTCTCTGTATTTGTAACAGCATAGTAGTTGACCACAAGTTGTTGTCTAATTCCATTTATTTTCCGACGATGTTTAAGCGCTGACCAAAATCGCAATTTTCTGCTGACCTTTTTTAAAATTATTTTTGTATAGTAATTTTCTGAATCTTATTCCGTTGTAATACAGCCTACCCTCCTATAGCATAGCGACCTGAAGACTACTATAAATACTCCATAGTTTTGTAATGCGATATAAGATCGAAAAGTAATTTTGTACAAGTATTTTGTAAATAAAGTGCATTTTTATAGAACCTTTTCGTTTTAATATGGACCTAACTTTTATAAAACTTAACTCTGCTTTGTCTTCGTGCTATGGAGAGAGCTATGCTCGGGATGAAGAGTCGAGCAAGTTGCTCGTCTGATGGTAAGCGTTCGCCTGCCCAAAACAGTAGCAGTGTCACCCAGAAATTTGGTTGCAAAATGTTGCGCGTCCCTGCACTGCGCTCGTCACCCGCCGACATTGGTTGTTAAGTCTCATTGCCCCGCTGGAAACATTACCCTTCAAACCGAAACAAAGAAATGTTTACACACTACTGCTTGGTGGTTGAATATCTGACAAAGGTGTGGTACTTCCCACGGCGGACTCTTGCTACTACAAAAATATCCGCAAAAGAACTAAAGTTACCGATGTAGCTCTGAGTGTTAGCAAAGTGGCAATGGGCAGGACACAGCTCGTAGAACCGATGAAAGAAAGAGGTTCTCGAGTGACGACCACAGACTGGAAGACGGAGTGTTGGTCGGCTCCCACGCGGTGGAACGACAACCTGTTCTGTTTGACGTTTTACTAAAAAATACTTTTATTTTAAATAAATAATATTTGTAAATAATTACAATTGAACAATATCACTTTTTCAAAATTACAATTGAACAACATCACTCTTTCAAAATTAATATAATAACTAATAGGTCTACGTACCAATACAGAAAAGTTTTTTTCACCTCACAAGCTCGGAAAGATTCTGTTTGTCATTCGAAATCTGAGTGCAAAATTGCATTTTACCCGCTAGCGTGGAAAGAGTTTTTAAAATTCCAACCTTTCTATTCAATAATTTTATATACCGACAATTCACCGAAAATACCTTATTACTAATTTATATTATATTATTATCCGATTCGATTCTACTCTACTTGACTCTATTCGTCTCTATTCGCCTCTTTTTGGCTCTACTCGTCTCTACTCGACACTACTCGACTCTACTCGACACTACTCGACTCTACTCGACACTACTCGACTCTACTCAACACTACTAGACTCTAATCGACTCTACTCGACTCTAATCGGCTCTACTCGACTCTACTTGACTTTACGCAACCGTACTCGACTCTACTCCACTCTACTCGACTCTATTCGTCTCTTTTCATTTTCAATTATATTCTACTCTGTTCTACTCTATCCCACTGTGTTCTACTCTGTTTTACTATGTTCTACTCTGTTCTACTGTATTCTACTCTGTTCTACTGTATTCTACTCTATTCTACTCTGTTCTACTGTATTCTACTCTGTTCTACTGTGTACTACTGTGTTCTACTCTATTCTACTCTGTTCTACTCTATTCTATTCTATTCGACACTATTCGACTCTTTTCGTATCTATTCTATTCGATTCTGTTAGACTCTATTCATCAGCCAGGCATCCCGCGACGGCCCATTTTTTATTATTATGATTATAAACACTAATTTAATATATTAATTTAACTGTTTTTCTTGCACCTAGCATTTTCCTTGCTGTAGTGAGGTGAAAAGTTTTGTATTGCGCACGGCAGCAAAGTTATTTGGCGTCTCGTACTTTTGAAACGCTCGCTACGCTCAGGATTCTATATTTGAATCCTTCGCTTGCTCAGGTTTCAATACAAGTACTCTCGCCAAAAAAACACTTTGCAGCCTTGCATAACAAATAACTATTGAAGTCGATGCAAAACCGAGCCAGAGTTATTGACCGAGCAAGCACGAAGCGTCACTGTTTCAGCTTGGGCAAAAAATATTTCCGCTACACCGTTCTCCACTACAGGTTGTATTTCTCAACCGATCTAGACGAAATTTGGTATACAGGTTAAGCGAAATTTTAGAATTTTTTAGTCGTCGGGGATTTTTGATTGGTGCTGTTCTTCTTCCCTCAAAAAAGTGTAAAAAGGGAGCTATGCAGTAGCTCCCTTTTAAATCCGATCTCCGCCTTATTAAATCCGATTTCGATGTTTTTTTTTTATTTTATTTTTATCTTTAAGTTAGTCTCATAAAAATTTGGTGAAGATCTGATGATGAGCAGAATATATCCTCGAAATGCAGTAAATTTCTCACTTTTAGGTTTCTACCAGTGGAATCAGTCCTTTACCTACTAGATAGGGATTGATGGAGCACCTTGGTTATTAATGTTAGTTGTATAATAAGTTAACCAGATGGCGCTACTGTGCACCGCTAGGTTGTTTGCAATAAAGGTCGAGGTCTACAGCTTACAGAGCCACTAATTTTAGAATTATCCGAATCAGTTTAAAAATTAGAAATCTTTTTAGGCAATATAAACACAAAACCAAATAGATATACATTAAAACTCCGTTCGGCCGTCTCCGTAACCGCAGGTCCGTAACCAGTTACGAATGAGAAAAAAACAATCTTTTGACGAAATCAATTACAATTGTATTTCTGTATACGAAACCTACGAGTTACTGAAGACTACCTATACAAAGGAGGAATTATGTTTCTTTTACTTTTCTATTAGTTTTATTTTCGAAAACGCTACTGTATCAATTTAGATTTAAATAAATGAGACCTAACATTTAAAATTAAAAAAAAACTTTCTCACCAGGGCGACGGACTCGTGGTCACACCGTTTTGTCATAGTGTGACAACGATTTATTTGACCACGAGGAAAAAAAGGTGAGGTGTGTGTGACAACGAGGAATTTTATTTACTCGTGGTCACACTGGTGTGGCTACGAGAAATAACTATTCCACTACGACACGAGGCTACAACGTTTACCAGGTAGTTGCAAGATGTGTTACATCTGACATGTCACCTTAGTAACTAGTACCTTGTTTTTAATCCAGTTACTCAGTGCATTTTCTGGCGCTTTAGCGCCAAATGCCATCACGTACGTAATAAGCAACATTAACATACCTACTTTAGTAATTGTCGCGCTCATTGGTCACACAATTGGCGTTTGACTTTGATTGACTTTTGGACGTTGGACTTTTGTCTGTGTCCGTGTCCGTGTATATGTCTGTTACGTCTTCCTACTCTTCCCTAACTTACCCCAACTTCCCGTCACTTTTTACATTTTCCCCCACCCTCCCCTCGCTTTTATCCATCTTCTCCCGCCCTCCCCTCACTTCCCCTAACCCATCCCTGACTTACCCCATCCTCCCGTCACATTTGTCCAACCTGCCCCACCCTCCCCCTAATTCTCCTGTCTTTTTCAAAACTTACCGAACTCTCCCCCTGACTTTTTCTACCTTCCCCAACCTTCCCCTCACTTCCCACAAACCTGACCTCCGATTCAGAACCCTTCGATAACTCAGTTGTCTTATTCTAAGTCTTTTTCCCATAGAGCCCCTAAGGGTACACTCTGACCCAGTAGTCGATCGATATGGTATTATTTATTATGTGGATTCGGTTCGTTCACAATATCGAATCGAATCGATTCGGTTCTTTATCGAAAGGTTCTGAATCGTGGGGCTGCCCCGACATACCTTATCATCCTGTTACACATTGTTACGTTTTTCACGAAATCATTCACGTATATTTTATTAGAAAAGCGACAGAAAAGATGTTACACATCAAAAAATATCCAAATCGGTTCAGAAGTTTTATAGACAATAGGTAAAAAAAACTGTCAACTTGAGAACCACGGCTTAAAAAGAAAAAAAATTGCTCGTATTTTATCACAGATAACTTACTAATTTTGAATTTGACAGATAATTTGAATTTGAAGGGTAATTTGAATTTGACATATGCCTCAGCCTCTTCACCTTAGGCCCGTTCACATAAACGTTCGAGTTCGTTCGCACGGATCACCCGCGCGTACACTCGAAATCGTTCACGGCGTCGTCCGGGCGTTCACCTGGGTCATCCGAAAAATAGTAGTGGAGGGGAGAAATAGTATGAAACTGACACTTGACAGTTGTCAGTTGTATGTGGACGTCCAAAGACGTTCACTATCTCCGGATGATCGAGCAATAATCGCACGGATGATTCGAGCGTGTAAGTGAACACAGCCCTTGTTTCTTACCCCCCTGACGGTAGCGCCCAAGGAGATTGAAATAAGCTTACCTACTCCATATTTATTCTGTGCCTACTCGCGCAATAATAATCACTGATACCAAAGAGGAGAATTACGGTTACTATAAACATTCTGTCACTAGTTGTCAATGGTCTTCAATGTCGGTGACTAATAATAAATAACTGATTAATTATTTGGATTACCTACTAAACTTTAAATTATTTATGAATACTGTAATATTACGAGTGTCCTCTTCACCATTAACAATACTTGCAGTGTTCCACATTGCAAAAGCAAACGGAGTAGGAAGTTACACCGTTTTCCAAAGACTGGGAAAGGAATCAAATGGGTGGAAAATACCTGTAACTTGTGCTAAATTGAAGGACCTCAGGTCAGGGGAGCTACAAAAGTTGTTTTTGTATTACAAGTTCTTATTTTATTCTATCATATTGGCCATTTGATATCATATTATCATTCATGTTAACCTAACGAACCTACCTAGGTAGGTAGGTACTACTTTATGTGCGCGCAATTCCATAGAACATGATTTTACGTCTTTTATTATATGAATTAATTAAATTTGTTGCCATGTAAAAAGTTTGTCCTAAAAATCTAAATAAAAGGGCTAACTTATATAATTTGTAGCGCGTTGTTTGAATACCCAGCTGTAGGAAGTATAATATATAGGAATTTATTTTATGGTTTCTACCTTCAGCAAGACTAAACAGAAGCATTAGGGGCCGGCTGAAGTGTCCATACAAACGTAATTCCAAAATCATTTTTAAGTAATTGAACCATACCTATTTCCACGTTAATATTATGGTATTATTCGGATTCGGAATTTTATATAGCTAGGTTTCCAACTTTTGTTATTTTCAGAATGCATGGCAAAAACGAAGTGTAAGCGAATTGTATGTTTGTCGTAAAAATAATTTCCCATACATTTCGTTTTGAGTAGGTACCTAGGCATTTTGAAGAAAAAAGCAGTCGGGAAACTAGACAATTACTATCAGAATCAGAATAGTACTTAATATGGTGAAAATTTGGTTCAATTACAAATGTTTTTGGAGTAACGTTTGTTTAGGCAATTCATTATCGGGCTAGTAACGTGGGATAAAAAAAGATGTCAGCCTCTAAACTACCGCCATAGATTATATAATAATTCTGTCGGAAGTACTCGGTATTGGTTGTTCGGAGATTCTCGTCTGATCCCCGTATCTTCTTTTGTAGTTTGTGTTGAGAACCCCTTTTAAAAGTCGATAAATTTTACTTTCCTACTGTGCCACAACCACAGAATGCCTAAACTATGCATTGTGCTCCAAGGTTATATCCTGGAAAGAAATAATGGATACTGTAACATCCACTGTTAATTTTATAAGAAGAAATGGGCTCACACGCCGTCAGTTCTAAAAGTTTTTGGAAGATCTGGAAGCTGATCATGGTGCCGTGGCTTACTACTGTGAAGTGAGGTGGCTCAGTCGAGGTGCCGTTTTGGAACGGTTTTTTGATTTGAGGAAAGAAATTGGCAACTTCATGGAGATGAAAGGAAAGCCAGTGGAACAGCTTACTAACAAACAGTGGATTATCGATCTTGGTTTTTTGACTGATTTGACTATGGAACTGAATCAGCTCAACAAACGCTTACAGGGAAAAAATAAATTGATTTGCGATATGTATTCAGATATAAAGTCATTTGAGATGAAACTGACACTGTTTATCAAGCATATTGATGAAAAAAAGCTTGACCATTTTCCTAATAGCGAGAAAGCCGTGGAAGAAGCTGGAGATAATTTTAAGTGGCAAAATATTACAATGAGAAACGTGTTAACTACAAACTGAGTTTGTAAATCGATTCACCGACTTTAAAAAGATCTCCCTTAACATGGAAATATTCCAAAACCCTTTTGCAATTGATATTAATGATGTACCAAGCATTTTGCAAATAACATAGTAGATTTGCAAAGTAATGCACACTTAAAATGGCATTTAAGGAAAGCACTGACTTGGTACAGTTCCACGGAGGTTTAAGTTCTGAAAACTTCAAAGAATTGAAAAACTTTGCTCAACAGATAATCACCATGTTTGGTAGTAGGTACATATTTGTGTGAGCACTTTTTCAATTCTCAACTACCGCAAAAATAAGAATTGTTCGCGGTTAACGGGTGAACATTTAGACGCGATACTGCGCGTGTCTACGACTAAAATGAAAGCAAACGTTAAAAAACTTGCGAGTCAAATGCAGCCGCAAAAATTTCACTAATTCTTACTTTTATGTTAGTATAGTAATTCAATTTAAATAGACATGATTGTATGAATATATATGCGTTTTATTTCAAATATTAAAAATACATGTCCGAACATATAAAAATAAGTGCGGCCCGCACTGATACTCTGGCAACATATGTGGCCCTGCTATAGCAAAAGGTTGCCGAACCCTGCACAGCAATTCCATAACTTGGCCACAATCGGATTATCACTTTTTTCATAGCAAATTCGACTCTATCACAAGGCATTAGTGGCTGCGATACTGAGAATTCGATTGAAGCCAAGTTATGAAATCGGGCTGCTGCTCTAAACGGTGATACGTACAAGCGTCAAAGCCAAACTTGGCATGATTACACTCTATAAAGTAAAACAATCTAAAAATAATTAAAAAAAAAAACAAAATGTGCTGTGGCAAGGAACACTCAATGCGCGGCCTACTCGCACTTGGTCATTTTATTTCTATTTACAACACAATTCACTCGTCACTATCACTGTCATTAGCAAATCCTTTGTATAATTATGATAAGTTCAGAGATAATTTTAAACAAATTTTTGTCGGCTCGAAATTCAGACACCTATTTTGAATCAATTTCTAAGCTGGATTTTTATATTGTTAATCTTAATTAACATTAGTAACTTAAATTAGCAAAATCATGATAGCCTGCACAAGAATCACAATATTGGGTATTTTTAGTACAATTTAAATTAAATTAATCCTTTCAATTTGTCTCCAGAAATTTTCAGAATCTGTTAGTTTGGCATCAGAGCTGATTCCAGCAGCCAATAAACTCAAATATAAAGGCTTGAGCATACTGTTTTCAGGCATTTTGAAACGCGTTCAATAAATCTTGCCAGATTATTGCTACGTTTTAGTGGATTCTGCCAAATAATGCTAAATTTCAAAAAATGCTAAATATCCTAATAGGAGCTAAAATGAGAGTCTAATGCTAAATCTGGTCACACTGTTCTATTCTCAATCAAACAAAACAAAATATGTACTACGGCTGATGCAATGGGAGACGGGGAGACGATAATACACGACCAAAATAATGTATGACCAGTACTGTACAGCCAATATTACACGGCCAGAAATTACGTGTACATGGATTCGTAATATTTGGACGGCTAATACTGGGCGTGTATTATTGCCCGTACAAAATCAGTCCGGGTTGATAATGCACGGCCAGTATTACGCGACCATTATTACGTGTACAACTGGATACGTAATATCAGCCCGTGCCGATTTTGTACGACCAATAATACGAAGCCAACCATAGACAAAGCTAGAATCACTACTTGATGCCTCGTTTGTGTAGGCGAGTGTTAAGAAGAAAAAAACTGTCACAGAACCGAATCGGCCAACCCGACTCCACGTGGTCTTGTCTGCCCTACACTAGAGTGTTTTTAAAAAGCCGGAGGCGCGGAGGGAGTGCAGCCCCGTCCGCTGTAACAAAGTGCAGGTTGAGCTGGAGCGGTGGAGGCTGGTCGCGAAGGCTACCAAATAAAGCTAGCGATAGTATTAGATAAAATTTAAACTAATAAGCTTCTAGGCATACATATTATTTGGAATGTAATCTAGATCATAACACTTACACTTAAAATTTTATCATGTAATGATTACTTTCTGTTTTGTGTGCTAATAAATAAATAAATAAATAAACTGCGAAGGCGAGCGTTGGTACCTGTGGCCCAATTCCATAACTTGGCTACAATCGGATTATCACTTTTTTCATAGCAAATTCGACTCTATCGCAAGGCATTAGTGGCTGCGATACTGAGAATTCGATTGAAGCCAAGTTATGGAATCGGGCTGCTGTGCTCACAGACTAGGTAGAGATACTACGTATCCTGTGATTTGTTACGCAAGGGCGGAGTGGCAGCACTTCCCGCAGCGCCGGAGCAATCGCGAATATCGCGATTCATAATCTGTGCTATAAGGATACTGTGGCCCAATTACATAACTTGGTTACAATCGGATTATCACTTTTTTCATAGCAAATTCGACTCTATCGCAAGGCATTAGTGGTTGCGATACTGAGAATTCGATTGAAGCCAAGTTATGGAATCGGGCTACTGGAACGTGCAATCTGCAGCTGTGATGTACACGTATTATTGGCTGTACATTATCGCCCGTACCACAATAAATAATAGTACAAGTACAGAAGGATAACTGAGTAAAGTCATTTAAATACATAGCAACTCTCGCTACAACGCTATAAAGTGCAATTTAACTCGTACAGCGCTGCGATCTTTCAATTATATTTACCTAGAAGGCGCTCACCATTGCGTGCAGGCTAGAATGTACCGTATCAGAACGCGCGAGAGCTTCCATTGCTCTAACCGTTTCAGAATCGCTGTCACTTTTTTGCTCGGCAGGGTTGTATGAATATATAACTATGTACCTGCAGCCCGATTACATAACTTGGCTTCAATCGAATTCTCAGTATCGCAACCACTAATGCCATGCGATAGAGTCGAAATTGCTATGAAAAAAGTGATAATCCTATTGTAGCCAAGTTCTGTAATTGGGCCACTGTACTAGTAATTATTCTGTGATATGATATGACTTACATATTGTAACAGAATTATCAATTCTGTAATAATTTATTCGTTTTTTACTTATTATTATAAATGTTGATAGTTCCATTAACTACATACAATGACACTCATCAGAATAGACCTATTACCTTATTATTTGATTATAATTTAATAGGCATTGCACTTTGATGAATAAAAGTTGCCTGTCTGAATTCCATGCTTAATAATAAATGAAAAAAAAATGGCTACCTGCTCTCAGCATAAAGACGAGCATACTTGCAGTATACAAGTGACAACAACCAGTGGCTTTCTATTACTGCCAAGGTGCTAGCACAGGAATAGATTTGAAAATTATACTGAAGGCTGTAATTTCTGTTGTGGTAAGATGCGGGCTAAAACCAATTGGGCTTTAGCTGAAAACCAGCGCTGCGTGCCTTCGGCAAACAGCCTAATGCTGAGTTAAGGCCCATTCATAACCACTTTAATTATCTACTTTTACCTTTTCTTTGTTTTCCTTTTCTATTGTTCCTACTTAATTTTTCTAATTATTTGTATCTTTTATTTTTGTGTGTGTTGAATAATAATAAATAATTAATCGGTAAGTAGTGACCAAGGTGCAGCCTTTCAATCAGTACTGAAAAGTCTGAAGGCAGATACAAAGCGTGACCAAATACTGGCAAATCAAGAACCGTTTTTGTATAATTTTATCAACTTACCATTATTATCCCATCCATACACTTGATAGCATTGGCTGTATTTATAGTAATAATAAAGTCCTTTATCTGACTACAATTCAAAAATTGTCAAAATTATAATCATGTATATCTTTCATGTCATTTTTTTTTGCCAGTTTGCAAAAGTTACTCTTACGTCTTATAAATTAAAAAACCATAATTTACTCTAGGCTCTTAATGCCCTCCATTAAGAGTCATGTACTATTTTCTTTCATTACAATTTATTCTGTTTTATAATTTCAGATGGCACAGTCACAACAGATTGGGTAAACTTAAGTGTAATTTATGACCCCTCACACCTTATTAATGTTAAATAAAAAATTTAAACTGGATGGAAGATTTCGAAATGGCAAGACATAGTCGACGTTTATGTTAACGGACTGCAATCACACAGAAGCCAGACTTCTGCATAAATTGAATGACCAACGTGTCATTCCTGAAAAGATAAAGAAGATGAAAGTGTGATTCTTAGAATTTCAGTTTTAAATCTTTTTAATTTTTGAATTTAACCTATTGTACTACATACATGATATTTATAATAGATTTTGTTATTAATAGTTGTCTTTTTATTTACAGGTCAAAAATTGTGTGAAAGTATTTAGTACAACAGTATCTGCGGCTTTGTCATATACAGCAAATTGTGTGAAAGTATTTAGTACAACAGTATCTGCGGCTTTGTCATATACAGCAAATTGTGTGAAAGTATTTAGTACAACAGTATCTGCGGCTTTGTCATATACAGCAAATTGTGTGAAAGTATTTAGTACAACAGTATCTGCGGCTTTGTCATATACAGCAAATTGTGTGAAAGTATTTAGTACAACAGTATCTGCGGCTTTGTCATATACAGCAAATTGTGTGAAAGTATTTAGTACAACAGTATCTGCGGCTTTGTCATATACAGCAAATTTTTGTAAGTAATAGTACAAAAATATTAGAAATAAAATTTTATATTTCCATTATTTTACCTTAGTGAGGCCAAAATTGCCTATTACTTTAACATAGTTATTATGTAACTAGGTTAGGCTTTTTTGTAATGAGTACCGTGTATACTTTCATATGCATTTAGTAAAAAGCTGTTATTTAGACCTTACAAACAGACAATTCAATGTTATTTATTATTATTTATATACAATGTAACCACCCACACGTTGGACAGATGACATTGTAGACATCGCAGGGAGTTGGTGTATGGAGGCGGCACAAGACCTTTCGTCGTGGCGCTCTTTGGGGGAGGCCTATATGCAGCAGTGGACTTCTAAAGGCTAAAATGATGATGATGATATGTAGTGTAATGAAAGCTTTTTTTTTCAGCTCACTATGCAGATGGCAGACCCATTAGTGAAACATTAAAGAATACTGCGGAAATGGTCCTGTTTTTTGTTAAACTGTTTGACACCGTGAATGGGGCTTAAACATATTCGAAAAAAAGTAAGGGGAAGGTGTTCAGAACAGCGGTGGTGGAAATATCACCTCATCACATGTTTTCGAGAGAAACCATTAAAAAGTTGGAGAAAATGAAGTAGGTATTTGGATTCAAAAGGAAAAGAAAAGTCTGTGCCCTCTATAGACAATTTTGTTGTTACATTGAAAATTTATATGAGGCTGTGGCAGACTTTCAAAAACCAAGGTATCAAAATAATGAGGCCCAGCAGCCCGATTCCATAACTTGGCTTCAATCGAATTCTCATCGAGTCTCGCAACCACTAATGCCTTGCGATAGAGTCGAATTTGCTATGAAAAAAGTGATAATCCGATTGTAGCCAAGTTATGGAATTGGGCCACAGGTATTTCAACTCGGACCCTATTGTAAAATTCTTTGGTCAATTGAGGGCATATAATTACAGAAATAATGACCCAAACTGCCACAGCTTCAACTGCACATTCAAATCATTATTGATAACCAGAATAATCAAATTCCATAATGAAACGTTTGATTGCGAGGATGACCCGGCCAATCAAGTAATAAATTTGCAGATATTATTTAATGAAAATGAAAATGTCGAGCAAAGTCATTCCAGAACACAACAAGGCATTGAAATGATTGTTGAGCAGGCCCGACGAGAACGGTTAAAAGTTCATTCACGGGCCTACAGTGCTGGATGGGTAGTGTGGAAAATTTGTTGTAAATTAAAGTTAAATTGTGATTCTTGCAAGAACAGCTTCACAAGTAGTAGTAATGGTGGTAGTAGTGGCAATACAATATTCACGACTAGATAAGTCACAGGGAATACACTACGGCAAAAAACCGCTTAAGCTACCCATCTGAAGGAGCAGTAAGGGTTGTGTTCACTTACACGCTCGAATCATCCGTGCGATTATCGCTCGATCATCCAGAGTTAGTGAACGACTTTGGACGTCCACATAGAACTGACAACTGTCAGTTTCATTTCATACTATTCCTCCCCTCCACTACTATTTTTCGGATGACCCAGGCGTACGTCCGACGACGCCGTGAACGATTTCGAGCGATCGTGCGGATGATCCGTGCGTCCTCGAACGTGTAAGTGAACGCGCCCCTAGTCTGTGATTCATGTTTCCACTCCATCAAAACCACAGAAAACGGTGGCCCAATTCCATAACTTAGCTACAATCGGATTATCACTTTTTTCATAGCAAATTCGACTCTATCGCAAGGCATTAGTGGTTGCGATACTGTGAATTCGATTGAAGCCAAGTTATGGAATCGGGCTGCTGTTTTATTTAATGCAACAACCCAAAGTTGTCTCCGATGCCCATCACGTCTCTGAGTAGTCTGTGTGCCCATCTTTATTCAACTGTAGTCAAAATTCAGGCTATATAATGATAATTCTAACTAATAATCAAATAATTCAATAGAAAAGATACCGCCTGACCTAGCAACATACATGCACTCCCGCAGTACAAAAGTAGAATATAAGCCTTCCATAGATCCGCAGGTTTAATTTTGACTTTATAAAACTCTGGCTACACAGTTACCTAACCCTATCACTGTTAATGTATTGGTGTCTTGTGGGCCCCGGTAATTAATAGGTCCACCACTGCAAACCCCACGGGTGCTGTGAGAACCAGCCAGTGGTTCAGGAAATGGGCAGCAGCATGCACCTGTGTCAGTATCAACATCTCCAGCAATCACAAAGCCTGATGTAGCTGTAGGTAGAGACCTACAACTAATTAACCTCTCTTTTGAAATGTTTACTTATAGAAAAGTAATACTGCATACTACAAATTGACTATGCAGTACTTGTTATGTAGATAACAACAAATGACAAATGATCGCTAAATCATTATTTTCAGATTCAGTTCAGTACCTGTCCATCACAGCAAACAGCATCATTTATTTTGGACTCGGCTTGCAGCCGATGAGGTTCTTTCATAGGATTATTCCCTTTCTCCCCACCAGTTTTGTCCCACTAGTGGGGAGAAAGAGAAAAATAAAAAATGTATGGCCTTTCTCCCCACTATGGAATATATTATTTGACAGTGGTGAGAAAGGTAATAATCGAAAAAGTATTTTAGTTCACCCACCACCGTCACAAAAAGCCTGGATGCCTTCTTGTGATGGTGGTTTACATGGGCTCTTATGCTGGCTGGTTCTTCATTGTAGAGAAAAACTTTTTCATGTTTTCAAAACATTTCAAATGAGGACATGAATTTTTTAAATTTGTAGGTTGAGTTTTTCCTGTACGTAAATCTGAACAACGCTATTAGGGCAATCAAATAGGTTGTCTATGCTTATTAACACACTTGCTGTTACAGCAGGTTGTGCCGGAAGTTCTCCTGTAAACTTAAAAACAAAATAATTAAATTAATTCGTACCTACTTAAAAAAAAATATTGTGATGCTATAACTGAGTGTTATAATGAGCAAAATAAGAGGTTAAAAATACATTTTTTTTATAATATAATAATAATAAGGAAAAAAATATATATAGGTTTACACACACAATAGGTTTCCCTGTCACGGGTGGCATGGCCCGAGAACAAGCATTTATGTTCATCGCAGAAATGTTTGCACAGGCCAGGATTCGAACCTGGGACACTAAGCTCAGAAGGAGGGGCACTATCAACTGGCTACAGTTTTGTCACCCTTAGATATGTTGTTAAACCATCACACCAGCTTGTAGTAGGCCTCTCGGACAAGAGTCCGTCTGGATGAGGGCAACTGCAAGGCCAGATATTCTGCTTCCAAGCAGTAGTGTGCAAGCATTATTGTGAGTTTGATGGGCTCTGTAGCAAATGTAATTACTGGACTAAGAAAATAATGTCTGTGTGACTTTAGGCATAGTGCAGTGCTGTTCAAAATTGTACGCAGATTAAGAAGGCTCTGGGGTGGCACTGCAACTGTCATGGACAGGCTTCTTATCATCAGGAAAGTTACTTGCCTGTCTCATCACAAGATAGTAAAAAAATAAATAACATACCATTGGATATTTGGCCAACATTACTCCTGCCACAAAATGACTTAATACGTGTGCCGCAAGTTAAACTTTCATTTTCTGCTTTGTATTTGAGTTTGTGATCTTTTTTATGACTGGAGAACTAGGTACATAGCAAACAGTTGAGTCACAGAATAAATAATAGTTCAGTTACAGTACAGTATACATATATAACTGTAATATACTGACAATTATTAATTAATTGCATGTTGTAACTAGTAATGTATCTATAGTATAATTCCTTGTTGTAGCAATAATTAATATTTAAATGAAATAACGAGCTGTTTATTTGTCATAAGCACGGGTACAAAATAAAGATCTTAGGCTTACATATAGTTTCCAGCATGCTCTGCCTTGCGGCGTACAAATATTCAAAATAAAATGTTAACATTTTTGGACAATAATGATTAATTAATCATACATTTTATTACGGTTATAAATTAAGTATAAAAATAAAATAAGTTTAACAACAAAAAAAGCAGTATTTTAAGTAATTAGGAAATGGTCAAATTATAATTGTATATTTCAAAAATGTCATAATATAAGACAGACAAACAATATATTTTAAAATTTACATAAGACACACAAAAGTCATAATAATAACGGTCAATCAATACTAGGTTCCCATTTAAAAAAAATCGTCAATGGAGTAAAAAGAAAAATGTAGCAGCCAGCTTCGCAGTTTAATTTTGAATTTGCTGATAGGCATGTCTGTTAATTTCAAGGGGTATTTGGTTATATAATTTTATAGCCATACAGAACGCATTATTTTTGTATAGTTTTATGTTAGCTTTTGGCATAACAAGATTTTTTCTATCAAGTCGAACGCTGTACATCACCTTTCATGTTTAAAAAATGAGGATATTGATTAACAAATATCGTAATTTCCTCTATGTAAAGAAAAGGAAGAGGTGATATTTTTAATTCCCTAAAGAGAGGCCTACATGTATCACGGTATCCCACAGTACACAGGGCGCGAATACATTTTTTCTGAGCCTTAAAAGCTCTTTCCATTTCTACAGAGTTTCCCCAATTGACCAATCCGTATCTTAGTACCGACCCAAGACTATCTTTCGTATCCGTTTTAGAGCATATATAAACTACTTTATTTTCTTGCAAACTGAATCCACATGAGGTTTCCAAGAGCAGTGTTCATCAAGTGTCACACCGGGAAAGACACAGTTATTTACCTCCTCTACTTTCTGTCCATTTACCGAAATGTTTATATTTAAAGGAGTAGCCCTATATGCGCGAATTGCATCAATTTGGTTTTACTAACGTTAATTTTAAGATTATTTCTCTCTAACCAGTTAACTGTCGATTCTAATGCTGTCTCTATGTCATTATTAAATGTTACTTTATCCCTGCACTTTATAATAAGGGTTGTGTCATCCGCAAACAAGATGCATTCCTGGTTTATATTATCGGGCAAGTCATTAATATAAAGTAGGAAAAAAGGGGCCTTAATATGCTCCCTTGGGGAACACCATAGCAGTTATGCCTAAGCTCGGATTTATATTTGGTCTGAAGTCAATTTTCTATATTAATGATTTCGACGCATTGCTGTCTATCCTTCAGATAACTTTGGATCCAATCATGGACCTTTCCCCTTATGCCATATCTCTGCAGTTTACAGAGTAGGATATTGTGACAAACAAAGTCGAATGCTTTTGACATATCGAGGAAGGCTACTGCAGTTGGCACCTTGGCATTTATGTTATCTTTTTGATTAAAGAAAAGCATGCTAAAGATGTTGAGCTACCTTCTTTAAACCCAAATTGAGCCTGCTTAAGTACATCAAACTTACTTATGAAACTGTTTATTTTAAAGTACATAATTCGTTCAAAAACCTTTGAAAGAACAGGTATTAGCGTGATTGGCCTATAGTTGCTGGGATCAGATTTGTCTCCCTTTTTAAATAACGGTTTTACAACAGATATTTTTAGTTTTTTAGGGAATTAGCCTTGTTTCAGTGATAAATTCACTATGTGAGCAAGTGGATATGAAATTGTCTCTGCACATTTTTTTATAATTTTAGTACTTATGTCATCATATCCTACAGCATTCGTATTTATTAGTTTCATTATTATTTTTAAAATATCATCAGGATTTAGCGGAGTCAAAAATATTGTATTATCATTAATATTTATATTGCTCATGTCAGGTATTTTATTAGAATTACAATTAACTTTCTGTTCCACAATGTTTATAAAATAATCATTAAAACATTTACATATATCGAACCGGGTTAATTATATTGTTAAGTTTGATTGATTTTATTTCCTTATTGAATGAGTTTTTATTAAAATTACTTTTTATAACATTCCAACTAGCCTTACATTTATTAATAGAATTATTTATGTATTTTTGATTTGATTTATATTAATATTCAATACTATGGTTGTTCACATAACTGTTTGTTCTTATCGCCACCCGTCTCATGTGTGTGTTTTCTCTTAATATGTAGTTTTAAATGACCTGCCCATACAGACTCATAACCACACATAGTGCATGTAAATGGCTTCCTTCCGGTGTGTGTGTTTATATGATGTTTTAAAGTACTTGCTTGTCCACATTTATAATCACACATAACGCATTCATATGGTTTCTCTCCAGTGTGTGTTTTTATATGACGTTTTAAATTACATGCCTGCCTACATTTATAATCACACATATTGCATTCATATGGTTTTTCTCCCGTATGTGTCCTGATATGCTCTTTTAAAAAGCTTGCTTGTCCACATTTATGATCACACATATGGCATTTATATGGTTTCTCTCCAGTGTGTGTCCTGATATGTTCTTTTAAATGGCCTGCTTGTCTACATTTATAATCACACATGTGGCATTCATATGGTTTCTCTCCAGTGTGTGTTATCATGTGCTGTTTTAAACTATCTGCTCGTCCACATTTATAATCACACCTATTGCATTCATATGGTTTCTCTCCATTGTGTTTCCTGATATGCTCTTTTAAATGGCCTGCTTGTCCACATTTATAATCACACATATGACATTTATATGGTTTCTCTCCAGTGTGTGTCCTGATATGCTCTTTTAAATGGCCTGCATGACTACATTTATAATCACACATGTGGCATTCATATGGTTTCTCTCCAGTGTGTGTTCTCATATGCTGTTTTAAACTACCTGCTCGTTCACATTTATAGTCACACCTATTGCATGCATATGGTTTCTCTCCGGTGTGTGTTATTATATGAAATTTTAAAGTAATTGCATGTCTACATTTATAATCACACATATTGCATTCATATGGCTTCTCTCCAGTGTGAGTCATCATGTGCGTTTTTAAATAACCTTTTCGTCCACATTTATAATCACACATATTGCATTCATATGGTTTCGCTCCACTGTGTGTTATCATGTGCTGTTTTAAACTACCTGCTCGTCCACATTTATAGTCACACACATTGCATTCATATGGTTTCTCTCCAGTGTGTGTCCTGATATGCTCATTTAAAAGGTGTGCTTCCCCACATTTATAATCACACATATTGCATTTATATGGTTTCTCTCCTGTGTGTGTTTTTTCATGTCTTTTTATATTACAAGGATATGCTGACTTATAGTCACAAAAACCACATGTGTACCACATATTTTTTATCTCTAGTTTGATTTTGCTGTTGATTTAGACTATAAACACTCACAGGTTTGTCATCATCATCTAGTTGGTTCAAATACTCCCACACAATACTCGCTTGTGTACAGATGTTGACTGATTATGTAGACTCTCCGTTGTATTCTGCAAAAGATCTTCCAGTTACAAGCAGAATGAACCTTACTGAGTACAATATATTCTTACGGATCCGTACGTCAAAATGAAAAAAAAATGAACTCCTATAGGATCACTCGTGTGTTTGTCTGTCCGTCTGTCACAGCTCACAGCCAATTCTCTCCAAAACTACTGCCGAAATTTGATACACATCTGATTTTTTGTGACCCAAACAAGGACGTGCGGATGTGTAATGATAATAAATGAATTTTGAATATGGTGGTCACTTTTGGAGGCAAAACAGAAAAAATAAAAATATAACTACTACCCAACTACGTTTATGGTCTTAGTGGACTAAAAATTCACTAACAAGAATATTCAAACGTTTTAGAAATTTAAAACTTCAGAGCCGGGGGAGTGCGCTTTACGTACTTGGTTAAATACTGATAAATTTATGTTGCGCTCCTAAGGCCCTAAACTTTTAAATTTCTAAAACAGTTGAATATTCTTGTTTGTGACTTTTTAGTTCACTAAGACTAGTTGGGTTTTAATTTTTGAACTTATATTTTTATTTGATACTAAACACGACATAGCAGAAAAAAAAAACACACACACCTTTATGTCCTCTTGAAGGCGCCATATTTAATTTAATGTGTGAGTAGTTTTGTACGCCTGTGTAGCGTAGCCGTTCACAGGCGTACAAAATAAAAAAAATACGTACTAAATATTCGTAAATGGCATGCAGATAAAAATAACATGCAATAATATATAAAAACAAGTCTGACAATACAATGCCATAAACTAAATAACATTTAACAATGAGCAGTTTTCCATTAGGCATTGTCAGGTTAGTTCTTTCATCGTCAAGAGATGGCGCTTGCGTAACTTTTGGTATTAACTCAACCGAAAGCAGAAAGCAGGTAAAAACAGCGACCGTAAAAATACACAAACCACGAGCGAATCAAACGAACGACAAGTTGTTTGTGTTGTGAAATATGTTTTTTTTTATTATGACATTGGCAGTTTTTACATATCGAGATTTTATTTACCCCTTTAATAAAGCATATAAATTAAATCTAAATAAAACTGTCCATTTTCTTTGTATCATTAGCTAATATAGTAATGATACAAAGAAGAAATCATTAGTAAATATAGAATATCAAGAAGGTAGAAAATACTATCAATAAATACTATAGGTTATGAATTTGTTACAAAACTGATGCACAACTTGGCAAAAACAAGGGAATGCAGAATGTCATACCCGCCAGTAAGAGTAATTCAAAATCTTTGGTCATACCCAAGGAAGTTCTATGTACTTATAGAACTTCCTTGGTCATACCAAACTACAGTACTGTTACCGAATACCTAATAATATTACGCCAACGCCATCTAGCGACAGATAAATAATGCTAAAATGGCACATGGAAAACCGCTCATTGAATATTATTTAATAGAAGTGAAATAATGTCAATAAATTGGCAATTCTTAGTATTAAAGTCAGGTAGGGGGGAATTCCTCATGGATACCTCGGGAAAGCAGTTATATAAATGAAGGTTAGGTCAGTATTTATTCAACATTTACCATGTCTGTCCAAGAAAAATCGTAAGATATAACAATTGTGGTAAAAATTCAAAATGAACGATGATCACAGAACTGTTCAGACTTTTACCACTAAACGCTGATTTACACATATTAAGTTCTCAAGTAGTTAACTAAATTTTAACTTAACTTTAAGTGATTTAATTTTAAGTAAGCGTTTTCACGCATCAAGACAAGTAATTTAGTAAATTCGTTCCGAGAGGTACAGCGAGCTGCGCAAAATAATAAACTCTGTAATTCCTTATGTGCTCAGCGAAGTCACAGAATAAATTAACAATAATATTTCGTAGTGCCAGTGCATTTTTATATTAAAATGCACTGTAATATAAAAAAGCACTGTAATGCAGAATATTTTAGCGTGCAGAAGTTTCTTTTAATTATCTGCTTACTCAAGTGGGATCCATGATATTACCAGCAGATATTGCACTGCGAGGTGCATTACCACCTTAATAAAAATTTAACATTGCGTTTTACTTTCTTGGTATTTTCTGTCCACTTTGACATTTTACTGTAAACCTTGACCTTCATATGAGCTTCACTAAGTTGTACCTGTCCAAAAACATGCTGCAGTCGCGATCTACACCACCTGCGAGTTGCGCGGGGTGCAGGGCTCATGGCTACTTAACCGGAAAATAGACAAAATTATATTCTACATGTTAACTTGCACACTAAATTTTAACTTGCAATTTATTACTAAAATCATTGTTCACATGCACTAACCTCGGATTTCTGAAATGTTTGTTAACTTTGACAACAGATTAAGTCTATTGCTGTCTTTGTCATTTGTTTAGTGCCAGACAAAGGCAGCATTATAATTAATCTGTTGTCAAAGTTAACAAACGTTTCAGAAACCCGAGGCTAGTCACTTAAAATTAAGTTAAAATTTAGTTAACTACTTGACAACTTAATATGTGTAAATTAGGCTTAAGAGATGTTAAATAAATGATTTTTATCTTAGGATTTACCGTAGGTCGGGCTTTTACAGTAACATATACATTTCATTTTTATTACTTCTTTTGATAGGTATTTCTTCATCAATCTACAGCAAACAGACACAACTTGGGAAGCTTGAAATTAAACCAAATTCTGGGTTGTTTAAAAAAACCCCGGCTGTTTCGTCACAGCCATAGATTCATATCTCAGAAGGGGAGCGAGTGTAGCTCCCCCACTCTCAAGGAGAGTGTGAGGCCGCCCCCATAGGTTATTGTGCGGAGGATATGTCCAAATATAAGAAACTAATAGCAAAAAATAAATAAGTAAAAAATAACATATCTCAGAAGTGGGAGTGAGATCATCCATCCCCCACTCTCAGAGTGGGTCCCCACCCACCTCCCTAAAATAGTGGGTCAAGCTTCTGATGTCGTACTCAGTGAAGCCACAGTCGTAGCCATGGGAGCTCTATTTAAAAAATAATATGCTCAAAGTTTGAGCGTATAATTTTTTAAATAGAGCTCATCTGTTAGCTTTGATCCTCAAAGCTCGACATAGGTGATGATCGACATAATTATGTCTTACTTACAAGAAAATCCGTTACGCTGCTCGTTTGTTTCGGTTAGCAATTTCAAGTACATACAATTCAATGATTGAAACATGAGGATTCTTTCGGCTTATGCGTACATGCAGTCACGCCTTGGTTACGCCTTCAGCAATCAGAAAGGTGCAGCCAGCTCAGGAGTTCAGGACAATAGATAACTAGGTACATTACATTTACATGAACAAATCACCGTAAATCTTGAGTTATTTCTAATTAATAGGTGTGATGTGCAACGACATTACGATTACGACAATATAGAAATGTCTACTGTACATAATACTTTTTAGTTTGTGATGTCTACAATGCGTTAGCATCACGTAGTCCACAGACTAGGTAGAGATATGCAGCCCGCAGCCCGATTCCATAACTTGGCTTCAATCGAATTCTCAGTCTCGCAACCACTAATGCCTTGCGATAGAGTCGAATTTGCTATGAAAAAAGTGATAATCCGATTGTAGCCAAGTTATGGAATTGGGCCACAGATTCCATAACTTGGCTACAATCGGATTATACTGAGAATTCGATTGAAGTCAAGTTATGGAATCGGGCTGATGATGTAGTCTGTCATTGTGGTTTAAATTGCACTCACAGTGCTGAGACTGCAAACACTGCTAACGATCGGTTTATATTGTTGGTCAGCATATGCACGCTAACAAATTAAACCGATGATTGCATGCTTATGTCATTTGAGTCAGCTGTTCTACCTACTGTTGTTTTGTTTTGTTTTTAGTTTTCTCATTTCTCTCTTAGTTCTGTTTAATTCGTTTGCTTCTGCTAAAATAATATAATCATTATTATATGTACTGGCGGTCTGGCGGGAGTTCCAACAATATATCAACACAGAATGACATATTTCAATTGAATTTGACGTTACCGCATACGCTGCTCTACCTCTTTTTTGTGAGCGTTGTGTGCACACCAAAATGACGTCACTCCTGACGTCATGTGTCCGACGTGGAGAATAAATGCGCATTTTAATCCGACTTTGTGCGCGCTGATAGTACACATAGCGCACATTGATGCAATTTAAACCACAGCATGTGTGTCTATACTCTATAGCTACGCAGTGTACACAGACATAGAGATACTACGCTCTATGCTACGTACAGTGTTACCAGATTCAAATATCAAATCCTGCTAGCCTAGCCTGAATGACAAAAACTGCTAAATCATGCTAGACCTTTTTCAATGAATGCTAAATTACTTCTATCACAGACATAGCTTAAATATTAGAAAATATGAATAAAAATGCCAATTTGAACGATAAGAATCACTTTGTCATTGTCATTTTTATTAGGGTTCCTTACCCAAAGGGTGTTAACGGTCAACTATTATTAAGTCTACGCTGTCTGTATGTTTGTCCGTCCTACCTTTTAACGACTTTATCTTTTGAGAGCGTCGGCAGCCGTATCATGTTGAACTTTACAATCTGACGATACCCAGTTCGATCCTCGGCCCTGCATCAATGACTTATTTGGTACATAAATAAGTTATGTGCAGTTTCAGTGCCATCGCTCAAAACCGGTAAAGGAAAACATCGCGAGGAAACCGGTATGTCTAAGAATCTCAAAAGTTCAGAAATATAAATAACATGCACCAACATGCACTGGGCCAGCATGGTGGATTATGGCCCATCCTCTCTCTCTCTCTCTCTGAGAGAAGGCCCGTGTCCCCGCAGTGGAACATTGATAGGCTGATAATGATGATCTTTTGAACTGATTACAGTTTTTTTTGTAAGGTGTATTTAAAAAAAATAAAATTATATGCTAAGAACAAAAGAAAAAAAATAATAGTAGAAGTTAATAATAAAAATATATATAATATGGGTAATAAAGTTAAAATAGTAAAATAATTAATTAAAATAATGGAAATGCTGAGTCTTTTTAATTTTTATGTGAAAATGTTTATTAACAATGTCAATATACAATTGATTGGATTCCTAGATGCATTCATATTCATAAATCACACATTCATTCATCATCATTCATAGTCTTATTCCCATTCCTTGGAAATAAAACTCATAAGAAAGAGGAACCTTATATATCAATAAGGTCACTCGTGGAACCAATACAGTATAGTGTAGGCTTATTTATACAGTCACTAGCCGCTGATCAGAATGATTATGTGAGGGTATGTGTGTATGTGTATGTGTATGTGTGGTGAATGTGTGGTGTGTGATGTGTAAATGTATGTATGTGTATATTTATATACAATTAGTTTGCCAAAATGGCTAAACGTACCTTAGGGTATGACGTGCCTGTAGCACGTGTATGTACATAATAAACGTTGTGTTAGAACGTTAAAATAATATGAGTAAGGTAGGTAGGTAATAGCATATTAACTATAAAATAATACTGGTTTTGTGACCTAGGCTTGGTTTATAGAGTAATCACATTTGCCGCTCTTTTCAGTGTTGGAAGTTTTGTGTGTAGGTGTAGTAAATAATAATATATGGTACTGGTTTCGCTTTATACTGAACATTATGATTGTAAATAAAATAATATAGTATAACAAGTAGGCATAGCTAACAAGTAGGGTATTAACTACTGTTAGTACCAAAGAATTAAAGTAAGTAGTAAGTACAATAGCACTGAATAGCAATACGTAGGGACTTGAAGTCAATATTCATAATGAATCCGACAAGTTAATGAAGTGAATAAAAAAAAAATAGGCTAAAAATGTGGACATTACTCCGTAAAGGGAAATTATATTAAAATTACATTATTTACAACTTAAATACAAGTTTTTTTTTGTAAGTAGGGAACCTACAATGGTCATAAGTAGGTATTTAAATATATGGTAAGGTACAGGAATATGAAAGCAATGTAACTTTCATAGTACATAATTATAATAAAGTATGTAAGTAGAGAAGTGATGGTTAAGGTTAAAACGTACGTGGTATAGGTTTAATGTCTTTGACATGCCAACGGCCTAAGGGATTACCCGATAAATCACTGAGGTCGTAAATTAGTGGTGAAATTTTAGCTGCTATGATGCATTTTACAAATTTAGGAGCTAATTTAGCTGAAAAATACTTGCCTGCTGAACTTATGGGATAATTACGTTTCCATATAATGTCACCTTGGTTAAATTCAAGGTGTTGATGATGTTTATTATAATATTTTGCGTTAGTTTCATGAGCGCGAAATAAACGTGCTTGAACTTCAGCAAATAAAGGGCTTAACTGACCTATGTTGTCAGCGTACTCATCGCGTGGAGCAAAAATCAATTCTTCACTTAGATCCGAAGCATTATATACAGAACCACATGTTACAAGTTCGCGACCAAATACTAAGAAAGCTGGTGTGAATATAGTAGTTTCATTAACAGCTGAATTTATGGCAAATTGGATTTGATTTAAATATAAATCCCAAGTACGATGGTCATTATCAACAAAAGAAGCAACTGCTGTTATAATTGTTTTGTTGTAACGTTCAACAGTATTGACTTGCGGACAGTAACGGGGGGTGTAATGAATTTTTGGTATGTTGTAATATTGAAATAAATCCTGGAGTTCATGACTAATTAGTTGAGGGCCATTATCTAGGATTATGGTCTCTGGAATACCATAAACCATAAAAACTAAGTTCTCAAGTATATGTTTGATTACAGAAGAGGTAGCTCGCTTCGTGGGGAATATAAGACAATATTTGGAAAAACAACATGTGACTACAAAAATAAATCTATTAAGTTTACGTGTCATTGGAAGTGGACCAACAATATCAATAGATATGCATTGGAAAGGATGAGAACAGTTCTTGGGTTTACCCATCAGACCAATGGTGTTTTGATTCTGATGCTTATAAGCGAGGCATGTTTCACATTTAGAAATATGGCTGGCAATGTCTTTGTACATTCCTGGCCAGAAGTATTTTTCTTTAATACGATGGTAAGTTTTGAAAGTGCCAAAATGAGCTGCTGTTGGTAACGAATGGTTTTCATCAATAATAGCTGTACGAAATTCAGATGGGATTACTTCTTTCCAACTTAATTCTGAGTTTATGAGGGTATTAGAACGGGTGTACCTGTAGAGTTTATTGTGTCGTATCATATAATCAGGAGTTGATGTGGGATTTGTGCTACACTTGGAGTATACAGAAGTGTACCACGAATCATAAGTCTGTATTGGATCATAATTAATCACATTAATTGGTTTAATACGAGACAATGTATCTGGGACCAAATTATCCTTGCCACGTTTATATTTAATGTCAAAATTAAACATTGATAAGCGTAAGCTCCAACGGGCAAGTCTACCTGTAGGATTATCTAAGTATAAGAACCATTGAAGTGCAGAATGATCGGTATAGATAGTAAACTTTTGACCATTGTCTAGATAGCAACGCCAATACTCTAATGCTGTTATAACGCTTAAGAGTTCACGTTCAGTGATAGAATAGTTTCTTTGGGGACCTGTAAGTAATTTGCTCATGTAAGCTATGGGTTTTTCAACTCCATCGAAGTCTTGGGTAAGCATTGCTCCAAGTCCAAAAGCGGATGCGTCGCAATGAACAGCAAAGGGTTTAGAAAAGTCAGGGCAAGTTAGAATAGGAGTTGATATTAAAGCTTGTTTGATTTTATTAAAAGCTTTATCAGCTTCAGAAGTCCACTTGAAAGCGGGAGCTTTCTTACTGGTAGACGTAAGTTTAGTGAGGGGAGCAGCTAATGTGCTAAGATTGGGTACAAAGCGTCTATACCAACTAGCTGTACCGAGAAACTTTTTCACCTCGCGAGCAGACCTGGGTGCTGGTATTTCTAAGATTGCTTTGACTTTATCAGGGTCTGTGTGGAGACCTTGATCATCAATTACGTAGCCTAGGTATTTCATTTCGGAAAAATGCACATTTTGGAAAATTTACTGTTATACCTGCTTTTGAAAGTTTTGCGTGTAATTTGTTAAGCAAACGTACGTGTTCCTCGTACATTTTTGTGGCTATTATTATATCATCCAAATAATAAAAAAGAGAGTCGTTATTAGACTCATCAGAAAGAAGATTATCAATGAATCTTTGTTGCGTAGCTGGTGCGTTAGTAAGACCAAAAGGCATAACCTTAAATTGAAAAGATCCACGACCTGGAACGTGAAAAGCAGTCTTAGGTCTGTCTTCTAAACGTAAAAGCACTTCCCAAAAAGCTTTAGCAATGTCAATTGAACTCAGATATTTAGAATCTTTAAGGTTATCTATAATGTCTGATATGAATGGTAATTTATAAGCAGCTTTTCTAGTTATGTCGTTAAGCTTACGACTGTCGACGCAAAATCTCCAAGTACCATCTTTCTTAGGGGTAATAACTACAGGAATTAGCCATGGGCTTTCACAAGGCTCTATAACATCAAGTTCTAGCATTTTATCAACTTCTGCTCGAAGAGCTTTCTGTTTTTCAGGTGATAATCGATAGCATCGTTGACGAATTGGTGGGTGGTCACCTGTATTAATACAGTGTTCAATAAGGTTTGTTCTTCCTAAAGGAAGTACGTCGGTAGAAATATTACGAAATTGTTCTACGACTGCATTAGCAAGAATCAATTGTGTATCTGTAAGTCTGTCATAAGACTGTAAGTAAGAATCATTATTATTGATGATAAACATGGGAGTATCTGAACTCTTGAGCATACTGACCGTATTAAGTATGTCTGGAGCCAGCTTAAAAGTTTTCCAGAAGTCGATACCTAATATGAAAAGTTGAGTAACAGCGGGTATTACATGGGCAATAATTATAGCAAACTTATTTTTAAATAAAGTTGGAAGCTTAATAGTACCAATTGAATTGATTGTTTGACCATTAGCAACAGAACCTTTGATAATTTGGTCACGTTGTAGTTCTAAACCATGTTCAAGTAATAATTTATGTGAGTTATTACCTAAAATTGTAATGGCACTGCCACTATCCAGCAAACCGTTAAGGGTTAAATTCCCAACATTTACTCTAAGGTATGGACGTTCAGTGTCCGATGTATTATCAAAGAGGAGCGTAGAAACGTTGTATGTTTTGAAAAATATTGAAATAGTTTTAAGCCAATTGTTCCAATCATTTTGATCAAAGTTATTGTTAGTATTACAATTTTGTGTTTCTAGTTCCTCTCTAATTAGTTTTTTGAATTTTTTGTACATACTGGGCAATTGGTAAAAATTACGTCTTTTTTACCGCAACGAAAACAAACTTTATGTCTGTAGGGACATTGACATAAAGCATGACTGTCGTTTCGACAGCGAGGGCAAAATATAGGTAGTGCAGGTTTCTTAGAATCTGCAGCAATTGAATGTACAGGGTAAGGTTGAGGGTAAGGGTGTGTTTGAACAAGTGGTTGTTGCAAGGTATTGTACGGATAATGTGGTATGTTAGGTGTAGCATTGACTTTGTGTTGGGTATTAGAAGTCGAAGGCTTCGCTAAGTCTTGTAATGTAGAAGGAGTATCAGAGTTGGAAATTTCAATGCAACTTTCGTACCATTTGCACGATTTTACTAATGTTGCGACCGAGTCGAGATCGTCTGGTGATAATCTTTGACCGAATTCGGGTCGCAAGTTACGCCTAAGAATATCAATCTTGGCTTTTTCTGAAATAGGCTCACGTAATTTCGCAAATAATGATTCTAATTCGGTAAAATAACAAATCACACGCTCATTTGTTTTTTGTTTGCGAGCATCTATGATTTTACGCAGTTTATAGTCGTAGTCTGTAATTTCAAATTCATTTAGTAATGTAATTTTAAAAGATTCCCAATCCGGGATTGTTTGTTTGTGAGCTCGAAACCAATCTAAAGGAGTTCCTTTCAGAATATCGTATATATGATTGTATAGTTCAGTATGTGAAATATTTCGAGCAACTGCGAATTCCTCTACTTTTTCAAGAAAATCTCTTGGGCAACTATCCCCCTTGTAAATAAACCGTTTAATTTCGTGACTTGATCTGTTGATCGAAATATTTTGTAGCTTTTGTGTCAGTAGGTCAAAATATGGTAATTGAGTTTGTTGTTCTGGAAAATGATCGTGTGTATTTTCTGTAGAAGAGCAGCTAGGATTTTCTGTTTCGAAACGTTTTTGTAAATCGAAGAAACTCTCTGAAACATTTTTAAATGTTTCTAGTTGTACTGTCGTAAGTTCGGTGGTAATATTCATGTTATTTAATCTATTTTTAATGTGCAGAATATAGGACGCATTCTTCTCCTTTAGTACCGGGTAAGCTATTAAACTTGCAGAAATAATAGTTAGACATTTTTGAATTTCGGCTATATCCTGTTCAAATGTATACGGACTTTGAAAATCTTGTGTATTCGAGCTGTCAAGTAAGGTCGATAACCTTGAACGTAAATTTTCTGCAGTATCTGTTGTATGAACTTCAGCATTTCTACATTTTAATTCATAGATAAATTCTGGTTTATTTAGATGCGCAGGGTCCATTTTTATTTAATATGAGACCAGCAAATAAAACTAAGTGTTTACTTAGTAGGTAACGTGCGTTTAGTGCGTTTAGTGCGTTAGTAACGCTTTAAAAATATATTAAAAAAATAGCGTTAATGTTTACGCGTTTAAAGTTTAGAGTAATTCGGAACTAGGTAGGCCGATAGTGAAATTCGGAACAAAGTATGTATTAATGAAAATGTCTTACTTACATGAATGACTGGAATGCAAATATAAAATACACTTGAGTATAAAAAACTGTTCTGAGTTTGCCAAATATTTCCAATCCAAATTTAAATCAAGATGGGATTGAACACTGACTAAAAAAAACACGGAGAAATCAGGAACTTGTAGGCAGGTAGAGCAGGCTGGGTACGGACACGTTGAGGGCGCCAGTGTCACGAGGCGGTCCCAGGGTGTGGGTTTGTTCTACTAGCCCCGGGACTAAGCCTCAGTGGACAACATAAAAGGTCAGGAACTATTGGAGCATTTGGTGATTTCCATAAACAGTGGCTTCAAACAAAACGAACACTAACGACGGAATTATTATATATATTTACAAGTCTCCAGTTGTAATTAACTTATTTATGTATTTTATAATATTCTTTCGAAAATTACGGTTTTGCTAATGTAATCAATGTCCGAATGACAGGATATTTGTATGTAGAATGAATAATGGCCAACTATCAAAATGAAAAGAAATGGATTATGAAAGAATTAAGATATCAAAAGAGTATTATTATGAAAAAGGTTTGGACCTCGTCACAACTTCATACAAAGATATTGAATTATGCTTACTGATTTTTACTACCTCTACGGGTTCATATCTGCTGACCGAGCAGGCTATTAAATTATGTCAACTTTAAAATTACGCGCTTTTTTTATATAAAACATTTTTTTCTTATTTACACTATTAAAATTTATTTTTTAGTTTGCTTTTCTATATAAAGCATGTTTTTTAGTTTTTTTAACTAAACTATTATTTATTATTATACGCTTTATATTAGCTTCACTTGTATATTTGTATGTTTATTTACACTATTAAAATTTATTTTATATTTTTTAGTTTGCTTTTCTATATAAAGCGTGTTTTTTAGTTTTTTTAAGCTATTATTTATTATCTACTTCTTAGTTTTTTTTTCGAATTATTGTATTGTCATCAATCTTTGACAGGTGTGCAAAATTTGAATGAAATCTGACCGTTTAAAGTGGGTCAAAATAGCGTCCAAAGGAGTCGGTTACAAACATACAAACATACAAGTGAAGCTAATATATAGCGTATAAAAATAAATAAATTATCATTATTTTATCATTTACAATCCCTCATAGCAAATAAACCAAAGGCATTAAAGTTCTCCCTCCGATTTAACTATATGGCGCTGATTGACCTTAAAACACGCAAGCATTTCATTCACTGCAACAAAGGGTCCCGCTATATTCAAACCTATAAAGTTTTTCGGATTCGGCTCACACTAGCACTAGCACGACCTCCAGCTCTAAACCCTTGCGACTGGAAGTTGTCTGTTGAATTGCCTACCGTCCGGTTGATACACATTACACAGAGTACTTTGTACTTGGTTGATATCGAATTACTTTGCGCATATCTATATGTATATATAGATCAACCTATTTTGAATATAAGTAACTTATACGAACTACGTATTTTAAAAACTATTTGACGGCTGAAACAATTTTGAAGAAATTTAGTATAATATTGCACCTGGTCCTCTGGACCTGGACCAAACCTACTACTGGTCTGGTGGTGGTTTGGCTTTTGGTCCTGGAATAACACGTGTGGGCTACTTTTAAATGAAATGACCACGCGGGCAAAGCCGCGGGCACAGCAAGTATAAAAATAAAAATCAAAGACCATGACTCGCTTTTTGTTAGATACCGGTTCCGCTGTAAGTATCATAGGAAATGACTTACATTTTGAATTACAAAAATTTAACCTATATTTGACTACCATAGAAACTGTAACCATTTCTGCTGCAGGAGGACAAACCATGAAATCTCTAGGGTTCATTCATTTGCCAGTTGTTTTTAATAACAAATTTGGTGTCATAAAAGCACATGTAGTTCCAGAAATTCAAAAGTCGTTGATATTAGGTATTGATTTCTGGACTCAACTCGAAATATTTCCTAACAATATTAAGAATATTGAATTACTATCACAGAACGATCCTTGTTTATGTGAAATATCTAAAATACTAGCGATGAGACCTATCACTTCTGTAAGGAAACTACTAATCTAGTATTGTTAGTTTCAGAGTTATAGCCCTTTTAAGTTTGACAGCTGTCATCCAAAACGAAGACATTGATGAGATCTATTACTTCTGTAAAAAACTATTCTAGGATCGCTAATATAAGAGTTATAGCCCTTTTAAGTTCGACAACTGTTATCCAAAACGGAGATATCGATGAGATCTATCACTGTAAATAAACTACTAGTCCAGGATCATTAATTTCCGAGTTATAGCCTTTTTAAGTTTGACAAACTTCACCCAAAACGGAGATATATATGATATCTATCACTTCTGTTATTATTACGTTGTTATTATCACGTTTAGTATTATATTCAGTATCACGGACTGAATGCCTACTTCCGGGCCCCGACCACAGAACTTGGCTTTAATCGGATTGTCAATATCGCTATCACTAATGCCTTGCAATAGAGTCGAAATTGCTATGAAGAAAGTGATAATCCGATTGTAACCAAGTTCTGTAATACGGCCACATATTACTCTGGGCCACTGTGGCCCAATTCCATAACTTGGCTACAATCGGATTATCACTTTTTTCATAGCAAATTCGACTCTATCGCAAGGCATTAGTGGCTGCGATACTGAGAATTCGATTGAAGCCAAGTTATGGAATCGGGCTGCGGGTCTTTGCAGTTTTTTTTTAAATTATTTTTTATTACTGTTTAGGCAATCGTTTGACCACGATCTCACCTGATGGAAAGCGATGATGTGGTCGAAGGTGTAGCACGCTTGCCTAGTAGATACCTATTCACTCTTGACGTGAACACACTGGGGTTATAATTTACCGGAAACACTGACTAGGGCAGGGCATTCCACTCCTTTGCAGTTCTTATAATATATGAAGAAGCGTAACGCTTCGTTCATGTGCGAGGTATTTCAACCATGAAAGGATGGCGCTTTGCTGATCGTCTAGTCGTACGGTGATGTGGGAATCAGGTTGTGCAGCTCTTGTGCACACTCTCCATAGTTCAATCTGTAGAATACCGCCAGGCTTGCTACCACACGTCGATGCGCCAGACTTTGAAGCTTACTCTTTACCAGAGTGTCATCCCCAATGAGCCTGATAGCACGTCTCTCAATTGAATCCAAAGACTCGAGCTGATACTTGGCAGAACCGTCCCAGAGGTGGCAGCAGTACTCCATACAAGGTCGGACCTGTGCTTGATAAAGATTCAAAAGCTGTCCAGTGGCCCAATTCCATAACTTGGCTACAATCGAATTATCACTTTTTTCATAGCAAATTCGACTCTATCGCAAGGCATTAGTGGTTGCGATACTGAGAATTCGATTGAAGCCAAGTTATGGAATCGGGCTGCCGGTGTGAAGTACCGCCTAACCTTAGACAAAACACCAAGATCTTTTGCAGCTACCTTGGCTTTGGATTCAATATAAGACCCAAAATTCAGGGTTGATGTGAGTTCGACACCCAAAAGCTCCAAATGGTCGCCTATTGGTATTGTTACACTTTGGAAAGACGGAGATCGGTGTAGAGGACTCTTTTTAGCAGAAAACAAACACGCTTGCGTTTAAGTAGTATTAAACTTAACCAGGTCAGCATTGCCCCAATAGGATACGGCTTCTAGGGCTAAATTTAAACGGTCTTCCATAGCCTCTCTCTGAAACTGGACAGCGTCAAAGCTGGCTTGAGCATTGGAAGTGTATCTCTCAACTACAGTACTGTCATCAGCATACCCAAAGGTACCGGGCTTCATAAGGTCATTAATGTGCAGTAAAAACAGTGTAGCCGAGAGAACCGATCCTTGAGGTACACCGGCATTGATAGCCATTTGATCAGACGAGCAGCCCTCTAAGACTACTCGAATAGATCGTTCCCTCAAGAAATCAACTATCCAATTGCATAAGCCAACAGGTAAACCATATGAGGGAAGCTTGTTTAAAAGGCCATCGTGCCAGACCCGATCAAATGCCTTCGATTTGTCAAGGGAGACGGCAAGCGCCTCACCATGCATCTCTATGGCTTCGCTCAGTACGTGAGTGGCATACGCGAGAAGATCCCCAGTAGACCGGTTTCGGCGAAATCCGTATTGTCGGTCACTGAGAAGATCATTGTCTTCAAAGTATGCCAAGAGCCTAATGTTTATGACACGCTCCATACACTTACAGAGTGAGGAGGTAATCGAGATGGGACGATAATTGGCCGGATCAGCACGACTACCCTTCTTTGGTACTGGTTGTACATTGGCAAGCTTCCAGCTCTTCGGAACTTTACCTGAGTGAAGAGAGAGGCGGTACAAACGCGTTAAGATGGGAGACAATTCGGGCGCACAGTTTTTCAACACAATCGCTGGAATACCATCAGGACCACTGGCCTTGTTCACATCTAGAGCTCGAAGCGTTCTGAGAACCTCCTTCTGGCGAATGCGAATTTCAGGCATAAAAACCCCGCAATGAGGAAGGCAGGAAGGTGTCTTGCCAGAAGCATCTAGATGCGAGGCTTCTGCAAAAAGAGAAGCAAATAAATTCGCTTTGTCTCCAGCAGTGTGAGCTAGTGATCCATCAGGTTTCAGCAATGGTGGCAGTGAGGGGCGGCAGAAGTTTACTGAATGGAATGAAATATTCCATTGCCTGACATATTACCTCTGTAACAACAGACGCGCAAGTCGACGGGTCCTGGGAGATGAAACATGTTTGCCGCCAAGGGTACGCCGAAGGCAAGGAATTGCCGCATCTCGTCCCAATCTGCTGAGTTGTATCTCCACACGCGTCTATTTCTCTTAAGGCTAGGATCAGGTGGGGAATACACTGAGACGGACTTAACCAGGCAGTGATCAGAGCTACCAAGAGGTGGGGATACTGATACGGAGTATCGGTCTGGTTCAGTCGTCATCAACAGGTCGAGACAGTTGGCAGTGTCACCGTCACGGTCAGGTACCCGTGTCGGCTCCTGCACAAGCTGAGAGAGATCTAACGCCAGAGCAAGCTTCCGCGTCTCTCTACCACCAGCCACCTCCCATACCTACAGCGTATTGCTAGTCCTGTATAATTAAGTACGTGCTTTTTTAAATATACGAACTGACATTATACTTGTGTATATATATATATATATTTTTTTTTAAGATACGCTCGAACATTAGGGGGTGATTCTCGGGATGATATGTTTCATACGAGATGACGTCCCATCTATCGAACAAATTTTCGAAGTAAAGAAACAGACAACCAGACATGACCTCTTCTCGTATGAAAGCTAATCTCACGCGCCCGAGAATCACCTCAGGGCCACGGCTCGGGACACATGTGGAGGCTTTATTTAAGTTACCTGTGTACAAAGTAGTTTTTTATATATGTAATATATTTCTAATTTGAAATGTTCTGTTTAGAATACCAAGAAATGAATTCAAAAGGAAGGGGAAGACTACTACGAAGGCTACCTGTTGGCTGCAGGATCTTCGATGTATTTCGCTCATTTAGATTCAGACAGATTGGCATTGGAATAGGAATGATAAAATTGTAGCTCTTAACATAAGCTAACTTGACAAAGTGTGCATTTTGGTTATTGTAAAGTGTCTGTTTTGCTATTAGGAATTTCAATTTTAATTATAAATCAAATAAATCAATCTACATATCATGGAAAATATAAATACATGTGAAATTCACTGTTTTTTTTATTATTTATGTAGGTACTGCTTATGTGTCATTCATGTAAATAGGTACAGTTAATAAATGTTGAATGTCTGATCATCATCATCGTCATCATCATATCAGCCTTTAGAAGTCCACTGCTGAACAAAGGCCTCCCTCAAAGAGCGCCATGAGCGATCTTATGCCACCTCCATCCACCGACTTCCTGCGATGGCTACAATGTCGTCGGTCCATCGTGTGGGGGGGTCTCCCCACACTTCGTTGTTCGTGGTCGCCATTCGAGAACCTTTATTCCCCAGCGGTAGTTGGTTCTGCGAACTATATGGCCTGCCCATTGCCACTTCAACTTGCAAACTCTGAGAGCTATGTCGGTAACCTTCGTTCTTCTAAGGAATTCCTCATTTCTGATTCTATCACGTAGTGAAACACCAAGCATAGCTCTCTCCATTGCACGCTGCGCAACTCTGAGCTTTTGTATGAGACCAATAGTTAGCGACCACGTCTCAGTGCCGTATGTCATCACTGGCAACACGCACTGATTATAAACTTTCGTCTTGTGGCTCTGCGGTATCTGCGACGAGAAGATATGGCGTAATTTCCCGAACGCTGCCCATCCGAGTTGGGTTCGTCGGTTGACCTCTTTGTCGAAGTTGGATCTACCCAGTTGGATCGTCTGACCCAAGTAGACATAGTGATCAACAGCTTCGATAATATCGTTCCCAACATAAACCGGCATGGGTAGGACATGGGCATTTGACAAGATGTTCGTCTTGCCCATGTTCATTTTAAGACCCACCCTTTGGGAAACAATATTGAGGTCACTGAGCATTGTGCTTAGGTCTTCCAGGGTTTCAGCCATGATGACTATATCATCAGCAAATCGAAGGTGAGTGATGTATTCGCCATTGATGTTAACACCAAATCCGTTCCAGTTCAGAAGCTTGAATATATCTTCCAGTGCAGAGGTGAATATTTTCGGAGAAATAATGTCTCCCTGTCTCACCCCTTTTTGCAGCTGGATAGAATTCGTGCTCCGATCCTGAAGACGGACTGTCATGGTGGCCTTGCTGTACAAACACTTCAACACTTCGATGTACCGGTAATCAATCTGGCACCGCTGTAATGACTGTTGCACTGCCCAGGTCATATGTCATATGTTGCACTGAATAAAAGGCTTTCTCGTAGTCCACAAACGCTAGACATTGTGGCCGATTATACTCTTCGGTCTTCTGTATAATCTGCCGGAGCGTATGAATGTGGTCTACGGTGCTAAAGCCTTTCCGGAATCCAGCTTGTTCGGGAGGCTGAAAGTCGTCAAACCTACGAGCGAGACGGTTTGTAACTACTCTCGAAAACAGCTTATAGACGTGGCTCAGCAGCGAAATGGGCCTATAATTCTTCAAGAGGGTTTTATCACCTTTCTTAAAGAACAAAACCACTACGCTCCTGTGCCACGCCAATGGCGTAGTACCCTCGAGGATGACGGAGTTTAACAGCTTCTGAAGGACTTTAAGTACCGGTGTTCCACCCGCTTTCAGTAGCTCTGTCGTTATTCCTCCCTCCTCTGGTGCCTTGTTGCTCTTAAGCTGTTTGAGGGCCATTCTGATCTCGTATAGGCTGACATCCGGGATATCTTCGGTATAATGTCGGGTCAAACGGGCTCTTGCATCGCTAGTCCTGCTAGGTGGACTACGCGATGAGGTGTATAATTGTCCATAGAACTTCTCAAGCTCACTCAAAATCTCTGGCTTCGACGAAACGATGCTGCCACTGTCGGTTTTCAGCTTCGTCAACAGGCTTTGCCCAATAGACAGATCTCTTGCGAACACTTTGGAGCCCTTGTTCCGCTCTATTGCGTTCTTAATACAAGTAGTATTATAGGAACGCAAATCTTGTCGCATTGACTTGGAGATATGTTTATTAAGCAAGCTGTAACTCGACATATCCACTGAAAACTGCAGCCTCATCTCGCCTCGTTCTGCCATAAGTTTGAGTGTATGCTCAGAGAGTTTTTGTGTTCTATTTTTGCGGGGGGTCTTAAAGAACTCTGACCCCACCGCGTGGACAATTTCCACCAGCCCGTTATTTAGTTCATCCACTGTACCGCATTCGGTAACGATTTGGAAGCGATTTTGGAGCTTCAACTGAAAGCTCTCGGGGTTTTGGATTTGGGCAGGACTTGGGTGAAGAGTAGATCTCATCAAATGAGACCTCTCCAGCTTTACGTTGATATTCAATGAGCCTCTTACCATGCGGTGATCACTGCCGGTCTTAACCCTGTTGATCACAGAGACATCATTGAATATATGCTTATTGCCGCCGGGGTGCAGCCACGTCCATTTCATAGACGGGCGCTTCTTGAAAAAGGAGTTCTCCATGAAGTCGGCCAATCGCTGACCCCTTTGGTTCCGCTGTCCAAATCCAAACTGCCCCACTCTCAGTTCATCGCTATTCCTCATGCCCAGCTGTGCGTTGAAGTCCCCATCACCACTGTGAATTGGTTGTCTGATATTAAACAATATTATAATTTGGATAAAATGATAGTAACTAGATACGAGTGGGCGTAGCCACATAAGCAGGTATATGTATACCTCTATTACAAAGTTGTAGGTGCGTATATTACAAAGTTTTATAAAATCTGATACTATTATAGGAAAACCCCCTAATGATGATTACGAGCAACCGCTTACGCGGGTATGTGTGAGGCCAATCTTCAGCTGTAGACTTTTGTCGGCAGATGATGTGATTTGATGATGATGATGATGATGCGTGTGAAGCAGAGGGTCACAGTAAAATGACGTAGTATTATCGTTAATAATAGGTCACTTACAGTTATACATATGATTTTAAAGAATCGAATTCTCAATATCGCAACCACTAATGCCTTGCGATAGAGTCGAATTTGCTATGAAAAAAGTGATAATCCGATTGTAGCCAAGTTATGGAATTGGGCCACTGGGCTATGTTCACTTACACGCTCGAATCATCCGTGCGATTATCGCTCGATCATCCGGACATTGTCAACGACTTTGGACGTCCACATACAACTGACAACTGTCAAGTGTCAGTTTCATACTATTCCTCCCCTCCACTACTATTTTTCGGATGACCCAGGCGAACGTCTGGACGACGCCGTGAACGATTTCGAGTGTACGCGCGGGTGATCCGTGCATCCTCGAACGTTTATGTGAACGGGCCCCTGGACGTTATGGCATGACAAGTCCGCACGTAGCACTGCAGCAGTGCTATTACGCAGTGTTGATCATATCGGTTTCAAGCCGTCAAATTCATTAGTGCCATGCAATAGAGTCGAAATTGCTATGAAAAAAGTGACAATCTGATTGCAGCCAAGTTATGTAGCCGGGCCCCTGGGCTGCGTTCACTTACTACACTCAAATCATTCGTCCGATTATCGCTCGATCATCCGGAGTTAGTGAACGACTTTGTGTTGGTGTATATACTTTTTGGTCAAGCAAGACACATAGTTTTTGAATTGAGATGAAAAGTGGTTGCTTAGTTACAGATTGACTGAAAGTGGAAATAACGACTATGTCAGTTGTGAAAAATAATTAGAGCAAATGGTATTGAATAAATTTGCTAAATACATGTGATCAGTGTTTAAGTTCCTAAAGGACTATTCTCAAGTGTGATTTTTAGTGTGGGCCATTTATCCTCTTTTACCAGCTTATTTCACAGTATTATGCGTATGGCGTGCATGGTGCGTAACTTCAATATTGAGCGATAATGGCAGCGAATTTGATAATAAAGCCATTCACGAGATACTTAACAGAGAAGGAATAGAACCCCTGAACAAAATGGTTGTGCGGAGAGAGAAAATAGAACCCTTGTAGAAACCGCTAGGTCATACATGCACTCAGGAGAGAAATTTCCGCAAGCTCTGTGGGCAGAACTTATCAACACAGCTGCTTACGTCTTGAATCGTACGGGACCCACATGAGTAGAACGGAAAGTACCCTATGAACTATGGCATAACAAGAAGCCTAAGATCTCACACTTGCGTGTAATAGGTAGTGAATGTTACTTCCACATTCCTAAACAGAAAAGGAAGAAGCTGAATAAGAAACCTGTCAAAGGAAGACTTATCGGATATGACAACGATGATGGATATCGTATCTGGGACGGAAAACAGACTGCTAGATCTAGAGATGTCACATTCTGTCCTGGACTGGAATTAAGAATCTCAACTAAGATACCTGATCTTCTGGGCAGATCACTCCACAGCTGAGGACCCAAGAGGCAGAGATCATTCCAGAAATGATAAGTCAAGATGCAGAGGGAGAAATCATTCCAGAAGATGATATTCTGTGGGAAACTGATTCTCAAAGACAGTTAGAAGAACAACAAAACTGTGAGACTGAACGTGCTCTGGAGGGAGAATGTGCAGTATCTTATAAAGAACCTGCTGTGACATCAGATCACGTTAGTGACTTTGAAGAAGGTATTGCAACCGATGATGTTCCTACTATGACATCAAATCATGTTGATGACTTCGAAGATGAACAGTTTTTAGATGCTCAAGAGTATGAGACCAGAAAACCAGATGTAGAACCCAGATACAATTTGAGAGACAGAGGTACACTCAAACCACCGCAACATCTCAAAGACTTTGTCTGCTTGTTAGATTCTGACAAGTTTCCAGAAACATATCGAGAAGCTATGGAGAGAGAAGACAAGGACGAGTGGCTCAAAGCAATGCAGAGTGAGATGAACTCCTTACGAGAAAATGATGTATGGACTCTCTGTCAGCTACCACATAACAGGAAGGCGTTACCATGTAAATGGGTTTTTAGAATAAAGAGAAATCCAGATGGAAGCATTGACAAATACAAGGCACGTTTGGTAGTAAAGGGATTCAAACAAAAGAAGGGTTTAGATTATGATCAAACTTTTAGCCCCGTTGCAAGGCTGGCAACAATAAGAGCACTTTTAAGTGTGTAAAGTTAAGTGCTCAGGAGAAGCTTTATTTAGTTCAATTTGATGTCTCAACCGCGTTTTTGAACGGCAAACTTTCTGAAAAAATATATATGAACCAGCCAGATGGTTTTACAGATGGATCGACAAAAGTTTGTCATCTTAATCGCAGCTTGTATGGTCTCCAGCAAGCCCCAAGGTGCTGGAATTCATGTTTTGAAGAAATCTTATTAGATATGGATTTTAAACAGAGTGAAGCTGATTGCTGCTTATTCACAAAGAAAGTTGATCAAAAGAAGATACTGATAACTCTTTATGTTGACGATGGCCTGATAGCAGCTTCGGATGCAGATCTAGCAAACAGATTCCTTGACGATCTTAGAAAAAGATTGAAAATCACCGTGAAATATGCGTCATATTACTTAGGCCTTGAGATCGAGAAAGAAAAAGATGGATCCATAACAATAAAACAAGAATCCTACACAAAAAAGATTCTACAACGTTTTGGAATGGCCGATTGCAATCCAATCTCTACTCCGATTGAGAAAGAAGGTGTTCAAGCAGGGAAAGTGAACATCTCTGAAAAGGAAAAGAAATTTCCTTATAGGGAAGCAGTAGGTGCTCTCGCTTATTTAATGTTCGGAACCCGTCCAGATATAGCATATGCGGTCGGTGTAGTCTCCCGTAAGTTGGAAAACCCTACGAAGGACGACTGGAACAAGGTGAAGAGAATATTCCGGTACCTCAAAGGAACAATTTCCCTTGGAATCACTTATAGCAGCGGACCTAAGCAATTGTTAGGCTATAGTGATGCTGATCATGGAGGAGACTCTATAACTGGACGTTCAACTACTGGCGTAGTATGTTTGTATGCCGGTGCAGCTGTGTCTTGGCTGAGTCAATGACAGGCCACAGTTGCTATTTCCACCACGGAAGCTGAGATTGTTGCCGCAAGTGAGGCAGCTAGAGAACTGGTATGGCTTCAAAGACTTTTAGACAGATTAACGAATGTGGATGACATGATGTCATTGAAAGTCGATAACGAGGCTGCCATCAGATTAGCGCACAATCCTGAATTCCACAAAAGGACGAAGCACATCTGCTTGAGACATTTCTTTGTTAGAGAGATGGTGCATGAAGGCACCCTCACAGTCTTGAAAACACTTGTTTTCAGCGGATCAGTTAGCTGATGTACTAACCAAGGCAGTTACGAGACCTCGGTTATTAGATTTGCGTACCAAGATTGGACTGTGCTAGGCAATCCATTCTTCACTCAATTAGGGAAAGTGTTGGTGTATATACTTTTTGGTCAAGCAAGTCACATCGTTTTTGAATTGAGATCAAAAGTGGTTGCTAAGTTACAGATTGACTGAAAGTAAAATAACGACTGTCAGTTGTGAAAAATAATTTGAGCAAATTGTATTGAATAAATTTGCTAAATACATGTGATCAGTGTTTAAGTTCCTAAAGGACTATTCTCAAGTGTGATTTTTAGTGTGGGCCATTTAACCTCTTTTACCAGCTTATTTCACAGTATTGCATGGTGCGTAACTTCAATACTTTGGACGTCCACATAGAACAGTGGCCCAATTACAGAACTTGGCTTCAATCAGATTGTCACTTTTTTCATAGCAAAATCGACTCTATCGCAAAGCATTATTGAATTTCACGGCTTGAAACCGTCATGATCAACATTACGTAAACAGTGCTGACAACTGTCAAGTGTGTGTATTTTATTCCTTTTCCTCCCCTCCCCTACTATTTTTTCGGATGACCCAGGCGAACGCCCGACGACGCCGTGAACGATTTCGAGCGAGAAATCGCGCGGGTGATCCGTGCGTCCTCGAACGTAGTAAGTGAACGCGCCCCTGTATAAGAGGGTATATTAATGTATATATTATGTTCCTTCGCCATTGGTTTCATAAAAAAAATGTACCTACGACATTTCGATAATTTGACTGTCAATAATTGTCGGTTCGATTGACATTTGTCAGTGTAATAAAGTTTTATGAAATAGGGCCCAGGCATAGACAAGTAAATTAAGTTATAATTTTGAAAGAAAAAAACGAAAGCAGGGCTGTGTAAACTTACACGCTCGAATCATCCGTGCGATTATCGCTCGATCATCCGGAGTTAGTGAACGACTTTGGACGTCCACGTACAACTGAAAACTGTCAAGTGTCAGTTTCATACTATTCCTCCCCTCCACTACTATTTTTCGGATGACCCAGGCGAACGCCCGGACGACGCCGTGAACGCTCAATTAGACACAGACACCGACCTCGCCGGATGCGAGGTCGAAGGTCCCGTAATTAATGTCGACTTTATTCGCCTTCGAGTTTCTTGCCGATTCTTCTCGAAGGTGTATTCCGAATCGGTGGTCAGTTATGCAATTCATTTAAAGGGCTCCAGCCATTTCATGAGGGCCCCTCGATCACTATCTAACGGTAGAGATCGAGGGGTGTTTAGTTCGATACTCCCCAAGTAATCAATGGCAACTGTCCAAGCCGAGGTTCGTACCCCTTGAGCAAGTGGCCAAAAACTTAACTTTGGCGTGCGCCTTCTGCGTCACGCATTGTGGCGGAGCGCTTTTGCGCCCGCCCCACCGGTGACGAGGTCAGTTATAGACCAACAGACGCTGTAGAGGTCAGTTATAGACCAACAGCACATATCCTTTCTAAAAAAAAAAAACGCCGTGATCGATTTCGAGTGTACGCGCGGGTGATCAGTGGCCCTATTACAGAACTTGGCTTCAATCAGATTGTCACTTTTTTCATAGGAAAATCGACTCTATCGCAAAGCATTATTGAATTTGACGGCTTGAAACCGTCATGATCAACATTACGTAATCGCACTGCAGTGGCCCAATTACAGAACTTGGCTACAATCGGATTGTCACTTTTTTCATAGCAAAATCGACTCTATCGCAAAGCATTATTGAATTTGACTGCTTGAAACTGTCATGATCAACATTACGTAATCGCACTGCTGTGGCCCAATTACAGAACTTGGCTTCAATCAGATTGTCACTTTTTTCATAGCAAAATCGACTCTATTGCAAGGCACTAATGAATTTGACGGCTCGAAACCGTCATGATCAACATTACGTAATCGCACTGCCGTGCGTCCTCGAACGTTTATGTGAACGGGCCCCAGGATTAATCATTTAGTAATATACAGCAGCCCGATTCCATAACTTGGCTTCAATCGAATTCTCAGTATCGCAGCCACTAATGCCTTGTGATAGAGTCGAATTTGCTATGAAAAAAGTGATAATCCGATTGTAGCCAAGTTATGGAATTGGGCCACAGAGGTAAGTGGCCCTTTTGGCTTATATTTTAGCATACCCGTATCTTCTTTGTAGTTTGTGATTACAGCTTCAACTCGTTTTGGCAAAGACGGCCTCAATCTGGCTTGCCTAAAGCCCACAAGATTTCAATAGGATTCAAGCCCGGTGAGTTTCCATTTTCCAGTCCAATCTAGAAGATTTATCCTTATTTTCCTGGGAATATTTCATCATTTTTTTGGAAACATGACAAGGTGCTGAGTCTTGCTGGAAGATTGGTTGTCCGTCTGCTTGAACTTTTCTTGTCTATCATGCCTTTATTTTGTATAAATACTTCTATCTATCTATCTACACATAATTATAATAAAGCAATAGGAACGAAATAGTCTGTACAAAGAAGATAATTATTTAAAACAAAATGGTCTTGGGTACTTAAAATGAGCTTCTGAACAAGATGTTTTTTTTTTCGTTTCTGTTTGTTTGTCTGTATGATGTTCGCATATCAAGTAAAAACTACTAGACTGATCGCGATTGGGTTTTCATTTCACTATTGGATAGCTAAGGTTTTGACTTAAAAAGTGGGGTACCTACTTGGTATCTCAGTCTGATGAACAGAAGCTGAGCAATGGATAAAAACTATTTGACGGCTGAATGAATTTCAAAGAAATGTAGTAGGTATATTGTACTTTATAGGTACTTTTGGTCTAGGAAGAACACACATGGGGTACTTTTAAATGTAATGACCACGCCGGCAAAGCAGCGGGCACAGCTATTATTTTAATAAAGCAAGAATTGTTCCACAAATTTTTACTTTTGTTTTATTGCAGTTTACAGAGAGTTGACTTTATCAGCCAACATCTGTGCACAAGCGAGTAATGTGTGGGAGTATTTGAAACAACCAGTTCTACAACTAGACATTAGAGAACACTCACCGAAGCAAACCCATCTAAACAGCAACATGTGTGATGACAAACCTGTCAGTGCTTGTAGTCTAAACAGCAACATGTGTGATGACAAACCTGTCAGTGCTTGTAGTCTAAACAGCAACATGTGTGATGACAAACCTGTGAGTGCTTGTAGTCTAAACAGCAACATGTGTGATGACAAACCTGTGAGTGCTTGTAGTCTAAACAGCAACATGTGTGATGACAAACCTGTGAGTGCTTGTAGTCTAAACAGCAACATGTGTGATGACAAACCTGTGAGTGCTTGTAGTCTAAACAGCAACATGTGTGATGACAAACCTGTGAGTGCTTGTAGTCTAAACAGCAACATGTGTGATGACAAACCTGTGAGTGCTTGTAGTCTAGAACAACAGCAAAAGCAAACTAGAGAGAGGAAAATAATATACACATGTGCTTATTGTGACCATAAGTCAGCATATGCTGGTGATAAAAAAATACATGAAAGGGCACACACAGGAGAGAAACCCTATGAATGCAATATGTGTCATTATAAATATAGACATGCAAGTACTTTAAATTGTCATATAAAAACACACACTGAAGAGAAACCATATGCATGCAGTAGGTGTGATTATAAATGTGGACGAGCAGGACAGTTAAAACGGCATATGATAACACACACTGGAGAGAAACTCTATCAATGCAATATGTGTGATTATAAATGTGGACAAGCAGAATATTTAAAACGGCATATGATGACACACACTGGAGAGAAACCCTATGAATGCAATATGTGTGATTATAAATGTGGGCGAGCAGAACATTTAAAACGGCATATGATAACACACACAGGAGAGAAACCGTATGAATGCAATATGTGTGATTATAAATGTGGAGAAGCAGGTAGTTTAAAACGGCATATGATAACACACACTGGAGAAAAACCTTATGAATGCAATATATGTGTTTATAAATGTGGACGAGCAGGACAGTTAAAACGGCATATGTTAACACACACTGGAGAGAAACTCTATCAATGCAATATGTGTGATTATAAATGTGGACAAGCAGAATATTTAAAACAGCATATGATGACACACACTGGAGAGAAACCCTATGAATGCAATATGTGTGATTATAAATGTGGACGAGCAGGACACTTAAAACGGCATATGATAACACACACAGGAGAGAAACCGTATGAATGCAATATATGTGATTATAAATGTGGAGATACAGGTAGTTTAAAATTGCATATGATAGCACATACAGGAGAGAAACCCTATGAATGCAATATATGTGATTATAAATGTGGACGAGCAGGACAGTTAAAACGGCATATGATAACACATACTGGAGAGAAACCCTATGAATGCATTATGTGTGATTACAAATTTGGACAAGCAGGTCATTTAAAAGAGCATATCAAGACACACACTGGAGAGAAACCCTATGAATGCAATTTGTGTAATTATAAAAGTGGACATGCAGGTAATTTAAAAATGCATATGAAGACACACACTGGAGAGAAACCATATGAACATAATATGTTTGATTATAAATCTGCACTTGCAGATAGTTTAAAAAAGGATATCAAGACACACACTAGAGAAAAACCATATCAATGCAATATGTGTGATTATGAGTGTGTACGAACGAGTGATTTAAAAAGACATAAAAGAAAACACACCGGAGAGAAACCATATGCATGCAATATGTGTGATTATAAATGTACACAAGCAGGTCGCTTAAAACAGCATATGACAACACATACTGGAGTAAAACCATATGAATGCAATTTCTGTGATTATAAAAGTGGACATGCGTGTAGTTTAAAACTGCATATTATGAGAAAACACACACATGAGACGGGTGGCGCTCAGAATGTCATATTATGTGAACAGCCATAGTATTGAATATTTAATATTATTTTTAGCAACACAAAGAAATCGTGCTATTATTAGTTACGTCATGCATGTTTCTCAGTCCAGCATTCGACGAGTCAACATCACCCGAAGATGCCTCGTGCAGAGGCGAAACACGTGTCGTATTGATGTCAGACATTTGGTATTTGGATCGAGGTATATGTTTTTCATTGTGTTGTTTTATATTATATGTATATGAATATATAAGTGTTTCGATACTTGTATTTGGGTAGGGTTTGTTTAGCTTGGGGGTTTTTTATTGTGTATATATATTTATATATATTATTTGTATATTTTTTTTTTTTTTTTTTTTCATTAGTTCAATCTGGGGTAGGGTTTTGTTTAGCGTGGGGTTTTACTTGTGTTAATTTGACCATTTATCATTTGTCTGACTTACAGTTTTGGCGGAAGTAAGCTACATATTTTTATTTTGTTCATTTTAGTTACGTCATGCAGTTAATTAATAAATGTAAGTATAGTAGATACAGTGTTCCTCAATTACCACAGTAGGGTTCTTGATGTTTGTGATAACTAGTGCTCTCTGGGGATGTTATACAATGTGTCTGAACACAGAGTGGTGTGTTAACACCTTGCGGGCTTCATACTAAATGAGCGTATGAACAAAAATAGATTTTAATTTTTAGTGTCATTCAATTCTTGTTCTAAAGACACACCTCAATTTTTTTAGTTATTTTATGTAAATTATTTATTATGATAAAACATTTTGTCATATGATTTTTACTCAGAAATTATTACCAAACCAGAAAGGCGAATATTCTGGAATCAGCAGAATTTGCAAAATATTATAAAGGTAACTTTTTTTTTTCAGAGTCATGCATCACGGTATATATATTTTTAGTTGGATTGAATCTTTTTCTGAGACTATGGAATTTTATTGGGTAACTACATGATATTACTAGTACCTTAAATTAAATAAATGGCCCTCCATACACTTTGGCACTTGTTTAAATAAAAAATAAATGAACTATTAGACCCTTGGCAACTGCAGAGGTATGATGCAATCGGGCTTTTTCTATTTGGCAACCGTAGAGGCTTGGCGCATTTATGCGGATATACCTACTACACAGAGTGGTGTGTTAAACACTTCGCGGGCTTCATACTAAATGAGCGTATGCACAAAAATAGATTTTTCTTTTCAGTGTCAGTCAATTCCTGTACTAGAGATACAACCTCAATTTTTTTAGTAATTTTATGTAAATTATTTATTATGTTAAAACATTTTGTCGTATGATTTTTACTTAGTAATTATTACCAAACCAAAAAGGCGAATGTTAGGGGTATGAGCAATATTTTATTAGATTCAATTATAAAAAAAACTTCTATACGATAATAAAACTGTAACTGGGCTAAATCTGTACATTAAATATTTTTTGAAAATTATAATTGAGATAAACTTCAAAATCGATATAGAGAGTGCACAAAGGATATTTTTCTATTTTTTGTCTTCTGTCTGTCTGTCTATCTGTCTGTCTCCTATGAACACGCATCACGCTGTAACTACCAGACGAATTTTGATGCAACTTGAAGTATGAACTCAAATCATACCAAATTTCATTTAAATTCATAGAGTATTTTCGGCGTGATACACTTTAAAGGTACAGAAAGACAGACGGGCAGACAGAAAGTCAAAAATTAAAAAATACAGTTTTCGATTTAGGATCGAATATAGAACAGCCCCAAAAAAAAATTACAAAATATCTTTAATTCACAGAATTTGGGACATTATCCCGCAGGAACTCTTTATTTTTTCTGGATAAAAAGTGTCCTCAGTTTTAACCCATCATATAAACTATGACTGTGCCAAGTTGCATCAAAGTGACAGGTGACATGTTAAAGTGATATGTTAAGGTGAAATGTCAAAGTCATACGTCAACATCTGTCAAGATCTCATCAATATTTTCGTTTTGGATGACAGCTGTCAAACTTAAAAGGGTTATAACTCGGAAACTATTGATCCTAGACTAGAAGTTTATATATACACACGTTAAAAAATAAAGGTAGTTAGCTCATGTCAATAAGTTTGAAAATCGTCCTTTTCTCCACTCCCTACTTCTATTCCCCCAGCTTCTCCCCACACTGCCCCCACTCCCCCTCTCTCCCCGCACACCCCCACTCCTCCCTACCCATCCCCTACTCATCCCTCACGTCCTGCCTCCTCCTTCCCCCCACTCTCTGCCCTCCCTGTCACTTTGACAAAAAATAATTAATTGTTGCCTATAATTATGTCGATAAGTAATTGGTCTTTTGGTTTTGCACACGGTGTGACTACGAGTCTTATATTTTGTAGCTCACTTGCTGTCATACCAAGCAGAGTGACCACGAGTAAAAATAATTCCTCGTGGTCATACCAGTGTGACATAACTGTGCGACCACGAGTCCGTCGCCGGGGATACATGTGGACAAAAACTCCAAATGAATCCCCCAGGGGATCCATGTGGACAAAAAATCCAAATGAATCCCCCACGGGATGTTAGAGGAGCCAAGTGGACGGAGGCAAAAAAAAGTGCTAAGTAAGTGTAAAAAGTGCTTTGCAAACTAAATTAGGGCATAGATAAATAATACAAGGAAAGATTGTTCTCTCCTTAAATCACTGAAAGTAGTTTAATAGTAGATTGTATTACTAGGGAGCAAAATAATATTTTGCCGGCGAGGGCGCTATTTTGAATCCAGAGCGGAGTGAAGTACGCTTGGTAATTCTTAAGTAGAATCCTGAACGTAGCGAGGGATTCAATATACGTCGCCCGAGGAAAAATAATTTTGCGTCCGAGTGTTACACTTTTCATCACCCTCTAAAAAAACCGCAGCTTAATTGGTGCACTCGTTTGGAAGCTACGATTCGCACCCCGCCCCCTCCCCTTTTCTTAATTCCCTTCTTCTTAGCTATATGAACGGGGGACCCTTCATATAGCTAAGAAGTATCTCGTTCACATCAACTTTTAAAAATAAAAAACCGCTTCAAAATCGGTTCATGCGTATGGGGTTTGGGAGCTACGATCCTCACTGCCCCCTTCCCTCATTATAGCTTAGAACCATCTCGATTACCTCAGCTTTGAAACATAAAAACCGGATCTAAATTGGTCCATTCGTTTGGAAGCTACGATTCCCCCCCTCCCACCTCTTCCCTCCTTCCCCCCTGTACAAGCTCCAAGCCTGTTCTGCTTTTAGGTCCTCGTGAAGGTACTTAATTGAGTTAAATGAAACCAAGCTTTTACGTTCCGTATACCTTATATTTCGATCATAGCAAAATACCTTAGCTTACGTCCCTGTGCGAATAGTGTCACCGCGATTCAGCGAAACGCGTCATCAAAATTAGCCATCTAGCGGCAGAGAGGTGAACCTTTTTGCATGTTCGGAAATAGCTTGAGTAAAATCTATTAGACGGCGCTGGGTGACAAAAGTGGCTTATACATATCGCCCACCAAGGACAAACTGAACCTTGTCCTTTACAAACAATCGCCCACCATGAGGCTAGTGACAAGTTACAATTTACAACATTTTTATCGACTAAGGTAATAAACTTAAGTAGTGAATCAATACACTTACTTTAACTATTTTCAATTTACGAATAAACTTAGGTTGTAATAGGAAGGAGACACAGCTTATTAACTGGCCTTTTAACCGTACCATTCTTAGTTTTAAGAGTAACAACTCTTATCAAATTGTCCTGTCCTGGATGGGTCGCAATCACTCTGCCATAAACCCTGGTCTACACACTGGTAAATTGTCTTCCCGTACTACCACTCATTGATACAAGGCTGAAGTATCTGAGATGGCCAACGATATCTTTTATAAAATTTTGACAGGTACTGTCGCGACCACTGACGCCAGAAGTCTTGAGTCATTCTTTGAGTATACTGCCACCTCCGCAAAGAACTCACATTTGAAGACTCAAAGTTTATCTCAGATGGAGTCACTAAAGCTTCACCTACAAGGAAGTGGCCTGGTGTTAATATTGTGGGCGGTTCTTCATTATTTCCGGTAAGCACTGGAGTTTAAAACGCCTCTATCTGTGCCAAAACAGTAGACATCTCCTCGTAAGTCAATGTTGATTCGCCGATTACTCGTTTAAGGTGGTACAGATTTTACCCCACTTTCCCAAAGTCCTCCGAAGTTGGGTGATCGGGTGGGAATAAAGTGCCACACACATCCATTTGTGGCCAAAACTTCAGCAATTTCCTGAAGCATTGAGTTTTTCTCATTCTTAAACAATCTGTCCAATTCATTTGAAGCTCCTGTGAAGTTTGTAGCATTGTCACTCCAAATTTCAGAGCAATACCCTCGCCTGGACACAAATGTCTTGAACGCTTGCAAAAAACCTTCCGTTGTGAGATCCGTAACAACCTCCAGATTGGACGGCTCGAGTTACCATGCAAACGAACAAGCAGATATAGCCCTTGTGTGACTTGTGACCGCGACGGACAACTGTCCGTATTTGAATGGGACCAGCTTAGTCAACTCCACTTGACTTGAAAGGTCGAGCTGGAGTCGATCTTGCTGTCGGCAACTGCCCCATTAACTGTGTTTGTGTGTTTCCTGTGTTTTTTACACAAGTCACACATCTGCGAAAACACGACTTAACAAGTCGTCCAGCTCCCAAGATCCAATACTTGTTTCTCAAGTAGCACAACATAAGTTGTGGACCGCCATGGCATGTCAACTTATGAGCATCCATTACAAGAAGATTGGTTAAGAAAGACTTATTCGGTATAAGTATCGGATGCTTTTTATTTGTGCTCAAATGGGAATGATCCAGTCTGCCACCAATTCTCAATAATTGTTCATCATCGAGGAACGGGTTAAGTGCTCGCAGGCTACTTCGTTTAGGTAAGTTCTCATTTTTCTTAACCATTGCTATTTCTTCACTGAAATATTCTATTTGGCATTGTCGTAAGCAACAATTGATTGCATCATTCAATTCCTGGGTCGTCAAATACCCGACATGTCTCTCTATTTTGTCCTTTTTCAGGTTATGAACAAAACGTCTGCAGTAAGCAATTACTCTGATCATTTTATTCAGTGAAGAAAACCTTTCCCATATGCAGTTGACAACTGTAGCGCAGTGAGTCTTTATTTGCACTTCTTCTATGTTTGTACCGATATCCTTCGGTTTTTTATAATCAATGTTTTATTTTTCACATCGCATTCTTAATCAACTCAGATGGATTTTGACCTCGAGATGCTGCGTCTGCAGGGTTATTCTTGGAAGATACGTGTGACCAGTGATGGGCATCCAAATTCGTTACGATCTCTGACACACGATTCGCCACAAATACCTTCCAGCGACTAGGATGGCTATTCAGCCAAGCGAGGACAACTGTCGAGTCCGTCCAAGCGTGCAGATGAGTTTTTTCAATTTCCATTATCGATGCTATTTCCATCATAAGGCGTGTTAGTAAAACAGCACCACACAGTTCAAGCCGAGGAATTGATACTTGTTTAATCGGAGCAACCTTCGTTTTTGCAGATATCAATGATACATGAATTTTCCCATTGGAGTCAACACGCGTGCATACACAACGGCGGCGTAAGCATCCTTGGAACAATCACTAAATCCATGCAGCTCTACGAAGTCACCCGTCTTAATACCAATCCATCGAGGTATGGAAACGTTGGTTAACAATTTCAGTTCTTCTTGGTACGTTTTCCATTCATTTAAAATATTTGTTGGGACGGTTTCGTCCTAATCCAATCCTGCCAGCCATAGCTTCTGAATTAATATTTTTGTTACTATGATACTTGGCCCTACCCAACCAATGGGGTCATAGAAGTGACATATATTAGAAATAATTGTTCTTTTTGTTGCAGGTTCCTGTACTTTGGGTAGATCTACCTTGTAGCGAAAGGAGTCATCGCTGCGGTTCCAGGTAAGTCCAACAATCTTAGTTATTTCGTCTGTTTTTATTTTTAACCCTTCCTTTACTTCTTCCCTTTTAAACTCCTTTCCTACCTTCCTTTCACTTTCCTTCATTTCTTGTAGTAGCTCCTCGCTATTACTCGTCCATTTCTGAAGCTCGAACCCGCCCTTTTCCAAAAGTCCGTTCATTTCTCTGTATAGCTTCATGCCTTCTTCAAAAGTTTCACATCCTGCTAGTAAATCATCCATATAGAACTGATTTAACACTGCTTTCGCTGCTACTGGATATTATGTCCTTCATCTAGGCTTACTTGCTGCAACGCTTTCACCGCCAGATATGGAGCAGATGCTATGCCAAAAATTACTCTTAGCATCCTATAATGTTTTATTTTCTCATCCGTATCGTTTCTCCAAAGTGTCCTTTGGAAATTTACATCAGCTTCATTAACCTTTACCTGCCGATACATTTTTACAATGTCAGCAGTCAAACAAATACGTGAGATTCGCCAACGCATGACGAGATACTTCAAGTATACTTGCAGTGTCGGGCCAACTAACAAATTGTCATTTAGTGATGCATTGTTAGCCCCTTTACATGATGCGTCAAAAACTGGCCGAATTTTTGAAGTCTCTTTATCGTTACGTACTACGGCGTGATGTGCCAAATACACCGATTTTACGTTATTTAAATCTTCCTTAGGAATAAGTTCCATATGATTCATCTTAATATATTCATTAATTACTTCTTTGTATTTTTCTTTCAGATCACCAGTCCTCAGTCTTCTTTCTAATGAATACAAACTTTTTTCAGCTATCTGGAAGGAGTTAGTTACCTCTGGATTTTTTACCTTGAACGGAAGGCGCACGACATACCTGCCGTATTCATCCCTAGTAGTCGTTTTGGTAAATATTTCTTCACAGCATTTTTCATCTTCAGTTTGCAGTTTTCTCTTTGACATAGGAATATCATCTTCTAGTTCCCAGAATCGTTTTAACAAATTATTGTCTTCTACCATGTGCATGACTTTAATTTCAGATTTCTCGTTTGGTGCGTCAAGAGCACCTGATAGAATCCACCCTAGTGAAGTGGCTTGTGCAACTGGAGAACCGTATGGACCTTTTATAACACCATCTTGCAGAATTTGACCATATACGTCTGCACCCAATAACATATCAACGTGATTTGGCATGTGATAATCCGGATCTGCTAAAACCATTTCTTGAAGTTCCTTCCATTCCACGGCTTTTATCTCACTGGTTAGTAGAAGTGTGGTAATGGACTTTAAAACGTGTGCTTTGACGTTTATGATTACATTTGGATCAACTCGTGACATTATTTTTAAGTTCACGATACCCTTGGAGATCAAACCTTTGTCTCCACCTACTCCTGAAATTTGGGTTTTTGTTGGAGTCTTGTTCAAACCCAACAGTTGTACCGTTGCTTCTGTTATAAACGACGATTGGGATCCTTGATCCAACAGTGTGCGGATTGTGTAACACTGGCCTGTTTTTGAAACGATATTTACCAATGCCGTTGCAAGAAGAATATGATTTGTTTTCCTAGTGAAACATGAAAGTGCCGGAGTTGATTACGACTTGTCACCATTTGCCGATGATGATTTTGGTTTCGTATCTTTGACCGTACTCGAATCCGTAGTAGGAGTACGGGGGATATAACTTTTAGGAGCGCCTTCACTGGTAGGATGTAAAAGAGCATTATGTTTCTTGTTGCAAATGCGACACTTGTAATGTGTTTGTCAATTTTTGGCAGTGTGATTGTTACCCAACAACAGTTGCAAATGTTGTTCGACTGAACGAAACCACGAAGAGACTCAATCGAGGTTTCTATAAATGCTTTGCAGTAAATAAGTTTGTGTTCTCCGGAACAAAATGGACATTGTATTTTAGCAATATGCATCGCTTTAGTTTTGTGAACAGGTAAATGACTCGTATTTTTATATGCTGAATTGGACCTAGAATCCAGGAAGTGTAACGCTCGATAGCGTTTTGTAAGAAATTCCCGAAACTGTTTGTAAGTGGGCAATTCGTCGGACGGATTGCTGGCATCAAATTCCCATTGTATTCTGGATTCAGGGTCCAATTTAAGTACAATGATATGGATGACAAGTACATCCCAAGTATCGGTATTTACACCAATATTTGCCAGCGCCGACAAACAATCATTCGTTGTATCCATCAGTTCTTTCAAACTGCTGGCCGATTCTTGATTAATATTTTTCTGACTCATCAATCTCTTTAAAATGTGATGACATATATATCTTTTATTATTATACCGCTCATCTAGCAACTTCCAACACCTACTATAATTTTTATCAGTGATAGGGATGTTGATAAGCAACTGTTCCGCCTCTCCAGTTAGATATCCCTTTAGGTAAAGCAGTTTCTGAAAATCATCCAAATCACTGTTACTGTGCACAAGTGACTTGAACAACTCTCGAAAAGTATTCCATTCTGAATACCGCCCTGAGAAGTTTGGTATATTAACTGTCGGTAATTTAACATTACATAAATTTGAGTGCGAAGGGCCAGAAGTTTGATCCGAATCTGGGATAGTCAACGCTGACAAAGCAGTTTTTAATTCACATTTGTACTCAAAATAAACATCTTCCCCTTGATCAAACATTTTATTTTTTGCGTAATTAGTTTCCGCAATTTCTCTAGAAGATTAAATTTTACGCATTATTTCTTTATGTCCGGACAAGAACTCGAGCCATAATTGATCAAGCAGTTCTAACCTCCCTTCTAAATACTCTTTGGTAACGAGTTCTTTCGGACTCTTTAGGCACTAAGATTTTTATTTTGTAAGAGAAAGGCACGTAGTTATGGAATGGAACAAATTGCCCCCGCAAGCATTGGTTGACTGGCAGTCTGCTATTTATGCAATTTGTACATTCCTGGAATGGTAATTCTTCTGATGATCCATTATCATCCGAAATCCATTTGGAAATCCAAATTTATGTGAAAATCTGGAAATTATAATGTCTGATTAATTATTTGCTAATTTGAAATACCTACTTAGCTGAAAGATTTTAAACTATATACAGACTCGACAACTGTTTTACTATCAATATTTTGTTAATCATCGTCACTCCTCATATACATTATTGTTGGGCTAGTAGCAAACTAGTGTGACCCACAGAGTGACATTTAAATATATTTTTGGATACATACATAAGTATTTCATTTTAGATGTAAGTATATTTATTCTCCTTACATCTAACATTTGCATTAGTAAAGTAGACTTTCTTCTGTTTTGTAGAAAATTAATCTATTTCAATAAGATCTAATCTCTGATTAATAATATGAAACGCCTATCTATACTTATCTAATTGTTTTTGAACCACATACAACTAAAACTGTGTTTTTTAAGTTGTGAACATCAGGAATTATTCGAATTATAGGTAAATTATTTTAGATAGGTACCTAAGTAGGTATTTTGGTTATGAATCTCCTATCATTTGAAATAAGCACTTTGCACATTCTTCAACCCACAGGCCACGAATAATGAATTCAAGGCCTCCTTTTCCAAAATGTTAACTAGCATTTACCCCCTGTGATTCCCTCATAACCATGTGGATCTATTTTCGATTCACTGCAAGTCTGTACTCCCACTTTACTGTACGATCCTAAGGCTATAGTGGTATGTTCTGAACCACAATTGAAATTATTGGAACTTAATGCAACTTGTTAACTGCTGTAATATTCTTTGTTGAACTATTTCTACTAACCCCTGCATTAATTGGAGTCTTTCTTCTCTACTATATGGGAAATTAATGTATTTCTTGGGATCCCCTGAGTATTGAGTGCATCTGTCACTTCACTTACACTACACTACTACTGTACACTACAGCAAGCGACACACATGGCTGGCTAAGCCCATGGAGGTAACACATCCCTATAGGGTTTTGGTATGATCCTGTAGTAAAGGAGAGGGCAGCCAAACCCTGCAATGTGGTAATAAATAGATTAATGTGTGAAAAGTAGGTAGGTACCTATCTATTATAGTGAGAAAGTATAACAGACTGTAAGCTTTTGATGGCATACTTACACTCAAAGTCCACCTTTGTATTTCTTTTCACTATCGGCAGCAGGGGCTTGAGTTGATTGTGTAATGTGATTTGTTATTTTGTCCTTCTAAACTATTTGTTTGTGATATTCAGTAATGAAATTGAAAATATTAATTCTTACTTATATTTTCACTTCGTTATCTTGATGCAACATCTCAATTAAATTTATTTACCACTGAGATATATACAAAATAACCCTACTTTATACTCGGCAATCGCTATTTGAGTAGTTGCTTTTTGACAGCTTAATCGCTCGCATTTTAATCGCGCTACCAATCGCAATGCGTTAGCTAATACGAATTTTGGAGCAATTCATAGAGGATCACAACTGCAATCACAATTCTAGTCCACTAGAGACGCTACTGTAAGTTTTTGAGCGGTAGCTTGTTAGCTAATGCGAATCGGCAGATAATCGCTTATGACAGTTACAATTGTACAATAGTAGCAATTGCTAGTTAGTTAAGCCTGCCGCATGATGTAACTAATAATCTTCAACTATACTTGTAACTAGTGACCCGCCCCGGCTTCGCACGGGTAAATATAGAAAGATAAAATTAGTAGGTACTTTATTTGGACAAATAGAATATTACAACAATTTCTTACACAAAATGTTTATTTGAACAAATTATAACTTAAGAACAATTTTTTACACTATTTACACAAACATAACCTAACAACAATTCCTTACCACCGTAGTACTATTAAGTATTCTGTGCTACTACTTCTTAACCCAGAGAGTGTAATGAACAAAGAATATCGGGGCCCGTATCTCCTATTTAGTTTGTGTTTCCTCCTTAAAACAACCGGACATAAACTTTATTGCATTGTATTCTCTTTGCTAGGTATAATGTTTTGTTTAAAGGTTTTATATTGACGTACCATTTTGTCTATAGTATTATTCTGTTTAAGGCAAGGCTGAATTACGATTACTATTAAAAAGGTTTAACTCCAGTAAGCATAATTCAACCTCCTTTGATTTAAAAAAGCGGGTGGGAAGGGGTTAGTGTCAAAATCCCCATTAGATTTCCCCATTAATGGGGATTTTGAAATTTTGAGTCTCATAATCCCCATTATTGCTGCAAAATCATACTCATGGGGATTTTGATACTATTATCCTCATCCCGGGTTAGTTGCAAAATCCCCGTTAGATGTATCAGATTTATGTTTGTAACTGTTTGTTGTTGATTTTGTTATAAATAGATATTTTATTTTGTCAAGATTGTGTATCTTTAACTATGTAGTCATAATTGTAAATATACTCTGATATAGAAAATAAGCATGCATCAGCTGTTTAAGCAAACTAATTTTTCAAGTTATGTTGTGATTCAGTTCTAATTATCTTTAAACACAATTGTCGCGATGGTGATTCAGTACCTAAACAGCAAAACTATTTTAAATACCATGTGTAATTTTGATTTAATAACACGTCACTAGTAAATCGAACCAATCTTTTCAATTTTGATTCAGTATTGAATTTTTATTAGGTAATCTAATTTTATTAGTAAAGGCCATCAACTAGTCAACTCCATTAAGAATTCTGTGATTTTTGAAATTGATAGCTCGATGGCATGTAATATACAAGCGTATCCTATAGCTTAGCAGTATCCTAGTGCCTATAGTTACATAGGTAGTAGGTACCTACGGTACTAATATAAGTTTTTATTCATCACATACAAATAAGGCAGCAGCATTTTTCATTTATTTATTGGTTGAAAACCACCGTCCCTATTACCTCCTTTATTCCTTTCCGTGCACGGTTGTCTGGAAGAGATCGCTTGAAAACCACCGTCCCTATTACCTCCTTTATTCCTTTCCGTGCACGGTTGTCTGGAAGAGATCGCTCTGAGCGATAACATCGCCCATTGTGACACGTTATTATTAAACAATTTATTTTTATTTGTAAGATTTTTATTGATGTGGTTCAATCAAGAGTTATTTATCTATCCCCGTTAATGGAGAAATCTAACGGGGATTTTGACACTAACCCGGGATGAGGATAATAGTGTCAAAATCCCCATGAGTATGAATTTGCAGCAATAATGGGGATTATAAGACTAAAAGTTTCAAAAATCCCCATTAATGGGGAAATCTAATGGGTATTTTGACACTAACCCGGTGGGAAGTAACCGTAATGCAACCTTCTTGGGTTTAAAATCCAAATGTAGACATTTCGTTGCCACGTCTACAATTTTTGAAACATTTATTATTTTGTGTATCTGTTCTGTGATTTCGTTTCCATGGCAACATTCCATACACAAAGTAATCGAGATTTTAGAAAATGTTTATTAGCTCGATTTACATTATTGCAATTTTAGAAAAGAACTCAAATTTTTGAAAAATAATATACTGCTTGTGTTCATCATCATCACTTTCTGATAATTTAGCTTTCTGTATGTGAAAGTTTTTTTTAAATCGGGTCGGTATTTGAGTTTATCCATTACAAACAAACAATCAAATCTTTCCTCTTTATAATATCAGTTTAGATAACGCAATAGGAACGAAAAAGTCTGTACAAAGAAGATAATTAAAAAAATATGGTGTAGGATAGTTAAAATAAGCTACTGAACAAGAATATAACATTTTTTAAATTCGTGTCTTTCTATTTGTCTGTATGTTTGTTCGCGCATCACGTAAAACCTACTGGACCGATTGCGATGCGGTTTTCACTGTTGGATAACTTAGGGTTTGACTTAAGAACTGGTGTACTTGGTATGTCAATCAGATGAGTGGAAGCCGTGCAATAGATAAAAACATTTTGATGGCTGAAGGAATTTTGTTCAAATGTTGGTAATATTTGTATTTTAGGTCATGGAATGGTACAAAGAGTACTTTTAACCTAGATAAATTACCACGCGTGCGAAGCCGCGGGCATCAGCTAGTAATTAATAAATATTCAATACTATGGTTGTTCACATAACTGGACGTTCTGATCACCACCCGCATCATGTGTGTGTTTTCTCATAACATGCAGTTTTAAATGACCTGCACGTGCACATTTATAATCACACATATTACATGCATATGGTTTCTCTCCAGTGTGTTTTCTCATATGTAATTTTAAACCAACTGGCCATACAGATTCATAATTACATATGGTGCATGCATATGGTTTCTCTCCTGTGTGTGTTTTTATATGGTATTTTAAAGTATTTGCTTGTCCACATTTATAATCACACATAATGCATGCATAGGGCTTTTCTCTAGTGTGTGTTATCATGTGCCGTTTTAATTGTCCTGTTCGTCCACATTTATAATCACATATAATGCATTCATAGGGTTTCTCTCCAGTGTGCATTATCATGTGCCGTTTTAAATGTCCTGCTAGTCCACATTTATAATCACACATATTGCATTCATAGGGTTTCTCTCCAGTGTGTGTCATCATATGCTGTTTTAAATATCCTGCTCGTCCACATTTATAATCACACATATTGCATTTATAGGGTTTCTCTCCTGTGTGTGTTTTTATGTGATATTTTAAAGTACTTGCTTGTCCACATTTATAATCACATATATTGCATTCATAGGGTTTCTCTCCAGTGTGTTTAATCATATGCCGTTTTAAACTACCTGCTTCTACACATTTATAATCGCACAAATTGCATTCACAGGGTTTCTCTCCAGTGTGTGTTATCATATGATGTTTTAATGATCTTGCTTGTCCACATTTATAATCACACAAAATGCATTCATAGGGTTTCTCTCCAGTGTGTGTTATCATATGATGTTTTAATGATCTTGCTTGTCCACATTTATAATCACACAAAATGCATTCATAGGGTTTCTCTACAGTGTGTGTTATCATATGATGTTTTAATGAATGTGCTTGTCCACATTTATAATCACACATATTGCATTCATAGGGTTTCTCTCCAGTGTGTGTTATCATATGAAGTATTAAACTACCTGCTTCTCCACATTTATAATCACACATATTGCATTCATAGGTATTCTTTCCTGTGTGTGTGTACTATCGTGTTTTTTTTATCACCAGCATATGCTGACTTATAGTCACAATATGCACATGTGTATATATGTATTATTTCTCTCTCTTGTTTGCTTTTGCTGTTCATCACACATGTTGTTGTTTAGATGGGTTGGCTTCGGTGAGTGTTCTTTAGTGTTCTTTTTTGTGTGTTTTTGTGTTTTGTGTTGTTTTATGTGTTCTTTCTTTCTTTGTGTTTTTTTGAGGTTCTTTTTGTGTAGAACTGGTTGCTTCAAGTACTCCCACACGTTACTCCCTCGTATACAGATGTTGGCTGATAATGATAACTCTCCGTTGTATTCTGCAAAAGACATTGCAAGAGTGAGACAATCTTGCAGTTACAAGCAGAGTGAAGCTTACTACAGAATACAATATATTTAGGGTTCCGTACGCCCAAATGAAAAAAAAAACAGAACCCTTATAGTATCACTTGTGTATCTGTCTGTCAGTCACAGCTCACAGCCAGTTTTCTCCAAATCTACTAGACCAATTAAGTTGAAATTTGGTACGTACATGAATTTCTGTGACCCAAACATGGATGTGTAACATTAATAAATGTAATTTCAATATGGGGGGTATATAGAAAAAAAATAAGGGCTTGTTGTGAGTGTCTCACTTGTTTTAAATGTGTTTAAGAATATAGATAAAAATATCCCATTACCATATCTCTGAAACTACTGGTCCTTTTTATTTTATAGTAAATAGTTATTTACTTATAGCTTACAGGATATCAGAAGTCTATGTTCTTAGGGTGCATTCCGATTCACGATAATATAGATGTGAGTGATCACAGTGCTAATTTGCGTTCCGATTCCAATATCGTGCTCATGGCATTTGAGTGCTGCAGTTGATTTGGAACGTTCCTGAGCGTGATTACAAGGTCACAACAACATAACCTCAAAATTTGCTCAAATACAAAGTATTATTCAAACAACAGTTTTCTTTGCAAACAATAGTCAGACTGTCACTTTGACAGTAGCGCTCACGGTGATATCAATTTGGGGCATGGTCGGTGTAACCATAAAATGGCGGATGTAATTATGTATTCCGTGACTCACAAGGGATATTGTTGTCGTGCTCACGGTGACTCGGTAAGCGTTTTGGCGTGATAATATTGATTTTAGTGATTTTAGCACAGCTCGGAATGCACCCTTTATATAACATGGTAAATCTCTCAATATCATGGTGTAATATATTCTTTGTACTGAACTCTCTCAGTGCGAGTTCAACTCGCACTTTATCGGTTTTTTTATTAATGCATTTGAGCATACTGGGAGTGAAAATATTACTAAAGATGAAACGGATATCATGACTATCCGGTATCTGGCCTAAATTTACTATGCGGCCAGATACCGGATTTAAGGGAAAAGTAAGATATATCAAATTTATGTACCTACTTTAATTAGTCGACTTAATAAATATAATTGAGAGCGATGGCAGTCTAGCGGTTTACTAGTGTGACTTAGAATCTAACCATACCGGGTTCCGTTCTAGACTCCGCACCGATGACTTTTCTAAGTTATGTGCGGTTTTCCATCGCTACATGCTTCGGAAGGCACGTTAAGCTGTCGGTCCCGGCTATTATTTATTAATAGCAGTTGTTAAGCCATGTCAGAGGCCTTCGCGCGGCCTGACAAACTGACACCAGAGGCCAGCACTACCTAATACAACAAATAAACAAATTTTTTACTGTGGTACTTCTTTTGATATCATTTTTTCATCAATTTATAGCTAAACAACATTTTTTAGAAAAAAAAAGACCCTCGCGTGGGAACTAGGATATCTTGAAAATACCAAGATCTAGCAATATAAGGTTTTCGTAATCTTGTAAGATTGCATTCCCTAACAGGCTTCAAGGTTAGACAGAGTGTACCCTTGGGGACTCTATGGAAAAATACACCATAACCGCAATCGAGCATACGATAATTATTATGCTCGAAGCTAACAGGTGACGATCGACATACTAAGCGCCTAAGGCCTTACTTCTAAGAAACCTCTTACCTCTATTGTTCTAAAATCAATGTCGCTGCTCGTTTGGTTAGTACCCATTTGATGTAGGTAAACATACAATTCAATGTTTGAAACGTGAGGATTCTTTCGGCATCTGCATGCATTCACGCCTTCAGTCATCAGAATCAGAAAGGTGCTTCCAAGCTCAGGAGTTCAGAACAAATATCTGCATAGATTTCGTTTGAATGTAGACATATCACCTTAATATTAATAATGAATTAGATTTATGAATGGATGGAACTTGATTTTGTAATACCTAGGCTGTGTTCACTTACACGCTTGAATCATCCGTGCGATTATCGCTCGATCATCCGGAGATCGTGAACGACTTTGGACGTCCACATACAACTGACAACTGTCAAGTGTCAGTTTCATACTATTCCTCTCCACTACTATTTTTCGGATGACCCAGGCGAACGCCCGGACGACGCCGTGTACGATTTCGAGTGTACGCGCGGGTGATCCGTGCGTCCTCGAACGTTTATGTGAACGGGCTCATTTTTTATCGAAGACACTATTATTACGTCATATTTTTACGATTTCATCGGTTTGACAGTTACAATACTGTAATTTGTAGGTTTTTTGTCTATGCTTTGCACTTATCGTTGCCAACAGAATAGAGATATTTTGTTACCATGTAGGATCGTGTGTATTCAGCCTACTTCCTAGCGTCATTCCCAAACATATTTATTTTACGGCAAAATAATCACACTTTAGAAGAACAGGGTTTGAAATATTAACATTCTATTGTATTATTAGGGCGAAAACATAGAAATTAAATAAGTAATGGTATCTATCTTTAAATTTGTTATCTACGTTAGTGATAACTCACTTGTTGAATCTGTGGTTGCAAGCGATTAATGCCTATGTGTGAGTTTTTAATTTGCATGTGTTGTATATTTTAGTATATTTTATCTATGTGTGTAACATTTTTGACGTTTATAATCGTTTGTTGACATTATTTTTACAGCACAAGCTTACTCATTTTTTTGTATGTAGTTAGTGAACCTTCTACCATGTACATAGTTTAATATTGTACTCTATAGCAGCAAAAGATAAAGTTTTGCGTAAGATTTGTTTCTTTGTGTGCTGTGTAGGTACATTATAAGAGGCTGTGTAGATAACTTTACAGCACAAACTTACACCATTTTTGTATGTAGGTATAGAACCTTTTGCCATGGAGTCATGGAGATAGAGTTTAATATTGTACTTTAAAGTAGGAAAAGTTAAAGTTTTTGCGTATGATTTAATTCGTCTACGAGGTTGTACTATTATTTATTCTGTGGCTGTGTAGAGATCTTTGGGACGAAGTTTGAGCGGGAAACCCTGAAATTGTTTAAAATTCGATTTTATTATAATGATATCAAACGCCCTATTTTTTCTAAATATCTACCCCATGGATTGCACTAAACATTACATGTACTATTCCAAGACCTAAAATACCAATATACCAACATTTGATCAAACTTCCTTCAGCCGTCAAAAAGTTTTTATCGATTGCTGGGCTTCTGCTCATCGGATTGAAAAACGCACATATTCCCGACCACATCACCTCTTAATTTTCAGTATTACGGCGGAGCAAGGCAAGTAAAACAAGGGTTACTACTGGACAACCAATATACAAAAAAACAACTGAATTGGTATGTTGGTTTGGTCCAAAAAAAATATTGTATTAACTCCAAACAATGAAAAATCGCGAAAATTACATGGGGTCTTATTCGGGTGCCCCTGGGAGTGCTCTCTTCCCCGGGACCTCCACCTATCACTACTTCCTTGGACATACTGTATATTTATGAGGGTATGTGGAAGTTACACCATAGCGTCGCCCCTTTTAGTCCGATTTTGACAAGCGAGGTGTCAATCGATTCGTCTTTAGATCTAAGTAGTGTAAAAAATATATGAATAGGATATTTGTTTTACCCGACTATGGTGAAGCAAAGGAAGGGTTATGTATTCAAACTAAAAAGTTGGTCAGTGTTTGACAAGCGAAGTATCAATCGATCGTCTTCATCGCAAGAGTGTCATAGGCTATTTTTTACCCGATTGTAGTCAGGTTTTAGTTTTTGAACTTACGACTTGTTTTTATTATAAGTATTATTATGATTTTAGTCCTACCCATATGGTCCAAACTAAACGGAATCCTGTAGCTGTTGCTGTTTTTGTAGGGTAATGGTAATAAAAGGTTCAGTTTAGTTCGATTATCTTTGGTTTAGTAGAACAAAAACGAAAATGTAATAATACAAATTATATACAAATAATAATCACAACAACCTAGCACAACAATCACAACAACCTAACACAGGTGACATTTCTCCTTTATTTAGAAGGGTCCAAACGGAACTCTTTTGCTAATTGTGTAAGTAGTAAGAGATTGAATTTAATAGGACAACAAAAACGCAGTAGTTGTATATGATGTGTAACATCAGTTCAAGCTGCTTTTTATAGGCGATTCCCCGTCCACCTACCGGCTACACCCACTAATGGGTGCACGGGTAATTCGCATTTACCCCTCATGCACTAGAGTTGGAAACTAACAAAAAAGTAATGTTTTATCATCGCTGTTCAAGCTCTGCTTTATCATCGCTCGATGCTGTTTTATCATTTAGGATAGCACTGCGCAAGCTAATTGGTCAATTGTTTCAGTAAACAGTTGACCAATGAGCGCACGCAGCACATTGTAACACTTTTCACAAAATCACTCCCATAAAGGAATTACTACTCTCTAGCTCCCATAGATTTAAGTAAAGCGAGAGGAAAGATGTTACAAATAAAAAATATTATACAAAATTATATTCAACTAGCGTAATGGTCACAATAGCCAAACACAGGTAACCTTCCTACTTTATCAATGTTCCTGGAATCAACACATGACATTTCAGTAAACAACTCTGTCTAGATAAATGGTACAGGCAGTGGTGCAGGTCATATTATAATTAATGGTGTGGTGGTTATTTTTACAATACATCACTACTATCAAACTACTTCAGTTAATGAAGACACATCAATGAAGTAGTTAATGAACAAGTTGTTAATAAGAATTAACAACTCGTAGTTCTTTGAATGAAGAATTATTATTATTAAATAATACACTAGCAGCTTCAAGCTGATGCGTGTATATCATTTCAGATTGTATGTATGTATGTATGAGAAGAATGTTTCATTTTCGGTTGTATGCTAGTAAGGAAAGGATCCAATGATAGAAGAAGATTGTGCAGAATATCTTCATTAGTGGAGATATTGCTGTTCATGTATGACTTTCTCGGTATTTGCGGAAGTCTTTGTTCCTTGCCTCACATGCTTCTTCGAATAAGAAGCCTATAGGTGCTCAACTATCTGTGGTCCTTAAATTAATAATTTATTTATTAGCTGTCACACTTACTATAGTATACTTTGAATTTAGATATGTTTATCTGTTTGCCTGATGAAATGCATTGCAATATTACAGCAATTCTTTATATTAAGTTCTCATCTAATTCAGTAATATGGACAGTTGTTTCTGGATCTGCAAAATACTGTCTTGCAACATTCCCGGTATTGGTGTTACCACTGCCCTGTTTGACTATGTCTAATAGTATGCAGGTTTCTCTTCGAAAAGCTTCTTAAATTTCTTCTGTCTTATCTTTTACTTCACATCTTCACCTTTTGCTTGCTATGATTATATAAATCTTCTGTGATTATGTAAGTCTTCTTGCACTGCCTTCGCTCTCACTGCTTCAAAATTATTTATTCCAGTCAGACGAGATTTGCACAGATCACATACAGCAGCTGAAGTCCCTGAACGAGTGCATTTTTCCATACATGGTTGGCATTAGGCTGTGTGTGGCCATGTCATTTCCGCAATCAGTTGGAGTTCGTTTAGTGATCTCTGACTCAAATGCAGCCAATTCCGTTTTTATGTTTGCATTTGTCTCATTCATAAACTTATAAGAAACCGGGCGACAGCAAGCAGTAGACGAAGTCTTGTCATTTTGCCATACTGTTTCCACTTAAACTTTCAGTGAGTTGATGAGAGGCACAAGGCTTGCCATAAATACTTCTCACCTTAAAGTGGTTTGTTGCTAATAAACAGTGACTAGATGCATCCCACTAACTATGCAACACAACACAAGTCACGCACCTGCATTAAAATTATGATTAAATGATTCCATAAGTCTTTTAGACATAAGATCTAAGAGTGCTTGCAGTCGTAATTTTACTGTATGTCGTGACAGTCATGTCTTCTTTCTTCGGATAATAGGTACTTATTCTTCTCCTACAGCAACATATGATTCCAGACCTAGAGATAGAGTGCAAGTGCGTTCTGTGGAGAAATTTCGAGGGGTGTTGTGCAGTGTGTGATGCAGTTCACTTTTTAGGAAATCTATGACCTTGGAGGCATCAATGAACATCACAGAAAATCTGAAAATAAATCAATCACACAGAATATTAGTGAAAACTGAAGTTGAGAAAAGGAGCGATAATATCCCAACAAACAACGAAAGATAATTTTATTTGCGTTGGCTTGGCTGATCGCTGGTAGGTACCTACCTACGTATAGACATTTCATGATTCAAGAAAACAGGCGAGGCGTAGTTACATTAATTAAACCATGAGACAATGGTAAATAAAATTTCGAAGTGTTTGGCTGTGTTCACTCACACGCTCGAATCATCCGTGCGATTATCGCTCGATCATCCGGAGATTGTGAACGACTTTGGACGTCCACATACAACTGACAACTGTCAAGTGTCAGTTTCATACTATTCCTCCCCTCCACTACTATTTGTCGGATGACCCAGGCGAACGCCCGGACGACGCCGTGAACGATTTCGAGTGTACGCGCGGGTGATCCGTGCGTCCTTGAATGTTTATGTGAACGGGCCCTTTGGTTTGGGGTTTGGTACTTTGTGACACAGATTATAGATATGGTTTGTTATGTGATCCACAGATTATTCATTTAAAAGTAGTTTTTATTTGAATGCTCGAGACTCAGCTGTCTATTCACGAGTTAACACACAGACTTTTTAAAAGAAAAAATAATAATAATAATAAAAGGGGATAAAAATAATAGGTTGTATGAATAACGGCGGCCAAAAAAAAAAGAAGAAAAACTAGTTTTTTTAACTTATTTTGAAATAAATTAAAAAAACTAGTTCCATCCATTCATAAAAGTAATTCGCTACCTACCTACTAATATTTCGGTGATATTTCCACATTCAAACCAAATCTATGAAGGTATATGTCCTGAACTCCTGAGCTTGTAAGCACCTTTCTGATTCTGAAGACTGAAGGCGTGACTGCATGCAGATGCCGAAAGAATCGTCACGTTTCGAACATTGAATAATATGTTTACCTACACCAATTGGGTACTAACCTAATCAAACGAGCAGCGACATTGATTTTAGAACTAGAGAGGTAAGAGGTTTCTTAAAAGTAAGGCGGAGGCCTATAGTATGTCGATCGTCACCTGTTAGCTTCGCGCATAACGTATGCTCGAATGCGGTGGTTATGGTGTATTTTTACATAAAGCCCCCAAGGGTTACACACTCTGTCTAACCTCGAAGCCTGTTTGGAAATACAAGATTACGAAAACCTACTTTTGGTAGATCATGGTTTTTGCAAGATCTCATTTAGCAGGCACGTGAACTATTTTTTTTTTCTAAAAGCTGTTGTTTTGCTATAAAATGAAGAAATGATTTCAAAAGAATTACCAACCTATTAAAAAAAAAGAAATGTTAAATGCACCTATAATGTTACTTTAAAAGCCCGTACTATGGTAAAAAGTAAGATTTACAAACACTTAATTCATCGTTCATTTTGAACGCTTACAACCATTTGCTTGGAAATCTTGACATTTACCTCAGTGACATTGTAAATGTTGAAAAAGACTAACCTAACCTTACCTTTACATAACCATATTCCCGCAGTATCCATGAGGATTTCACCCTACATAGCCAAAAAAAAACAAACCTACATTTACCAGCTGTCAAAGGTAAAACCTAGCATTTACTTAATTTTAATGGTAAAAGTCCAAACATATTGTTTTACCAACTCATTTTGGTAAGTCTTAGGATTTATCGCTAAAACCTAAGATTAATCTATGTTCAAACTTTCCCAGTGACATATAATTATTAGAATAGAAACACAAACAGTTACATTATATTGCAAGTGTAGTCAATATTATTTCCTACTGTAACATAAAGTAATACAATACAAAGCTAATCATAGCAATTGTCAGATTGCTCCTGGCATGAATATGTAAAAAAAGCTCTGTGAGGAACATTAGTGTGTTGTTAGGTGTCATTAGTGGCATCTGATAATCTGCTTCTTATGTGCGACACTAAGTAGCCTGCTGAAGAGAATGCCCTTTCTAATTCCCGTCTGCGGCTAGTCAAGTGGCTATTAGCATGTATGGAGTGCTGTCTTCTTGTGAGATCTTGCTCTGGTTTCGATGCGAAATCTCGGTATACTGCGACTGCATTCCCTATCTACTGTTGGTATACTAAGGTCATTAATAATAATATACCTAGTATGATCGATCTGATATATTATTATGCTCAATAACTACTTGAGAGACACGAGAGTTCCATGTGGAGAGCGAATCAATCAATTAATCACAAGTTCAAGTCCTGCTTCATGATTGGGTTCCATTCTGCACTAGTTTGTCAGTTCAGTTGGTGAGAGTGGAAGGATAGGTATTTTCCTAGAGTAAATTTTACATAGGTAATTATTAGAGATGAAATGTATAACCGGATATTCAGTGTAACATTGCCGATTGGCGTATCGTAAAGAGCAAGCTCGCATAGGTGGACACGGCAGAATTCAGGTATTTTCATTCTTGAGCGAAGTTAGCATGTGTTTCATGGATTTGTTGAATTGATCGCAAACAGTATCACCTGATGCCATTGTAAAAATGCTATTGTGTTTTTAACAAATAATAAATATTTTATGTTATTATAAAAATATTTTTATTATCCTAAAAAGATTGACGACAATTTACCCCATTACAATTACTTTTGTTCAAAAATAAAATTTTGTTGATTATATTTGTTAAGTGGACTAAATAAAGTAGGTAATTAAATTTGATATTTCTTATTTTTCTTATAAATCCGGTATCCGGCCGGATAGTAAATTAAGGCCGGATACCGGATAGTCACCGGATATCCGTTTCATCTCTAGTAATTATGTTCACTCAAATGCATTAATGAAAAAACTGAACAAGTGCGAGTTGAACTCGCGCGGAGAGAGTTCAGTACAAAGAAAATATTACGCCATGATATTGAGAGATTTACCATGTTATATTAAGGACATACGAGCGGAGTTCAATGTATTCTCGGTATAGGCATGAAAGAATAAGCAGAAAATTCTGAATAATATTTATTTTTCAATGTAGTCCCCTAGGATCTGAACACACTTATTTGTCCTGGAAGATAACTTTTTAATTCCCTCCAAAAAATATTTTTCTTCCTGGTCTGAAAAATGATCGTTAATTGCTGCCTTTAATTCTTCATCGTCGGAAAAATGCTTGCCACGAAGTTCTTTTTTGAGATATGGGAACAGAAAGTAATCACTAGGGGCTAGGTCCGGGCTGTAGGGTGGATGATTGATTTCTTCAAATCCGCAATCCCGCACAGCAGCATTGGCAATGCGCGCCTTGTGAACAGGCGCGTTGTTGTGCAGAAGTTATTGCCTCCTTTAAATTGCGCAGGGTGTTAGCGTAAGTTGCGCCAGTAATACTCTCACCTTTTTTTGTGTACTCAATTAATAAGATTCCCTTGGAATCCCAAAACACTGTGGCCATGAGCTTTCCGGCGGATGGGCAGACTTTGAACTTCTTCGGTGGGCCTGGTCCTTTTTTATGCCACTGCATAGACTCCTGCTTGCTCTCAGGATCATAGTGATGAACCCACGTTTCATCACCAGTAACAATCCGATCATAAATACTTTGCAGATTTTCACCACAGAGCTCCAAAAACTCCTTGCAACAATCAACTCACGCTTGTTTCTGAAGCGCTGTGAGCATTCGCGGCACCCATCTTGCACTGACCTTTGACAAATTCAGATGGTCATGAAGGATAGTGTGTATGGTACCCACTGATAGCTTGGTTCTTTCTGCTAATACTTTCACTCTCACACGGGCATCTTCGAGTACAAGTTTTTTTCTCAACAATTTTTACGTTTTCATCAGTAGCGGCACTTACCGGCCCACCGGCACGAGGATCGTCTTCAATACTCTCTCTACCCCATTTAAATTCACTTAACCACTTCTGAATTGTAGATAATGAAGGGGCAGAATCTTGGTAAACAGCCATCATTTCTTTGTGAATTAATTTTTGAGTTTTTCCTTGTTTTGTGAGGAATTTTATCACAGCGTGATGCTCGTTTTTTTTTCAACATTGTCGTATCAGTCATCGTAGTTGCCTTTCCGAAATGATATTTTGAATACTAATGGCGACAATCAAATAAAATTTTGTATTTATACCCTCAATGAGTGTCATAAACTAATGAGATAATTTAATTACCCTCATCATTAGTATATTACCCCAATACCGAGAATACATTGAACGCCCCTCGTAGACTTCTGATGTCCTGTAAGCTATAAGTAAATAACTATTTACTATATAACTAATTTAAAAAAAAAGGTTTGAAAAGTTACTCTAGAAGACTTGTATTTTTATTTTATTTTTGGGATAATGTTTTTTTTTTAATATTATTATACTACTACACAGCTAAGATAATCTAAAACATATTGTACTCTGTAAGGTTCACTCTGCTTGTAACTGGAAGATTGTCTCACTCTTGCAATGTCTTTTGCAGAATACAACTGAGAGTTACATAATCAGCCAACATGTACACAAGCGAGTAATGTGTGGGAGTATTTGAAACAACCAGTTCTACAACTAGACATTAAAGAACACTCACCAAACCAAACCCATCTAAACAGCAACATGTGTGACAAACCTGTGAGTGATTGTAGTCTAAACAGCAACATGTGTGACAAACCTGTAAGTGCTTGTAGTCTAAACAGCAACATGTGTGATGACAAACCTGTGAGTGCTTGTAGTCTAAACAGCAACATGTGTGACAAACCTGTGAGTGCTTGTAGTCTAAACAGCAACATGTGTGACAAACCTGTGAGTGCTTGTAGTCTAAACAGCAACATGTGTGACAAACCTGTGAGTGCTTGTAGTCTAAACAGCAACATGTGTGATGACAAACCTGTGAGTGCTTGTAGTCTAAAACAACAGCGAAGACAAACTAGAGAGAGAGAAAAATTATACACATGTGCTATTTGTGACTATAAGTCTGCATATGCTGGTGATAAAAAAATACATGAAAGAACACACAAAGGAGAGAAACCCTATGAATGCAATTTGTGTGATTATAAATGTGGACGAGCAGTACATTTAAAACGGCATATGATGACACACACTGGAGAGAAACCATATGAATGCAATTTGTGCAATTATAAATGTGGAGAAACAGGTAATTTAAAACGGCATATGATAACACACACTGGAGAGAAACCCTATGACTGCAATATGTGTGATTATAAATGTGGACAAGAAGTTAGTTTAAATCGGCATATGATAACACATACTGGAGAGAAACCCTATGAATGCAATATGTGTGATTATAAATGTGGACGAGCAGAACATTTAAAACGGCATATGATAACACACACTGGAGAGAAACCCTATGAATGCAATATGTGTGATTATAAATGTGGACGAGCAGAACATTTAAAACGGCATATGATAACACACACTGGAGAGAAACCCTATGCATGCAATATGTGTGATTATAAATGTGGACGAGCAGAATATTTAAAACAGCATATGATGACACACACTGGAGTGAAACCCTATGAATGCAATATGTGTGATTATAAATGTGGACGAGCAGGACATTTAAAACGGCATACGATAACACACACTGGAGAGAAACCCTATGCATGCAATATGTGTGATTATAAAGGTGGACAAGCAGAATATTTAAAACAGCATATGATGACACACACTGGAGAGCAACCCTATGAATGCAATATGTGTGATTATAAATGTGGACGAGCAGAATATTTAAAACAGCATATGATGACACACACTGGAGAGAAACCCTATGCATGCAATATGTGTGATTATAAATGTGGACAAGCAGGACATTTAAAACAGCATATGATGACACACACAGGAGAGAAACCCTATGAATGCATTATGTGTGATTATAAATGTGGACAAGCAGGACATTTAAAACAACACATGATATCACACACTGGAGAGAAACCCTATGAATGCATTATGTGTGATTATAAATGTGGACGAGCAGAACATTTAAAAAAGCACATGATAACACACACAGGAGAGAAACCCTATCAATGCATTATGTGTGATTATAAATGTGGACATGAAAGTACTTTAAAATATCATATAAAAACACACACAGGAGAGAAACCCTATGAATGCATTATGTGTGATTATAAATGTGGACAAGCAAGTACTTTAAAATATCATATAAAAACACACACAGGAGAGAAACCATACACATGCACTAAGTGTAATTATGAATCTGTATGGCCAGGGGGTTTAAAATTACATATGAGAAAACACACTGGAGAGAAACCAAATGCATGCAATAAGTGTGATTATAAATGTACACATGCAGGTTATTTAAAACGGCATGTTATGAGAAAACACACATGAGGCGGGTGGCGATCAGAACATGCAGTTATGTGAACAACCATAGTATTGAATATTTATTAATAACTAGCTGATGTCCGCGGCTTCGCACGCGTGGTCATGTAGAGGGCTACCTCCTTGGATCCCCCCCCCCCGCGGAGACTTAGTTTTTTTTAAATTGTATTGTAGTGTATATGAAACTAAATGAAGAGGTGGGTTGCACCTAGGGGGTTGGGGGGAGGCGGGTTGCGCCTCGGTATCCCTCTCTTCAAGCGGAGATGCGTTACCTACTTGGTGAGAGAACTTTGGTGAAGTTATTGGCAGCAATTCAGTCATTTTACTCCTTAAACTAAAAAAGACAACAAAAAAAACAAATGTAATTCAATCCTTATCGACTTCGTAACTAGGTAATTTTGCCCCTGGCATATATTTCTAACTTACGTCAATTTAAGCTGCACCGCTTAAAATAACGTAATTAAAACAGGTTTTTAACACGCTGTCTAAAATCGGATAAAATCGGACACGTTTTGAGGCAGTGTTTGGACAAATCGGGACTCTCGCCGCTTGGAAACAAATTTGATTTTACGCTGACAGGCTTTGGTGATAGTTTAGTGAGTTAGGGATAGATGCCAGGGGCAAAAATACCTTTTTACGAAGCCCACAAGGTTTAAATTACATTTGAAGAAATCAAGTTTAGTTCAGGGTATGTCCAAATCGCTACCATTGTGGAGTATTTGTGTCGCCGCACATAGGGTATTCCACCCAAATAGTTGGCCAAAACTATTTAAAGCGCTTTGGTGTCTCTAGCATCTAAGAAAACATTTAAGGTCGTTTTGACATTTTACTTATAAAGATAATTGAAAAAAAAAACGAAAAACAAAAAATGATTACTTAAAAATACTGCTATACCTACTTATAAAAATTTAAAACTGTTTTAATTAAAAACTTTTTTATGTCTACGTTTTTTTTCCTGATAAATGTCAATGCATTAACTTTGTGTCCAAATATTCAATTTTTTCTTCAAACTTTGTACGACATGACTCTTTTATTATGTCATACAGAGCCTTCCGCGTCATATGTATCAATGTTTCCGAGGGGTCTGTGAACAAGATTTTACCATTTATGAACACTACAATTATTACTTGAAATAAAAGACATTGATTTAAAAAAAACATAGAAAACTGATGGGTGTACATTACGTCATTTAGACATGTCATTATATTGGTCTGTTACGTCAAAAGGACTAGTCTATGTGACGACTTTTTAGGGTCTATTTGAGTCGTCTTTCTTACCCGCTCGGTTGTCCACGCGCTGAAGACCGCAGGACCAAACTGATAACCCAAAAAAAAAATGGCCGACGCGACACTTCTAACCTCAAACTGGTAATTGATTGTATATGCGTTGAGACTACAGGTACTTGATGGTCAACCCACAAAAAAAAGAAGGTCGACGCGACACATTGGCCGCAAACTGGGGATTTATTGGGTACGTGCCGAGATCACAGGTATCTGATTGTCAACCCACAAAAAAAAAGAAGGTCTACGCGACACATCTGGCCGCGCCGACTTTGGTAAACAGTTTTTATGACCACTTCATTGAGCGCTTAGATAAACAAACTGGTGATTTATGGAGCTAAATAGGTACGGCACATATTTCAAGGGTTTATGTTGTGGGTTTCGAAGCAAAATAATTATATAAACACGCTTAGATTTGAATGATTATTGAGGTCAATAATGTTCAAAATCGAGTGGCAAAATTTACGTCGCTATCGAGTGGTCCGATGATCGATGAAAACAAAAAATGTGACTGAAGCGTTAGTTGCGATGATCAATGAAAACAAAAAATGTTAATAAACAAGGGTGGTACAGAATATAGTTTTGTTATCCTGGTTATAAATGTTGGCTATCGGAGCAGTAATATACTGTGGTGCTACTATGTAATATTGGTCACTTATAGAAGAGCTTCTTGTTTCGACGGCTACTGCGAACGGGAACTTTAGACGAAATGCACGAAGATTTAAGGAACTATGCGTATTTATAGTAAACGCAAAACATGCCAAGCTCTTCCATTGGGTGATTTGTTTCATTTTATTCGTGGTATATCTTAGCTTCATTGTTCTCTGTCCCAACTTACCCACGCTCGAAAATAGGCACAAAAAATAGACCCAGAAGTTTGCTACGGTCGTACTTCGAATCCACACCGCGAAGAAAGTCCAATTTTTATGGCTTTGCTACGGGTGCGAGGAGAACTTCCGATCTTGTGAACTCCTCGCACTCTTACGAAGACGGTACCCTAAACTTTAGGCAGCTAACTAAAATTTTGTCCCCTTTCACGACATTCCTGTGTGTGACTCATTGCAAGTCAACACACTTGACTGATTTTAGAAAAGCTTCTCCCATTGAGCCTCCTCTCGCTCTTACTATCTGTTTTTTCATTACCTTTACCAATTAAAAATTACCGTTAGATTCGCTCAGGTTCGCCCCGCGTTGTAAACCTGTACCTTTACAAAGCGGGGCTTTTCCTGAGCCAACCTGTACCTGTACATGTTTAAAAAAAAAACATGTAACCATCCCGTATGCTAAGGGACGTCATAAGGGATGGCACGTAGATTCTAAACTGCGTTTGCTTGTTTTCTAAGCTCATACAAAACAATTAATAACTCGCTTATGCGTTAACCTACCCATATGCCGATTGGCGCAAAATGTTTATAACACCTAAGCCCATTATTCTATCTTTTGCCTACCCATTCATATATATTTGTAGGTTTCAGTTGCGCTCTTTTACAAACTTAAATTGTTATGATTCTATACATGACTTACTTATAGTTATACCTATATCTACTTATAGCTATAGCTCGGTTGTTATTGCGCTCGTTAACAGAAACTGTCACCGCTGTGACTCCATTGATTAGATAGATATAATTATGAAAGCAGCCAATAACAAGTACACCATCAAAGTAAGAGAAAGAACACGACTACCCGGTCAAAAAACTAACTTTTCAATAAAAACTATAGCCCATGTTACTCGGGATGATGGAAGGATTCTAACAATAACAGCGTCGGACTGGCCATATAGTCGAGGTGGCCAGCCACAGGTTTGCCAGGTTTGCCAGCCGGGCCCTAGCATGCTAGGGCCCTGTTTTTTTTTCTTATACTCATGATGGAAAAAGCTCAAAATTTTCGCGCCTTTATTATGTTTTTTTAACATTCATATGACGGAATACGGCAGATCTATTGAGCACTCAAAAGATCTTTTGTTTTTCCTAGGAGTGACTTTAAATTATCGCGCTCGCTACCTTGGCTGCTTTTATATTGCTACTCCAGAGGTCCACAATAATTATTCTACTACTTTCATATACACGGCTAAAATAAATTAATAGTTCGATATTTTCGCGCTCTCTTCTGGTGCCTTTGTAATTTTGTATATTTCCGCACGATGAGGAACTCCATTAGTCTCCATTAAATGTCTATCTTTTTTCCGTAGACCTGCATTATAATAGTATAATGCAGCTCAGTGTTAATTTTTGCTATAATTATCGCGCTTGTTACGCTGGCCTTCATAAAAAAGTAAGTATACATTTTTCCTCACTCTCATAATGTACAAGAAATAGTTCAAAAATTTCGCGCTCACTTCGCTCGCGCTTTTAAATCGACTTCAGAAAAGGAGACGGTTATATGTTCGGCTGTATGTATGTTATTTTTTTTATTATTTATGTCGGTCGATGTCTCCGTCAATTGCGGACCGATTAAAAAAGTTATTTTTTTGTTCGAAATACTCCACGTGGTCCCATATAAATTGGTTCAGCAGTTATTCGAGAATAAATAGTTCTGTTGAGTACATCCATTCGATTTTGTGTTTATATTGCGTTTATTTTGTGTTTATCTCTAAGATTTCTAAACCGATTTCGATGGTTGTTTTTTTATTCAAAAGGGTAAACTTTCCGTGTAGTCCCATATTTTTTTTTATCAAATTTGGTTCAGTAGTTTTATAAGAAAAACAATTTGTTTTATAGTTTATGTTCTCTAATATCTTGGGATTTCTGAACCGAATTAGATGATTGTTTTTACTTGATTAAGAAGACCCTAGTGTGGTACTGTACAAATTTCATCAAAATTGGTTTAGTAGCTTTAAAAAATGGCATTGGAACGCAGCATTCTAGGTATAAAGGGAATCGATCGAGTCAAAAATACTGTACTAAGTTCCTTGACAGATTTGCAGATGTAGAAGAAAAAACTGCAAGGCTCAAGTGGGATTGTGCGGGTCACGTGAGCAGGATGCATCCCGAAAGATGGGCAAAGATCGCCACACATTGGGTACCCAATGACCGACGAAGGCGTCGGGGCCGTCCACGGAAGCGGTGGCGTGACAATCTTGATACTTTCGGAGGAAATTGGCTTGAACTTGCACAATATAGAGATAAATGGAAGGAATTGGGGGAGACCTTTGCCCAGCAGTGGGACATTACAGGTAAAATAAAGAAAAAACAACACTTTACCGACCGCTACCGTGGATCACCATCATACTAACCTAACCTACCTGGGGGACTTATTCGCCAATCGTGGCTGGGGAGTGGCTGGCTAGAGACTCATTATTCAAAGTTGTTATCCTAACCTAACCTACCTGGGGGACTTATTCGCCAATCTTGGCTAGGGAGTGGCTGGCTAGCGACTCATTATTCAAAGTTGTTATCCTAAACTAACCTACCTGGGGGACATAATTATTCACCGATCGTGGCTAGGGAGTGGATGACTAGCGACTTATTATTTAAAGATGCTCTCACACGCATGTTCAAATCACAGATTAGATAGTACAAACAATGAATATCGTATTTTTTTTAGGTAATAGGGAATCCATCCATACCAACATATAAAAGTGAAACGTTTGTTTTTTTGTTTGTTTGGAGAGATTTCACTCGATAACGACTGGACGGATTTTGATGAAATTTAGAATAGAGATAGCTTATACCCAGGAATAAAACATAGGATACTTTTTATCCCGGAAAATTGAAAGTTTTCACGGGAAAACTGTAAAATGTTGATTACTCACTGTAAGGAACGGTTGTCATCACAAAATGGTCTGTGGTTGTGGTCATGGAAACGAAATAACAAGTCTGTCAAAAAACATCAAGACTTATACCTACACCGTATCGTGCTATACCTACGTTTGCATTGGTTTTTAATATCTTAGAAGAAAATAGGATGCTTTTTTTCACGATAAACAGTAGCCCGCGCGTACGAAGTCGCGGGCGGGAAAATTATTATCCTTATATAAACCAAAGATATATCCGGTAAATACACGCGGCCCCTCCTGTTGCCAAATCCCCGGAGCTCCGATACACGCGGCCACTCCTGTTGCCAAAAATAAAAACTCTAAATGCACCTGGCTGCCGTGGCAGCCAGTTTTGTACAAGATTTCGATTAAAATGGATTCCCGCGTTCCTTATCCAATCTGAGTGTTTTATTCTTTTAAGGGATATTTTTCCTTTATGTTTAAACACTAAATAAGTACCTATAAACTTAGTATAATAAATAGAACACGTATAAAACTTGACCTAAAATTTAGACGAAATTTTTTGAAAAATTTCTGTTTTTCAAATTGATATTCTGGTCACTTTTTGTACTAAGCTGTGTTGATATTTTAATGTTATTAGATAGCTACATTCGTGTAATATTTGAATAAAGCATAATAATAGGATGTCATCGATCTTATTTCCAAGATACAATTTTTTTTCTGGAAAATCACCCCATTTTTGTGTTCATATTTTTTCCGAGGTTATATTTCCATAAATAATATTTTCTTATGTCTTTGGTTCGGTTTGTCAGTGGCAACATATATTCAGGCAACCACAGACCAAGTTTTGTGCGATTGCGTCAAACCGAACAGCAAGGAATGGAAAATGAGTTTTACGGGAACGCAGCGACGAGAATATTTTCGCGCCAAATTCGACGTAGTGACTATTACTAATCTGTGCCTGCATGTATACACGTACTGTGCTCTAAGGTTCAATCAGGATGTACCGGAAACGACTTAACTTCGGGGCCGTTCGTTTTGAAGAAAATGACGAAATGTAGTTTCGCCTAGTTCCATACATTTACTGTCAGCGCCTCTTGCGGAAACTTGTAGGAACTAAAATTGGTAGGACGGGTTTTATCAAATGTTAGTATTCGAATTCTAAATAAAGTTTTCGAGTATTGTTTGCATTTTAGCAGTACGACTTGCCAGTTTGACAAGTTAGTCGTAGTAAACTTTGACGAATTCGATCATTTTCGAAGTATTTTTACTCGTTAGATACATTTTCGTGAGAGCTTCATGAGATCTTGCGATTTTTTATTTTATTATGATAACGAGACGGTATCTTGCATAGAGGTTAGCCTCACAGGCTGTAGGAGCTGACCGTCGTGAAGGGGAGCGACAGGAGCTTGACGTAGGCGGAGATTAATTACACCCAGTCACATCTGTTACACTAACTTTGTGCAACGGTATCGGCTCACGGGCTCACTAAAGAATGTTTTGTCTATCTCTTAATACTCTGCGGGAAAATACAAATCTCAGGAACTCTCAAAGAATCTCTCTAGAGACCATCTAGAGACCACGGTAGTTAATAGTTATGTACCTACTCATATCTAGCCGACCAAAATACTTTATCTTATTTTGAACTTGTATTTTGTATTTTTGTAGCACTTATGTACCAACAATAATACTTCCAAAAAAAATACTGAATAAATGAATGAAAGAATGAATTGTAGTGCGAAACACTACCAATCTACCTACTTTACAATTTCAATGTCGTGATGACGTCACGTCGTGATGTCGTCATTTCTATTTCGCCCAATATGACTCAATTGATTAAACAAACACCTAGTTCAGGATTCCTAACTAGTAATTATCAAAAATCAAGTAATATATCGAAGCTAGATGTCGTAGTTGAGGCATAAAATCAATATAAAATAATTAGGTTGTGTTGGATTACTTTGGTCCGTAACTTCGTTAATACTGAACGAAATTAAAGACCAAAGGTACCGGTAGAATCAGAAAAATACGTTCTTTCCATTTATCACATCAATTAAACGTAAATCGATTATCATTTTTTTGCAATAAAACCACAGATAAAAACGACATACTAAACATGAAACGTCAATCACCAATACGGTGGACTATATATTTTGTCTCTTTTTTTTGCTTGCGGGGAAGAGAGATAGAAATATGTAGTGTGAAGTTCGTTCAATCGAGCTCTTCGAAAAATTTTATCGTGTGAACTTCATTTGAAAACATGAACTCGTCCTACCGATTACACCCAAAACTGTTAGTTTAGCGAGCTCACGAAACTTTTTTCCGTTTTCTTAATGTGCAAACCCGTACTAGGCGTACTGAAGGTTTTCGATCACCTTTCGTTTTGTATGTTTCGATGACATGTTGACATAGGAAAATCGACTTTATTGCGTCAATGATAGGGTTGTTTTTCATTCGGTTTGGGAAGAATTATTAGTTTTAAAAGTTGCAAGAATCACAAGTGTTGAAAATGTTCAGAGAGAATGGCTTGTTAAAAATGTACATTTCAAAACTGTCCTCCATCAGAATTTCAGTTAAGGCTATGAGTTGTCTGAAGTTAGATTATAGCCACTTGGGAAGCCAAGATACCGTTACATTAGGCCAACATTAGTTTTACTATCGAATATAGCACATGTCCTGTCGCTGGGCCTCGTTCCGAACACATTCTGTCAACACAATGACATGGTGAACATCTTCCACGCATCACACTCCAGGCAGTTAGGTGTATGGTTGCTATCTGTGCACTTTTGCCATTTCGTAAGCATTCATTGATGTCCTTTGCTGAAGAAATTGTGGGAGCGAGAATCAATAAAATCTTTGAAAGCTGTTTGGACTGCCTCATCGAAATAAATGAATGAATGAAATGAAACTTTTATTTAAAGATAGAAATATATATTATATTTTTCATATTTTGTTATCAGGAGTAACATAATATGCTACCTTAATTTTAGAAAAAAATAGGAAGCTTTCCGCGCAAATAATAAAAATAATAAACCCATTAATTTATATCGCGCGTGCCCTACTTGCATACCGCCCGCCGTCAGAGGTGGAAGAGGGAAGAAGGAGGGAGGGGAGAAGAGAAAAGGGCAAAATATGACTCAATTGATAACACAAAAAACTAAGAAACAGCACAACTATTTTGTACGAATTGATAATATGTCAAACAAAATTCTGTACAAACTACCAAAAAAACACTAATTGTACGAATTCAGAATTTGTACGGATGGCAAAGCTACCGTCCAGGGTACCCAAATAGTAATAATAAAAAAACAAGTATTGCATTGAAGCTAGATGTCGTACTTAAGGCATAAAATTAATATAAAATAACTAGGTTTTGCTAGAATACTTTGGTCCGTAACTTTGTTAGTACTGAACGAAATTAAAGAAAAAAACGACATACGAAAAACAAAATGAGAGACAAGGTGGACTATATTATGTCGCATTTTTTGCTTGTGGGGAAATATAAAATAACTAGGTTTTGCTGGATTACTTTGGTCCGTAACTTGGTTAGTACTAAAAACCTAGGTTTTTTCATCGCTCCGTGCTTCGGAGGGCACGTTAAGCTGTCGGTCCCGGCTGTTATTGATTAATAGCAGTCGTTAAGCCATGTCAGAGGCCCTTGGGCGGCTTGACAAACTCTGACATCAGAGGCCAGCACTACCTCATACGACAAACAAACAAACTGAACGAAATTGCAGTCCACAGACCATATTATGTGGTCTGTTCATCGACAAAAAATTTAGACTAGAGCTATGGACGTGAGGAGAACTTGGCATATTTATCGCGGTATTGGCGGACTTATACGAGTTTATCATATAGAACACATAAGTATATAAATTCTTAGTATAGAACATATAAAGTGCTGGGACATGAGTACAAACAAAATATTTTAAAAAACAACTATTTATAAAATTAATGAAAATATCTAAAAACAGGCTTTTTAATTGCATTTTTATTAGTTTTTTTTACAAAAAAAATAGCAACATTTGCTACAACAACAAGACCTTTTTGGAAACATACCAAGCAATAAGGTTTTGTGCAAATATTGCACACTTGCGTTACAATAACAACTGGACATGTGGATATTCCCACTCTTAAACTTGGACTGTGAACCTGTTAAGAACCAGGTGTTCGTACATGCATGAGTCTAGGTAAAACAAATGCTAAAGAAAGTGCATTTGTATTCTCTCCAAAACTCCGTAGCAAGTTTTAGTAAAGCTCCACTACTAAATCGCGATTTTGATCATGACTACCTGTTAGTCTGGGACTCGATTTTTTGAGTAGATTTTATTTGAAAAATATTTATGTGAGTAATAATGTAGTTGTTTAGGATAAAATATACAACTAGTAAATAATTTTATTTATTTTATACTGGCTAAATTTGTTAGTCGTGCGGAGCCCAATAATATAAAAAAATAACTGACATGACAAATTGTCATTGACTATAACATTAGATTTTGTATGGGATTATTTGATAATTTGGCTTAATGGAGTTGGAGTTCTCGGCGATTACCATCATTTTTTCTGTCGTTGACTGTCTGTGTTGTTATTGGCGATAGGTACCTGAAAATGTAAATTATCGTAATTCATATCAAAAAGAAAATAACCACTACATACGTGATGCGACCAAACAGCCGTAACAGTTATTAAAACTGCGACCAAACAGCCGTAAGTGCGCTTCCCGGCCGCTGCCGCGGCCCGCCTTCGCCTTCTAACCTATCACGGCCAAGTCGGATCACCCCTGAAGGGTGTCAACACCGATAGGATTCGAAAGGCTATAAAATATTGCAAAAATAATGTATAAAAATAAACTAAGGGGGGGGGGGGGAGATATATCCCCCCCCCCCCTATATCGTGGGACAAGCTTGTACAGTTGATCCAACATGACTTCTTACATCTAAGCAGTTGTTTGGTATTCGTCAGTGAAACAAATCAATTTCAAAATATTGGTTCTAGCTTTCAAGTAGGAATGGAGCTCATTTCATGATTTATTGATGTTGTCTTAGAAATCTAAATGGCCTTCAGTACTGCAACATTTAACTGTGTTTTGTCACATGTCCATATCTTATCCATTAGAGACAAAATTCTTCCAACAGGTGGGAGGCAGATACATGTCATACCCAATAACTAATAATATCAAAGTTTGTACAGTTGAGATTGTTAGCACGGTGTTACTGTTGGAATAATACTGAGTTGAGAATGCAATAATAGGTACCTAAATTAAATTATCGTTTGGGTCTGTCTGTGAAACCGGGATGTTTTTGCCCTCCCTAAGGACAGCAGGACAGACAGCCTGTTCGCTGGACTATCCCGTCCAAAGCCGGACGTATGGTCACGTCAGTAATGATGCCTACTAACATGTTGTAGTCTTATTAAGGCGGGACTGTACAAGCTTTACTGTTGAGCTGATTTATTATAGAAAGCTTACTTAAGACTTCTTATGTCTTCAGGTAAAATTTCAACTGTAGAATATAAAAGGTTCATTTTTGTAAATGTATAATTTTTCATACAAACTATCGCCAGTGCCATCTGTTTTGTATTTAAATACAGCATTTGTGATGAAGTTGTTGTTTACAACAATAACTAGGATCATTAGAGTCTCGGTTTAGGGCTATCGCCGTAAATTGAGACTATAATGACATGTCAAAGACTGGGTTTGAACTTAGTATGTGAGGACAGTAAGAATGCACATGTCCATGAGATTTCTCTTCAAGGGTAGTGGAAGATTTCCTATAATTTTAAAAAGTTATGTTGTAAAGGTAGGTAGGTATTTGTTTGTGTCTAATGGCAGAGGGTTTCCTTTTAGATTTATACATTTTCTTTTTGAAAAGAAAGGCGGTTTGCTTGAATTTTTGTGTATTTTATGAATGAGGATGAAATGTTTTTCAAGCAATATGCAATCATCCACGCCGCCGTGCCGCCGCCCTTAGGTAAAGGGGGGGGGGGGGTCACACACTTATATCCAGCCTGGATGGGTTCCAAAATTAAACAATACAAGTTGTTCCCCGCAGGTTTCACTCGTGTAGCCTACGACCAAGAGCAGATCCAGAATTTATTAAAAATTACTTATGTATGTATATGTGACATCTCTCTGTGCTTCGGAGGGCATATTAAGACGTGTCGGTCCCGGTTGCTATAACAATAATTGAAACTCCATATCGTATTAAATAAGCATTTGGTGTATTACCAAAAGCGCGAGCGTAGCAAGCTTGAAATTTTTGAACTAACTGAGTTAATACACTATTAAATTACTCTTATCATTCCAAAACATGTAAAAATATGCATTGACATGATTAAAAGTTACGAAAGTAGATATTGTGAAAATATTGAGCAATAATAGGAATTTAAAAAAACAAAAATAAGGTTTTCTATACAAGATAATTTTATATAATTAAAGGATGACTATTTGCATTGGGTGCGCATATGGACATTGTGGGAGTACATATGGTATTAAGTTGCAAATCAAGAAGCGCGAAAGAAACAAGTCTTCCCTCCCCCCTCTTCGCATTTGGTTCCGCACTTATTTTGTTGCTTAGTTCGTTATTTTTTACATAAGGTTTGAAATTGTACTCTAGAACACTTGTATTTATATTTTATTTTCGTGATGTTGTTTTTTTAAAATTATTATTATACTACTACACAGCTAAGATAATGTAAAACTGTAATATTGTACTCTGTAAGCTTCACTCTGCTTGTAACTGGAAGATTGTCTCACTCTTGCAATGTCTTTTGCAGAATACAACGGAGAGTTGACATAATCAACCCACATGTACACAAGCGAGTATTGTGTGAGAGTATTGAAACAAACACTTCTGCAACTAGACATTAAAGAACACTCACCGAAGCAAACCCATCTAAACAGCAACATGTGTGATGACAAACCTGTGAGTGCTTGTAGTCTAAACAGCAACATGTGTGACAAACCTGTGAGTGCTTGTAGTCTAAACAGCAACATGTGTGATGACAAACCTGTGAGTGCTTGTAGTCTAAACAGCAACATGTGTGATGACAAACCTGTGAGTGCTTGTAGTCTAAACAGCAACATGTGTGATGACAAACCTGTGAGTGCTTGTAGTCTAAACAGCAACATGTGTGATGACAAACCTGTGAGTGCTTGTAGTCTAAACAGCAACATGTGTGATGACAAACCTGTGAGTGCTTGTAGTCTAGAACAACAGCAAAAGCAAACAAGAGAGAGAGATAAAATATACACATGTGCTTATTGTGAATATAAGTCCGCATATGCTGGTGATAAAAAAGTACATGAAAGAACACACACTGGAGATAAACCATATGAATGCAATATGTGTGATTATAAATGTGGACAAGCAGGACATTTAAAACATCATATAAAAATACACACAGGAGAGAAACCATATGCATGCACTATGTGTAATTATGAGTCTGCATGGGTAAATGCTTTAAAATTACATATGAGAAAACACACCGGAGAGAAACCATATGCATGCACTATGTGTAATTATGAGTCTGCATGGGCAAATGCTTTAAAATTACATATGAGAAAACACACTGGAGAGAAACAATATGAATGCGGGATGTGTGGTTATAAATGTGGACAAGCAGGACATTTAAAACTGCACATGATAACACACACTGGAGAGAAACCCTATGAATGCAATTTGTGTGATTATAAATGTGGACAAGCAGTACAGTTAAAATGGCATATGGTAACACACACTGGAGAGAAACTCTATGAATGCAATGTGTGTGAATATAAAAGTGAACAAGCAGAAAATGTAAAACAGCATATGATAACACACACTGGAGAAAAACCCTATGAATGCAATATGTGTGATTATAATTGTGGATATGCAGGTCATTTAAAACGACATATGATAACACATACTGGAGAGAAACCCTATGAATGCAATATGTGTGATTATAAATGTGGATATGCAGGTCATTTAAAACGACATATGATAACACACACTGGAGAGAAACCCTATGAATGCAATATGTGTGATTATAAATGTAGACAAGCAGGATATTTAAAACGGCATATAAAAATACACACAGGAGAGAAACCATATGCATGCACTATGTGTAATTATGAGTCTGCATGGGCAAATGCTTTAAAATTACATTTCGTCGTTCGGCATTCATAACCGCGAATGTGAAATTTAGGCTAAATATATTTTTACTCTAATTGATAGTATATATTCATAGACCTGATTCTGTATATAAAATACTAGCTTTTCCGTCCGCGACTTCGTCCGCGTGGACTACTGTTTATCATGAAAAAAGCATCCTATGTTCTTCTAGGATAGTAAAAACTAATGCAAAAGTAGGTATATCACCAATGCTCTTGAAGTTTTTGACAGACTTGTTATTTCGTTTCCATGGCAACCGTTTCTTGCAGCGAGTAATCAACATTTTCCAGTTTTCCCGTGAATACTTATAATTTTCCGGGATAAAGTGTATCTTATGTATTATTCTAGGGTATAAGCTATCTCCATTCTAAATTTCATCAAAATCTGTCCAGCCGTTACCGCGTGAAAGCTCCCCAAACAAACAGACAACGTTTCACTTTTATATATTGGTATGGATGACCAAGAAACTGCATAAAATAGAGCAAATACGATGGAAGCAGTACCGCGAGCTCGCCAGTGCCGCCATACTAGCCGAAGGAGTTAGTTACGTGCCGTGTTTGAAGGCAAGTTTTTAATGTGTTATTTCAATACTTTATGATTAAAAATGTATTTACAAGATAGTTCATGGTATTTTCAACTATGAGAAGGATAGTGCTTGACCCCTAATATGTTCACATACTGTTCTTTAGTCTTTCAATTTATAATGTTCTGTTTTAATGTATGTATACAATCTGTTTTGTTTTTATTTTATTGTTTTTATTATGGAAAGCGATGATGTGGTCGAAGATGTAGCACGCTTGCCTAGTAGATACCTATTCACTCTTGACTTGAACACACCGGGGTTATAATATACCGGAAACACTGGCGAAGCATTCCACTCCTTTGCAGTTCTTATAATAAATGAAGAAGCGTAACACTTCGTTCTTGTGCGAGGTATTTCAACCATGAAAGGGTGGCGCTTTGCTGATCGTCTAGTCGTACTGTGATGGAAAGGTGATGGGGGAATCAAGTTGTGCAGTTCTTGTGCACATTCTCCATAACATAATTACCTATTATTATTATTACCAGTATTATTATTTGTTCTATAGTAGCATAGAATAAATAATAATAATAATACTGACTTTTAATAAGCTGTTAAAAAACAATATCGCTCTTGACCTTGAACTTGTGCTACAGTGCCACCAACTTATCTGTGAACTGAATGGTGGTGTGAGTGTTCCAGCCAATCGATAAGTAGACAAAACAAGCAGCAAATGTCCATTAAAAAAACTAATTTAAATACCATGTCTTATTTTTATGCTGAGTATTTTTTTCAAATTGCATTGTCATTGAGTTGTGAGCTAACCTTAAAGTTTCAGCCGGATAGCTTATCAGGAAGTGCTCGAAATTTGAGTTGCTAGATTCCACCCGGAAAGACAAAAAAGAAAGTGACTTAATACGTTGCGTTTTTTTTCGCCATTTCACAGATAAGTTGGTCGGACTATAGTCTGTTTGACAACTCTGATTGACAGAACTTGCGCATTGCGCAGTGTTAGTCGAATGTCATAGTCAAAATACGTCGAACAGAATTTTCTTTATTATTTTGTTGTGAATGTTTTTTCTACGAGTCGGGACAAAACGGGATGAAGTGAAGCGGTTCGAATACGGCGCGGGAGATAACTTAAACAGGATAGAGCCGAAGTAAGAGGCGAGTTCACGCTCGGTACTCTCTCTGTACCGAACGTTCGCGGCCGACGAGGTTTGGATCGTCGTATCGTCGAGGATGAGTTCTTAGAGCCTGTGATTGAAGAGATGAAGAGACATTTGAGCGACAGGCAGCGGACGTCCAGTCGCTGCAGGCTTTTGGAGTTCCCAGAAGGTGACAGAGAGATATTGTATGACCGCGAGAGGGAGTACTTACCGGGAGTACCACTTGCAGTACTCCCTCGTACCAGAGGTGGCCGAGGGGCAGCCGAACAAGTTCCGTCACACCTACGCCATACACGTCTCCCGCGGCAGACTCGAGACAGTCCGATCATATTGAAATGCCACATCAGATATTTAGATTTGTGATCAGTTTCAAGTGTTACATAAAATTGACATTTCAAAACACCGAAGGCTTACTTCGGAGTTTGTACCTGGGTTATAATTTACCGGAAATATTGATTGAGGGCATTCCACTCCTTTGCAGATATTACAATGTATGAAGAAGCGTAACGCGTCGTGCTTGTGCGAGGTATTTCAACCATAAAAGGATGGTGCTTTGCTGATCGTCTAGACGTTCGGTGATGGAAAGGTGACGGGTGAATCAGATTGTGTTGTTATCACTTCTGTAAATACACTATTCAACAATCAATAGTTTCCAAGTAATAGCTGTTTTAAGTTTGACAACTGTCATCCAAAACGAAGATATCGATGAGATCTATCACTTCTGTTAATAAACTACTTCTCCCCCTCTCCATTCATCACCACCTTCCTTCACCTTTGCTCACTTTACCCCACCTTCGCCCCACTTTCCTCCACCTTTCGTCACCTTCCCTCCACTTTCTCCCCGCTCTTTCTCCACCATCTGTCATTGACACCTGTCACTTCGACACTCAATTGTTTTTCTGATATTCATTTGGTTTTCTGTCGTTCCCTTCTCAGGGGAATTGTCTAATATTTTCGGTGGTAATCGTCTTGAAAAAGTGAAGGCCATTTCGTTCTTTCCAGAGACTACATAACACCAAAAACATATGCTCTTGCGTTCCATTTCATGAAGAACAGCTTTGAGCACTTTTTAGTGCTTTTTTGAACTAATGGTTGGAAAATGTTAATTTAGCCATATAAACATGTGTAGTGTTTTATTTGTTTATTATAATCTAATTTTTATTAGTTATGCTGTTTAATAAATGGATATTCTTCAAAAAATAATATTCAAGTATATTATAGCCTGACGTTGCGTAGAACGAAATGTTGGTTTGCGAGTTATTATTTATTCTGGACCATAACTACCTAGACAAATTGGACGGAGCCGAGATTTTAATAAAATAAACAACAAATTAAATTTGAAGTTAATTTTATTGGTCTTACTTTTGACCGTACAATTCAAGCGAAGATAAAATAATAACAATTTGTACTTCGTAACTTCCTTATATAACTTTTATAAATGCGTAGGCGATTTCTAGTACATTCTTCATTGTAATAAACAACTAAGTAGTTACATTTCTCATACTTTAACGAGAAAAACATCTAAGTACATAAATGCTTATTCAGCTATGCGCAATTAAAATCAAGTCAACATGTAGAGTACCTAATGCGAATAATGCGCAGTAGCGCATTATTCATAGAAAAACAACATAAGTACAAAAAGTGCTTAATTGGTACTTTCACAATCTAAGGAAGTACCTACTTGTATGATTAAATATGTCGCAATTGGACTTCGGTAAACAACGGTGGGTTTGTGGTACATATAACTACCTAAATTATAGTATGTGTTTGTTTGTTGTTTACTTTAGCATTCAATAATGAAATGAAAAAAATAAAAAAAATAGGTAGGTTATAGTCACAAGATTTGTGTGAGTTTGTGCGAAACGTGGATAAACTAAAACTGGGATTGCTTTGTGAGATGTAATGTATGTTGAGGTTATGTTCGTTTTCGGATATAAAATTGACAAATATGCCTTGATTTAGCAACAAATACGTACCTATGTACCATATTGTATTTCAGAATGTCATCTGATAAAGTGGTCTTTGCATAGACCTACAATTGGTCATCGAGTTAGATCGAAACTTTGAACAAATATATCGCAAGTTCTATCTAACAGTCTTTGGCTTTGCTATACAGGAGTTTTGGTGGACTAATGAATATTATCTAAGCACCTATTCGAGTCTAGTTTAATTTACCTACTAGGTACATAGACATATATACTAGGTATATGCATTTTCACTAATGCTCATCAACAACATACATATTTTAATGGATTTTTACCTCATTTCAATGCATACATAATCGGTTGTTTTGTGTCAACAAAACATAACCGATTATGTTTGCTTTGAGCACCAGCCGGCGTTCAGGCGTTCATCTAGTTTAATCGAAGTAACTTGTTATCATGAACGTCTTGTTATTGAGTAGAGAAAATTATCTCCGAAGGTAAGGTGGCACAGATTAGAGAGTAATTAAGGTGGTGAGGTAAATTGGATGGGGCATCAAGTGTAGGTCATTATTATAAGGTCCATACGAACACATTTTAATGCAACGAAACATTGTGTTCTTAGTACAAATTATTTTTTATGATGTTTCACAGAACGACGTACTTACTGGAACTTTAACTGGCTCTTAATAATAACCTACCCTACCTACCTACTTTTTGAGCTTTTTCAACACGATATGAGGATTGATTTAAAAAATAAAAGTTTTCTATACTTTCTCTGTGAAGAGCAATACATGTACCTACCTCTGTATGTATACATTTCAATACCGACAACTAACCATTTTGCCAGTAAGACATTATGAAGAAACCTCCGATATAACTATATAATTATGTAGGTACGTAGATAGGACATTATATTATCTCAATGGAAAAAACAATCGATTTTGAAGTTCATCTCAATTAAAATTTTCATAAAATATTTAATGTACAGATTTAGCCCAGTTACAGTTTTATTATAGTATAGATAGATATCAAGGAAAATGTAAAAAATAACGCATAAATAATATAAAAATCTTTTAATTATGGAGCAAAACATTTCTACAGCGCGTGATTTCGATCCACGCACGTCTGGATTACGCACCCATGCATCTGTCCAACTGGGCCAGTGAGCCTCGTAGCAGAATGACGAAATTCGGTACCAGTCTAGTCGTAAACGGATGTATGATCACTTTAAATTTAACACATTATATAAACTTTGACTGTGCCAAGTTACATCAAAATCCGTCCAGTAGTTTTAGCTTGATACGTGTTATTTTAAATAACTTTCTACCCCTATCCGGCGGGAACCGTTGATTTTTCCGGGATAAAAAGTATCCTAAATGTGAATCCAGTACATCAGCTATGCTTCTGCCAAGTTTCATCAAAATCAGTCTGGTAGTTTCAGCGTGATGCGTGTTCAAAGAGACAGACAGACAGATAAAACTTTTTGCACTCCATATCGATTTTGAAGTTTATCTCAATCAAAATTTTCAAAAAATATTGAATGTACAGATTTAGCCCAGTTACAGTTTTATTATAGTATATATTGATAGATAAGATAGATAGATAAGAAAAGATATGTTAGTCTATATGGATAGGTACGTATCTAAACAAATGTTTCTTCTTTGTATCTCAATTTGCTGATGATGACAGTACTGTAGTTGAGTGATACACTTCCAAAGCTCCAGCCATCTGTGACGCTGTCCAGTTTCAGAGAGAGGCTATGGTAGACCGTTTGGATTTAGCCTTAGAAGCCGTGTCATTGGGGCGATGCTGACCTGGTTAAGTTTAATGCTACTAAAACGCAGGCGTGTTTGTTTTCTGATAAAAAGAGTCCTCTCAACCGATCTCCGTCTTTCCAAAGTGTAACAATACCAATAGGCGACCGTCTGGAGCTTTTGTCTTTTGAGTGGTGTCGAACTCACATCAAACCTGAATTTTGGGTCTTATATTGAATCCAAAGCCAAGGTAGCTGCAGAAAAACTTGGTATTTTGTCTAATGTTAGGCGGTACTTCACCCCGGGACAGCTTTTGAATCATTATCAAGCACAGGTCCGATCTTGTATGGAGTACTGCTGCCACCTCTGTGACGGTTCTGCCAAGTATCAGCTCGAGTCTTTGAATTCTATTGAGATACGTGGTATCAGGCTCATTGGGGATGACACTCTAGTAAAGAGTAAGCTTCAAAGTCTGTCGCATCGACGTGAGGTAGCAAGCCTGTCGGTATTCTACAGATTGCACTATGGAGTGTGCACATGAACTGCAGAATCTGATTCCCCCATCACCTTTCCATCACTGTACGACTATACGATCGGCAAAGCGCCACCTCGTTGGAATACCGCGCACAAGAACGAAGCGTTACGCTTCTTCATTTCATATAAGAACTGCAAAGGAGTGGAATGCCCTGCCCTCGACAGTGTTTCCGGTAAATTATAACCCAGGTGTGTTCAAGTAAAGAGTGAATAGGTATCTACTAGGCAATCGTGCTACACCTTCGACCACATCATCGCTTTCCATCAGGTGAGATCGTGGTCAACGACACCGCAAAAAATATAGTTTTTTTTTTAAAACACTTATCTTGTTTGAAATTTTAATTTAATTTATTCATTAACGATTATTACATCATGTCTTAACTAATAATACATAATATTTTTTCAAAATAGTTAATTTTAATATAATTCACGTTAAATGTCAAAGTAATAAGTAAAACAATCAAAATCCGTGTCGGTGCTCGTTTGGTTCGGTTAGTTATTTGAAGTATAACTAACCGAACCAAACTTAATGGCGGCTGTGAAGTTGGCGCGGAGCGCTGCGCAATAGCAAATATTAGGTATGCGCGGGTGTTGGAGGGGTGAGGGGATGCGCGATGCCGCGCTAGCAGCGCACTTCACAGCCGCCATTAAGTTTGGTTCGTACTCTACATATAATTCAATGTTTGAAACGCGAGGATTCTTTCGAAATCTGCATGCATTCACGACTTGGTCATGGTCTGAATCAGAAAGGTGTTTCCAGGTCAAGAGTTTAGGTCAAATACCTACAAAAAATTGGTTAGGATTTGGACATATCACCGTAACTAGAAATTAGTTTTATGAATTACGGATGGAAACATTACTATACTCATTGCCATGCAGCATGTTATTGATCATAGAGTAACTTAGGGTGCATTCCGAGACGCGCAAATATCGATAAAATCGATATTATCGCGCTAAAACGCGTACCGAGTCATCGTGAGCGCAACAACGATATCCCTTGTGACGTTACGGATTACGTCATTTCATCCGCCATTTTGCGATTACACCGACCATGCCCCAAACCGATATCACCGTGAGCGCTACTGTCAAAGTGACAGACTGACGGTTGTTTACAAAGAAAACTGTTGTTTGAATTCAGTTGTGTGTGATTTTCGTACAGTTTTCCAAATATTACTACAGACAATTGACCAATTTTTAGACAGACTACTTTGCACACGAGTAATACTTTGTATTTTGAGCAAATTTTGAGGTTATGTTGTTGTGATCTTGTAATCACGCTCACGAGCGTTCCGAATCAACTGCAGCACTCAACTGCCGTGAGCGCGATATCTGAATCGGTACGCAAATTAGCACTGTGATCGCTCACAGCGATATTATCGTGAATCGGAATGCACCCTTATTTAAACTGCAGCCCGATTACAGAACTTGGTTACAATCGGATTATCACTTTTTTCATAGCAATTTCGACTCTATCGCAAGGTATTAGTAATATCGATACTGACAATCCGATTGAAGCTAAGTTATGTGGTCGGGCCCCTGCAGTGCGATTACGTAATGTTGATCATGACGGTTTCAAGCCGTCAAATTCAATAATGCTTTGCGATAGAGTCGATTTTGCTATGAAAAAAGTGATAATCCGATTGTAACCAAGTTCTGTAATAAGGCCACGTCATTGGTGTCGATTCTGAGTTCACCAATTAAAACTAAATTTGACAGCTCTAAAATTGTTGCTGTCCCTTTAGTATCCCAAAGGTTTGAAAGTGACAGCAATAATTTTAGAGCTGTCAAATTTAGTTTGTTTTAATTGGTGCACTCAGAATCGACACCATTGTCTCATTGTTATCTACAGTGCTCATTGCAAGGAACTTATACATAAACTGGAATGTGCACTTGGTTGCGATTAAGTCAATTATCCATTATCAAATTTAAACTGACTATACGTCAAACACCCCGTTCAAACACCCCGCGAGGCGAAAAATTTACCCGACTAATATTTAATCTGCCCCGCCCACGGGCGTCCGCTGGTATAAGTTTTCGCCTGGCTAGGATAAATTTTTGCGAGCTTTTGCGGTCGCTAAATTTCAGTCTGCTGTCAGATTAATAGCTGTTTGTCATTCGATTCTCGGTTAGATTAAATTTGTCGGTTGTTCTAAACGAAAATAGGTACTATCTATATTTATAATAGAGCAGTAACAAAGTCTGTACAACGAATATAATAAAAATAAAACTAGGGGACCTTTAATAAGCTAATGAACAAGTATTTGACAAATTGAAAATTGAATTTGACAGCTAAACCTATGACTACGTTCAGCGAACCCTCGCTAGTTTTGTTTTATCCGGTGAAAATTTCGCCATCTTACTTAAACGCACCCCTAAATCGCGGTCCGAGGGAGATAGCCGCGCTTAAGCCCTCTGGCCACTTTATGTAGGGCGACTACAAATTTTCTTTAGATTCTGATACAAGACAACTTTCAGGTAATGTTAATTCCCTATTAACTTTAAGCAATAATATTTTTTGAAATATTAACAGGTGTAAAGTCAGGTGGCTTCAATTGAGATAATATTCAGTGAGTTAGAAGATTTTTACGATGAGCCCTGTCTAATAACAGTCTACTAAATCCCATTCATCAGATCTTCTGTAGGAGACGAATATTCCTTCGGACCTGCCATGGTTCTATAGCAAATAAGTAAAAGTTTAAAAATATTATAAGGCACGGATGAGATGGTGAAAGAAGACACTAAAGTCTTAGCTAATTAATTTACTGCAGGTACTTATTTAGGTAGTCTTATCACCCTCTAATAATAATCAATAAGTAGTGAAACAATATGCGTATGTATGTGGAAACCGCGATTGTGACTGTTAGAGAACAGAAAATGGTCAAATCAAATCCGCGCTAGTGATATCAATTATTATTATAAATGTTAGAGATTTAATTCCATATAAGGGGTCAAGCACTACCTATCTCATAGTTGAAAATACCATGAACTATCTTGTAAATACAGTTTTAATCATAAATTATTGAAATAACTCATTAAAATCTTGCCTTCAAACACGGCATGCAACTAACTCCTTCGGCTAGTATGGCGGCACTGGTGTGTTCGCGGTACTGCTTCCATCGTATTTGCTCTATCTTATGCAGTTTATGATGTTTGTTTGGGGAGCTTTCACGCGATAACGGCTGGACGGATTTTGATGAAATTTAGAATGGAGCTTATACCTTAGAGTAAAACATAAGATACACTACATACCGGAAAATTTAAAATTTTCACAGAAAAACTGGAAAATGTTGATTACTCGCTGTAACGTACGGTTGCCATAAAAACGAAATAACAAGTTGGTTAAAAAACTTCAAGAGTATTGGTCTATACCTACTTTTGCATTAGTGTTTACTATCCTAGAAGAACATAGGATGCTGTTCGCGATAAACAGTAGTCCGCGCGGACGAAGTCGCGGGCGGAAAAGCTAGTATTTTATATACAGAATCGTGTCTTTGAATGTATACTATCGATTAGAGTAAAAATATTTTTTTGGCTTAATTTCACATTCGCGGTTATGAATGCCGAACGACGATGTGTAATTTTAAAGCATTTGCCCATGCAGACTCATAATTACACATAGTGCATGCATATGGTTTCTCTCCTGTGTGTATTTTGATATGCCGTTTTAAATGTCCTGCTTGTCCACATTTATAATCACACATATTGCATTCATAGGGTTTCTCTCCAGTGTGTGTTATCTTATGCCGTTTTAAATGTCCTGCTTGTCCACATTTATAATCACACATATTGCATTCATAGGGTTTTTCTCCAGTGTGTGTTATCATATGCCGTTTTAAATATCCTGCTTCTCTACATTTATAATCACACATATTGCATTCATAGGGTTTCTCTCCAGTGTGTGTCATCATATGCTGTTTTAAATGTCCTGCTTCTCTACATTTATAATCACACGTATTGCATTCATAGGGTTTCTCTCCAGTGTGTGTCATCATATGCTGTTTTAAATGTCCTGCTTGTCCACATTTATAATCACACATGCCACATTCATATGGTTTCTCTCCGGTGTGTTTTCTCATATGTAATTTTAAAGCATTTGCCCATGCAGACTCATACTTACACATAGTGCATGCATATGGTTTCTCTCCGGTGTGTTTTCTCATATGTAATTTTAAAGCATTTGCCCATGCAGACTCATAATTACACATAGTGCATGCATATGGTTTCTCTCCAGTGTGTATTTTTATATGAAGTTTTAAAGTTATTGCTCGTCCACATTTATAATCACACATATTGCATTCATATGGTTTCTCTCCAGTGTGTGTTCTTTCATGTACTTTTTTATCACCAGCATATGCTGACTTATAGTCACAATAAGCACATGTGTATATTTTATCTCTCTCTCTAGTTTGCTTTTGCTGTTGTTCTAGACTACAAGCACTCACAGGTTTGTCACACATGTTGCTGTTTAGACTACAAGCACTCACAGGTTTGTCACACATGTTGCTGTTTAGACTACAAGCACTCACAGGTTTGTCACACATGTTGCTGTTTAGACTACAAGCACTCACAGGTTTGTCACACATGTTGCTGTTTAGACTACAAGCACTCACAGGTTTCTCATCACACATGTTGCTGTTTAGACTACAAGCACTCACAGGTCTGTCATCACACATGTTGCTGTTTAGACTACAAGCACTCACAGGTTTGTCACACATGTTGCTGTTTAGACTACAAGCACTCACAGGTTTGTCATCACACATGTTGCTGTTTAGATGGGTTTGCTTCAGTGCGTGTTCTTTAATGTCTAGTTGTAGAACTGGTTGTTTCAAGTACACCCACACATTACTCGCTTGTGTACATGTTGGCTGATTATGTAACTCTCCGTTGTATTCTGCAAAAGACATTGCAAGAGTGAGACAATCTTCCAGTTACAAGCAGAGTGAACCTTACAGAGTACAATATGTTTTAGATTATCTTACCTGTGTAGTAGTATAATAATAATAAAAAAAAAAAACAACATCACAAAAATAAAATATAAATACAAGTGTTCTAGAGTAAGTTATCAAACCTTATAAAAAGGAAAGAAAATGTAAAAAATAACAAACTAAGCAACAAAATAAGTGCGGAACCAAACGTGAAGAGGGGCGGGGATCATGGGCCATGGCCTATGTCAATCAGTATTTTTTATGTCCATTTATGTTTTTTATTCATATTTGTTTATGTTTTTGATTGTCTGTTTTAGTTTTTCGGCAATTTTCAAATTATCTTTTAGTTTTGTTTTGCCCTGTAGAAATACTTTGAAGGGCACGTTAAGCTATCGGTCCCGGCTTTTATTGATTAATGGCCGACGTTAAGCCACAGGCCCTTGGGTGGCCTGACAACCTCAGTCACCATAGGCCAGCACTATCTCGTACGACAAACCAACTATAGAAAAAACCATGAATGTTTGCGCTCGCTTTGGTCGCACTCTTTAAAGGGTAATGCAAGATATTCATTATTTTAATATGATTTGGAATTATGTTTCTTTTTAACATTGATAGAAATATCTATTACGTCAAAAATTACGCACTTTCTTATAGTGCAACATTTTTATGTGATACGGAATACCTAACTAAATTGAAAAAAATAACGCACTTGTTTCTTTCGCGCTTCTTGATTTGCAATTTAATACCATATGTACTCGCACAATGTCCAGATGCGCACCCAATGCAAATAGTCATCCTTTAATTATATAAAATTATCTTGTATAGAAAACCTTATTTTTGTTTTTTCAAATTTTGAATGATGTTTTTTTTTCTTTGTTACATTGAATTTTTCAATATTTTCACAATATCTACTTTCGTAACTTTTAATCATGTCACTGCATATTTTTACATGTTTTGGAATGATAAGATAATATGAGTAATTTAATAGTGTATTAACTCAGATAGTTCTAAAATTTATATATTAATTACCGACACGTCTTAATATGACCTCCGAAGCACAGAAAGATGTCAAATATACATATACATACATAGTTAATTTTAAAAAAAAACTGGATCTGCTCTTGGTCATAGGATACGCGAGTGAAACCGCGGGGAACAACTTGTATTGTTTAATTTTGGAACCCATCCAGGCTGGATATAAGTGTGTGACCCCCCCCCCTTGACTCGAGGGCTGGATTCGCCTATTTATAATACACAAAAATTCAAGCAAACCACCTTTCTTTTCAAAAAGAAAATGTATAAATCTAAAAGGAAACCCTCTGCCATTAGACACAAACAAATACCTACCTACCTTAACAACATAACTTTTTATAATTATAGGAAATCTTCCACTACCCTTGAAGAGAAATCTCATGGACATGTGCATTCTTACCGTCCTCACATACTAAGTTCAAACCCAGTCTTTGACATGTCATTATAGTCTCAATTTACGGCGATAGCACAGAATAAATATTAGTACAAATAGCCCTAAACCGAGACTCTAATGATCTACCTAGTTATTGTTGTAAACAACAACTTCATCACGAATGCTGTATTTAAATACAAAACAGATGGCACTGGCGATAGTTTGTATGAAACATTATACATTTACAAAAATGAACCTTTTATATTCTACAGTTGAAATTTTACCTGAAGACTTCTTATAAAGTAAGCTTTCTATAATAAATCAGCTCAACAGTAAAGCTTGTACAGTCCCGCCTTAATAAGACTACAACATGTTAGTAGGCATCATTACTGACGTGACCATACGTCCGGCTTTGGACGGGATAGTCCAGCGAACAGGCTGTCTGTCCTGCTGTCCTTAGGGAGGGCAAAAACGTCCCGGTTTCACAGACAGACCCAAACGATAATTTAATTTAGGTACCTATTATCTTTTGCATTCTCAACTCAGTATTATTCCAACACTAACACCGTGCTAACAATCTCAACTGTACGAATTTTGTGTTAATTAGTTATTGGGTATGACATGAGTCTGCCTCGCACCTTGGAAGAGTTTTGTCTCTAATGGATAAAATATGGACATGTGACAAAACACAGTTAAGTGTTGCAGTACTGAAGGCCATTTAGATTTCCAAGATAACATCAATAAATCATGAAATGAGCTCCATTCCTACTTGAAAGCGAGAACCAATATTTTGAAACTGATTTGTTCCACCGACAAATACCAAACAACTGCTTAGATGTTAGAAGCCATGTCCGATCAACTGTACAAGCTTGTCCCACAATATAGGGGAGGGGATAAAAATAAACTAAGGGGGGGGGGGGGGAGTTCTATCCCCCCCCCCCCCCCCCTTAGTTTATTTTTATACATTATTTTTGCAATATTTTCATAGCTTTACACTTGAGTTAGGGGTTGTTGAAGAAAGCTTACAATTAGCTCAATAAGAAATCTTAAGGTAAAGTTTTGACTGTAGAATACAAAAGGCTATCGAGATATATTTTTTTACAATATTTACCTTTTTTGTAAACCATTCCACCGTTAAATAAATTTGAATGGGTTAATTTTATGTTATTTCGTTTTAGTTTACCTAGAAAATCAATCTGTTCGAATACACTCTTCAGGGGGAGTTTGTGTTTTTTATAGCCTTTCGAATCCTATCTCACCTATCTGTGTTGACACCCTTCAGGGGTGATCCGACTTGGCCGTGATAGGTTAGAAGGCGAAGGCGGGCCGCGGTAGCGGCCGGCAAGCGCACTTACGGCTGTTTGGTCGCAGTTCTAATAATTGTTACGGCTGTTTGGTCGCATCACGTATGTAGTGGTTATATTCTTTTTGATATGAATTACGATAATTTACATTTTCAGGTACCTATCGCCAGCAACAACACTGACAGCCAACGACAGAAAAAATGATGGTAATCGCCAAGAACTCCAACTCCAAGAAGCTTAAAATTATTAATAAAAAATCCAATGTCATTGTCTTCTGTCATTGTCAATGACAATTTGTCATGTCAGTTATTTTTTTATATTATTGGGCTCCGCACGGCTAACAAATTAAGCCAGTATAAAATAAATAAAATTATTTACAAGTTGTATATTTTGTCCTAAACAATTACATTATTACTCACATAAATATTTTTCAAATAAAACCTACTCAAAATATCGAGTCCTAGACTAACAGGTAGTCATGATCAAAATCGCGATTTAGTAGTGGAGCTTTACTTAAACTTGCTACGGAGTTTTGGAGAGAATACAAATGCACTTTCTTAAGCATTTGTTTTACCTAGACTCATGCACGTACGAACACCTGGTCCATAGCAGGTTCACAGTCCAACTTTAAGAGTGGGAATGTCCACACGTCCAGTTGTTTTTGTATCGCAAGTATGCAATATTTGCACAAAACCTTATTGCTTGGTATGTTTCCAAAAAGCTCTTGTTGTTGTAGCAAATGTTGTTATTTTTTTCGTAAAAAAACTAATAAAAACGCAATTAAAAATCCTGTTTTAGATATTTTCGTTATTTTTATAAATAGTTGTTTTTTAAAATATTTTGTTTGTTCTCATGTCCCAGTACTTTTTATGTTCTATACTAAGAATTTATATACTAATGTGTTCTATATGATTTACTTGTATAAGTCCGCCAATGCCGCGATAAATATGCCAAGTTCTTCTCACGTCCACAGCTCTAGAGTCTATTTTTTTTTGTCGGTGAACAGACTTTCTGTCTACATGAGTCCTATTACCCATCTTTACGCCTAGAACGAGTTTGCACAATAAGAACAGGGAAAAAGTTTTCGTGAGCTCGCTCATTTATTTCGTCAGCTTGCTAGTTCACAGTTTTGAGTGTAATCGATAGGACGAGTTCATGTTTTTAAATGAAGTTTACACGATAAAAATAAACGAAGAGCTCGATTAAACGAACTTCACTCTACATATTTCTATCTCTCTTCCCCACAAGCAAAAATGCGACATAATATAGTCCACCGTGTCTGTCATTTTGTTTTTCGTTTGTCGTTTTTATCTCTAATTTTATTCAGTACTAACCAAGTTACGGACCAAAGTAATCCAACAAAACCTAGTTATTTTATATTAATTTTATGCCTAAAGTACGACATCTAGCTTCGATGCAATACTTGATTTTTTATAATTACTATTTGGGAATCCTGGAAGATTTTATTGATTCTCACCCCCACAATTTCTTCAGCAAAGGACATCAATGAATGCTTATGAAATGGCAAAAGTGCATAGATAGCAACCATACATCTAACTGCCTGGAGTGTGATGCGTGGAAGATGTTCACCATGTCATTGTGTTGACAGAATGTGTTCGGAACGAGGCCCAGCGACAGGACATGTGCTATATTCGATAGTAAAACTAATGTTGGTATATGTAACGGCATCTTGGCCTCCCAAGTGGCTATAATCTAACTTCAGACAACTCACAGCCATAACTGAAATTCTGATAAAGGACAGTTTTGAAATGTTCATTTTTAACAAGCCATTCTCTCTGAACATTTTCAACACTTTTGTGATTCTTGCAGCTTTTAAAACTAATTATCCTTTCCAAACCGAATGAAAAACGACCCTATCTTTGATGCAATAAAGTCGATTTTACTATGTCATCGAAACATACAAAACGAACGGTGATCGAAAACGTTCAGTAGAAAGCTAATTTTGCCCACAAATGTCCAAAGCGAATGCCAGTAGTGATCATGTTTAGCATTTTTAAAAGTTATTTTCGCCATTTGCTTCAAAACGAACGGCCCCGAAGTTAAGTCGTTTATATATCTTTGGTTTATATAAGGTTAATAATTTTCCCGCCCGCGACTTCGTACGCGCGGGCTACTGTTTATCGCGAAAAATAGCATCCTATTTTCTTCTAGGATATAAAAAACAATGCAAACGTATGTATAGCACGATACGGTGTAGGTATACGTCTTGATGTTTTTTGAAAGACTTGTTATTTCGTTTCAATGGCAACCACAGACCATTCTGTGATGACAACCGTTCCTTACAGTGAGTAATCAACATTTTCCAGTTTTCCCGTGAAAACTTTAAATTTTCCGGGATAAAAAGTATCCTATGTTTTATTCCTGGGTATAAGCTATCTCTATTCTAAATTTCATCAAAATCCGTCCAGCCGTTATCGCGTGAAATCTCTCCAAAGAAACAAAAAAACAAACAGACAACGTTTCACTTTTATATGTTGGTATGGATGGATTCCCTATTACCTAAAAAAATTACGATATTCATTGTTTGTACTCTATCTAATCTGTAATTTGAACATGCGTGTGAGAGCATCTTTGAATAATAAGTCGCTAGCCAGCCACTCCCTAGCAACGATCGGTGAATATGTCCCCCAGGTAGGTTAAGTTAGGATAACAACTTTGAATAATGAGTCTCTAGCCAGCCACTCCCTAGCCACGATTGGTGAATAAGACCCCCAGGTAGGTTAGGTTAGGATAACAACTTTGAATAATGAGTCGCTAGCCAGCCACTCCCCAGCCACGATTGGCGAATAAGACCCCCAGGTAGGTTAGGTTAGTATTTATTTATTTGATCACCAACAAAATGTACACCGATGCATTAAAACAAATCAACATAAAGTAAAACAACTTAGTGCCATCATAATTATAGGCGAAGACTACATGCATTAAAAATAAAAAAGCGAGTTAAAACAATTATAAAAACATAAAATAATAAATTCAATTGTATACAATAAAAGAAGTTAATTAAATATAAAACATAATAATTTAAAACTGGAGATAATACGGTGTAATAAATTAATTAATTCAATAATAATAATAATAATTGCAAATTAGATAGAAAAAAAAAACTTGCAAATGTTCCCAATAAATAGGTCCACGGTAGTTTTAGAGATGCTGTTAAATGTACGAGCAAGTCTGTTGAGAGGTGCGTTATGGCCAAGATTAGACTTGGATTGATTAGTCATAAGAACGTTAAATCTAGATGCTCTGGGTAACTTTGTAGGTGCAGAAAAGTTTAACAACGAAACCAATTCCGGAGCATCTAATAAACCATTGGCAAGCTTAAAAAGAAATGAAAGGTCGAGCATACGCGTCTTCGATCCGTCAAGAAAGTCATATTAAAGTGCTTCAACCTCTCGGGATAGCTCTGAATGACTTTGGCTAAATTAGACTGTATGATGGTGATCCGCGGTAGCGGTCGGTAAAGTGTTTTTTTAATTTATTTTACCTGTAATGTCCCACTGCTGGGCAAAGGTCTCCCCCAATTCCTTCTATTTATCTCTATATTGTGCAAGTTCAAGCCAATTTCCTTCGAAAGTATCAAGATCGTCACGCCACCGCCTCCGTGGACGGCCCCGACGCCGCGACGCCTTCGTCGGTCATTGGGTACCCAATGTGTGGCGATCTTTGCCCATCTTTCGGGATGCATCCTGCTCACGTGACCCGCCCAATCCCACTTGAGCCTTGCAGTTTTTTCTTCTACATCTGCAATATCTGTCATGGAACGTAGTACAGTATTTTTGACTCGATCGATTCGCTTTATACCTAGAATGCTGCGTTCCGTTGCCCTTTGACAAACCTTGAGCCGGGACTTCTGACATTCAGTAAGTGACCAGGTCTGGGCACCGTAGGTTAGAATGGGCAGGATACACATGTCGATGAGTTTGCACTTCAGAGAGATCGGAAGGTCTCCCTTCATAGACCAGTAGCTCTTCCAGGCGTTATCGATACGGCGATCGATTTCTTTGTCTTGCCTGTTTTCGAAGGATGCTAACTGGCCCAGATAGACATACTCATCGACATAATTTATTACTTGCCCATCAACTTCGACCCTACACTTTATGCTGTTGGTCATCATGAGCGTTTTAGACTTGTTCATCATAAGTCCCATCTCAAGGCTTGCCGTGCTCAGTTCTTGGAGCATTTTCTCAAGATCAGGTGCAGATGGGGCAAAAAGGACGATGTCATCCACAAACCGTAGGTTTGTGATACGATTGTTACCGATTTCTATGCCCCTTGATGCCCAGGAAATAGTTATGTCTTAAAAACCTCTTTGAGCGTGCTTGTAAATAATTTGGGAGAGAGCGGGTCACCTTGTTTTACGCCTTTGTGTATTGGGAATGAAGGACCGGATGAATGAAGTTTGATGTCAGCTGTGCTATGGCTGTAGATGATTTTAATTAAGTCTATGTAAGTTTTATCTACGTCTTGTTGATCTAATGCTGAAATAATTGCAACGTGTTTTAAGCTATCAAAAGCTTTGGGATAATCCACATAAGCAAGGTACAGAGGCTTGTGGAACTCGGTGATTTTTTCTATTATTTGGTTGAGTGTGTGGAGATGATCAGTGGTGGAGAAGTTTGGTCGAAATCCGGCTTGTTCGGGTGGTTGATGTCTGTCGAGTTTGCCTGCGATACGGTTTTGGATCACTTTAATAAAGGTTTTGTAGATATGTGAGACTAAACTTATTAGTCTGTGGTTTTCAATATTAGATATGTCACCTTTTTTATGTAACAGGCACGAACCCCTTAACTATTACAGATTCATGGTAACAGGACGATGTTTGAGTGGCACATGTTTTTCAGGCCGCTTCCAACTCGTTTAAAAAAAATTGTGAGGGGTGGCAGTAAAGATTGTGAACCTATTTTCAGATCCTCCGTCGTGACACCATCTTCTCCAGAACTCTTGCCATATTTTATGGTTTTTAAAGCTTTGTGAACTTCTCGGCCCGTTATATATAAGGAATAGTATCAGGACGGAAGTACTGTATGTCTGCTTCATTTTTGGAACTAAGCGAAATACATTTGTTTGTAGAAGTTAGTGCATATTTCCGTTATTTTATCTCTGTTATTGTGTTTTTTTCCTTTATCATCTTGTAAACTATTTATCCATCGTCTTCCTGTTGAAATTCCCTGTTTAGCTGTTTTTAATGAAGTATTTATTTCTATTGCAACTTTTACTATATGACAGTTAAGTTCATACCAAATGAGCTCAAACTCGAAAGGGTTCCATCATTTTGTAGTTGAGTTCCTGTGACTACCTTCCGGCTCCATCATCAGACCCTGGATACCACTTAACACCAGAGAACTCATCAAGACAAACCAAATGAGCCCAAACTCGAAGGGGTTCAATCATTTTGTTGTTGAGTACCTGTGACTACCTTCCGGCTCCATCATCAGACCCTGGATACCTTCCAGGGTCTGATGATGGAGCCGGAAGGTAGTCATTGGCTCATTTGGTTTGTCTTGATGAGTTATCTAGTTTTATATGGTAATATAAAACTAGATAACTCATCAAGACAAACCAAATGAGCCCAAACTAGAAAGGGTTCCATCATTTTGTTATTGTGACTACCTTCCGGCTCCGTCATCAGACCCTGGATACCACATAAAACCAGAGATCTCATGAAGACAAACCAAATGAGCCTAAACTCGAAGGGATTCCATCATCGGATTGTGTAGATCCTTTGACTACTACTACTACTACTACTACTACTACTGTAGTTTTTAATTGTCATCAGAACTACAACCATGTGCAAAACATCTTGCAAGCATCTTTGGACGTCCTTAAATTGTTCAAAATTGACTTGCAATCCAGTCCTAAACATTATAACACAGTGAACTAAATTAAAACTTGTTTAAAGCTACTAAACCAATTTTGATGAAATTTGTACAGTACCACACTAGAGGTCTTCTTAATCAAGTAAAAACAATCATCTAATTTGGTTCAGAAATCCCAAGATATTATAGAACATAAACTATAAAACAAATTGTTTTTATAATAAAACTACTGAACCAATTTTGATGAAGTTTTTACGGGACTACACGGAAAGTTTACCCTTTTGAATAAAAAAACAACCATCTAAATCGGTTTAGAAATCTTAACACAAAAACGCAATTTAAACACAAAATCGAAGGGATTTACTCAACAAAACTATTTATTCTCAAAAAACTGCTGAACCAATTTTCATACAATTTATATGGGACTACCTGGAGTACCAGTAGTGATCATGTTTAGCATTTTTAAAAGTTATTTTCGCCATTTGCTTCAAAACGAACGGCCCCGAAGTTAAGTCGTTTATATATCTTTGGTTTATATAAGGTTAATAATTTTCCCGCCCGCGACTTCGTACGCGCGGGCTACTGTTTATCGCGAAAAATAGCATCCTATTTTCTTCTAGGATATAAAAAACAATGCAAACGTATGTATAGCACGATACGGTGTAGGTATACGTCTTGATGTTTTTTGAAAGACTTGTTATTTCGTTTCAATGGCAACCACAGACCATTCTGTGATGACAACCGTTCCTTACAGTGAGTAATCAACATTTTCCAGTTTTCCCGTGAAAACTTTAAATTTTCCGGGATAAAAAGTATCCTATGTTTTATTCCTGGGTATAAGCTATCTCTATTCTAAATTTCATCAAAATCCGTCCAGCCGTTATCGCGTGAAATCTCTCCAAAGAAACAAAAAAACAAACAGACAACGTTTCACTTTTATATGTTGGTATGGATGGATTCCCTATTACCTAAAAAAATTACGATATTCATTGTTTGTACTCTATCTAATCTGTAATTTGAACATGCGTGTGAGAGCATCTTTGAATAATAAGTCGCTAGCCAGCCACTCCCTAGCAACGATCGGTGAATATGTCCCCCAGGTAGGTTAAGTTAGGATAACAACTTTGAATAATGAGTCTCTAGCCAGCCACTCCCTAGCCACGATTGGTGAATAAGACCCCCAGGTAGGTTAGGTTAGGATAACAACTTTGAATAATGAGTCGCTAGCCAGCCACTCCCCAGCCACGATTGGCGAATAAGACCCCCAGGTAGGTTAGGTTAGTATTTATTTATTTGATCACCAACAAAATGTACACCGATGCATTAAAACAAATCAACATAAAGTAAAACAACTTAGTGTCATCATAATTATAGGCGAAGACTACATGCATTAAAAATAAAAAAGCGAGTTAAAACAATTATAAAAACATAAAATAATAAATTCAATTGTATACAATAAAAGAAGTTAATTAAATATAAAACATAATAATTTAAAACTGGAGATAATACGGTGTAATAAATTAATTAATTCAATAATAATAATAATAATTGCAAATTAGATAGAAAAAAAAAACTTGCAAATGTTCCCAATAAATAGGTCCACGGTAGTTTTAGAGATGCTGTTAAATGTACGAGCAAGTCTGTTGAGAGGTGCGTTATGGCCAAGATTAGACTTGGATTGATTAGTCATAAGAACGTTAAATCTAGATGCTCTGGGTAACTTTGTAGGTGCAGAAAAGTTTAACAACGAAACCAATTCCGGAGCATCTAATAAACCATTGGCAAGCTTAAAAAGAAATGAAAGGTCGAGCATACGCGTCTTCGATCCGTCAAGAAAGTCATATTAAAGTGCTTCAACCTCTCGGGATAGCTCTGAATGACTTTGGCTAAATTAGACTGTATGATGGTGATCCGCGGTAGCGGTCGGTAAAGTGTTTTTTTAATTTATTTTACCTGTAATGTCCCACTGCTGGGCAAAGGTCTCCCCCAATTCCTTCTATTTATCTCTATATTGTGCAAGTTCAAGCCAATTTCCTTCGAAAGTATCAAGATCGTCACGCCACCGCCTCCGTGGACGGCCCCGACGCCGCGACGCCTTCGTCGGTCATTGGGTACCCAATGTGTGGCGATCTTTGCCCATCTTTCGGGATGCATCCTGCTCACGTGACCCGCCCAATCCCACTTGAGCCTTGCAGTTTTTTCTTCTACATCTGCAATATCTGTCATGGAACGTAGTACAGTATTTTTGACTCGATCGATTCGCTTTATACCTAGAATGCTGCGTTCCGTTGCCCTTTGACAAACCTTGAGCCGGGACTTCTGACATTCAGTAAGTGACCAGGTCTGGGCACCGTAGGTTAGAATGGGCAGGATACACATGTCGATGAGTTTGCACTTCAGAGAGATCGGAAGGTCTCCCTTCATAGACCAGTAGCTCTTCCAGGCGTTATCGATACGGCGATCGATTTCTTTGTCTTGCCTGTTTTCGAAGGATGCTAACTGGCCCAGATAGACATACTCATCGACATAATTTATTACTTGCCCATCAACTTCGACCCTACACTTTATGCTGTTGGTCATCATGAGCGTTTTAGACTTGTTCATCATAAGTCCCATCTCAAGGCTTGCCGTGCTCAGTTCTTGGAGCATTTTCTCAAGATCAGGTGCAGATGGGGCAAAAAGGACGATGTCATCCACAAACCGTAGGTTTGTGATACGATTGTTACCGATTTCTATGCCCCTTGATGCCCAGGAAATAGTTATGTCTTAAAAACCTCTTTGAGCGTGCTTGTAAATAATTTGGGAGAGAGCGGGTCACCTTGTTTTACGCCTTTGTGTATTGGGAATGAAGGACCGGATGAATGAAGTTTGATGTCAGCTGTGCTATGGCTGTAGATGATTTTAATTAAGTCTATGTAAGTTTTATCTACGTCTTGTTGATCTAATGCTGAAATAATTGCAACGTGTTTTAAGCTATCAAAAGCTTTGGGATAATCCACATAAGCAAGGTACAGAGGCTTGTGGAACTCGGTGATTTTTTCTATTATTTGGTTGAGTGTGTGGAGATGATCAGTGGTGGAGAAGTTTGGTCGAAATCCGGCTTGTTCGGGTGGTTGATGTCTGTCGAGTTTGCCTGCGATACGGTTTTGGATCACTTTAATAAAGGTTTTGTAGATATGTGAGACTAAACTTATTAGTCTGTGGTTTTCAATATTAGATATGTCACCTTTTTTATGTAACAGGCACGAACCCCTTAACTATTACAGATTCATGGTAACAGGACGATGTTTGAGTGGCACATGTTTTTCAGGCCGCTTCCAACTCGTTTAAAAAAAATTGTGAGGGGTGGCAGTAAAGATTGTGAACCTATTTTCAGATCCTCCGTCGTGACACCATCTTCTCCAGAACTCTTGCCATATTTTATGGTTTTTAAAGCTTTGTGAACTTCTCGGCCCGTTATATATAAGGAATAGTATCAGGACGGAAGTACTGTATGTCTGCTTCATTTTTGGAACTAAGCGAAATACATTTGTTTGTAGAAGTTAGTGCATATTTCCGTTATTTTATCTCTGTTATTGTGTTTTTTTCCTTTATCATCTTGTAAACTATTTATCCATCGTCTTCCTGTTGAAATTCCCTGTTTAGCTGTTTTTAATGAAGTATTTATTTCTATTGCAACTTTTACTATATGACAGTTAAGTTCATACCAAATGAGCTCAAACTCGAAAGGGTTCCATCATTTTGTAGTTGAGTTCCTGTGACTACCTTCCGGCTCCATCATCAGACCCTGGATACCACTTAACACCAGAGAACTCATCAAGACAAACCAAATGAGCCCAAACTCGAAGGGGTTCAATCATTTTGTTGTTGAGTACCTGTGACTACCTTCCGGCTCCATCATCAGACCCTGGATACCTTCCAGGGTCTGATGATGGAGCCGGAAGGTAGTCATTGGCTCATTTGGTTTGTCTTGATGAGTTATCTAGTTTTATATGGTAATATAAAACTAGATAACTCATCAAGACAAACCAAATGAGCCCAAACTAGAAAGGGTTCCATCATTTTGTTATTGTGACTACCTTCCGGCTCCGTCATCAGACCCTGGATACCACATAAAACCAGAGATCTCATGAAGACAAACCAAATGAGCCTAAACTCGAAGGGATTCCATCATCGGATTGTGTAGATCCTTTGACTACTACTACTACTACTACTACTACTACTGTAGTTTTTAATTGTCATCAGAACTACAACCATGTGCAAAACATCTTGCAAGCATCTTTGGACGTCCTTAAATTGTTCAAAATTGACTTGCAATCCAGTCCTAAACATTATAACACAGTGAACTAAATTAAAACTTGTTTAAAGCTACTAAACCAATTTTGATGAAATTTGTACAGTACCACACTAGAGGTCTTCTTAATCAAGTAAAAACAATCATCTAATTTGGTTCAGAAATCCCAAGATATTATAGAACATAAACTATAAAACAAATTGTTTTTATAATAAAACTACTGAACCAATTTTGATGAAGTTTTTACGGGACTACACGGAAAGTTTACCCTTTTGAATAAAAAAACAACCATCTAAATCGGTTTAGAAATCTTAACACAAAAACGCAATTTAAACACAAAATCGAAGGGATTTACTCAACAAAACTATTTATTCTCAAAAAACTGCTGAACCAATTTTCATACAATTTATATGGGACTACCTGGAGAGTATACCCTTTCAAACAAAAAAATAATTGTTTAAATCGGTCCGCAATTAACGGAGATATCGAAAGACACAAATAAAAAAAAATAAAAAACACGTACAGCCGATCATATATTATAACCGTCTCCTTTTCTGAAGTCGATTAAAAAGCACGAGCGAAGTGAGCGCGAAATTTTTGAGCTATTTCTTGTACATTATGAGAGTGAAGAAAAAAATTATACTTACTTTTTATGAAGGCCAGCGTAACAACTACTATTATACTATTGTAAGGAGAAAAAAACGGGAAGTGGGCGGATCCTGGAGGCGGGGCTTAGCATCGCGTGATGACTGGTTTGCACAACACTGGCTGAAACTAGATCCAGCCAGGCAGACCTTTTCCTCAGCGAGGCAGCGAGAGCGGAGCGGCACTTTGCTGTCGGCAGTCGAAGCAGCCGGACGTTCCTGAATATTTCTTGAGTTCCTTTAATTCCCCTATTTCATTTTGTAACAGTGTTTAGTTTACTTTGTTGAGTTTCATAATACCTTTGTGTGTGTGATCGTGTATATTTTTTTAATAAACCCCCTTCTGGTTGCTAAAACTATTATAATGCAGGTCTACGGAAAAAAAACTAGACATTTAATGGAGACTAATGGAGTACCTCATCGTGCGGAAATATATAAAATTACAAAGGCACCAGAAGAGAGCGCGAAAATATCGAACTATTAATTTATTATAGCCGTGTATATGAAAGGAGTAGAATAATTATTGTGGACCTCTCGAGTAGCAATATGAAAGCAGCCAATATTAATAACAAGGCGTGAGGGTAGCGAGCGCGATAATTTAAATTTAAACTCCTAGGTGTTACTCCTAGGAAAAACAAAAGATCTTTTGAGTGCTCAATAGATCTGCCGTATTCCGTCATATGAATGTTAAAAAAACATAATAAAGGCGCGAAAATTTTGAGCTTTTTCCATCATGAGTATAAGAAAAAAAAACAGGGCCCTAGCATGCTAGGGCCCGGCTGGCAAACCTGGCAAACCTGTGGCTGGCCACCTCGACTATATGGCCAGTCCGACGCTGCTATTGTTAGAATCCTTCCATCATCCCGAGTAACATGAGTTTTTGTTGAAAAGTTAGTTTTTTGACCGGGTAGTCGTGTTTTTTCTCTTACTTTGATGGTGTACTTGTTATTGGCTGCTTTCATAATTATATCTATCTAATCAATGGAGTCACAGCGGTGACAGTTTCTGGTTAACGAGCGCAATAACAACCGAGCTATAGCTATAAGTAGATATAGGTATAACTATAAGTAAGTCATGTCTAAAATCATAACAATTTAAGTTTGTTAAAGAGCGCAACTGAAGCCTACAAATATATATAATGGGCTTAGGTGTTATGAACATTTTGCGCCATTCGGCATATGGGTAGGTTAACGCATAAGCGAGTTATTAAATGTTTTGTGTGGGCTTAGAAAACAAGCAAATGTAGTTTAGAATCTACGTGCCATCCCTTATAACGTGTATAGCATACGGAATGGCCGCGTATCTCTTTAGGTAAATAAATGGGAGATCTCTGTGGTTACATGGATATTGGTACAGGTTGGCTCAGGAAAAGCCCCGCTTTCTAAAGGTACAGGTTTACAACTCGGGGCTAACCTGAGCGGATCTAAAGGTAATTTTTAAAGGTAATTGGTAAAGGTAATGAAAAAACAGATAGTAAGAGCGAGAGGAGGCACAATGGGAGAAGCTTTTCTAAAATCTGTCAAGTGTGTTGACTTGCAATGAGTCACACACAGGAATGTTGTGAAAGGGGACAACGTTTTAGTTAGCTGCCTAAAGTTTGAGTACCGTCTTCGTACGAGTGCGAGGTGTTCACAAGATCGGAAGTTCTCCTCGCACCCGTAGAAAAGCCATAAAAAACTGGGTTTTTTCTTTCTTTGGTATATCTTAGCTTCATTGTTCTCTGTCCTAACTTTTCCACGCTCGAAAATAGGCACAAAAAATAGACCCAGAAGTTTGCTACGGTCGACCGTAAAATAGACCCAGAAGTTTGCTACAGTCCACCGTAAAATAGACCCAGAAGTTTGCTACAGTCGACCGTAGCAAACTTCTGTATTCTGTTCTAATATAATAAACCAGTTTGTTACCTTTAATTATCAGTAATATTTTTTTACCAAAGTACACCCATCAGGTTTCTATGTTTTTTTTAAATCAATCTCTTTTATTTCAAGTAATAATTGTAGTGTTCATAAATGGTAAAATCTTGTTCACAGACCCCTCGGAAACATTGATACATATGACGCGGAAGGCTCTGTATGACATAATAAAAGAGTCATGTCGTACAAAGTTTGAAGATAAAATAGACAAAGTTGATGCATGTTATTAAAAAATGTAGACACAAAAACGTTTTTAGGTATAAGTAGCAGTTTTAAGTTCTTATAAGTAGGTATAGCAGTATTTTTAAGTAATCATTTTTTGTCTCTCGTTTCGTTTTTTTTTTCAATTATCTCTATAAGTAAAATGTTAAAACGACCTTCAATGTTTTCTTAGATGCTAGAGATACCAAAGCGCTTTAAATAGTTTTGGCCAACTATTTGGGTGGAATACCTCTATGTGCGGCGCCACAAATACTGCACAATAACTTCACCAAAGTTCTCGGGATGATTTAGGTATGGTAACGCATCTCCGCTTGAAGAGAGGGATACCGAGGCGCAACCCGCCTCCCCCCAACCCCCCAGGTGCCCACCTTTTCGTTTAGTTTCATATACACCACAATACATTTTAATAAAAACTAAGCCACTCCGCGGAAGGGGGGGGGGGGGGAGGGGTTGGTCCAAGGAGATAGTCCTTCTTCAACTCACACTTATCTTTATTTTTATTATACTTATTTATAATCACACATATTGCATTCATAGGGTTTCTCTCCAGTGTGTGTTATCACATGATGTTTCAATGAACTTGCTTCTCCACATTTATAATCGCACATATTGCATTCATAGGGTTCCTCTCCAGTGTGTCATCATATGCTGTTTTATATATCGTGCTTGTCCACATTTATAATCACACATATTGCATGCATAGGGTTTCTCCCCAGTGTGTGTTTTTATATGATATTTTAAAGAACTTGCTTGTCCACATTTATAATCACACACACACATATTGCATTCATAGGGTTTCTCTCCAGTGTGTCTCATCATATGCTGTTTTAAATATCCTGCTCGTCCACATTTATAATCACACATATTGCATTCATAGGGTTTCTCTCCAGTGTGTATCATCATATGCTGTTTTAAATATCCTACTCGTCCACATTTATAATGAAACATATTGCATTCATAGGTTTTCTCTCCAGTGTGTGTTACCATATGCCGTTTTAAATGTCCTGCTTGTCCACATTTATAATCACACATATTGCATTCATAGGGTTTCTCTCCAGTGTGTGTCATCATATGCCGTTTTAAATGTCCTGCTTGCCCACATTTATAATCACACATATTGCATTCATAGGGTTTCTCTCCAGTGTGTGTCATCATATGCCGTTTTAAATGTCCTGCTTGCCCACATTTATAATCACACATATTACATTCATAGGGTTGCACTCCTGTGTGTGTCATCATATGCTGTTTAAATATTCTGCTCGTCCACATTTATGATCACACATATTGCATTCATAGGGTTTCTCTCCAGTGTGTGTTATCATATGACGTTTTAAATGTCCTGCTTGACCACATTTATAATCACACATATTGCATGCATAGGGTTTCTCTCCAGTGTAAGTCATCATATACTGTTTTAAATATCCTGCTTGTCCACATTTATAATCACACATATTGCATTCATAGGGTTTCCCTCCAGTGTGTTTTCATATGCTGTTTTAAATGTCCTGCTCGACCACATTTATAATCACACATATTGCACTCATAAGCTTTCTCTCCAGTATGTGTCATCAAATGCTGTTTTAAATATCCTGCTCGTCCACATTTATAATCACACATATTGCATTCGTAGGGTTTCTCTCCAGTGTGTGTCATCATATGCTGTTTTAAATGTCCTGCTCGTCCACATTTATAATCACACATATTACATTCATAGGGTAGGGTTTCTCTCCAGTGTGTGCCATCATATGCTGTTTTAAATGTCCTGCTCGTCCACATTTATAATCACACATATTGCATTCATAGGGTATCTCTCCAGTGTGTGTCATGATATGCTGTTTTAAATATCCTGCTCGTCCACATTTATAATCACACATATTGTATTCTCTCCTATGTGTGTCATCATGTGCTGTTTGAAATATTCTGCTCGTCCACATTTATTATCACACATATTGCATTCATGGGGTTTCACTCCAGTGTGTGTCATCATATGCTGTTTTAAATATTCTGCTTGTCCACATTTATAATCACACATATTGCATTCATAGGGTTTCTCTCCAGTGTGTGTTTTTATATGATATTTTAAAGTACTTGCTTGTCCACATTTCTAATCACACATATTGCATTCATAGGGTTTCTCTCCAGTGTGAGTCATCATATGCTGTTTTAAATATTCTGCTTGTCCACATTTATAATCACACATATTGCATTCATAGGGTTTCTCTCCAGTGTGTGTTATCATATGCTGTTTTAAATGTCCTGCTTGTCTACATTTATAATCACACATATTGCATTCATAGGGTTTCTCTCCAGTGTGTGTCATCATATGCTGTTTTAAATATCCTGCTTCTCTACATTTATAATCACACATATTGCATTCATTGGGTTTCTCTCCAGTGTGTGTCATCATATGCTGCTTTAAATGTCCTGCTTGTCCACATTTATAATCACACACACATATTGCATTCATAGGGTTGCTCTCCAGTGTGTGTCATCATATGCTGTTTTCAATATTCTGCTTGGCCACATTTATAATCACACATATTGCATTCATAGGGTTTCTCTCCAGTGTGTGTTATCATATGCTGTTTTAAATGTCCTGCTTGTCTACATTTATAATCACACATATTGCATTCATAGGGTTTCTCTCCAGTGTGTGTCATCATATGCTGTTTTAAATATCCTGCTTCTCTACATTTATAATCACACATATTGCATTCATAGGGTTTCTCTCCAGTGTGTGTCATCATATGCTGTTTTAAATTTCCTGCTTGTCTACATTTATAATCACACATATTGCATTCATAGGGTTGCTCTCCAGAGTGTGTCATCATATGCTGTTTTAAATATTCTGCTCGTCCACATTTATAATCACACATATTGCATTTATAGGGTTTCTCTCCAGTGCGTGTTATCATTTGCCGTTTTAAAATGTCCGGCTTGTCCACATTTATAATCACACATATTGCATTCATAGGGTTTTGTCTAGTGTGTGTCATCATATGCTGTTTTAAATATCCTACTCGTCCACATTTATAATCACACATATTGCATTCATAGGGTTTCTCTCCAGTGTGTGTCATCATATGCTGCTTTAAATGTCCTGCTTGTCTACATTTATAATCACACATATTGCATTCATAGGGTTTCTCTCCAGTGTGTGTCATCATATGCTGTTTTAAATATCCTACTCGTCCACATTTATAATCACACATATTGCATTCATAGGGTTTCTCTCCAGTGTGTGTTCTTTCATGTATTTTTTTATGACCAGCATATGCTTTCTTATATTCACAATAAGCACATGTGTATATTTTTTTCTCTCTCTAGTTTGCTTTTGCTGTTGTTCTAGACTACAAGCACTCACAAGTTTGTCATCACACATGTTGCTGTTTAGACAACAAGCACTCACAGGTTTGTCATCACACATGTTGCTGTTTAGACTACAAGCACTCACGGGTTTGTCATCACACATGTTGCTGTTTAGACTACAAGCACTCACAGGTTTGTCATCACACATGTTGCTGTTTAGACTACAAGCACTCACAGGTTTGTCATCACACATGTTGCTGTTTAGACTACAAGCACTCACAGGTTTGTCATCACACATGTTGCTGTTTAGACTACAAGCACTCACAGGTTTGTCATCACACATGTTGCTGTTTAGACTACAAGCACTCACAGGTTTGTCATCACACATGTTGCTGTTTAGACTACAAGCACTCACAGGTTTGTCACACATGTTGCTGTTTAGACTACAAGCACTCACAGGTTTGTCATCACACTTGTTGCTGTTTAGATGGGTTTGCTTCGGTGAGTGTTCTTTAATGTCTATTTGTAGAACTGGTTGTTTCAAATACTCCCACACATTACTCGCTTGTGTACAGATGTTGGCTGATTATGACAACTCTCCGTTGTATTCTGCAAAAGACATTGCAAGAGTGAGACAATCTTCCAGTTACAAGAAGACTGAACCTTATAGCTTACAGGACATCAGAAGTCTATGTCCTTAATATAACATGGTAAATCTCTCAATATCAGTGCGTAATATTTTCTTTGTACTGAACTCTCTCTGCGCGAGTTCAACTCGCACTTGTTCAGTTTTTTCATTAATGCGTTTGAGTAAACATAATTACTAGAGATGAAACGGATATCCGGTGACTATCTGGTATCCGGCCTTAATTTACTATCCGGCCGGATACCGGATTTATAAGAAAAATAAGAAATATCAAATTTAAGTATGTCGAGGCTGGTTGTTATTTGGAATAATGTTCAGTCTATGTCTTCAAAATAATTGATCTAGCCCAATTAAATAAAAACACTTGAGTTAAATCAACACAGTAGTTTTAATCACGTTTGTATACAAAGACCTGGCGGAGACGACTGCCGACGGAGGGGGGCGCTCGGACAGCCGCTCTACAGTTTTGCTTAATGTGCTAAATATAATATGTCACTACACATCCCCCCTCTTTACTTAAAAAAAAATAATTAAGGGTAAATTCCAAAAACTTTCAAAATTACATTTTCATAACAATATTTTTTTTTTGATTGAAGCTTAAAACATTTAACAACTTAAAACAATGCATCTGAAATATGGGTGGCATCATGTTGTATATCATGTATTATACGGGATTTGATGACGGTGTCGTTGCGTACCGCGGCGGAGCGGTCGCGGTGGGTGGCGGCGGCGCGCCGGCGCCGGCTATCTGCCCTCGCAACCACGCTGCTATCTGCCCTTTCAGCTTTCTCCAAATCAGTAGTAAAATAATAGTCGCGAACAAACTCAAAATCACTAGTAACATGATGTTTTGATTTGATAAATGCGATTCCATATTTACTGTTCCGTTTTGTTAGATAACTACCTCGTCTTTCTTCTCTTCTTTACTTTGCTCCTTTCCCATATTATCACGACGAAAAACAAACGTTAGTATGGAATGCGACTGCACAAAATAATTAGTGGAAACGCGGTAACATGAATATGACCCATATTTCTGCACATACAACCATTTAGTTAACATTAAATACGAGTAGTTACATGCTAGAATTACTAATTATAAAAATGCTAACTAAAGGAGTTTATAAGTATGCGGCTTTGCAAAGATGCCGATTATACTTATAAATACTATGTAGTGTTCGTGCATCTTTTTACAACTAAACTAAATTACGATACATTTGCGATACATTTATACGTTATTCAATATACTACTCGAATTATACGTCATATTGAAAACGGATCGGCGTTCGTACGGCTCGTCCAGATCTAGTTTTCCTGCTGGCTGCACCGGAGGCATCTGTGTTGGTACCGCCGGTAGTGTGGCTCTGTGGTACAGGGCTCGACGAGTCTCTCTCTGCATTAGTTGATGCATTAGATCGTTCCTCCGTGCCTGGGATCTTTAGCGGCACGGGGCTCTGTGAGCCTCTCTGCGAAACGATCTGTTCGCCGTCGTCAGCTAGCAATAGATACGCTGGTTTTAATCTATCTATTGATATACGTGTGGTTTTGCCGTTGATGTTCAGTACGAAAACCTTTTCCCCTCTATTTATATACGGGATATGGGCCGTCATAAGTGGGTTGAAGAGGTTTCTTTACCGCATCATGCCTAACGAATACATAATTTGCCGTTCTTAAATCAGGATGCACGAAAACTGCACGAGAATTGCCATGACTTGATCTTGGAACCGGTTTGTATTTTTTAATTGAATCTCTAATGTGGTCGACTAAAGTCGCGGGATCGTTTACTTGTTTGGTGACGTCAAAAAATTCGCAGGGAATTCTTATTGATTGACCATATACCATTTCTGCTGCGCTTACCCCGCTGTCACGTCTGATAGCTGTTCGCAAACCTAGTAAAACCGTCGGTAACTCATCTACCCACGACGTACAGTCTAGGCGTGCAGTAAGGGCAACTTTGAGAGAGCAATGCCACCGTTCTATCATTCCATTACTTTGTGGGTGGTACGCGGTGGTGCGAAACTTCTCTACCCCCATGTACTGCATCAGACGAGTAAAAAGCGTACTTTCAAATTGACGACCTTGGTCGCTAGTGATGCGATGACATATACCAAACCGTGCTATCCAGCCGTCATATACTACCTTTGCGACTGTGTTAGCAGTTATATCCTTGACCGGGAAAATCTCGGGCCATCTAGTACATCGGTCTATTATAGTGACTAAGTACTTGTAACCTTCCTTTGTTTCGGGTAATGGGCCTACTATGTCTAAATTGAGGTGTTCAAACCTGGCAGACGGTAGCAACTGTTGTAGGTCGGAAACTGTGTGCCGTTGCACCTTCGAACGTTGACATTGTACACAAGCTTTAGCCCATAAACCTATATTTCGATTCATTCCTGGCCAAAAGATTTTTTGAGTGATCATACTGCGTGTCGTCCGTATACCTGGGTGACTTAGATTATGTACAGCATTAAAGACAATCTTGCGAAATGACTCGGGTACATAAGGTCTGACGTTGCAAGTAGATACCTCGCAATATACCTGTAAATTGCATCCGGGCAAGCTGATACGTTTCAACTGAATGTTACCTGATATGTTATTCGAAGTAACATACTCGTCGTGGGACTGTGCTTCTGCCAATGCTGCATAATCGATGGCTGACGGGCAATATACTGTCTCTACCCTAGATAAGGCATCTGCACATTGGTTATCTGAACCGACTATGAACCTTATGTCCATGGTAAACTCACTTATAAACATCAGCTGCCGTGTTCACCGTGGCGTCTCTTTGTCTGTACCTATCTTTTTGAATGCATGTACTAGTGCTTGATGGTCGGTATACACAGTAAGGGTACGACCTTCATGCATGTTCCTAAAAAATTGAATGGCCATCTAAATAGCCAACAACTCACGATCGTAAGCAGAGTACTTACGTTGAACTGCTGATAGCGCTTTGGAAAAGTATCCCAACGGCTTCCAAGTACCTTGATGCAGCTGCTGCAGTACTGCTCCCACACAGGTGTCAGATGCGTCGGTCATGAGCGCTAATGGGACCCCTGGTAAAGGATGGAACAACATACAAGCACTTTTCAAGCTCTCTTTACATTGTTGGAAAGCATTCTCCGCTAATTCAGTCCATTCAATTTTAGTACTATCATTTTTTTTAACTCCATGCAAATACGCATTTAATAACGACTGATAAGACGCGGCCTGTGGAAGATGAGCGCGGTAAAAATTTAACATTCCCAAAAAACGACGTAGTTGAGCTACTGTCTGTGGTTTCGGGTAATCTTCTATCGCCTGCACCTTATCTTCCAAAGGGCGTATCCCCTCAGTTGATACTTCGTAAGTTTATTTTGGCCAAAACAACATTTAGATAGATTGATAGAGATTCCATACTGGGTAAATCGTTCTAAAACTTGAGCTAAGTGTCGTTCGTGGCTGATGACGTCAGAACTGGCTACTAACACATCGTCGATATAACAGTATATAAAATCTAACCCTTGCAGCACCGTGTCGTTCATAAAGCGTTGGAATGTTTGAGCCGCGTTCCTTAGACCAAAAGTCATGCGTGGGAACTCAAACAAACCAAACGGCGTTATGATAGCGGTTTTTTCTACATCATCAGGCCAGATCTCAATAAAATGATATGCACGATTTATGTCTAGACGCGAGTATATAGTCTTATTAGCAAGTACATAGGTAAAATCTTGCAGTCGCGGTATAGGGTAACGATCCGCTTTTGTGATCGCGTTGAGTCGCCGATAATCGCCGCAGGGTCTCAACTCACCATTCTTCTTGGGAACTACATGCAATGGACTGGCCCATGGACTTTTGGAGGGCCTGCAGATTCCCATCTCTTGCATGACGCGGAACTCTTCCTTCACCTTGGCATACCTGTCCGGGTGCAGTGGTCTCGCTCGAGCGTACACTGGTGGGCCGGTGGTCTCTATGTGGTGATATACAGAGTGCTTAGATGGTTCCCTGAAAGAAACTGGTTTGGTTACATCCGGATATTTATGCAAAAGTTTGGCATACGGATGCGTAATGTCCACTGCGTATATCGGTGAATCACTGTAAGGTACTATTGGCGCGATAACACACAAATTAGTCGTTTTGTCCACTAACTTTTGTTCACTTATGTCTACCAATAGTTTATAGTGTTTTAGAAAATCAGCACCAAGAATAGGCTGTTTCACGTCCGCGATAATGAATGTCCAACGATAAGGTCGTCTCAGCTTGAAATTTAATACCAAAGTCCGAGTACCGTAAGTCCTTATCTCTGAGCCATTCGCTGCATACAGTTTATAGTCCGAAACTGCACTACTTGTAAAAAGTTTTTTTGTTACCGGAATTACCGAAACTTCCGCACCTGTGTCCACTAAAAATTTATGTCCACTAGTTAAGTCTGTTACACAAAGACGGTGACTCTCCGCTATTGTACAGATTACCGCCTCTATCTGTACACGTCCTAGTTTTCCTGGTTTTTCCAGGCGCAGGGCTGAATGCACTTCCTAGCGCGTGTCTTGAAACGGTAATGATAGAAACATAACCAATCCGGGCTCCTTGGATTGCGCGAGTTGCTGCGGGTTCTTGGAGACACACGTGAGGTCCCGCTGCTGTCCCTTTGTCTGGCTCACCCTCGCTCCAAGTTATTTAGTCTTAGGTTGATTTTTGCAATCTCCGCTAAAACTTTATCTAGGCCATTATTGGAGGTATGCACAACCTCGGCAATTTGCACAGGCCGAGTTTTCTCCACGATCTTGTCGGCTATGACACTTAAGTTTTCTAACTCCAAATTATCCGTGACCGCCAGCACCGATCTGGCTGCTTGAGGCATATGACCTTGCCACAATATGCGCAGGGTATCATCGGGTATTTTGCCTCGCGCGAGATCTCTCATCCGGCGTAGCAGTTGGGATGGTTTCTGGTCTCCCAACTCCATTTCTCCGATAAGCTTTTGTATCTGTCTATTCTCGCTCTCTTCATAAATCTGCAACAAGCGGGTTTTCAAAGCTTCGTACTTTCGATAGGGCGGGTTAACGATCAAATCTGTCACTTGAGTTATCGCGTCTTTTGTTAATTTGAATAGTATCACGTTGAATTTTGAGTCGTCCCCAATTTTTTGTGGTGCTAAAATAGCTTCGGTTCGTATAAACCACACTCTGGGCTGATCCTCCCAAAAATCTGGTATTTTCTGAGTTAGCGACAAAGCTGAACAGGTAGTCCCCGGCTGAAACATTTCGTCTACCTTCGGTTGCTGTGGGTTGACCGGTGTTTCGAGTGCTGGATCCATTTTGTAACAATTAAATATGAGTCACTGATTTCACGACAAAAATGTTCACTAAAATAATAAAAAAGTTTTCTGCGTATTCACTATAGTCTGGGGTCACCAATGTCGAGGCTGGTTGTTATTTGGAATAATGTTCAGTCTATGTCTTCAAAATAATTGATCTAGCCCAATTAAATAAAAACACTTGAGTTAAATCAACACAGTAGTTTTAATCACGTTTGTATACAAAGACCTGGCGGAGACGACTGCCGACGGAGGGGGGCGCTCGGACAGCCGCTCTACAGTTTTGCTTAATGTGCTAAATATAATATGTCACTACAAGTACCTACTTTATTTAGTCCACTTAACAAATATAATCAAAAAAAAAAATATTTTTGAACAAAAGTAATTGTAATGGTACTGCACTAGGGGCAAATTGTCGTCTCGTTTTAGGATAATAAAAATATATTTATAGTAACTTAAAATATTTATTATTTGTTAAAAACACAATAGCATTTTTACAATAGCATCAGGTGATCCTGTTTGTGATCAATTCAACAAGTCCATGAAACACATGCTAACTTCGCTCATGAATGAAAATACCTGAATTCTGCCGTGTCCACCTATGCGAGCTTGCTCTTTACAATGCGCGAATCGGCAATGTTAGGCCAAATATCCGGTTATACATTTCATCTCTAATAATTACCTATGTAAAATTTACTATAGGAAAATACCTATCCTTCCACTCTCACCAACTGAACTGACAAACTAGTGCAGAATGGAACCCAATCATGAAGCAGGACTTGAACTTGTGATTAATTGATTGATTCGCTCTCCACATGGAACTCTCGTGTCCCTCAAGTAGTTATTGAGCATGATAATATATCAGATTGATGATACTAGGTATATTATTATTAATGACCTTAGTATACCTACAGTAGATAGGGAATGCAGTCGCAGTATACCGAGATTTCGCATCGAAACTAGAGCAAGATCTCACAAGAAGACAGCACTCCATACATGCTAATAGCTACTTGTCGCGCCAGTGTCGCACATAAGAAGCAGATTATCAGATGCCACTAATGACACCTAACAACACACTAATGTTCCTCACAGAGCTTTTCTCACATATTCGTGCCAGGAGCAATCTGACAATTGCTATGATTAGCTTTGTATTGTATTACTTTATGTTACAGTAGGAAATAATATTGATTACACTTGCAATATGATGTAACTGTTTGTGTTTCTATTCTAATAATTATGTCACTGGGAAAGTCCGAACATAGATTAATCTTAGGTTTTAGCGATAAATCCTAAGACTTACCAAAATGAGTTGGTAAAACAATATGTTCGGACTTTTACCATTAAAATTTAGTAAATGCTAGGTTTTACCTTTGACAGCTGGTAAATGTTAGTTTTGGTTAGGTTTGTTTTTTTTTTGGCTATGTAGCGTGAAATCCTCATGGATACTGCGGGAATATGGTTATGTAAAGGTAAGGTTAGGTTAGTCTTTTTCAACATTTACGATGTCTCTCGAGGTAAATGTCAAGATTTCCAAGCGAATGGTTGTAAACGTTCAAATGAACGATGGATTAAGAGTTTGTAAATCTTACTTTTTACCATAGTACGGGCTTTTACAGTAACATTATAGGTGCATTTTACATTTCATTTTTTTTACTAGGTTAGTAATTCTTTTGAAATCATTTCTTCATTTTATAGCAAAACAACAGCTTTTAGAAAAAAAAATGTTCACGTGCCTGCTAAAGGACATCTTGCAAAAACCATGATCTAGAAAAATTAGATTTTCGTAATCTTGTATTCCCTAACAGGCTTCGAGGTTAGACAGAGTGTGTAACCCACGTTGGGGGCTCTATGTAAAAATACACCATAACCTGCATTCGAGCATACGTTGTACGCGAAGCTAACAGATGACGATCGACATACTATAGGCCTCCGCCTTACTTTTAAGAAACCTCTTACCTCTCTAGTTTTAAAATCAATGTCGCTGCTCGTTTGGTTCGGTTAGTACCCATTTGATGTGAAAAGACCGTTGCCCGGCTAAGGAAACGGACCTCCTTCTCAGGTAATGCCCGGTTTACATTATTCCAGTCCAGTGATCTAGCGAGATTCCAGTCCAGTGCTGGACTGGATCTGTAACGTCTACATTATTCCAGTTATTTAGAAGCCGTTGAAGTGTGAACACTATAGTGACAATGATTTCAAGAAGAGATCAGTTTCGAAAATGTTTCAAACGTGCTCAATCACTCTTGCTACAAGAAGTTATTAATGAGGTTGATAAGGAACTAAAAAAAAGGGAACGGATTTGGGTGAGAAATTGGATCAGCGAAAGAGATCAAAAAGGAGGGTCAGCAATACTTTTGCAACAACTGAAGATAGAAGATCCCAATGAATATAGACTGGCACTGAGAATGACAGCAGAAAACTTTGAAGAACTGTTATCATTAGTTTCGATTAATATCCAGCGTAAGAATACGTTGTTCAGAGATGATATACCCGCAAAATTAAAATTAGAAGTCACTCTTTCTTTTTTAAGTACTGGAGATAGTTACAGAAGCCTCAGTCGTATGTTTCGATTGCCAAAACCAACTATTTCAAAAATTATACCAGAAGTCTGTCAAGAAATTAAAAGGGCATTAAAAGACCACATCAAGGTAATTTTTTTTTATTAAGTATCATATCTATGACAAATTAAGCATTATTGAAAGCATTCATGATTATATTAATGTATTCTGGGTCATCGCTTACTACATTTAACGAGTCCTCGGTGGTTTGTGTATCTACAGACGCTGGACTATTCAATGGCATATAAGTACTACTACTCGTGCTTGGTCTTGACGCATAATTTTAATTTGGTCTATTCGGTTTTATAGGACTATTCAAATCGTGTAGTCGACATCTTGTTATCACACTCTGTATTTCTTCTTGGCCTAGGATAGCCTGTTCTGTAGAAAGGGTTCTTAATTGCTTTGCAATGTGTTTCCCGAAGATGTCGAATTCATCTTCCACTGTTTCTGATTTGGATAAATCGTATTGCATATCTTTCATGCTACTGACTATTGTAGACAGCTGTGAAATTTTACTTCTTTTCTTTCGCGGTTCTGATAGACTTACTTCTAGGTTTGTATGGGTAGGGTTCCTACATTGGTCACTAGGTTGAGTATTGTCAGTATTTTCTTTATTTTGAGCATCATCAGTATTTTCCTGAAAATAAAATATTTTTACTTTCTTTTTGCAGATACCCACTGCGGAACAATGGAAACAAGTCGAGGAAGGCTTTCGGAATAAGTGGAACTTTCCTTTGTGCTACGGAGCGTTAGACGGAAAACACATAAAAATTACTGGCTCCTATGAATATGGAAGTACGAACTTTAATTATAAAAAAGAAAACAGCATAGTATTGATGGCTCTTGTTGACCATGATTACTGTTTTACGTATATCAATGTGGGCGCAAATGGAAGCGCTTCGGATGGTGGTATTTTCAAAAACTGTTCCATTTTTACTGAATTAGAAAATGGCAGTTTTATTCCAGAAGATGGAGTGATTGTGGCTGATGCAGCATTTCCACTAAAAACATACTTAATGAAACCATATCCTGGGGCTAATTTAACTTTTGAACAAAAAATATATAATTACAGGCTGTCCCGAGCTATACGCATTGTAGAAAACGCTTTTGGAATATTAGTAAGTCGATTCAGAATTTTCGAAAAAGCTATTTCAACTAAGTTACATACTGTGGATCACATTGTGTATGCAGCTTGCTCTCTACACAATTGGTTGAGAAAAAAGTCAAGCAATTATATGACTACTTCTTGTGTAGACCATGACGATCACAATGACAATCATTTGATTAATGGAACATGGAGATCCGAAATAACCTCTTTAGATAGTATCATACAGCAGGGCAGTAACAACTCAGCAACACATGCCAGGGAAAAAAGAACTCAATTTACTAATTATTTTGTGAACGAAGGAAAAGTACCATGGCAAAATCATATGATACATTGATAAATTTGTGTGTTTTAACAAATAATATGCTACTAAAATAAAAATAAATAAAAATCTTAAAATAAATACTTGTGTTTTACGCTTCACCATCACATTTTTAATAAATGAATTGAATTCGGCGAACCATTTCACTTTGGGTTGGTAAACATTGCCACTAGCACCAGATGTGGATGATTTCTTAATCTTGTCTAGTTCAAGGTAGTATGTCGAACGAATGCTTTTTATTTTGTTTTTCACATCTTCCGGTGTGAATCCTTCAATTTCCATACCAATGCACAGATTTTGCAAAGCAGTTTGGCGCATAGCTTTGTTTTTATAATGTTCTGATGTTATATCCCATAAACACGGATTTTCTCTGTATATAGTGACAAACTTTACAGTTTCGTCTTCAGATAACTTCTTCACCATTGTTAAATCCTTTTTCTTTGCAAAAAAAGTCCGCAAAAACAACCAACACGTGTGTACTTCGTCAGCACTGGAATGGCACTGGATTGGCCGTCTACATTATTCCAGTTGCACTGGATTGGTCGCACTGGATTCAAAAGTAGACCGCGAATCCAGTTACTGGACTGGAATGCTTACTGAATTCAGTTCATTCCAGTGCCGGTTTACATTTTTCCAGTAAGCAATCCAGTACTGGACTAGATCGCTGGACTGGAATAATGTAAACCGGGCATAAAGGCGAGGAATTAAGACAAGATGGTAAATTCAATAACAAAGGGCTTTATTACAAAATATAGAAAAAAGACACACATGAGTTATCAAATATTGGTACTCTCCCCTTTACTGAGGAATTCAAAAAGAAATATTTTACACTTAATTTAGTTTGTTCTGCATCAAGATAATTCTAAACAGCAAGATCTTATAATAGGAAAGACTACTAACTTAATACTCAAAACTCAAAATTCTCAAATGTGATTACAATTTCCTCAAACATATAAACTATAGTACATAACTTCGGCCTGTACGATATGAATTTACAATAGTTCTGGAATATCCTAGGCTAGTAAAAACTTAGTGAGTCTGTGCTCAGCAGATTAACATGTATAGGTCACAACGCAACGGAATAGTCTTGTCTTTGCCTCAGAATGTTCTAAATTAAAAGAGAACTTGTGCAAACAGAGTGTGTGTGTGTAAGATTGTGTTTCCCAGAGGGATATTAAACTCCAAAACAGAAAGTAAAAGAGAAACTAAGACAGAAAGTATCTTTCAACAATATATTAACCCGCAAGTAGGCGAAGGCTTCCCTCACTACCGTAGCTCGCTGACTCAAAATGATTTGGAGTGGACCAACCTGGAAGCTTCCTGGGACGCCGTACCGTCGTCTCGCGTGCCGCCGCGGAACGCCTCCTTGCTCCACTCGATCAGCTCCTACTGCTTCTCAACGAACGGTGCCTTCCGCTGCACTCGAACGGTTTCAGTGTCTCCCACTATCGGTGCCTGGTGTCATCTACTGGACAGGTGGTTCGTTGGAGTCCTTCTGGAGTCCCTCGTAGACCGGCTTCTTCAACGAACGGTAGTGAGCCCCGGGTGATCGCGCACAGCAGCTCGCAGTGGTGACGACAACAGCCGTCCATAGATGCACGATTTTAACCTGAAACCCACGTTCCTTTGTGTTCAAATGTGTCTCAAGATGCCCGCCTTAGATAGACGCGGTGCAAAATCAAAACAGATATTTCGTTAGTACAATACTGAAATCAGGGGAAATCCCACTAACCTGGCTTTTGCACTCGTATACTTATTTCGCCTGTAACAGAGCAGCTTCGTTCCGGACTGCGTGCCTTGGTCGTTTTGTCCACACAAGAGAAACTGCGTGCTCTTTTGCTGCCTGCGCCGATCTCAAATACGTGCCAACTATGTAAACTAAATTGAGTTTTACGTCTGAATTCAAAATCCAATCCACAGGCTTCTCTCTTTTATAAATACGAACTTTGGTTTGCACGTCGAGTAGCATTCTACTCTGACCTCGAACTTCCGGTTATCTCGAACAGTCCAGAAACAACTCTGCCACTTGCATCATAAAGCAGACCTTGTCGGCCTAGCTATACAGGTCACTGTCCTCCAGCCAGTTCTGGCACATTCCAATCAGCATCCGGTGTTTACTTGACAAACTCCATATAGAAAAAACAATCTCTCCGGAACTTCCATGTGATTTCGCCATTACGTCAAAACATTCCATGGTGTGACCATCGCAAGCGATTTGTAGATGTAAATTATTTTCGACATATGAATCGCTGCCCTCTGAATTTATGATTTGTTAGCCAACTTAAAGATGCGACCTATTCCGGATTTTTAAACAACCTGTTCCTCGTCCAAAGTTATCCAGAGCCCGAAATATTCCTGGAACGTCAATTAATAATAGCAACACTCAGAAGCCCTGCTACTTGCCGTCAGAGGCCACCGCTTCGTTTACACCTTCCTTCTAGTTCACGCCTCTTGTCGCTAGCTGTCGCTGCGTGGATTAACCATTTTTATCTATTTTTAGACAGTAGATGAAAACTTTTCCCTTTCACTCGCAGAGGCAAATTCAACCATTATTTCTTGACTCTTAGATAGGCGAAATTATCAATCTATCTTCAACAAGAAAAGCTTTCATTATTCCTTCAACGAAGAAAGTGGCGCGCGCGTGGCTTACAAACTCGGCGTCTGGCTTTCAGATACGGAGAAAACACAACTTTATCTAATAGAAAAGACGCTGCTCCTCGCCAGATGGCGTTGTACCCAATACATTCTATTTAATCGGGATCTATAACCGCTCGATTGATTCTATGCGCTACAGACACTTTTTTTGTTTTCATTGATCATCGCAACTAACGCTACAGTGACATTTTTTGTTTTCATCGATCATCGGACCACTCGATAGCGACGTAAATTTTGCCACTCGATTTTGAACATTATTGACCTCAATAATCATTCAAATCTAAGCGTCTTTATATAATTATTTTGCTTCGAAACCCACAACATAAACACTTGAAATATGTGCCGTACCTATTTAGCTCCATAAATCACCAGTTTGTTTATCTAAGCGCTCAATGAAGTGGTCATAAAAACTGTTTGTTTACGCAAAGTCGGCGCGGCCAGATGTGTCGCGTAGACCTTCTTTTTTTTGTGGGTTGACAATCAGATACCTTTGATGTCGGCTCGTACCCAATAAATCCCCAGTTTGCAGCCAGATGTGTCGCGTCGGCCTTATTTTTTTTGTGGATTGACCATCAAGTACCGGTTGCCCAATTCCATAACTTGGCTACAATCGGATTATCACTTTTTTCATAGCAAATTCGACTCTATCGCAAGGCATTAGTGGCTGCGATACTGAGAATTCGATTGAAGCCAAGTTATGGAATCGGGCTGCTGTAGTCTCAACGCATATACAATCAATTACCAGTTTGAGGTTAGATGTGTCGCGTCGGCCATATTTTTTTTGGGTTATCAGTTTGGTCCTGCAGTCTTCAGCGCGTGGACAACCGAGCGGATAACAAAATTCTAACTTGGAGTCATGATTTAACATGTCACAGATGTAGGTAAACATATTATTCAATGTTCGAAACGTGAGGATTCTTTCGGCATCTGCATGCAGTCACGCCTGTCGCCTTCAGTCATCAGAATCAGAGAGGTGCTTCCAAGCTCAGGAGTTCAGGACAAATACCTGCATAGATTTGGTTTGAATGTGGACATATCACCGAAATATTAGTAGGTAGCGAATTACTTTTATGAATGGATGGAACTAGTTTTTTTAATTTATTTCAGGAATGATAAATTTTATAGATTTTCGGCTGCCCCTATTATTACAGCAGTTTTTTTTGGCCGCCGTTATTCATACAACATATTATTTTATACCCTTTTTATTATTATTATTATTATTTTTCTTTATATAAAGTCTGTGTGTTAGCTCGTGAATAGACAGCTGAGTCTCGAGCATTCAAATAAAAACTACTTTTATATGAATAATCTGTGGATCACATAACAAACCATATCTATAATCTGTGTCACAAAGTACCAAACCCCAAACCAAACACTTCGAAATTTTATTTACCATAGTCTCATGGTTCAATTAATGTAACTACGCCTCGCCTGTTTTCTTGAAACATGCAATGTCTATACGTAGGTAGGTACCTACCAGCGATCAGCCAAGCCAACGCAAATAAAATTATCTTTCGTTGTTTGTTGGGATATTATCGCTCCTTTTTTCAACTTCAGTTTTCACTAATATTCTGTGTGATTGATTGATTTTCAGATTTTCTGAGATGTTCATTGATGCCTCCAAGATCATAGATTTACTAGAAAGTGAACTGCATCACACAATGCACAACACCCCTCGAATTTCTCCACAGAACGCACTTGCACTCTAGGTCTGGAATCATATGTTGCTGAAGGAGAAGAATAAGTAACTACTATCCGAAGAAAGAAGACATGACTGTCACGACACACGGTAAAATTACGACTGCAAGCACTCTTAGATCTTATGGCTAAAAGACTTATGGAATCATTTAATCATAATTTTGATGCAGGTGCGTGACTTGTGTTGTGTTGCATACTAAGTGGGGATTCGATGGTGCATCTAGTCACTGTTTATTAGCAACAAACCACTTTAAGGTGAGAAGTATTTATGGCAAGCCTTGTGCCTCTCATCAACTCACTGAAAGTTTGAGTGGAAACAGTATGGCAAAATGACAAGACTTCGTCTACTGCTTGCTGTCGTCCGATTTCTTTTAAGTTTATGAATGATACAAATGCAAACATAAATACGGAATTGGCTGCATTTGAGTCAGAGATCACTGAACAAACTCCAACTGATTGTGGAAATGCCATGGCCACACACAGCCTAATGCCAACCATGTATGGAAAAATGCACTCGTTTAGGGACTTCAGCTGCTATATGTGATCTGTGCAAATCTCGTCTGACTGGAATGAATAATTTTGAAGCAGTGAGAGCAAAGGCAGTGCAAGAAGACTTATATAAACACAGAAGATTTATATAATCATAGCAAGCAAAAGGTGAAGAAATTAAGTGAAAGATAAGACAGAAGTCATTCAAGAAGCTTTTCGAAGAGAAACCTGCATACTATTAGACATAGTCAAACAGGGCAGAGGTAACACCAATGCCGGGAATGTTGCAAGACAGTATTTTGCAGATCCAGAAACAACTGCCCATATTACTGAATTAGATGAGAACTTAATATAAAGAATTGCTGTAATAATGCAATGCATTTCATCAGGCAAACAAATAAACATATCTAAATTCAAAGTATACTATAGTAAGTGTGACAGCTAATAAATAAATTATTAATTTATGGACCCTAGATAGTTGAGCACCTATCAGTAGTTATATTGCCATAAATACTTCTCACCTTAAAGTGGTTTGTTGCTAATAAACAGTGACTAGATGCACCATCGAATCCCCACTTAGTATGCAACACAACACAAGTCACGCACCTGCATCAAAATTATGATTAAATGATTCCATAAGTCTTTTAGCCATAAGATCTAAGAGTGCTTGCAGTCGTAATTTTACCGTGTGTCGTGACAGTCATGTCTTCTTTCTTCGGATAGTAGTTACTTATTCTTCTCCTTCAGCAACATATGATTCCAGACCTAGAGTGCAAGTGCGTTCTGTGGAGAAATTTCGAGGGGTGTTGTGCAGTGTGTGATGCAGTCCACTTTCTAGTAAATCTATGATCTTGGAGGCATCAATGAACATCTCAGAAAATCTGAAAATCAATCAATCACACAGAATATTAGTGAAAACTGAAGTTGAAAAAAGGAGCGATAATATCCCAACAAACAACGAAAGATAATTTTATTTGCGTTGGCTTGGCTGATCGCTGGTAGGTACCTACCTACGTATAGACATTGCATGATTCAAGAAAACTGGCGAGGCGTAGTTACATTAATTAAACCATGAGACAATGGTAAATAAAATTTCGAAGCGTTTGGTTTGGGGTTTGGTACTTTGTGACACAGACTATAGATATGGTTTGTTATGTTATCCACAGACTATTCATATAAAAGTAGTTTTTATTTGAATGCTCGAGACTCAGCTGTCTATTCACGAGCTAGCACACAGACTTTATATAAAGAAAAAATAATAATAATAATAATAAAAAGGGTATAAAAAATATATGTTGTATGAATAACGGCGGCCGTAAAAAATATGACGTACTAATAGTGTCTTCGAAGGATATGTTATTTTGTTGATTAATAGGAATAAAAAAACATTATTTTCTTGTACTTATGTAGATTACCGAATAGATTTTCCACTTACCTATCTTCATTCAGTGGAAATTTAGCCTTAAATGTTCGTTTTTGACCCATCGCTCTGCCGGGTTCACTACGCTACTTCGGAACACGTTTTGGAGAATATCCACTACATACGTGATTCATAAAACTTGTTGTTACGGTGCTAATGTCCAAATCTTAACCAAAACTTTGTATTTGTCCTGAACTCCTGACCTGAAGCACTTTTCTGATTCTGATGATATATTATTAAATGCTGTTCGTCGTCGTCGTTGCTGATGACTGAAGGAGTGCATACATGCATTTGATGAATGCAGATGCCGAAAGAAGAGCCTCGCGATTTAAGCATTAAGTATTTATTAAGCATTAAGATTTTCTAACAAGAAAACTTTGATTACAAGAAAAGTACAAGTAAGTAAGTAATAGGGTCGATCGTAGACAGACACTGTCTACGGGGTCGACCGTCACCTGTTAGGGAATGCAATCTTGCTGTAAAATCGTAATCTCGGTGTATGCAAGATTACGAAAAACATATTTCGTTAAAAAACTAAGTGTTATTTCGTTAGCTCGCTATGCTTCGCTCCAGCCTTCGCCTTCTAACCTAACACGGCCAATTCGGATCGCCACTGAGTCGCGAGCCAACTGAACTTTAAAAAAAAACACTTTGAATTAAAAAAAAACACATTTTTATATTCTACAGTTAAAAATTTAATTACAGGAAGACTTCATAGTATAAGCTTTGTATAAAAAAATACAGCCCCTAACTCAAAGGTTAAGATATGAAAAAATTGCAAATAATATATATACAAAAAAACATATCTCAGAGTGGGGGGGAGAACTAGCCCCCAAATCTCAGGGGGAGTCCTACTCCCTTCCCCTACACGTCCAAGAGAAGTCTTCAGGTAAAGTTTCAATTGTAGAATATAAAAGGTTAATTTTTGTAAATGTATAATTTTTCATACAAACCATCGCCAGAGTTATCTGTTTTTTTTATTTCGGAATTTGTGATGAAGTTGTCGTTTTTATAAACAACAATAACTAGGTAGATCATTAGAGTCTCAATTTGGGGCAATCACCGTAAATTAAAACCATAATGATCTAGTTGTTTTAATGTTAACTGTTGTTAGGTTCTAGTAAAATTATTAATTGGTGCAGACATCAACTCAAAAATAAACTCCAAGCTATCAAAGATTCTAAAAGAGTTAATAAAAAAAAATAAAGTTCAACTTTGCACTAATAAAAAAAAATACAAGAGAAATCAAAATCTTCAAACTCAATAAAAACTTCTCCTATTCATGTTCTTTTCAATGTCATGCCATATGCAATACAAACCTGTCATTAAGGTAAAGTAATTTGCCCCACCCGGGCAAAAACAAAAAAATAACGACTTTGTGGAAATGGCACGTGTGTGAAGTAATCTTTCGTGAGATGTATAAAATGCTGTCTTACTCTTACACACTTCAAGGTACATCTTCTGGTTTTTTTCTTTCTTAAGGCAGCCGGAAGTTTTGTTATCAGCAAAAGCCTTTTGTTATTTTTTGTGTTAGTCGAGATTTGACTTACTCTGCATTCATTAGAGTCTGTGCAGTACCATAGAAAACTTTAAAAAAGAACATAACATTGAAGCCAAGTCCAGGTTATTGGGAGTTTAATAATAGTTAGATATATACTGCAAAATAGCACATTAGACACAAATATAACATCCATGACTCGGAAACAAACATTTCTGCTCTTCACACAAATGATTGCTCCTTGCATGATTCGAAACAACAGCATAGTGTCAATGGTGGTCTGATAATCTACTTCTTATGTGCAACACTAAGTAGCCTGCTGAAGAAAATGCCCTTTCCGACTCCAGTCTGCGGCCAGTCAATCGGCTATTAGCATGTGTGGAGTGCTTTCTTTTGATCTCGCAAATCTTGTGAGATCTTGCACCGGTTTGGATGCAAGATCTCGGTATACTGAGATTGCATTCCCTGTGTACTGTGGGTATACTAAGGTCATTGATTAATTATATACCTAGTATCATGGATTTATTTTATCATACACTAAATCATTCCTTGGAGGACTTGTCTTGTGCGAGGTAGAGGTACCAATAGTTCAATTGGGAGAATGAAGTAATCAATTGGTTGCAAGTTCAAGTCCTGCTTCATGGTTGAATTGTTCCTATCCTAAATTTAACATAATTATGTTCATATGCAATAATTCTAAAACATATGTACTGTGTAAGGTTCAGTATGCTTGAAACTGGAAGATTGTCTCACTCTTGCAATGTCTTTTACAGAATACAACAGAGAGTTTGCAAGCAAGTAATGTGTGGGAGTATTTGAAACAACCAGTTCTTCAACTAGAGCGACATTAAAGAACACTCACCGAAGCAAACCCATCTAAACAGCAACATGTGTGATGACAAACCTGTGAGTGCTTGTAGTCTAAACAGCAACATGTGTGATGACAAACCTGTGAGTGCTTGTAGTCTAAACAGCAACATGTGTGATGACAAACCTGTGAGTGCTTGTAGTCTAAACAGCAACATGTGTGATGACAAACCTGTGAGTGCTTGTAGTCTAAACAGCAACATGTGTGATGACAAACCTGTGAGTGCTTGTAGTCTAAACAGCAACATGTGTGATGACAAACCTGTGAGTGCTTGTAGTCTAGAACAACAGCAAAAGCAAACAAGAGAGATAGATAAAATGTATACATGTGCTTATTGTGACTATAAGTCTCTGTATGCTGGTAATATAAGAATACATGAAAAAACACACACTGGAGAGAAACCCTATGAATGCAGTTTGTGTGATTATAAATGTGGACAAGCAGGTAATTTAAAACGGCATATGAAAACACACACTGGGAAGAAACTCCATGAATGCATTATGTGTGATTATAAATGTAGAGAAGCAGGTAGTTTAAAACGGCATATGATAACACATACTGGGAAGAAGCCCTATGATTGCAATATGTGTGATTATAAATGTGGAGTAGCAGGAGAGTTAAAACGACATATGATAACACACACTGGAGAGAAACCCTATGAATGCATTTTGTGTGATTATAAATGTGGACGAGCAGGTCATTTAAAACGGCATATGGTAACACACACTGGAGAGAAACTATATAAATGCAATGTGTGTGATTATAAATGTGGACAAGCAGACCATTTAAAACGGCACATGATAACACACACTGGAGAGAAACTCTATGAATGCAATATATGTGATTATAAATGTGGACAAGCAGGTAATTTAAAACAGCATATGATAACACACACTGGAGAGAAACCCTATGAATGCAATATATGTGATTATAAATGTGGACACGCAGGTAATTTAAAAAAGCATATGATAACACACACTGGAGAGAAACCCTTTGAATGCAATATGTGTGATTATAAATGTACACGAGCAGGTCATTTAAAACAGCATATGATAACACACACTGAAGAGAAACCATATGAATGCAATATGTGTGATTATAAATGTAGACGAGCAGGTCATTTAAAACAGCATATGATAACACACACTGGAGAGAAACCCTATGATTGCATTATGTGTGATTATAAATGTGGACAAGCAAGTGCTTTAAAACATCATATAAAAATACACACAGGAGAGAAACCATATGCATGTACTATATGTAATTATAAGTCTGTATGGCCAGGTGGTTTAAAATTACATATGAGAAAACACACTGGAGAGAAACCATATGCATGCAATATGTGTGATTATAAATGTATACATGCAGTTAATTTAAAAACGCATACTATGAGAAAACACACATGAGACGGGTGGCGATAAGAACATCCAGTTATGTGAACAACCATAGTATATCTAGCGGTGAATGAAACGTGGCAGGGATCTTGGCACAGTCAGTTTTCGGGATAAAAAGTATTCAACATTTTAATACATAATATAAACTTTGACTGTGCCAAGATCCCCGCCATGTTTCGTTCACCGCTAGACTTACGTACCGCTAGGTATATTGATATTTATTAATAATTATTGCAACAACAAGAAATTATGCTGTAGTAACATTATTAGTTACATTGTGCACACCAATATATAAAAGTGAAAATGTTTGTTTGTTTGTTTGGGGAGTTTTGATGCGTTAACTGCTGGATGGATTTATATGAAAGGACTATGTCCACTTCCATAGAAGATTATGCCAGCAACTGAACAATTTTTTACATCTTGAATCTGATTTAGGTTCATTAACAGTAAGGAACGTTATTACAAAGTGTTGGGAAATCAGGTTACTTGTATCAGCTTTAATATAAGATCCTACTCGGCAATTTTTATCAACTACTCTTCAAATAACACCAATATTTTCTTCTATATTATAGCCGTAAAACAGCTACGATCTCCACTAGGACAGGCCTGTGTCGGCGAGACATTGGTGCCGCAATTTAAACAGTGTATCTGTTGCACAGTTTCGATAGATCTTCTCGACGATGTCCATTAGCAAGTTCAGGGTCTATGTTTGTGCGAAGGTCTATTGTTTGGGAAGTTTCAGTGTCTATGCGTGCCCGTGTCATAGGGTGTTGAAGAGTTCTCGGAATCTATAGGTAAGCAAAAAAAAAAACAGAAATAGACGCACGAAATAGTATTAAATAAATACTCTGTGAATTTGAATAGTGAATAGTAACCACAAAGCCGTAAAGCTGCGTTGACATGATCAGAGTACGCTCGGACCGAGCCCACCCGGATGTCTACTTGGACGCTACTCGTGTTGCGGCTACCGGTAATCCGAGCACAAATTGACGACGCCGTCCAATCTGAGTAGGCTCAGACCACGTTCTACAATTCGAAGCAAGCTCGTACAAGTACAAATAAAGATACGCGTAAAGATAGCTTTCCAAGGCTTCAAGAAAAAACTCGATAATATGTCGTTCTCCATAAAAGATAAGATCCATAAAAAAAATACAAAAATGGGTATCTCAGAGGCTGGGGGGCGAGTCTACGTCTCCCACTCTCAGGGGGGGGTTACTCCCTGCCACTACACCCTACCACTCTTCCCCTCCGCTAAAATCAATGGTAAAGCTTGTATGGTTGAGCCTTACGAAAACCTTAACATGCGTGTTCATGGGTATATTTGTGAGATCATAATCTTTGTAAAGAAATGATATCAAAGTACACTGCGACTTATACATTTTGAGATATTTGCAAAAAAATAAACGAGTTTTGCGACCTTGCACTATGGGCAATACCAACTATTATTTATTCTGTGCTCGTACGGCAAACCAACTATAGAAAAAGCCAAGAATGTTTGCGCTTGCTTCGGTAGCGCTCTTTATGGAATAATACAAGATATTAATTATTTTAATATGATTTGGAATTATGTTTCCTTTTAACATTGATAGAAATACCTATTACCTATTACGAAATAAAAACCCCACGCTAAACAAGCCCTACCCAAAAAAAAATATATATATATATATATATAATACACAATATAAAACCCCACGCTAAACACCCAAATACAAGTATCGTAACATTTATATATTTATATACATATAACATAAATACACAATAAAAAACATATACCTCAATCCAAATACCAAACTTTTAGCCCCGCTTCGCTCTCGCTTCTTTGAATAATTGGCAGTTATGTTTTTGTGAGCAGGTTCGATAGTTATATGTTTTTTCTATTCACTTTTTCGAAACTTTTCAAAATAGCGAAGATATGGGGATTGAAAACATAAAAAATAACATGTTTTAGGCATTTCTAAAAACATTTATTCAAGCCTCTAGTTTTCATATGATTTGGAAAAAGCTTTAAAATATTTTCATGTCTATTTTCGGAAATTCTTTATTAACATAAAATTAAACAGCTCAGAACTTTCGAGTTTACTCTCGTTGTATTTTAATAATTTCAATGCCTAAATTAATATGATTAAGAATTATGTTTCAATCGTGTTGTTTCGTTTGTGTAAAGAAACGGGTCAAAACTTTTGCGCTCGCTTCGCTTTTTGATCTACACCGATCTAAATTCCTCATTTTTTTTACGTTTGCTCCGTTCGCACTTATTTTTGTTTTTTCATATATTGGATGTTTTGTATTTTTTCCTCTTTTACATTGACATATTATTGCTCAAAATTTTCACATTCTCTACTTTCGTAACTTTTAACCATGTCAATGCATATTTTTACATGTTTTGGAATGATACTATAATATGATTAATTTAATAGTGTATTAACTCAGATAATTCAAAATTTTCGAGCTCCTACGCTCGCGCTTTTGGTAATACACCAAATGCTTATTTGATACGATTTGGAGTTTCATTTTAATACCCACGCTGATAGAAATAACTCAAACTTTTCGCGCTCGCTACGCTCGCGCTTATAATGTTCTGGAATTTTATGATATATATAGCTCCATATTTTTGCGCGTCTGTTTTTTGATGTTTTTCGTTCTCTGGTGGTTCTCTCCTGTACTTGGGTGAGCTGGATGGATTTTTCTCCCTGGCGCCGCATGACGACTGCTATCAATTATTGTTATAGCAATCGGGACCGACACGTCTTAAAATGCCCTCCGAAGCACAGAGAGATGTCAAATATACGACTCGTATATTTGACTCGTATAATACGAGTACATATTATACATACATAAGTAATTTCCCCCCCCCCCCCCATTAATAAATTCTGGATCTGTCCTTAGTCATAGGCTACGCGAGTGAAACCGCGGGGAACAACTTGTATTGTATAATTTTGGAACCCATCTAGGCTGGATATAAGTGTGTGACCCCCCCCCCCCCTCCTGGCTGGATACGCCCTTGTGTACTTAGCGATAGAGCACCTACTTACGTAAAGTTATTGACAAACTTTATTCGTGTTTTAATTATGAGTACCAAGAAGAAAGCTAGAAAGTACTGCATAGCATTCGGCTGTTTGAATAGTGATAGAAATGACGAATTGTCATTCTTTACGTTTCCAAAGGATATTGAAAGGTGTCGCGAGGCGGTCCCCGGGTTTGGGTTGCTCCCACTATTCCAGGACACAAACCTCTTTGACACAGAATTACAGGAACTTCCTTCCGCTTGATACTAGCACACGGCGGGAGCAGACTCGGCAGGCCAGAGTCTGATATCAAGCAAGCCGCGCGAAGCCGTTCATCGAGTGCAACGCGATCGGGCGCTGCAACTCAATGATGTTCCTCAAACCAGAGCAGCAGACTTTCAGTTTTTTTTATATTAATGTTAGCGGAGGAAGGACGAAAGATATATTTTGCAAATGAAATCAATGAAAGCACTAAAGTGGAATATTATTCTATTTTTTACCAAAATCAATATGAATGACAGGATATTTGTATTTGGAATGGATAATGAAAATCAAAATGAAAAGAAGTGGATTATGAAAAGAGTATTGTTATGAAAGAGGTTTGGACCTCGTCACAATACCCCCCCTTCCCCGAGAAAAAAAAAATTTTTTTTGATATTAAAAAAAAATTTTTTTTTGTAAACTTTATTTAAAAAAAAAAAAAAAATATGCTAAGAACAAAAGAAAAAAATAATAGTAGAAGTTAATAATAAAAATATATATAATATGGGTAATAAAGTTAAAATAGTAAAATAATTAATTAAAATAATGGAAATGCTAAAAAATGCTATCTTTTCAATTTTTATGTGAAAATGTTTATTAACAATGTCAATATACAATTGATTGGATTCCTAGATGCATTCATATTCATAAATCACACATTCATTCATCATCATTCATAGTCTTATTCCCATTCCTTGGAAATAAAACTCATAAGAAAGAGGAACCTTATATATCAATAAGGTCACTCGTGGAACCAATACAGTATAGTGTAGGCTTATTTATACAGTCACTAACCGCTGATTAGGGTGATTATGTGAGTGTATGTGTGTATGTGTATGTGTATGTGTGGTGAATGTATGGTGTATGATGTGTACATATATGTATGTGTATATTTATTTACAATTATTTTGCCAAAATGGCTAAACGTACCTTAGGGTACGACGTGCCTGTAGCACATGAATGTACATAGTAAACGTTGTGTTAGAACGTTAAAATAATATAAGTAAGGTAGGTAGGTAATAGTATATTAACTATAAAATAATACAGGTTTTGTGACCTAGGCTTGGTTTATAGAGTAATCACATTTGCCGCTCTTTTCAGTGTTGGTAGTTTTGTGTGTAGGTCTAGTAAATAATAATATATAGAACTTGTTTTCTTTTTAAACTGAACATTATGTTTGTAAAATATAAAAAATTACATAGCTAATAAGTAGGGTATTAGCTACCATAAGTACCAAATAATTAAAGTATGTAGTAAGTAAAATAGCACTGAATAGCAATACGTAGGGACTTGAAGTCAATATTCATAATGAATCCGAAAAGTTAATGAAGTGAATAAAAAAAATAGGCTAGAAATGTGGACATTACTCCGTAAAGGGAAATTATATTAAAATTACATTATTTACAACATAAATACAAGGTTATTTGTAAGTAGGGAACCTACAATGGTCATAAGTAGATATTTAAATATATGGTAAGGTACAGGAATATGAAAGCAACGTAACTTTCATAGTACATAATTATAATAAAGTATGTAAGTAGAGAAGTGATGGTTAAGGTTAAGACGTACGTGGTATAGGTTTAATGTCTTTGACATGCCAACGGCCTAAGGGATTACCAGATAAATCACTGAGGTCGTAAATTAGTGGTGAAATTTTAGCTGCTATGATGCATTTTACAAATTTAGGAGCTAATTTAGCTGAAAAATACTTGCCTGCTGAACTTATGGGATAATTACGTTTCCATATAATGTCACCTTGGTTAAATTCAAGGTGTTGATGATGTTTATTATAATATTTTGCGTTAGTTTCATGAGCGCGAAATAAACGTGCTTGAACTTCAGCAAATAAAGGGCTTAACTGACCTATGTTGTCAGCGTACTCATCGCGTGGAGCAAAAATCAATTCTTCATTTAGATCCGAAGCATTATAAACAGAACCACATGTTACAAGTTCGCGACCAAATACTAAGAAAGCTGGTGTGAATTTAGTAGTTTCATTAACAGCTGAATTTATTGCAAATTGGATTTGATTTAAATATAAATCCCAAGTACGATGGTCATTATCAACAAAAGAAGCAACTGCTGTTATAATTGTTTTGTTGTAACGTTCAACAGTATTGACTTGCGGACAGTAACGGGGGGTGTAATGAATTTTTGGTATGTTGTAATATTGAAATAAATCCTGGAGTTCATGACTAATTAGTTGAGGGCCATTATCTAGGATTATGGTCTCTGGAATACCATAAACCATAAAAACTAAGTTCTCAAGTATATGTTTGATTACAGAAGAGGTAGCTCGCTTCATGGGGAATATAAGACAATATTTGGAAAAACAACATGTGACTACAAAAATAAATCTATTAAGTTTACGTGTCATTGGAAGTGGACCAACAATATCAATAGATATGCATTGGAAAGGACGAGAACAGTTCTTGGGTTTACCCATCAGACCAATGGTATTTTGATTCTGATGCTTATAAGCGAGGCATGTTTCACATTTAGAAATATGGCTGGCAATGTCTTTGTACATTCCTGGCCAGAAGTATTTTTCTTTAATACGATGGTATGTTTTGAAAGTGCCAAAATGAGCTGCTGTTGGTAACGAATGGTTTTCGTCGATAATAGCTGTACGAAATTCAGATGGGATTACTTCTTTCCAACTTAATTCTGAGTTTATGAGGGTATTAGAACGGGTGTACCTGTAGAGTTTATTGTGTCGTATCATATAATCAGGAGTTGATGTGGGATTTGTGCTACACTTGGAGTATACAGAAGTGTACCATGAATCAGAAGTCTGTATTGGATCATAATTAATCACATTAATTGGTTTAATACGAGATAATGTATCTGGGACCAAATGTTCCTTGCCACGTTTATATTTAATGTCAAAATTAAACATTGATAAGCGTATGCTCGAACGGGCAAGTCTACCTGTAGGATTATCTAAGTGTAAGAACCATTGAAGTGCAGAATGATCGGTATAGATAGTAAACTTTTGACCATTGTCTAGATAGCAACGCCAATACTCTAATGCTGTTATAACGCTTAAGAGTTCACGTTCAGTGATAGAATAGTTTCTTTGGGGACCTGTAAGTAATTTGCTCATGTAAGCTATGGGTTTTTCAACTCCATCGAAGTCTTGGGTAAGCATTGCTCCAAGTCCAAAAGCGGATGCGTCGCAATGAACAGCAAAGGGTTTAGAAAAGTCAGGACAAGTTAGAATAGGAGTTGATATTAAAGCTTGTTTGATTTTATTAAAAGCTTTATCAGCTTCAGAAGTCCACTTAAAAGCGGGAGCTTTCTTACTGGTAGACGTAAGTTTAGTGAGGGGAGCAGCTAATGTGCTAAGATTGGGTACAAAGCGTCTATACCAACTAGCTGTACCGAGAAACTTTTTCACCTCGCGAGCAGACCTGGGTGCTGGTATTTCTAAGATTGCTTTGACTTTATCAGGGTCTGTGTGGAGACCTTGATCATCAATTACGTAGCCTAGGTATTTAAGTTCATTTCGGAAAAATGCACATTTTGGAAAATTTACTGTTATACCTGCTTTTGAAAGTTTTGCATGTAATTTGTTAAGCAAACGTACGTGTTCCTCGTACGTTTTTGTGGCTATTATTATATCATCCAAATAATAAAAAAGAGAGTCGTTATTAGACTCATCAGAAAGAAGATTATCAATGAATCTTTGTTGCGTAGCTGGTGCGTTAGTAAGACCAAAAGGCATAACCTTAAATTGAAAAGATCCACGACCTGGAACGTGAAAAGCAGTCTTAGGTCTGTCTTCTAAACGTAAAGGCACTTCCCAAAAAGCTTTAGCAATGTCAATTGAACTCAGATATTTAGAATCTTTAAGGTTATCTATAATGTCTGATATGAATGGTAATTTATAAGCATCTTTTCTAGTTATGTCGTTAAGCTTACGACTGTCGACGCAAAATCTCCAAGTACCATCTTTCTTAGGGGTAATAATTACAGGATTTAGCCATGGGCTTTCACAAGGCTCTATAACATCAAGTTCTAGCATTTTATCAACTTCTGCTCGAAGAGCTTTCTGTTTTTCAGGTGATAATCGATAGCAACGTTGACGAATAGGTGGATGGTCACCTGTATCAATACAGTGTTCAATAAGGTTTGTTCTTCCTAAAGGAAGTACGTCAGTAGAAATATTACGAAATTGTTCTACGACTGCATTAGCAAGAATCAATTGTGTATCTGTAAGTCTGTCATAAGACTGTAAGTAAGTATCATTATTATTGATGATAAACATGGGAGTATCTGAACTCTTGAGCATACTGACCGTATTAAGTATGTCTGGAGCCAGCTTAAAAGTTTTCCAAAAATCGATACCTAATATGAAAGGTTGAGTAACAGCGGGTATTACATGGGCAGTAATTATAGCAAACTTATTTTTAAATAAAGTTGGAAGCTTAATAGTACCAATTGAATTGATTGTTTGACCATTAGCAACAGAACCTTTGATAATTTGGTCACGTTGTAGTTCCAAACCATGTTCAAGTAATAATTTATGTGAGTTATTACCTAAAATTGTAATGGCACTGCCACTATCCAGCAAACCGTTAAGGGTTAAATTCCCAACATTTACTCTAAGGTATGGACGTTCAGTGTCCGATGTATTATCAAAGAGGAGCGTAGAAACGTTGTATGTTTTGAAAAATATTGAAATAGTTTTAAGCCAATTGTTCCAATCATTTTGATCAAAGTTATTGTTAGTATTACAATTTTGTGTTTCTAGTTCCTCTCTAATTAGTTTTTTGAATTTTTTGTACATACTGGGCAATTGGTAAAAATTACGTCTTTTTTACCGCAACGAAAACAAACTTTATGTCTGTAGGGACATTGACATAAAGCATGACTGTCGTTTCGACAGCGAGGGCAAAATATAGGTAGTGCAGTTTTCTTAGAATCTGCAGCAATTGAATGTACAGGGTAAGGTTGAGGGTAAGGGTGTGTTTGCACAAGTGGTTGTTGTAAGGTATTGTACTGATAATGTGGTATGTTAGGTGTAGCATTGACTTTGTGTTGGGTATTAGAAGTCGAAGGCTTCGCTAAGTCTTGTAATGTAGAAGGAGTATCAGAGTTGGAAATTTCAATGCAACTTTCGTACCATTTGCACGATTTTAATAATGTTGCGACCGAGTCGAGATCGTTTGGAGATAACCTTTGACCGAATTCGGGTCGCAAGTTACGCCTAAGAATATCAATCTTGGCTTTTTCTGAAATAGGCTCACGTAATTTTGCAAATAATGATTCTAATTCGGTAAAATAACAAATCACACGCTCATTTGTTTTTTGTTTGCGAACATCTATGATTTTACGCAGTTTATAGTCGTAGTCTGTAATTTCAAATTCATTTAGTAATGTAATTTTAAAAGATTCCCAATCCGGGATTGTTTGTTTGTGAGCTCGAAACCAATCTAAAGGAGTTCCTTTCAGAATATCGTATATATGATTGTATAGTTCAGTATGTGAAATATTTCGAGCAACTGCGAATTCCTCTACTTTTTCAAGAAAATCTTTTGGACAACTATCCCCCTTGTAAATAAACCGTTTAATTTCGTGACTTGATCTGTTGATCGAAATATTTTGTAGCTTTTGTGTCAGTAGGTCAAAATATGGTAATTGAGTTTGTTGTTCTGGAAAATGATCGTGTGTAGAAGAATTTTCTGTAGAAGAGCAGCTAGGATTTTCTAATGTTTCGAAACGTTTTTGTAAATCGAAGAAATTCTCTGAAACATTTTTAAATGTTTCTAGTTGTACTGTCGTAAGTTCGGTGGTAATATCCATGTTATTTAATCTATTTTTAATGTGCAGAATATAGGACGCATTCTTCTCCTTTCGTACCGGGTAAGCTATTAAACGTGCAGAAATAGTGGTTAGACATTTTTGAATTTCGATTATATCCTGTTCAAATGTATACGGACTTTGAAAATCTTGTGTATTCGAGCTGTCAAGTAAGGTCGATAACCTTGAACGTAAATTTTCTGCAGTATCTGTTGTATGAACTTCAGCATTTCTACATTTTAATTCATAGATCAATTCTGGTTTATTTAGATGCGCAGGGTCCATTTTTATTTAATATGAGACCAGCAAATAAAACTAAGTGTTTACTATGTAGGTAACGTGCGTTTAGTGCGTTTAGTGTGTTAGTAACGCTTTAAAAATATATAAAAAAATAGCGTTAATGTAAAAAAAATATAATGTTAATGTCAAAGTTTAGAGTAACTCGGAACTAGGTAGGCCGATAGTAAAATTTGGAATAAAGTACGTATTAATGAAAATGTCTTACTTAAATGAATGACTGGAATGCAAATATAAAATACACTTGAGTATAAAAAAACTGTTCTGGTTTGCCAAATATTTCCAATCCAAATTTAAATCAAGATGGCCTAGTGCCTTTTAGAATTTTGTGGTGCGACTTAAAAATTGAACACTGATTAAAAAAAATAAAAAAAAAACACGAAGAAATCGGGAACTTGTAGGCAGGTAGAGCAGGCTGGGTACGGACACGTTGAGGGCGCCAGTGTCGCGAGGCGGTCCCCGGGTTTGGGTTGCTCCCACTATTCCAGGACACAAACCTCTTTGACACAGAATTACAGGAACTTCCTTCCGCTTGATACTAGCACACGGCGGGAGCAGACTCGGCAGGCCAGAGTCTGATATCAAGCAAGCCGCGCGAAGCCGTTCATCGAGTGCAACGCGATCGGGCGCTGCAACTCAATGATGTTCCTCAAACCAGAGCAGCAGACTTTCAGTTTTTTTTATATTAATGTTAGCGGAGGAAGGACGAAAGATATATTTTGCAAATGAAATCAATGAAAGCACTAAAGTGGAATATTATTCTATTTTTTACCAAAATCAATATGAATGACAGGATATTTGTATTTGGAATGGATAATGAAAATCAAAATGAAAAGAAGTGGATTATGAAAAGAGTATTGTTATGAAAGAGGTTTGGACCTCGTCACAAAGGTAATAAATTGTAATACCTATAATAGGTCCTAGTTATGTAGTTAGATATTGATATTTTTTTATTACGTAGGTTCCTATAGTTTTATGTTATTTCATTTGTGTTCCATACCGAAGCTACGCATATTTGAGGTTTTTCCGCGCAGAAATAAAGTCGTTTATTAAATCGATCAACGTAATTTTATAATTCATTATAGTAGGTGTTGTTGATCGGAAAATGAAATAACTGTGCTGACTTAGTAAGTTGCCTACATACTTTTAATACCTTTTATTACGTAGGTAGCAATTTATTTTTCACTCGATAAAAAGCATGGAATTCAGACAGGCACCTTTAGGATTTAGCAGGATATAATCATAATCAACCAACGACACGTAGGTAGGTATCTCACTAAACTTATCGGCGTTCTGAAAACGGGATAGGTAGGTAGTAAAAATGAGGTAGTCGGTCTATTCTGATATGAATGTCATTGTATGTAATAGAACTATTTTAATTTATAATAATAAGTAATAACATAATACATTATTACTTATTTATTCTGTTACAATATCTAAGTCATAACATATCACAGAATAATTAGTAGTACAAGTACCTAGTCATATCTTAATAGGGTAGGGTAGGGTTGTACCTACCGAGCGAAAAAGGGACAGAGCGATTCCGAAACGGTTAGAGCAATGGAAGTTCTCGCGCGTTGTGATACGGTGCATTCTAGCCTGCACGCGGTGGGCGAGCGCCTTATAAGTAAATATAATTGAAAGCTCGCAGCGCCGTTCGAGTTAAATTGCACTTATAGCGTTGTAGCGAGAGTCGCTATTTATTTAAATGACTTTACTCAGTTAGCCTTCTGTACTTGTACTATTATTTATTCTGTGGTAAAAGGATTGCGGGTTCGAATCTTGCAAGGTGCAGTCATTTGTGTGAAGAGCAGAAATATTTGGTTCCGAGTCATGGATGTAATATAATTTGTATCTATGTATGTGTATCCGTTATCTAGTGCCCATAGTACAGGGTATCCTATAGTTTGGGGCTAGGTAATTGGTTTGAATTGTCCGGAATATATTAAGTTATTTATTACTAGCTGATGCCCGCGGCTTCGCATGCGTGGTTATTTCTCCAGGTTAAAATTACTCTTTGTGCTATTCCAGGACCTAAAATACCAATACATCAACATTTGATCAAAATTCATTCAGCCCTCAAAAAATATTTTTATCGATTGCTCAGCTTCTACTCATTGGATTGAGATATAAAGTATCCCAGTTTTTAAGTCAAAACATAAGCTATCCAACAGTGAAAATCGCATCGCAATCAGTCCAATAGTTTTTACGTGATGCGCGAACAAACAGACAGACAGACACGAACTTTTAAAATGATATATTCTTGTGCAGTAGCCTATTTTATGTTCCCTAGACCATTTCTTTTTTAATTATCTTCCATGTACAGACTTATTGCTTTATTATAAGTATATAATGATAGAAGATTCGAAACTTCATGGAAATAATCAAAAAAATATTACAAAAAAAGTTACACAAACATAATGCCACGTTCCTGGGTGCGTGTTTTTGTGTGTGGCATACACACAAAAACAGCTCTTAAGTGTTATTTTATTCATTTTAAGGTGAAAAAACATCAAGTTGTTCATTACTTTTTTAATCTACATAAAATATTTTGTTCATATTTGTTATTGTTTCTAAACAGTTTTTTTAAATTTTTGTTTTTATTGTCATTGAGATTGCATTCCCGTCTACTGTTGGTTAAAAAGGTCATTGATTAATAATATATCTAGTATCATGGATCTGTTGTGTCATACACAAAATCATTCCGTGGGGGACTTGTCTTGTGCGAGTTAGGAGTACCAATAGTTCAATTGGGAGAGTGAATCAATCAATTGGTCGTAAGTTCAAGTCCTGCTTCATGGTTGAATTGTTCCTATCGCATCGCAATCAGTCCAATAGTTTTTACGTGATGCGCGAACAAACAGACAGACAGACACGAATTTTTAAAATGATATATTCTTGTGCAGTAGCCTATTTTATGTTCCCTAGACCATTTCTTTTTTAATTATCTTCCATGTACAGACTTATTGCTTTATTATAAGTATATAATGATAGAAGATTCGAAACTTCATGGAAATAATCAAAAAATATTACAAAAAAAGTTACACAAACATAATGCCACGTTCCTGGGTGCGTGTTTTTGTGTGTGGCATACACACAAAAACAGCTCTTAAGTGTTATTTTATTCATTTTAAGGTGAAAAAACATCAAGTTGTTCATTACTTTTTTAATCTACATAAAATATTTTGTTCATATTTGTTATTGTTTCTAAACAGTTTTTTTAATTTTTTGTTTTTATTGTCATTGAGATTGCATTCCCGTCTACTGTTGGTTAAAAAGGTCATTGATTAATAATATATCTAGTATCATGGATCTGTTGTGTCATACACAAAATCATTCCGTGGGGGACTTGTCTTGTGCGAGTTAGGAGTACCAATAGTTCAATTGGGAGAGTGAATCAATCAATTGGTCGTAAGTTCAAGTCCTGCTTCATGGTTGAATTGTTCCTATCCTAAATATAACATAATTATGTTCATATCCATTCATTCTAAAACATACATACTCTGTAAGGTTCCCTTTGCTTGTAACTGGAAGGTTGTCTCAATCTTGCAATGTCTTTTGCAGAATACAATTGAGAGTTGTCATAATCAGTCAACATCTGTATACGAGGGAGTATTTGAAGCAACCAGTAAACAGACAACAACTAGAGCGACATTAAAGAACACTCACTGAAGTAAACCCATCTAAGAGCAATATGTGTGATGACAAACCTGTGAGTGCTTGTAGTCTAAACAGCAACATGTGTGATGACAAACCTGTGAGTGCTTGTAGTCTAAACAGCAACATGTGTGATGACAAACCTGTGAGTGCTTGTAGTCTAAACAGCAACATGTGTGATGACAAACCTGTGAGTGCTTGTAGTCTAAACAGCAACATGTGTGATGACAAACCTGTGAGTGCTTGTAGTCTAAACAGCAACATGTGTGATGACAGACCTGTGAGTGCTTGTAGTCTAAACAGCAACATGTGTGATGACAAACCTGTGAGTGCTTGTAGTCTAAACAGCAACATGTGTGATGACAAACCTGTGAGTGCTTGTAGTCTAAACAGCAACATGTGTGATGACAAACCTGTGAGTGCTTGTAGTCTAGAACAACAGCAAAAGCAAACTAGAGGGAGGAAAAACATATATGCATGTGCTTATTGTGACCATAAGTCAGTATCTGCTGGCAGTATAAGAATACATGAAAGAACACACACTGGAGAGAAAGCATATGCATGCAATTTGTGTGATTATAAATGTGGACAAGCAGGTAGGTTAGAAGAGCACATCAGGACACACACTGGAGAGAAAATCTATGAATGCAATGTGTGTGATTATAAATGTGGACAAACAGATAGTTTAAAAGAGCACATCATGACACACACTGGAGAGAAACCGTATGAATGCAATATGTGTGACTATAAATGTGGAGTAGCAGGACAGTTAAAACTACATATGATAATGATAACACACTGGAGAGAAACCCTATGGCATTATGTGTGATTATAAATGTGGACAAGCAAGAACTTTAAAACATTAACACACACTGGAGAGAAACCCTATGAATGCAATATGTGTGATTATAAATGTGGACAAGCAAGACAGTTAAAACGACATATGATAACACACTGGAGACAAACCCTATGAATGCAAGTTGTGCGATTATAAATGTGGAGAAACAGGTTGTTTGAAACGGCATATGATAACCCACACTGGAGAGAAACCCTATGAATGCATTATGTGCAATTATAAATGTGGACAAGCAAGAACTTTGAAACATCATATAAAAATACACACAGGAGAGAAACCATATGCATGCATTATCTGTAATTATGAGTCTGCATGGTCAAAAGCTTTAAAATTACATATGAGAAAACACACCGGAGAGAAACCATATGAAAGCGGCATGTGTGATTATAAATTTGGACAAGCAGGACATTTAAAACCGCATATGTTAACACACACTGAAGAGAAACCCTTTGAATGCAATATGTGTGATTATAATTGTGGACAAGCAGGACAGTTAAAACCGCATATGTTAACACACACTGGAGAGAAACCCTTTGAATGCAAAATGTGTGATTATAATTGTGTACGAGCAGGACAGTTAAAACTACATATGATAACACACAGAGCAGAGCAACCCTATGAATGCAATATGTGTGATTATAAATGTGGACAAGCAAGACAGTTAAAACGACATATGATAACACACTGGAGACAAACCCTATGAATGCAAGTTGTGCGATTATAAATGTGGAGAAACAGGTTGTTTGAAGCGGCATATGATAACCCACACTGGAGAGAAACCCTATGAATGCATTATGTGCAATTATAAATGTGGACAAGCAAGACAGTTAAAACGGCATATGATAACACACACTGGAGAGAAACCCTAGGAATGCAATTTGTGCGATTATAAATGTGGAGAAGCAGGTATTTTAAAACGACATATGGCATATACACACACTGGTGAGAAATCCTATGAATGCAATTTGTGTGATCATAAATGTGGATAAGCAGGACAGTTAAAACGGCATATGATAACACACTGGAGAGAAACGCTATGGCATTATGTGTGATTATAAATGTGGACAAGCAAGACAGTTAAAACGACATATGATAACACACTGGAGACAAACCCTATGAATGCAAGTTGTGCGATTATAAATGTGGAGAAACAGGTTGTTTGAAACGGAATATGATAACCCACACTGGAGAGAAACCCTATGAATGCATTATGTGCAATTATAAATGTGACAAGCAAGAACTTTAAAACATCATATAAAAATACACACAGGAGAGAAACCATATGCATGTACTATGTGTAATTATGAGTCTGCATGGGCAAAAGCTTTAAAAGTACTTATGAGAAAACACACCGGAGAGAAACCATATCAATGCAGTATTTGTGATTATAAATGTGGACAAGCAGGTAATTTAAAACAGCATATGATAACACACGCTGGAGAGAAACCCTATGAATGCAATTTGTGCGATTATAAATGTGGAGAAGCAGGTATTTTAAAACGACATATGGCATATACACACACTGGTGAGAAATCCTATGAATGCAATTTGTGTGATCATAAATGTGGATAAGCAGGACAGTTAAAACGGCATATGATAACACACTGGAGAGAAACCCTATGGCATTATGTGTGATTATAAATGTGGACAAGCAAGAACTTTAAAACATTAACACAAACTGAAGAGAAACCCTATGAGTGCAATATGTGTGATTATAAATGTGGACAAGCAGGACAGTTAAAACAGCTTATTATCATAAGACACTGGAGAGAAACCCTATGAATACATTGTGTGATTAAAAATGTGGACAAACAAGAACTTTAAAACATCATATAAAAATACATACAGGACAGAAACCATATGCGTGCACTATGTTTAATTATGAGTCTGCATGGGCAAATGCTTTAAAGGTACATATGAGAAAACACACTGGAGAGAAACCATATGGTATGTGTGATTATAATTGTGGACAGGCAGGTAATTTAAAACAGCATATTAAGAGAAAACACACAAGCGACGTGTGGCGCTCAGGACATCCACTTATGTTAACAACCATAGTATTGAATATTTAATTATAATTATTGCAATAACAAGAAATTATCCTATACATAGTATAGATACATTATCAGTTACATCATGCAATTAATGTAAGTATAGTACAGTTTGGTACCTAATTACCGCAGAAGGATGCCCCGTATTCGTCAAAAGATTGTCTGGACAAAATTAAAACAGATACTGATTGTTTTTCAAGAATATTATCATGTTTGCTGAACAAGAATGTATTTCAACGATCTTGCATACAAATACGTTATTTGATCTATTAAACTGATATTGTCTATTAGGCTTCTTTTTTTAACCCCCGAACAAAAGGACTGGTGTTATAAGTTTAAGGTGTGTATTACTGTGTGTGTGTGTGTGTGTGTGTGTGTGTATGTGTGTCCGTCTGTGGCATCGGGGCGCCACAGACGGACACGGCTCGGGGCGGGAGGGGGAGGGGGGGGAAGTGAGAAAATGGGGGTGCGAATCGTAGCTTACAGACGAATTGGCCCTTCTAGGTGCGCTTTTTATGTTTCAAAGCTGGGCCGAACGAGATGGTTCTCAGCTCAGCTAATGGGGAGGGGCGCAATGGGTGTGAGGATCGTAGCTTCCAAACGAATGGACCCATTTTGATGCGGTTTTTATGTTTGAAAACTGATGTGATGGAGATACTTCTTAGCTATAAGGGGGGTGGGTTGCCGGGGGTTATATACATTTTTAATTTGTGCTTGTTATTATTTAGCTTGCATTGTTTGGATGTATGTTTGTTTTGGTCAAATCTTTCAAGCTCAATCCTACAGAGTTGAATTTTTAGCTGTGGGTTCAGTTCCGATGGCATTTTTATGGTAAGTGTACGCGCCGCTCAATGAATCCTAAATTATCTATATGTATTTGTATTGCTTAATCTGTTACATGCACACACTTATTCGTTCATTTCCATTCATCCCGTTCACAGAGTATTAAGTATCCCGCTACCACTCATCAATAGAAAAGTTATATTCTCACTCACTCTTAGGCCCGTATTAATAAATCGCTCTTGGTTGAGCTCTCAAGTGCTATATCAACTGATACACTCTCAAGTTGTGATCAGCATCTTAAGATCGTCGCTGATTAATAAAGACGTTTCAAGAGCATCTCAGATCATGTCGCTTTCAAGAGCCGCATCTCAAGATGCTACGTAACGAACCAGATCTTGAGAGCAAGATTGAATGAACTACGAATGAACGAGTTATTTTCTTTATTGAAAGTTCGGTTTTTGCTCAAATAAGATATAGCGTAAGGTTAAAATTTATTACTTCGATGTAGTTGAATTAAATTAAATGCGATTATATTAAACGTAATGTTTATTTTCTACATAATTATCATAACCTTTCTTTAGTTTTTTTGTAGAAAGGATGTAAGCCATAATATTTATCTATATTTTCTCAAAGTTACACTATCTAATAAAGAACTTAACGCAATTCATCAATGAATGACTATAATTAAGTTACTATAAAATAGTTTTAAAAATGTACCTGGAAAACTGTAGTGTCTTTTTACTTTTTACTTTTTTTCTTTTTGTTTCGATTTGTAAATCTTTCGATGTACTGAATTAGGTAATAATTAACATTAAGATTGTAGTTTGTTTAAATTTCTTTAAGAATATATTATTATTAGCCAGTAAGGTATGCCACATAAATAACTTTGCCACTTAGATTAATTTTGTAGTAGTTTTTATAATACACAGTATTTATTGTTTTTTTTTTAATTAATTTAGTATAAGCCTATTTTATTTATATAAAGTTTTTTTTTTATTAGTATTTCATTATGTCTTCTAGTGATGATTCTTTTTTAACAGCTGGCTCTGATAGCTCTTACCTAAGTGCCAACGAAACCGTACCCACTCTAGCGTGCTTGCTAAATAATATATTTTCTCCCCACCCTAAGAACTTGAATGTTTGCCACATTAATGCTCAAAGCATTCCTGCTCATTTTAGCGAATTATATGATACTTTCTCCTCTGATTCTATACATGCGGTCCTGGTGTCAGAGAGTTGGCTTAAACCTTCTCTACCATCAACTTCCTTTCCAATACCTAATAGTGTCTTAATCCGTAATGACCGTGTTGGGAAAGGTGGCGGTGGTTTTTAATTTGAAAGTCTTCTGGAGAATTTACTGTTAGACTACAACCGGGTTTTAATAATGGGCGATTTTAATACGTGCTTATTGAAGCAGGATGTACGGTCACGTAAATTAACATCACTCATTGTCTCTTCTAACCTTAATTTTCTTGATCTTTCTCCAACTCATCACTCTCACACAAATGACTCTTTACTTGACCTTATCATAACCTCCGAAGTTAACCTTATTTCCACCCATGGTCAGACGGAAGCCCCGGGGTTCTCTCGCCACGATTTAATATATGCCTCACTTAGAATTAGGCTTCCGAAATCTAAACCTATTATTTTAAATCAAAGGAACTTTGCTCGTATGAATTTAATTGAGTTAGACAATGATGCTTAATCAACAAATTGGTCTATGGTTGAAAAACTGGACACCATCGACGATAAAATTGTTTATTTACGGACTACTATTCTTAGTTTATTTGACCGTCACGCTCCTTTGCATCAAGTTAAGCTCAAGCACAAGCCATCCCCCTGGATGAATGATGTAATACGAAGGGCTATGTCAAAGAGAAATCGGGCTTTTCGTAAATATAAGCGAGATAGAACTGAGGGGAACTGGAATATTTATAAGAAATTCAGAAATAGGTGCAACATGCTGTGTCGTAACGCAAAGCGGCGGTACATAGCTGAGCAAATCGAACTTTCTACCCCTGCGGGTATTTGGCAGTTTTTGAGATCAATCGGAATTGGGACACCTAAATCTCTTGACTCAAAGGTTCCTATCGACCTTAATGTTCTCAATGTGCACTTTATCTCTTGCTCTCCTGTGGATCCAATCACAAAAATACAAACTCTCAAAGAAATAGAGAACGGATCACATCTAGCTGTTGCTCCTTTTGACTTTGTACCCGTAAGCCAAGACTGCATTCTCAAAGTTATCCATCACTTAAATCTAAAGCAATAGGTAGCGACGATATTGGGCGTGTTATGATCATGTATATTTTGAATCATCATAACCCTGCGCTTACACATATAATTAATTTCTCCTTATCCACTGGGCACTTTCCTGATATGTGGCGAGAAGCATTCGTCTTGACTCTCCCTAAAATCTCTAACCCTCTCCTTCCTAACCAATTTCGCCTCATTTCTATTCTACCTTTTCTCTCAAAAGTAATTGAATCTGTTGTCCATAAGCAAGTCACACAATTTCTATCTAATGCTAATTTATTTAATCCACTTCAGTCTGGATTCCGAGTTGGTCATAGTACAACTACCGCGTTATTGAAAGTCACTGAGGATATAAGAGCAAATATGGAGAATTCTCAGGTAACGATTCTTGTCCTCATTGACTTCAGTAATGCATTCAATGCGGTGGATCATGACTTGCTTGTTGCCATATTACGCCACCTGAACTTCTCCCCTGTGTCAGTGAGTTGGTTTTCTTCCTACTTGAAAGGGCGCAGGCAGACAGTTCGTGCCGGTCAGACATTCTCTGACTGGTGTGCCTTGGAAGCTGGTGTCCCTCAAGGAGGGATTTTATCTCCTCTTCTATTTTCACTGTTTATCGATATGCTCTCTCCTTTTTTTCATTGTCTTTACCATTTCTACGCTGATGACTTACAGCTTTACCTTAATACAAGCATTGAAAACCTGGATACTGCAATTGCATTTCTTAATAATGATCTTCTACAACTTCTTTCGTGGTCCAGTCGCTTTGGCATTCAAGTTAATCCCAATAAATGCCAAGCTATAATAATTGGTAGCACGCGTCAACTTTGCAAAGTCAACTTTTCTGACCTAACCTCACTTAATTATAATGACAGTGTTATTCCCTTCTCATCCACCGTAAAAGATCTTGGTATATTTATTGACGAAAACCTGTCTTGGACAGCTCAAGTTAATGAGGTTTCACGGAAGTTCTACGCATCCCTAAATGCCATAATCCGCTTCAAAAACTTTCTTCCTCTCAAAACTAAGATCTCTCTTGTCAACACCCTTCTCCTCCCAATTATCGACTGACATGACATCTGTTACCTTGATCTCACTGAAGACCAGCTAAATAAGTTAGAACGATTACCCAATACCTGTATTCGCTTCATCTTTGGTCTTCGAAAGTATGACCATATCTCAGAGTATCGTTCAAAACTTAAGTGGCTCAAAATTCGAGTTAGAAAGAATGCAAGATTACTCAGCTTACTTTTCTCAATTTTATATGATCCCAAAGCACCCTCCTATTTAAGACTCCTTTAGATTCCTATCCGATTCACACGATCGCCACCTTAGATCCACCGGTGCCCTAACCCTTTGTACTCCAAAGCACAGAACCTCTTTCAAAGGTAACTCTTTCGAAGTCGCCGCAGTCCGTTTGTGGAATATGCTACCTGTAAAAACAAGGAAAGCACCATCCAAAGTTGTTTTTAAGAAGTTGGTCAGAGATCATTATTTTAAAGCTTCATCTACTTAGCTGTTTATCACTATCACTCCATTATCACTACTTTTATAACGTCACCTTTATTATATTTAATTATATAGATAGAAATTATATGTATTATGTTATTATATGTATTAGTTTATTTAATTCAATATATATATAAATATATATTTTGTATGTTGTATTCTTATAAATATTTTGCAAATGTTATTAACTCTTATTTTATAATTTTATTTTTTGCACGCCTACAACCTCTCTCTCATTGCATTGTTTGGTTGACTGGTAGATAATGCTTTTAGTATTAAGTCCGCCATTTGTACTCTTTTAATTGTGCAATAAAGTATAAATAAATAAATATAATTTATGAAAATATAAGTTCGTTTATTAGCCATGCAGTATTTCCAGTGTGTATCCTTTGGTTACGATTTCGGATCCTTTAGACTTCAGCGAGTCCTCGCCAGGTTCTGATATCTACCAAATCTTCAGATCTTTTCGCAATCATGCCAAATAAATTTGTTTATTCCCAGAGGAATATAAAAATATTCTTATAATGATGGTTAATATAATTATAATTATCAACTTCTGACATAATATTTTCGAAATCCTTGATTCTAGCAACTGGCAATCACGCTCTCAAGTCACGGATCGACTGCACTCAACATTCTGCATCTCAAAGCACATCGCAAGTGCGCCCTTGAGAGTCGAGATTGATTTATTATTAAACACTAACTCAGCTGATTACGGCATCTCAATCAACAGCTTAAGATGTGTTTATTAATTAGATTCGCATCTTGAGACCGGTTTATTAATACGGCCCTAAGGTCAAGTCACTCGCCTGATGGTAAGCGTCACGCCAACCCATAACAGTTGCAGTGCCACCCAGAGAAATGACACTTACATTAGATCTCTGGGGCTTATATATTTACATAGTTATAAAGGCGAGACGATATAGCCCTTATCGTGATGGTCCACTTTTAAAACGTGGTACCGCTATGTTTTGGAGTAATTTTATAGATATTTCATTTCAAAACTCCCACACAAACAAATGATCGCACATGCGCATAGCGGCTTAATAAACATTCTGATAAACGGCTTACAAACACAGTAAGCCGTTTGATGCATGCACAGGTAATAAACAATGATTTGTGATTACCTTCGTTCATTTTTAAAATGTGGGAAGTCTAGTAAATAAATGTAGTCGTTGTCAAAATCAAATTAGTCCTGTCACAATGATGTCATAATTCAGTTGAAATCAACAACAGATAAAATTTTAGGAATCACTAAAAAAAATATTTAGCTTTAGCTTAGATTAATGAGTTGCGCAACAGAATTGGCGTCATAGGCGAAATTGCTAGTAGGCCAGTGCCTCCGCAGAAGCACTATTATTTATTCTGTGGCAGAAGTACGGCAGAAGGGGAGAAGATAATACACGACCAAAATAATGTATATTTATGTTGTACAGCAAATATTACAGATATTACGTGTACATGGATTCGTAATATTTGGACGGCTAATACTGGCTGGGTATTATTGCCCGTACAAAGGCCGCGGTCCAAATCGAATTTCATTACTCAAAAGTGTTGACGGAATTCACAGCGGTCCGAATCAAATATAGCGATTTTGATAGCTCATAGTGCTGTCAGCCACTGTCAGCGTGATTTTGAATCGGACCTTCCTTTGATCGCGGATATCTTTGTTGCGGACACACTCTGTTTAGCTCTTTCGACCTCTTACAGCGTCAAACGGAGGGTGAAGGGCAGCCCGATTCCATAACTTGGCTTCAATCGAATTCTCAGTATCGCAGCCACTAATGCCTTGCGATAGAGTCGAATTTGCTATGAAAAAAGTGATAATCCGATTGTAGCCAAGTTATGAAATCGGGCTGCTGCCTCCCGGTGCCAACACTAACAGGGACTTCAATTTTCTCCATTATTCTAAACGCAGGTAGCAATGACCAATATAAGAGATACGGGGATGTACATCACAGATTACTTTGTATATACCGGAAATAGCCATTTCCTATTTTAGCTGTCAACTTAACCCTAAGTTGACAGCTAAAATAGGAAATGGCAATATCCGTGACAGATCGCCATCTACATTGCTTTTATGGAACTAGTACACCAATACATGTATAGTACGTACGTACACGTACGTATCACACATCCACACCTTGTACTATTATTTATTCTGTGTCCACACATTGAACTTTCATACCTATTTTATATTTTAGGGATAGTATAACTACATACGAATTACTAATTGCTAGCAGTTTGTTTTCCTTTCTCTATGTAAAAATTAGAACATGGAAAGTTTAAAAGCTATAAATCAATAAATGGCATGCAAAAATTAATAAAATCACGAGTTTAATTTTTACCATTTATTTCAGACATACATGTTACTGCGACTTATTTCTAGGTCTTTTACAACATTTTTTATAATACTTTTTTGCTTTATTTTTTAAACTGTCCTCATCGTCATGGTTGTCCATCTTTCCACTTAAAATTTTATTTATTTCTATGCAGTAATTATACATAAAAAATCTGCAAGATAGATTTATTATATATTCTATTAATTGCTCTTTGTGCTCTTCACATTCTAAGAAATTGAATTCGACAAACATTAAAACATATGTTTTTATTTATTCTTTAATATTATTTTTATGGATAAATTCTTTTAATATCTATTTGCGACATCTTGGACTGCAGATATAAATTTTACTGCGAACTCACTGGGACTGCAAAGCCACTGACGACCTGCAAACTCTCTGTAGTTGATGTACTCAAGGCCTTCTTTTGCAACTACGTTACTTGCGTAGTTTATACAATTCTTAAATACTTTTCTCTTTGCGTTCCTTATAAAATATCCAGAAACATATTGTAAACCCGACATAATATGAGGGTCGTTTTTAGATTCTAAATCTTCAATTTCTATTTATGCTATGTAATCTAAGTTGCAGGTCGCTGTAGCTTTGCAGTCATCTGTGACAATGAGGGCATGCAAATTTTTACAATAATCCATCTCACAATTAGTTCCAGCAGGGGCATGAACACTCGACATATTATTAATTAACAGAGTTGTGAATGCGCCTTCAAACTTTTCAGGCATTGGGTTTGTGTTGCGGCATCCATGGCTTCTAATGGCCCCAAAAAAGATACCAGGGGCTAACCCTCCACTTGTCCCGACCCCTCCACCAACCCCACCCCCTTTCAAATCCTTGTTTTTTTTCTAAACTTTAAACTGAAATATTTCAGGTGGAGGTGTAACAGGAGGTAGCCCCTCCTCCTCCCACCTCCCATAGAAACTCCTCCCCCCAACTCCTGCCCCTCGATTCTAGATTAATCCCGAGCTTGGTGTTACTGGTCCAAGAAGAGGCTTTGCATTTTTTTTTTTATTGTTCTTCCATTTTGGGAGTCAAACAAGTTATCGAAGAAGAGTATGATGTCCGCTGTTTCGCTGCACTCTTTGAGGATGATGTCATTATCTAAAAAAAAAAACTTTGGGTTACATTTCAGAATTAGTCCTCAGTGTAACTATATTAGTTGATACACTTTATTTTTACTCAGACTATTAACATATCATTATAGGTATGTTCTTTACTAACCTGGCAAACTTAGTGTTGGTACTGCAATGTTACTTAATTTATTGTAGCGGCAACAATACATTTCTTCAAAATGCATGTGGCATACACTGCAGTGTTTGTATAAATGTCCTCATCGTCAAGACCAATGATGTCACCTCCAATTGAGTAAATCCATTGGCTTAAACACTTTCTATCTTTTCCAGGATTTGAGAACAAATGCAAAGTATTACGAGAACCTGAAAAAATATATAAAAAATGAGATTAATACATATTCTTACAAAGCTCACATATATTTTAGAAATTGCGAGAATGACCCAGTCATTTAGAAGCTGTAGTTTCATAAGCAAATTTTCTATAATTAATCAATTTTGATGAGTAATTTTGTACCTAGTAAGATTTATAAGCATTAACCCCCTTACTTATAAAAAGTTATGCAATGATTAGTTATACTGCACAGTACAAGATTGTACCTACTTAGGGGTTAGTGTTGTAGAGATAATTTAGCCAATCATATTTTATAATGTAATAAAGAGCAATGACTGCTAATAATGGCATTTAAATTTATAACCAAGCACTACAATGTTTTGGAGGGAATGCTATTTTTGTTGGTCATGACTGTTATACAAAGTACTCCGTGAACAGTTGGTAGACTATGTTGAAGGCCTTTGGGCGGTCTAACAACGGACATCAGGGCTGGGCACTTATTTACTCGAGATGAAATGAAAAATACAAAGTTTGAAATATAATTACATGATTTTCGACAGTTTTTGTGAGGCTCACCGTTATGAACGAAGCCGTGGAACCAGTTTTATTTTTTATATATCGGATTTAGGCGACATGTTTGAGGTTATTGTTTGTTTATCTTGTAAAGTAATAACATCCAATATTAACTTACGTCCTGATTTCATACACCCAGGAACACAGCATTTCTTTCTGGACATCGACATGATATTATTATCGTAACGAAACTTCGAGTCTTGTCTCTTCTGCACAGCACTTCACGGAATAGAAAACAAATTTCGAGTCCCTGTCTCCACCTACACTTCACATTTATCAACACACTAGATACCCGAGGAGAAATTGCTCAACTGAACAGAATATTCTGAGGGAACGCAGAAGCCAAAGAGTATAATAATATATGGGCAGAAGCTTTTAGAGCAGAAATATTTAATCGTAACCGGCCGGTAAAAACAAATCAATGTGACATTTTGTTAAAAGTGGTGCCATAACTCGGAATTAATATCTTACCACAATCAAAAATATTTTTGTAATATAACCAAATATCCAAACGAAAACGAAAAATAAGAGGTATTTTAAATGTTTAATTATTTACCAACAGGCGAAAAAAGAAGCCATGTTTTTTTAAAATTAATTTGCTGGTGCTTTGCGATCCAAAAATCTACCAAAATGTTCTGATTTTCATGCATGGTCACATATTTTTTATTAGTATTTCCCACGGGCTTCTTTTATAATAGCACCTATTGTGCTTTTACGGAAATACTTATTTATAATGCCGTAAAAACAAAAAGACAATGTTACATCCGAGTCTCTTAGTATTTCGGGTATATTAAAATTAGTACTGTTTATTACCATGTATTTGGTATTAGGATTGAGTAGCCTGCAGCCCGATTCCATAACTTGGCTTCAATCGAATTCTCAGTATCGCAACCACTAATGCCTTGCGATAGAGTCGAATTTGCTATGAAAAAAGTGATAATCCGATTGTAGCCAAGTTATGTAATTGGGCAACGGATGTACATATTCTAGAGATTATATTCTTTAACCCCAACTTAACTTATTTTTTAACGGCTTTTTTAAATGCACTGCCAGTATTACATGACCAATATTACGTGTACAACTGGATACGTCATATCAGCCCGTGGCGATTTTGTACGCTATACGAAGCCAACCGTAGACAAAGCTAGAATCACTCCTTGATGCCTCGTTTGTGTAGGCGAGTGTCAAGAAGAAAAAAAACTGTCACAGAACTGAATCGGCACACCCCGATACAACGTGGTCTTGTCTGTACACTAGTGTTTTTAAAAAGCCGGAGGCGCGGAGGAAGTGCAGCCCCCGTCCACTGTAAAAAAGTGCAGGTACCAGGGTGAGCTGGAGCGGCGGAGGCGAGCGTTTGTACATGTGCTTTGTTACTGAAGGGCGGAGGGGCAGCACTTCCCGCAGCGCCGGAGTAATCGTGATTCATAATCTGTGGTAAAAGGATACTGGAACGTGCAAGCGAGGCTTTCACTATGACATTTCTATATTGTAATCTGTGATGTACACGTAATATTGGCTGTGTATTATCGCCCGTTCAAAAAGTGTCTGGCACGTATTACACAGCCAATAAGGCACACCCTGTTATTACATGTACATAATTTGACTTCGTTATCCTAGCTACGTAATATCGCCTGTACAAAATCAGCACGGGGTGATATTACACGGCCAATAATACGCAACCAAATAATGTACACCCTGATATTACGATGCAAATCCACGTAATATTGGTCGGGTATTGGCTGTACATTATTTGGCCACGTAATATTGGCCGTGTAATTTAAGGGGCACGTTCACTTACTATGTTCGAGGACGCACGGATCACCCGCGCGATCACTCAAAATAGTTCACGGCGTCGTCGGGCGTTCGCCTGGGTCATCCGAAAAATAGTAGGGGAGGGGAGGATTAGTATGAATTTGACACTTGACAGTTGTCATTTCTATGTGGACGTCCAAAGTCATTCACTAACTCCGGATGATCGAGCGATAATCGCACGGATGATTCGTGCGTCCTCAGACGTTGTAAGTGAACGCGCTCAAGGACTCCGGCAGAAGCTATTTATTAAAAAAAGAAGAAGAGTTTAGAAAATATTAGTTTTTTTTTTGCTGTAAGTATGGTTTCCCGTCTATTCTTTTAATAAGTACTTAGTTTAAACCCGTATCATCTTTAGTTTGTGCGTGCGTACTGCGTAGTATTGTGTTCAAAGAGAATATAATCACTACGTATTGCGTTCTCTTTGGAGAATATCCACATACGTAGTATCTCTACCTAGTCTGTGGAGTCCCTATATTACACGGCCAGTATTACGCGACCAAATAATGTACAGCCAATAATACGCGACCAATATTACGTGGATTGGCGTCGTAATATCAGGGTGTACATTATTTGGTTGCGTATTATTGGCCGTGTAATATCACCCCGTGCTGATTTTGTACAGGCGATAATACGCAGCCAGGATTACGAAGCCAAAATATGTACATGTAATAACAGGTTGTGCATTATTGGCTGTTAATATATAGAAATGTCGTCAAAGCCTCGTTTGCATGTTCCAGAATCTTTTTACCACAGATTATGAATCGCGATTGCTCCGGCGCTGCGGGAAGTGCTGCCCCTCCGCCCTTGCGTGGACAGCGGACGGGGGCTGCACTCCCTCCACGCCTCCGGCTTTTTAAAAACACTCTAGTGTAGGGCAGACAAGACCACGTGGAGTCGGGTTTGGCCGATTCGGTTCTGTGACAGTTTTTTCTTCTCGACACTCGCCTACACAAACGAGGCATCAAGGAGTGATTCTAGCTTTCTTTATGGTTGGCTTCGTATTATTGGCCGTGTAATATTGGTCGTACAAAATCGGCACGGGCTGATTTTGTACGGGCAATACACACGGGCAATATACACGGCCACTATTAGCCATCCAAATATTACGAAACTAGGCACACGTAATATCTGGCCGTGTAATATTGGCTGAACAATACTGGTCTTACATTATTTTGGCCGTGTATTATCGTCTCCCATATCCACTACCTGATTCATAAAACTACGTTGTTACGGGCTGTTCACTTACACGCTCGAATCATCCGTGCGATTATCGCTCGATCATCCGCAGTGCGATTACGTAATGTTGATCATGACGGTTTCAAGCCGTCAAATTCAATAATGCTTTGCGATAGAGTCGATTTTGCTATGAAAAAAGTGACAATCCGATTGTAGCCAAGTTCTGTAATTGGGCCACCGGAGTTAGTGAACGACTTTGGACGTCCACATACAACTGACAACTGTCAAAGGTCAGTTTCATACTAATTTGTCAAGAAAAAACTAACTTACCAACTATAAAAATTTACAAAAGATGTGTTCTAGGTGGAGTTCCCGCCAGTTACGAAAACCACAAAAAAAGGAAATTTATGGCATGATTTCCTATTGATCAGCCCCGATAAGCATTAATTTTGATATTGTTTAATGCCACCTCCCATCAACGTGACCATAAATGATAATTTTCATGATTTTTATTTTGTATTTTCATATTGTTTTAACACTAGGGATACGCAAGGTCAAAGAACTATTAACTATCGATAAAGCTATCGTAGGCTGGGTCAGGCTGCCTTTAACGTATTTCCTTATCATTAATCAACATGTTTATTTCCAGATGCAGAAAATGAGGATCTGCATACATTCCTATAGAGACCAGTCGTAACATACATTTATGAATGTGAGTGCGTGTGATAAAGGTAGACTAGGTACATCGCATAGTCACAATTCAGAGTGAAGCACTAGTAGGTAAGCTTACCTATGTTTGCAAAATTCATTTTCGTATTTACTTTGTAAAAAGTATTATAAATAAATTGTTCCGTTGTTCAAAAGTGTTTTATTTCAAAGTATTTTATTACATGTCTCCACATTTACCTGTTGCAATGGGTATCCATTAAGCCCAACGCTGTTGCATTGTGAGAAAACAACGTTGGGCTTATTGGAACCGTCTTTCATGAATATGAAACCTCGACGTGGGCATGCATGTATTATCGATATCGATAAAACTAAGCACTACTCTATCCGTTATGTTGTTAGGTTGGTTTCGTTGTCGAAATAGGCTAACGTCTGACTTTTAATGTTAGTAATGTTGGATTCTTTGATGCCAATAAATTTCTGCCAAAGTGCTTTCATTGGCTAGTAGGGAGGTCCCGCCTCTTAGAACGTAGTACACGTAGTGATTTTATTCTCTGCGTGCGTCCTCGAACGTATAAGTGAACAGGCCCACGGTGTTAGTGTCCAAATCTTAACCAAATCTTTGTATTTGTCCTGAACTCCTGACCTGTAAGCACTTTTCTGATTCTGATGATGTATTATTAAACTCGTTGCTGATGACTGAAGGCGTGCATGCATGCATCTGATGAATGCAGATGCCGAAAGATGAGCCTCGCGATTCAAACATTGAAGTACCTAGGTACATCAAATAACCAATCGAACCAAACGAGCACCTACACGGATTTATTAGCAAGAAAACTTAGATTACAAGAAAAGTACAAGTAAGTAATAGGGTCGATCGTAGACAGAGCCACTGTCTACGGGGTCGATCGTCACCTGTTAGGGAAAGCAATCTTGCAGTAAAATCGTAATGTCGGTTTATGCAAGATTACGAAAAACTTATTTCGTTAGAAAACTAAGTGTTATTTCGTTAGCTCGCTATGCTTCGCTCCAGGCTTCGCCTTCTAACCTATACGACCAATTCGGATCGCCACTGAGTCGAGAGCCCACTGCACTTTAAAAAAAAACACTTCTTGGAATTTAAAAAATTCACATCTTTTATATTCTACAGTTAAAAATTTAATTACAGGAAGACTTCATAGTATAAGCTTTGTATAAAAAAATACCCTCTTACATAATTTGCCCCATCCGGGCGAAAACAATAAAATAACGACTTTGTGGAAATGGCACCTGTGTGAAGTAATCTTTTGTGAGATGTAAAAAATGCTATCTTACTTTTACACAATTTAAAGTACATCTTCTGTTTTTGTTCTTTCATAAGGCAGCCGGAAGTTTTTTTATGGGCAAAAGCCTTTTGTTATTGTTTGTGTTAGTTGAGATTTGACTTACTCTGCATTCATAAGTGTCTGTGCAGTGCCATAGAAAACTTTAAAAAAGAACAACGCGGAGGCCAAGTCCAGGTTATTGGGACTGAACAAGTCGACAATGACCTTCCCTTGCCGTCTATTTTGTTTGGTAACCATCTGCCTAACATTTTCTGCCTTATTTATAAAAAGTTAAGCAATGATTAGTAATACTGCGCACTACAATATTGTACTGCGCAGTACTAATTGACATTTATTAACTTTTATAAATAAGGCCGCCTGTATAGTAGAAACACAAACAGGGCACTATTTCATAAAACTATAGTACACTGACAAACGTCAATCAAACCGATAAAAATGTCAGTCAAACCATGGAAACGTTGTACATTTTTGTTTTATGAAACGCAGGTTTGGCGTATCCGACTGACATTTGTAGGTTTAGTATGATTTGTCGCTTTATGAAATAGGGCCCAGTTACATTATAGGTACTTATTACAAGTTTAATAATAGTTTAATAATATTTACTGTAAAATAGCACATTAGACACAAATATAACATCCATGACTCGGAAACAAACATTTCTGCTCTTCACACAAATGATTGCACCTTGCAGGATTTGAACCCAACAGCATAGTGTCAATGGTGGTCTGATAATCTGCTTCTTAAGTGCAAAATTCAGTAGCCTGCTGAAGAAAATGCCCTTTCCAACTCCAGTCTGCGGCCAGTCAAGCGGCTATTAGCATGTGTGGAGTGCTTTCTTTTGATCTCGCAAATCTTGTGAGATTTTGCACCGGTTTCGATGCAAGATCTCGGTATACTGAGATTGCATTCCCTGTCTACTGTAGGTATACTAAGGTCATTGATTAATAATATACCTAGTATCATGGATCTGATATATCATACACTAAATCATTCCTGAACCGACAACCGCTGGGGAATAAAGGTTGCCACGAACAAGCAAGCGAAGTGTGAGGAGACCCCCCACACGATGGACCGACCACATTGTAGCCATCGCAGGAAGTCGGTGGATGGAGGTGGCACAGGATTGCTCGTCATGGCGCTCTTTGGGGGAGGCCTATGTTCAGCAGTGGACTTCTAAGGGCTGACATGATTATGATGATGATGAAATCATTCCTTGGGGGACTTGTCTTGTGCGAGGTAGAGGTACCAATAGTTCAAATGGGAGAATGAATCAATCAATTGGTTGCAAGTTCAAGTCCTGCTTCATGGTTGAATTGTTCCTATCCTAAATTTAACATCATTATGTTCATATGCATTAATTCTAAAACATATGTACTCTGTATGGTTCACTCTGCTTGTAACTGAAAGATTGTAACACTCTTGCAATATCTTTTGCAGAATACAATAGATAGTTGTCATAACCAGCCAACATGTACACAAGCGAGTAATGTGTGGGAGTACTTGATACAACCAGTTCTACAACTAGAGCGACAGTGAAGAACACTCACCGAAGCAAACCCATCTAAACAGCAACATGTGTGATGACAAACCTGTGAGTGCTTGTAGTCTAGAACAACAGCAAAAGCAAACTAGAGAGAGAGATAAAATATATAAATGTGCTTATTGTGACCATAAATCTCTGTATGCTGGTAATATAAGAATACATGAAAAAACACACACTGGAGAGAAACCCTATGAATGCAGTTTGTGTGATTATAAATGTGGACAAGCAGGTAATTTAAAACGGCATATGAAACCACACACTGGGAAGAAACTCCATGAATGCATTATGTGTGATTATAAATGTAGAGAAGCAAGTAGTTTAAAACGGCATATGATAACACATACTGGGAAGAAGCCCTATGAATGCAATATGTGTGATTATAAATGTGGACACGCAGGTAGTTTAAAACAGCATATGATAACACACACTGGAGAGAAACCCTTTGAATGCAATATGTGTGATTATAAATGTGGACAAGCAGGTCATTTAAAACGGCATATGTTAACACACACTGGAGAGAAACTATATGAATGCAATGTGTGTGATTATAAATGTGGACCAGCAGACCATTTAAAACGGCATATGATAACACACACTGGAGAGAAACTCTATGAATGCAATTTATGTGATTATAAATGTGGACAAGCAAGTAATATAAAACAGCATATGATAACACACACTGGAGAGAAACCCTATGAATGCAATATATGTGATTATAAATGTGGACACGCAGGTAGTTTAAAACAGCATATGATAACACACACTGGAGAGAAACCCTTTGAATGCAATATGTGTGATTATAAATGTGGACAAGCAGGTCATTTAAAACGGCATATGTTAACACACACTGGAGAAAAACCATATGAATGCAATATGTGTGATTATAAATGTAGACGAGCAGGTCATTTAAAACTGCATATGATAACACACACTGGAGAGAAACCCTATGATTGCATTAAGTGTGATTATAAATGTGGACAAGCAAGTGCTTTAAAACATCATATAAAAATACACACAGGAGAGAAACCATATGCATGTACTATATGTAATTATAAGTCTGTATGGCCAGGTGGTTTAAAATTACATATGAGAAAACACACTGGAGAGAAACCATATGCATGCAATATGTGTGATTATAAATGTAGACATGCAGTTAATTTAAAAACGCATACTATGAGAAAACACACATGAGACGGGTGGCGATAAGAACATCCAGTTATGTGAACAACCGTAGTATATCTAGCGGTGAATGAAACGTGGCGGGGATCTTGGCACAGTCAGTTTTCGGGATAAAAAGTATTCAACATTTTAATACATTATATAAACTTTGACTGTGCCTAGATCCCCGCCACGTTTCGTTCACCGCTAGACTTACGTACCGCTAGGTATATTGAATATTTATTAATAATTATTGCAACAACAAGAAATTATGCTGTAGTAACATTATTAGTTACATTGTGCACACCAATATATAAAAATGAAAAGCTTTGTTTGTTTGTTTGGGGAGTTTTGATGCGATAACCGCTGGATGGATTTAGATGAAAGGACTATGTCCACTTCCATAGAAGATTATGCCAGCAACTGAACAATTTTTTACATCATAAATCTGATTTAGGTTCATTAGCTAGTACAGTAAGGAACGTTATTACGAAGTGTTGGGACATCAGGTTACTTGTATCAGCTTTAATATAAGATCCTACTCAGCAATTTTTATCAACTACTCTTCAAATAACACCAATATTTTCTTCTATATTATAGCCGTAAAACAGCTACGATCTTCACTAGGACAGGCCTGTGTCGGCGAGACATTGGTGCCGCAATTTAAACAGTGTATCTGAGTAGCGTATTTATGACAGTTCTGGCTCACTTTGCGTCGTGCAACTGTAGATGCCACCAGTGGCCCAATTCCATAACTTGGCTACAATCGGATTATCACTTTTTTCATAGCAAATTCGACTCTATCGCAAGGCATTAGTGGTTGCGATACTGAGAATTCGATTGAACCCAAGTTATGGAATCGGGCTGCAGTTCTGGCTCATAAAAAAAACAGTAGTAAACTCTCACACCTGTCACATGTCAATTTTGGCAGCTGTCACGCACCTGTCATTTGTCAACTTTGACACTTGTCACATGTCACTTAGTAGTTTTTGTCCTCCGCTAGATGGCGTCAGTAGTAGTAGGAGATATGAGGTGTGCATAGATGATGTAATTGTTAACTGAGAATGTTTCTATCACTTGTCAACTTTGATAGCTGTCATCTTTGATACTTGTCACATGTCTCTTAAGTTAGGTGACGTCATAAAGTACCGTCTTAGGTATGTAACCCGCTTTCAAGGTCATTTGAATTAAACCTGGAGCTTTGTATTGAAATAAGGTTGAAATTGCGGTGGCAAAAGATGTGGATTTTGTATGGTTATTTTTCAATCGAAACTAAATTGAACCAACACGTAACCCTTCCTTTGCTTCACCATTGGTCGGATGGTGTGATGACGTAATAGTTTGAAGGTGGGTTTAAAGATACTCATCGATATAGGTACATATAGGTGTGTATAGGTACTAACTGTTATCGTTAGGTGACGTCATAAAGTACCGTCTTAGGTGTGTAACCCAATTTGAATTAAACCTGGAGCTTTGTATTAAAATAAGGTTGAAATTGCGGTGGCTAAAAATGTGGATTTTGTATGGTTATTTTTCAATAGAAACTAAATTGAACCAACACATAACCCTTCCTTTGCTTCACCAGAAATAATGTTGAAATTGCGTTGTCAAAAGTGTGGTTTAGGTTGTTTAACCCGCTATCGCTTAACCCGCTATCGCTTGTGGAGATCGCTTGTGGCGGGAATGTCGAGCGGGTAAATATGTATTATATATAGGTATAGGTACATGGGTGATGTAATAATTCAAGGTCAAGGTACAATCGCTAGGTGGTGCTATAAGAAACATGGATGATGTAATAATTCAAGGTCAAGGTACAATCGCTAGATGGTGCTATAAGAAACATGGGGGTATGTAAAGTGGGTCATGTGGGCTACCTCAGCAGCTACAAGGTAGGTGTGGGTTCTAACTCAAAGTAGGTATAAGGTGGGTATATAGGTAGCTATAGAATAATAACAGTAGAAACTAAATCAAACCGAGTTTAAGTTTGAATGCATAACCCTTCCTTTGCTTCATCATCAATCGGGTAAAAATAGTCTTATCAATGGTTGTTAGTACCAAGAATACAAAATGATATTTACAATGTAATTATCAATACCCTTCAACATTTGATACTTCAGTGGTTTGTAGATAAGGTTTATGCTGCGTGGGAGTCTAGTGATTGTGTGAAGTACCCACCAACATTGCGTTTTGTAGTAAATAAAATTAAATTATAACAATCCATCAGAATGTCGTCGTTTGCATGCAGTATATCCACATTGGAATTATTGGAAAACAATTATAAATATCCAATATGGACATGGGACTTCATTCAGTTAACCAATGAATATAAATCAAATTATTTAATGTCCTTGTTGGAGAAGAGTCCTGGAGAAAAAAAGAGAAGGAATAAGATCTTGGAAGTGTTGTTTATTGAGAAACCAGAAGTCTACTCAACAATTGATAAATTATACCATGCTTTGGGGGAATGGCAAAAACCTTATTTGGCAATATGTGGTGGTTTTGCAAGTTATGTTTGGGGTATACCACTGAATACAACAACATAAACTGTTACTTACCTTGGAGTTTGACTTTGATTGAATTTATGAAGAAAAATTATTTCAAGCGGATGGCTGATTTAATAGTGGATATTGATAGAAATGGAGAATTGTGGTGTCATGTGAAATATCCAATTGAGATAACATTGTTATCTAATTCGGGAATATGTGTTCAAGATTTTCGTGGTAGAGCTGTCTTAGAAATAATAAAAAACATGTGGGGTGTTAAAGCTGCTGCTCGTTGTTATATTGTGAATGGTGTTATAGAAGATTTTGATAGTAGGTTATGTATGAAGGGTGCATTTTGGAATACCAATTGTGTTTTTGATTAAACCCGGAGCTTTGTATTGAAATAAGGTTGAAATTGCGGTGGCAAAAATGTGGATATTGTATGGATATTTTTCAATAGAAACAATCAAACCAAGTATAAGTTTGAACACATAACCCTTCCTTTCCTTCACCGTTAGTCGGGCAAAAATAGTCTATAATCCTCTTGTGATAAAGTCAAGTACATACAGAAAAATAAGTAGGTCAAGATGACGTGGTATTTTAATTAGTTCAACTGATTAAAATACCAGTGACGTCACAGAACAAATAATAGTACATTTAAAATGAGGAGTTCGCCTTGGTAATTTAAAGCTTATTTTAATATTATATTTTAATTATGGTGAAGGTTTTGAGGTGGTTCCTGTTCGGCTTAAGAATTCAACAGTTATCTCTCTATACATTCTTTTGCCTTGCAAATTCATAATTCGTAATCTTATTGCTGTTTTAGATTCTCTTCCTAAGCCTCTTCTAGTTTTGGGTGATCTGAATTGTCATCACTCTGTATGGGGTTGTGGTTTGTCGGATTCACCTGGGATATTTTTATTGAATTCCTTACATCATCTTAATTTTTGTATTTTAAATGACGGTTCCCCGACTAGAAGATCTCGGCCAGATGAATACCCTAGTGCAGTGGAACTGTCCTTGTGTTCTCCAGAACTTGCTTCACTTATGTCTTGGTGTGTCCTTCCTTCTACCTAAGGCAGTGACCATTTTCTTATTATTATAAATATTTCACAAAAATGTCCGCGTACTGCTTATAGGAATCCTCCTCTTCTTAAATATGCCATAGACAATAATAGTTCATGGTGGGCTAAATTTAATGAACTTACTGATATAAATTCTCCTAAATTACCTGTCATAAATTCTTACAATATAAGATCTTGTTCTGATGCGCTTGTGCACAGTTGGTTAGAGTGTGCTAATGGGTATTTCCCTCTTAAAAAACCTCATTCGAATAAAATTCCATCTCCTCCGTGGTGGGATAAAGACTGTACTAAAAGAATTGAAAATAGTTTTGAAATTAATCAGAGACTCAGCCTCCGGTATTGATGGCATTCCGTATTCTTTTCTTTCTAAAGCTAAGGTCCGCCTTCACATCTATTATTTATCTCTTGTTAGTATTATTTTTGATTCTGGGTATGTTCCAGTTACTTGGAAATCTCAATTCATAATCCCTAATCTTAAACCTGATAAAGATCCGGTAGATCCTAATTCTTACCGTCCTATTGCTCTCTCTTCAGTTTTGACTAAACTTGCTGAACTCTTAATAAAGAACCATCTGGAGTGGTTCCTGGAAAGTCATGAGCTTCTTGCAAAGTCTCAGAATGGCTTTAGAAAGGGCAAGAGCACTATGAATAGGCTATATATATTTACTACCGATATAAGACTTGCCTTTACGCGGAATGAATCTGTTGTTGGTGCTTTCCTAAATATTTCCGCAGCCTATGATAATGTTCAGCTTCCTCTTCTCAACAATAAGCTTAGTCAGTTGAAAATTCCAGTAAAGATAAGTAATTTTGTAATGAACCTTCTTTCAGAGAGATACATATTCCTCCACTGTAGTGACCCCTCGATTTCTTCAACTAGAACCATATGGCGGGGATTAGCTCAAGGCTCTGTCCTCAGTCCTCTCCTTTATAACGTCTATACATATGATTTAGAATCCTCAATTGGTCTCTGCCGCATTCTTCAATATGCGGATGACATTCTTTTATATAGTACTCATCATAAAATTAATGATGTTAGTAACTGTATTTCCCTTTCCCTTAAATATTTAAATGTTTGGCTTCATAGAAATGGCTTGGATCTCTCGCATTCTAAGGGTAATATCGTTATCTCTTCTCGTAAAAGAAATCTTCCTGTTCTTTACATTACTGTTAATGAGAGCAGAATTCCAGTTAAAGAGTCCGTAAAATTCCTCGGTCTCTTGTTGGACAATAAGTTGTCTGGACGCTTGCATTGTGAATATATTGCAAATAAGTGTGAGAGGAATCTGAACATTTTAAGGTGTCTGTTGGGAGTATGGTGGGGTGCTCGCCTTTAATCTTAAACTTTTATATAACGCTATAATTAATAGCGTTTTAGATTATGGTACCTTTCTGCTTGATCCTGCTTGCAGGATTGGCTTAAGAAAACTTGATTTAATTCAGTCAAAGTCACTACGGATTATTGCAGGTGCGATGAAGTCATCTCCAATCAATGCACTCCAGGTGGAGTGCATTGATTGGATTCTTATACCCCATACCATAGCTTCAACTCCTTTATCAATACGTTTATACCTCCCGTTATTGGAGATGTAAACACCATCCTGTGTTTCTCAAAATTTTCATGGTTTATAAATCCCTTAAAGACCCTAAATATAGGTCTCCAAAACTCCCAATTTTTAATTTAGATTATGATATTGTTACCTTTCATCCGCAAATAATTTTAGAGTTTGATATCTGCAAAGGTGATCTTTATGCTGATGAGTATTTTCGATAGATCTTGCTCAGGGATTGGCTTGGTTGGCATACAATATTCACAGATGCCTCAAAATTTTCTTCAGTTGGATGTGTTGGTTGTGGTGTTTTCCATACTCAATTCGACATTGTCCAAAAAATTAAGTGTCCTCCTGAGTTGTCAGTGTTTACCGGTGAATGTTTGGCTATCCTTAAAGCGGTTAAATATGTCCTTCTCTTCAAACTTCGTCGTACTATTATCTTCTCAGATTCATGTAGTTCCCTCCAATCTTTACTTTCTAATATTTTTTCTTCTAAATTTCATCCAATCTTACTTCATATCAAAAAGTATATTTCTGAATGTCTCCTTAAAGGCTTAGATGTAGTTTTTGTCTGGGTGCCTGGGCATGTTGGTAATGAGCGTGTCGATAGAGTGGCCAAGGAAGCAGTGTCTTGTGGCGATAAGATTCCTTTTATAAATTATAGCCAGGACCTTATTTGCCTACCAAAAAAATATTGATTAAATTCTTGGTGTATAAACTGGAGATCTTCCAGCAAATACAAAGATTCTAGTTTTGCTAGAATTCAGCCTGACATCCCTAGTAAACTGTGGTTTGCACGGTGGCACTTCAGTAAGCTTTTTACATCTTCAATCATTCGTATGAGGCTGGGTCACTGTTGTATGCCTACTCATTTGCAAAAGATTCATATTAAAGATTCTTCAATATGTGAATGTGGTCTTGATGAAGGGGATCTCAATCATATTTTCTTTTCATGTCCGCTACTGAATCATTTCTCATTATTTCAGTCTCACTTGAAGTTTCATAGCCAACTCATATAACAGTGGCCCAATTCCATAACTTGGCTACAATCGGATTATCACTTTTTTCATAGCAAATTCGACTCTATCGCAAGGCATTAGTGGTTGCGATACTGAGAATTCGATTGAAGCCAAGTTATGGAATCGGGCTGCAGAACTTTTATCATCCAATAGTCATCATATTTATGTCTTTAGTTCAATTCCTTTCATTAAATAATCTAAAACTTTAATAAGTATTTGTGTATATTGTAGTTTTATAAATTATAGTTAGTGTATTTTATTTCTAACAGCATAATACACATATAATTTTACATTTCAAATATAAAAAAGTAAAAACCTAAAACAACACAACCAACATAAATAATTAAACCTACACCTAAACCATAAAACTAAACTAATAATCTAAAAATAATTGGTGTTCATGTGGCATGGTTCCAAGAACGCTAGCTGCATTTCCGCGTTGAATAGCAATAGCTATTCTCTGTGCGAGAAATGAGCCAGCTCTCTTGTCACCAGCGACGTCGATAACGCGGGGAGAAATTTGCTTAAAAAATTGTTTCGTACTGGGACCCCATGGACCAAATGTTTCAAAGCCAAGCGGCACAAATATATAGTCGCTTGAGAGCGATACATACTTGCGTCGTTTGGCTTGTTCTGCGGCCTCCGCCGCGGCTCCGGCCCTCAAGACTGACCCGCTGAGACGAGAAGGGGCTAACGTATCAACACAAGTCGCGTCCCATACGAGAGCCCTTCCCCGCTCCCAGGGGATCAGCGTTAGGCCGTCCGGGCGCTTGCCATCATCACGTAATATCCCTACTGGTTCTAGTACAGAAGGTACGTTGATGGTGGCAAGCGCCCGTTTAATGATCTCATTGATTGAGCCGTGGCGGTAAAACCTACCAGCACTTCGTTGGCAAGAAAGTCCATGGAGTCACTTACGATTAAAAAAAAAAAAAAAAAAATATATAGTTTATATTAATTATAATAAAATATATATATATATATATATATTATATATATATATTATATATATATATATAATTAATTTATGTAGTGAAACTTTTAACTTTTTTTAGTAAACTTTTTGACGCGAAGCTACACGTAGTATTGTATTTGAGTCCCTATATTACACGGCCAGTATTACGCGACCAAATAATGTACAGCCAATAATACGCGGCCAATATTACGTGGATTGGCGTCGTAATATCAGGGTGTACATTATTTGGTTGCGTAATATTGGCCGTGTAATATCACCTCGTGCTGATTTTGTACAGGCGATACGCAGCCAGGATTACGAAGCCAAAATATGTACATTTAATTACAGGGTGTGCATTATTGGCTGTGTAATACGGGCCGTACACTTTTTGTACGGGCGATAATGTACAGCCAATATTACGTGTACATCACAGATTAAAGAATAGAAATGACATGGTCAAAGCCTCGTTTGCACGTTCCAGTTTCCTTTTACCACAGATTATGAATCGCAATTGCTCCGGCGCTGCGGGAAGTGCTGCCCCTCCGCCCTTGCGTAACAAAGCACAGGTACCAACGCTCACCTCCGCAGCTTCGGCTTTTTGGTCGCCTTCGGCAACCAGCCTCCACCGCTCCAGCTCACCCTGGTACCTGCACTTTGTCACAGCGGACGGGGACTGCACTCCCTCCGCGCCTCCGGCTTTTTAAAAACACTCTAGTGTAGGGCAGACAAGACCACGTGGAGTCGGGGTTGGCCAATTCGGTTCTGTGACAGTTTTTTTCATCTTGACACTCGCCTACACAAACGAGGCATCAAGGAGTGATTCTAGCTTTGTCTATGGTTGGCTTCGTATTATTGGCCGTGTAATATTTATCGTACTAAATTGGCACGGGCTGATATTACGTATCCAGTTGTACACGTAATATTGGTCGCGTAATACTGGCCGTGCATTATCAACCCAGACCGATTTTGTACGGGCAATAATACACGGCCAGTATTAGCCGTCCAAATATTACGAATCCATGTACACGTTATATCTGGCCGTGTAATATTGGCTGTACAATACTGGTCGTACATTATTTTGGTCGTGTATTATCGTCTCCCATATCCACTACCAGTGGCCCAATTCCATAACTTGGCTACAATCGGATTATCACTTTTTTCATAGCAGATTCGACTCTATCGCAAGGCATTAGTGGCTGCGATACTGAGAATTCGATTGAAGCCAAGTTATGGAATCGGGCTGCTGATTCATAAAACTACGTTGTTACGGGCTGTTTTCACTTACACGCCCAATATGGCCCAATTACAGAACTTGGCTTCAATCAGATTGTCACTTTTTTCATAGCAAAATCGATCTATCGCAAAGCATTATTGAATTTCACGGCTTGATACCGTCATGATCAACATTACGTAATCGCAGTGCTTGTATTCTCTTTGGAAGTTACATGACTCTGGCAGAAATGTCCTAAAGACAATTGCCATAATAAAAAAAAACTTATATTGTAATTATTGTAAACTAATTTTCGGAATACGACTTACGTAACATTGGCGGAATTGTGGAATGGCAACTCCACAAGTGCCATAGAACAAGATTTAGTTCCATCCGTAAAAAAAATACAAAACTAATTTGTTGTTTTATTGATATGTTCAAATGCAAACCAAATATTTGTAGGTATGTATTTGTCCTGAACTCCTGATCTGGAAGCTCCTTTCTGATTCTGATGACTGAAGGCGTGACTGTATGCAGAAAATGCAGATGCCGAAAGAAGAGCATCGCGTTTCAAACATTGAATTAACTGTAAGTTATTACTTCAAATAACTAACCGAACCAAATGAGCTGACGGATTTTCTAACAAGAGAAGTACTAAGTGAGTAAGTAAGCTAAATGTAAGCTTTCTATAAAAAAAACATTGACAGACAGTACGAAAGCTGGACTGTATGGTTACGTTATTACTGATGCATTCTAACATTGACTTGTAGTCCAAATGTGGTTCCTGAACCTACAGCGGCACAACTATCAAGCTTTACCGTTGAGTTGGGGTCTGTTTTTTTTTTTTTTATTGAAAGCTTTCATTACATGAAGTCTTCAGATAAAGTTTAACTTTAGAATATGAAAGATTAATGAGTTCTTATTATTATTGGAAGACCAAACAGCCGTAAGTTAACTTCGGTTAACTGAGTGTAGTCATGTTCAAACCTAACCTACCCTAGTTTTTGGGGCCATACATAACATATTTAATCTCTCTGGCGAAAGCAGCAACATTCTACTAGTTTTTTATTTTATTTACGGGGACCAAATTGATTTTTAATAAACTTAAAACTGAAATATCTCATAAACTAAGCTTCTCCGTTGGAAAGGAGGGGTACCAGGGGGCAGCCCTCCTCTCCCCCCACCACATCCATCACCCTCCCCCCGCCAAATATGTACAAAAACAAGAAAAAAATCCAAAAAAATATATATTAAAAAAATCATATCTCAAACCGGGGGGGGGGGGATCTAGCCGCCGCCCCCCCCCCCTCCACTCTCAGGGGAAGTTCTTCTCCCTCCCCTCTACCCGGTCCCCCCCTTCCCACCCCTAAAACCGTGGGCCAAGCTTGTACAGTTGAGCCGTGGCCTAACTGACGTCCCGCTTGGGGTGTTTTGTGCATTCCCCCCTGCCAGCTCTACCCAAGCCATCCCAACTCCTTAAAATAGCGGAGTGTGGCTTTGGGTCGCTGGCACAACTGCTCCAGTGACGATGGTGATGGTGGCAATGAAATTAAAGATGACGAAGATGAAGATGGCAATATAAAGTTTGGGATAGGTTGCTGAGACAAATCATGTATTCCAGTTGTGTTTCTGATTTGTTCTGTGGCCGGACAGTGCAGTAGGACATGCTCCACAGTCTCCTTCTCCTCCATGCAGCCACGACACAGGACTATCCGTGGCTCCAATCTTGTGCATATGATAATTTAAGTTGCAGTGACCAAACAAAACGCAACAACAAGCCCCACTAAAAGGCGAAGATCCTGCCATTGCAAACATTAGTAAGCTGTTTGTGATATTTCTGCTAAGGGTCGGAAACGCGGTCTTGGCATGTTTGCAGTCTGTTTTCTGATCCCACAGTTTTTGTTGCTCACTCTCAGCGTGACGGCGCAGTATGTCTCGCACTTGGGACTCGCGTTGTTTACCTGTTTCTTGCTTCCTTCCTTGGCGAGGGTGTCCGCCACGGTATTACCTTTACAAGAGCTATGTCCTTTTGTCCATTTAACTATTGTTCTGTATCTCTCCGCCAGTGTCTGTAGAGTCTCATGACACTCTGCTATTACCCTTGATCTAGTTGTAGATCTTCGCAGTGCATAAATGATGGCCGTACTGTCAGTGGTAAACATGACGACTTTTTCCTCTCGCTCCCCCTCAGAAAGAAGAGCAGGGAGTGAGTTTAATGATAATATTGCTCTTGCAGCTAGCAACAGGCCCATGCCTTCTGCCTGAAGCACTGTCGTAGTCTTGCTCAGAGCTTTTGATTCGGAAAGCTCAGTTTCCGGCGAATAGAAACCGCAACCTACTCCTGTTTTATTTTTTGCACCGTCTGTGTAGATGTTACAACTAATTGAGAGACCCACCAGGTCACCTTCCATCCACACCTTGGTGTGTGCTGGCCATTCTGTCTGTACCGGTCTTTGCCTCCGGGATGATTCTTGTTCCAATTAATGGAACAAGAATCATCCCATAATGATTAATGAGTTATTTTTTTCGTTAATGTTTAACTTTTCATACAAACTATAAGCCAGTGCCATCTGTATTTTTTTAATGCGGAATTTGTGATGAAGTTGTTGTTTTCATAAACCATACCATACCATAACTAGATTAATAGTCTCAATTTGGGGCGATCCATTTGCCCTCCCGTATAATTTGATAACTGCGAGGTTCAAAGTTAATCAATAATAGTTTTGAAATATAGAAAACATAGTATTGAACCAAATTCAACTATTAGGGAAGATTTACACGTTAGTAATATCTCCCGCCTGCCCTGTCATTCAAACTGGGACCACTGTACAAGCTTTACAGTTGATTTCAGGGCGGAGTGGAGAGGAGAGGGAGGTGGGATTAGTTGTAACTTACCTGGGGCCCTAGACAAGTAGGCTTTCTTCTTTCAATGCAATGGAATAGAATGAAAATGTACGGGCATGACATTAGAGTTTTTGTTCTCTAATGTCAGGGGTGCGTTTGAGCAAGTCGTCAAAATTTTCACCGGATAAAAATTAACTAGCGAGGGTTCACTGAACGGAGTCATAGATTTATCTGTCAAATTCAATTGTCGACTTGTCAAATTTATGTTCAGTAGCTTAAATTATGTCCCCTAGATCATTTTTATATTTTATTAGTTGTACAGAATTTATGTTAATGCATTATTATAAATATAGATAGTATTTACGAATAAAACAATCAACAAATTGAATCTAACCACGAATCGAATGACAGACAGCTGTCATCCTGACAGCAGACTAAAATTTAGCGACCTCAAAAGCTCGCTAAAATTTATCCTAGCCAGGCGAAAACTTATACCAGCGGACGCCCGTGAACGGGGCAGATTAAATTTTAGTCGGTGGAACGTTGCGTTTATCTTTCTAACAAATAATAAGATCTTAGTACTAAAACCTTAATAAGTAAAACAAATCTAAAATATAAACGATCAAAATTATAATTTTTATATGTACTACGCTAACCAAAACTAGTTCCAAACTCTTATAACCCTATAATCATACTAAAATAATAAATCTATCAAACAAAATACTTAACAACTAAACAATAATATAATAATTAACTACGGAACCATTGAAATATAACACATTGCAAAATGGCTCCGCAATGTACCACAGCGCTGATACGGGACTCTGGCGCGAACGCGATTTCTACGCCTTCTCTGAGCTAACCTGTGGCACACTGCAGGCTAGTTCGCTCCCGTACAAATTAAATAAATGTTCAAATGTTCTCGAAACCTACGCTTTGACTTCCATTCTGCAGACAGACGTACAAGCGCGAGCATGCGTCACCTTTTATATAAATAATTTAGTAAATTCAGTGTTATTTCCCTCTAGGGTGAGTTCCTATATATAATTACTGCAACCATTTAGCGCTAATACTAAATAATAGTTTAGTTCACTGTGTAATAGCTGTTCCGCGTCACCATAACGAACTGCCGGTACCTACCTACCTATCTAATTAAATTGTTAGTACCACAGTCGCTGGGCTTGGGACTACTACGTTATGGTGGTGGCGTGGCACAGCTATGGGGAAAGAGATATCCCTAATGCTTGCGTCGCTTCCAGGATCAACACCCTTGATGTTTTCTTGCTGAGGATTTCCTCTGATGATTCCGCTGACGATCTCCATTAATCAACACCCTTGATGTTTTCCTGCTGAGGATTTCCTCTGATGATTCCGCTGACGATCTCCACTAATCAACACCATTGAGGATCTCCGTTGCGGAAGATCTACCTACACTACGTGGCACTCCACCTGGCCTGAGTCGTGCCGGTTCGACCCACTTCCGTCGGTCTGGTTCCGCTTGAGATCTGCGGATACCAACGTAGTGCCAGCCGCCGAAGAGTCCTGGAGGCTACACCGACGACATGTACCGTTTCCCTACGAAGCGTAGTTCAGGCCAGTGACTAAGTGTACCTAAAACCCAAGTGTGCGGGATGGGTTTGGTTTGAGCAAGGTTGCATCTAAATTATAAAGTAATAAACAAGTCTCTAACTACTTGTTTTTATATATTTTATCCACCCCTGAGGTAGGCCCTAACTATCTACCTGTGTGTCGTGGGTCGCCTAACGACCCAACGCCGCCTCGGGTTAATTTTTCGCCTTGCGGTGTGCTTGAACGGGGTGTTTGACGTTTAGTCAGTTTAAATTTTATACTGGATAATTGACTTAAACGCACTCCTGTCCCATACATTTTTGTTCTATTCCATTAAGATTGAAGGAATAGAAAGCCTGTCTAGGCCTGCTGATAGAAAGGGGGTCTAGGATCCCGCTTGTAACTGGAATATTGTCTTACTCTTGCAATGTCTTTTGCAGAATACAACGGAGAGTTGTCATAATCAGCCAACATGTACATGAGCGAGTAATGTGTGGGAGTACTTGAAACAACCAGTTCTACAACTAGACATTAAAGAACACTCACTGAAGCAAACGAATCTAAACAGCAACATGTGTGATGACAAACCTGTGAGTGCTTGTAGTCTAAACAGCAACATGTGTGATGACAAACCTGTGAGTGCTTGTAGTCTAAACAGCAACATGTGTGATGACAAACCTGTGAGTGCTTGTAGTCTAACATGTGTGATGACAAACCTGTGAGTGCTTGTAGTCTAAACAGCAACATGTGTGATGACAAACCCGTGAGTGCTTGTAGTCTAAACAGCAACATGTGTGATGACAAACCCGTGAGTGCTTGTAGTCTAAACAGCAACATGTGTGATGACAAACCTGTGAGTGCTTGTAGTCTAAACAGCAACATGTGTGATGACAAACCTGTGAGTGCTTGTAGTCTAAACAGCAACATGTGTGATGACAAACCTGTGAGTGCTTGTAGTCTAAACAGCAACATGTGTGATGACAAACCTGTGAGTGCTTGTAGTCTAAACAGCAACATGTGTGATGACAAACCTGTGAGTGCTTGTAGTCTAAACAGCAACATGTGTGATGACAAACCTGTGAGTGCTTGTAGTCTAAACAGCAACATGTGTGATGACAAACATGTGAGTGCTTGTAGTCTACAACAACAGCAAACTAGAGAGAGAAAAAAGTTATATGTGTGTGCTTTTTGTGACTATAAGTCAGTGTCTGCTGGTGATATAAAATTACATGAAAGGACTCACACTGGAGACCATGAACCCTATGAATGCACTATGTGTCATTATAAATGTAGACATGCAAGTACTTTAAAACGTCATATAAAAACACACACTGGAGAGAAACCATATGCATGCAATAGTTGTGAATATAAATGTGGACGAGCAGGACAGTTAAAACGGCATATGAAAACACACACTGGAGAGAAATTCTATCAATGCAATATGTGTGATTATAAATGTGGACAAGCAGAATATTTAAAACGGCATATGAAAACACACACAGGAGAGAAACCCTATGAATGCAATATGTGTGATTATAAATGTAGACAAGCAGAACATTTAAAACGGCATATGAAAACACACACTGGAGAGAAACCCTATGAATGCAATATGTGTGATTATAAATGTGGACGATCAGAACATTTAAAACTGCATATGATAACACACACCGGAGAGAAACCCTATGAATGCAATATGTGTGATTATAAATGTGGACGATCGGAATATTTAAAACTGCATATAATAAGACACACTGGAGAGAAACCCTATGAATGCATTATGTGTGATTATAAATGTGGACGAACAGAACATTTAAAACGGCATATGATAACACACGCTGGAGAGAAACTCTATCAATGCAATATGTGTGATTATAAATGTGGACAAGCAGAATATTTAAAATTTCATATGATGACACACACTGGAGAGAAACCCTATGAATGCAATATGTGTGATTATAAATGTGGACGAGCAGGACATTTAAAACGGCATATGATAACACACACTGGAGAGAAACCCTATGATTGCAATATGTGTGATTATAAATGTGGACGAACAGATTATTTAAAACGGCATATGATAACACACACTGGAGATAAATCTTATGAATGCATTATGTGTGATTATAAATGTAAAAATGCAAGTACTTTAAAAGATCATATAAAAACACACACAGGAGAGAAACTATATGCATGCACTATATGTAATTATGAGTCTATATGGCCAAGTGGTTTAAAATTACATATGAGAAAGCACACTGGAGAGAAACCATATGCATGCAATAACTGTGATTATAAATGTACGTATGCAGGTAATTTAAAAAAACATATTATGAGAAAACACACACATGAGACGGGTGGCGATCAGAACACCCAGTTATGTGAACAACCACAGTATTGAATATTTAATAATAGTGCAATAACAAGAAATTATTGTAGAGATGAATTTAATTCGAACACCACAGGACAAAAATATTTCGCGCCATTATGCCGCAGTGAGGTCACGTGGTCGGGTGTAATGTAAACAAACACTGACATAAGGTTCAAACTGCTTAGACCAGATAAATGTAAGTATAGTACAGTTGGTTCCATAATCACCACAGTAGGATTCCCCGTGTTTGTGATAACTAGCTTTCCATCAGATGATATTGTATCAAAGGATTGCCTGGACCATAAACAATTACATCAGTAGGTATTAACAAATATATTTTTTAAACTAGTCTACTAGTAAATCTAACATCTCTCTTTCATTTTTTGCAATAAAAGCACCAATAGAGGCACTGCAGCTCCATTTAATTTAAATAATAATGATTCACTCGTTTTGTTAGCGCGCTGAAGCAAGCCTCATTCTGGCTGCACCCTTTTAGGGTGCGTTTTCTTAAACCACTACTTTGATTCTCATATTTTTTTACTAAGGATAAGTTACATTTAGCTCTGTTCGCAGGATTTGGCTCAACAGCATTGACGCGCTGAACGCATCACTCCGACTGCCCACCTTTCATTAAACGCATTGAAATATCTCGTAAAGTAAACGAGCACTAATGGTTATTTTGGGCACTACAGAGCACTTGAGGCTACAGTTAGGGAAATGTTGGGCTGCCTACGGACAAATGGCCTGCTGCTGTGACCGACATCAAATATAGGTAGTTTTGGTATTCTCTACTTTTAGAAGGGGTTCTCAAGTTGCCATTTTTTTTTATTCAAGTCTCTTATTAGGGCCCCAATCAAAATTGGTTCAGTAGTTTTTCGAAAATAAATAGCTAATTATTAGATCCATTTAATTTGGTGTTTATACTGCCTCAGATCTCTAAACAGTTGTTTTCTATTTTGAACACTTTACCCTTCCTTTGCTTCGCAGTTAGTTTGAACACAAACCTCACGTATGCTTCGCCTTAGTGGCGTAATAATATGAGCCGTCGCGGGACGCCTGGTAGATGTGTAAACATCGAATATGGCCGAGCTGAGGCGGAAAGAGCCGCCGAGCCACAAGCGGCGCCTCGACGCGTCGCCGCGTGCTTTTTTTTTAATGAGTTTCCAAAGATAACCAGATAGATTACATAATAGAGATAGATATTCTTTGAACAAGTAAACAATAACAAAAAAAAACATGTAGTCCATAATAATTAGATGACATCTACAATGACCACAACCTCATGCATTTTTTATCTAATCATTGTGTCCGGTCTACTAACTTTTTTTTTTCTTTCAGGCTGTCCCGTTTGTTGTTTGATGCTGGAGCTTTCAACGGTGTGGTGTAGGTACGGTTGAGTAACAGCAGGTATCCCTGCACTCATTAACTATTTGTTTACACGTTTACACCTATCCTCAACCTGCACACAAGAGGAGTGATATAATTCTGCACACATTTTCACCTCGAATACCATCAACATATGTTTCTTGTTATGGCGAAAATGTGCCTTTCGTTGTGAACCTTTCATTAGCGAACCGAATAGATTCGATTCGATATTGTGATTTAAAAATGTATTGAATTGGACGATTTCAAACCGAATCCACAGAATAAATAATATCCAATCGATCGTTGACTGAGTTTTTTTTATTTTTTATTGTTGAATGACCACAAAACCGGAAAATACGTTGTAAACATTAATGAAAAGATTACACAGTGTTAACTTAAGAAAACGTATTCCCTTCTAGATGTGGACCTAGTTATCGAAAGGTTCTGAATCGGGAGGCTGTTTTGCCTGTTCTGTTTGATTAAGCGAACAACAGTAATTCTCAACATTATGATGATACTTTAAGGTGTTTCTTGAAATTAAATTAAAACTAAAATTATTTTCATATTTTATTAATTACTAGCTGCAGCCCGCGGTTTTGCCCTCGTGAACAATGATGATGATAATGAAAAGTAATCTGTGTCCATGACCTATCTATATACCAACTTTCATTAAAATCTATTCAGCCGTTTCATGTATGTTGTCCTTGGATAATCTATACTAATATTATTTAAGCGAAAGTAACTCTTTGTCATTTTGTGACCTTATCACGACTAAATAGTTTAACTGATTTATTATATAGATGGTTTTGGCCTTTCCCAGTAGTCTTACTAAGTAAGACTTGGTAATTTTCTTCCCAATAGTCTTACTGGTAAGACAACTTGGAATGTATGAATACTTGCTGGTAAGACCATTGAAAATATTTTTCCCAATACCTACACAAAAAAGGCATAAGCCATATTGGCATAGCTTAGGGTAAAGCCAACTAGGGACGAAATTAAAAATCCAATGGGGAAAGAAATTCTCTTAGCAATATATTTCAAATTTACAAAAAAAACAGACTTCTGCTTGCAATTTATTTATAATATTTATGTAAAAAAAATATTACTATAATCTACTTGAAACCCACTAGATTCTAGATATATTATTATCTTGTAAGTTTCAAGAGTTACTGTAGGCCAATCACGAATATTTGCGAGAAAGTGTTCGTATCGTTAGCGTAACCATTTTGTATGAGACATTTTTTGTGGCCCTATGTTTCTAATATGAACATATTAATGACCATGTTATTGAGCAAAAGTTGAGGTTATGCTACTAGAAAACTTGTGTGTTTTAAACGTATAAAAACTGTATTATATGCTCAAAATGGAATGGGGGGCCTCTTATTATTTAATTTGCTACGAGATAAATTGAAAACAGGAAGAAGAAAGCGATAAAATGTGAAGATAAATATCATATTTTTAGTAAGTACCTAGGTACCAAGAATGTTATACAGGTTGTAGTTATGCATCCCCGCCATATTTGCAGAGGTAGGTATACTCCACTTACAGAACACGAATCATTAATAAAAGTACAAAAAAAAATGAATTAAAAATAAGTAAAAAAAGTTTATAAAAAGCGATATGTGTACGCGATCCTAATTTGAAATCACCCAGTGTGGCGAGAGCTTGCGTCCACACACACTAATGAAGCCTTGTCCCGTGTATTGCCTGTTTCACGCACACTACGCGCCGGCCGCGGCGTGCGGCGCGGCAGCGCCCCAAGGCTGGCGCGGGTCATTGCCCCGGTCGTTGCCCGAGCCACAGAATAAAGAAGTAATGCCTGAGCACTCAGCTGTTCGATCACTCACGCTCGCCGCAATACGCTCGATGCTAAAATGGAGCAATTTTCTAATGTCGAACTTAGGGAGATGGTTCATTTGTTTTTTTTTGCCCACGCCCACGCGTCGTGTTTCTAGGTGCCACACAGAGCAATTGCAGGTGTTAATTCAATGTGAACGTGTTAAAAAAAATACACAAAACATTAAGACATCGTGCTCAATTGTGCATTGAAAATGAAGGGTATCAAGGTAACGTAAATTGTAAACTTGTTCATAATTTTTTACATTCCAATCGAACTGTAAATAAGCTGATTCCAAATTTTTTTACCACGCCGGAAATTCCTAACTAATGTCTACGTTGATGATACATTCTCACTTGCATTAAGTTTATTTAGACCAACTAATAATTAAAGGTTCGCTATTTATTCTGTGGCGCGGGCGGCGGCGGCGCGCGGCGCGTCTATAGGAGCGCGCACACATACCTACCATACATGTGTATGTGTCGTGGGGTTCTACTCCAAAACAAAGTTGGGCCTACTACGATTTATCAATAAAATATTTAATTAAAAATTCCACCTCCAGTTAAATGTAGGAATTAAATAGTATTGTTAGTTAATTAAGGTATACCTATTACAATCGACTCTGCGAATATGGCGGGGATGGAAAACTACAACCTGTATACAAGACAATAATATTATTTAATTCTAGTATTTTATAGTTTGTTATGTAGGTACCTAAGTTAAATAACATTTTTTGTAGCCCTATGTTTCAACTAAGTAGATATTGATCATATGTTGAGGTTATGTTATTGCCTATAAAACTTGTGTATATTATATGCATAAAAACTGTTTTAGATACTGAAAACGGAATGGGAGGCGACTTATTATTTAAATTGCTACAAGATAAATTGAAAACAAGAAGAAGAAAGTGAAAGAATGCAAACAATAAATTATTTTTTTCAGTCTTAATTCTAGGTACCAAGAATGTTTAAAACAAGACGGATTCCACACCGCTAAACAAACTAGTGAAGCATAGTAAATGGCTGCTGTGTATAATATATAATTCAAGATCTTTGTGTAGAGCATCGTGTTTTTATCAATACAAAAACGGTCACTCAAGATATGCCAGTATTCATAATCATTTCTCTAAGCTCAAGATAGTTGTCTACGATAAATATAGGAAACCTTATAACCTCATACAAAGATATTGAATTATGCTTACTGCTTTATACTGCCTCTATGGGTTCATATCTGCTGACCGAGCAGGTCATTAAATTATATGTCAACTTTAAAATTAACCCGTCAAATGTTGCAGCATGCGGGGCGTTTAAATTTAAAAGTTTTATCATCAAAAAGTTATTAACACTCTTTTAGTTGAATCAATGCTACACTATTAAAAAGTTACAAGTACCTCAACATAGCAATTTAGTTGTTAATGCACACAGTGTGCTACATATGATTTTTTGACTGCGATAGTACCTAGCCTAACTACTTAAGTATCTACTTTCAGAGATATTAGCTGTGATATTAGTCAAAAGGTCTGAACATGTTCATGGATTTTAACATAACCGAATCAGAAGAACAAGCAAACTAATCAGTCTCATCGCCTCCTAACATTTTAAAAGAAAACGGTAATGACGGTAACGGTAATGTAAACTGCACTATACAAGTGAAAGGGCCTTCGCTTCGCCTACTTGTCACTGCTACCTAAATTGTCACTTGTACATGACTATAGAACACTAGAGAAATAAAACCATTGATTTAATAAAGAATATATGTATTAAATCAGAACTATTATTGAAATCCCATCCCACCTTTTCTGTGCATGACAACATCAGACAAGCGGCAGGGGTGATGTGGAACAGAGTGGCTCAGGAAAGACATGAATGGAAAAGGTTGGCGGAGGCCTTTGCTGATTGGCAAACAGATCTACAGAAAAGAAGCAAATAGCAGATATACAACAACATACTTAATTCTCATCTATTATAATCTTTATACTATGTAAATAATAGATCTGAATAAAAGTTTATATTATTATTATTTAAATAAACAAATTTATTGAAAAGAAACTTCCAATCTCTTTCATTCTTTTTTCTAGGTACAATAAGGCAAATAAATCTAGTTACTGGTACATTTGTTGTAGGTACCTATTTAATAATAATTGGTGCTTGGAGAAAGGGATGGGCTTTCTCCCTTTGACTAATTTCTCCAAAAGTAGGGAAATAGCTAGTTAGGTACTTATTAGTAGTATGGTTTAACTTTAAAAGACTCACCGTACCACCAGGGGTACAGTTTTGTTGTCCGTTTATTTTAGTGGATTTTTAGTTGTCCATTGAATATGTTAGTCTCATAGTATACACACTAGTTTCTAACCGCTTTGACCAAACTGTATGTGGACTGATAGAGCATCCCTGCTGTGCCAGATGTTTGCGCAGCTAAGATGCTCTGGAACAGACCCACATCAAGTTGGTTTACATTTACAACCTTAAATAAATATAATAATAATATCTCTCATAGGTGCACTCCAGACTTATTCATTCCATCAGAAAATGGTAGACATCTTTTGAAATAATACTTAGATCACAGTTGGGGCTGTTGTTTTTCTTCGTTAAGTGTTTAAAGGCATATGTCGAGTGCAATCTATGAGAAATCACAATTAGTTTAAAAATTAGGTTAGTAAACAGTCACTTATGTTAGCATGGTTGTATTAGTGTATTCTATGCTATGGCTGTCAGCTCCTTTCACTTCTCTTGGAGGATTTGTCGGCCATGAGATTCCAAAGGGGATTTGGATAAATCTCCATGTCTAGAACATAAATTCAAATAAGTAATTACGTTTAGGAAACACAAGTATGTACCTTTTCTATATTATCTACATTATGGGAACTTTACTTACTTTTCTATGATTCCAATCCAATAATGTCACGTTTGGGAGTGGTTAAAAACAACGAGATCCTCAAAATAAGGGAATGAATTCGTATTTGTGAAATAAATTCAACTTCTTTGTTATTGGCTTGTGTGGGGTTTCCACAATTTCGCCAATGTCGCGTGGATAGAGTGGAAAACAAACGCTGAAGATGGCCGGTTATTTTTAATTGGTCTGAGTATATATATATATCTGAAACAACCGGGACAACACAAGACAATTAGACATACACAGGACAACACAAATATAAATTACTTAATAGGTACACATATAGTAAATGTTAAATATTTGTAGTATGGTATAATAATTATAGTTTAATTTTATTAATTTGGATAAATTTACATAGAATATGAATGGTAGGAGTAAACACAGACTAGGTAGAGATACTACGGAGTAAAGGTAAGGGACAGAAGGTAATTCAGATTACTAAGACATTCCAAATCGAAACCAAATGATATGTCAACCAGTGTTGCCAGTGGCCGATAGTCAAAAGTAACACGAGACAGTTCAAAAAGTAACATTATCTTATTTTATGAAGAAAACGTCTTTGTCACAGTAAACTCTTTTTGGAGGAAGTACCCCCCCCCCCCCTTCCCCAATCAAAAATTCCAAAAAAAACATGTGTTAAACCTGTATACCAAGTTTTGTCTAGATTGGTTGAGAAATTTTACCTGTAGTGGAAAACAGCCGGACAGTCGGAAACACATACGAAAGCATTTTTGCCCAAGCTGACACGGAGGCGTACGCTAGCGCTTTGCACTTGCTCGGTCAAAAAGTCTTCACAGCTACAGTTCATAGCAACAATTCAACTTATACGCGATTGGTCCATTTCGCGTTTCGTCAAATTCGAGACGATGATGGCTCAAAATCAAATGCGCCAAAACGATGAACGAAAACTTCCTTTGATGCGTTCCATTTCACGCTTTTTTTTATTACTGAATAAAAGGACACGGCCTGGTTTGCTAGCGCTCTCTGCCTAGATATTAAAAGTCAATGTACATCAATAATTTAAAGTTATTCGTGTTCAAGATTACCCTATTACTAATAGCAAATAAGCAATATCTCTCAAGAACTTCTAGCTTTAAAGATAACAACGTGCTTTTTTACTAACTGAAACGCATTTTAAATAACTATACAGGCGCTTTTGGTCACAAAAACCTATCAGGCACTCCATTTGAATTTGTTTTGAGAAAATCTTTTGAACTATAGAGTGTATCATTGAAAAATAACTATGATTAGACACAATCTTTACATAGCCCAATTAAAATTCATTTTCACATGCTTACCTCAATTGATAGCCATCGTGTAAGTATCATCAGAAAATGCGTTGATAGTGAGAACGCATTATTATGCCTTTGAAAACGTGTGGATGTGCTGCAGTTGATACACCTCATAATCAAATCAATTGTATAAATATTTATCCAAAACGTGAGCAAAACTGAGTCCGTAGTATTAACCGTCCGTCCGTAGTAGTATTTATTATTCCAGTCATTAACAAGCGAAATATTATATTATTATTTTTTATTACGGACTATGCAATTGTTTGACCACGATCTCATCTGATGGAAAGCAATGATGTGGTCGAAGGTGCAGCACGCTTGCCTATTAGATACCTAATCACTCTCGAATAGTAAATAATAATATCTCGAATTCGTCGAAGAAATCAGTCCGGGAGAAGGCCAAGTTCGTCGGTTGTAGAATGCAATAACAAGCTCAGAATTAAATGGTACAGTACACACGAATGCAAGTGCATCGGAACCAATGGATATCGCATTCACAAGTTACATGACATTTTGTGATATCACAGATGTCTGACATTTCTCGTAGTCCGTTTTTTTTTTTTTTTTTTTTTTTTTTTTTTTTTTAATATCTTTATTTAGAAGGGAGTTTTGTCACGCAGTGACCATGTCACCCCCGTAAGTAGAATCACCTTATTGTAACTTAATGTCTAGGTAACAGTTAGTGAGTACGGTTACGGACTCATATAATACTCAAATAAAGTTTAACCAACATCTTGGCTTCATCCGATAGCGGGGAAACCAAGATGCCGTTACATATGCCAACATTAGTTTTATTATCGAATACAAGTCTCATGTCTTGTCGCTGGGCCTCGTTCCGAACACACTCCGTCAACACATGGTGAAACTCTTCCACAGTATTACACTCCACTCCGGGCAGTTAGGTGTATGGGTTAGACCCATCAAGCATTTCAATTTATTTGACGGAATATGTCCGGAGCGAAGTCTCAGCAGTGCTACAATATTTCGCCTATTCCAGTCATTTTCGTCAAACCACGGGTAACGAGGAGGTTGGCATTGGATGGTTCTATACCATATCCCTTTTGTTAATGAGCGTTCATCAAAATACTCGCGCCACAATTGCCTACAACTTGCTTTAACGTCACTCAATATCTCACTATGCAATGGTAAACACGTATAGATAATCCCGTTGCTTATCGCTTGTCTCGCCGATCGGTCTGCCTCCTCATTACCTATGATACCTACATGAGAGGGTATCCATTGGATAACAACCTCTTTATTTAGTGCGCGTAACTTACCGATTGTATCCAAAATATTGTAGGCTATCGGATGCCCTCGAATTCTCGAGGGTAACCGAGCCAAATGTAACAATGCACTCTTGGAGTCTGATAGGAGAATACATTTATTAGTGTCCAAAGATGCAATGTACGACAGTGCTTCAGATATCGCGATAAGTTCGCAGTGCATTATGGAGATATCAAATTGAATTTTTAACTGTATATTTATATTCAACTGCGGGTCAAAGAAAGCAGCTCCACATCCATTATCATCCTTAGAACCATCTGTATAAAGCTTATAAAATGAATTATATTTACCACCTAGGTATTCGAGACAGACCTTGCGCAATCCTATTGTACTAAAGTTTCTCTTAATAATATCTACGCCGTCAATAATTACCTTCATATTTTCGGACACATCAAAATTACTAATCCATGTGCTGAGGGAATACATTGGAAGTATGGCATTTGATTGTATAGAATGATTAAAATATTGTTCATGGGTCATCACTAGTAAGGGCAATTTTTTCCGGCTCCAGTATTGGTTTTGACACAGATTATTCAGTTCTCCTAAAACCTTAATGGTTGTATTATTTTCAGTGAATCTAGATCTAAGCCAAAATTTTGCAGCCAGATATCTTCTACGAATGTTCATTGGTTGAAGGCACAACTCGCTTTCCATCACGTGGATAGGAGTAGTTTTTATAAATCCACCAATCACCCTCATGGCCTGATTTTGTACTTTTTCATTATCATACAAATAGCAACCGTAATCTAGTCTGCTACGAATAATCGAAATATAAAGACGCCTAAGATGCTTAGGGTGAATACCCCATTTCGAACCTGCTAAAGCTTTAAAAACATTGAGAAACTTTAGTGTTTTCTCACATGTTTCATTTATATGTCGACCCCATTTTAATCTTCTGTCAAGCCACATACCTAGGTACTTTACACTTTCTACTCTCTGAATATTACGGTTATTAATGTTTAAAGTTAAACCATCAGCAGTATTCAAGTTTCTAGGATTTCCTCTAGTAAATACACATACCTTTGTTTTTCTGTGTGAGATACTTAAGCCAATATTATCTGCCTTATCATTCAAAGTACACAAAGCATCTTGAGTAATGTTCAATGCCTCAGACATATTTTTTCGATTGGCGTAGATTACGAAATCATCTGCATATTGGGACATTTTGTAAAAATCTAAGGAATGTGTACGTACACATTCCTTAGATTTTTACAAAAATCAATAGTAGCTACATTGAATAATAAAGGGGATAAGGGGTCACCTTGAGCTATTCCCACTCCTGTAATACGCACGAGTGATTTGTTGTTTGGTATTTCAATTGATAGACGTCTAAAGTGCAAATACTCCCAAAGGTATCCACATATCAAAGATCCCAACCCCATGATTATGCAACGTATTTAAAAGACATATAAGGTTTACATTGTTGTATGCACTATCAATATCAATGAAACATCCTACAGTAGTAAATCCCTTTGTGTAGCCACTTTGAATTCTTGAAACCAGTCTAGTCAAATTGTCCATACAAGATCGTGATCTCCTAAAGCCTACTGTTTCATCCGAAAAATTAAAGTTTTTCTCGAAATACCATTCTAGTCGCCGAGTAATAATTGTGTGCAATATCTTGCATAAGCATGATAATAACGCAATAGGCCTAATACTTGCAATTGCGCAACTGTCCGCACCTGGCTTCGGAATAGGAACTATCTTAACATCTTTCCATTGACTTGGTACAAAATTTGATGATAAAAACCTATTATACAATGACACCAGTGTAATTTTGGCTACTTCGGGAAGATTTCCAATCATAGAGTATGAGATGTCATCGAAGCTTGGTGCAGAATCCGATTGCTTAATAGAATTTTTGAGTTCCTGTACGGAGATCGGTGAAGACAAATCATCATTCTCAATAAAAAACATAGGAGCCGCCGGAGTCACATAATCAGGTGCTAAACCACACAATAATAATTCAGCGTTCTCACTTGTTATACTTTGTCTCGGTGTCTTGTAGCCCTTAAGCTATTTCATTTTAGTCCACATTTCACTTGAAGTTGTCACACCGGAAATACTGTCACAGAAATCTTGCCATGATTTGGACCTTCCATTACGAATCACTCTCTGTGCTACACTAACTTTATGTTGTAATACTTCTAAATTATTTGGAATAGGGTTTTTCCTAAATTCAGCCAGTGCTCTACGTCTCTCAGCAACAGTTTTTGATATTTTTTGATTCCAATATGGTCTAGGAGTAAACTTATGATGATGTAGTGGCTTTTCACATGTCCTTATGAATGGAATCGACTCATTAGCTGCTTTGTTTAAAACACTGATAAAACCACTGTATGCTGACTGATGATCATCTGGCAATGAGTCGTTAATAAATTCTTTCTTTAATGATGATCTATATTGCGTCCAATCTGCCTTTTTGAAATTACGTCTTTTCTTTTGTAATGTATTTGTTCCTATTATATTTGTTTTGATTTTAATCATCAAATGGTCACTGCCCAAGCTTTCATTGAACACTGACCAATTGAATTTTAATCCGGATTTTATCTCCGGATGATCGAGCGATAATCGCACGGATGATTCGAGCGTGTAAGTGAACACAGCCATATACTTCATAGTTCAGCAGCCCGATTACAGAACTTTGTTACAATCGGATTATCACTTTTTTCATAGCAATTTGGACTCTATCGCAAGGCATTAGTGATATCGATACTGACAATCCGATTGAAGCTAAGTTATGTGGTCAGCAGCCCGATTCCATAACTTGGCTTCAATCGAATTCTCACTTTTTTCATAGCAAATTCGACTCTATCGCAAGGCATTAGTGGCTGCGATACTGAGAATTCGATTGAAGCCAAGTTATGGAATCGGGTTGCAGGCCCCTGCAGCCCGATTACATAACTTGGTTACAATCGGATTATCACTTTTTTCATAGCAATTTCGACTCTATCGCAAGGCATTAATGATATCGATACTGAAAATCCGATTGAAGCTAAGTTATGTAATTGGGCCACTGGAGTAATTTTCTGTTTCACTCAAACTTTGGCTGCTCGATTACGAATTTACACAGATTACTTAGAGATACTAACGTTCTCTCGAGAACGAGTCCCTTAATTTTAGACGTACATTGCTCGTTATACAAAGAGTACCTATGAACTTCCAAGTAAACAGTGTACAATTTACAAACACGTTTGAACGAGCTCGAAAAGAAAATATCGTCATTTGAGCAACTGAACTAGACTGAACTAGTGAAGTAAAAGATAGATATACTTCACAGTGACGAAAAGATGCGTATATATCTTATCATTTTAGTGACACATTCTGCGCACGGCTAATTATGTCATTACATCCGCCATCTTGCGATTACACTGACCATGCCCCAAACCGATATCACCGTGAGCGCTACTGTCAAAGTGACAGACTGACGGTTGTTTACAAAGAAAACTGTTGTTTGAATTCAGTTGTGTATGATTTTCGTACAGTTTTCCAAATATTACTACAGACAATTGACCAATGTTTAGACAGACTACTTTGCCCACGAGTAATTTTTTGAATTTTGAGCAAATTTTGAGGTTATGTTGTTGTGATCTTGTAATCACGCTCACGAGCGTTCCGAATCAACTGCAGCACTCAACTGCCGTGAGCGCGATATCTAAATCGGAACGCAAATTAGCTCTGTGATCGCTCACAGCGATATTATCCGCTCGATTGATTCTATGCGCTACAGTCACTTTTTTAGTTTTCATTGATCATCGCAACTAACGCTACAGTCACATTTTTTGTTTTCATCGATCATCGGACCACTCGATAGCGACGTAAATTTTGCCACTCGATTTTGAACATTATTGACCTCAATAATCATTCAAATCTAAGCGTGTTTATATAATTATTTTGCTTCGAAACCCACAACATAAACACTTGAAATATGTGCTGTACCTATTTAGCTCCATAAATCACCAATTTGTTTATCTAAGCGCTCAATGAAGTGGTCATAAAAACTGTTTGTTTACGCAAAGTCGGCGCGGCCAGATGTGTCGCGTAGACCTTCTTTTTTTTGTGGGTTGACAATCAGATACCTGTGATCTCGGCACGTACCCAATAAATCCCCAGTTTACAGCCAGATGTGTCGCGTCGACCTTTTTTTTTTGTGGGTTGACCATCAAGTACCTGCAGCCCGATTCCATAACTTGGCTACAATCGGATTATCACTTTTTTCATAGCAAATTCGACTCTATCGCAAGGCATTAGTGGCTGCGATACTGAGAATTCGATTGAAGCCAAGTTATGGAATCGGGCTGCTGTAGTCTCAACGCATATACAATCAATTACCAGTTTGAGGTTAGATGTGTCGCGTTGGCCATTTTTTTCAGTTTGGCCCTGCGGTCTTCAGCGCGTGGTCAACCGAGCGGTTATCGTGAATCCGAATGCACCCTATGTTTATATTTCACAAAGCTCTAGATTTTCCATAAATAATTTTTAAACATCACGCATGATTTTTGCGCGATTTTATTTCGATTTTAGTCGATTATTTAAAAAAAAACCCTTGTTTATTTATTTTTTATTTTTTATCTGTTGGAAAGGTACATCTGTGGCCCAATTACAGAACTTGGCTACAATCGGATTGTCACTTTTTTCATAGCAAAATCGACTATCGCAAAGCATTATAAGTGCCTTGCGATAGAGTCGATTTTGCTACGAAAAAGTATCAATCTGATTGAAGCCAAGTTCTGTGGTCGGGCCCCCGCAGCCCGATTACAGAACTTGGTTACAATCGGTTTATCACTTTTTTCATAGCAATTTCGACTCTATCGCAAGGCATTAGTGATATCGATACTGACAATCCGATTGAAGCTAAGTTATGTGGTCGGGCCCCTGTAGTAGGTCCTAAATACATTTAAAAAACAATAGGTTGTCGCTGAACAGCGTTGCCAGACGTACGATAAATCTCGTATCCTTACGAGATTTATCAGTCTCAGTACGAGATACGAGGAAAATGAAAATCTCGTACACTTTTTTTTTACGAGATTTTAATATTGTTGACTGCCTGCCTGCGTCATGTATATAATCAAAACTAGATAGTAAAAATGTAACGGTCAAAAAAAGAAACTTAAGGTCTTCGACGGGATGGTGGTCATTCTAAAATATACCGACTTTGAAATATACCATACAAGGCGTAATATGTTATAAACTCTGTGCCCTGTGAACGGATATTCTCTAAAGCCGGGTATATTTTCGATGAACGAAGGACGCGCCTTTTCAACTACAAACTAAAAAAAACTCATATATTTGAAAAGTTTTTTTTTGAAAAAATAAATTCATGTTCATTCTCATTTCATCTTGACTCAACTGGAACATAACTAAATATGTTTTTGGTCGTAACTATAAACAAAACTCTAGGTAAATGGGTACCTTCAAAGTTATGATATTATCAGGCATCGTCCTCTTACAAAGGTTCCGTTGCGCGAGCCTCGTCCAGGTGGTAAATTTATCACGTCACAGCCGGCATCGATGCCGATAACAACGATGCCGGCATCGGTTGGTGTATGAGAAATAACGATGCGCATCGATGCCAAAAATTAACGATACCGCCCACCTCTAATCCCAACATAGATATATATTTTATAACTTCCTTATTGCACTTAAATAGAAGTATTTGATTTCTTATCTCTTTTACACTAGCTGAAATATGTGGGGCTTAGTATTTTTACGCCAATGTATTTAAAGTTCCAGTGCATTTCGGCATTCTCTAATTATTCAGTCATTAATTTTACATAATCCTAGTGACAGCGAATCTTCATCGACTCATCTATATATTCCTCCCCTCCCCTACTATTTTTCGGATGACCCAGGCGAACGTCCGACGACGCCGTGAACGATTTCGAGTGATCGCCTGGATGATCCGTGCGTCCTCGAACGTAGACGGTGATAATGTCCAAATCTTTGTATGTATTTGTTCTGAACTCCTGACCCGTAAGCACCTGTCTGATTCTGATGACTGCACTGCGATTACGTAATGTTGATCATGACGGTTTCAAGCCGTGAAATTCAATAATGCTTTGCGATAGAGTCGATTTTGCTATGAAAAAGTGACAATCTGATTGAAGCCAAGTTCTGTAATTGGGCCACTGAAGCCGTTCATGCATGCATCTGATGAATGCAGATGCTGAAAGAAGAACCTCGTGTTTCAAACATTGAAGTACTTCAACTATCATAGTCGAACCAAACGAGCACCGACACGGATTTTCTAAGATGAAAAGTACCTACTTATGTAAGTAAGACCTATGTCGATCGTCACCTGCTATGGAATGCAATCTTGCAGTAAAATTGTAATTTCGATAAATAGGTAGCCAAAATTACGAAAACCTTATTTTGCGAGATCTCGTAATTAGCTGGCGTATAAATATTGAAAAATAAATCACAAAGACAAAGGCGAGAGCTCGCTACGATAAGCTACCGCCTTCGCCTTCTAACCTATCACAGCCAAGTCGGTTCGCCCGTAAAGGGTGTCAACACAGATAGGATTCCAAGGCTATAAAAAAAAACAAACTCCCCCTGAGGAGTGTATGAACAGATTTATATTCTAGGTAAAATAAAACGAAATAACATAAAATTAACCATTCAAATTTATTTAACTGTAAATATTGTAAGAAATTATATCTCAATAGCCTTTTGTATTCTAGAGTTAAAACTTTACTTTAAGATTTCTTATTGAGCTATGAAATATTGCAAAAATAATGTATAAAAAAACATCTAAAACCCCATATTGTGGGCCAAGCTGGTATAGTTGAGCCGCAATGACTTCTAACATCTAAGCAGTTGTTATGTATATGTCGGCGGTACAAATCAGTTTTAAAATATTGGTTCTAGTTTTCAAGTAGGAATGGAGCTCATTTCATGATTCATTGATGCTGTCTTGGAAATCTAAATGGCCTTCAGTACTGTGACACATAACTTTTGTCTGTTAATATGTCCATATTTTATTCATTAGAGAAAAATCTTTTCCAACAGGTGCGAGGCAGACACATGTCGTACCCAATAACTAATAATATCAAAGTTCGTACAGTTGAGATTGTTAGCACGGTGTTAGTGTTGGAATAATTCTGAGTTGAGAATGCAAAAGATAATAGGTACCTAAATTAAATTATAGTTTGGGTCTGTCTGTGAAACCGGGACATATTTGCCCTCGCTAAGGACAGCAGGACAGACAGCCTGAACGCTGGACTATCCCGTCTAAAGCGGGACGTACGGTAACGTTAGTAATGATGCACACTAACATGTTGTAGTCTAATTAATGTGATTCCCGAACTACAGCAGCACGACTGTACAAGCTTTACCGTTGAGCTGTTTCTTTTATAGAAAGCTTACATTACAAGAAGTCTTCAGGTCAAGTTTCAACAGTAGAATATAAAAGGTACATTTTTGTAAATGTATAATTTTTGATACATACTATCGCCAGCGCCATGTGTCTATTTTAAAATACGGAATTTGTGATGAAGTTGTCGTTTTTATAAACAATAATAACTAGGTAGATCATTAGAGTCTCAATTTGGGGTGATCGCCGTAAAGTAAGACCTTAATGATCTAGTTGTTTTAATGTTAACTGTTGTTATGTTCTTGTAAAATTATTAATTGGTGCAGACATCAACTCAAAAATAAACTATCAAAGATTCTAAAAAACTAATAAAAAATTAAAACTTCAACACTGCATTAATTTAAAAAAAAAAAACAAGAGAAATTGAACTCTTCAAACTCTATAAAAACTTCTCCTATTCATGCTCTTTTCAATGTTTTGCCATATGCAATAAAAACCTGTCAATAAAGTAAAGTAATTCGCCCCGGGCGAAAACAATAAAATAACTACTTTGTGGAAATGGCACGCTTATGAAGTAATCTTTCATGAGACGTAAAAAATGCTGTCTTACTCTTACACACTTCAAAGTACATCTTCTGTTTCTTTCTTTCATAAGGCAGCCGAAAGTTTTGTTATGGGCAAAAATATTTTACTTCTTAAAAGTTGTAGAAAAGAAAAATTTTGGAAAATTTTCAAATAAAATATTTCCAAAAAAAAAACTCAAAATTGAAAAATTTTCACAAATTTTTCGCTTCTACTACTTTTAAGATGTAAAAGCGAAAATTTTGCGAAAATTGTTGATAATTGTCATTACAATTGTTTTAGTAGAATTGGGGCCCTGTTACTGTGTTATAGAAACACAAAACCTCACAATTTCCTTTCATAATAATATTATAAATTCGAAAGTTACTCTCTCTGACCAGCAGACAGAGGGGACTGCTTGTTAACTTTTCTCAACCAAATCATGATGAAATTTGGTATAAATTTATCTGAAAACATGAGGAATAACAAAAGCTACTTTTCTCCGCCGCCATTATTTTTCGCCGCGGTTCATACAGCGGGATGCAGCTAGTAATACCACAGAATAAATAATAGTACAAGGTAATACAGCAAAATAGTGAATGGATAAAAACAGTTTGTTTGTCGTATGAGGTAACCGCACTGGCCTCTGATGTCAGAGTTTGTCAGGCCGCCCGAGGGCCTCTGACATGGCTTAGCGACTGCTATTAACCAATAACAGCCGGGACCGACAGCTTAACGTGCCCTCCGAAGCACGGAGCGATGGAAAACCGCACATAACTTCGAAAAGTCATTGGTACGGGAGCCTAGGTTTTGAACCCGGTATCGTTGGATTCTAAATTGCACTATAGAACCATTAGGCCATGGCTCTGATAAAAACAGTAACTTGTTTTTTTTTTAAATCGAAGCTATAAAAATTAAACTAATAAAAAACCAAACACTTTTTATTGTCGTTTAAAAAGATTCTGTCTGTACAGCAGTCGGCTTATTGTACAGCTGCTTTTTAGTTTCCTTTATAACGGGTGTTTTTTTTAGAGGTATAGAACTTTGAAATGGAATAAAACAAAGATGATTTTAAAATTGACATGAAATTTTACTGTATTCGAAAGATAATCTTCTGGCATTATAATTTAAATATGACTTCAGGCATATGACCGCCACGGCTGGCTCGGACGTAGTCCATTCTGGTCCAATTTTCGATGACCTTTTCCAATATTTGTGGCCGTATATCGGCAATAACGCGGCGAATGTTGTCCTCCAAGTGGTCAATCGTTTCGGGCTTATTGGCGTAGACTAGCGACTTCACATATCCCCACAGAAAATAGTCAAGCGGCGTTAAATCGCAGGATCTTGGAGGCCAATTCACGGGTCCGAAACGTGAAACTATGCGGTTACCTATCGTTTCCTTCAATAAATCAATTGTGGCACGAGCTGTATGACATGTTGCCCCGTCTTGTTGAAACCACAGCTCCTGTACATCATGATTGTTCAATTGATGAACGAAAAAGACAGTAATCATGGCTCTATAGCGATCACCATTGACTGTGACGTTCTAACCAGCATCGTTTTTAAAGAAGTACGGACCAATTATTTCACCAGCCCATAAAGCACACCCAAACAGTCAGTTTTTCAGGATGTAACGGTGTCTCAAAATAAGCTTCAGGATTATCATCACTCCAAATACGGCAGTTTGAGTATCCATTTAATCAAAAGTGAGCTTCATCGCTAAACAAAATTCGCTTATGAAAATGGACGTAGTGCGCGATACGTATTTCAAACAGAACCATGACTTTCAAAATAAATTTGCACAATTTGGAAGCGTTGTTCAGGCGTCAGTCTATTCATGTTAAAATGCCAAACCAAACTAAACATAAATGACTTGAGAGCTGACAAAATCGCCGCCAGTTAAAAAAGTGTTGCCAACTTAAAATTCTATACCTTTAAAAAAACACCCCTTATTAGATTAGCGCACTAAATACTTAACCCGTATAGCTACATATTTTTGTATGACTACTCTCAACAGATGTACTATGTGATTATTTCACGTTCTTGTTTATAAAGATGGATAGGGAGCTATTAACCAATAACAGCATGAAATATGTTTGAAATATTAATCTCAAGACACAATAGTATAAGTATAAGTATTTGTATTAGTATCCCTATGAATATTCAGACACTTTTTATCTTGAATGCGTGAGCGAGATAGTTTCAAGGTACTATTCCCGTATGATCACTCAAAGGAATGTTATTGGTCTGATGTTAGTGTGATATGTAGTTAAAACAAGATCAAATTAATACATTTTAAATGTAATCAGACAAAGAAATGTCTATTTAAGTACATAACATTCAATTATTTTACTCTATTTGTATAACATAACTAACATTAGGCTACCCGCACAAAAATCTCTACTTCAACATTTTAGAGCTTCAGAATAATTTCTTACTTTGACCTCGTCATTATTTAGACAGCGCGCACATCACTACTCGATGCGCCACGGGCGAAGCAGCGGGTGGGGCAGTGAGACGCGACACGCACTGCACTAACTTAATATTAAATCCGTCTAAAAGTATGTAAAACTGACTTACCTGTGAAATGTTATGTTACATTTTAGTTTCGTGTGTTTTCTAGTGTCGTGTAGACAAGTTTTCATCATACATTTCACCATCTTTTTGGCAAAAAACGAAATATTTCGAACTGACACACTCCGCTCGAACTGTTCGCGCTTGCGATGATATTCAGCAGCCCGATTACAGAACTTGGCTCGCACTGCTGCACTGCTATTACTTAATGTTGATCATGACGGTTTCAAGCAGTGAAATTCAATAATGCTTTGCGATAGAGTCGATTTTGCTATGAAATAAGTGACAATCTGATTGAAGCCAAGTTCTGTAATTGGGCCACTGACCTGCAGTGCGATTACGTAATGTTGATCATGACGGTTTCGAGCCGTCAAATTCATTAGTGCCTTGCAAAAGAGTCGATGATGCTTTGAAAAAAGTGACAATCTGATTGAAGCCAAGTTCTGTAATTGGGCCACTGTGGCCCAATTAAATAACTTGGCTACAATCGGATTATCACTTTTTTCATAGCAATTTCGACTCTATCGCAAGGCATTAGTGGTTGCGATACTGAGAATTCGATTGAAGCCAAGTTATGGAATCGGGCTGATGTGCCAAACGATTGTCTTTGCCTGTGCCTACTGTTCGCACCCGAGTAAACGCGCTCCATAGCGACTCAATTGATTCTATGCGCTACAGTCACTTTTTTTGTTTTCATTGATCATCGGAACTAACGCTACACTCAAATTTTTGTTTTTCATCGATCATCGGACTCGATAGTGACGTAAATTTTGCCACTCGATTTTGAACATTATTGACCTCAATAATCATTCAAATCTAAGCGTGTTTATATAATTATTTTGCTTCGAAACCCACAACATAAACACTTGAAATATGTGCCGTAACTATTTAGCTCCATAAATCACCAGTTTGTTTATATAAGCGCTCAATTAAGTGGTCATAAAAACTGATTGTTTACGCAAAGTCGGTGCGGCCAGCAGTGCGATTACGTAATGTTGATCATGACAGTTTCAAGCAGTAAAATTCAATAATGCTTCTGTAGTGCGATTACGTAATGTTGATCATGATGGTTTCGAGCCATCAAATTCAATAATGCTTTGCGATAGAGTCGATTTTGCTATGAAAAAAGTGACAATCTGATTGAAGCCAAGTTCTGTAATCGGGCTGCTGTAGTCTCAACGCGTATACAATCAATCACCAGCAGTGCGATTACGTAATGTTGATCATGACAGTTTCAAGCAGTCAAATTCAATAATGCTTTGCGATAGAGTCGATTTTGCTATGAAAAAAGTGACAATCCGATTGTAGCCAAGTTCTGTAATTGGGCCACAGTTTGCGGCCAGTGGCCCAATTACAGAACTTGGCTACAATCGGATTATCACTTTTTTCATAGCAATTTCGACTCTATCGCAAGGCATTAGTGGTTGCGATACTGAGAATTCGATTGAAGCCAAGTTATGTAATCGGGCTGCAGATGTGTCTGGTCGGCCATTTTTTTTGGGTTATCAGTTTGGTTCAGCGGTCTTTAGCGCGTGGACAACCGAGCGGTTATTAATGTATCCTCATACGTAGTATCTCTACCTAGTCTGTGGTATCCTCGTTCCTATCCTACAACATATATAAGTTCATATGCATTAATTCTAAAACATATTAAACTCTGTAAGGTGTACTCTGCTTGTAACTGGAAGATTGTCTCAATCTTGCAATGTCTTTTACAGAATACAACGAGAGCCAACATCTGTACACAAGCGACTATTGTGTGGGAGTATTTGAAACAACCAGAGCGACATTAAAGTACACGCACCAAAGCAAACTTATCTAAACAGCAACATGTGTGATGACAAACCTGTGAGTGCTTGTAGTCTAAAACAACAGCAAACTAGAGAGTGAAATAAGTTATATGTTTGTGCTTTTTGAGACCAATAAGTCAGTATCTGTTGCTGTTATAAAAATATATAAAAGAACACACACTGGAGTGAAACCATATGCATGCACTATGTGTGATTATTAATGTGGAACAGCAGGCAATTTAAAATGACATATATTGACCCACAAAGGAGAAAAACCAAATGCATGCACCATGTGTGATTATAGATGTGGAGATGCTGGCAGTTTAAAAAGACATGATAAAACACATACTGGAGAGAAACCATATGAATGCACTATGTGTGATTATAAATGTGGACAAGCAGGCAGTATAAAACAGCATATGAAAACCCACACAGGAGAGAAACCATATACTTGCACTATGTGTGATTATAAATGTGGAGATGCTAGAGGTTTAAAAAGACATGATAAAACACATACTGGAGAGAAACCATATGAATGCACTATGTGTGATTATAAATGTGGAAGAGCAGATACTTTAAAACAACATACTAAAACACACACTGGAGAGAAATCATATGCATGCACTATGTGTGATTATAAATGTGGACATGCAGGCAGTATAAAACAGCATATGAAAACCCACACAGGAGAGAAACCATATGCATGCACTATGTGTGATTATAAATGTGGACGAGCAGGCAATTTAAAACAGCATATGAAAACCCACACAGGAGAGAAACCATATGCATGCACTCTGTGTGATTATAAATGTGGACACGCAGGTTATTTAAAACAGCATATAAAAACACACACAGGAGAGAAACCATATGCATGCACCATGTGTGATTATAAATTTGGACATGCATGTAATTTAAAACAGCATATGAAAACACACACAGGAGAGAAACCATATGCATGCACTATGTGTGATTATAAATGTAGACAAGCAGGCAGTATAAAACAGCATATGAAAACCCACACAGGAGAAAAACCATATGCATGCACTATGTGTGATTATAAATGTGGACAAGCAGGCAGTATAAAACAGCATATGAGAACACACACAGGAGAGAAACCATATGCATGCACCATGTGTGATTATAAATTTGGACATGCACGTAGTTTAAAACTTCATATGAAAAAACACACCCAAGAGAAACCATATGAATGCACTATATGTGAATATCAGTGTGTAAGTGCAAGTGACTTAAAAGTACATAGAAGAATACACCCTGAAGAGAAACCATATGTATGTATTATGTGTGATTATAAATGTGTACATGCAGGGAATTTAAAACAGCATATGAAAACACACACTGGAGAGAAACCATATGAATGCATTATGTGTGATTATAAATGTGGACGTGCAGGTCATTTAAAAGAACATATTAAAACACACACTGGAGAGAAACCACACACATGCACCATGTGTAATTATGAGTGTGTAAGTGCAAGTGACTTAAAAGTACACAGAAGAATACACACTGGAGAGAAACCATATGCATGCACTATGTGTGATTATAAATGTAGACAAGCAAGCCATTTAAAACTGCATATTATGAGAAAACACAAGCAAGCAACCATCCCAGTAACAAAACATTGTAATGATACAAATGCAGGTATGGTTTTTAATATTACTAGGTTTCGCCCGCAACTTTGTCCGCGCGGTCTACAGTTAATCGCGAAAAAAGCATCCTACAGGATAGGATAGGATATTAAAAACCAATACAAAAGTACTATCTTGATGCATTTTGACAGACTTGTTATTTATTCGTTTCCATGGCAACATTGCCATTCCGTTCGTTACAGCGAGTAATCGTCATTTTACAGTTATCCCGTGGCAACTTACCATTTTCCGGGATAAAGAGTACCCTATGTTGGTCTCTATATCGTACAGTACCTATTTACAATGTTTCATCAAAATCTGATCAGCCGTGTGGCATTGTCCCGAATATATTATTATTATCATCAGGGTGTCCACTTTCTGGAGAGTCAGGGAAAGTCAAGGACGCTCAAGGTGGTCAGGGAAAGTCAGCGAAATCAAGGGGTCACCTGGAAAGTCAGGGAAAAAATTGGGCTTAGGTATTTCAAAAAAAATAATTATTTCCATTTTTTATTTTGATATGTTTTGTTATCATGTTTATTTGTTTCACTATAAGAAATATCTCAAAACTTCCTTGCTTCGCTCGCGCTTTTACAATAAAGTTATATTATTGAACACACAGAAGGTCAATTATTAACATTCATTATTTACATAATTACACTGACACCATAAATAGCTCCAAATTTTCGCGCTACATACATTCGAACTGTACACAGGCTGTTATTGCCTGTTGAATGAAGGATAAGGCGAATCTTGTTTATCATTATTTTTTTACAATCACTTCAAGGAATAGCTATGCTTGCCTTTTTATTATTGGCTCCTTAATCTTTTAATATATCTATCTATCTATCTACTCAATGGAACCACAGTAATTTTTATTTTTTTCACGGCCACAAATAGTCTGACATTTTTGCGCTCACTTTGATCGCGCCTTACCTATTTACGCACGCTGAAAAATTACAAACATTCCTAATTTATACAGTTTTTTTTTTGCGCTCTTTATGCTCACGTCTGTTATATGATATATTCTGTTTCCTCAATCGTATAATGTATCGGAAATAGCTAAAAAAAAACGCACTCGGTTCTTTCGCGCTAAGTAACTTACAATGTTTGCGCTCGCTTCTCTCACGCCTTATTGATAATATTGCTTCTTTCGCCCTCACAGAAGATCGACCATGAACGTTCGTTTTTTCACATAACTACACTAATAAAAGCATAAATGCTCAAAAAAAACGCCTGTCCTGCCAAAAAATTACTTATGCCAATAAATTATATACTGTTGGAATGTGTTAACAAGCCCTTCAATTTGATACCCATATTGTAAAATTCGAAGTTTTTTTTTCCTTTGATAATGGAGCCATACTGCCGCGATATTGATTCATATTATTAAAGCCTATGTTACTCGGGGGGATGTAAGGATTCTAATGATACCCCATAAGTGTAAATCTGTTCAGGTATTTAAAAGTTATGGTGGAATAAAGAAACTCACATACATACATACATACATACATGAATCCCAAAAACAATACACTCCTTTTTTTTGGCAGTCCTGTAAAAATAACAAAATTTGAAGGATATGAAATGATTAATTTTTTTTTCTTATAATAATGAAAAAACATGTTATCTGAATAATTAATCATTCATTTCGTCAGGGAAATTTGGCAAAATGGTCAGGGTTTTTTTTTAGAATTTTCAGTGGACACCCTGATTATATTAATTACCTAGCCCCAAATTAGGATACCCTGTACTATAGGTACTAGGCAACGGATAAAAATACATAAATACGAATATCAACATCCATGACTCGGAAACAAACATTTCTGCTTATAACACGAATGATTGCCCCTTGCAGGATTCGAACCCACAACCGTTTGATTTCGTTCCTAGGGTTACTAGCCACTAGACCAACCAGCCATCAAGTTGATGTTTCTCTTTTATATATTGGTGTGGATTATTTCGTTACTAATTATTTAATTAATTACTAAATAATGTTTAGTCATCATCATTACCCGTTTGGGAATAAATCAAAAACTAAATGTCACACTCAGAATACACAACTAATGCTTCACCTATTAAATCTACACAAACCATTTAATGCTTGATTTGTCATCATCGTGGATCATTAACCCTAGGGTTGGGATGGATTTGAATCACCCTTGCTTGATCTCGGTTGGCCACCACCCGCCAACCGGCATTCATAAATCCCCAAGCAGACTACCCTCTATGATGAACGCACCTCACTGGGGAATAAAGGATTTGAGGAAAAAGGAATGCAATTATATATGGAAGTTCCTTTTTTTGTATGTAAATGAATTCTGTGTCATGTTGATTCTCGGGTTTTATGCTATTACTCCTCCGATGACGAGGTGGACTGCGACAAGTCTACGTGCACCAGCTCGGGGGAGCGGTCTCCACGTTGCCCGCGCCTCTGGAGGCCTCGCAAGAAGCGGGGCGAACCCCTTTAGGTGGGCATGCGGTCCATTGTTTGAACACTCGCACATTTTCTTTGCCAATCTGGTCGTAAACTGTTCGATTGTCTCCATACATAGATCTCTGGCGATAACATCATTCCTGACGTAACTCCCCGCTCCGGTTGAGATACGCAGGCATATATTCTGTTGTTGTTTATTTGTTTCTGAGCACAGGCCATACCAAGCTGGGGATGCGTAGGTTAGTCTGGACCGTATATACGTCTTGTAGATCCCCAGCTTGGTTTTTGTGTTCAGTTTTCACTTTAACACGGGTCGAAGGAGAGCTCTTGCGGCCCGTGTCTGCCGAATTGCATATTTGGTCTGGGCTTTCATCCTGTCTATGTGCCACATACCGAATCGATGACTGCCAATTGATCGTCTGGTTTCGAAGTTTCAGGTCCTCGTGAGTTTGTCTTTTACGGCTGACTTGAATGGCTGCTGTTTTAGCTCTGTTTACCGCAATGTGCCACCTGTCGAGCAAGTCGATCAGTTTCTGCATCCTCTTTAATTCTGTTTTCATTAGATGTAGATAGGTACGCGCTGTCATCCGCAAACAGAGCCTAGGTGACGTCATGTTCTCCCTCTTTGAAGTGTCCTTCAAGAGTTGGGATGTCAGTTGAGTTGTTGTTGGTGAACAGCGCGTACAAGGCTGGTGACAGGCAGCTGCCTTGCGGTACCCATGCTGTTATTTTCCGCTGTTTCGAGTTGCACCGTTACACGGTCACATGGAATGTGCAGTCTTTCAGGAACGACTGTATTAATTTCAGTATCTGTTTTGGCAGCTCCGTCTGTGCGAGTTTATAGAGAAGGGCCTTTGTGCCACACTATTAAAAGGCCTTCTCTACATCCAGGAAGACCACGACATTATGTCGTTCCTGATTCATATAATTGGAGAGTTTGTGTATAACCCTGGTAAGTTGGAGCGTTGTTGAGTGTTGACTGCGGAACCCGAACTGCTCCTCACGCGGGATAACGATGGGTTTCATTATTTTTAGAAGCATTCGCTCAAACAACTTTCCCAGGTGGGCCAGCAGGGAAATAAGGCGGTAGGATGGGGCTTGGGGAGCATGATAATCTTTGCTTTCTTCCAGAAGCTCGGGAAATGGCAAGTCCGCAAAATGCCGTTAAACAGTCTGGCTACTGCTACCAGCGCTTTTCTTGATAGTTGGTGGACGGCTGCGATGGACAGTCCGTCGTCGTGCTTCACTGTCAAAACAATAGAATTCTGATTAACATTAGATTCTGAATTGGTGATTCAACACCATCTCATGGTATTGCAGAATCTGCTGGCTTGTTGTAGCTGCAATTGGAGGGGAGAGAATTGTATCGCCAAATGATCGGCCATCATTTCTGTCCTGTCTTTAGGCGCGTATTTGCGAATACCATCCTTGTCCAGGAGCGGGTAGATCGACTGAGGCGTTCGCGATAGCGTTCTGTTAAGGTGGTGGAGGTTTGTCCTTGACCCTGCCTTGATAATGACTCGGTCCCAGTAGTCACCGCGCCAGATGTCCGCCTTTTCGGTCAGTTTGCTCAACTCCCGCTTGATTTGTGGGCATCGTGTGCAGGCCCAGTCTTATTTGGCCTCCCTCTTCTTGGCTAGGTATTTTTGTATGTGGAAGGGTAGTTCAAACCTTCTGTGTAATATAAGACCGCCCATTGTACTTATTTTTATTACTTAATATATTTTTAGGTGCAATATTGTATTATCTATCTATCTATCTGGTTGTTGTCGCCTTTTCTATTGCTGCGATCATCTTCTGGGTCAGTCCAATCGTGGCACTGTCGATCTCCTCCGCTGTTGTCAGAGGACCCATCGTTACTGTCTCCAGGCTTTGCTACAAAGCCCAATCCGTCCTTTGTGTTGGTTAGTTTGATAAGGTCTGGATCTTGAGTTTCACCGTCACGAGGATGGGCAGGTATTGTTCATCTAAATCATAGAGTACCTGTATCCTTACAGATCCTCGAATCTACGTCTAAGACATCTGAACGATGTTTGGCTTGCGAAGAGACGTGTGGACCGATGACATCGAAGTTCAGTCTTTCGGCCGCTGTGTATAATGTACGACCCGCTGGCGTGATCACTTTAGCGTCCCAGGCCGTATGTTTGGCATTGAAGTCTCCTATCAGCAAGGTCGCATCACTGCCTTTGCGGAGATTACCGAAGTCTGTATCATGCAATGTTGGCTTGGGCGGTCTGTGGCAAGCATACATTTTGAATCCGCCTTCTTCGGTTTTTACCACTATCCCATTTGCACATAGGTCCGTGCATTGAGGATGGGGGTGCTCATCGTGTATGATGTCCCTTCTTACTAACGCTGCTGTACCCCTATAGGCAACGTTCTTGGGGGACATGCAATCCCTTCTATAGGGAAAGTAGTTGCTGATCTTAAGGGCTTGAGTCGGTCTCAGATATGTGCACATCCTGCGACTGGGAAAGTGTACTTAAGGATGGGATTGGATCCCCTTGATTCCTGTTGACAATAAACCTATTACTAGCAATAGAAAACAACAATTCGACAAGTAAAAGTAGGAATAAACAAGACAGCACATAAACAACTAATAGAAACGCATCTTTATAATAGTAAAACTAGAATTATAATTGCATATTGTTCAATATACTCACATATTAGAATTTATCTTCGTTTCAAAGTATCCCATGTGTTATTCCAGGGTATTAACTATCACCATTCCAAATTTCATCAAAATCCGTTCCATCCACGTGAGTCATGAAAGTATTCTATGCGTTATCCCAAGATATAAGCTATCTCTCCATTCCAATTTTCATAAAAAAACGTTCAGCGTTTGAGCGTGAACGCGAAACAAACAAACAACCTCACTTTCGCATTATTAATAGTACTAGCTTTCGCCGGCGATTTCGTGCAGTATATCCCGAAAAAAAAACATCCTATGTTCCTGAGCGTTGGGATACTCTTGATGCTTTTGATGCTTTTTGACAGACTTGTTATTATTTCGTTTCCATGGAAACCGTTTGTTACAGCCAGTAATCAACATTTTCCAGTTTTCCCGAGGAAACACCATTTCCGGGATAAGAATATTCTATGTACAGTCCCTATGTACCTATTTGCAAAGTTTCATCAAAATATGATCAGCCGTTTTGGCGTTAAAGCTCCCCAAACAAACAAACAGACAACGTTTTTACTTTTATATATTGGTGTGGATATACAGGGATGGGATTGTTTACAATTTCTTTTTGATAGGTAACTATGTAACTAAAGCATAAATAACTTCACTCCAAAGCTCGACGAAAGCTTGACGATCAGTTGGTCTAGTGGCTAGTGACCTAGGTACGAAATCGAACGGTCGCAGGTTCGAATCCTGCAAGGTGCAATCATTTGTGTGATGAGAAGAAATGTTTGTTTCCGAGTCATGGATGTAATACTTGTATTTAAGTATGTTCATCCGTTATCTAGTGCCCATAGTACAGGGTATCCTAGTTTAGGGCTAGGTAATTGGTGTGGAATTGTCCCGAATATATTATTATTATATTAAAGCTTGAACTTTAATAAACTGTAGGTAGGTACTATAACTTCCTAGGTATTTATGAAGCGTTCCAAAACAGGTACTTAATAGGTAGGTAGGTCGGCTTTACTAGGGACCATACGTATTTTTAGGGACCATATTTCATTGAGTGAGGTTGATAAGCATTCTTTTATCTCTAATAAATATGGAAGTGAGTTTGTCTATCTGTATGTTTGATACTAAACTACTGTATGTACATAAAACGCTTGCCTCCTATGATACATACAATGACAAACGCGCGAAAATCTAAACACTTTCAAATGTGCGACATCTTCCAGTTTTTTGTATAACTGCATGCTCCTTCAGCTAAATCGTGATATTGGTTTAATAAATCCACTGTTAAAAATACCTGCTTATGAATTTGCAAATTTTGTTACTAATGTTATGAAATTTTGGTATTTTATCCTCAAAATAAATAAATATGATAAAACAGAACAGTAAAATGCGATATTTCGTCGATTTCAGTCAAATTTTAGTTCTAGCGAGCTAAGTAACGCCATCTAGCAACATTTTTTAAACTACTGTGAGTGGACTAAGGAGAGATATGACCTTGATCTATGCAGTACATTACAGAACTTGTTACTTAATTCATAATAAAAAAAATACTATTCTATGATGCCATATATGACCAGCTCAGCTGATCGCAACGCGAAGCGCTTCATATATCGGTGGCCCAATTACAGAACTTGGCTACAATCGGATTATCACTTTTTTCATAGCAATTTCGACTATATCGCAAGGCATTAGTGGTTGCGACATTGAGAATTCGATTGAAGCCAAGTTATGTAATCGGGCTGCTGAGCAAATTGAGCTAGCCACACCTGCCGGAATAGTGAAGTTCCTGCGATCTCTGGGATTAGGAAAACTTAAAGTCTCGGGTACTTAAATTACTATTGACCTGAATGCTCTGAATAAACATTTCTTCTCTAGCGCTCAACTTTGCCCTCAGCGACACTATTCTCCAAATACGTACGTACTAAATCCATTTCAGTATCCGAATCACTAATTTTCTCCGCTGTTAGCCAGGACATGATTAGAAAGATTTTACTATCCTTAGAGTCAAAAGCGGTCGGAAATTACAAAATTGGTAGAATAATGTTGAATGTACATCATAGACCAAGTTCTCCCTACAATCACTCATATCCTTATTTTTCCAATTTCCAACTGAATGGCGAAAAGCTCATGTCCTGCCGCTCCTCAAATTTCCGAACCCTGCCCTTCCTAATGCGTTCCGGCCAATTTCCATTTTGCCTTTGTTTTCGAAGTCCGTTGCACATAAGCAACTGTCAGACCCAGTTATCTGTCAGGGAAAAATCTTCTTGATCTCTTGCAATCGGGCTTTAGAGTTGGTCATAGGACTACCACCGCTCTCTTAAAAGTGACGGAGGACATTCGGCATACTATGGAGGATTCGGCTGTCACTATTCTTGTTCTAATTGATTTTAGTAACGCTTTCAACGCTGTCGACCATGAGCTTCTTCTCGCTATTCTTTCTCGTCTTAACTTCTCACCTAATGTAGTCAACTGGTTTTCCTCTTGTCTAAAAGGTCGCAGCCAATTAATCCGTAATGGGCAGGATTTCTCCGACTGGTCCGATGTGGATGCTGGTGTACCGCAAGGTGGTATCTTGTCACCATTTCTGTTCTCATTATATATAAATCTTCTCTCTCCAATTCTTAACAGTAATAATCTGTTTTATGTTGATGACCTTCAACTTTAAAAGAAAAGAATGAATGAAAAACATTTATTCAACACACAACATTAGAAAAAAAACAGGTAAAAACATAAATAAAGTGTGCTTGTGAGTGTGTTGTGTGTTGACTTTACTACTCCTCCACCACCGATAATTTGAGTCATGCCATTGTTCTCAATAATTATCTTATACGTCTTCGTCTCTGGTCCGATAGCTATGGTATCAAGGTCAATCCCATTAAATGTCAAGTTATCATTGTTGGCAGTTCGCGACAGCTTGCTAAGGGCAGCCTAATCTTCCTTCTTTGTCCTTCAATAATTGCACAATCCTTTTCTCGCTGACACTTAAAGATATTGGAGTAATTATTGACTCGAATCTTAGCTGGATTGTGCATGCCAAGGAAATCTCTCGTAAATTCTACGCATTCTATTATTAGACCCAAAAAAAAACCTTTCAAGACTAAAGTGTCTCTTGTTAATTCTCTTCTCCCTATTCTATGCCGATTCATGTTTCGTTGACCTCTCTGAAGAACTTTTGAACAAGCTTGACCGGCTCTTGAATACCTGCATACTTTTCATATTCGGTCTTCGAAAGTACGATCACGTTTCCGAATATCGAGCCAAATTAAAACGGCTTCCTATTCGAGAGCGACGGAACGTCAGAATCTTGTAGGATGCACAAGATTCTGATTAATTGTACTTAAAGGTCCGAATGCTCCAGAGTACTATATAGAGAAATGTTTCTTCCTCACAGATACCCATGACCGCCAACTTCGGTCCGCTTTCAATTTACCTCTTGCCACTCCCGAACACACAACAGCTCTTCTCGGCAATTCCTTTGCAATAGTGGCAGTACGGCTGTGGAATGAAATACCTGTTTTAATTAAAAAAAAACAACAGCAACATTATTTTTAAGGAATTAGTTCATGATTATTACGTTATTAAAAGGTCACAATATACTAATAATTTTCCAGTCTTTTCTGCTTGTCTCACTAGTAATATTGTAATAATTTCTCACCTTTCTTGTCCATAGAATATAATTTATATATTTTAGTATGTATAATGTATATTTGAATAAGTAAATTAAATATTATATAGCTGTTTGGAATAAGGTGTATATATTTTGTATGTTTATAGTATTTGTTATTTTATATTAATCAATTTCAGATCTCTTTTAAATTTTTCTTGCACGACCAGGATGACTTGTAGAAAATGCTTTCTAGCAAAGTATTCCATGTACAGTTTTTGTGCTCAAGTATTTAATAAATAAATGCTGCAATGTGACTTTAAAATGGCAACAATCCATATTAAAAAATACTATAAGTATAAACATTAGAACGAACATTTACCTTGGATATTATTTGTAATGAGTTCTCGATATTTCAGCATTGTTGTAAGATCAATGATCACGGAAAACTGAAGTAACTGCGGATGGATCAGTTCCTACGTACGAGCGTACAAAATGGTCTACCCTCTTTCTCACTCGTTTAGCGTGACACCAGTATCATTTTTCACACTTTCATTCACCCTCGCGTATTTGGGTCGATTTTTCGCACATTTTCGGCACATCGACGTACCAGACCCAAAATTTCCATTGTGAGGATGGGTTTAATCTGTCGAAGTTTAAACCCATCCTCACGATTGAAATTTTTGAATTTAGTAATTTCAATCGCTTCTCTTACCAATCCTGGTAAATACCCCGTTTTTAAATGTTCATACTTGTAGTGATTGTGACTATGTTAGTTTGTTTGTTTGTCGTATGAGGTAGTGCTGGCCTCTGATGTCAGAGTTTGTCAGACCGTCGGAGGGCCTCTGACATGGCTTAACGACTGCTATTAATCAAAAACAGCCGGGACCGACAGCTTAACAGTGGTTCCAGTAAGTTTGGGAACCCCTGCCCAAATATCTTCAACAATTGTTAGACTTTTGTGATCGGCTTAGCCTCCAGCAGTAACAAAGCGAATCATCATGTTATTTATAATAAAATCTCGTTGCAGTCACTTCTGGGCCTTGATCGAAGAACTCGCACATCATTTGTTGAGAAAGCCAAGCTGAATTGCCAAGAGTCCCTTCCAGTCCCGCTACAAGAAGGAGGTTGATCCCAACCAACCCTGAGCTCAATTCACGCTTCAATAGTGGCTGTTCTTCGGGGGAGGTGTTCCGCAAGGCTGTTGAAATGATTCATATCATCATGATAGTCACCTGTTTTTATCCCAGTTTTAAACATAGAGGTGTTTGTTAACGTGCACGAGTTTAGGTAAATTATACAAATGCTAAAAAAATGTATTTTTTTTCCAAAACCCCATAGGAAGTTAAGTACCGACAGCCACGCCACTTTACTGAATCGCAATTTTGACTAGACTGTATGACTACATGCCTGACTATAAAAGAAGTCTAGGACTCGATATTTTGACTATTTGTTGAAAAAAATGTATGTACTTAAGTAAGTAATAATCAATGATTTTGCATTACGCTTACTGGCTATAATAGATCCCACACTAATCAAATTTTGTTTAGCAAAATATCGTGTTTTATTTGGTCTAGACTAGATCAAACGGGAGAATCCCCTATTTTATATTTCAAATTTACTGCTTATTTTCCATCATACCCTTTACAGAGCATTTTTTATATGAACAGTTGTTAGGTTGTTATTTTTTCATCATCATTTGTAAACTTCCGAACCGATTTAGATGTGTGTGGTGTCGCTAGAATCCTTAATTTATTTCAGGTGATAAAACTATAGCTACGTACATAGGTAACCTACCAAGGGGAATACCGTTTCGTATTGCTGGGGCCCGTTCACATAAACGTTCGAGGACGCACGGATCACCCGCGCGTACACTCGAAATCGTTCACGGCGTCGTCCGGGCGTTCGCCTGGGTCATCCGAAAAATAGTAGTGGAGGGGAGGAATAGTATGAAACTGACACTTGACAGTTTTATGTATGTGGACGTCCAAAGTCGTTCACTATCTCCGGATGATCGAGCGATAATCGCACGGATGATTCGAGTGTGTATGTGAACACAGCCCGGATGATCGAGCGATAATCGCACGGATGATTCGAGCGTGTAAGTGAACACAGCCCCGTAGTCGATACAAATATGTGCTTGCGCTTTAATGTTTCTTTTACCCCTTTACCGTTCCTATTTACCCCAAACTACGAGGTGAATAGAATAATGGTATTTTTTGTATTTTGTGGAAAAACTGGTTGATAATTCTAATTAAAAATAAACTAGACTTTGTCTCTAAGGTACCGGACGGAGTTCTAAACTATCCATTATTAAAAAGATGTAGAAAAATGTGTGCAAAGTTCGAAAATGTTTCACCCCATTTTACGGTAACCTAAAACTTTTTGAATAGATCAACGAAAGTAAACGCCACGCCTCTTTAATTTCGAAATTTAATGTCAATGTCATGTCTCAGGACTGTCAGTTGTCTGTTTTTTTATATTGTTTGGCTCCGCAGGACTAGCGTATAAAAAAATGGGTTATTGCATGTTTTTTTTAGCGAAAGTTAAAAATCAGAGTTGATATTTTAAAAAGAATTCGCAGAACATGATTGCTTTTAGTTTTTTTAAATTGCAATTTTTAGTTGAGCTTTGGACTTTGTTCTTTTTTCAAAACTAGTGAGTCAATATAAAAGTGGACGTCATTCGCCGTTCTCCTTGTTATGACTTAAATTTATTTAAGCGTTTTTATGAACCTCGGACTTTTACGAAACCTAAATTAACATGCGTTGAAAACCCCGTGAAAATCAATCCAGCCGTTTTCTTGTTTATATACATGTAAAAAGTGATCTCTTCCAGACAACATTTGAACTTTAAATATTATAAACACAAATAAAACAAAGCATAATAGTAACGTTATTTATTATTGCTTAAAGTAGAAACAGTGTTAAAAATATGATATCCACATATTTTGTGGGTTTATTTTCTAATATTTTTTGTCCCATTTAGAACTCGTCGTTCTCAAACGGATGATCCTTATGGCCGAGGGAACTGAAACAACAAGTAAAATTATTATAATAGTACGAAAAACCCGGCTGCGAACAAAATTATTCAATACGAGCTGACCGCCCGCAAAAATAATCACACTAAGGGTGCATTCCGAGACGCGCAAAAATCGATAATATAGATATTATCGCGCTAAAACACGTACCGAGTCATCGTGAGCGCAACAACGATATTCCTTGTGACGTTATGGATTACGTCATTACATCCGCCATTTTGCGATTACACCGACCATGCCCCAAACCGATATCACCGTGAGAGATACTGTAAAAGTGACAGACTGACGGATGTTTGCAATGAAAACTGTTATTTGAATTCAGTTGTGTGTGATTTTCGATCATTTGTCCAAGTATTACTACAGACAATTGACCAATTTTTAGATAGACTACTTTCCCCACTAGTAATACTTTGTATTTTGGAGCAAATTTTGAGGTTATGTTATTGTGATCTTGTAATCACGCTCACGAGCGTTCCGAATCAACTGCAGCTCGCGACTGTCATGAAGTGCGATATCTGAATCGGAACGCAAATTAGCACTGTGATTGCTCACATCGATAATATCGTGAATCGGAATGCACCCTAATATAAAGGCGAAAGTTTTTATGTATGTAAGTGTGTGTGTTTGTTACTTCTTCACGCTTAAACGGTTGAACGGGTTTGGATAAAATACCCTGGATTACAATTTTAGATTATTACAAGTTCAACAGTGGAACTTCTAAATGCTGACATGATGATGATGATGACTATTGTCTAATGTTGCAATTGTAACTATTAAAGTAAAATAAAATATGTAATCAAAATCCATCAAGCCGTTTAGGCTGTAGGACGCGCCTAAGAGGTATCTACACAGCAAGTAACGAAGCATGATTTACGATACCGAGTATGATTAACGTTCCCGATTTTGACTAAAATACGCGGTCATCGGCACGCGGCAGCTAATATCGAGTATGACTAACACTAACATTCATGACTACATCTAATGTTACCGAGTATGACCAACATTTGTATTACTATATTTTTCGTGTATTAATTACTTTCTCGTGTTTTAATGTACTAGTACAGTTATCAGTAGATGGCGGCTAATATCAAGTATGACTAACACTGACATCTATGAGGATGAGTAATGTTCCCGAGTATTCTGAGTATGACTAACATTCTAAGCATAGCTAACGTTCCCGAGGACGACTAATATTCCCGAGTATGACTAACGTTCCCATGTATGACTAAAGTTCCCAGAGTTAGAGTATGGCTAATATACTTACGCGGTCATCGGCACGAGGCGTCCGTTACAGTCGAAGCTGTCGATGAGAGACATGTCTTCTTGAGACAACTTGAAGTCGAGAACGTCGAAGTTGGATGCGATGCGCGATTTTGTCACCGACTTGGGGATGACGATGTTCCCGCGGTCGATCTGGTATCTGTAAAGGAGAATCATCTACACTTGTAATAAAGTTCTCAGTAACGACAAGTCTGTACAAAGAAAATAATTTTATAAAATGCTTTATGTACTGAACAAGTTTTTTTTTTATATTGGTGCCCAGGAAGTAGTGATAAGTGCCTCCACTTATCACTACTTCTAAAAAATAAATTATCTCGAGGTAGACATTTTATTTTCAAGATGGCGGCCACATCCGTGGTGGACGTGCGATCCGGAAAACTTATTTTTATACCCATTTTGGACCTATTCAGGAATCCATACCAATATATAAAACTGAAACGTTGTCTGTTTGTTTGGGGAGTTTTAACGCGAATACGGCTGGACGGATTTTGATGAATTTGGAATGGAGATAGCTTTATACCCTGAAATAAAGCACTGTATACTTTTTATCCCGGAAAATGGTAAGTTTCCACGGGAAAACTGGAAAATGTTGATTACTCGCTGTAAGGAACGGTTGCCATGGAAACGATATAACAAAGAATATCAAGAGCGTTGGTGATATACATGGTTTAATATCCTTGAAGAACATAGGATGTTTTTTTCGCGATAAACTGTAGTCAGCACGGACGAAGTCGCGGGCGAAAGCTAGTCTAATCATAAAATGAACGCCCATTCGCTAAATTTGATTGTGTTAATGTGTGATAGGAAATACTTATTGCAACAGTTTACTTGTGTGCGCGCTTTTACTGTTACTGTAAACTTGGACTCGTCCGCGTACTTAGAGGTCAACTAGTCGTGCGATCAGTCCTGGAACTGGCATTGTATCGCGGGAGCGCGCGCTCTGCATGGAGCGACACGTCCGCTGCATTTATGCTAGACATGCGTAGCTCGCGAATGACTGAAGGAAATGGATTGATAGATAGATAATACTTTATTGCACCTAAAAATATATTATTACACATAAAATATTTCTTTAAAATAAGTACAATGGACGGTCTTATCGCTAAGAGCGATCTCTTCCAGACAACCTTTGGATGGACAGTAATGGAAGAACAAGGAGTAGACGGCGGTGCATTAAAATAACATTCTATTACATAGATACTTTTGTAAAATACAATAAATCAATAACTATTTATACGATAAACTAATACATGTTATTACAATAAACTAATACATGTTATTACAATAAACTAATACATATTTATATTACAAATTAGGTTTAAATACATACTTTTACGTAGCAGTGCTTAGATTGGAGAGATAGTGATTCTTTACCATATTTTTAAATCTAGGTAATGTTTTAGCTACTCTGCTGATATCCAGCGGAAGTGCATTCCACAGTTGGACTACTTCATTTCGCAAAATAAATTTATCACTCCTTCACTACACATTCAAAAATGTCACTATTTCATTTACTTCACTTAGGGTGCATTCCGAGACACGCCATAATCGATATTATCGCAGTAACTCGCGTACCGAGTCACCGTGAGCACGACAACGATACCTATCCCTTGTGACGTCACCGATTACGTCATTACATCCGCCATTTTACGATTACACCGACCATGCCCCAAACCGATATCACCGTGAGCGCTACTGTCAGTGACAGACACATGGTTGTTTGCAAAGAAAATTGTTGTTTGAATTCAGTTGTGTGATTTTCGTACATTTTTCCAAATTCTACAGACAACTGACCAATTTTGAGCAAATTTTAAGGTTATGTTGTTGTGATTTTGTAATCACGCTCACGAGCGTTCCGAATCAACTGTAGCACTCAACTGTCATGAGCGCAATATCTGAATCGGAACGCAAATTAGCGCTGTGATCGCTCACATCGATTTTATCGTGTCTCGGAATGCACCCTTAGTTCAGGGGCCAGGGGCCCGACCACAGAACTTGGCTTCAATCAGATTGTCACTTTTTTCATAGCAATTTCGACTATTGCAAGGCACTAATGAATTTGACGGCTTGAAACCGATATGATCAACACTGCGTAATAGCACTGCAGCCCTTATTTTCGGTCGCTGCCGCTGCAGCACTTTACTCTCTCTCATAACTCCTTCAATAATTTGAGTGTGTCTCGTTCGCTCAAACGACTCGTGAAGCGCGAGACGGGACGCGGTACGAAATAGATAGAAAAAAAGATCTTACGGCGTTCACGTAAAGATTATTATTGCTTGTACTATTTTTGTATGTTGGTTGAAGCGTTTGCTTCCGTCTCTCTCTAAGTACTTGCAGTAGCTATGCAATCGAACTTACAAACAAATTTGCGGTGGAGATAATGATTATGCTCTAGTTGACCAACAGATCCGGCCGATCGGGTGCCGCAGCACTATTAGTTATTCTGTGACTGGACGACCAATTTGTGCGTATTCCGTCTATACACCTCCTTTGCATGTGTGCGTAAACACATTGGAGGGGCGTTCAGTTTTATCTCTACCTGCGTTTGGTTTTGTTACGACACGTTTTAGTCTCGACTGCCTGCACCCCGCAACTTCGCTCGCGCACAATCTTTGTCACCCCCGTTCACCCCATTAGGGGTGGAATTTCAAATATATGTACGTTGTCTGTCAGTTAGTCAGTAGGTATGTCACGGTACTGTTCTAAAAATATTACTAGCGGCTCTGTGAGCTGTAGACCTCGCGCGTACAAACTTTTTTGCAAACACTCTAGCGGTGCACAGCAGCGCCATCTAGTTACCTTATTGTACAACTAACATTAATAACTAAGGTGCTAGAAACCTAAACGTGAGCAATTTACTGCATTTTGAGGAGCTATTCTGCTCATCACGCCGAAGATCCTCATCAGATCTTCACCAAATTTTTATGAGACCAAATTAAAGCGTACCCGCCTACCTTTCAAATAATAAAAGAACCATCGAAATCGGATCTAAAAAGGCGGAGATATTCAGAAGTACCCTTTTTGGGGAAGTGACCCCCCCCCCATCAAAACTCCCCCCCGACGATATTAAAACTCGTTAAACCTGTATACCAAGTTTCGTCTGATCGGTTGAGAAATGCGACCTGTAGAGGAGAACAGCCGGACATACGAAAGAATTTTTGCCCGAGCTGAAACGGAGACGCTTCGCTCGCGCTTCGCGCTCGCTCGGTCAATAAACATGAATTTAATTAGCGGTGATTATGTGCTTTTAAACTTTTTTTTTCTTAAATGTAATGTCACTTTTTTTAATGCATTGTCATCGAGTTGTGAGCTACCCTGAAAGTTTCAGCCGGAAAGCTAATTGGGAAGAACTCCAAATTTGAGTTGCAAGATTCCTGGACAGACAGAAACAAATAAATACATACAAATTACCTCAGCTTTGAAACATTAAGAACCGCAGCTAAATCGGTCCATTCTTTTGGAAGCTACGTTTCTCACCCCCCCCCCCCCCCCTCCTTCCCCTATAGCTCCTAGCTTTCAAACATAAAAAAACCGCAGCTAAGTCGATCCATTCGTTTGGAAGCTACGATTCTTACCCCCTTTTCTCACCTCTCCCCCATATATCTAAGAACCATCTCGATCACATCAGCTTTCAAACTGAAAAACCGCATCAAAGTCTGTCCAGCTACGATGCCACAGACAGACACACACACACACACACACACACACACACACACACACACACACACACACACCCTCACACACTCTCAGTGTCACACCTGTCTCTTTGTCCGGGGAATAAAAACGAACGCCTTGGCGATACACTCCTCACGGTAAAAACGTACCTTATAAGAACTTGAGCGACAGTCTTCTTCAAGCGCTCAGCGATGGCCTTCAGTTTGGGGTCCTCCATGAGCTGCGGGTCGTCGGGCTTCGCCCAGGGCCGGTCGGGTGACCCCAGGGGCGAGTACGCCGTCAGCCGGAGGCCGCGCGCCTCGCAGTACGCCTTCAGCCGACTCTGGTTTAAGTACGGGTGGCATTCCACCTGGAGGACAACGGGAATGAGTTAGTGATTGTTTTAGAACTCCCGAACTCGGAAATAGAGGGGTGTTATAAGTTTAGTGTGTATTGTGTATCCGTGTGTATGTCTGTAGCATTGTAGCTCCCAAACGAATTGACCAATTTAGAAGCGTTTTTTTCTGTGTGAAAGCTGATGTGATCGAGATGGTTCTTAGCTATAATGGGGGGTGGGGGACACATACATTTTTAATTTATTCTTGTTATAATATTAGTGTGGAAGAAAGTATGGATACATCATAATATGTGATATATATACGTGTTTAAGTATGTGGTGTGTTGTGATCTGATGCATAAACTCACCCTCCTATGAGGGTGCGTTTGGGATTTCAGGATGTGTGGGGGACAGGTTAGGGAGTGTGTAATTTTGAGGTGGGAGGTGTGATAGGGGAGTTGTGAGAGTGTGTTTGTTATGTGTGGGGGGAAGGATAGGTTAGGGAGTGTGTAATGTTGGGGTGTGTTTGTTGGGATTTGAGGATGTGTGAGGGATAGGTTAGGGAGTGAGTAATTTTGAGGTGGGAGGTGTGATAGTGTGTTTGTTGAGATTTGAGGATGTGTGGGGGATAGGTTAGGGAGTGTGTAATTTTGAGGTGGGTGGTGTTATAGCGGGGTTGTGAGGTTGTTTTTGTTATGTGTGGGGGGGGAAGGATAGGTCAGGGAGTGTGTAATGTTGGGGTGTGTTTGTTGGGATTTGAGGATGTGTGGGGATAGGTTAGGGAGTGTGTAATTTTGTGGTGGGAGGTTTGATAGGGGAGTTGTGAGTGTTTTTGTTATGTGTGGGGGGAAGGATAGGTCAGGGAGTGTGTAATGTTGGGGTGTGTTTGTTGGGATTTGAGGATGTGTGGGGATAGGTTAGGGAGTGTGTAATTTTGTGGTGGGAGGTTTGATAGGGGGGTATGAGGGTGTGTGGGGGATAGGTTAGGGAGTGTGTAATGATGGAGTGAGGGTGTGTTTGTTCGGATTTGAGGATGTGTGAGGGATAGGTTAGGGAGTGAGTAATTTTGAGGTGGCAGGTGTGATAGTGTGTTTGTTGAGATTTGAGATTTGAGGATGTATGGGGGATAGGTTAGGGAGTGTGTAATTTTGAGGTGGGTGGTGTGATAGCGGGGTTGTGAGGTTGTTTTTGTTATGTGTGGGGGGGAAGGATAGGTCAGGGAGTGTGTAATGTTGGGGTGTGTTTGTTGGGATTTGAGGATGTGTGGGGATAGGTTAGGGAGTGTGTAATTTTGTGGTGGGAGGTTTGATAGGGGAGTTGTGAGAGTGTTTTTGTTATGTGTGGGGGGAAGGATAGGTCAGAGAGTGTGTAATGTTGGGGTGTGTTTGTTGGGATTTGAGGATGTGTGGGGATAGGTTAGGGAGTGTGTAATTATGTGGTGGGAGGTTTGATAGGGGGGTATGAGGGTGTGTGGGGGATAGGTTAGGGAGTGTGTAATGATGGAGTGAGGGTGTGTTTGTTCGGATTTGAGGATGTGTGAGGGATAGGTTAGGGAGTGTGTAATTTTGGGGTGGGAAATGTGATAGGGGGGTGTGAGGGTGTTTTTGTTGGGATTTGAGGATGTGTGTTAGGGTGTGTGTAATTTTGAGGTGGGAGGGTGTGAGGGTGTTTAAGTTGGGATTTGAGGATGTGAGGTTAGGAAGTGTGTAATGTTGGGGTGAGGGTGTGATAGAGGGGTGTGAGGGTGTGTTTGTTAGGATAAGGATGTGTGGAAGGGTGTATTTACATGGGTGTGTGATGTTTAAGTGGACATGGATGAGGGTGTGTGTTATGGTTATGAATGATGTGTTAGGGTGAGTCTGTGTGGTGTTAGGGTTCAATGTGTAAAGCGGGTGATCCGGGTATAGAGGGGTGAGTGTAGGTACTTAGTGTGGGTGTAGTAGTATGCAGGTCCGAACATGGTATCTCACCTGGTTAACAACAGGCTTGACAGTGGCCACCTCCAGCACCCTGGCCACTTGCTTGGAGTTAAAGTTGGAGAGCCCGATACTCCTCGTGAGCCCCTCTTTAACGAACGGCTCCAGAGCTTTCCACGTGTCCACGTAGTCCACTGATGAGTACTGGATCTTGCCAGCCTCGTCGGTGGGGAAGAGGGGACCGTCTTCCTGAAAAAGGAGGGATGGGCGTAATTAGTCTTAGGAAATTAAAATGAAAAGCTTAGGCCAATTTATTATGTCTTTTTATGTTAATTTGTATTTCAACGAGGAAGGCTTTCTCGGAGTAAACACAGACAGTCGTCAACTGGCAGTAGGAACGTGACAGTCTCCAACAGGCAGCAAGAACGGGACAGTCTCCAACAGGCAGTAAGAACGGGCCAGTCTCCAACAGGTAGTAAGAACGGAACAATCTCCAATAGGCAGTAAGAACAGGACAGTTTCCAACAGGCAGTAAGAACGGACAGTCTCCAACAGGCAGTAAGAACGGGACAGTCTCCAAAAGGCAGTAAGAACGGGACAGTCTCCAACAGGTAGTAAGAATTGTCACTGGTCATTGCCCTTTTAACAAACAGCTATAGATTAGGTGTCACAGACAGCCCCTTATGCAGAGGATGCTCGGAAGCAGAAAAAACGGCCACGCGTGTACTCCTAGAGTGCGAAAGCGTGGCGATACAAAGGGAACAGTTCCTGGGAACAACTTCCACTCTGAAGGAAGCCTGCGCCGGAATACGTGAGCTGCTGGCCTTTCTGAGGGACATCTAATGGCTGAACTAGCTGTCGCCGCTCATATAACGTAAAAGGGGCCGCTGATTGACATAGTTGCGGTAAAATAGCCCGAACACCAAGTACCCCAACGGTTGTCGGTTCTTCTAGTCAATGACCGGCCCACTGCCAATTGTACAGTAGTGGCAGCCAATCTATATGTTTCTGAAGTTAGGCTCTGTAAACGATTGCGCAGGTACTGCAGTGGGGATAAAACAGCATCAAGTAAGAGCGAGATAGAATATGCGAAAAACGTAAGCGAGTGAGCGAGGCAGTTATGCAATACTGTCTTCACCTTCAACATTGGGATTGCGCCTGAAAAATAGCAGTTTGCGCAGCGACTAGCAGATAACTTCCGAGACACATACTTACGCTGCGACTACTGTATGTAGCTTTGGTTCTCTGCCGCATCACCTCATTTCGTATCTTGTTCGGGTCTTGTCTTGGCTCTGGGACTCACCTTGTAAGCTTGGGGCCAGTGGATCAGGTACAGGTCCACATATTTAACGTTAAGGTTCTTGAGGGTCTCCTGGAGAGCGCCTCGCACCAGGTCCGGGCGGTGGAACGTGTTCCACAGCTTGGATGTGATGAACAGGTCCTCCCTGGAAACGGAAGGTCATGTATGAAATGGATACATCCTTATATTACTAGTGGCTCTGTGACCTCGCGAGCACAAACTTTTTTGCAAACAATCAAGCGGTGCACAGTAGCGCCATCTAGTTACCTTATTGTACAACTAACATTAATAACCAAGGTGCTCCATCAATCCCTACCTAGTTTATTAGATATATAGATTATTTCGCGACATTTATTTCCGCTGCTCATGGTAAACAAGAAAGGCTTGTGTTTTATTTTTAAAGCTTTTATTTAACTTCACTTGTAAGTATGTATGTATGTATGTATTTTGTCCTGGAATCTTGCAATCCAAATTTAGGGCACTTTCCGATTAGCTATCGGGCTGAAACTTTCAGGGTAGCTCACAAACCGATGACAAAGTTTTTTTTTAAAATTTAATAGGCAAAAATCGAAAACGAAATATTTTTTTGGTAAATTGATAAAAATGTACATAGAAAAATATGGGTTCATCATGAATGGAGTATCCATTCATGATGAACCCATATTTTTCGTTTATTTTCTTACTGATAAAAAGCTTTCTAGGATACTCCATTCATGATGAACCCATATTTTTCGTTTATTTTCTTACTGATAAAAAGCTTTCTAGGATACTCCATTCATGATGAACCCATATTTTTCGTTTATTTTCTTACTGATAAAAAGCTTTCTAGGATACTCCATTCATGATGAACCCATATTTTTCGTTTATTTTCTTACTGATAAAAAGCTTTCTAGGATACTCCATTCATGATGAACCCATATTTTTCGTTTATTTTCTTACTGATAAAAAGCTTTCTAGGATACTCCATTCATGATGAACCCATTTTTTTTTTTAGAAAAATTATATATTTATTTGTTTTAAACCTCTCATTGTACTTATCTTTTATTTAAGAACGTATGTAACCGTGTATTTCTTTGACTATTTTTTTACACGACGGCCCAAAAAATGGAGTGTAATATTTTTAGGATTCATTTGTGTTTGTATGTATGTGAGTTTCTTTATTCCATCATAACTTTAAAATGCCTGAACAGATTTAGACGTATGGGGTATCGTTAGAATCCTTACATCCCCCCGAGTAACATAGGCTACAATATTTTTTGAAAAAAATCAATATGGCGTCAGTATGGCTCTAAATCAAAATACCATAATCATAATACCAGTCTGTCTCTACCTAACATAATACCAGCCTTTCTCTACCTTAACAAACCCTTTACCTTTTGACCACTCCTTCCTTGATCTTGGCAGTGATGGCCTCTCCCACTTCTTTTTCGTTGCCGTACACATAAGCGCAGTCGATGTGCCGGTACCCCACGTCGATCGCATCTTTGACTGCTTGAGTCACTTCGCCGGGCTTGGACTGCAAAGAGGAAAATTCCATAGAAAAATAATTTAATTAAAACCTTAAAAAAGCTTCCATATCATGGTGAAAACTAGAACGGGCTATAACAATTAAACGCGTATACGTGTCTGTACTGTTGACTATTGAAGAGTTCCTTCATCTGAAGCTAATGATGTCGATTCAGATCATGCTTACCATAAAAAGGCATTTTCATCGGAACTGAACCAACATGTAAAAATTCAACTCCATACGTAGGATAAAAGGTAGTGGTTCTAATTCAGCTTGCAAAATTTGACCTAAACAATCATATACATACATCTATTAGGAACTTATAATACAGCAATATGTACGAAAAAGTCGGTACAAAGATAATTTAAAAACTACTGGCTCTGTGAGGTGTAGACCTCGCGAATAAAAACATTTTTGCAAACAATCTAGCGGTGCACAGTAGCGCCATCTAGTTACCTTATTGTAAAACTAACATTAATAACCAAGGTGCTCCATCAATCCCTACCTAGTATGTAAAGGGCTGATTCCACTGGTAGAAACCTAAAAGTGAGCAATTTACTGCATTTTGAGGAGTTATTCTGCAAGTTTCGTCTAGATTGGTTGAGAAATACGAAAAGAAGAGGAGAACAGCCGGACATCCGGAGATCCGGAGACACGAAAGCTTTTTTGGCCAAGCTGAAACGGAGACATTACGACGGCGCTTCGCGCTCGCACACTAAAAAAATGGTCTAGGGTACTTACAATAAGCTACTGAACAAGAATACAACATTTTTTTCATTCATGTCTGTCTGTCTGTATGTTTGTTTGTTCGCGCATCACGTAAAAACTACTGAACCGATTTCGAAGCGGTTTTCACTGTTGGATAGCTTAGAGTTTGACCTATCTGGGTTACTTGCTATCTCAATCCGATGAGTAGAAGCCGAGCAATAAATTAAAATATTTTTGACGGCTGAAGGAATTTTGACCAAATGTTGGTATGCTCGTATAGGACATATATGTCGTCTATTTGTTTGTTTGGGAAACTTTCACACCAAAACGTCTCATCCGATTTTGATGAAACTTAGTAATAAGGCACTGTACAATATAAAGACCAACATAGGATACTTTTTAGTCCGGAAAATGGCAAAGTTACCACGGGAAAACTGAAATATTAAAATTACTCTCTGTAAAGAACGGAATGACACACTGCTGTGGAAACGAAATAATAACAAGTCTGTCAAAGAGCAAGAGCGTTGGTGCTATACTTTTGCATGGGTTTCTAATATTCTATATCTAGGATTTATGTAGGACCTAGATGAACATTTATTAAGATGCTTTTCAGCAGGCCGGATTTCGCGGAGAATAAGGCACCGTCCACCACCTTCACACAGTGCGCCAGATTATCCAGAAGTCAGAAGAGTATAATAGGCCGCTGTGTTTGGCTGTTGTGGACTACGAAAAGGCCTTTGACTCCATCGAAACCTGGTCTGTTCTCAGCGATGTCAAGTGGACTGGCGATATATTCAAGTGTTGAGATGCTTGTAAACTCTGCTACGATGTCCGTACAAATCCAGGACCGGCAAACTGAACAAATCCAATTGCAAGGGAGTACGACAGGGGGATGTCATATCCCCGAAATTATTTACCAACGCAATGGAGGATATGTTCAAAATTTTGGATTGGAATGGAATGGGCATCTACATAAACGGCGAGTACATCTCACACTTGAGATTCGCAGACGATTGTCCTTTCGGGTTTGTATTTCGGGAAATTACGCCACATCTTCTCGTCACAGATACCGCAGTGCCTCAAGATGCGTGTTGCCAGTGATGACATACGGCACTGAGACGTGGTCTCTAACTATCGGTCGCATACACAAGCTCAAAGTCACGCAGCGTGCAATGGAGAAAGCTATGCTTGGAGTTTCACTACGTGATAAGATCCGTAACGAGGAAATCCGTAGAAGAACCAAGGTTATCGACATAGCTCTTAGAGTTGCAAATTCAAGTGGCAATGGGCAGGCCATATAGTTCGCAGAGCCGACAACCGCTGGGGAATAAAGGTTCTGGAATGGCGACCACGAACAAACAAGCGAAATGTAGGGTGACCCCCCACACGATGGACGGAAGACATTGTAGCCATCGCAGGGACGACAATGATAAAAAGACATACATAGACTGTAGCGCGAATGACTAATCAATACACATGATACTAATGGTAACACGTGCTACGAAAACACAAACGTTACTCGATTCGGTGAGACCTTGTTTACGCTGTCTACGCCTGATCTATGATTAAAATTCAATGTATGCCTCGTTGCACATTGTGACTTACTATACTAGCATTTCAAACTGTAGTCCGCGCAGACAAAGTCGCGGGCATCAGCTAGATACAGATATACAAAATAATTTTCTTAGGCAATCTTTAGTATGTGCTGGTACAATAGCTATTTTTCAAATTTAAAATATAATACTTTAATGGATTGCTGGTGTAAAATAAGAAAAAACATCAAACTCAATCATTATTTGCCACAGTGGTCACGGTAGCCGAATTGGTTAGAGGCATGTGCGGAGTAGCATGGATGTAAGCAGGTTCGAATCCCGTCCGTGATCCACATATTTACTTCAGAAAATTATTAGATAAGAAAAAACATGTTGATATAAAAATAAAACTATGTGATCTCTTCAACATGTTTTATCTCAAAGGTGCCGATGTCACTTTTATCAAATTTATGTTATCAAATACCATAAGCATACAAAATGTACGGTCATGGGACCTCCTTATCTGTACTGATAGTAGCTATTCATGGCCATTACTTATGTTATGTTATAATTGACAACATTTCAAATTTTTAACATTACTATTATTATTTTCTGAAAGAATATTGAAAAATAAGATACACATATTTTTTCTTTTTGCTAAGTTATAATTTCCGAGAAATTAATTATTAAAAAGTAGCTTATTCTAAAAGCACGTAACTGACAGAGTTTGGTGGAATGCACAAGATTACCAAAGCCACATTCGAAAAAAAAAACGTTTATACATCTGTCAAAGTCAGGCTCTATAATAGTTTTTTTTGCTATAGAGATACCTCTATTTTATTATTCCACCGAACTCTACTAGGTTGAGAGTTATTACTTAATATCTTTGTAGTAACTGCACAAAATTTTTGGAAAAATAAGAATAATGATCACTGTTATATCTCGAAATGGTTTTCGAATTTCATTGCCCATGAAATATTTTGTCAATTGCCCACGAGCGATGGTAGCCTAATGGTTCAATAGAGCAACTTAGAATCCAACGATACCGGGTTTGTTCCTAAGTTCAACACCAATGACTTTTCTAAGTTATGTGCGGTTTTCCATCAATCCGTGCTTCGGAGGGCATGTTAAGCTGTCGGTCCCGTCTGTTAAGCCAGAGGCCATCGGTCGGTTTGACAAACTCTGACACCAGAGGCCAGCACTAACTTATACGACAAACAAACATTGCCCACAAGTGGTTAATTTTTCATAAAAGCCCTGTTCGAGATTCGGTACCAGCTCCTCGGACGTGGACCGCATAAATTAGGTCAAATCATTAGGCCTAAATTAAATAAATTAGGCCTTTGTCCTTCGTCACAATCAGAGCGGCGTTTGTGTAGCACGTGTGAGCAGTAACTCTCATTCGCATTACAGTCTGCATATGTCTCTCTATCTTTGTTGTTGATGCACATGTGTGGGTATGTTTGTCTGTAATTATATCTAGTCCAGTTTTGTATATGAGATATTAAAGCGTACCGCATCTTCCCCCCTTTAACTAGATCCATGTTCCCTAAACAAGACATAAGTTCAAAAACTATAACCTGACTGCAGTCGGGTAAAAATAGCAAATGACACTTTTGCGATGAAGTTGAATCGATTGATACCTCGCTTGTCAAAATCTAGCCAATAGGGGCAACGCTATGGTGAAACCTCCACATACCCACATACATACATACATAGACTGTTGAACTCATTATCCTTCCGTTGCTTTGCTGTAGTCGGGTAAAAATACAAGTAAGATCTAAGCCAAACTTTATAAGATAGAATGAGCTATGTCATATATTTAGATTTGCATTGAGATTGTGGTCTACAAAAGCCAATATACCTACAGTTAAAGCGAAGTAACTTTTCAAACAACAAAATTAGTTTTATCTCGCATAGGAACATGACAACTGAATATTACTCTGTACTGTAGACAGGCTTTGGACAAACATCGCAATGAGAGCATTTGATTATTACCACAGAATAAATAATAGTACCTTGTATTATTGATAATTTGGCGCTGATAGCAGTAGTTTGGCAGTGAGGGTCCACGGAACTAACATACTTTTACTATTATTTATTTGGTGACTATTGTTATGGCACAGAATAAATAATAGTACACCAGTTAAGGGATGAGACAATGGTAGCGATTTGGACAAACACTAAACTAAATTTCTTCAAATGTAATTTATACCTTGTTGGCTTTATAACAAGGTATTTTTGCCCCTGTCATCTAAGCCTCACTCACTAAACTATAACTAAAGCCTGTCAGAATAAAATCAACTTTGTTTCCATGCGGCGAGAGTGAAAATTTGTCCAAACGTTGTCTCAGAATGTGTCCAAATATATCCAAACACTGTTTTAATTACGTTATTTTAAGCGGTGCAGCTTAAATTGACGTAAGTTTAGAATAGATGCCAGGGGCAAGAAGACCTTGTTACAAAGTCGACAAGGTTTAAATTACATTGGAAGAAATTTAGTTTAGTTTTTTAACCTGTGGACGAGTGCGTTTTTGGAGTTTTTGGGCTATTTTTTAAAATAAAGAATGATTTTAAGGTTTGCCATACACAAAATCTGTATTTGAGGAAGGTAAATGAATAAAAAAACAGAAAAAAAATATTATTTGACTTAGGTAATATTTATTTTTTAATTTTTTGCAAAATTTGCAAAATTAATCTCATATATCCCGTACGGGATAACAATAGCAGACAGGTTAAGGAGTAAAATTACCAAATTGCCAATGACAACTTTAGGCCCTCGGTGGGGGTGCTTTGAATCAGGACAAACTTAAGTCATACAGATCAGTGCATAGGAGCCACAGTTATAATATTTAAAACAGTGTCAGAGCTTGAATTTTGTACACATTTAAAAGACTATTGATGTGGCAAACCTGAGTTACAGTTTGTTGTGGTTTTGTACTTTGGGAGTATGACAGTCACTGATTTAAGGAAAGGCATTTAAGTTGAAAATTTGTTTAGATTTTGTAATACGAGTTATCACTATCGGTGACATGTGCAAGCTTATCAGTATGTTTTATAATATAAGAAGACCTAGAAATTGCGTTTGTTCGTTAATAATCTATTTTATGTGTATGTAATAGACTTAAACACATATCAAGTTCAAGATTTTGACCTGAAATAGCCTAAATAAGGCCAAAAACAAGAAAATTCAACATTGATTTGATGAAGGCCAAATTCATCGAGAATTATTGATAATTGCGTACCTTCCAAGTGCCGATTCCGAGAATAGGACACTCGTAGCCGTTCTCAAACTTCACTGTGGGCATTTCTGAAGTCATGTTTACAAAATTATAGTTGTAAAATCAGAGGAAAACTGGGAAATATAGAAACCGGCGAAAATTACTCTACTCTGTCCCAATCCCAAGATAACATTGATAATTTGATATTGATAAATTAAATTTGATAGCCACCACCAGGGTTGCCAGATATCAGCTAACTCAATTTGCCTAATTTTGACGCCTGAGTAGCTTAAAACGCTTCTTTTTTATTGTGAAGTAGCCGAATTTGCCTAACACTGAGCTAAGTAGCCTAAATGCCCAACTACAGAATACACGTAACAAAAAAGACAACGTAAAGCATACATTTATAATATAAGTATGTTAATATTACTTCAAAGTTAACCTTCAGATCACTTTTTTTTTATACATTTACTGTATTATTTTATTTTCTCTTTACATATCTTTATCCTTTATCATATTTTCTCTTTATCCTCTTCTAGTAAAAGAATAACTTCATCATCCCCGGGAGAATCCTTATTTCCACTAGAAGTGGTGGTAGAAATAGATGACCCAGCCGCGTCAATCGGTCTTCTTTGGTACAAAATTTACAAAAACAAACTTTTATTTTGATGACAACAACAATTTACGAAAGAAACAAACAAAACAAGCATTAGATAAAATCGGGCGCGGCCAGTTTGTTTGTACAAATTGTGAAGTTGCGTTTCGCTTTCTTGGTTTGATTTTGAACACTGTCCTATCAGCGAGTTAGAAATATTTTTTTCTCGTTGTCATTATGCGTTTGTCTATCTCACTCCTACAAAGAGCGGACGCAATGGAACACAAGCAACATGAAATAACTGTAGACGTGCGTATTACGTTTCGTTGCACGCATTTTATGGAATTATCAAGGAATTATTCAATAAGTTTGGGGTAATCCTGAGATAGCCTTAATCGCCCGTATATTTTCATAATAATGGCTACTGGTAGCAGATTGGATTTTTTGATCGCCATTTGACCCCTGAGGTAGCCTAAATGGCGATAATTTGCCTAATCTGTACAACGAATACATAATAAGTATAATAAAAAAATATAATACAAAATTATCTAAGTGACCTCTAGTAAGTTACTGAACTAGAACTTGACAAGTTGAAAATTGAATTTAACAGATAAACCTATGACTCCGTTCAGCGAACCCTCGCTAGTTAATTTTTATCCAGTGAAAATTTCGCAGTCTTACAACGCACCCGAGATAACCACAGAATTAACTGACAGGGCTGCCAATTCCCATTTATAAAATTCCGAAATAATCAAAGTCAAATTCCCGAAATTTGGAGAGAAAACTCAGCTGATTCCCCACAAAATTATTTAATAATTAGTAATACTACAAGGTGCATCTGAGTATTATTTTTCATATCGGACACTTTGATATTTTTGTTCAATCATGGATCGATGGATTAAACTTGACACTGCCTCCCAATTTTGTAATCCCTTCTCTTGTTGCCAATAAAGATTCTACAGTATCTGTATCTATTGAATTGCGGTTTTCTGTTTTTACATAATTATTTAAAAACAAAAAAAATGGCTCGTCTGTTTCGTTTGAAAACGGCAGTATCAGCAATAAGGACATCACAATTTTTATGTTTGAACAAGTATTGTCCCACGGCGTTTTTAAAGTGGAACATTTTATCCCAGTAACATTCAGCACCAATGTTATCTTCATTAAATTCAAGCCCATGTTGATCTAAATCCAGCATAGCGTAAGCTAGCATAAATTTGTGACAGCACAAAAATTATATGATGAATCTTGGCAATGAAATCGCTTGGTAATGACACATCAATTCAATTTAAAAAACTATCGAAGTATGAACTATCGATATTAGTGTTAAAGTTTTCGTGAACCTGATACATAATTTTAAATATCACTACCGGCTATGACTCACGTGTATATAGTCGAAAACATCGACCTAGGTTTCGAGCGTATCCGACGCTCTTCTTCAGGAGTTCACGCCGCGAGATCCCGATGCGCGTCGGGTTCGACTTTTTCGATTGTTCGATGTTTTCGACTATATACACGTGAGTCATAGCCGGTAGTGATATTTAAAATTAACTATCGATATTACTTAACGGTGAGTTGTCAAAATCCCCGCAGTTTCGCCGCATAATGCCATTCCCCCATAAGTCCCCAATAAACTTGAGATTTCCCGAAGTTTGGGGAATCCCCCACAAATTGGCAACGCTTCAACTGAGATAAGTGTCAAAACGACTGACAACATTGACAGCATACAGAAAAGGTTTTTCTTGCCCTGCATTCGAGATGATGAAGTTGCGTTTTGGACTGTTTCGATTGCCATTTTTTACACTAATAATCCTTTCCAAACTGAATGAAAAATGACCCTAAAGCATAAAGTCGCTTTTCCGATGTCAAACTTAACTGTCATGTCCAATGGGAACGCTGATCGAAACATATTTAGCGTTTTTAACTGTTATTTTCGATCATTTATCATCAATACGCCTTTGAGAATAAACTAAATCAAGATGACATTGACGTCCTTGATGCAATATAAACCTATCTCTATTTAGCCCACGAAACACGTATATAGCTGTCCTACTCAAGGGCGACAAAACCAGCTTTGGAAACGATTGGAATGCGAGTAAAACAAGGGGCCAAGTGAGTGTGCCTCCTTGTTATGTAAGGGTTCCGTAGAATATTTATTTATACGGTACCTTCGGTATTAAGTTGATTTTCCCGGCAAGCAATCACAGAAAATGTAATAATGCTTAACCAGCTGAAAAATATAGGGAGTTTTCTTATTTAGAATACCTAATCTTACTCGATGGTGATCACTTGGCTCCATATGCTATGCTATCAGCCCTTTATTAGGACTCAAGTTTTCCTTTGAATATAGAGATTCTGGATCTTTAATTTTATTTTTAAACACACTAAGTTTTGGTATCAAGGTATTGAATATGTTTTATTGCGATTTAGTGGTTACGGTGGGTTAATTGAATAAGAGCATGTACCACGCTGAGGCACGGATGATGCGGGTTAAAGTCCCGTCCATTTTATTTTTATTGGGAAATATATAATGTTTAAATTTATTCCAGCGAATGGCCTGGAACGTATCTACGTTTGTTCAATACATAAGCTGCGAGCTACATTAAAACAAATACGTACACTTACTCAATGGCGAGACATGAATGAATCGAATTAAAAACATAAAAATAACAATGCACCGAAAAGTAGTTTAGGAATGTGAAGTGAATGACCCAAAGAGGTTGAATTACGCTTACCGGCGTAATGACCGAGCTATGATAAATGAAGGATGATGACTCAGACGTTTTATCAGTGACTAACCCACACTTTTAAAATAAGTGGTACCATAGGATCAAGGTGGTTTATACAACTCGGTGCTTGGGTTTGAAAGGCATCGGTACGAGATATCAATCAGCGGCAAAGCTCAAAAATGAATTAAAATCAGATTGAAATAACACAATAATTATTAAAAAATAACCGACTTCAAATCGTATAAAACTTAAATGAAAGAAATAATTCATTTTTTTAGGTCTATTTTTCGCCCAAACTGACGAAAAAGAAAGTAGGCACTTACCTGGCACATGGTACATAAAAAAAAACTTCCTTTTAAGTGTTAAAGGGTTTGAAGCCGTTTTTTTAATTTTCTACGTTTTAGTTTCGTTAAAGTAGGCTACTTATTCCATTCGCTAAGAAAAAATACATAGTTACCTACTGTAAACAGTACCGATAACATTACCGTGGTTAACAGTCCATATCTTTTAAACTACTATTAAATTTTGATGAAACTTGAACTATTCGTTAACTTGAAAAATACTGACACTATTACAAAAAGAATGATTGAAATCAAAATTATTGTTTTCGAGAAATAAGTGGAAGAACATACATACATACAGACGCGAAATTTGGTATGATTCTTCAGATATACTCATAGAGACTAAATATATATGGATAGTAGGACAATATTACATGCATACATACACGAAATTTGGCTAAAACAATAACAATTTTACATACCTAGGTCAACACATCAATTTGCAACCCTCCTTTTTTTTAAAGTCGCTTAAATCTTACTTTAGTACTATAACTTACCTTCCAAGTCCCCAATCCTAGAACGGGAATAGTTTTCCCATTATTGAAGGTGATTACCGGAACTCGCGACATTTTTAATATATATTTTTAACACTGCCGCTTTTTATGGCAAAAGAGCGAGAAGTGAAGAACCAACATTGGATATTAGAGATAACAATAAACCTCTTTATTGAGTTTATGGGTTATCAGCGTATTTATTATCAGTTGTTATTATATGTTTTATTATAGCGTTACTTGATGAATTGGTGTTATATAAGAGGCAGTAAATAAGCGTTTTTTTATAGTTAGTTGCCAATACGAGATATCTAGTAGGTAGGTAGGTACCTGTTTAGTTATGTTTTCCACTAGCTTTCCCGCCCGCGCTGGCTACTGTGTATCGCGAAAAACATCCTACGTTCTTCTATTAAAAACCAATGCAAAAGTAGTTATAGCACCAAAGCTCTTGATATTTTTTGACATACTTGTTATTTCGTTTCCATGGCAACCATTTCTTACAGCGAGTACTCAACATTTTTCCAGTTTTTCAGTTTTCCCGTGGAAACTTCAAATTTTCCGGGATAATAAGTATCCTATGTTTTATTCCAGGGTATAAGCTATCTCCATTCCAAATGTTATCAAAATCCGTCCAGCCGTTATCGCGTGAAAGTTCCCCAAACAAACCAACAAATAGACAAGGTTTCACTTTTATATATTGGTATGAAGTTAAATTAATTTTAAGTTTGCCGGCAGCGTAAAAAAGAATAATTATTAGGTACAGGAGAGAAACACACGATTCGATAACGATAAACAATCAAATCGATTCGGTTCGTCATCGAAAAGTTCTGAATCGTGGGGCTGACAAAACATTGTTATGTGTATGTTCATACAAAATTATGTTCAACATGCAATGTTTTTTTTAAATATATTCTGTATGTTAGGTATTAATAATATAGGTAGGTACATACTTATCCACTCTAGAAATAAACCACTGCGGTAGCAAACTGGGCAGTGGAGAAGAAGCACAAATAAATTTGGCTTCGGTCAGCTATTAACTAAAAACGATGTCATATTGTGCTGCGTTAACCACATCGTATTTAAAAAAACGAATTCAGTATTCCACGCATAGACACATGTCATTATACATTATTCATTACATTAGGTACTCCGTACTCTAGACAGGCTGTTCGCAATGAGCGCATTTGATTATCGCCATTTTGGCGCTGATAGCAGTAGTTTGGCAGTAGTGAGGGTCCACAGAACTAACGTATTTGAATATTTAGTACCATGGACATGGTGGGGTGCTTTGAATCGGCACAAACGAAAGTACGGCAGAGCCTATCCTGCCTATCCATAGAGGTCAGTGAACCAACGACATTTCCACTGCCACCGCTCACACCACCACCGTCGCAGTTTGTTGGTAATTAAAAACGGTTAGGTATATTTAATGTACGAATATAGTTACTTTCTGAAAAATATGGTGTTTCTAAACCCAGGTCCAGACAGAAAAATAAGTAGCAAGTAAGTAGGTAGGTATAATTTATAACAACCAATTGAAAGACGGCGCAGCAGATAAATTGAACTATCACCCATTATCTAGTGACAGACATGAGTGCTTGTAAATTATTTATAAACATTTACAAGTATCTAGATAACTATATCCTATATCGATCTCTGCGGATAGATATCGTCTTTATCTTTTGAGAGTTTACTTAAACTACATCCATGTACGATATAAATATTTTAGATAGGATACACACTGATGTGTATGTTATGATTTGGAAGGTGCATACTGTATACACATTAAAATAACTACAAGATTAGTTTTGGTATGACTTAGACAAAACTACAGCCTTTATAAAAGTAGATTTAAATTACTATCAGTTTAAAATGAAAAAAACTATCGGAAATATGTTTTTTTATTTCAATATCCTATCCGTAATCCTTTATATAAATTTAATGTTTCTTCTATAATTACATATTTTACTTTACTTTATTAGTTGCAATTGCAACATTAGACTAAGTATATTATTTACATTAACTGGAATAATCAATGTTATAAGAAGCTTAAAAGAAAATTGCTACTGTTTAATAATTAAACAGTAGTTATTATAAGAATTATATATTTTTTGAAATGGTCTTTTGAATAATTGAATTTTGATACTTCACTTGATAGGTTTTGGTAATTTTTTGTTACGTCGGAAATAAAATATGGCAGCTGTAAGCCGCCATATTAGTTTTTTTGTCACTTCATATATCCTATAGCATTCATATATATTCATATAGCATTCATATATCCTATAGCATCAAGACGAATCCAATGATAACTCATTTATCAAAATCCATCAAGAGGCTGTAGGATGCGCCTAAGAAACATACAAACAAACATACAAACAAACAAACATCCAACCCAAACACCTAACCCTCCTTAGTCGGGTAAAAACACCCAAAACGATCCATCTAAGTAGGTACCTATTATACATAGATGCACGATTACACACGTTTCTATTAAAATTTCTGATCAAGGGCTAGGCAAGGCTAGGGGATCCAGCGCTTTATCCGATTTTATGAGCTGGATAATCGGATAAAATCCAGACGCTCCAGTTATATTTTTAAAAATCTAATCTAACAGGCAGGAAATAAATCATCGGCCTATGATATAACTTTTTTAATTCACAGCAAATTGGCGGCAACAACAGTACCTACTAGCAGACCGTATCTTTGGCGTTCATCCAACACACGATTCGAGCGTCAATAATTTATTTACATTACTCCATCAGATTAACTATGTAGTTTCACAGACATTATGACTACAAGTTGCAACTGGCGATGAAATAAACTAAATGTAACAAAATAAAAATATAAAACGTTGCCGCCGTCTGTCACGTTAATAACGTAAACACAGTGGTAATTTCGAATTTGGAATGCGAAGCGTTTGACAATGATAAATGTAATTTTAAAAAGTGAGTTGTCAATTATGTACTTTTTCGTTGACGTGTGGATGTCAAAGAGGCAGAAGTCAATGGCATACACAGTGACTATTATTTTCTTAGGTCATTGAACAATGAATGCATTCGAACTCAGCATATTTTTATTATTAGATTTTTTCCAGGATTTGCAACTATTTGCGTCTTGTTTTCTCAGTAGAGGAAATTCACTTCACCTGTTTTTGGCACAACAAAGATGAATCGTTCGTTGAGTTGTTAATGTTTCACATCTCATCTACCTAATCTTCAAGCCTCTCACTTAATATGATATCACGTATGGACGGAGGAAACTGTGCTTGATAAACCAAAGGCATCAAATACCTCATTACCGCGCTAGTGAAAAATACTTTATTTGCGGATTCAGCACCACCATTTTCAAAACGGCAAAGAAAAATATTGTATGAAAAATGTGTCCAAAAACATCAAAATTCAAGGAACGTTATTTCCACTTGTATCCACGGATACTCATTATTACATTTAGACACTCAACTAGAGGGTTTAAGAATAATTACATTCCACTTGAACACCAGAGCCAAAAACGAAACAAAATTGGAAACTTCGGAAGACTTTTTTTACTTCTTGTGACAAGTATAAATTCACCAGCTCGCACTAGGCCAGGGTGGCGATTTTCTCTCATCATTATGATGCTGACTCTGACATATAACGGCAAAGAAAACTTTCAACAATAATTACGTAATTACTGTAACCAAAAATAAATCTCGACGTCAATACTTTCCCGCGTTCCAAATAAAATATTCTCACACTTACTATTTATTCACTTTGAGCGTACTACAGACGGTTTATGAGACACGTCGATGGACGTATTGATGTTTCACAGACTCTTGGAAAAAATCTCGTGTTTACGACGAGCGGTCACCGTGCTGGTGCATTCCTAGAACGCTTAGGGAGGTCATATAATCATAGCACCTATCTAGCTCTCATAGGTAGTATCTGTACTACTCACATAGGTACAACGTCAATATATTGTCCTTCTCAATTTTAGTATGCAAATAAATAAGATTATATTATTTAATCATACGTAACTAAAGGTTAAATTTCCATAACTTTAAATTGAAATGGAAGAGGAATATGTTTTAGATCAGCATCAACAATAAATATAAACAATAACAAGTGCAGTACAAAATATAATGTTACAAAAATTCAACTTCAAATGGATGAAATAAAAACTTTGAAAAAACCACAGATCTACTATTGATACAATTTATATGGGACTATAAAAAATATATATTACGATTAATAATAATTTTGAAATCGGTGAATAAATAAATAATATATAAAACAACAAGAAGACGTACGTACAGTCGAACATTTATAACCTCCTCCTTTCGTGAAGTCGATTAAAAACACTTGTTTTTTTTTCATTTAAATTTTTAAATTGATTGATTGCACGATCATTGTCAAGACAAAACATATAAGTGTCAAAGTTATATCCGTATATTTTCGTTCGGGTTGTTTCTGTTTGGTTGCGGAACTCTAAATAGAAAGATTTATAGATACTTTCTCAATAAATCTTCCTTGCTTTAACAATTGCACCCACTCGAAAATAAAAATCTCAAACGCCATTGTAAATCTATTTTAAAGATTTTCTAACAATACGTGGGAATTTACAGCTTTTACATTTTTACACTCTAATGTGTTTTCCCGCGCCATTTATGAGCTGTCAAACATAGGTTTACGATTCGATTTTCAAACCGCGAAATCGTGGTCTAAAATTTTAAAACATACAGGTGCAAAAACAGTAAGAACATTTAGTAAAAAAAAAATGGTGCTTCATCGTTATACTATCCCAAGCTTTGAAATGTAAACGTTCACAGACGGAATTATAGATTTTGCAAAACGTAGGTATGTGTTATTGTTCTGTCATTTTTTTAGAGTACTTTCTTATGACGGGCCTTAAATACCTACGAGTAACCAACTGCTATTATTATACTTACAGTTTAGTGCGGGTTGACTTTGGTGGTAGACACAAAATGTCCTTGACATTCGAGATATTCAGTATTGTGCGGTATCGTGCTAGTTTTCGCAAAAAATATACATGATAGTTAGATACCCACATTCACACTGAGCTTTGGCAAATAAATGGATGAACGAATTAATTAATGATATATTTCTCAATAGTTATTGCTTAGTATTTTTACATACAAATTATAAAGAACCTGAGATAATACGTTAATTTCAAAACAAAATCGTCAGGTCTAAACAGTCTACTGCTGAATTTGGGTCTCCCCGTTATAGTTTTGATATAATAACTAATTTGGGCAGGCCGCTTGGTGAACGCAGTAGATTTTGACACATAAACAAGAATTTCTCACAGCACCCGCAGAATGAGAAACGATGGACCTATTACCAAGCCAGGCCACTAAGGCACGGCACAAAACAAACTCAATTCTTATGAGTCTCAGATCTTGAATCTCAATTCCTGAGTCTTTATAATTCCATTTGATCTATGTTATTATTTATTTTATATTTATTTGGACGCCTTAATAGGCGCCAAATAAATATAATGCTTTGCAGTTTTTTTTTTATGATGCTTTGCCGTTAATACGGCAAAGCATCATCTACTGTCATTCTTGTGTCAATGCACAGCAGATGATAACTTGATGATAGCATGCAAATGTTTTATTTGAAATCTAATTTGGATTGTTTTAATACTGAATAAACTTCATTGACAAATCAAAACAATTATTTTTGATGAAGTTTAAAATGTAGTTGAGTAAAATTACTATTGAGATATGCAAAACTGAGTAACTCGATTACACATAATAGACTCCGAAAACTTTTTCCGTCCATGTCTGCACGCTACGTAGTACTATTATTTATTCTGTGACGCTACTTCAAACAGTTCTGCGCTACGAACGCTAACGTTTGTTTATTTATTTACGAAGTAAATATAGCGTTCAATCGTTAAAACGGATCCTAAAAGCTTTCCGTATTGTAAACTGCATTGACGTTTTAATAGCCTCGAGGTGCGCGGTTTATTTTTGTATTTGTGTGTTGAAGTGGGTTAGTACCTATGTTTTTAATCAAAATCACACTAACATTAAAAATAAGAAAGTAGGTACTTACATCTCGTCGGGTATCCGTAGCCCGTACGGGACAAATGCGACTTTAAAAGAAAATTAGGCATTTTTTTTCTTAGTTATTATTAATTGTTTCATTTACCTTCCTTATTATTATTTTAAGTATATAAATTATGCTATATAAATTATTGACTGCGAATTGTTTCTACACTATAAATGAATACATGAATTTTAATTTTAATGCTGAGTGAACTTTATACTATTTTTTTAATTAAATTTTTGACTTTGTTTATTTTTTACGGTTATTTCAAATGTATAAAAATAAATAAAAAATTACATGTTATTCTTTTTAATGAATTTTAATAATGTCAAACATCGTTTTTTTAATTGCTGTTACTCGTATATAAAATAGAATTAAACTAGTATTGTGCATAAACAAGCACAATACTAGTTTAATTTTATTTTGTAATCAAAATACATTAAGGCTAGTCATTGAAAATAATATTGCATGCCACATTGGTATTTACAGATATAAGTACAACATGTTTAGCATTAAGACCTGCATACCATCACCCTGTAAACCAATAAATTAATTTGATTTTGAATTTGAATTTTCCTCAAGTAGGTAGGTACAGATTTTGTGTATGGTAAACCTTATCACCATTTTTTTTTAATTATCCCGAGATCTCCATAAACGCATTCGTCCACAGCACAGATTAAGTATCAGAATTCTGATAAAAACAAGCAAACTGCAAAGGAGTGGAATGCCCTGCCCTCGTCAGTGTTTCCGGTAAATTATAACCCAGGTGTGTTCAAGTCAAGAGTGAATAGGTATCTACTAGGCAAGCGTGCTACACCTTCGACCGCATCACCGCTTTCCATCAGGTGAGATCGTGGTCAAACGATTGCCTAGTCCGTAATAAAAAAAAAAACAAAAAAGTTACAAAGCAACAAACAATAGGATAAAAAAAAGCAAGTGACATACATTAAAAAAACCCGTAAAAGCTTCTGTTTTTAAAAAAAAAACAGTCAATGTTATTGATACCGAAGTCTCCGCCTCTGTTAGTTAGTACGGCCACTATTAATACTTGTAGTATTATTTATTCTGTGGTACGGCCAAAGAGAATATACGTTTGGTACGTAAAAAGTACTTACCTACCATGGCAAGAAAAACAAAGTAGGTAAAGAAATAAATTACCAACAGGCTGTTATATAGATATATAAATATCTACCATCAAAGAGAATATCATCACTATGCAAAGAGGATATAATCATTACGTTTTCTAATGCAATTTGGCATGTTTCGTGTAAGAAGTTTTCATGAACTTGGCCGCGCAAAAATATTTAGATGTTACAAGCACTCGGTGCTCATGAAAAAAAAGAAAAATAGCTGCCGGATGTTAAGATTCTATATTCAAAAATAATATTAGTGTTAGTGAGACAACGGCACAGAATACCTAATAATACTACACAACGGTGCGGTGTCGAACTGTCCAGTCCAGTGAAAGACAGGCTACGTGGGCTGCGACGAGAAAATATGGATTTGCTATATAGCGAAACTGCAAAATCTATGAAATATAGGTAAACGTAGGTAGGTACGGATGTAAACATACCTAATACCAGAGTAAACATTTGAATTTCTAACCGACTACGGCGAAACAAGGGAAGGGTAATGAGTTTAACAGTCTATGTATGTGGGTATGTGGATGTTCCACCGTAGCATCGCCCCTATTGGTCCAATTTTGACAAACGAGGTATCAATCGATTCGTCTTCATTTATAGAGTGTCATTGGCTATTTATCTAACCGATTATGGCGAAGCAAATGAAGGGTGTGTTTAAACTAAAAACTTGGTTCGGTATTGACAAGCGAGGCTATTTTTTAACCTGACCTTAGTGGTTTTAGATTTTGAACTTATGTCTTGTTGTATACCTAACTAATTATACTTAAGGTACCTAGGTAGATATGAATCATCATCATCATCATTATAATTTCAGCCTTTAGAAGTCCACTGCTGAACATAGGCCTCCCCCAAAGAGCGCCATGACGAGCGATCCTGTGCCACCTCCATCCACCGACTTCCTGCGATGGCTACAATGTCGTCGGTCCATCGTGTGGGGGTTTCCCCCCACACTTCGCTTGCTTGTTCGTGGCCGCCATTCGAGAACCTTTATTCCCCAGCGGTTATCAGTTCTACGAACTATATGGCCTGCCTATTGGCACTTCAACTTGCAAACTCTGAGAGCTATGTCGGTAACCTTCGTTCTACGGATTTCCTCGGTTCGGATTCTATCACGTAGTGAAACACCGAGCATAGCTCTCTCCATTGCACGCTGCGCGACTTTTTGTATCTTTGATAGAAAATTAAAACGTCTGCTTAATATTGGTACAGTAGGTATTTTAATTACATAATTGTAGACCCTCGCCTGTAGCACGAACACTTAAAGATTTTGCGTCAAGCAAAGTTGAACTTTATTGCGTTGGGCTGTTGGTGTTAAATGATGCGCATTAATGCTTAGCGGTTACGTCGACAATACAACGCCAACAATACTTAAAACATGAATTCAAAATGTAGGTAAGCATTAAGCATTTAATTTTGAGATATATAAAATTAAGTAAAACTCAGTCATACCAATTATTTTAATTGCCCTCTTGGAAGTCGTTTAACCACGATGTTACGTGATGGAAAGCGATGATGTGGTCGAAGGCACGCTTGCTTAGAAGTTACCTATTGACTCTTGACTTGAACACACCTGGGTTATATTTTAATTTTGCCGTAGTTTTGTCTAAAAACCAAATCTTTAACATAAACCTTTAAGCAATTTTGTGCATTCAAGTAAAATATAAGACTTTTTTAGATATGTTACGACTGTCACTCACGAGTTATTTCATGGAACAATTCGACCGGTGTTTACAATTATTACACGTTAGTTTATATGCAAATACTAGTTTCCCGCCCGCGACTTCGTAAGCGCGGACTACTGTTTATCGCGAAAAAAGCACCCTATCTTCTAGGATATTAAAAACCAACGAAAAAGTAGGTATAGAGTCAATGCTCTTGATGTTTTCTGATAGACTTGTTATTTGGTTTCCACGGCAACCCTTCCTTACAGTGAGTAATCAACATTTTCCAGTTTTCCCGTGGAAACTTACAATTTTCCGGGATACATAGTAACCTATGTTTTATTCCAGGGTATAAGCTATCTCCATTCTAAATTTCATCAAAATCCATCCAGCGGTTATCGCGTGAAAGCTCCCCAAACAAACAAACAAACAGACAATGTTTCACTTTTATATATTGGTATGGATAGTTTACAAACTGTCACAATTTTCAGAAAAGGGACTTAGTGGTGGTTAGTAAAGGTATCATTTAGTGTTAATATTTCAAATTTTTAATATATTATCTGCTCTACTTGCGTGAACCGCTGGCTTTATAGCAACGCGACTGTCAGTGACTCATTTTTATTATAAATTAATTTAATAGTCCGACTTGAAAATGTAAACGACATGCGCGAGAAACAGAGCATTTTCACCCAAAAATATTTTTATCTCAGCTCAAGATCGTTTATTGACGCACAAGAGTCAAGAGACCGCCCCATCGATATATAACTAAAAAGCTAAAAATACCCGCGTCTTGCAGTCTGTAAGATTTTCCAGTCATCTGGAATCCGCCACCGCGTATTGACAGATGCAATTTTATTCCCGCGCATTTTCACGTCCAATCGAAAGTGACATTTGTTTTTTTTTAAAGGCGTGTCAAGGACACTGAATTTATGAGCGAGTGGTTTATAATATAATAAAAAAATGGCGGTTGTTAAAATGGCCCACGTGAGACTATCAGTGATGTTTTTTTTTATTTTCCTGTGCATAGAGAGCAAAGCGAAGCTGTCTGAAAATAAGACAGACAATCATTCCTGGGAAGTTAAACCATCATCAAAAAAGGTAAGTAGTATTTAACTTTCGAGATTCAAACACATAATGGGACTTAATTATGCTAAAAAATATATCAACGTTATAAAACGTAGAGGTAAATAAAATAACGTATTTAGCGTGACTGTGTCGTTTAGAATTAACTGTTTTTTTTAGTTTGATATTGTTATAAACAAAATATTAGGTGGGTAATAAATAAGTAATTAAGTACTAAACAAATTTTGTCAACGTTTTCTGTGTAAGTATACACAAAACACAAAAACTCTACACCTCAAATAAAGTTTGAGGTGTAGAGTTTTGTTCACTTTAATCTGCAGTAAGTACGTATGTAGTAAATTAGTCGACTGTAAGTATTTTATTTCTTTTCCTAGAGACGTATGTATGCACTCTATTATTACAATCAAGCCACGAATTGGCTAGTAAGTAACTTATTATTAACTTAATATTTTAGATATGATGAACGGCGTTGTTTAAGTTCATGTACCTTTTAGATTTATTTATTTTTGTTTATTATTGAGCACCACCGTCCATGACAATTAAATGTATTCCTCTCCATTCAGCGGTTGTCTGGTAGAAATCGCTTTAAGCGATAAGACCGCCCATTGTACTCTATTTAAGTTAAATGTGTATTCTTGTGTATGATTTATTTGGAGTGCAATAAAGCGTTTATCTATCTATGGTTATACTAAGAATCGCTTATTCGTCTGTGCTAATTTGATTCCATTACATTCAATATGTAAAAAAAAACGGTCCACGCGTTTGGTTTTTATAGCTCCGCAAAGGAACAAAATAGCAATTTTTTAAACTGATTAAAACATTACCCTCCGCGCAGTCGTATTTTTTTTTTTTAGGTTTTTTGTAATGGAACTCAAAAAATACACAAACGACTTTAAAAACTAACCTATAGCACAGAATAAATAATAGTACACGTACCTATAGAAAGCTTATGAATGATAATGTTATCAGCAAGTAACATTGGCTGTATTTTTATTTTAGTTAGCGACCTCTACTAAAATTTCAATATAGTAAACCAAGGTACCTACCAAAAATTTGTCTAATGTCGATAATAGGCGTGCGCTGCGAAAACCATTGATGATACATAGTATAATGTACTAACCTCGGGTTTCTGAACGTTTGTCAACTTTGACAACAGATTAATTCTAATGCTGTCTTTGTCTGGCACTCAACAAATGACAAAGACAGCAATAGACTTAATCTGCAGTGCGATTACGTAATGTTGATCATGACGGTTTCAAGCAGTCAAATTCAATAATGCTTTGCAATAGAGCATCGATTTTCCTATGAAAAAAGTGACAATCTGATTGAAGCCAAGTTCTGTAATACGGCCACTGTTGTCAACGTTAACAAACGTTTCAGAAACTCGAGGTTAATGTATAAAGTATTCATTATTGCCTACCCAAAAAAAAGAACGTGAGGCTATATGTCTAACTATTAAACTTAAGTCACATTAACCGTTTTTGTTCTAACTAGTCAAAACACGGGTAGAATCGTGTATTTTCAAATAAAGGGGTTCCGTTTGCTACCCGTGCGAAGCCTGGGCGAGTCGTAGAAATTTCAGTTAAACAATTTAATTTAATTTAGGAGAATATTGAGATGGATTTATTACGATTTTGGTTTGAAAATTAGTGTAAACAAGCACAAATTAAAAATGTATGTAACCCCCGACTTCCCAACCCCCATTATAACTAGGAAGCATCTCGATCACAACAGTTTCAAAAATAAAAATCGTTCCATCCGTTTGAGAGCTACGGTCATCACCCCCATTATAGCTAAGAACCATCTCATTTACCTCAGCTTTAAAACATGAAAAACCGCAGCTGAATCGTTCCATTCATTTGGGAGCTACGATCCTCACCCTCATTCCCCCCATTATAACTAAGAACCATCTCGTTTACCTCAGCTTTCAAATTTAAAAAACCGCAGCTAAATCGGTCCATTCGTTTGATAGATATGATTTCTCACCGGACTGAATACGTGGACAAACATACATACACACATAAATACATACATAGATTCGTTAAATTTGGTATATTTGTTCAGCTACTCATATAGACTAATATAATATACGAATAATACGCATTTTTGACAATATTACATACACACACACATCAATTTGAGAACCAATATTTTTATTGAAGTTTGTTAGAAACGACTTTTAACATTCAATGTTGCTTTTAGATTTTTGACATTATAAAACCGCATCATTAATGGACTAGAGACTCGCCCCGGCTTCGCACGGGTAGTGCCACGTGCACACACCGCGGCATTTTTCTAACTTATCATTTTTATACCCGTCGTAACTTCTACAAAAATACGCCAGTAAGCGTAATTCTTTGACAGCAACGATCGTGATGATTTTTGGCCATAGACAACTGCAACTCACGTACTTGACAGACTTGTAATTATTTCGTTTCCATGGTAACGTGTAATTGTTATTTCGTTTTCATAGAAACGTCATTCCGTTCTGTATATTTGATACCTTCGATTACATTATTGTAATTTACGTAGGGATCACTATTTTTTTGAAAAATAAAATACTGCCTATGTTGTTCCAGGATAATGTAGCTATCTATAGGCGAAAGAATTTTCAAAATCGGTTCAGTATTTTTTTAGTTTATCCATTACAAACAAACAAACCAACAAACCAACAAACAAACAATCAAATCTTTCCTCTTTATAATATAGTGTAGATAGTGTAGATGAGGAGAACTGAAGACCGAGCTCAGTGACGTGCATTAGGAGAGCCCTACGTCCAGCAGTGGACAGACATAGGCTGATGATGATGATGATTATTATTAAGCCGCTATCTAGAAAAGACCTATCTATGTAATTCAGTTCTTTAATTTTTTACATATCAAATATTTAGTTTGATATATTTTTAGTTCCTTAATTTCTATTTCTTATATTTGTCCTTATACCGGTAACAGACGGTCAGAAGGACAGACAGAGCGTTGCTAACTCTTTTAACGGAATCTTAAAAAACTTCTAAAGCCGTGAAGTTTTATGTTATTAAATACATGTAGGTATGTGAACCTACATATCTAATACAGAAAATGTGGAAGAAAGCTCCAGAAAAATTAGCCTGGCCAACTCAAAAATGTTGTCTCATAAAAATGAGCTATAAAAGTAATTTATTACGTTATAATATTCGCCGCAAGAATATTACAACGTATAATAAAACGTTGGAAATAGATTCGGAGCTGACAAGAATCGTTTTTGTACGTATGGCGTGTTTGAGTGAATAAAAAAAATGGAGACGGTAGCGCGGAACAATATCACAGAATATATAATAGTACTCGGAACAATGATTATTCTATTGCCAGTAAGTGAAGACGCGGTAAATCTCGTACTCCTACCAAAAAAAAAAAAATTGTCTAAATAAGAAAAAAAAAATTATTTAAAAAAAAGCGTGGGGTGCTTCTCATATCTGTCAATGAAATATTTATAACTATTGACCCATGCACCCCACGGTTTTTTTAAATAAAACTTTTTTTCTTATTTACACTATTAAAATTTATTTTCTATTTTTTAGTTTGGTTTTCTTTAGAAAGCGTGTTGTTTAGTTTTATAAACTATTTTTTTTTTCGAATTATTGCATTGTCATCGGTCTTTGACATGTGTGCAAAATTTGAATGAAATCTGACTGTTTAAAGTGGGTCAAAATAGCGTCCAAAGGAGTCGGTTACAAACATACAAGTGAAGCTAATATAAAGCGTATAAAAAGTGTCTAGGTAACCCTACCTAGGGGGGAGGGTATGAGTAAGTACCCACTTACTCATACCCTCCCTCCATGATTCCCTGATTCGCGAGTGGCATGGACACAAACATTTTAAAAAAAACGTATTTTTTGTATCTACTTAGATTGTCAAAATAATATGACTTACATACAGATATTACATAGGTATTTTATTAAACAACACACGATAAAAATCTTGCCAAAAAAACAAGTTGTGGAAATGCAGTGCAGTGACCCACACCACAGAATAAATAATAGTACAAGCCCACACGTAAAACTTTTCTAGGTCCTTGCTAAAATAGCAGCGCAATTATCTATCTTGTTTCAATCAGATTTCATTATCACGTGCACTTAATGCAGCGCGTTAGAGTTCATATTTCTTTCAAATTCAGTTTTCAACAAGGCTTAGGTGGCTGGGCCCAGTTAGCAGTTTGATTTGCAAGACAAACAGCCGCAAGAGGGCGCTATTCTTATGATAGATTGTCACTATCAGAGTTGTTTTCTGTAATAGATTTGACGACCACGTGACTTTCATGTTTCGACGTGAGGTCGCAAGCCTGTCGGTATTCTACAGATTGCACTATGGAGAGTGTGCACAAGAACTGCACAACCTGATTCCCCCGTCACTTTCCCATCACCGTACGACTAGACGATCAGCAAAGCGCCACCCTTTTATGGTTGAAATACCTCGCACAAGAACGAAGCGTTACGCTTCTTCATTTACTTATTATAAGAACTGTACGAGTAAAGGAGTGGAATGCCCTGCCCTCGTCATTGTTTCCGGTAAATTATAACCCAGGTGTGTTCAAGTCAAGAGTGAATAGGTATCTACTAGGCAAGCGTGCCACACCTTCGACCGCATCATCGCTTTCCATCAGGTGAGATCGTGGTTAAACGATTGCCTAGTCCGTAATAAAAAAATATTAGAAAAGATTTGGGAAATTGGGATTTGGGGAATTGGGAAATTGGGAAATTGGGATTTTGGAATTTGGGAATATTGTGACCTATTTAGTATTTACGATTTGTATGATTTTGAATATCGTTTTCTGTGAACTAAATACCTACTCTTCAGACGAACGAATCATTGCGGCGCTCCACTTCTAACCAAATAGTATAGCTAATATATTACTCTCTACGAGAGCTTCAAACTAGTTCAATCAAACAATCACATAAGTAAGAGAAGCGACACGGATTTTCGATTCGGTGTAGAATCCTCCCTGCCTGGGCCCTGTTTCATAAAACTTACAATTGTAGTTTACTATTAAAATTTAGTGTAGACTGAAGTTTATCTTCTAGCATAATTCATATTTACACGTAACACTCTAACATATGCATCAATGTACACTAAATTGTAATGGTAAACTATAATTGTAAGTTTTATGAAACAGGGCCCTGAGAGTTGCTGAGCGGCTGTGCTAAATTCTCTCTCCCCTCCATTGCATTTCATTTAATTTATCAAGTAGTTTGTTTAAAATAGGTATAAACTCGCTAACTCTATACAAATAATTATCAATTTAAGTTCAATTACTTTGATTGCAGACATTTCGCAGCATTTTTCACAACTTAATTGACACAATTCCTTAATTTCTAGCGGTTTTATATTTGACTTTACTTATCTATAGATAGACAGGCCCCCGATTCAGAACCATTCGATAGCCAACCGAATCGATTCGATTCGATATTGTGAATGAAAAATGTATTGAATTGAACGATTTCAAACCGAATCCACAGAATAAATAATACCATACCGGTCGACAACTGAGTTATCGAAGGGTTCTGCAGTGCGATTACGTAATGTTCATCATTACGGTTTCAAGCCGTCAAATTCAATAAAGCTTTGCGATAGAGTCGATTTTCTTATGAAAAAAGTGACAATCTGATTGAAGCCAAGTTCTGTAATAGGGCCACTGAATCGGGGGGCTGGAGCCGCCGTGCTCAGCATTAGAGCGACCGAAATATGAGGCTATTTTAAAAGCTTTCATTTATCTTCACTTGTGTCTATCTGTGTATGTATCTATGCATAGACACAGAATAAATAATAGTACAACTTACATATATATATCTATGTATGTATTTTGTCTGTCCTGGAATCTCGCAATTCAATTTTCTAGCACTTCCCGATAACTAGCTATCGGGCTGAAAGTTTAAGGGTAGCTCACAAACCGATGACATAAATGTTAAGGCAATAAAAAACAAGGAAGAAAAAAGAAGTTAAATGTGAAAAGCCAAAAAGAAAAAAGTCAAAGTCAAAGTATTTTATTGTAAATAGGCAAAAATAATAGCACTTTTACAAGTCAAAATTAACATCTCCTGAACAAAGAGATATACATAAAATATTATAAAAAGATCAAATCAATCCAAATTTAGATAAACTAAGTATTCTTTGAGTTTGAAAAGGAAATTTCCCTTTCATGTGCCAACAGAGTTAAATCTCACACTGGAAAAGGAAATACCCTTCTGACACTACCGGTGCTTCGGAAATACGCCCGTTAGAGAAGAGACCACCAAGAAACTCTACGGGGATGTATTTTTCCATATTTGTTCATTCTTTATATTTTTTCAAATGTCAAAATTATAACAAAACATGTAAACTACAAATATAAAAGGTAAAAGTGACAATGAGATATCCCACAAACATTAAACAATCATACTGGAAAAAAATAAGGTAAAAACTTCTAACTCGATAATTATGTTGTATAAAATAACGTGATCTCATGGTGTGTTTGAGACATCTCACAAAGTACTTTGAACATTTCATTCACTTAACGTTAACATCGAAGCTATCACTTATTATTATCATGGAGCTTGGAGATTTCTGTCATTAATATAATAAAAAAAGAGAAGGAAGAAAAATTATTAAAAGAGACAAGGATAAAGCTTCAATCGAATTCTCAGTATCGCAACCACTAATGCCTTGCGATAGAGTCGAATTTGCTATGAAAAAAGTGATAATGCGATTGTAGCCAAGTTATGGAATTGGGCCACTGGACTGTCAGAGTTATTTTTTATTGCCAAGGTAGGTGCTTGACCGCCACGTCAAGTATTGGCGACGGTTGCCTGACGGTGGAGAGTGAGGTGATTGTTGTTGTTTGTGTACTACTTACTGCTGAGTGACTTCCGTGATGTTTCTATATTCGTAGATCTGTGTGCAGGTACTGTTTACTGCTTTGACTCGGCTATCACTCGCAATTTGTTGGTCTGTACATCGTAGCCCATTGGCATGTTGTAAACGCGCCGTCAAAAAACCAGCTGATTTCACCATACTTAGGTATAGCAAGCAGATGTGACTTTCGTTGGAATTGGAATTAGTTGAGATCCCAAAGTATTTAAATGAATGTTACTTGGCTGTTCAACCACAATCTTGGCTTGTTGATTAATCACGGACTTTTAAATCACTTCAACGTTTCCTTGACCGTTTGTCGAATCAATTTTGTCTTCCAGTTGTTTATTTGCCTGTGCCATGGTGTTTATTTTGGTTTTCATTGGTGTAAAAAACTTCAGTAATCGTTTTTCCAAACCATCTATAGTTATACACTTTAAGGAACTTAAATAAAGTTATTAGCAATTCCTCTTTCCCTGTAACCTTGAGGAGTACCAACGGCATCGGCATTCATAAACCAGGCAAGAAATCCACCGCGCCCTACTCCTATCATCCCATCAGTCTCTTCAGCTCTCTGGGGAAGATTTACGAGCGACTCATTCGGAATTGACTCTGATCTATCGCAAAGTGCAAAAATCTCATTCCCGACGAGTAGTTTAAGACTTTAGAGCCAGACACGTACTATTGCACCCATCAAGTGCAACGCATCATGGGGCACATTCTCGAAAGCTTCAATAAGTATCCCAAACCCCAAACCACGATACCCGTCTTCCTAGGCGTGACTAAGGTTTTTGACAAAGTCTGGCACGCTGGGCTGATATACAAGTTGTATCAGCTCGGAGTGCCAGACGATCTTGAGCTCATAGTACAGGACTACCTCAAGAGCCGCAGCTTTCGCTATCGTGTCGAGGGAGTCAGATCCGACCCGCACCTCTTCAGAGCTAGAGTCCCTCAGGGCTCCGCGCTCACTCCGCTCTTGTTTTCACTATACACCAGCGGCTTTCCACAACGTAGAGATCCTCCTAACGTAGAGATCTCCCTCTTTGCCGACTATACTGCGATCTATTCCACTGGATGGAAATTCGGAGACACATCCAACGAGCAGTTATCGCTCTTGGAGAGTGGTTCTGAAGGTGGCAAATTCTGGTAAACCCAGAAAAAAACGTACCAATACGCTGTATTGAGGGCGTCAAACGTTACTTTCCATCCGGTCACATTACGATGTTTGAACAACCCATCCCGTGGGTTAAGTCAACCAAGTACTTAGGAGTCACGCTTGATGTTCGACAAACACGTTAAAACCGTCCGAAATATGGCGGCCTTCTTCCAAGGTCCCCTATACCATATTTTAGGAAAGCGTAGTAAAATTTCCTTGAGAAATAAGGTGACACTTTACAAAGCCTGCATCCGCCCCGTCATGACGTAAGCGTCCGTAGCATTCGCTCACGCCCACCCGTCAATCCTGGAACCGTTTCAGACAATTCAAAATAAATTCATTAGAAATGCAGTAGGTGCTCCCTGGTATCAGAGGAACGCTGATCTGCACCGCGATTTCGAGCTTCCCTCGATTCGTCAATTCATGAAAGATGCCACTCGCCGCCACTTTGACGTGGCGCTCCATCACCCAACCCTCTCGTAGTGGAAGCCGCAAACTACACGATAGACACGACAGCCCGCCGTAGACGCTCTCGCGATGTTTTGAGCGATCCAGATGACGCCATCGCAGCCAAAATATTGGCAGCGATGGCCTTGTCCAATGCTATTTCCTCCGACAACTCGTCAGGGGATATCAACACACTTAGATACAGACACCGACCTCGCCGGCGAGGTCAATAACTAATCATCACCTTCGAGTTTCTTGCAGATTCTTCTCAAAGGTGTATAACGAATCAGTGGTTAGTTATTTAAATAAATCAAAGGTCTACTAGCCATTTTCTCAGGTCCCCTGGATCACTAACTAACACTAGCTATCCAGAAGTGTTTAGTCTGACCCCCGTAATCAAGACGACTGCTGTCCAAGCCGAGGTTCGTACCCCCTGGGTGCCCTTGTGCCGGTCGTATAAATTTTAATTCTTGATAGACTGGAAGGGTATAAATACCCATACAACCGAGAAATCGGTGTGCATTTGTCCGATACCAGTTCGCTGAAGCAGTCGAAACAAAGAAGCTCTCCTATAAGTCACCTAACTCTAAGCTGATAGTATTGCACAACTACGTTCTCAGGTCTCCGATAGCTAACCTTTGTAAATCAGGTTTAGCTATTATCCGACCGTGATAATCCGATTGTAGCCAAGTTATGGAATTGGGCCACCGGTACTTGATGGTCAATCCACAAAAAAAATAAGGCCGACGCGACACATCTGGCTGCAAACTGGGGATTTATTGGGTACGAGCCGAGATCAATGGTATCTGATTGTCAACCCACAAAAAAAAGAAGGTCTACGCGACACATCTGGCCGCGCCGACTTTGCGTAAACAAACAGTTTTTATGACCACTTCATTGAGCGCTTAGATAAACAAACTGGTGATTTATGGAGCTAAATAGGTACGGCACATATTTCAAGTGTTTATGTTGTGCGTTTCGAAGCAAAATAATTATATAAACACGCTTAGATTTGAATGATTATTGAGGTCAATAATGTTCAAAATCGAGTGGCAAAATTTACGTCGCTATCGAGTGGTCCGATGATCGATGAAAACAAAAAATGTCACTGTAGCGTTAGTTGCGATGATCAATAAAAACAAAAAAGTGACTGTAGCGCATAGAATCAATCGAGCGGCTAAAGACAAATAAATGAATACAATACAATACATACAGACAAACAAACAAACAAACAGAAAGACAAGAATAAAAATAATAATTTGTTAAGCAGCTTAGCCATAGCCCATTTTTAAGCGACTTCAGAAAATGAGACGGTTATAAATGTTCTACTGCATGTGTTTTTCTTTCTGTTTTTTATTTTTATATATGTGTGTTTTATATATTTCTCCGTCAATTGCGGACCGATTATGAAAATTATTTTTGTGCTTGTTAAGGTATACTCTCCATGTGGTCCCATATAAATTGTATCAAAATTGGTTCTGCAGTTTTTCGAGAATAGTTAGTTTGGAATAGTAAATAAAGTACTTTTAACCTAGAGAAATGACCACGCGTGCGAAGCCGCGGGCATCATCTAGTACTTATAATAAAGCAATAGGAACGAAATAGTCTGTACAAAGAAGATAATTAAAAAATAAATGGTCTAGGGTACTTAAAATAAGCTACTGAACAAGAATATAACATTTTAAAAATTAGTGTCTGTCTGTTTGTCTGTCTGTATGTTTGTTCGCACATCACGTAAAAACTACTGGACCTATTGCGATGCGTTAAAACTGGGGTACTTGGTATCTTAATCCGATGAGTAGAAGCCGCGCAATTAATTAATAACCCATTTTGTTTTCTGCCAGCAGATGACCGAGGGCGCGGCGCTAATGTTTGCAGACGAGTTCAAACAAACGTTGGAGAGATATCTATTCGGAATCTGCCCGCAGAGCTTTAAGGTAAATTCACAATGCGATGGAGTAAGAAAAAGAGTTAAGTTACGTCCCCACGGGAGGACAAACAGGAATATGTTTTATCTGTCCCCAGTAAACGACGAGGGAAAGATCGAACTATTTCCGGTCTGTCCTCCTGCTGTTTTCTTAGGAGAGCAGTACGCCTAGTACGGGTTTGCACATTAAGAAAACGCAAAACAGTTTCGTGAGCTCGCTAAAGTAACAGTTTTGGGTGTAATCGGTAGGACGAAAACATGTTTTCAAATGAAGTTCACACAATAAAAAAAATCGAAGAGCTCGATTGAACGAACTTCACACTACATGTTTCTATCTCTCTTCTTTACAAGCAAAAAAAAGAGACAAAATATAGTCCACCGTATTGGTGTTTGACGTTTTGTTTTTCGTATGTCGTTTTTATCTGTGGTTTTATTGGGAAAAAATGATTACCGATTTACGTTTAATTGAGGTGATAAATGGAAAGTACGCATTTTTCTGATTCTTCCGTTGGTTTTAATTTCATTAAGTACTAACGAAGTTACAGACCAAAGTAATCCAACAAAACATAGTTATTTTATATTCATTTTATGCCTCAAGTTCAACATCTAGCTTCGATGTAATACTTGATTTTTGATAATTACTAGTTGGGAATCCTGGACTGTGTTTGTTTTATCAATTGAGTCATATTTGGCGAAATAGAAATCGAACTGACGTCATCACGGCATTGAAATTGTAACATAGGTAGATTGGTAGTGTTTCGCACTACAATTCCTGTAACTTTTTTGAAAGTATTGTTGTGCACATAAGTGCTACTAAAATACAAAATACAAGTTCAAAATAAGATAAAGTATCTATAGGTATGAGTACTTCGGTACCTACTATTAACTTACCTTGGTCTCTAGAGAGATTCTTTGAGAGTTCCTGAGATTTGTATTTTCCCGTAGGTATTACAGAGATAGACAAAACCTTCTTTAGTGAGCCCGTGATCCGATACCGTTGCACAAAGTTAGTATAAGAGATGCGGCTGGGTGTAATTAATCTCCGCCTACGTCAAGTTTCTGTCGCTCCCCTTCACGATGGTCAACTTCTACAGCCTCCGAGACTAACCTCCACGCAAGTTACCTCCTCGTTATCATAATAAAATAAAAAAATCGCAAGATCTCATGAAGCTCTCACGAAAATGTATCTAACGATACACTTTGAAAATGATCTAATTCGTCAAAGATTACTACCACTAACTTCTCAAACTGGCAACTCGTACTACCAAAATGCAAGGAATACTAGAAATCTTTTCTCGAATTCGAATCAAACCATTTGATCAAACCCGCAGCCCGATTCCATAACTTGGATTCAATCGAATTCTCAGTATCGCAGCCACTAATGCCTTGCGATAGAGTCGAATTTGCTATGAAAAAAGTGACAATCCGATTGAAGCCAAGTTATGGAATCGGGCTGCAGTCCTACCGATTTTAGTTCCTGCAAGATTCCGCTAGAGGCGCTGCCAGTAAATTTATGGAACTAAATGAAACTACATTTCGTTTACATAAACTATAAAAACTCGTACTAGGGGTACCGAAAGGGATAAAAAATTTGATCTGTCCTCTTATATTAAGACAGTGCTTTTTGTGAAGCTATTTTTGGCACCAGATTGCGCCCAGAGCCAAGTGTGGCGTCATTAAGCTCTCGTAGGTATATGAGGGTAGGTACGAAGAATGCAATCGAAATTAAACCAGCTCTTCTACTTATCTGCAACTAAAGCACGGCCGCGACAGAGAAATAAATTTGTACATTGATCCCAGACCCATTCTCCTCACTACTGGTAGTGTGTCAATGTACGAATTTGTACAATAACCCTAGTAGTGAGGGGTCAATGTACGAATTTGTACAATAACCTCAGTAGTCAGGGGTCAATGTTCGAATTTATACATTGACCCCAGTAGTGAGGGGTCAATGTTCGAATTTGTACAATGATCTCAGTAGTGAGGGGTCAGTGTACGAATTTGTACTATGACCCCAGTAGTGAGGGGTAAATGTACGAATTTGTACAATAACCTCAGTAGTGAGGGGTCAATGTTAGAATTTGTACAATGATCCCAGTAGTGAGGGGTCAATGTTCGAATTTGTACAATGATCTCAGTAGTGAGGGGTCAATGTACGAATTTGTACTATGACCCCAGTAGTGAGGGGTCAATGTACGAATTTTTACATTGACGCCATTAGTGAGGGGTCAATGTACGAATATCTTCATCTACCGCCCTTCTTAGTTGCGCTCGTCGGCCGTTTCCGTCGCCAACTAGCAAAATCGACGACGATATATTCGTCACGATACGATAGTGAACCCGAGGGGGACAGCGGAAGGGGTGAGGAGATGGAAACGACACGAAAAATTGGTTCTTCGATTTTACGAGTAGACGCCATCGCGTTTCAGTCCCGATTATACACGTAGTACTATTATTTATTAAATAAATAAATATATTTGGGACAATTCCACACCAATTACCTAGCCGCAAACTAGGATACCCTGTAATATGGGCACTAGATAACGGATAAAGATACATAGATACAAATATCACATGACTCGGAAACAAACATTTCTGCTCATCACACAAATGATTGCACCTTGCAGGATTCGAACCCGCGACCTTTTGATTTCGTTCCCAGGGTCACTAGCCACTAGACCAACTAGAGTTATAGCCATCAAATATCCCGAATGTACACAAACGCAGAGCCAGCAATATGATCCCCCAGTCTCGTTGGTTGCAGATGCCGCTAGGCAGCAAGGCCAAGAACGCGACCACTCTTGCTTGTGACATCGACTCGGAGCAGCACGAGCTGGCTGGCAGGTGAGGCACTTTCAAACTTATACTTGTTTATACAAGTACCGAAGTTGTACAGATATGTATAGTACTAACGTACAGAATGTCCACTCTCCGCCCCGCGCAATCTGCTCCCCGCCCCCCGCGCCCCCCGCCCGCAGCTCGAGGGCCAATGTGAGGGTTCATTTCACGGACCGAGACGCGAGTTAGCGAACAAATGCAAATGCAAAAAATGTTACGTTTAAACAACACGCCATCCGCCCCGAGTGCAGTGTGATTTTAAACGCATCTTGGTCTGTAAACAATTAGTGAGTCTAAACATGTACCTATCTATACTTATAATAAATCAATAAGAACGAAAACAGTCTGTACAACAAAGAAAATTAAAAAAAAAAATGTCTTGGGTACTTGAAATAAGCTACTGAACAAGAATATAAAATATTTTTAAAATTCGTGTCTGTCTGTTTGTTAGTTTGTCTGCATATTTGTTCGCGCATCACGTAAAAACTACTGAGCCGATTGCGATGGGGGTTTCTTAGTTTTATAGCTAAGGGTTTGACTCAAAAAGTTGTACTTGGTAAAAACTTTTTGACGGCTGAAGTAATTTTGATCAAATGTTTGTATGGTAAATATTGGTATTTTATGTGTGTGTGACCACATAGATCTTTAAGTAATTTTGTGGTTTTAGTAACTGAATTGCATAGTAAAAGTTAGAAAACATTTGTAAAACGCATATTGGAATTTGTCAAGAATTTATTAAAACGTTATGCTATCTAAAGTGTCTCTTAGTTCTCACGCTGCAGTTTCCAAATCTGGGTAAGTTTATATTTACTGGCATGTTTTGTAAAGAGACCACACTTTAGATAGCATAACTTTACAAAACTTGCCAGTAAATATAAACTTACCCAGATTTGGAAACTGCAGCGTGAGAACTGAGAGACCACACTTTAGATAGCATAACTTTACAAAACTTGCCAGTAAATATAAACTTACCCAGATTTGGAAACTGCAGCGTGAGAACTGAGAGACCACACTTTAGATAGCATAACTTTACAAAACTTGCCAGTAAATATAAACTTACCCAGATTTGGAAACTGCAGCGTGAGAACTGAGAGACCACACTTTAGATAGCATAACTTTACAAAACATGCCAGTAAATATAAACTTACCCAGATTTGGAAACTGCAGCGTGAGAACTGAGAGACCACACTTTAGATAGCATAACTTTACAAAACTTGCCAGTAAATATAAACTTACCCAGATTTGGAAACTGCAGCGTGAGAACTGAGAGACCACACTTTAGATAGCATAACTTTACAAAACTTGCCAGTAAATATAAACTTACCCAGATTTGGAAACTGCAGCGTGAGAACTGAGAGACCACACTTTAGATAGCATAACTTTACAAAACATGCCAGTAAATATAAACTTACCCAGATTTGGAAACTGCAGCGTGAGAACTGAGAGACCACACTTTAGATAGCATAACTTTACAAAACATGCCAGTAAATATAAACTTACCCAGATTTGGAAACTGCAGCGTGAGAACTGAGAGACCACACTTTAGATAGCATAACTTTACAAAACATGCCAGTAAATATAAACTTACCCAGATTTGGAAACTGCAGCGTGAGAATTGAGAGACCACACTTTAGACATCATAATTTTAAATAAAAACTTTACAAATTACAATATGAGTTTTACAAATGTTTTAAATTCAAAGTCAGAAGTCAAAGATTTTATTGTAAATAGTCAAAATAATAGCACTTTTACAAGTCAAAATTAATATCTCATGAACAAGGAGAAAAACCGTAAATATTATAATAAGATCAAATCAATAAAATTTAGGTGAACTAAGTACGCTTTGAGTTTGAAAAGGAAATTTCCCTTTCATGTGCCAACAGAGTTAAATCTCTCACAGGAAAAAGACCCCCTTCTGACTCTACCGGTGCTTCGGAAAAGAGAGCACCAAGAAACTCTTCGGGGATTTCATTTTTTCCATATTTGTTAATGTTATATAATTTATTCAAAGTCATTATTTATAAAAAAAACATATGTAAAATACAAATATAAAAGATAAAAATGTCAATGAGATGTCCTTCAATCGTCAAACAATCAAAATGGAAAAAATAGAGTAAAAATTGTAACTAAGTATATTGTATAAAACAACGTGTCATCATTCATGATCTCATGGAGTGTTGTAGTCATGAGACATCTCACACAGTACTTTGAACTTTTTATTCAATTAACGTTAACATCGAAGTTCAGTTAGTATTATCATGGATATAACTTATAACTTTTACTATGCAATTCAGTTACTAAAACTACAAAACAATACTTAGAGATATGTGTGTGGTCACACAATCCACACACTCATGGTATTTTAAGTCCTGGAATAACACAAAAAGTACAATGACCACGCGTGCCAAGCCGCGGGCACAGCTAGTACTTATAAGACTAATTTTGTACGGCGTGCATTTTCTCCCTTCTGGTGATGATGAAATAGGTGTTGCCCGCGACTTCGTCTGCGCAGATTACAGTTTATCCTAATAATACGTAAGATATCATTCCCCAGGGTTCAAACTATCAAAATTTATCAAGATTGGTCCGGCTATTTAATCGTGAAAAGCTAACAAACAGACAGACAGAGATACTTTCGCTTTTATTATATTAGTATGGATTGATATTGGTTTGTTTTGTACTCAAAATACTTAGTACGTCAATCGCATATTACTTCGAAATGTTATAGCTATTTTGAGATGAGAGTGAATACAAACTGACATTAAATCTTGCGGGAGTAGGTAGGTGCTTATTTTGGAAACCGTCGAGTTAATGAGGTACAAACTTAGCTTGTTATGAACGTGTTTCGTTTGGATTTGTGCCAGTTTTGTAAGGTCTTCTATTTGTAGGTAAACGTTACGAGTCCTTTGTTGACATGAAATGAGGTTATTACACTTATTTTTATTGGCTACCACGTCTAAAGAAAATGGTGTTGGTCAGTTCTAAAATATAATACAGCCAGCAAATTTATGGAACTGGGCAGCAATTTGTGTTGTCTGAAAACAAAACAAGATGATCAAGTAATAGCATATCGGGCGGCTCTGAAGTTAATAGTTCAGCCTAAATAAATATAAATATACATAAATTAAAACAAATCATAAATTAGATGAAATATTTAGAGGAGTTTATAATTTAAAGTACCTAACAGGTAGATCAGGGGATATTAAAAAAAACCAAGAAGGCAAAGGCGGGAGCGATAAACGAAGCGAGCGAAACACGTTATTTTTGTTTCATTAAGTTCATATTTTATTCTTATCTACCACATCGAAATCGGTTACCTTAACTAGATAAATAATACAATTTGAAAGGTTAAAATTTTGTTGCTGAGTAATTTTAGAGCCAATTTCACCGTTTGCATCACAAAACGAGCTTAACTGAACTCGGTTTTACTTAAACGAGTTCAAACGTAGAGATTGATCTCGGTTTAAGCCAAGGCGATTTCACCGACACGATATTGATCACGTTCACTAAAACCAAGATTCACTGTCAAAACTTCATTTTAATGGCGCTGGCAAACTGATTCCATTGATAGTTTGCGTAAAAGTTCGTCTGTTTTGTGGTTTTTGTTTTCAATAGACTCCAACACCGATAAAACTGTATGGTTCTTGTTACGGTATCTCTTTCGCGAATCCATCTTGGGCGCCTTGGACCGATAAATGACTCGTCTTCATCACTATCTTCAAAAGCTAGAGCCAATGCTCTCTGCACATTTCTAGTCAATACACCAATATCAGTTAGGTACTATGAGGTAAAAGTAAGTACTGATGCATGTCGCATTCGTTTCGCGTGGAGCAAAGAACATAATAGATACCTTTTTTTACCGAGTGATTTGGTCATTCAACATGTGCACATGTTGAATGTTCGGGGTGTGCCGATTCAGTTCTGTGACAGTTTTTTTTCTTCTTGACACTCGCCTACACAAACGAGGCATCAAGGAGTGATTCTAGCTTTGTCTATGGTTGGCTTCGTATAACGTACAAAATCGCCACGGGCTGATATGACGTATCCAGTTGTACACGTAATATTGGTCATGTAATACTGGCAGTGCATTTAAAAAAGCCGTTAAAAAATAAGTTAAGTTGGGGTTAAAGAATATAATCTCTAGAATATGTACATCCGTGGCCCAATTCCATAACTTGGCTACAATCGGATTATCACTTTTTTCATAGAAATTCGACTCTATCGCAAGGCATTAGTGGTTGCGAGACTGAGAATTCGATTGAAGCCAAGTTATGGAATCGGGCTGCAGATGTGCCGTCTCATAAACGCGTTCAAAGGGCTTAAACCTCCCAAAATCGGGCGTTCAGAATTTAAACTCGCTTAAGCCTTAACTGCGTTCAGTTTATGTTGGTGAAATCCAAATTGACATTTTGAACTCAGTTAGTCACTTTAAACCAGTTTAGCTTGCGTTGATCGCGTTTATTTTTGATGGTGAAATCGGGCCTTATAATCCTGCAGCCCAAGTAGTAATTTTGATGACCAAATCAATAACAAAAAAAACACTTTTTTACACCATAATTATGGAACAAATACAAGAATTTATTTAAAAAATAGGCTCAATGGGCGGTCTTATCACTAATAGCGATCTCTTCCTTGTCTTTCCTTGAAGGTTGTCTACCTTTGGATGGACAGAAATTATGAATTAGAAAAGGACGATGGTGCAAAACAGTACAATAAATCATGCATAATAAAAATAACATATCACGGAACAAATTTAATTAGGTTTGCATACCACGTATTGAGCCCGTTTTGTTATCCATCTATACATATAATCCATACCAATATATAAAAGTGAAACGTTGTCTGTTTGTTTGTTTGGGGAGCTTTCACGCGATAACGGCTGGACGGATTTTGATGAAACTTAGAATGGAGATAGCTTATACCCTGGAATAAAACATAGGATACTTTTTATCCCAGAAAATTGAAAGTTTCCACGGGAAAACTGGAAAAAATTGATAACTCGCTGTAAGAAACGGTTGCTGTGGACCGATTCCGATGCAGTTTTCACTGTTGTTAGGGTTTGAATAACTGGTGTACTTGGTATTTCAATCCGATCAGTAGAATCAGAACATACCAATAAAAACTTTTTGACGGCTGAAGGAATTTTGATCAAATGTTTTAGGTCTTGAAATAGCACATAGAGGATATGGAACTGCACTGAAAATCTACACGTTTGAATAAAACATTAATCAACCAAATCTGTTTAGAAATCTTAGAGATATGAGGCAATATAAACACAAAATTAAATGGATTTTCTAAAAACCTATTTTTTTTTTTCGGAAAACTACTGAATCAATTTTGTTAAGAAAAAAGTGGGACCTAATCGGGGTCATACAATTACAATAAAAAAAAACGAAATCTGTTCAGTAATTTTAGAGATATGAAATAACAAATTAAAATAAATAATGGTTTTCTATTTTTTACCAAACTAAAAAATAGAAAATAAATTTTAATAATTTTGAATTAAGAATAGTGTTTGAATTTCAAAAAAATCGTGGGGTGCATGGGTCAATAGTTATAAATATTTCATTGACAGATATGAGAAGAAGGATTATCATTTCGATAATATCTTAAAAAGCACCCCACGCTTTTTTTTTAATTCAAACACTATTCTTAATTCAAAATTATTAAAATTTATTTTCTATTTTTTAGTTTGGTTTTCTATATAAAGCGTGTTTTTTAGTTTTTTTAAACTATTATTTATTTTGGTTTATTTATAAGAGCGTTTTTTTTTTCGAATTATTGCATTGTCATCGGTCTTTGACAGGTCTAATTTGAATGAAATCTGACCGTTTAAAGTGGGTCAAAATAGCGTTTAAAGGAGTCGGTTACAAACATACAAGTGAAGCTAATATAAAGCGTATAAAAAAACTGACGACTTGAGAAACCCCTCCTTGTAGAAGTCTATTAAAAAATGTAGCGGAAATCCATATATATAAAATTAACAAAGAAAAAAAAGTAACCTATTTAATAAGTTATAAAAAATGTAGCTTACTTATTACCGCCTGAGTCTCTGTCAACTATCTTTAAGAACGGTGTTATCCTTGACCGAAAGCCCGTGCTTATCTTGCAGAGTTAGTTGGATTCCACACAAACGGCGAAGCTATCATCGCTTCAATGAATTAGGTCTAAAATAGTGTTAGTGTTGTGATCATGACACAATTCCTGAGATTTAAAATTTAGGTTAATCTAAATAAGACAGACGTGGGCACTTGATGCAGACTAACGTTTTTTTTTAATCCAAACTATAGCTAAGCAAGGGAAGGGTAATGAGTTTAACAGTATATGTGTATATGTATGTGGGTATGTGGATGATTCACCATAGTGTCGCGCTTATTGGTTAGATTTTGACAAGCGAGGTGTCATTCGATTCGTCTTTAAGTATATAAAGTGTTACAGACTTTTTTACCCGACAACGGCAAGGCAAAGGAAGGTTTATGAGTTAAATCTAAAAACTTGGTCCTATTTTAAAAGCTTTTATTTAACTTCACTTGTATCTATCTATCTATGTATGTATTTTGTCTGTCCTGGAATCTTGCAATTCACATTTCGAGCACTTCTCGATTAGCTATCTGGCTGAAACTTTCAGGGTAGCTCACAAACCGATGACAAAGTAATAAAAAATGGGAATGTATAGTAGAAAATAATATAGTGAAAATATTCATCACATGTTAGACAAAGGATTCGCAGAACAATGCCCAACTTCAACATCAAATTCTGTTTGTTTGTATTTACCTCATTTCGGTGTCTTAAATCCCAACAAACCTTTGCAAATACGTATAGTCCTTGATGCTCGCGGCAAAGAGTCCCTCATCTCGTTATTATTATCGAGACCTGTTTTTAGTAGTATTTGCACCTTGATGGGATTCAGGAAAGGGAAAATAGCTCTAACTGCTGATATCAATGAATTGTTTCCACAGTAAAGGTTCAGGAAGCAGACAAAGATGCACTACGTATTTTTGGCGTGACGATCTCTCAACACCTATTAAGACTTACCGAATATCATGTATGATATTCGGGGCCTGCTCTAGACCCTTCTGCTGCCATATTATTATCGCTAACTTGAACACATCTATTTTCCAAGAAGAGTATCCAGACGCCGTTCGTGCGATCACTATAGTTACTTATACGGATGACTAGGTAGGTAGCGTTGACACAGTTGAGGACGCAGCTCGATTAGCTGCTGATATATTATAAGTCCATGAACGTTGGTGGCTTTGTCATGCTAGATCACTAATGAACCTAATGCTCAACATATTGCAAGCGAGTCGTTGTCCAATGTGATTGTTAGTAGTAGCCTAAAAGAAGTAGAACTTGGAACTCGCACATTGGTGTTGATTTGGCAGCCTATTTCTGATAACTGACTACAGTTACAATATAGGATTGAAGAATCCGTTGCCAAATCAATTGTCAAACCAAGTAGTTCTAACACGTTATATGCATTTACGACCTATTAGGTATTTTAGCACCTAGATTAGCAAATTTTTTTTTTTTTTTTTTTTATTTGATTAGCTAGAGGACGTATTTTAGTTAAAAACTAGCTTTCGCCCGCAACTTCGTCCGCGCGGACTACAGTTTATCTCGAAAAAAAGCATCCTATGTTCTTCTAGGATATTAAAAATCAGTGGAAAACTAGGTATAGCACCAACGCTCTTGATGTTTTTTCACAGACTTGTTATTTCGTTTCCATTGCAACCGTTCCTTACAGCGAGTAATCAACATTTTCCAGTTTTTCCGTGGATAAATACAATTTTCCAGGATAAAAAGTATTTCATGTTTTATTCCAGGGTATAAGCTATCTCCATTCCAAATTTCATTAAAATCCGTCCAGCCGTTATGGCGTGAAAGCTCCCTAAACAAACAGACAACGTTTCACTTTTATATATTGGTATGGATTTGTGGCGGAAAGGTCTTGATTCGGACGAGTGTATATCGGGAGCTGATAAAAACAAGAATAATTATATTTTTACAAAAAAAAAGACTATTCATACTCAAAATGTTCTTTTGTAAAAAACACTAATAAAATAAATATAATTGATGCGGTCAGTGCCAGAGTGGCCTATCATTTTGAGACACAATTGATTTCTATCCCCACCCCCACTATAGCTAAGAAGATCTCAATCACATCAGCTTTCAAACAGAAAAAACTTATAAAATTTTATGGTTGAAATACCTCGCTCAAGAACGAAGCGTGTTCAATTCAAGAGTGAATAGGTATCTACTAGGCAAGCGTGCTACACCTTCGACCACATCACCGCTTTCCATCAGGTGAGATCGTGGTCAAACGATTGCCCAGTCCGTAATAAAAATGTTTATTCTTTGGGAGCTACGATGCAACAGACAGACACACGGATACATACATTCAATGATAAACACCGTAAACACCCTTCTCATCTAGAATTTAAGGGTTAAAAATAAAGTACAATATAAGTATCAAAATTTGCTCAGGTACTATTATCGATTGCTCGGCTCCTTCTCATCGCATTGAGATACAAAGTAGGTACCTACACCAGATTTCCTAAGCTATCCAAAAGTCAAAACCGCATTTCAATCGATCAAGTAGTTTTTACTGATGCGCGAAAAAACAGACACAAAAAATATATACTTACTATTGTTCAGTTGCTTATAGTCCCACCAATATTTTGTACAGACTTTTTGTCACTTACTGCTTTATAATAAGTAATAGTGACTCGCCTGCCATTTTTCTTACTTTTAGCATGTATATAACCGTAGTACCTTCTAAAAGAAAACCGTCAGTAAGCGTAATTCAAAATCTTTGGCAGCAATGCTCGTGGTGCTTTTCGACAGACTTGATATTATTTCGTTTTCATGGCAACATGTCATTCCGTTCCTTACAGCGAGTAATTAAATCGTCATTTCTGTAGGCAAATTTTTGATACTTTGGGTTACATTATTGCAATTTTCGTAGGGATCCAATAAAAAAAAAAAAACTACCCATGCTACTCGCTGATAATGTAGCTTTCTATATGTAAAATAATTTTTAAAATCTTTTCAGTACTTTTTGAGTTTATCCATTACAAACATACAAAAAATCAAATCTTTCCTGTTTATAGTATACAAGGTAGATTCTTCCTGAAGGTAGTTAAATATTTATTGTTATTTACAGATTAGCAACATTAGCACTAAGAGCGCACAGCGCGTCGCGAACAGACTGCTCGAGGCTCGGCGCGGCGCTCGCGAACACGCTCGGCGAACTTGCTCGGCAATCAGCTAGCAGACAAGTTTTCAACTCTGGTGAGTTTTATAACAATTGAAAAATAATATTTGATTTAAAAATAACTATTTCAATTGGTTTAAAAAATTACCTGCTAAGTGAATTTCGGACACGCATTGTGTTAGGGTTCCGTAGCCACGCCAACAACAAAAACAACAATGAAAACCGCATCGCAATAGGACCAGTAGTTATTACGGGATGCGAAAATAAACAAACAGTTAAAAAAACTTATTCAGTAGCCGAGAGAGACTTTATGACATTCTTTTAGGAAACATGATTGATTGGCATTGCAGTTTTTGTGTATACCTATATCCCATTTTCTAGATGACTGTACATATTTTCCAAAATCTGTAAATGCAGGTCGAAATGTTATCAAAAATTAAGAACAGTCTTCTAAGAACGTGTTCCTGTAACTACAACGGTTAAGGTACCTGTCCTTAATCAAAAATCTGAAAAATCCACCCTGTGTACAGTTAAGTACATAAAATATATATTTATAAAATGTAATTTATTTAGTATTCATTTTAGAATGAACAAGATATGTTACGACTGTCACTCACGAGTTAGTTCTCAAACAAATCGACCGGTGTTCAGATGTCAAGGACGTCCATCATCAGGAGTATGCGCAGAGAGGACGCGACGCACCCTCGCTGCGCAATCTCCTACTTTAACGTCCGAACACGGTCGAATGGTTCGACGAAATAACTCGTGAGTGACGGTCGTAACATATCTTTATATGATTATACACGCTCACGTTATATACCAATATTAGCATTGAGTTAGAAATATGAAACTTGACATCTGTATATATTTAACGTCCGTACACGGTCGAATTGTTCGACGAAATAACTCGTGAGTGACAGTCGTAACATATCTTTATATGATGATACACGCTCACGTTATATACCAATATTAGCATTGAGTTAGAAATATGAAACTTGAGATCTGTATATATTAAATTTACTAATCGATACATATCATCTATACTTATAAGAAAACTATAACGGGTCCAATTCTGTACATTGAAGATATTTTGAAATTTATTTTTCTATATTTGATACTGAAGCCAAAACTGTATTTATTTTTTCATTTTTGTGTCTCTGTCTGTCTGTATCTTGGCTAAGCATCACGCCGAAACTACTGAATGAATTTAATTGAAACTTGGTATGAATTGAGTTTATACTACGAGGAACGACATAGGATATTTTTCATTTCGAAAAATGAAAGGGTTCCCGCAAGATAGAGGTTGAAACTTATTTAAATAAACACTTACCACTGAAACTACTGGACGGATTTTGCAACTTGATGCAACTTGGCACAGTCATAGTCTATAACTAGCTGTACACGTGGCTCCGCACGCGTGGTCGTTTCTTTAGGTTCAAAGTACTATAATGTGCTATTCCAGGACCAATATACATTTGATCAAAATTTATTTTGCCGTCAAAAAAACCTTTTATCAATTGCTCGGCTTCTAACTCACCAGATTGAGATACCAATTACACCAGTTTTTAAATCAAACCCTTAAGCTATCTAACAATGAAAACCGCATTGCAATCGGTCCAATAGTTTTTACGTGATGCGTGAACAAACAAACATACAGACAAACAGACAGAGAGACACGATTAAAAAAAAACGTGTTCAATACCCTTTTTAAGCAACCAAGAGCATTTTTTTATTTATCTTCTTTTTACAGCCTTTTTTGTACCTACGAGTATTGCTTTATTATAAGTATTGATATATGACTGTGTAAATTTGCTTAAAAAAACCGTCTAGTAGTTTCTGCGTGATACGTGTCCTTTTTAATAACTTTCAACCCCCATATTAGGGAAACTCTTTAATTTTTCGGGATGAAATGTATCCAATGTCCTCTTTCGTAGTATGAACCCAAATCATACCAAGTTTCATTTGAATTTATTCAGTAGTTTCTGTGCGATGTGCAGTCAAGATACGGACAAACAGAAAGACAGACAAAAATAAAAAGTAAAACAGTTTTGGCTTCAATATCGAATAAAAGGAACCATCCTAAAAATATTATTTATAACTTAAATATTAACGTAACTTTGGACCCATATACCGCAATAGCCCTTTAATTTTTCTGGATAAAACGTGTTCTCAATTTTAACCCATCATATAAATTAAGACGGTGCCAAGTTGCATCAAAACCCATCCATTAGTTTCAGCGTGGTACGTGTTCTTTTAAATAACTTTCAACCCCTATCCTGCGAGAACCCATTAATTATTCGGGATGTAAAGTATCCTATGTCTTACCTAGTAGTATGAACTCAAATCATACCAAGTTTCCTTTGAATTCATCTAGTAGTTCCGGTGGCGTGATGCGCGTCCAAGATACAGACGGACAGACATACAGACAATAATGAAAAAACATACAGTTCTAGGCTTCATTATCGAACATAGAGTAAACTCTAAAAAAACACAATATCTTTAATGTACAGAATTTGGACCCATATCCCGCAGGAACCCTTATTTTTTTCGGGATAAATAGTATTCATAATTTTCACCTATCTTATAAACTATGTCTGTGCCAAGTTGCATCAACATCCGTCCAATAGTTTCAGCATGCTACGTGTACTTTTAAATAAATTTCCACCGCTATCATGCAGGAACCCTTTAAAAATGAAAAACATACAGTTTAGGCTTTATCATCGAAAGAAGAGTAACCTCCAAAAAAAAAAACACAATATCTTTAATGAACATAATTTGGACCCATATCCCGCAGGAACCCTTTATTTTTTCGGGACATATTTTCCATAGTATTCATAATTTTCACCTATCTTTTATACTATGTCTGTGCCAAGTTGATCAACATCAGTCCAATAGTTTCAGCATGCTATATATAAAACGGCCTACAAAAAAAATACACAATATCTTCAATTATAGGTATCTACTAGGCAAGCGTGCTACACTTTCGACCACATCATCGCTTTCCATCAGGTGAAATCGTGGTCAAACGATTGCCTAGTCAGTAATAAAAAAAAAAAAACAGAATTTGGGACATTATCCCGCAGGAACTCTTTATTTTTCGGGATAAAAATTATCCTGAATTTTTACCCATTATATAAACTATGACTGTGCCAAGTTGCATCAGAATCCGTTCAGTAGTTTCAGCGTGGTAAGTATTCTTTTAAATAAATTTCAACCCCTATCCTGCGGGAACCGTTTAATTTTTCGGGATGAAAAGTATCCTATGTCCTACCTCGTAGTATGAACTCAAATTATGCTAAGTTTCATTTAAATTCATTCAGTAGTTTCGGCGTGATGCCTAGCCAAGGTACAGACAGACAGACAAAAATGAAAAAAATACAGTTTTGCCTTCAGTATCGAATATAGATTACCCTCCAAAAGAAAATTTCTAAATATCTTCAATGTACAGAATTGGACCCGTTACAGTTTTATTATAAGTATATATATAGATAATATGATGGATAGATAATATGATATGATTAAGCATGAAGTAATAATATTTTTTTCGGAGGGTACTCTATATTCGAAACAGAAGCCAAAACATATTATTTTCATTTTTGTCTGACTGACTGTCTGTCTGTCTGTCTGTCTGTCTGTCTGCATGTCTGTATATTGACCGCGCGTCATGCCAAAACTACTGAATGAATTCACATGAAACTTGGTATGATTTGAGTTCATAGTACGAGGTAAAACATTGGATACTTTTCATCCCAAAAATGAAAGTGTTCCCGCAGAATATTGGTTTGAAATTTATTGAGAACACGTATCACGCTGAAATTACTGGGTCGATTTTGATGCAACTTGGCACATTCATAGTTTATATGATGGGTTAAAATCGAGAATACTTTTTATCCCGAAAAAATAAAGCGTTCCTGTGGGACAGGGGTCTAAAGTTATGTTAATTTGAAAGTAAAAAATATGTATACGTATAATAAAGCAATAAGTACGAAAATGTCTGTACAAAGAAGATAAAAAAAAGTGTAGGGTACTTAAAATAAGCTACTGAACAAGAATATAACATTTAAAAAACGTGTCTGTCTGTCTGTTTGTTCACGCATCGCGTAAAAACTACTGGACCGATTGCGATGCTGTTTTCTTTGTTGGATAGCTTAAGGTCTTACTTAAAAATGGGGTTACTTGGTAACTTAATCCAATGAGTAAAAGCGGAGCAATCGATAAAAATATTTTTGACGGGACGGAAGGAATTTTGATCAAATGTTGGTATATTGGTAATTTAGGTCCTGGAATAGCAATTAGAGTACTTTTAATCTAAAGAAATGTCCACGCGTGCAAAGCCGCGGGTACAGCTAGTACCTAATAAAAATGTTAATATTATGTACTTTGTTCTTACTATTAGTATGATTTTGAAAAATAATAATAATGCATTTTGCTACCATGAATATCAGCTCTGAGAAAGTCCTAATTTTCGATGCATTATTTGGCTTTTGAACGCTGAATTAATAGTAAGCAGTTTCACAGTTAGCGGGAGAATGGACTGGCGATGTGACGTCACGCAGCAAGCGCGTGTAATCTCAGAAATTTCAAAAAGTGTTTGAACTTGTTGTGGTCATAACTTTGGTAATACAGCACGTATTGACGTGAAATAAAAACTAGTTTAATGTACAACACTTATTCTCTATAAGTAAGTTTATTTTAAAGTAATATTTAAAACCACTGGTGTTCTCCATTGCAGCCGCGGCCGCAGCCGCCACCGAAGCTAAGAAGCGCAAGTTGTCCAAGAGCCAGAAGATGAAGATCCAAGCGAAGCAGCGCACCGCGCTCGCCGTCAAGAAGAAGGCAGCCGCCGTAGCCGCCGCGGCAGCTGCCAAGATAGCGTCTTAAAATGTTTGAGCACAAACTCTTAGTTTGTAGCTGCAATAGCGCCTGAGATCCCTTTACAGAGTGATCAGGGCTGAATATAATGAGAACACAAACCGATTTCTTACAAACTTAGCTAAGAACCCCGCACACTTCAGCTTTTAAATAAAAATGCCATTGAAATCGGTCCATCCAAACCCGTTTGGATGCTATGATGCCATATAACGACATAGTATACAATGCCATAGTATACAATGGTAATGTAAGTAAAGGCTCTTGTTACGGTGCAAAAAATACATAAAGTCACGACAAAATACTAACTTAGTCCTTACTAACCAATAGTCAGAAACCAATAAAAATAATATATAAGGGGTCGCCGAAACGATTGCGATTGACAATATTTACGTGATTGACGCTCATTGATGCGAATAGTTATCGTTTCCTTTAGGCAATAGAAGTGATTGACAATGATACTACGGCAGATGATAAAAAATTTGGTTGATGACCATTGACGCGCCGTGCATTGGCGGTAAATGACAATTGTTTTTCAATTCCTGAAGTGCCCGAACACGATCTCGATGTGGCTTTGGCCGCCGGGAAAAATTAAATAGCTAAATCAAAACGGTCTGATGCTTCTACTGAGGATGTACCCCAGCCAACACTGGTATTACAATTAAATATTTCATTATATAATGAAATGTTGTTTTTGTCTGACCAAATGCAGCATTATTTTATTTTTTCGAAATTGGTACAACAAGAATTAATGCAAGAAACGCCATTAACTGCGCTTGAAATTTTAAAAAAATTAAGAAAGTCGCGTCTTTTCTCAACTCAGTTCAATAACTGACTGAGACGTGCGAATGATACATTATCAATTGGAGGTTCAATTGTCCGTCCGTCACCTTCAATCACGTAACGTTGACAATCGCAAATGATCGTTTCGGGGATTTCACATATTACCAGAAACTAACTGTGCCCGCGGCTTTGCCCTCGTTTTCTTTTCTCTGGGTTAAGAATAACATGCGTGTTATTCCAGGATCACAAGAACCTATAAAGTACAAAAGTGAAGTCATTTCATACAATTAATTTATTCGTCTAATAGTTTTTTATCGAATACTCGGCTTCTACCTATCGAATGGATAAACAAATTACACCAGTTATTAAGTCTAAACCTAAGCTATCTAACATTGTCATTGCTATCTAGCTATATAACACATTTCAATAGGTCTAACGGTTTTTATGTGATGCGCGAATATATAGAAAGACACCATATTGTCCCCTAGACAATATCTTTTTCAATTATCTGTATTGGACAGACTTTATTGCTTACTGTTTTATTATAAGTACCAACCTATAGATATTGTGAAATCCACACCAACGGCGACGTAAGATATGTCATATCTCAAGGAGGTTGAATTACGCTTACTGGCGTTTTCTGCCTTTCTCTATGCCTAAAATACCTGAGCCCTTGTTGACAGCTACAATTCTGTGATGTCAGATTTATGCACGAACCTCTAGATTTATAATGTTATTTGACATAATATTACTCATTTAATACTATGATTTACGTGTTAAAGTTGAGTTATATTTTATTGCAGCTCCGTGGCCTAAAGATTTTGAATTACGCTTACTGGCGTTTCTATGTCGTGACCTTAGAATAACTAGGGATAAAAGGCGCCCCTCACAGCGAAGAAACTCAATCATAGCCTTAAAAGGCTATGCGATCTCGCCGACTTGTCAGTGCACGACATCGTATTTACGTGAGAGGAGTTTTTCATTAAATTTGACGGTTTGAACAGTGAAATGGTGTCATAACCACAAAAAAGCTACAAAAAAAAGCAAATAAAAAAAAAGATTGGTTAAATATTGATTTGGTTTATTGCAAAGCACAAGAAAGCTACTAAGATCGTTATCATGCGTTTACAATCTACATTTCGAGTAATTAATCAAACATTACAGGAAAATAAATCGTAGTTTTGACTGACGCCGTAGTATTGTTAGGTATTGTGCTGACGCCATATTTTTTGTTGATATGTTTTATTTATGAATTGACGTTTGTTAAACACATACATCAACTTTGTCTTACCAATCAACCCATTAATTACTTTCCTTATTACTATTTTATTACGTTCTATTCTATTTAGTAACCGTCCAATCTTTTATATAAGGTACCATAAAAAATAGGCTTGACATTTCCCTATTTTTGGGTAAATCCTAGGTAAATGTGATTCCACTAGCAACATATTTTTTTTACTTGTGTGAGTGTCATCGAGCGTAAATACGCGGTCCTTACGCCTAAATAAAACGAGATTGTGCCTGACTTTTTGGACGAGCGCCTGTTGTTACCTACCTTCTATCCTTATAGTTATTCTAAGGTCGGCCGTGGCCTATTGCTTGTGATTTTAAGTGTTAGGTGTGTTGGAGTAAGTTTGTTTGTGGCGCAAGGTAGATTAAATCAACGCGCTACCGTAATTAGCGATTTTAAATAGCACTGGCAACATAGTACGCTACGCCCTTTTGATGATTTTGTATCGTGACAGGCTCAAAAAATAAAAACTCAAAAGAAATTCCTGAAATCATATTCTACCCGTCCTCTATGTTATCGAATAATTCCTTAAAAAATAGACAAAAAAAATGTGGATATGGTCGAATGTTTCTAGATATGGACCATGTGATAATAATATAACCACGCAGACTACTTTGGAGTAGGTAGTAGTCCGCCTGCTCCACTCAAAGTCCGATCTTTCCCATTGAGTTTCAAAAAATGTAGGTAATCATACTCTACTCCTACTCTTGAAACACTGTGTGAAAAAGCGACCGTGGTTTGAGGAAGGCGGCAATATTCAGAACCAATGATATATTTTTAGGATATATTTAAAAATGATTTCTTAAAAAGAACCATTTAAGAAAAAAATACAATATAATGCGTCGAAATACCATGCGAACTTACATCAATACACCATAGGTACATTTTTGTATAATTCTAGTCTACACGATGTTATTCCTAGGAAACCTAGGCTAAATATCGATAGCTATAAGTATCAGGCACGTAAGTTAAAATATAGTTAACCTATATAGTTAAACTATAAAATTCATTTTTTTATTTTTTAAATAAACTTCTTTATTTTTGTATTTGGTGTACACTCCCTTCAATTTCTATCGCATTTGTAAGAGATTGCTTTATGCGGTGAGACCGCCCATTGTAAAAATGTGGTAAGTTTGTTTTTAGTTTTATACAAGATTTTAATAAAAAAATATTTTTTAAATATATTTTATATTTGGTATATAAAAAAAAAAAATTTTTTTTTGGTATATAACAAATAATTTTTAATTATCTACAAAACAAATAGGGTTTTAGTTGTAGTAGTTTTATTGAGTAGTTAATGTTCAAACTGTCGTAAAGCTTAATAAATTTAAATATGTTATTTATGTGTATAATTATTTCTAAGACTAACAAAGATTTATTTAAATAATAAATTCATTTAATAAACAGTCAAAAATGTAAAATAATATATTATTTGTACGTACATACTCAATATTTAATTAAATAAACAATATTAAATATTTAATTTAATTAAATAAATATTGTGTATGTGCGTACAAGTTAATTTAAGTGTTGTAAATATTATTTTTTATACGAAATAAATATGTACTGGTTAAGTTGCATTTATTTAATACCAATTCACCTATTTTTAACCGACTTCAAAAATGGGGCGTTTCCTCGGGGTCTAACTAGGTAGTTAACTGATTACGCGACAAGGAATAATTTTTCCTGTGTCCTAAAAAAAGGAAGTTCTCAAGTTGATGTGTATGTATAAAAATGCGAAATATTCATATATGTTAGTGATGGGAATCTGAATAAATACACCAAATTTCGCGGTGTATTTATGTATGTATGTTAGTCCACATATTTCTCGGAAACTGCAAGTCTGATTGCAACAATTCTTTTTGTAGTAGTTTCAGTGGGGCATGTACCGATTTTCATGCGTTTTTTTTTGGTTGAAAGCTAATGTGATTGAGATGGTTCTTAGCTATATGGGGAGGGGGAGGGTGAGAAAAAGGGGTGAGAATCGTAGCTTCCAAACGAAAATCCGACTTGGGTGCGGTTTTTTTATGTTTGAAAGCTGAGGTAATCGAGATGGTAAATTAGAGTACGAGTATAAATAGCACAATGGAGTATCCTACTTCCTTAACACCCTCTGGTAGGACCTCTACACTTGAGAGCGTAGTATCTGTACTTATAATAAAGCATTACGAACAAAAAATACACTACATAAATTACCAGCATCAAAAACTCAAGCGAATAAACCAAAGGCATCAAAGTTCTCCCTCCGATTTAACTAGATGGCGCTGATTGACCTTAAAACACGCAAGCATTTCATTCACTGCAACCAAGGGTCCCGCTAAATTCAAATCTGTGCAGTTTTTCGGATTCGGCTCACACTAGCACTAGCGCGACCTCCAGCTCTAAACCCATGCAAATGGAAGTTGTCTGTTGTATTGCCTACTGTCCGGTTGATACATATTACACAGAGTACTTTGTACTTGGTTGATATCGAATTACTCTGCGCATGTCTATATGCATATATAGATCAACCTATTTTGAATATACGTAACTTATACGAACTACGTATTTTCGTTTCATCTGCACGCTGCACGTCATTCGTTACCTTACCGCCCGTCGCACTACGACGCCTTACAACGTTTGATTTAAAAACTGGGGTACTTGGTATCTTAGGCCTTGCACGCACTGCCTTGCGGTGGAACGCGGTGCGTTTATTCTAGCGTTTATTTCATATTGTATTATATGCGTTTATTTCATATTTTATTATATGCGTTTATTTCATTGCCATACGTGCACTTCTATGAAGTGTCATAGAAGTGCAAGTGTGTTATAACGCATATTCTGTGAAGTACGGAGTGCCGTACTTCACAGAATATGCGTTATAAAAATGCAAGGCAGTGCCTTATTCCGATGATTAGATGCCGAGCAATCGATAAAAAACTATTTGACGGCTGAACGAATTTTGAAGAAATGTAGTATAATATTGTACTTTGTAGTTGTTTGTAATATTGTACACCTGGTCCTCTGGACCTGGACCAAACCTACAACTGGTCTGGTGGTGGTTTCGCTTTTGGTCCTGGAATAACACGTGTGGGCTACTTTTAAATGAAATGACCACGCGGGCAAAGCCGCGGACAGCTAGTAATGTAATAAAACACATATTTTTATTATTCTGCCCAAAAGTGAGGGGCATATTATATACTTATATTAAAGCAGTTAGTACCAAAAATCTGTGAAAGGAAGATATTTAAAAAAAAACTAATGTACTAAAAATAAGCTTCTGAAAATTGATAAAACATTTATTAAATTTGTGTCTGTATGTTCACATCACATAAAAAATACTAGACCGTTTGCGATGCGGTTTTCACTGTTGGATAGCTTAGGGTTTGACTTAAGTACCTACACATAATCAAATTGAATGTCTTTTTGTTTAATTATATGAATATGTATAAGTATATATAGTTCATAAGACCTATATATATATATATCATCATCATCATCATCATCATCATCATGTCAGCCTTTAGAAGTCCACTGCTGAACATAGGCCTCCCCCAAAGAGCACCATGACGAGCGATCTTGTGCCACCTCCATCCACCGGCTACAATGTCGTCGGTCCATCGTGTGAGGGGTCTCCCCACACTTCGCTTGCTTGTTCGTGTTCGCCATTCGAGAACCTTTATTCCCCAGCGATTCTGCGAACTATATGGCCTGCCCATTGCCACTTCAACTAGCAAACTCTGAGAGCTATGTCGATAACCTTCGTTCTTCTACGGATTTCCTCATTTCTGATTCTATCACGTAGTGAAACACCGAGCATAGCTCTCTCCATTGCACGCTGCGCAACTCTGAGCTTTTGTATGAGACCAATAGTTAGCGACCACGTCTCAGTGCCGTATGTCATCACTGGCAACACGCACTGATTATAAACTTTCGTCTTGAGGCTCTGCGGTATCTGCGACGAGAACGAGACGTAATTTCCCGAACGCTGCCCATCCGAGTTGGATTCGTCGGTTGACCTCTTTGTCGAAGTTGGATCTACCCAGTTGGATCGTCTGACCCAAGTAGACATAGTGATCAACAGCTTCGATAATATCGTTCCCAACATAAACCGGCATGGGTACGACATGGGCATTTGACATGATGTTCGTCTTGCCCATGTTCATTTTAAGACCCACCTGTTGGGAAACAATATTGAGGTCACTGAGCATTTTTTGGTTTCAGCCATGTTGACTATATCATCAGCAAATCGAAGGTGAGTGATGTATTCGCCTTTGATGTTAACACCAAATCCGTTCCAGTTCAGAAGCTTGAATATATCTTCCAGTGCAGAGGTGAACAGTTTCGGAGAAATAACGTCTCCCTCTCTCACCCCTTTTTGCAGCTGGATAGAATTCGTGCTCTGATCCTGAAGACGAACTGTCATGGTGGCCTTGCTGTACAAACGCTTCAACACTTCGATGTACCGGTAGTCAATCTGGCACCGCTGTAATGACTGTAGCACTGCCCAGGTCTCGACTGAATCAAAGGCTTTCTCGTAGTCCACAAACGCTAGACATATATATATATATATATATATATATATATATAGGTCTTATGAACTATGTATACTGTATTCATTTTTCGCACGCTTTTTAACATCACCCGCGGGGTTTATATGAAAACCAGCATCTAGTGTTTTGCACCGGGCATTTGTGCTGATATAAGCCCCTTTAAACACACTTATAAGCACATTTTATGTATGTTTGTATCTATGTATTTTTTGTAATGTGTGTGTTGAATAAATGTTTTTTCTTTCTTTCTTTAAAAACTGGTGTACTTATTATATCAATCCGATGAGTAGAAGCCGAGCATTCGATAAAAACTTTTTGACAGCTGAAGGAATTTTGTTTAAATGTTGGTATATTGGTATTTTAGGTCTTGGAATAGTAATAGAGTTCTTTTAACCTAGAGAAATTGCCACGCGTGCGAAGCCGCGGGTACAGCTAGTATTAAATATGCAAGCCAATTCCTAGTTAGGCATATTGCGTCGTAATTTCATTATTGTCAGGAATAATAAATAAGTTTAAAAACTAAAAACTGACAATAGTCGAGTAAAAAATAGTCTATGACAGTCTTGGGATGAAGACGAATCGATTGATACATCGCTAGTCAAAATCGGACCAATAGGGGCGACGCTATGGTTACCCTTCTCTTGCTTCGCCGGGAAAAAAATAATAGGCAGGTGACAAAATGTATTTGTATATTCTTTTAACAGAGCCTGAATGGAAGTGAATTATGATGGTGTACAGCTGGGCCTAGCAAATAAAAAACAAGCGAAAAGTGATAAATGGAAGTGAATTATGGTGGTGTGCATCTGGGCCTAGCAAATAAAAAACAAGCGAAAAGTGATAAATGGAAGTGAATTATGGTGGTGTGCATCTGGGCCTAGCAAATAAAAAACAAGCGAAAAGTGATAAATGGAAGTGAATTATGGTGGTGTGCATCTGGGCCTAGCAAATAAAAAACAAGCGAAAAGTGATAAATGGAAGTGAATTATGGTGGTGTGCATCTGGGCCTAGCAAATAAAAAACAAGCGAAAAGTGATAAATGGAAGTGAATTATGGTGGTGTGCATCTGGGCCTAGCAAATAAAAAACAAGCGAAAAGTGATAAATGGAAATGAATTATGGTGGTGTGCATCTGGGCCTAGCAAATAAAAAATAAGCGAAAAGTGATAAATGGAAGTGAATTATGGTGGTGTGCATCTGGGCCTAGCAAATAAAAAACAAGCGAAAAGTGATAAATGGAAGTGAATTATGGTGGTGTGCATCTGAGCCTAGCAAATAAAAAACTAGCGAAAAGTGATAAATGGAAGTGAATTAAACAAGCGAAAAGTGATAAATGGAAGTGAATTATGGTGGTGTGCATCTGGGCCTAGCAAATAAAAAACAAGCGAAAAGTGATAATTGTTAAAGCCTTTCCAAATCGATAAAAAACTATTAGATGCTGAACTAAATTTTGTATTTTGTACTTTGTATGTACTTTTTATCCCAGAGAAATGATCACGCGGGCAAAGCCGCGGGTACAGCTAGTTAATAAATAATGTATTATTGTTGCAATAACTATTATTAAATATTCAATACCAAAATACACACCTACCTGTTCACATAACTAGACGTTCAGATCGCCACCCTTCTCATGTGTGTGTTTTCTCATAATATGCAGTTTTAAACTACTTCCTCGTAAACATTTATAATCACATCTATAACACGCATATGGTTTCTCTCCGCTGTGTTTTCTCATATGTCTTTTTAAAACACATGCATATACAGACTCATAGCCACACATAGTGCATGCATGTGGTTTCCTTCCTGTGTGTGAGTTTATATGATCTTTTAAAGTACCTGCTCGTCTACATTTATAATCACACATATTGCATTCATAGGGTTTCTCTCCAGTGTGTGTCCTCATATGCACTTTTAAAGTACCTGGTTGTGTACATTTATAATTACACATATTGCATTCATATGGTTTCTCTCCAGTATGTGTCCTGATATGCTCTTTTAATTTGCCAGCTCGTCTACATTTATAATCACACATATTGCATTCATATGGTTTCTCTCCAGTGTGTATTCTCATATGCTCTTTTAAATGGCTTGCTTGTCCAAATTTATAATCACACATATTGCATGCATATGGTTTCTCTCCCGTGTGTGTCCTGATATGCTCTTTTAAATGGCCTGCTTGTCCACATTTATAATCACACATATTGCATTCATATGGTTTCTCTCCAGTGTGTGTCCTGATATGCTCTTTTAAATGGCCTGCTTGTCCACATTTATAATCACATATATTGCATTCATAGGGTTTCTCTCCAGTATGTGTTAATATGTGGCGTTTTAAAGCACCTGCTTGCCCACATTTATAATCACACATATTGCATTCATATGGTTTCTCTACAGTGTGTGTCATTATATGCCGTTTTAAATGTCTTGTTGTTCTACATTTATGATCACATATTTTGCATTCGTATGATTTCTCCCCAGTATGTGTCCTTAAATGTATTTTTAAATTACCGGCATATGCTGACTTATGGTCACAATAAGCACATGTGTATATTTTATCTCTCTCTCTAGTTTGCTTTTGCTGTTGTTGTAGACTACAAGCACTCACAGGTTTGTCATCACACATGTTGCTGTTTAGACTACAAGCACTCACAGGTTTGTCATCACACATGTTGCTGTTTAGACTACAAGCACTCACAGGTTTGTCATCACACATGTTGCTGTTTAGACTACAAGCACTCATAGGTTTGTCGTCACACATGTTGCTGTTTAGACTACAAGCACTCACAGGTTTGTCATCACACATGTTGCTGTTTAGACTACAAGCACTCACAGGTTTGTCATCACACATGTTGCTGTTTAGACTACAAGCACTCACAGGTTTGTCATCACACATGTTGCTGTTTAGACTACAAGCACTCACAGGTTTGTCATCACACATGTTGCTGTTTAGATGGGTTTGCTTCAGTGAGTGTTCTTTAATGTCTAGTTGTAGAACTGGTTGTATCAAATACTCCCACACATTACTCGCTTGTGTACATGTTGGCTGATTATGTCAACTCTCCGTTATATTCTGCAAAAGACATTGAAAGAGTGAGATAATCTTCCAGTTTCAAGCAGAGTGAACCTTACAGAGCACAATGTATTTTTAGGGTTCCATATGTCCAAATGAAAAACAAACGGATCCCTTATAGGATCACTCTGCATCTGTCTATCTGTGTCCGTGTGTCTCAGACAATTTGCTCCAAACCAACTTGACTGAAAGACTAGAAATTTGGTACACATATTATGTGACCCAAACATGGTTGTGTAACATAAATAAATTAATTTTGAATATGAATATGGTTAAATGAAAAAATACATGTACTGTGTGACAAAGATTTGAAGTTGTTTAAGAAAATAAATGATACTGTACCCCCTCCCCCTTGCCTCTCTCCTAATAAGTATGATTAAACTTGTAATGCCTTTGTGGTAATGCTTTTGTAAGCCTTGGAAGATATGGTTAAGACGCTGGATTGGAAAGGAATGGCTGTTAATATCAATGGTGAGAACATCTCACACTTGCCAATGACATATTCCTAATGGCGGAGTCGCTGCAATACTTGCAAAGTATGCTGACCAACCTAGTTGATGCTTCTCGAGCATCGGCTTGCATCTTATCGGAATGAACATAGATAAGACCAAGATCACGTTTAACAATCTTATTGACCCGGAACCGATTGCAGTCAAGTTTAAAAAGTGGCAGTTAGCTCTCGAGTCAGTGGCGATCCGACTTTTGCCCATGATAGGTTAGAAGGCGAAGACGGGAGCAAAGCGTACCGAGCTCGAAATAGACTTTTATAAAGATTTGTTTCTTTTTTCTTTTGGTTAAAGTGAGATTAAAAAAAAACTGCTAAAATAAAAGTTATCTTGATAGGTACTATACTGTGACAGTAGGTTATGGTGCGGCGCAGGTGGCGCTTGGGTCACCTGTTAGCCACTAACATGTTTGTTTTACTAAAACTTTTCATTTTTTCTTATTCTTATTTTACTTCAAAAAGTTTACTATTTTGCATTAAAATAAATGTATTTTTTTTGGAAAAAATAAACTAAGTTCCCATAGAGCCTCTGACCGAGTTTAGCCCCCCCACACTATCAGGGGGGGGTTTGTGAGGCAGCCCACGTAGGTTACAGTGCGGTGAATATGTCTAAATACAAGAAAAAATTGTAAAATGATATATATATTTAAAAAAACATATCTTCTACAACCTCCTCCTCCACCTTCTCCCCCCCTAAAATCGTGGGCCAAGTTAGTACAGTGGTCCCTTGCAAATACCTAGAAAGCGATTTTGCTGCAAGATTGCATTCCCTAACATACGTGATGATCGACATAGATCTTACTTACATTTATGTGCTTCTCTTGTTCGAAAATCCGTATCGCTGCTGACTTGGTCAATTTGAAGTGCATATAATTCAATGTTTCAAATGTGAGGATTCTTTTAGCATCTGCATGTAGTCACGCTTTCAGTCATCAGAAAGGTGCTTCCAGCTCAGGTCAGGAGTTCAGGACAAATACCTACACTTGGTTTGGTTTTGAACATATCACCGTAAATCATGAATTAGTTCAATGATTTAAGGATATTTAACTACCTGTATACCCGGTATAGAAGTATCGCTAGTTACCTAGTTTGTTCTATGATATAATTTTAACATTTTTAACTTTCCTCAGAAATAGCTAGCTACATATCTCTAATCTGTGCTCTGCAGCCCGATTACAGCAGCCCGATTTCATAACTTGGCTTCAATCGAATTCTCAGTATCGCAGCCACTAATGCCTTGCGATAGAGTCGAATTTGCTATGAAAAAAGTGATAATCCGATTGTAGCCAAGTTATGGAATTGGGATGCTGAACTTGGCTTCAATCGAATTCTCAATATCGCAACCACTAATGCCTTGCGATAGAGTCGAAATTGCTATGAAAAAAGTGATAATCCGATTGTAACCAAGTTCTGTAATTGGGCCACAGAAATATGTAATCACAGAATCAGAAATGAGGAACTAAAGTAAAAAAGAAAAGAAAGAATTTAGAAAACAAATTGTGTTAATGTCAACGCAGGTTTGCCAGTTATCAGCTAACGCAATTCGCCTAATTTTGATGACCGAGTAACCTAAATCGCCTATTTTTTTATTGACAAGTATGTAGCCTAATTCGCCTAACATTTTGAGCTAAGTAGCCTAAATTTTGGCAAAAAGAAGAAACATAAATTATTATAACTTCAAATGCAGTATTATTTGAATTGTACTAACTATTTTGCTTTAAAAATCTGTCAGTAACTAGTCGTAATGGCTTGTGATACCAATGCAGCAGTGTTATTACGCAGTGTTGATCATTTCGGTTTCAAGCCATCAAATTCATTAGTGTCTTGCGATAGAGTCGAAATTGCTATTGCTATTATATTGCTTAATAGCCCTGCAGCTGTTTCGCAAACGAAAGCAGCATGAAATAACTGCAGACATGCATATTAAGTTTCGTTACACGCATTTTAAGAAATTATCAAGGAATTATTCAATAAATTTGGAGTAATCCTGAGATACCCTGTAGGGGTTGTAAGTCTCTACACTAAGGGATGCTAGTCCGGCAAGAGTTTTGATATGATAAAGAACGGCGTAAATAAAACTACTCGAGTCCGTAGCCAAACAAAGACTGTTTTATTAATAAAAATGATACAAAACGCCGCGCCCGCGGAATCGCGAGCGTCAGAAATAGTTACATGTACTTCGTACATCTTGCCCACTCGAAAATGCCTAAGATGATACATAATTTGATAAAACTAATCAATAAAACCGACGCCGACCCACCGAGGAGTACCAACGTGATGTTAATGTTCATTTTACTATGTAAATTGTTGTGTGCGTATACAGACTAACTCTCTCCCATTAGTGTGCATCCATTATCATCATCATCATCATCATCATCATGTCAGCCTTTAGAAGTTCACTGCTGAACATAGGCTTCCCCAAAGAGCGCCATGACGAGCGATCTTGTGCCACCTCCATCCACTGACTTCCTGCGATAGCTACAATGTCGTCGGTCCATCGTGTGGGGGTCTCCCTACACTTCGCTTGCTTGTTCGTGGTGGCCATTCGAGAACCTTTATTCCCCAACGGTTGTCGGTTCTGCGACTTATGTGGCCTGCCCATTGCCACTTCAACTTGCTAACTCTGAGAGCTATGTCGGTAACCTTCGTTCTTCTACGGATTTCCTCATTTCGGATTCTATCACGTAGCGATACACCGAGCATAGCTCTCTCCATTGCGCGCTGCGCTACTCTGAGCTTGCGTATGAGACCAATAGTTAGCTACCACGTCTCAGTGCCATATGTCATCACTGGCAACACGCACTAATTATAAACTTTCGTCTTGAGGCTCTGCGGTATCTGCGATGAGAAGATATGGCGTAATTATACAGAATATCCATTCTGCATCCATTATGTAGTGATATTATTCAAGTGTCATTTAAATCTTCTAGCGACATCCCAGCTGGGCAATGAATGCGGACGTGGCATTCCGCGCAGCATGAGTACAGCCACTGGTTATTGTTATGTAACTTGAGCCACTGATCTTGACAGGTTGCTATTATTGTAGAACAGGCCTTATCAGTGGCGGCGTTTATTCATTGAATGTCACACAATGATTGTTTTATTTTTAGATTGTAAAATGGCTTATCTAATTGACATAATATTTTAGTGTTAGACATATAAGTGAACGTCATTAGGTCGTTTTCAGACATCAAAGACGCGACGTCTTTTTGCAGATTATAGGCAATATAAGGTACAACTGGTGTAGTATGATAGGTCTTGTAGTACTTCTGTTGTGGTATGGAGATAATTGTATCAAGTTCAAATACGTCATTGCTTAGAAGTGGAATTGATTTCGATGATGAGGTAATCAGTAATCACTCTCGCTGATACTTTAAGTAATTGCCCAAAATTATGTTCATCTGAAGCTCTAACTGCTCCGGAAGTAATAAATGCATGTCGATGTGTCCGTGACAAATTTCTGTGATAGTGTCCATTAGAGTCTGTTGCATGTGTCTTAAATTTGATAGGATTATACGTGCTGCTAATGCTGATTATGTGATATACAAAGCGTTTTCATTATCAAGTTGAACGCGATTAATTTTCATGGATACATTCCTTAGTCGTTCATTGATAAACTTAAATTGTTTAGTCATGATATCTTCGTTTCTTCTTAGAATATTGTACTCTGATTCAATGATCGATATTTGTTTTTTGTAAGTGTTTTTCGTACTGCTCTATCTTTTTTAAGTCTTCCTTGTACTGCTCTGCAAATGTGTCATCTAATACTCCAAATAATGAGTTTGCTACGTAGCCTATGCCGTTGATCAATCCTCTCTTTTGTCTTCTTGTCTGTCGCCTTAAAAGAGTATTGTAATGCTCAATTTCATTCAACTCTTGCTTTAACTGCAGCGTGATACTTCTTAAAAGCGGAACTTGTTTTCCGGATATTTTTTGCAGATGATCAATATAATTCTCGATAGTTGTCATGCCTTGCCAATATGTTACTAGATTATAATACACAACAAGTTTCCAATTATCTTTAATGTAGTAAAGATCTGCTACCTTGTCGAAACATCAGCATGATTGCCATAAAGAAGTTTCTCAAGTTCAAAGCTCTCGGCCTTGGTCGTAATTGCATAGCTGCGCGGGATGTACGAGTATGTTGATCGTTGATCTTTAGTTTTGATATGTTGACAATGATGCTTGATCATCAGGATGATCTGGCCCTTGCTTATCTATTTTCTGATCATTTTCTCGGATAGGTAAAAGGATCAGTGTAAACTGATCCTTGTCAGTAATGACTGGCCGTTTTATGATATTGTTGCGTGTCTTTCAGGACACAGCGCGTACTACTCCATCTTGTCCCAGAAAGGTGTCTTGGACTCGGCCTAGCGCCCATTTTCCCGATGGCAAGTTATCCTCCTTAATGATAATGACGTCGTCCATCTCTATGTTCTTTCTCTGAGTACTCCACTTTGACCTTGTCTGAAGTTGTTGCAGGTATTCGGACGACCACCTCTTCCAAAAGCTGTTGTTCATCGCGTGGACCAGTTGCCAATGTTTTGATAAGGTGCTAGATTCTGGACTGGTCTGTGGACGAGATATCAGTGGCCCGCCTACCAAAAAATGTCCTGGACTAAGAAAACTGTCATTGCTGTCTTCAAAGGTGTCTGATAATCTACAAAGGGGCCTAAAATTCTTGTAGGCCTCAATTTGATAGAGTACAGTAGAAAATTCTTCATATGTGGGTTTTTGATCCTCCAGAACTTTCTTCAAATGATTTTTCATTCTTGACCTCTGCCTGCCATAAACCAGCTGCACTGGGCCATGCCGGGGCATTAAAATGCCATTCATTTTCATTCACTCTTGTATGTCATTGAAGAATTCAGGGTTGATATTCTGTACAATTCCTTTGTACTCCCTTTGTAGAAGACGATGACCACCGCATAGGTTGGTACCATTGTCACTGTACATAGCTAGAGAGACTGACCTTCGCGCAAAAAAACGTCTAAATGCGGCCAAAAATGTCAGAGTACTCAAGTCTGATTTTATTTGTAGATATGCACACAAACACAATACAATACAATATACCCCAATAATAATATACTGCAATATATCCCTTGCAAGTCTTCACTCCTCGTCCTTTTTTGATTCTCAACTCTACAAATCCAGTGAAATCAACTCCTGTATGTAAGAAAGGACGGGATGGGGTAACCCATGGCTACGGGAGATCCCCCATGATATTTTGCAAATTTTCGCTAATGACTCTTCGACAGCAAACACACTGCCTCAGCTGTCGCTTCACTGTGCGCATTCCACTGATAATCCAGAATTTGTTTCTGATATATGATAGTGTCAGCCGAGCTCCGCCGTGAAGTGTCGTCGTATGCGCCTGATGTATGACGAGATCTGTGAGTCTGCCGTGGGCTGATAAAATGATAGGATATTTTACTGAGTCTGATATATTTGCGTTTCGCAATCTCCCACTGACCCTCAACAAACCTTTTTCGTCGATAAATAGGTTCAAAGGCGCAATCTTGCTCTTTGAACTGACATGTCCACGTTGCTTGATATTATCTAGGTCATACTTGAAGCCCTGTAGTTGACATTCTTTGATAATTATGTTGTAAGAGTCATTTAGTTCTGATGACGTCAGAGTTTCACTGCGCGATGCAATTTGTTTGTCACGTACACAGGCGATGAAACGTAACACCCAGCCAAGTACTTTTGTAGCGCGAGTGAGTGAGCTGTGTTGAATAAGTAAGTCATTTATAAATGTCAAATTGTTTTGCTGTAACGTGGCATGTACACCTGCTTTTTTCACTTCAAGGTTTGGACTTGGATAAATTATGTCCTTGTCATTTGATTTAAATGAAGGCAACCATTTAGGCCCTTCCCACCACAATGTATGTTCTGATAGTTGTTTTTTCGTCAGTCCGCGCGTTGCACAGTCAGCGGGATTCTCCTCTGATTTTAAGTGACTCCAACACGAGGGAGGAATGACGTCATTTATCTGCTGCACTCTGTTCGAAACAAATTGCTTCCAACGAGATAAGTCTCTATTGAGCCATCCCAAGACGATAATTGAGTCTGTCCAAGCGTGTATCTTGATATCTGTTCTGCGGAACGAAAAAACCTTCTTTAGAAGTTGTGATAGTAAGAGAGCTCCACAAAGCTCTAGTCGGGGTAGAGACACATTTTTTGCCAGTGGAGCCAATCTTGTTTTCACTGCTATAAGCGTTGATGTGAATGCTCCTTTATTATTTGTCACCAAATACAAAACACTCGAAAAACCATCTTGGCTCGCGTCACAAAATGCATGCAGGTGACATTCTTACTCTTTGTTTCCAAGATGTCGTGATATTTTAAAATCTCCGATCTCCTTGAGATCCTTGCTTAGCTGTATCCATTCTTCTTGAATGTCTTCTGATACCTTGTTGTCCCATGTCATGTCTTTGCTCCAAATCCTTTGAAAAAGGAGCTTTGCCCTGATTGTTAGAGGTGAGAGCCACCCTTCAGGATGGAATTACTTTCATATCTCTGATAACAACTGACGTTTCATGACGTATTTGTTACAGTCAGCTGTAGTTTGAGTTTGATATGTGAAACTGTTTTAGGACTCTATTTTAGACTCCATTTTAGCCCAAGCATCTTCCGTGATTCGATGCATTTAAATTCAAAATTGTCATTGAGCTGTTCTGATGACAGGTTGTGTAGCAACTGCTGGACATTATAACTCCATTTCCTAAAATTCATCTGCGCGGATTTAAATATTTGTATGATCAAATGTTTCAATTGTTTTGCCTTCTGTAGCGAAATGTGTCCTGTTAGCAAATCGTCCATGTAGAACGAATTTTCTATTGCAGCAGCAGCTAGTGGGTATTTTTTGACTTCACCTTGGCTAACTGTTGTAATGTTCTTATACCTAGAAATGGAGCTGCTTTCATGGCATATGTAACCGTGGTTAGTTGGTATTCTTGCAGGAGGTCACGTGGTGATTCTCGCCATACTACCATTTGTAAATGCTGATCCTAGTTTCTGATCAGAATTTGACGAAACATTTTTTCTATATCAGCTGTGAAAACGTATTTATGCGTCCTCCATTTAAGAATAAGTGTTTGCAGATCTTGCTGAAGAACAGAATATAATAATCATGAAGGCTTTTCCCCGAGTTTGCAGTTTTTGATGATGTATTGAAGACCACACGTATTTGTGCTTTCGGTGCAGTTTCTGAGTCTGATATCTCTGATTTCACCACTCCATGATGTGTTAAAAATACGTTATTTTGATCTGAAAGATCCGCTGGGTGCATGTAATCCAAAGCGATGTATTTCCGCATAAACTTCTTGAAACTTTCAGAATATGACGAGCTTTTGTTCAGTTTATTTTCGAGCTGCCTAAATTGAGCAACTGCTTTTAATTTTGATGGCCCCAACAGATCTTCATAGCCTAGTATTATGAGTAATGCTACCATCTTCCAAACGATCTGTCGTTTGCTGATAAAAATCTTCACAGTACTTCTCGTCTTCTGTCAAGTTGGACGTTGTACTAATGATGTCCTCTACTTCCCAGAATCTAGATAAGTATAGTAGTATTTATTTAATTTCAGATATAACATCAATTTTTGTTATTATTTTTGAATTTTTCTTAAAATTATTATTATTGTTATGTTTACATGTCAATAAAAAAATAAAAATAAATACAGTCTAAAATTACAACAATTAAATAAATGTTATTTAGCGGCTCTGCTTGACGGCAATACTTGCGTCTTGGTCCAATGGTGGAGTATCGGGCCATCCACCCTCTCCGCCACCGTCACCAAGAGGCTGTTGGAGCTTCCCCGCACCCTTCGCATCAGGGAAGTGTGTGTCGACAACACACTTCCGCATGATGGCGTAAAAATCATCTACATGCGCTTCCGCGAACTTACCCGAAGCACTACAGTAGCGAGGCAGCCCCACCAGCGCCCTGAACGCATTATTGAACTGGATACGCAGGGCACTATAGGCTTTTTGAGTGTAGTCGATCCATAGGCTGCAAGTGTAAAAAAAATGGCAGTACGCCCGAAATAAAGTTATTTTTACATCTATAGAACACTTTGCAAACCTACGGATCAACATGTTACTCCTAACTGCAAGCGCCCTACGTTCCCTTCAAAATGATGTCCTCTACTTCCCTTCTACTTAAGCGCCCTATGTTTCCATGTCAACAGAATCTTTCTGCGACGCAGTGACCCAGTGCCCAAGGTATTTAAGCTCTGACACCCATTTAAGTGCAGTTCCTCCGAGTGTGACTGGCAGTACATCGGGATAGTATTTAGTACCTGCCTTAAACACCAGACATACGCTCTTCTTGGCGTTGTACCTAAGGCCATGGGCCCCTGCGTATCGCTCACAAATGGAAAGAAGCTTCTTGAGGGCACTGATCGAAGGAGCCAGTAGCACCATGTCGTCAGCGTAACTTATGTTGTTGACAAAAGTTCCATCAACAGAACATCCCACCATAGTACGACTAAGCTCACGAATCAGCCGATCTACATATAAACTGAAGAGGTGAGCCCACCTTGCATCACCCCGCACTCCAGTCCATACGGCTCGCATAGCGAACCTGCGCACCTCACCACATTACTGTGATGGCCGTACTAGCAGGAAGACTCGGCTTGTGGTTCAACTTGTTCGTGTGCTTCCAGAATTTATTGAAATCTTTATTTTTGTGGTGAGATGCTAATATGTCCATTTTTATTTGCTCTCTATTATCCTGACACCACTTGAGTTTACATTTGAAAGATTTTTTGGTTTCTCGCATATACATAGGACCGACATTTGGTTTTCCCATAAAGCACCCAACTTTGACAAGCAAGCCGAGCCTCCAAGTGAACCTGTCTGACATGTTTGTTCCAACCTGTAACATGCTTTCTTTTTAGTTGTACTGACCGACCATAACTACAATAAGCCGCTTCTCGCAATATGTCAACAATGTCGCTATACAAATTATCAACTATTGACCTGTGTTTTATATTTGTACATGGTTTATCGCTACACTTTCTAAATTCACTAGGAAAGTCAACTTCTTTTAATCTCTTGTTACACATACGTTTATACAAGTTTATTTGCTCGGAGTCTCTTTCTCCCCATACAACTTTATTGGGCTCCCAAGCATCACAGCTTACTGACTTCTTTCTTAGTACATTTAAATTACATGTTATCTCTAATGGAATGTGGTCAGACCAATACACATTATATAATATCTTCGCATTGATCACCGATCTCCACGCCGCCTCAGATACCACACAACCGACTCCGGGAACTATTAATATCACTAATATAAGTGTATGAGTTCTACGATAACCCTAATATTTCAATGTCGGCACAACGCCATTTCTGCTCACTGCGAAAGTCCATAAGCTCATTTCCAAACTGCTTACCAGGGTGCGCATTAAAGTCTCCCAGTATGAACACAGAGTCTACACTACATTCCTCAACTATAGCTGCGATCTCGCCGAGGCACTCCGTCAACTCGGTAAGGTTTTCTGTCCAGTCCGTAGGCATGTAAACTGAGAACACTAACAGCGAGTTGTCCGTTAGGGACACTTTTATTTGCCGATATACGCACACTTTTACACTGAATCACAGAGACCGCTGTAAACAATTTTTTCCGCCAATAAAGCGACTCCCCCGTACGGTCTTCCACGTAACAGTCCCGCACCTGTATAGATAACAATAGATTGCCGATTTTCCCGTAAACTCAAATTCTGGATCAATGCTGCCTAAAAACGGGATATCTTGCGGCTGCATCCAAATTTCTTGTAAAGCCAGGATATTGGCTGATCGGCATAAACTTCTCACGCAGTCAGCTGAACGAGTGACTGACCTGCAGTTGAAACTAACAAGTTTGCTTGTATTTAGGTACTCATTGTTTCGGGTGTGTTTATCCATTTATGTTAATGTGTTGTTTCCTGTCGTTTAACGCTATACATATTTCTATTAAAGTAGATAAATTTTCGAAATTGTATAACTTCAGGCCATAAACAACTATCTAGGAGTAGCGGTAATTTAGTGTGATACAAAGATTTTATACGCATCATAGCATTTTTGTGTTGTCATATTAATTTTCTTCAGAGTCACGGATATATCGGTTTTTTACTGTATATACTCAATAATATCGTGAGGCCTTGTCGCTTGGTCCACATCTATCTATCTATCTATCTTCTATCTACTATCTATCTATCTATACTATAGTAAAACTGTAACTGGGCTAAATCTGTACATTAAATATTTTTTGAAAATTATAATTGAGATAAACTTCAAAATCGATATAGAGTGCAAAAAGGTTTTATTTTTTATTTTTGTCTGTCTGTCTGTCTGTCTCTTTGAACATGCATCAGGCTGAAACTACCACATGGATTTTGATGCAACTTGGCACAATCATAGCTTATATTATGGATTAACATTTAGAATACTTTTTATCCCGAAAAAATCATGAGTTCCCGCAGGATAGGGGTTAAAAGTTATTTAAAAGAACACATATTACGCTGAAACTACTGGTCAGAGTTACTATACTATCTGGTTTAGCGGGAGTATTTCTGCCTGCCAACCCAGACGTGCGTGGATCGAAATCACGTACTCATTGAAATGTTTTGTTCCGTATTTTTATGCATTTACATATTTTATGCGTTATTTTTACAATTTCAATGCTTTTTTTTTTCTTGAATTTTACCGTCAAATTGTTACAATTGTGAGAATCGTAGCGTCCAAACGAATGGTCCAATTTTTTTATATCTGAAAGCTGAGGTAAACCAAATGGTTCATAGCTATAATGGGAGGGAGGAGGGGGGGATGGGGATGGGGGTTAGGATCGTTGATCTCCAACAAATGGACCGATTTTGATTCGGTTTTTTATGTTTGAAACTGATGTGATCGAGATGGTTTTTTACTATATGAGGGGGGGGGGGGAGAAAAAGAGGGGCGGGAGACAAGGGGGGGGGAGAAAAGAGGGAGTTTCGAGAAAAAGGGGTGACGATCGTACCTTTCAAACGAATCGACCAATTTAGCTGCGATTTTTTATGTTTCAAAGCTGAGGTAAACAAGATTTGTCTTAGCTATAATAAGGGGGGGGGGGGGAATATGGCGAAGTTCATAGCTCCCAAATGAATGGACCAAATTTGATGCAGTTTTTTATGTTTTAAAAAGGATGTGATCGAGATGGGGGGGAGTGGGAGGAGTTGAAAAAAAGGGGGGGGTGAGAATCGTATCTTTCAAACGAATGGACCAATTTAACTGCGGGTTTTTATGTTTCAAAGCGGAGGTAAACAATATGGTTCTTAGCTAGAATGGGGCTTTATGCTCGCTACGCTTCGCTCCCGCCTTCTTCTTCTAACCTATCACGACCATGTCGGATTGCCACTGAAGGTTGTTAACACAGGTAGGTAGGTACCTATATTGGTACTTTTGGTACTGGAATAACTCATAGGATCCTCATATCCCAGAAAAACTACCACGCGAGCAACGCTGCGGGCACAGCTATAAAGCAATAAGAACGTAAATCTATACAAAGAAGATAATTAAAAAAAAATTGACTATAAATAGAACATTTTTTAAATTCGTGTCTGTCTGTTTGTTTGTTTGTCTGTATGTTTTGTTCGCGCATCACGTATAAACGTATTAGACCGATCGCGATGCAGTTTTCCGTGTTGGGTAACTTCGGATTTGATTTATAAACTGGGATATCTACTTGGTATCTTAATCCAATGGTTAGAAGCCGAGCAATCGATAAAAAACTTTGTAACGGCGGAAGGAATTTTGATCAAATGTTTATTTTAGATCTTGTAATAGCACATAGAGTACTTTTAACCTAGAGAAATAACCACGCGAGCGAAGCCGCGGGCACAGCTAGTTATTTATAAAGAGAGGTACTTTAATATCGGCTGCTCTAAACTTGACTTCAGGTTCTATAACAGCCTTGCCCTTAGAACCCATTAAACGATTTTTCAATCGTTTACTTTGAACCAGTTGCCACTCTTCTGTTGGTTTCTCTTTTTTCCAATCCCCGTCAGTACATAAAACTTTCGCAATCGTTGGTCTCTTGGACCGCACCCTAGAGGCGAGAATATTTTGTTTATTTGCCGCACTCAGCGATGCTCTCTGACTTTGTCCATCTTCAGGCTCAACCGCAAACTTGTTTGTCGGGGTTACAATGAGCGCCGCTGCTGTTTCATTCTCATGTCGACGTTCGCATAAACTTCGCTCCAATGTAAGCGAGACAGGCTTCAAAGATTGGGAGGTAGGACTTAGAGGAGGTTCTAATACACTCTTTAAACTAGACTCCCTGCTCTCCACAGCTGTTGTCGAAATGTTATGATTTAATGTTTGAAAACTGACATTATGATTTTCTTCTACAATGTGCGGTATACCCATCGGCCCACTGTCTAAACAAAAGCTATCTAATCCTCCGGCAGCACCTCTTTTTCGGTTGACATTCAAATCAAAGTTGTTAACAATTGATGTTTGTTTTAGATTATTCAATTCATTTTTAATCTCATTTAGTTGTTTCTCAGTGGCGTATCCCTTATGGTTCGTATTTCATTTTGAATTAGCAGAATTTCCTTTAGAGTTCTTGTTGCGTCAATATGATCGAACGTCAAGGGCGGGAGTTTGTGCAATTCTTTTGCTACGGAAATAGGCATTTGCTCAGGATCAGTTTGCTTGAAAAGTGATATAACATCATAAATATTCCGCTCAGACTTTCCGCCTTTCTTCCTAGTTATTTTTCGTTGCTGTGTTGTTACAGAATCAAAAAGTAAATTCTTGCTGGCTTCAATGTCGTTCTCCAAAAATGCGGTAGTGCAAAGTCTTACAAGACCCTCCTCGTCCATCACGTCTACTTTATTTTGAGTAAAAGCTAACAATTCACAAATCACTATATTGCATGTTGTACACTTAATGACTTTCGAAGCCATTTTTCCCGATATGATTTATCGACGAGACACGATGACACAACCAACCGTTAGCGTGTGCGGCGTGCAACTGAACTGATAAATCCATCTATAAAGTCTGAGGTTGTTGTAAAGTTGATACTGATAGAGAATTACTCTCAATGTTACTCTTCTTGATAGCGAAACAATTCATTGTTTTGATACTTCCTGATATGATCCATCCCAAACTAGTCTCATGTGCAATTGGTGACTTTGGTGGGTTTTGATGTTCTCAGTAGACATCACTATGAAGAAGCAGGTCAATTTTTTGGGAGACGTTGTAATGTGGATCTGCTAACGGCAAATTCTGAAGATGCGATAACAATTCAGGTTCAAAGGAAACTTGAAGCAAGTTATTGGCAACCTTGGACACGACGTATGCCTCAGCTTCAAACCTGTGATCGTCATAAACGGACTTTCCTCAAACTTGTACAATACCCTTGCATTTTTTCTTACACAAATCGATGCCTGATACTGATACTGACACCAAAGGATGATGACACTTCAAACCTAAGCGTTGAACTATATTTTTGGATATGAGTGACGCTTGAGCAGCTTGATCTAATAAAGTGCTGGCTGTAATAAATGTACCAACAGCTGTTTGAATTTGGACGACTGCAGTCGGCAGAAGAGTTTCTCTGGTTTCAGTGGTAACATGATATACATTCCGTTGATTGCTAGACTGATGAGATGCCGATGATGGACCAAGCTTGATAATAGCATTTTGTTGATGTTTGTCTGTTTTGATAGAGTTGATGATTCTAAATTTTGATTCGAGGGCGCAAAATGTTCACACGCTTCGTGTAAAATTGTGTTGTGTTCGCCATTGTACTTTTTACACCGCTTCGTTGAAGTGCATTGTTTGCCATTATGCTTGTATAGACAGTTTAAGCAAATGCGAAGTTTCTCAACGGTATTATATTTAATCTCCGGTGTCATGTCACGAAACTTTAGAATTGGTATAAATCATGCTCGGAATTGCATAAAGGGCATTATATGCGATGTCAAGACTTGATAATTACTGGTATTTCTTTTCTTATTGGCCTGATAATAAGGAACATAATTCTGTGTAGACGAAACCTTTGTAATTTTTTATGGTGAAGTTGGATGTACTTCTATCTCCCTTCTAGAAATGGGCTCCAGAGCAATACATTTGTTTTCCATGAATGCTAAGAACTCGTCTAAAGACGCCAAATTTCTTGGCGATTTTCGAGATCAGCGCGTTTAAGTCCCGTTTAAATCTATAACTATCCGCACCAGAAGTGCTCGAAGGACCAAAATAATGTCTGGGATAGTCCGGGAAGAGTTTTGATATGATAAAGAGCGGCGTAAATAAAACCACTCGAATCCGTAGCTAAACAAAGACTGATTTATTAATAAAAATGATACAAAACGCCACGCCCGCGTAATCGCGGGCATCAGCAAAAGTTACATGTACTTCGTACATAGCCTAAATAACCCGTTATTTTTTCCTAAGTAGCCTAAATGGCTACTGGTAGCCGATCAGATTTTTTGGCCACCATTTGACACCAAAATGGCGATAATTCGCCTAATCTGGCACCCCAGTGAACGTTATGTCCTCATCCTCATGCTGTGTCCTCATGTCATGAATTCAGTGTTGCCACCTTGGTTTTTGAAAAGGGGCAGTTGGACAAGCCATTTTGCCATCAAAAGAGCTACTAGAAAGGGCTAAAAAATAATTACTTTTACGGCTGAAATTCAGTAATTATTTTGTTTTCGCAGTTACATTTGCGTATATAACGAGCCTTCTCAAACAAAAAAAGGATTAAAGTTTACAAAACTTGTTTATTTGAAAGGAGACGGCTCTTACCTGCCCCAGAGTAGTTTTATATTTGAATATCAAAAAAGGCCAAGATACTGAATGAAATTATTTAAATAAAATTTTACATAATGAATCGGTAAACTAGGTATATTTCAATACCTAATGGCTAGCGGGAATTGTATATTGTTAATTAATAGTAACTTTTACCATTTCCTCCAATCTGTTTTGACATTTGAGTTCGAAAACATACTACGATAACATTTTGACAAGAATTCGCTTTTGCTTTTTGGTAATAATATGCTGGCTAAATGGTACTACCTAACTAGTAGAATCTAACCCATAGATTCTAGAAGTTAGGTAGAAGGCTTCCAAAGATCTTCATGTAAAAATAAAATGTAAAAATGAATATGATGATAGTGCACCATGTAGTTAGAAATAATATATCAATATTGTAGTAAGACGGAATGTGTGCATTTTTGTCTACTGTAAATTCGAAACGCGCTCTGTGGTCACAAACAAAACAAAACAATACCAAAACCCAAAGATTTTTAATGACGCTTCTTTTACACCACGTCAAACTTAGTGTTATACACCTCGATAAAATACAAACATCAAACTCCTATTTAGTTTGCATCAAACAAGTTCAAATCACAACTGTCACAAGCACAACAATAATACAGAGAATTTTGTTGTATTGCGTTGCAGTTTGCGTCCTTCTGTTTATTTTTGTTAATTTCCGCCAAAGAGACAATTTTCACAACATAAATGCACATACACCACATCTTTACACTTTCCCACGTTTGACAATGAGTTAGTTGGAGTTGCACCTACCAAATAAAACAGGCTCGTTCCTATTACGGAGAGCATGCCAGAGTTAGTGGCATACCTATTCATAAATGAATTCAACTCTCAGTTGGAAGTGCCCACAAGTGAAACTATATCAGGAATTTTAATTCGGGGTCGTATAAGGTCTTGCCACAGAGTACCACATGGTACCTAGTAGAACTGTTGGGTGCTGTTCCCATGTAATGGTTATGATATGGTTTTATCTTGGGCCAGATAACCCAGATAGTCTTAATCCACATGCGGTGTTTTAAGATAATTTAGTAATTGAAGAATAATAATAAATTACATCAAGGATATACGGAGTTTTATTTATTTACCTACCAACAGTACTGGACTGCATAGACTTACTGATTTATGTCTGTTTAGCCACTCCGATAAGCAAAGACTACAACCTTGTTATGTCATACAGGCAAGTTATCAATTAATTTCAAATAAGATCTATAGCAAAAGGACTCACTGCACTCTTTTTAGAATATATAAATACGTTATTTTTTTCTTGTTTATTTAGGGCGTTAATTTGCTTCACGTTGTGGTGCCACATATACTATAACTTTTAAATCCCACTATTTAGAGGGGGAAAAACCGATGGAGTGTTACTGGAAAATAAATAATCAACCCAGAAATCCAATTTCATCGTGACGCATGCATTTTCAGCAACTTTCAACCTCTGGGGCAAATAATGTATGAAAAGTGGGCCATCTTCTTTAGAACCTAAGTAATTTCAGAAAATGCAACAAAACTGAGTTATTAAAATTCAGAGTCTTCATCGGAATCTTCCAAAATAGTTTCTGCAGAAGCAGAAGAAGTGGATGGCTGATTGATATTATGATTTCGACAATTTTAACGAGTATATAAAATTACTCCCACAATTTTTTTATTTTTTCAGTTGGCACCTTGTCTGAATAGCAAACTCTCAGTCGTTATAAGCCCCATCGTTTATTTAGTATGGATGTCACACGAAAAAGGCTAGATTACTCTATCCGGGCTAAATCAACAAAAAACGAGTTCATCTATAGTAAAAAGTGCTAGATCTAGCCAGATAAGGGCTAATGTGGCAACGTTAAGTGTAAGTGAGTCACAGATTAGTTTTGACAGATTAATGACAACTCATTGAATGTTCGTTTTAGCCAAATGGCAAAAATAGCAGTTAGAACGGTATAAATGATCAGGTGATTACAATATGCTTAGTTTTATTATAAACTAGCTTTCCCGCCCGCGACTTCGTCCGCACGGACTACTGTTTATCACGAAAAAAGCATCCTATATTCTTTTAGGATATTAAAAACCAATGCAAAAGTAGGTATAGCACCAATGCTCTTGGTGTGTTTTGACATACTTGTTATTTCGTTTCGATGGAAACCGTTTCTTACAGCGAGTAATCTACATTTTTCCAGTTGTTCCAGTTTTCCCGTGGAAACTTGAAATTGCCCGGGATTAAAAGTATCCTATGTTTTATTCCAGGGTTTAAACTATATCCATTCTAAATTTCATCCAAATCCGTCCAGACGTTATCTTGTGAAAGCTCCCCAAACAAACAAACAAACAAACAGACAACGTTTCACTTTTATATATTGGTACGAGGGTTGTTTGTTAAGTCGTTTTAAAAAGTAAAAAAATAATATATTTTTTAAACAATTTACATTTATTTCTCAACATAGTCTCCTTTGAGAGCCACTTGTTCCAGTGATTTTCCAATTTTTTTATCGCCTCCAAAAAATACGTTTTGTCGAGGTCTTCAAACTAGTCGTTTACACCTGCGATGCAGTCCTCATTTGTCAAAATTTTTTGCCCTCCAAGCCATCTTTTCAGATTTGGGAATAGTTAATAATCGCACGGAGCTAGGTCCGGTGAATACGGAGCATGCGGAACCAGCTCGAAGCCCAATTCGTGGATTTTGGCCATCGCAATAGCTGACGTGTGCACTGGGGCATTGTCTTGATGAAAGAGGAATTTCTTGGGGGACAATTTTGGTCGTTTATCAAACAATTCGGCATTAAAACGGTCCAATAACTCTGCGTAATAACGGCCAGTGAGTCTTTCCCTTTTCCAAGTAATCAATCATAATGAAACAGTCTTGGCCTTCTTTGGGGCACGTTCACCAGTCGCCATCCATTGTTTTGATTCAGTTGTATAATGATGGACCCAAGTTTCGTCCACAGTGACAAATCGACTCAAAAATTTCCGAGGATTACGCTTCATCATATCCAAACACAGTTTTGAAATTCGCTTCCGTTCGCGTTTTTGTTCGATTGTCAACAAACGTGGCACCCATCGTGCAGACAGCTTTGTCATACCCAAATCACATGCAGGATTTGATGTACTCGCTTAGTGGAGATGCCTGTGTTCTCAGCTATTTCACGCACCTTCACTCAGCGGTCGTCGAATACAATATTATGGACTTCTTCAACAACATCCTCAGTAGTGTCTTCAATTGGGCGACCAGAGCGTGGAGCATCAGATGTGTTTGACCAACCACGTTTAAAATCATTTATCCAGTTATAAACAGTCTGCAACGTTGGTGCGTTAGTGCCATGAACAGAATCAAGTTCAGTTTTTATTGTGGCAGCACAGCAACCCTTCTTAAAAAAAAAATTATAACGGCACGAAATTCAGATTTTTCCATAGTTGTTGAAAATTTACGCGTGATCACAGTTAAACAATGGTTAACTGTGGCCCAATTCCATAACTTGGCTACAATCGGATTATCACTTTTTTCATAGCAAATTCGACTCTATCGCAAGGCATTAGTGGTTGCGATACTGAGAATTCGATTGAAGCCAAGTTATGGAATCGGGCTACTGACAAAACTTGTTTTTTTTTTTGCTGAATTTTAGACAGTATTCATTTTAAAGATTGTGCCTGCCAGTGTTAATGGCATTTACCAGAAAAAAAGGTTTTATAAATAGTTTTTAAAATGACTTATCAAACAGCCCTCGTATATTACGTAGAATTTATATACTCTTAGCCCTCGTATGGATGGATTGGTAATTGAAATAAAACTTTTTGAAATGTTTTCGATCACCGTAAAATGACATAAGCAGCCGTATTACATAATATGTCAATGAAATCAGCTGCAATCAAATTTTCAGTATCGCGTGTGACAGAAGGGGTAGGTAGTAAATAATTTAACGTACTAGTTTCACACCGTCTATTTCTTAGATTTCCCTAAAAATCCGGCAATTTTAGAATTAGAATACGGCAACCCTAAATTTGTCAGGAACAACACTGTTTCCAATTTCCCTATTTCACCACATTTCTGCAGTGCTATTACGTAATGTTGATCATGACGGTTTCAAGCCGTCAAATTCAATAATGCTTTGCGATAGAGTCGATTTTGCTATGAAAAAAGGGACAATCTGATTGAAGCCAAGTTCTGTGGTCGGGCCACTGATTCTGTGATTACCTAGTTGGAAAGTTAAAATGTTAAAATTATAGCTTCTATCAAACTAAATATGTATACTTCTATAATGGGTAGACAGTAGTTAAATATCCATGTATAAATCATTGAACTAATTCATGATTTACCGGTGATATGTCCAAAACCAAACCAAGTGTAGGTATTTGTCCTGAACTCCTGACCTGAGCTGGAAGCACCTTTCTAATGACTGAAGGCGTGACTGCATGCAGATGCTGAAAGAATCCACCATATTTCAAACATTGAATTATATGCACTACCAAATGAGCAGCGATACGGATTTTCGAACAAGAGAAGTAGGTACATACCTAGATGTAAGTAAGACATCTATGTCGATCATCACGTAAGTTAGGGAATGCAATCTTGTAGCAAAATCGCTTTCTAGGTATTTGCAAGATTCGAAAAACCTAATCTTGCCAGATCTTGGTATTTGCAAGATTTAACAATTAGCAGGCATATGAACAATTTTTGGCTCAACTGTACAAGCTTGGCCCTCGATTTTAGGGCCGGAGGGAACAGGGGGAGGGAGTAGAACCTCACTGAGAGTGGAGGGGGGCTAGATCTCCCCCTTCTGAGTTTTTTTAATAGAAAGCTTATGCTATATGAAGACTTCCGGTAATTTTTTAACTGTAGAATATAAAAGGCACCCGAGATGTGAACTTTTAAAATATATACCTGTTTTTTTAAAACGTGGTTCTTTTACTAATCGTATTTTGTTCCTACTTATAATTTCTTTTATTTTCATAGAGTTTTTATAAAAATATAAACCCAGGCATTTTTTGTTAAAAAAAAAACTAAATACTTTTTCATAAAAAAAAAACTAAGTTTCCCATATAGCCCCCAAGGGTATACTCTGACCTATTTTGCAATTAAATATCAGCAAAATGATCAAAAGTCACCAATTTTCCAAAAGTCGTATTTTTTAATGATATTTTTGATATTTCACTCATAGTTTCCTACTTTTCGTGTGTTGTTTTTCCTAAAATACATACAACGAATGAGATAATACTAGCAGCAAGCCTAGTAGCAATGCTAAAGATGACTCGTCAGATGAAGATACTGGGACTAAAGTTACGCTATGCATGAAGAGGCATTCTCAATGTCCGCTAAGACATTGCCTCTCAATGTCACTGGCTTTCGAGGATGTGAGGCGTTTTTTGGTGCTAATAGGACAAGCGGCTTCCCTTCTCTATAGAAACAAAGGTAAGTCAATGTTTTATTGTCTTCTCCTATTAGCTAGCACTAGCAGCCAACACCCAGTCCATTCATATGCGTAGACACAGATTACCATAAATACTTACCTAGCTATTTTTTACTAGGTTAGGTGGTATCAGTAGGTAGATAGATACATACAGGCTACCCCACAATACAGGGGTAGCCTGTATGTCTGTAACCATATTTTGTTAGTTTAGCGCTCAGACTAATCTGAGGTCTAGCGCATGTACCTACTTATTTAACTATTCATTTATATTTTTTCCAGATGATTATGGATAATTATAAAGCCTTGGTAACAAAAAGTTATTCCGAAGAAAGCTATGTCTTTATAAGTGCCCATGCAATAGAATATTGTCAAGGACAGTTCCGGAGTGCTCTAATAGAGACGACGGCTTCAATAAATAAAGTTGTTGTGCTTCATAACATTAACAAGAATGTATACCACATCCAGTGGTGGTTGTTTTTGAAGGGGTTGTTGGGAATCTATAGGTAATCTGCGGATTGATGGTCTACACAAGTTGATTTTAGCCTCTATGATGTCACCCTGTGTGTGGAACACCAGAGTCAATGACTTACCTAACTTCAATCTCTTTAAGCACTGATTGTTTGAAATTACAATAAAGATATAAAACATTATTTGGTTTTTAGTTTTAATAGTAGGTACTTTGTAGAAATGTAGAATCATATTTATGTCACAATTTACAAAATAATTTCCACGGGGGCAGCTTCATAATAGGTGCACTCATTTTAATCCCGTTGGTGCTGTGAGTGCATAGGGAATTCAGGAAATGGGCAGCAGCATTTTTCTGTAAGTATCAACATGTATTGCGGTCACCGCGCTGCCTCCAAACATGGTGATTAAGGTAAATCACCCCTATTATCAGGATGGCCCATGTTCTGCAGTGGATTGTAGTCAGGTGCATTGGTGAATTATTGCTGGTTGCTGGATTTGGTCATCTTCAACTAAAACAAGTTTTAAATGTTCAATTATATAGTAGATTTATGTCACTGCAGAAGAGCTGTGGTAGTCAAGTTGTAATATGTGCACTTTGAAATTCAACAACACCGGGTTTCATCCAGTTTAAGTGTGCATTTGCCATCAATGCATGCTTCAGAGGGAATGTTGGACCATTTTTGGACCTGATCAAGCCACATTACAGGCCAAAATATTATACAAAAACGATGGGCTAATGTATTTCTACCCTAGCTTGCAGTGATGGAGTATTATAAGTATAGAATCTGTCTCTCTAGGCCTCTACTACGACAAACTGAAATGACCAACTAGTTATGCAGAATGGAACCCTGATGAAGCATTTATTGATGTGATTGACATCCGCATGTTTTGGAAGATATACATGTCCAAATGTGCTTGGTAGCAACGATTAGCTAAGTCAAAGGACTATCTGACTACCTAGATAAATATTATATTGGTAAAACAATTGTTAGGTACAATTTTTTATAATTGGTAGGTAGTAAAATGATAATTACCTCCTCTCCTTTTAATCTTTCTCGCACAGAGTTCTTTGTAATATGTTCATTGACTTTGTATACATGCTTTCTTGGTACGTAGAATGGCATTCAGTCGGCCGGCAAATTCCTTCGTTGTGAATGTTGCAGTAAACTTGTCATTTCTTACAATATTTTTTCTGACTGAGATCCAACAATGACTAATATAGCAATGCCTTTTTGGCCACAATATGGGCCCCAATATTGGCCCCAATATTTCTTTAGGGTATTGTAGCTATCATGTGCGTTTTATTCTCTTTGTTATACTAATATTCACTTCTCTATCACGTCCGTCGTAATAGAAGTAAAACCAACATAATTTATCGAAGAAACGAAAACTCTCTCTGAACTCTGATTTAGACTACAGATTATACGGTAGTGTAATGTTAGGATTTGGCAGATATGTTCCGTTTTACGTTTTACTGTCAAAAGGAAAAATAAAAACCGGTACTTAGTACCGATTAAAATATTTGCTGCGTAGGTTTGATTGTCTATGATCAAAGCTGAGCAATAGTTGCATGTTGGTAGACAGGGTATAAAATTCAAAAATACCACTTTTGCGTAAAGCTTATCACCGGTGATTTTGAAATCACGTGTGACACTCAAAAATCGCACCTCAGGTACTCAGCACAAGTATTAAAAAAAATATGCCCTCAAAACCAAACCAAACAAATTTCTAGTCTTTCAGTCCAGTAGATTTGGAGCAAATTGTCTGTGACAGACGGACATACAGACAAATGCATCCTATAAGGGATCCATATTTTTTGTCATTTGGATGTTCGGTACCCTATAAATACATTATACTCTGTAAGGTTTAATTATACTGCTAATATCTGGAAGATTGTCTCACTCTTGCAATGTTTTTTGCAGAATACAACGAGAGTTGTCATTATCAGCCAACATCTGTACACAAGCGAGTAATGTGTGGGAGTATTTGATACAACCAGTTCTACAACTAGACATTAAAGAACACTCACCGAAGCAAACCCATCTAAACAGCAACATGTGTGATGACAAACCTGTGAGTGCTTGTAGTCTAAACAGCAACATGTGTGATGACAAACCTGTGAGTGCTTGTAGTCTAAACAGCAACATGTGTGATGACAAACCTGTGAGTGCTTGTAGTCTAAACAGCAACATGTGTGATGGCAAACCTGTGAGTGCTAGTAGTCTAAACAGCAACATGTGTGATGACAAACCTGTGAGTGCTTGTAGTCTAAACAGCAACATGTGTGATGGCAAACCTGTGAGTGCTTGTAGTCTAAACAGCAACATGTGTGATGGCAAACCTGTGAGTGCTTGTAGTCTAAACAGCAACATGTGTGATGGCAAACCTGTGAGTGCTTGTAGTCTAAACAGCAACATGTGTGATGGCAAACCTGTGAGTGCTTGTAGTCTAAACAGCAACATGTGTGATGACAAACCTGTGAGTGCTTGTAGTCTAAACAGCAACATGTGTGATGACAAACCTGTGAGTGCTTGTAGTCTAAACAGCAACATGTGTGATGACAAACCTGTGAGTGCTTGTAGTCTAAACAGCAACATGTGTGATGACAAACCTGTGAGTGCTTGTAGTCTAGAACAACAGCAAAAGCAAACTAGAGAGAGAGAAAAAATATACACATGTGCTATTTGTGACTTTAAGTCAGCATATGCTTGTAATTTAAAAAAACATGTAAGGACACATACTGGAGAGAAACCATATGAATGCAAAATATGTGATTATAAATGTGGACAAGCAAGTGGTTTAAAACGGCATATGATAACACATACTGGAAATAAACCATATGAATGCAAAATATGTGATTATAAATGTGGACAAGCAAGTGCTTTAAAACGGCATATGATGACACATACTGGAGAGAAACCATATGAATGCAATATATGTGATTATAAATATAGAACAGCAAGACATTTAAAACGGCATATGATAACACACACTAGAGAGAAACCCTATGAATGCAATATGTGTGATTATAAATGTAAACAAGTAGGTCATTTAAAACAACATATGATTACACACACTGGAGAGAAACCATATGAATGCAATATGTGTGATTATAAATGTAAACAAGTAGGTCATTTAAAACAACATATGATTACACACACTGGAGTCAAACCATATGAATGCAATATGTGTGATTATAAATGTGGAAAAGCAGGCTATTTAAAAGAGCATATCAGGACGCACACTGGAGAGAAACCATATGAATGCAATATGTGTGATTATAAATGTACACGAGCAGGTCATTTAAAACAGCATATTATTACACACACTGGAAAAAAACCCTATGAATGCAATATGTGTGATTATAAATGTGGAACAGCAAGACGATTAAAATGGCATATTATGACACACACTGGAGAGAAACCATATGAATGCACTATGTGTGGTTACAAATGTAGACAAGCATACAAATTAAAAGAGCATATCAGGACACACACTGGAGAGAAACCATATGAATGCAAAATGTGTGATTATAAATGTAGACAAGCAGGCCAATTAAAAGAGCATATCAGGACACACACTGGAGAGAAACCATATGAATGTAATATGTGTGATTATAAATATGGACAAGCAAACACGTTAAAAGTACATATCATGACACACACTGGAGAGAAACCATATGAATGCAATATGTGTAATTATAAATGTACACGACCAGGTACTTTAAAAGATCATATGAGGACACACACTGGTGAGAAACCCTATGAATGCAATATGTGTGATTATAAATGTGGACAAGCACATCATTTAAAAGATCATATAAACTCACACACAGGATGGAAACCATATGCATGCACTACGTGTGGCTATGAGTCTGTATATGCAAGTGCTTTAAAAATACATATGAGAATACACAGCGGAGAGAAACCATATGCATGTAATAGTTGTGATTATAAATGTATACAAGCAAGTAGATTAAAACTGCATATTAAAAGAAAACACACACATGGGACGGGTGGCGATCAGAACGTCCAGTTATGTGAACAACCATAGTATTGAATATTTAATAATAGTTATTGCAACAACAAGAAATTATTCCTTAGGTACATAATTAGTTACATCAAGCAATCTAACTATACATATAACTAGCGGCTTTGCCCGCATGGTCATTTCTCTGGGATTAAAGTGTTATTCCTGGACCAAAAAGTGCATTATTTTATAAAGTACAAAATACCAAATTTCGTTCATGCGTTGAATATTTTTTTATCGATTGCTCGGCTTCTACTAAGCTATCCAACAGTGAAAACCGGATCGCAATCGGTCCAGTAGTTTTTACGTGATGAATGAACAGACAACGAGACAAAGCTAATTAATATAAGTACGTGTACCCCTAGGTACAAGTATTTATAGTTTTTGAAAACAAAATGTGTGTCAGCGCCTCTTGCGGAAACATGTAGGAACTAAAATTGGTAGGACGGGTTTTATCAAATGGTACCTAGTATTCGAATTCGAAATAAAGTTTTCGAGTATTGTTTGCATTTTAGCAGTACGAGTTGCCACTTTGACAAGTTAGTTGTAGTAAACTTTGATCAATTCGATCATTTTCAAAGTATTGTTACTCGTTAGATAAATGTTGGTGAGAGCTTAATGAGGTCTTGCGTTTTTTTTTTATTATGTTAACGAGACGGTATCTTCCGTGGATGTTAGCCTCGGAGGCTGTAGGAGCTGACCGTCGTGAAGGGGAGCGACAGGAGCTTGACGTAGGCCGAGATTAATTACACCCAGTCACATCTGTTACACTAACTTTGTGCAACGGTTTCGGCTCACGGGCTCACTAAAGAAGGTTTTGTCTATCTCTTAATACTCTGCAGGAAAATACAAATCTCAGGAACTGTCAAAGAATCTCTCTAGAGACATCTAGTGACCAAGGTAAGTTAATAATTAGGTACTCATATCTATAGATAGGTACTTTATCTTATTTTGAACTTGTATTGTGTATTTTTGTAGCACTTATATACACAACTATACTTCCAAAAAAATTACATGAATTGTATTGCGAAACACTACAAATCTACCTACTTTACAATTTCAATGTCGTGATTTCTATTTCGCCAAATATGACTCAATTGATCAAACAAACACCTAGTTCAGGATTCCCAACTAGTAATTATCCAAAATCAAGTATTACATTGAAGGTAGGGGGCCCGTTCACATAAACGTTCGAGGACGCACGGACCACCCGCGCGTACACTCGAAATCGTTCAGCGCGTCGTCCGGGCGTTCGCCTGGGTCATCCGAAAAATAGTAGTGGAGGGGAGGAATAGTATGAAACTGACAGTTGTCAGTTGTATGTGGACGTCCAAAGTCGTTCACTATCTCGAGCGATAATCGCACGGATGATTCGAGCGTGTAAGTGAACACAGCCTAGATGTCGTACTTGAGGCATAAACTCAATATAAAATAACTAGGTTTTGTTGGATTACTTTAGTCTATAACTTCGATAATACTGAACGAAATTAAAGACCAAAGGTACCGGAAATATCAGAAAAATACGTTCTTTCCACTTATCACATCAATTAAACGTAAATCGGTAATCATTTTTTCCCAATAAAACCACATAAAAACGGCATACGAAAAACAAAACGTCAAACACCAGTACGGTGGACTATATTTTGTCTCTATTTTTGCTTGTGGGGAAAAGAAATATGTAGTGTGGAGTTCGTTCAATCGAGCTCTTCGATTTTTTTATCGTGTGAACTTCATTGGAAAACGAACTCGTCCTACCGATTACACCCAAAACTGTTAAGCGAGCTCACGAAACTTTTTTCCGTTTTCTTAATGTGCAAACCCGTACTAGGCGTTCTGCTTAACAGTGTGGTAGCAAACGATGGAACTATTGACGCAGACATCACAAATGTGTACCTGGCCGATTCCAAGCAAGTTACTTGTATGTCCGTTGCCAATTGCATGCAACTTGAACAATCCTGAATGCAGCTACAAGTTGTATCTAGGTACTCTGAACTTGTACATTTTTATTCAAGTGACGCGCAAATTGAACGCACAAACGTTAGTGGCACGTTCCTAATTGATAACGAGTGACGTGTACGCGCATGTTGTGAACATCTCCACTTGTTCAATTATAAAAATGAAAATTAGTTATGTGCTCAAATAATTTGATTTAGAAAACTATTTTGTTACATTCACTTTGATTTGTTTTGAGATGATTACATAAACCCACGCTCACATTTGTACCCAAAATCAGATTATTATTATTGACAGCTGTCAGTCAGCTGCACAATGGAATTCACGACGCTCAGTACAAGAGCACGCGCCCATGTCTTTTCTGAATTACGCTCCAAAATTTCGTTTTATTTTCATTACTTCACGCCAACCGCATCGGTTATTGCTATTAAGTTACTCCTTGTAGGATAGTTGTACCATAAAATGATCACACACCAAAGAATGAACACTTACGAGGTATTTTTCCTAAAATAAGGATTTTGTGAAAACTTCCATTCTGGAACCTTGTGCAAAATGTGGCAGCACTATTATGTTTGACTCAGTGACGTTGCGTCTGTGATTGGTATAATTTGAAATAAAACGGTAGAGTAATTTACGAGTGCGTCCTACTGTGCTCCTTCGCAGTTGGCAAAAAAACTAAGGAGAACACGTGAAATAGGTGCCTGCAACGGTTGATTTCTCATCACTAAGTAAACAGAGGAAAAGTAATATTTGTATATTGTGATACATCACAACATATATATGTTTTATATATGAACGGGGTTTAAAGTTTTCATTCATGTTTAGGGTAGCTCCCCTTAAACCGAATAACACCATACATTGCGAAGTTCATTCACTGGTGCAAAAGTTCCTAAAGCTGAGCAATAGTTTATTACTTTTTGAAGTCGAACAAAGTTATTTACAGATATTACTGCAGAAACCATACAATAAAATAAATATTTCTTTTTAAAAGAGTGATATTAGGTACCTAAAAAAGTCTCTTTCTTAAAAAAAAACTTTTTAGCAGAAGGATACATAATGTGAACTTTTGTTTTATCCACACGTAAAAGATGTATATGAAATACATATAATTATATGGATTCAGTTGTTGATTTTATCATACTTAAAAAAACAACACGACGAGGAGAAATGATTTTCACCAAAGATTTGAAAGATGTCAATGTTTTCTTTATTATTAATAGTATTTTTATACTCGCGTCTACGATATTATGCGATCGGTAGGTAGCCTCGCTGTCCATGTCAAGACTGTAGGCCCTGCCAGAGGCGGATTATCCCTAAGGCAAACCAGGCCCGTGCCTAGGGGCGCCAGATAAAAACGGAGCGCACGCGGAAATTTCTAAACGAAAAAATATATAAAAAAATACATTCAATACATTTAAATAGGTACATACAAATTCATACTCTCTTGCTTTATATAAGGTCTAAAGCGCACACTATCTGGTGCTGCGCGTTAGCTCTTTACATCGACCGACTCCATTCCATGATAGATTTCCTTAGCGTTCCGGACCGCTTAGTTCAACTATTCGCACTCGTTTTACTTGCGCTTTTGACTAGATTTAACTAAGTATCTACATTGATAGAAATAGCTCATTATTTTCGCCTCCGCTTCGCATGCGCTCATTTAATATATTTTTTCTTAAGATTTGTGTCTTGTTTTATTTAATGTACCTACATATAATATTATGTAAAAAGCTATATATTTTCGCACTCGTGTCAATACTTATTTGATATGGTTTGGAAGTATATTTTAATATCTACATTGACAGAAATTATTCAATATTAACACATATACTGCGCCTTTTGACCATTCCGATACCTACATACATATTTTATATCAAAATTTGGAATTATAGTTGTCACGAGGCGGTCCCAGGCTTTGGGTTTGTCCCACTAGCCCAGGACCCAAACCTCAGTGACACAAAATTACAGGAACAGGAGGAGATGATCACAGACTTTTTGTACTTCGACGTAGGTATTCTGATATATATTTAAAAGGCTCATATATATTTGCAATAAACTTATTATATATATTTATGTATTTTATAATAATTTCGGTTTTGCTAAAAATCAATATGTCAATGACAGGTTATTTTTTTTTTGAATTAATAATGTCAAACTATCAAATGGAATGAAATGGATTATGAAAGAATTAAGAGATCAAATGAGTATTATTATGAAAGAGGTTTTGACCTCGTCACATAGTTTGAACTAATAATTAATGTATTGACACTGATAGAAATAACCGAAAATGTTCACTTAGTAATAGTTCAACATTTTTGCGCTCGCATATATTAATTATTTCCTTGGGTCTCCAATGAGCTCTTGCATTTGGACGGATTTTTGCACCTCGGCGCTCCATAATGGAATGATTTTAAAGTAATTAAACAAATTTTTATTTCATAAAAAATATCGAGTACTTTGGAAAAATGCGTTCCGATTCGTGAGTGAGCCAAATTCGATCGCTGGCAAAGAAACCCCAAAATATTACATAGATAATAAAATAATTAGATTCCGATTATCCGTAGCATTTTTTTTGTGAGGGCTAGAGGGGCGCTGATGAGGTGCTTGTTCATAAGGCAATATAAACACAAAATCGAATGGATTTACTCAACAAAACTATTTATTCTCAAAAAACTGCTGAACCAATTTTGATACAATTTATATGGGACCACGTGGAGAGAATACCCTTTCAAACAAAAAAAAAAATTTAAAATTGGTCCGTAATTGACGGAGATATAGACCGACATACATAAAAAAAAACATACATACAGCCGAACATATAACAGTATCCTTATGTGAAGTCGATTAAAAACGACAGTTATGTGAAGCTAATTGTTATGATTTCAAAATTAATGAAAAAATATACTGTGACTAAGGCTTGAGAATATTGGTACGATCCTAAATATGTTTGAAAATTAATTACTTCGATTAACGATTGTCTATACAATCATAATACTCTAGGAAAAATTAAGCTAACTGTAGTGGCTTAAATTCGAAATCAATGCAAAAATGATGCGATTTTTATTCTTACCTAATCCTACCTGTTCTTAATTAAACATTTTACTCCAAAAATACATAGCAATTTTAAAAACTACACAAATTAATTTTACTACTATGTTGTTTGTTTTTTCATATCTAACGATGTTAGGTACTTTACTGAGTTTTGAGGGCAATTCTAGCTATTTCTCATTTTGACGTTCGAGAACAGTGGCCCAATTACAGAACTTGGCTTCAATCAGATTGTCACTTTTTTCATAGCAAAATCGACTCTATCGCAAAGCATTATTGAATTTCACGGCTTGAAACCGTCATGATCAACATTACGTAATCGCAGTGCAGGAGCGCGTTCACTTACTACGTTCGAGGACGCACGGTTCATCCGCGCGATCACTCGAAATCGTTCACGGCGTCGCGTCGTCGGGACTTCGCCTGGGTCACCCGAAAAATAGTAGGGGACGGGAGGATTAGTATGAAACTGACAGTTGTCAGTTTTATGTGGACGTCCAAAGTCGTTCACCAACTCCGGAAGATCGAGCGATAATCGCACGGATGATTCGAGCGTAGTAAGTGAACGCGCCCCAGCAGTGGCCGTATTACAGAATTTGGTTTCAATTGGATTGACAGTTTCTTCATAGCAATTTCGAGTCTACCGCAAGGCATTAGTGATAATGATAATGAAAATCTGATTGAAGCCAAGATACGGAATCGCACTGCAGGCATAGTCATTGTGCTAGTTGTGCCAGGCCAGTCGCACTCCGCAACAAGTACAAATATTATACCTACACTTTGCGGCCGCAATATTACGGTTCATGCAGTAGAGTGTCAAGCGTGCGCTCGATGAGTCGCGCGCCGTGTGCTTACGATGAAGTACCTACTTACATAAAGCTGTTGTCAAGTTTTATTCTTTTGTTAATTATGTGCACCAAGAAGTAACCTAGAATGTACTGCATAGCATTCGGTCTGACAAGTCTCGTAAAATACCTACATACTGACATTTTATTACGTAGGTAGCCATGTTTTTTTCATTCATTAATAAGCATGGAATTCAGACAGGCACCTTTTATTCATCAAAGTGCAATACCTATTAAGTTATAATCAAATAATGAGGTATTAGGTCTATTCTGATAAGAATGTCATTATATTATGTAGTTAACAGAACTATCAACATTTATAATAATAACCCTTTCCCGCCTTACGGTACTTAGAAGTACCTGCACATTATTCGTCTAATAACTTAGGTACGAAAACACTTTAACTACAAATTACGATCCTTTAGAGTACCGTTTCCGTCAGCCAATCACAACGCGTTATTTGAATTACCGCGTGATGTTGCCGAATAATTTGAAGAGCGAGTTACAACTTGTTGAACATTTTATCACTTCACTATACAGTGTAATTGGAAATGTTTTATAAATAGAATATCATAGGTAAGTGCTATTTTTTTTACAATTTACGTTCTTTACATCTTTGACTACATTTCTAAAAGCTGGTATAATGTATTATTACTTTATTTTATTTGAATATTTGATAAAAACTGATGTGGACTTAGAAGTACCGTCTGGTGATTGTTGTCTCAAAAATTATGTGTTTTTATGATACACATACTCGATGAAGTGGGTATTTTGGTTTATCATAAACGAATGTTTTTTAAATTTTTATTATTGTTCTGACCTATTTTCTTATTGTTTCAGTCATTGTGATGGACATTACAAATAATTTTTGATGTTGTTTCTATCAAAGTTCCTAACATTGTGATAACACGAAGTTCCTGACGCTACTTTAAAGTCTGGGTCTTGGAAATAGTACTTCTAGGTATAATAAAAATCTAAAAATAAACTGTGCCTTTCCTTTTTACCTACCTTATTATAATAATAAAGTTCAAAAGCGGAAATTCGTTAAAAAACACTACCCCGGGGGAAAGCGATAAGTTAAAAAATAATACATTATTACATTATTGTTTATTCTATTACAATATTTAAGTCATATCATATCACAGAATACTAGTGCAAGTACCTAGTTATATCTTGATACAACCACAGTACATATATTAGTCTTTACAGACAGTAGTATATCGAGGAGTAAACGGCCGATTTTCACACGCGGTGCGGGGGCCGGGAGGCAGGGGACTCAGCGTGGTTTTGAACAAAGAGTATATAAATACTACGTAAGAGTTTTGAAAAGAACGCTACGAGCGAGTTTTGCGCATGAAGTATTTTCACGTAAAAATACGAGAAAGAAAGATTATTTTCTGCGAGTAGGATGCCAGTACCACAGATAGATTGGACCAAAGAGTATAGTAATATAAGTATATATCAAGACTGGACTCTTTAGTTCAATCTTTTCGACCCACTATTGGGATCCGAAAAATAAATAACTTCATTTATTACCCGATTGCGGAGGGTTATGTGTTGGGTTGTATGTATGTATGTTTGTTTGTTTTTGCTTTTCTTTGGCACGTCCTACAGACTAAACGGCTAAATAGATTTTGTTAAATGAGGTATCATTGGATTCGTCTTAACCGCGAGTGTTCTATTGTAAATATGCAGTATCAAGCAGCTTACAACTGCCATATTTCATTTCCGACGGAAAGAAAAAGGTTTGAATAACTCTAAAAACTCACAAAATATATCGTTTATAAATATAATAATATACCTTCATCTAGCAAAAAAAAACGTAAGATAAGAATAAACTAGAATAATATAGGTATAGAGTAGTTTTATATTATCCTCCGCGGCTTTGCCCGCGTGGACATTTTTCTGGGGAAAATGTAGCCTGTGTATTCCAGAACCAAAAGTAAAAATTACCAAATTTCGTTCAGTCGTCAAATATTATATCATCGATTGACGGGCTTATCTACTCATCGGATTAAGATACAAAGTAGTAACATTCGCTTAGATACCTATTACCTACCCATAAGACTAGACTAGACTAACATAATATGAATATTACAAATAAGTACCAATTTTTTACAATATAATAATAATAATAATTTATTCATTAAAAAAAAATTGTACAAGATATACAAAACCATCAAAATACAGTATAAAAGGAAACATGGTGATCATTCGATTAGGTAGGTTAAGTAAGGTTAGCTGCGGGCCCCAAACTAGGCAATGCCTGTATCTTGGGGACCCAGATAACATACTAGCCCGGTTTCGCACGGGTAATTGAGAATAGGACTATAAGAACTCTTTTTATTTTAAATTGTACTCTTGTATGGTATTACATTTTTATTTTTCTTAAAGTGATAGTTTTTTGGTTCTATTGTAATTATTTTATTCTTTTAGTGTTTGTTTAGAAAAGAACATTTGAATACGAAGACTTTTTTTTTGGAAACTTATTCTTTTGTTCCCTTGGGTTACAATATTGCAATTTTAGGGGATCTTTACTTTCTTCAAAAATAAAATAGTGCCCATGCTACTCGCTGATAACGTGGCTTTCTAATACGTGAAATATATTTTTTAAATCGGTTCCGTATCTTTTTCGTTTGTCCATTATAAACAAAGATACAAAAATACAAAAAATCAAATCTTTCCTCATTATTATATGAGTGTAGACATACGCGTGAAATCGATAGCCTCCTTAGTTGTAAGTTATTGTAAGTAGCTTAAAAACTGGTTTTACTAATAGAAGATTCCTACAAATTTAAAAGGTTGGCTGTAAAGTGTGGTCATGTACAAACAGACGAACATACATACATAAATTCATGCATACATAGGTATTCTGATAAAATCATAACTCACCTTTTTTGTAGCCGGGTAAAGACCCATAGGTGGCAACCATCGGTCTCCGACTGACAGTAGACATCAAACTCGAAAACAATGCTTCGATACACGATCTTCGATGCTTCGATTGTCTGGAAAGACGAATATGTGTACTGTGATACAACCCCGCCGAGCGGAAAAGTGTCAGCGATTCTGAAACGGTTAGCGCAATGGAAGCTCTCGCGCGTTGTGATACGGTACATTCTAGCCTGCACGCAATGGGTGAGCGCCTTCTAGGTAAATATAATTGAAAGATCGCAGCGCTGTGCGAGTTAAATTGCACCTTATTGCGTTGTAGCGAAAGTTGCTATGTATTTAAATGACTTTACTCAGTTATCCTTCTGTACAAGTACAGAAGGATAACTGAGTAAAGTCATTCAGAATAAATAATACGTCGTACAGAATAAATAATAGTACAAGTACTATTATTTAGATAATCCGTCAACATCGATATTTTTTGCACACATTGTTATCACTAAATAAAATAGTTATAATGTGTAGTTACTTAAATATTCTGGTTTTCTTGTTAATAAAGTGTAATGTAAAAACCAAGCAATTATAACTTTAATTTTATCGGATTATCGACAACACACAAACAATAAGATATTGGGGTCTTTAATGTCACGTAAAGTTACGAAGTAAATATATATGTCTATGCGCAAAATACTGAAAATCTGATTGCAACCAGTCGCACTAAGTTAAGTTATAGGGCTGTGTTCACTTACACGCTCGAATCATCCGTGCGATTAGCGCTCGATCATCAGTGGCCCAATTCCATAACTTGGCTACAATCGGATTATCACTTTTTTCATAGCAAATTCGACTCTATCGCAAGGCATTAGTGGTTGCGATACTGAGAATACGATTGAAGCCAAGTTATGGAATCGGGCTGCCGGAGATCGTGAACGACTTTGGACGTCCACATACAACTGACAACTGTCAAGTGTCAGTTTCATACTATTCCTCCCCTCCACTACTATTTTTCGGATGACCCAGGCGAACGCCCGGACGACGCCGTGAACGATTTCGAGTGTACGCGCGGGTGATCCGTGCGTCCTCGAACGTTTATGTGAACGGGCCCTAGGTACCAATGTTGTAGCTTGGGTAGTTCTGTCACTGTCAAAGTCTAAAGTAGAGCTGACCGTGAGCTGACACATTTCAATCCGATTTTGTTCAATATCGTTACGAGAGACGATATCTTTGTATCATAGTCATTTCGTAACCAATTCCCCTATGCCACAGAATAAATAATAGTACATAATGCCAGAAAACTAAAGTCTTCAACCAGTGCGTCCTAGGAGTGGGTCATAACGTCTTTTGTCCGTAATCGGTTGTACGCAGTTTCGCCATTGGTTACTTTTAGATATGATTACGATACTATTATTAAGATGGAATAAACACGTATTTTCTGTATTGTGTTATCAAATTGAACTTTCCTTTATATATTATCGAGGCTTAAAGGCCTGGCTGCTAAATTTAATTTTAATAAAATTTCTTTTCCGTCAGTTATTTTTTTGTAAAGAAGGAATGCAGGTGTATTTGATTTTCTATACAGTGTTTTTCTATATTACAGTTTAGCCCTATATTTATAGGTTTTTTTTTTACTATATTTATACATGAAGTCGGTTCGGATCCAAATTCTTATTTAAATATGTTGAGTTGTGCCACTTTTTTTTTAAACTGGTGCGATGGTAATTGATTGTTAGACCGGTTTTACTAAATGTATGCTCTCAAGGAACTGCAGTACCTACTATGTTCTAGTACGTAAGTCGTATTTTCATAGCAAAACATAGGTTGGGGTAAACGTGGCATAAGCAGGCATCTGTCACTCTACCTACTTATGCGAGCTAATAACCTACAGATTGCTGAGCCCCGGGGCTCAAATCAGGCGAAGCTGGCCGCCGCGCGCTTGCTTGAACTTTCGCTAGTAATGGCGAAACGTAACAATATTAACAATTGTTGTGTGAAGGGATGCCTTAGAAGGAAAAAAGACTTTTTGTGTCTTTATCACAATAAAGTTATCACAGATCTCTGAATTACTAAACGGATAAAAAATATATAGGTATAGTAAGTACTTATTTAAAAATAAATTTAACGTTTAACGTTTGATAAGATAGTTTTAAAAGAATTGTTACGCGTTTCATACATGTTGGATAATTATCCACATTACATTTCACTATACTAATTCTTAATTAAATCCTAAACATGTGGACCGATTTACATGATTCAAACGGATAAAATGGTAATTACGAGAGCAACTTGCAAATGCGATTTTGTGTTTGTTGAGATATCTTAACGATTTTGATGTCATATGAAAGATCACGTCTAAAACCATTTTATCCGTTTGAATCATGTAAATCGGTCCACATGTTTAGGATTTAATTAAGAATTAGTATAGTGAAATGTAAACAACCAGTTTTTTTACACGACTGCCCAATAAAAGGAGTTTTATTTATGTTTTTGTTCTACGAACTTGTTAATACTAATTAAACAATAATAATAATATATTCACATTTTGCACTAGCAAAATGTGAAAATATTATCATTGTAAGTTAATGAGGAATGTTAAACAAAGAGGTATCTAGGTAGCTTAAAGATTGAAGGTTTATTTTCATTTGTTAATTACAAAAGACGGACTTTAATATTCATTTTCTATCTACATAATTGACCGTGTCATCATACGCATCAAACCTAAGATAGATTACGTGGTCAAGTAGGTAGATAGACGATGAATATTATGGTATCAACGGCAAGTCGACAACCATAGCGCCACAGCTAGCGCGTCACTCCGCGCCAGACAGCGACAGAGTTACGCGTTAGAAGAGAGCGGCAACGTTTTGGTGAATATCTCGTTAGGCATGGCCAAATTCCATAACTTGGCTACAATCGGATTATCACTTTTTTCATAGCAAATTCGACTCTATCGCAAGGCATTAGTGGTTGCGATACTGAGAATTAGATTGAAGCCAAGTTATGGAATCGGGCTACTGTAGTCTCAACGCATGTACAATCAATTACCAGTTTGAGGTTAGATGTGTCGCGTCGGCCATTTTGTTTTTGGGTTATCAGTTTGGTCCTGCGGTCTTCAGCGCGTGGACAACCGAGCGGATATGGATACTTCTTTATAAATACGAGTCCCTATATTACACGGCCAGTATTACGTGACGAAATAATGTACAGCCAATAATACGCAACCATTATTACGTGGATTGGCGTCGTAATATCAGGGTGTACATTATTTGGTTGCATAATATTAGCCGTGTAATATCACCCCGTGCTGATTTTGTACAGGCGATAATACGCAGCCAGGATTACGAAGCCAAAATATGTACATGTAATAACAGGGTGTGCATTATTGGCTGTGTAATACGGGCCGTACACTTTTTGTACGTGCGATAATGTACAGCCAATATTACGTGTACATCACAGATTAAAATATAGAAATGACATGGTCAAAGCCTCGTTTGCACGTTCCAGTTTCCTTTTACCACAGATTATGAATCGCAATTGCTCCGGCGCTGCGAGAAGTGCTGCCCCTCCGCCCTTGCGTAACAAAGCACAGGTACCAACGCTCGCCTCCGCAGCTTCAGCTCACCCTGGTACATGCACTTTGTCACAGCGGACGGGGGCTGCACTCCCTCCGCGCCTCCGGCTTTTTAAAAGCACTCTAGTGTAGGGCAGACAAGACCACGGAGTCGGGGTTGGCCGATTCGGTTCTGTGACAGTTTTTTTCATATTGACACTCGCCTACACAAACGAGGCATCAAGGAGTGATTCTAGCTTTGTCTATGGTTAGCTTCGTATTATTGGCCGTGTAATATTGGTCGTACAAAATCGGCACGGGCTGATATTACGTATCCAGTTGTACACGTAATATTGGTCTCGTAATACTGGCCGTGCATTATCAACCCGGACCGATTTTGTACGGGCAATAATACACGGTCAGTATTAGCCGTCCAAATATTACGAATCCATGTACACGTAATATCTGGCCGTGTAATATTGGCTGTACAATACTGGTCGTACATTATTTTGGTCGTGTATTATCGTCTCTCATAAATACGAGGTAGACAAGTTAAATATACGTAGTATGTATCTCTGAGCAGTCTGTGAGTTAATTTAAATAGATATCGTAGGTAGGTATATCATTGAACTAATTCAAGATTTACTGTGATAAGTCCGAAACCTAGCCAAGTAAGTAGGTATTTTTCGTGAACTCCTGCGCTGGAAGCACACCTTCCTGATGATTGGAGGCGTTACCAAGGCGTGACTGCATGCAGATGCTGAAAGAATCCTTACGTACAAACATTGAATACCTACTTCAAATTTACCAAACGATCAGCGACACGATTTTCGAACAAGAGGAGTACTTAGTAGGTATATTTTTTGTAAGTAAGACTTCCGACTTGAATCATTACATGTTAGAGAATGCAATATGCAATCTGGCTCAATTGTAGAAGCATTACCGTCGATTGTAGGGGGTGGAGGGGGGGGGGGGATTACTATAGTATATATTACTATAGTACCGGATATCTATAGCCAACCTATTTGCAAGATTACGAAAACCTAATCATGCCAGATCTTGGTATTTGCAAGATCTAGCAACTAGCAGGCGCTATGTTTTTTAAATATTTCACTTGTTGTAAAATCTTATACGAACTGTATCCACAGAACTACATACAAGTTTTATTTTTTAAAGCCTTCTATTCAGGGGCTAAATTTGGTCTTAATTGGGTTTTTTTCCCTGGAGGCCCTTGTTTTTTTTATATTTATTTAATAAAATAACTTTCGCCTGCTGTTGTCCCTGAAAAATGCTATGCACAATAATAATTTTGTAGATGAGAGGCAGTTTGTTTAACTCAAGTCATATGCGTAACATCCACAGTAATATATAAAAGTGAAATGTTGTCTGTTTGTTTATTTGGGGAGGCTAGAAAGATTTTGATGAAATTTGAAATCCAGAGAGTTTATACCCTGGAATAAAACATCTTATCATTTTCCGGGATAAAAAGTATCCTAATGTTGATTACTCGCTTTAAGGAATCTGTAGCCAACCCATTTGCAAGATTACACAAATCTAATCTTGCCAGATTTTGGTATTTGCAAGATCTAGCAACTAGAAGGCACATGAGGTTTTTTTATCAGTTTTGTTTTGCTATAGTTTAATGAAGAAATGATATCAAAAGAAGTATTAAAAATAAAATGTATCAGAAACACAAACAGTTACATCATAATTATTACAAGTTTAATCATACCTATTAGGAGATAAGGGGGGGTATTGTCAATTAACATCTATTATATTAAACAACTTCAAATCTATGTCACACGGTAATGGTACATACTACTTACATGTTTTTTTTTGCGGTCTAAAGCATATTCAAAATTAATCTTTTTATGTTACACGTCTGTGTTTGGGTCACAGAAATTCATAAATGTACCAAAATTGTAGTCAATCAGTCCAGTGGATTTGGAGAAAATTGTCTGTGACAGACAGACACACAGACACAGAAGTAAGAGTGATCCTATAGGGGATCCGTATTTTTTTATTTGGACGTTCGGAACCCTAAAAGTACACTACTCTGTAAGGTTCACTCTGCTTGTAACTGGAAGATTGTCTCACTCTTGCAATGTCTTTTACAGAATACAACAGAGGGTTGTCATAATCAGCCAACATCTGTACACAAGCGAGTAATGTGTGGGAGTACTTGAAACAACCAGTTCTACAACTGGACATTAAAGAACACTCACCGAAGCAATCCCATCTAAACAGCAACATGTGTGACAAACCTGTGAGTGCTTGTAGTCTAAACAGCAACATGTGTGACAAACCTGTGAGTGCTTGTAGTCTAAACAGCAACATGTGTGATGACAAACCTGTGAGTGCTTGTAGTCTAAAACAACAGCAAAAGCAAAGTAGAGAGAGAGATAAAATATACACATGTGCTTATTGTGACTATAAGTCCGCATATGCTGGTTATTTAAAAATACATGTAAGGACACATACTGGAGAGAAACCATATGAATGCAAAATATGTGATTATAAATGTGGACAAGCAGGTGCTTTAAAACGCCATATGATAACACATACTGGAGATAAACCATATGAATGCAAAATATGTGATTACAAGTGTGGAACAGCAGGACATTTAAAACGGCATATGATGACACACACTGGAGAGAAACCATATGAATGCAATATGTGTGATTATAAATGTGGACAACCAGGTAATTTAAAAGGTCATATGAAGACACACACTGGAGAAAAACCCTATGAATGCAATATGTGCGATTATAAATGTTTACGAATAAATTCTTTAAAAAAGCATATCTGGACACACACTGGAGAAAAACCATATGAATGCAATATGTGTAATTTTAAATGTACACATTCAGGTAATTTAAAAGGTCATATGAGAACACATACTGGAGAGAAACCCTATGAATGCAATATGTGTGATTATAAATGTGGACAAGCAGGTCATTTAAAAGATCATATAAACTCACACACAGGAAGGAAACCACATGCATGCACTATGTGTGGCTATGAGTCTGTATATGCAAGTACTTTAAAAATACATATGAGAAAACACAGCGGAGAGAAACCATATGCGTGTAATAGTTGTGATTATAAATGTTTACAAGCAGTTAGTTTAAAACAGCATATTATGAGAAAACACACACATGAGACGGGTGGCAATCAAAACGTCCAGTTATGTGAACAACCATAGTATTGAATATTTAATAATAGTTACATCAGCCAATCTATCTATCTACGAATAAATAATAAGTCAGGAACTCTAATTCAGAACAAATGTCACAATAAAAGTGCCCCTACTTTAAACCGAAAAGACGTAAGATTCAAAGTACGAATCACTTCCGAGGTTACAAATAGACATGCTTGGTGATTGGTTTAAATTCAGAACGAAAGCAGGGATAGGTTCACGCGCGTAATGCAATGTCTGCTATGACAGCTGAGTCATAGCGGCATGGACGATGTTATGCAATAAGTGGACCGGACCAAGTCAGTAATAAAACAATATTACTGTACAATGTTTTTTTTTTGGCTCACTTTTTACAATTCATTAAATTCTTTGTCCCACGAAATATAATTAATTTATTAAGTTTTTGTCCAGAAGACATTAAAAGAGAATCTTTCTTCGCAATGTAGTGAAGACGGATTCTGAGAAATTTAAAACGGAATGTCCTCCTGTCAGCCTGTGAATTTAGAGCTGAGGTTCAAGTTCAGTAAATTATTTTTATATATTTCCATAAACTGTCAGGCGTTTGGGTTATTGTTGCAACGGCCGTGGTTGCGGATCACTCCAAAAACAACTCAATATGATCTTGGCTTAATATGGTTAAATAAATTTCTATATTTGTATTTCTACTAGCCGTGCAAAAAGTAATTTAAAACTTGAAATACATATGAGGAGTCCTAGAAGTCCAGTTTTGGACTGAGTTTTGGTCACTGGTTTCAAAGAGTTAGTATATACTGTTACTCTTTGTCCATTTACTGTTCGAGTTTTTTTTGACTGCACATTGATTTAGAGACCTTTAATATATTTTTCGCTTTGATCCAAAACGTCATATAGTTTTTCTTTTTCTACCACTGAAAAAGGGTGTTTAAACCCGTATCGGTTGGTCTTGAATTTAGTATGTCGAAAAGGTTGTTAAACGTTTCTAAAAAGCTAACAGTTGCATCTGTTTCTTGAAAATCAGGCATGTTTAACTGTTGCGAACCAAACTTAATCGCATCAGCTACACTTTGACTTAAGGTTTGAATCGCTAGTTTCACGTTCATGATATTATTTCGGAAGTATAGATGCCGATTTGACAATTTATTCCCAAAATGCAATCCAACGATATCTTGAACATTTTTCAGTTTCTGCAAATGTGGCCACTCAATTTTTTTTCTTGTTTTTATCTACGAGTGTATTTTTCCTCTAATGTGTTACGCACAAGTTTCACCATATGAAATGGATCTAATATTACAACTACTGGGTCTCCGGTAGATGGGTCGTCAAAAAACGATTTTGAATTGTTTGTGTCTTCAAAATTGCAACCCAATATCTTAGCCGTAGCGATGTTAGATGCAGAGCCATCAAATATCAAAGTAACTTTTGACTTTTTCCTTTTAAGGACTAAAACTATATCGTCCGAAAAATCATTCAATGCAGTATTTTCTGTAGTATCGCCAAATCCATTTTTCTTCAATTGGGATAAAATATTTTAAGTGAAATATTCTTCATAGTTAATCTTTTATTTGGGCGTTGTAGATTTCTGATCTGTGATAGTCGTTATACTGCCAAAATAGTTTTTTTCTTAGTTTTTGCTTTAAAATGTGTGTTTTAGGAGTATTCAGAGCAGATTCAATATCTGACGATGGTATATTTATCGGCGTAACGCATGATCCTCTTTCTTCAAAACTAAAGACTTCGGTTGAAATAAGTTTTTTTTTTTATTTTGTTTTTCTTGGTTGGTAAGGTTATTTTCAGGAGAATAATATCAACACTGAATGTAATGACGGTATTGTTTTCAGGAGAATAATATAAACACTGAATGTAATGACGGTGTTGAAGACAACACCGTCATTACATTGAACGTTTTCAGGTGAACAACACCGTCATTACATTGAACGTTTTCAGGTGAACAACACCGTCATTACATTCAGTGTTGATATTATTCACCTGAAAATAACCTTATTGAAGATCAGTTTCAAATCTATGAAAGACTGTCTCTAATTGAAATAGATACACATATACAGCTAAAATAAAAAAATCCTATCAAACCTAAATATTAAGTGCAAAAAAAATAGTGAAATCTTACAAGTTTTTGTGCCTTATTCCTTGAGGGTTTGCATTATTTGTTTTTTTGAGCAACTCAGGTAAATCAAACACTTCAAAATTTCCAGAAGGTGAATTTTCATTAGCCTGAAAAATTAAACGTGCTTTAATTCGATCAAACTATGAACTGTTTTTTAATGCTATTGTTATTCCCATGAGTCGAAAAAGCCGAACCTATATTACATACCAACTGTAATCGTTCATTATTGTTTATTTGCTCATTTTGTTTAGTATTCTACTAAATATGTTGACGTTTCTTAGGTATGAATCATCTGCGTGAAAAAAATAACAGCTTAATTTCAAAATTTCATCGAGTAGAAATTAAACTTTAGTGCAAAAATTGGCTGACTTCATTTTGCATAGTATTGACCATCGCGGTTTGATAATGTATTTGAACGTCTTTGAATATAATTATAATTTTGCAACTACTACTAGTGAAAAGTGATCCCTGGACATTTTAATCTTGTATGGCTCCTGCACCACTTCACAACACATGCTGGCATGATGATTCACAGCTGTAGTTCACAATGATAAAATTAAAACGTACGCGAAGATATGACGTGTGCTCGCTTGTATGAAAAATGTACGACTGATGACGCGCTGGACACGACCTTTAAGCCCCACCTACTTGGGCACGACTTTTGTTGGGTCATTTTATTAACGCTGTTACGTTTCCTGACTTATTACTTATTCGTAGCTATCTATACATTTAACTAGCTGTACTCGCGGTTTTGCCCACATGGTCTTTTCTCTGGGATAAAAGTGTTTTTCCAGGACCAAAAAGTACCATCAGCACAAGGTAGGACTTGTCAGTCTCAAAACCATTTTTTTTCTTTTTTTTTCTTTATTACGGACAGATTGTGATTGTGAGATTGTGGTCAAATGATTGCCTATCATTTGACCACAATCTCACCTGATGGAAAGCGATGATGTGGTCGAAGGTATAGCACGCTTGCCTAGTAGATACCTATTCACTCTTGGCTTGAACACACCTGGGTTATAATTTACCGGAAACACTGACGAGGGCAGGGCATTCCACTCCTTTGCAGTTCTTATAATAAATGAAGAAGCGTAACGCTTCGTTCTTGTGCGAGGTATTTCAACAATAAAAGGGTGTTTTTTGCAGCAAAAATGTCCAGAAACGGGGTGACCATAAACTATGCCCCGCCTTTTATTGTTTTATTACAAGTGCGACGACAACGATAATATGTTCACATCTGTTCATTGAAAGTGCTGCGAACATAGATCTAATTAAATGGGGGAAGATGAAGATGGATGGTACGCTTTAATATAACGTAAACAAAATCTGGACTATACACAACAACAGGCAAACACATCCACACAGCTACATTCCCACCGTCGTGCTTCATGTCATTTGATACAACAAAGATAAAGAGGCATACAGATAGACTGTAGTGTGAAGTGTCACTGCTAACACGTGTTATGAAAAAAAGCATTAGAAAATTATTATATATATTTACGCTAAGCAGGCATTATCTTTCAGACACGAAGTTAATCAATATTAGCCGTGTTTGGTTGGTAGTTCGTAATACTACCAATAGATAGTGTAACAGTCCCCATAAGACCAGTTCAAAGAAGCTAGTGGAAAGATTTGGATGACGACGCATAGGTCTCGGTAGCCGAATTGGTAAAGGCATGTGCAGCGCTGAGGCACTGTATGCGAGTTCGTATCTCGTCCGTGACCCAAATTTTTCCATTAGAAAATTATTATCCAAATTTTTAAGGTTTGTTAAAAACTTTGTTAAAAACTTACTATTGGTGTATTTTTGTACACAGAAGAAAGATCACTGCACACTAAATGCACCCTTATGGCGATAAGTCCTGAACAATGGCGAACTCCCATACATGCTTTTATGTTAGTCACATTCAGTGTCTTTAGACAAAAACTATCGCTAGTAATTCAGCATCATTTCCTGAGATTGTTAGTCTAAGATATATTTTTTGGGGAGGCCAGGAATAATTGTTAATTAGGCTTCCAAGTTTTGTAGGTTATGTAACTGTCATTGACCTTTGAAACAAGACTTAGAGATTTTAATTATTTTATCCGCTTAATTAGGTAGGCAAGTAAGTAATAATAATAATAATAAGTTTTTTTTTTAATCTGTTACTGCCTAGCGAGATTACAAACCAATATATTTATATATGTTGCTGCTGTTTCATGTGCAGGGAAACAGTTGTCTACTACCTTGTTACGAGTGCGCATGCACTGTATGCGCGTGTTCGTGCGCTTGGTAGCTTTTTCGCGCGCGAGCTAGGTAGATAGCACAAATATTTTGCAACAATCCCTTACACAAAATATTTTATTTACACAAACCTTTGTTTCTTTCCTATTTATTGTTCAATACTTTAACCAACACGCCCTATGTTCTATTATTTCTTTCACGACCTGGATGACTGGTAGATAATGCTGTTTAGCATTACGTCCTTCCTTGTACTTACACAATTTTTTGTCCAAAACAATTAAATAAATTAACATTATAACAACAATTCTTTACACTTCCTCCATAAAATATAATGCATTGTATTCCCTTTGCTACGAGTATAATGTTTTTTATAGAGGTTTTATATTGACGTACCATTTTGTCTATAGCACAGTCTATATTATTATTCTGTTTATCGCAAGGAGGTTGAATTACGTTTACTGTTAAAAGATACGTAAGGAACCTTAATTCAACCTCCTTTGGTTTAAAAAACCGGGTGGGAAGAAAGCATAATCAACCACCTTTGGTTTAAAAAACTTGGTGGGAAGTATACTGTGTTGACAATTTTGACGTCTAAACCGGAAACGTCATTGTATTATATATATTTTTTCGTCTATTAGACATTTCCTTTGATTTTTTCACCCGTTGGGCAGGCAACAGGCCGGATAAACATTGCAGGAAGGAAATTAAGTTACAATTTCATGTTTTTTTAAATTGATTTGTTAACTAGGCTTTTTCTAGCTTACCGGCTATGTTGAAAAAACGTAGAAAAATAATTACTTACGTTCTGTAGAAATGATATGTCAAGATGCTGCAAGATTTATCGCATAAAATTCCACCTATGTTCTTTCGGTCCGCCATCGAATATTTTTTTATCGATTGCTTGGCTTGTACTCATAGGTTTGAGATACCAAGTAAACCAGTTTTTAAGTCAAACCCTAAGCTATGCAACAGTGAAAACTGCATCGCAATCCGTCCAGTATTTTTTACGTGATGCGCAAACAGACAATGAGACAGTTAATTTATAACATTACCTATCTACTTGCCATGGCAGTGTGATAGCAAACTATGGAACTATTGATGCAGATATCACACATCGTAAAAGCATGGGCTGGCAAAAGTGGAGAGAGGTTACAGGGCTGCTCTGCGACTCATGCATGCCAATACGCGTCAAAGGCAAAATATATAAAATCGCTGTTAGAGCCGCAATGACATATGGTGCCGGATGCTGGCAGCATATGGCAAGAAGCAACGATCCGACAAGCTAAGGACATGTCGCCGAAATGTGAATGCTTAGATGGTCTGCCGGAGTCACCCTTTTAGACAAAGTGTCAAACCATTATACCAGAGGAATCTTTAAAGTAAGACCAATACCAGCTAAGTTAGCAGAGAAAAGACTGCGATGATACGGCCACGTCACGTGCCGGATTATCACATGACAAGGAATGTGCTTAACTATAAGCAGGACCGAGAAAGCGTGAAAGACCCCCGCTTACATGGATGTCTGTAATTAAAAAAAATATATATTAAAAAAAAGACTTCATATTAAAATGATCTTTTGTAAACAACCACTAAAAAGAATAAAGTAATTGCAATTGAGCCAGAACAATATTACTTTTTCGAAATTTCCAATGTAATAATAATGCAAAAATACAACATAAGATAAGAAAGAGTTTTTTAAGGCGGTGCCAAACCAAGCCATCATTATTAATATGGTTTAGCTTATTCAAAAAGATGTCATAAATAGTTAAAAAGCTATTAAAGTAATTATCTACAAAAAAATAATAATTTACTAGCCGCTCGGTTGTCCACGCGCTGAAGACCGCAGGACCAAACTGATAACCCAAAAAAAATGGCCGTCGCGACACATCTGGCCGCAAACTGGTGATCGATTGTATACGCGTTGAGACTACAGGTACTTGATTGTCAACCCACAAAAAAAGGTCGACGCGACACATCTGGCCGCAAACTGGTGATTTATTGTATACACGCTGAGATCACAGGTATCTGATTGTCAACCCACAAAAAAAGAAGGTCTACGCGACACATCTGGCCGCGCCGTCTTTGCGTAAACAAACAGTTTTTATGACCACTTCATTGTGCGCTTAGATAAACAAACTGGTGATTTATGGAGCTAAATAGGTACGGCACATATTTCAAGTGTTTATGTTGTGGGTTTCGAAGCAAAATAATTATATAAACACGCTTAGATTTGAATGATTATTGAGGTCAATAATGTTCAAAATCGAGTGGCAAAATTTACGTCACTAGTTTGCTGTATTTTTGTCAATCGGTTTGTGAACGTGTGAAAGTTAAAATCCGCTCGTGTGTCTCTTGTTTTGTCTCTTCTGGGGCGCTTTCACTTACTACGTTCGAATCATCCGTACGATTATCGCTCGATCATCCGGAGTTAGTGAACGACTTTGGACGTCCACATAGAACTGACAACTGTCAAGTGTCAGTTTCATACTATTCCTCTCCTCCCCTACTATTTTTCGGATGACCCAGGCGAACGCCCGATGACGCCGTGAACGATTTCGAGTGATCGCGCGGGTGATCCGTGCGTCCTCAAACGTAGTAAGTGAACGCGCCCCTGCGTTTCATGTTTTGTATGCGGGTGCGTCATAGACAACTGCATATTACTTCGTACTCTAGACAGGCTCTTTACGAGCGTCGCAAGCAAACCCATAAGAGATCAGTGGGGTGCGTAGATTAATTTTGTTGTAAAGATATTAAATCTAAATGATGCCTAGGTTTCGCACCGCCTACAAAAAACTCTTTCTTATCTTATGTTGTATTAATGCATTATTACATATTATTATTATTTTATCATATCTATTATTTTTTTGTGATTTATGATGTACAATGTACGATTTACTTTTAAGTGGTATGCAATAAAGAGTTATCTATCTATCTATTATTACATTGGTAATTATAAAAAACAAAACGTTGTGCCTGGGCGCTTTCATTGATATTGAAGGTGCTTTTGACAGAACTTAGTTTAGAAGCATAAACGCAGCGCTAAGGAAGCATGGTGTTGAGTCGACATTGGTTGATTGGGTAATAACATGATAAAGCTTAGTGCGGTTAGAGGGGACCTAGGTGGAACCATTAGAGGGGTGGTGTCAAGGGGGTGCCCTCAAGGGGGAGTACTGTCACCCCTACTATGGAACAAGGTGGTAAATGACCTAATTACAAAGCTTAACAACAGACGCTTCTTCACGGTTAGCTAATCGGACGATCTGACTATCCTTGTATCAGGACACTTTGCTAGCGTATCATGTGACATGAATAACGCCTTAAAGATCGTAGAAACCTGGTGCTTAGCCTTTGGATTAACTGTGACTCCAACAAAAACACGGTATATTCACAACTGCCCTATTAACGCCCCCATCAATGGGGCAGGTGGGAATTTAAATTCGCATCTGCCCCATTGGCGTGAATAAAGAGTAGTCACCTTGTCCCCTAAAAAAACAGGACGACATTAAATTTCCGTACCGTTGTCCCCTTTGTGTCCACGTCACGGGGGATACAGTAGGTTAAGGTGCGGCAGGGTGGCCCTTGAGCCTCTTTTGTCTTCGAGTTTTTTTGTTTGAACACAATAAATCAGTATTTGACTTGTTCGAATTAGTTGGCCTTTTATTTCTCACGCCAATGGGGCAGATGGAAATTTTAACTCCCATCTGCCCCATTGAAGGGGGCGTTAATGGGGCACTTAGGAATATATCTACGAATTTAGTGAATATGTCGTGGATTACATTACTGGCTTTATAGCTAGAAAGCTAACGCGTTCGCTTAGCTGTGTGACATGCTCTAATTTGCTAACAAGCGAATCAACAAATATGCCCATATGTCTTGTACTATGACACGGGGTGGATTAATGTACCCTTCTGAGGATGTTATTAATTTATTTAAAAAAAACGAACAGTTAGGTAGGTAGGTATATAAACAAAAAGAAATTGTAGTAAAATCAGAAAACTACTATTTGTGTAACTATTCTCAAATATTAACAAATTAATGTTATACCTCTTTGAAACAAAGACGATTTTTGTGATTGATGCTGGACACGATACAAACTCCAAATATCTTTAAATTAAAAGTGTAATAAAATGTTATTTAGACTTAAGGTATTTTATTTTCCTTAATACCTACAGGTATTAAGGAAAATAAAATAAATTATTATAAAAAGCAAAAAACCCGACTGCGAACTAATCAAAAATCTCAAGCTTGTTTGCCTCATTTTAGTGGTTTTTTTTCTAACCTATACTGTCCCACTGCTGGACAAAGGTCTCCTCCATACCCTTCCAAGATTCTCTTTCCTGAGCCGCCTCGTACCAGCCCTCTTGGTAGGCGTCTAGGTCATCTCGCCACCTCTTTCTGGGCCGGCCTCGGCGACATCGTCTCTCTTCAGGCGTCCACTGTGTCAGGACCTTTGCCCTCCGGTCGGGATGCATACGGCTAAGATGACCCGCCCAATCCCATTTGGGCTTGGCAGCCTTGTAGCCTACGTCCGTAATGCCTGTCCTGGAGCGTAGCATAGTGTTCCGAAATCTATCTTTTCACACCTAGAACGCATCGCTCACCATTAGTTTTGTTAGCAAATTAAAAAAAACAAACCAAATTTAAATCGTTATACATCCTAAATGGTCAATCGTAATAATAAAATATAACAGAAACCTAACAATGTTTTTCAAATACCTATTCAATCATACCCCATTTGACTTAGTCGACTTTAATTATTTTCTTTTTCACAATGTGTCTAGTTGCCGCCATATTGAATTTTGATTAATGTCATGTCCTTAGTAGCACTCGCAAGATTAAGACAAAACGATTGACGTATGAATCGTCCAAATTGGCCCACGCGTTTGGTGTAGTAGTGCCACAAAGGAACAGACATACATACACAGGCTGATAAACACATTACCGGGCCCTTGCGTTTCGCAGTCTGTTTTTTTTTGTGTTTTCGATTTATTTTGTTAAGAGCTGTATTGCAAAATCCTACATTATAGCTGGTTTTTGGTGCTGTAGTTATCAGTAACTGTAATGTTTATGTACAATGATATCAGTGTTGTAATGACGAATTTTATGTTAATATCAATTTACCACATGTAAGTCTAACAATAACCTTCTGTCTCCCCGGTTTTTAGTGATAACGCTCAGAAGAATGATTTCAAAGCCATCATCTCAGTTACCTTCTATCTCGTTCATATCAGCTTTCAAGTATACAAAATCGCGTCAAAATAAGTCAATTCGTTTGGGAGCTAAGAAACATTTCGTTTACCTCAACTTTCAAAAAAATAAAAAAACCGCATCTATATCGGTCTATTAGTTTGAGAGCTACATTTCCCCCATTATAGCTAAGAACCATCTCGATCACATCAGTTTTAAACAGAAAAAACCGCATCAAAATCGGTCCATTCGTTTAGGAGCTACGATGCCACAGACAGACACACGGATACATACCCTCATTCTCTGTCTCACAGATTACTCACTCACACACCCTCACGCATACAAAATCCGTGTCAAAAGCATAAACCCCTCGTTTTTTAAGTCGGGACATAAAAAGTTTCAAAACCATAGAAAAAAATATTGAAGTACAGTTGGGATTCAAAAGCCCTCCTTTTTTTATCCTTTGCTCGGCTTCTACACATTATTTTGAGATACCAAGTACACCAGTTTTTAAGTCAAACCCTAAGCTATCCATCAGTGAAAACCGCATCACAATTGGTGTAGTAGTTTGTGCGTGATGCGCGAACAAACAGACTCCGTTAAACCGACAAACACGATTTAAAAAAATGTTATATTTTATGAAGGTGGTATGATACAAAATGATAAAAATATTTTTCGTTTTATGCAGATCCTACAAAACTTTACTTGTACATAAATTAAAGTTAGATAACTGTTCTACTACTTTTTCCTATGTTTTCCTCTTAGAATGAGTATTGTAGCCGATATTCTGCTCGGAAGGCGTCTAAAGCTACAATTTCGAACTGTTTAGGAAAAATTGGCAATGAAATTTACCTATTCGATTCTAGGTTATTTCACCTACTATGCGAGCCACAAGGTACATAAATAAATTTTCACTATTTAAAACATTTGTGCTCATCACACAAATGATTGCACCTTGTGAGATTCGAACTCGCAACCATTGGTTGACTCTCATTCAGGGCAATGCCCCTCGGCCCTCCGGTCGTCAAATGTAATAGCACTGAATGTAAATGACAATAGTTATTTGTTATGCAAGGGGCTGCAAAGTGATTTTTTGGCGAGAGTACTTGTATTGAAACCTGAGCGTAGCGAAGGTTTCAAAAGTACGAGACGCCAAATAACTTTGCTGCCATGCGCAACACAAAACTTTTCACCTCACTACAACGAGGAGAGTAGAACAGAGTAGAACTCAGTAGAACACAGTAGAACAGAATAGAACACAGTAGAAAACAGTAAAACAGAGTAGAATAGAGTAGAATAGTATTGAAAATGAAAAGATACGAATAGAATCGAGTAGAGTGGAGTAGAGTCGAGTAGAGTCGCGTAAAGTAGAGTAGAGTCTAGTAGAGACGAGTACAGTCGATTAGAGTCGAGTAGAGGCGAATAGAGACGAATAGAGTCAACTAGAGTAGAATCGGATAATAATATAATATAAATTAGTAATTAAGTATTTTCAGTGGATTAGCGGTATAGAAAATTATTGAATAGTAGATTCGATTTTTAAAAACTCTTTCCACGCTAGCGGGTAAACTGCACTTTTGCACTCAGATTTCGAATGACAAAGAAAATCTTTCCGAGCTTATGAGGTGAAAAATGAATTTTTCACCTTGTAGAAGAGACAATCCTTCTTACGGCAGTAGGAGTAATTCAAAATCTTTGATACTTCCCAAACATGACAATGTGAAAATTCAACTTGTAAAAAACTACCCTGCCTGAGAGCCGAAGATATTTGGCATAGCTGCTATTTATGCAAAATCTTCCGAAATAAACGGTCTCTAAGGTGATGATAGGACCTCCTACAAATTTGTTCTTCTGCGGTCTTCGGGGGATAATAAGGGCTTGGTAGCCTGTCCATTAATGTCCAAGTAGACTCATAAAGCCTTTCCGGAATCCAGCTTGGTTAAGCTAGAAAATAAGAACACGAAAGTAAAACATATTTGAATTACATTTGAGCCTTTTCTTTACTTACACACACTAATAATAGTTATTTCAAGGCCTATATAAAGAAAAACTCTTAAAACCCAGTTTTTTAAATTGAAAACTCGAAAAATCCGGGTTTTTTAAACTACCCGAGTTTTGCATGCCCTACCATATACTTAGCTAAGAACCATCTCGATCACATCAGTTTTCCATCATAAAAAAACACATCAAAATCGGTCCATTCGTTAGAGAGCAATGATCCTGACCCCCATCCCCCCCTTCCTTCCTCCCCATTATAGCTAAGAACCATCTCGTTTACCTCAGCTTTCAAACATAAAAAACCGCAGCTAAATCGGACCATTCGTTTGGAAGCTACGATTCTCACCTCTCCCCTCCCCCCTCGCCATATAGCTAAGAACCATCTCGATCACATTAGCTTTCAACCAAAAAAAAACCGCATCAAAATCGGTGCATTTGTTTGGGAGCTACGATGCCACAGACACACACACGCACACACACACATACACACCAAAGAGTATATAAATACTACGTAAGAAGAGAAGGGACTGACATATATTGGATTTTTTAAAACGAGCGCCGAGTATATGCAACATAACAAAACTAATGACGTTTTTATCGATATCGATATTTTGAAGAAAAAAAATTGTATTAGGGCTATTTTAAATTATATGGGGTTTATAATAATAATAATAATATGTTTTTTCTAAGCATGTGGTTTTTATTATATACATAAATAATACAGAAAATAATCTCTAATCTTCCTTACTCCTTACTTAATATTACAAACTAGCAGTGGTCCGTGATTAATAGCAGTTAATAGCAGATAAGGAGCAGCCATTTTTTTTAATTGGGTTGATTCTTTTTTTAGTCGGTATTTCGTTCTTTTTGCCACAGATATATTTAATTCATGCAGCTTTTCGATCGGTATGTATGTTAAGTCCTCTTTACCGGTCAATTGTATCCAGTTTTTGCACCTGAAAATAAGATTTTTAATGAAAATTGGAAGATTAAGCGGTTTTAGGCTATGCGACATTAGGTTTTCTAAATGTATACTTTTACTACGTTTACTATTATATAGCGTGGAATGCAGGAGGACTTAGAATAAGATTAGGAACCAAATGTTGGATAACGGGTTAGAAAAAATATCGATAACACCGGCACCGCACTAGTGCTAGCAAGACTAAGTTATTTTGTTGAATATCTATACTTATAATAAATCTGTAACGGATCCAATTTTCATTTTTGTGTCTGTCTGTCTGTCTGTCTGTCTGTATCTTGGCTAGGCATCACGCCGAAACTACTGAATGAATTTAAATGAAACTTGGTATGATTTGAGTTCATACTACGAGGTAGGACATAGGATACTTTTAATCCCGAAAAATTAAAGGGTTCCTGCAGGATAGGGGTGGAAAAGTATTTAAAAGAACACGTAGCACGCTGAAACTATTGGACGGATGTTGATGCAACTTGGCTCAGACATTATGGATACTATTTATCCCGAACAAATAAAGGGTTCCTGTGGGATATGGGTCCAAATTCTGTACATTAAAGATATTGTGTTATTTTTTTGGAGTTTACTCGAAGCTCTGTAATGAACCCTAAACTGTATGTTTTTCATTTTTATCTGTATGTCTTTGTCTGTATCTTGGACGCGCATCACGCCACCGGAACTACTGGATGAATTTATATGAAACTTGGTATGATTGGAGTTCATACTACGAGGTAGGACATAGGATACTTTACATCCCGAAAAATTAATGGGTTCTTGCAGAATAGGGGTTGAAACTTATTTAAAAAACTAATGGACGAGTTTTGATGTACTGACTGTATGTTTGTTTGTTCACGCATCACGTAAAAACTATTGGACCGATTGCAATGCGGTTTTCATTGTTAGATAGCTTAGGGTTTGATTAAAAAACTGGTGTAATTGGTATCTCAATCTGGTGAGTGAGAAGCCATTGATAAAAGTGCGAAGCCGCGAGTACAGCTAGTTGTGAATAAAAATCATTATTTTCTTGTACTTAGTAGATTACCGAATAGATTTACCACTTACCTATCTTCATTCAGTGGAAATTTAGCCATAAATGTTCGTTTTTGACCCATCGCTCTAACAGATCGCAAACCACAAATATCGCAAGTTTTATAGCTCATTGCATAGAAAACTTTCAAACTCAATCACAATATTAATTATTTCATGTAGAAACAAACACCTTCAAAGCATTAAATACATCAACATACGGTAATTATCACAAAAGCAACCTGCTTAATAATTTTGTAAACAAAGTTAAACCACAGAACACATATTCATACTGTCATTTGTAGCAAAGGCGTGCAAGAAGGTCATGCATATAGTGAAGAAGAAAAGATAACCGCCATAGAAATTAGCTCACGTTTTATACAACAGTTTTTTATTAAGCTGTTGCGCCTGACTGAAGTGAACAATATATTACCAGATATCATTGTCTTAAAAAATCTTTCAAAATCCATGTAAAACAGTGATAAAAATAATGTAAATCACACATAGTGCATGCATATGGTTTCTCTCCGGTGTGTGTTTTTTTAATGCTGTTTTAAATTGCCTGCGTATCCACATTTATAATCACACATAGTGCATTCATAAGGTTTCTCTCCAGTGTGTGATATAATATGTCGTTGTAAAGTACCTGCTTGTGTACATTTATAATCACACAGAGAGCATTCATATGGTGTTTGTTAAAAAGTGAATCAAAAGTATAAAAATGAAAGAGGAAGTGTTTTCCTTAAATTGAACAAATTATAAAGTGTTTTTAGTCCAATAAATGAAGTGATCACACTCTGGAATTTGCTGAACCATTTCTAAAATAATCCTACTTAACTCGTAGATCACCGTAGAAGTTCTACAAGGATACGTAACTCCAACTCCTCACCATCAACGACAACTTCACCGGAGAAGTGACATCACCTGTCATCGGAGTACTTTGGAGAAGATAGACCAGTTGAAGATCAAGACGGATATAATTAAAACGGAGCTTGACCGTTGTGATCTGGTATGGAAAGTTATAGTGCCCCAAGGCACCTGATTACTCCGCAGATCCTCAGGAATTAAAGGCGGCTGCAGGACTTGCTACACCACACCACGAAGGACTGAAGTTGGATGAGTAATTGGAGACTGAAACTCTACATCAAGACCAACCTACTTCGAGGCAGTTGTGTACGAGTACCTACTGTTTTTCTAAGAATCAACCAGCGTAATAGTACTATTATCTATACTGTGCTCTGAGTTAGGTATCTGCGCGACACAGTGGTTCGGTCCTATCATTTATTTTTTTGTTTCCTTTCCTACTGCGGTGGGTTCTACTTTGCATAAGTATTGTTTGCCATGGAAACGATACAAGTTGACAAGTCTGTCAAAAAAATCAAGAGCATTGGTACTATTGCATTGGTTTTTAATATCCTAGAGGAACTTAAGATGCTTTTTTTCGCGATAAACTGTAGTCCGCGCGGACGAAGTAGCGGGCGGGAAAACTAGTAATATTATAAACTGTAGGTACCTGCATTTGTATCATCCCAATGTTCTGATACTAGGATGGTTGTGCACTTGTGTATTTTTGCTGTGCTTTGGGCCCATAACCTGACAAGGTTAGGGCTTCGCAGAGTTAAAGAAAGTGTTTTCTCATAATATGCAGTTTTAAACAACCTGCTTGTGTACATTTATAATCACACATAGTGCATGCATATGATTTCTCTCCGGTGTGTGTTTTTTTATGCTGTTTTAAATTGCATGCGTATCCACATTTATAATCACACATAGTGCATTCGTAAGGTTTCTCTCCAGTGTGTGATATAATATGTCGTTGTAAAGTACCTGTTTTTCTACATTTATAATCACACAGAGTGCATTCATATGGTTTCTCTCTTGTGTGTGTTTTCATATGCTGTTTTAAATTACCTGCTTGTCCACATTTATAATCACACATAGGGCATGCATATGGTTTCTCTCCTGTGTGTGTTTTCATATGCCGTTTTAAAGTACCTGCTTGTCCGAATTTATAATCACAGATAGTGCATGCATATGGTTTCTCTCCGGTGTGTGTTTTTTTATGCTGTTTTAAATTACCTGCGTATCCACATTTATAATCACACAGAATGCATGCATATGGTTTCCCTCCAGTGTGTTTTTTAATATGTTGTTGTAAAGTATATGCTCTTCCACATTTATAATCACACATAGTGCATGCATATGGTTTCTCTCCTGTGTGTGTTTTCATATGCTGTTTTAAATTACCTGTTTGTCTACATTTATAATCACACATAGTGCATGCATATGGTTTCTCTCCGGTGTGTGTTTTTATATGCTTTTTTAAATTGCATGCGTATCCACATTTATAATCACACATAGTGCATTCGTAAGGTTTCTCTCCAGTGTGTGATATAATATGTTGTTGTAAAGTACCTGTTTGTCTACATTTATAATCACACATAGGGCATGCATATGGTTTCTCTCCAGTGTGTATTCTTATATGTATTTTTAAATCACCTGCACTTACACATTCATAATTACACATAGTGCATGCATATGGTTTCTCACCAGTGTGTGTTTTTTCATGTCTTTTTAAATTGCCTTCTTGCCCACATTTATAATCACACATATTGCATACATATGGTTTCTCTCCAGTGTGTGTTCTTTCATGTATTTTTTTTTGACCAGCATATGCTGTCTTATATTCACAATAAGCACATGTATATATTTTATCTCTCTCTCTAGTTTGCTTTTGCTGTTGTTCTAGACTACAAGCACTCACAGGTTTGTCATCACACATGTTGCTGTTTAGACTACAAGCACTCACAGGTTTGTCATCACACATGTTGCTGTTTAGACTACAAGCACTCACAGGTTTGTCATCACACATGTTGCTGTTTAGACTACAAGCACTCACAGGTTTGTCATCACACATGTTGCTGTTTAGACTACAAGCACTCACAGGTTTGTCATCACACATGTTGCTGTTTAGATGGGTTTGCTTTGGTGCGTGTTCTTTAATGTCTAGTTGTAGAACTGGTTGTTTCAAATACTCCCACACATTACTTGCTTGTGTACATGTAGGCTGCTTGTGCCGACTCTCCGTTGTATTCTGCAATATAAAATAATTGCAACAGTGTGACAATGTTCCAGTTACAAGCAGAGCAAAACTTACAGAGTACTTTTTATATTAAATGCATTTGGGCATGCTAGGAGTGAACCTTCATATTAAATGTAAGATATGTCAAATTCAACCACGAAGCACTCTCCTAAATTGAACTGTCTGTGTTCCTACCTCTAACATGACATGAAACCCAAGGTGCGTACAAATGTAGGAATCATTTGGTTTACGGTCTACCTCATCTAGGATACAGACAGACGCGCGCTACTGGGAACTTCCTTTTAAACTATTATAATAAATTACATTTACACTCATTTGTGCACATACACCCATAGGTACCTACTAAAGATTCCCTGAGAAGTCACATGTCAACACACCACAAACATACAAGACCCGAGGACACACATTTATGCTCATCACACAAATGTTTGCCCCGGCCAGGATTCCAACATGGGACACTAAGTTTAGCAGCTGAGCTGCAGTATCGTCAACTGTGTGGGTAAAACTGTACTCTGTCTAAACTAAAACTCCACCATCACTTGTTTAGATTTTGCGCGTATCCAGACTATGTGGACGTTGTTAAGCAGTACTACGTCATCCCACAATATTACAAAAATTGTATTATAGTAGAAACCAATCTTTATGGCGGCTGTGAAGTGCGCTGCGAGTGTGACTTCGCGCTGGTACAGTAAGGTTTGCAATTACTAGAGTATTTTTTTACTACCTACTTGTAGAACATGCTAATAATAAGTACATGATCAACTGGTGGCGCTAAATCTAACATTGCGCAGTACTGAGTGTATACATGCGAGTGCGCGCGTGGCAAGCAACTGGTTAAGAAGCACTTTATTACACCAGAATTATGAAACAAATATACAAGAATTTAATTTATAAATAGGCAAAACGGGTGGTGTTATCGCAATAAGTGAACTCTTCCAGACAACCTTTGGATAGACAGATATTAAGAATTAAAAAAGGACGGTGGTGCAAAACAATACAATAAATCATGCAAAATAAAAATGATATACCTACACACATATTTAATAAACTACATAAACCATACTTACTTACATGTCACATGCAAATAATGTAATGATTGAAAAAGAATGTGTTAAGTACATACAAATAATGGAATGATAAAAAAATGTTATACCTATAGCTATGTTTTTAGTAGCTAAATTAGCGTCGACACTTAACATTTTAACCTTAACATTTGATTCATTATTTTTTAACCAATCATGAAATTATGTTAACACTTAACATACGTCAACACAATAATATTAATATTGGAATATATGCTGATATTGTGTTGATGGATTATATTGGTTGGTAACAAACAACTTTAAAATAACTAACTAGACTGTACTTGAACAGAATCGCATGCATGTGTGCAGCGTACGGATGTAGCGTGCACACAAGGGGCCCATTCTATAAACGTTCGAGGACGCACGGATCACCCGCGCGTACACTCGAAATCGTTCACGGCGTCGTCGGGCGTTCGCCTGGGTCATCCGAAAAATAGTAGGGGAGGGGAGGAATAGTAAGAAACTGACACTTGACAGGTGTAAGTTCTATGTGGACGTCCAAACTTTGGACTTAATGGGCGATGGGTTCCTCATACGATTTAAACTAGGATGAGGGAGGCCTTCCTCATTGCCATATAGAGCCTCGTTCATCATACCTCTAATGAGGCGAGGTGTTGCGCGTGTTGCGGAACGGCCGTGTCGCAGCGTTACCCCGCTTTTTACCTCGCCTCATTTGAAGCTAGAGGAACGAGGTCTCAAGGCCCTCAAACCTCAAATGAGGCGAAAAGCGCGAGCGTCATCAGGAACATCGCGGCGTTGCCGCTCTGCTCCTCACTCATAAGCTCGTAACAATCTCCTCTCTCGGTTGATTTGAGCGGTCAGTGAGGGGCGGGCATTTGTGTATAGGTGACGGAAAATAATATTTGTTACATGAGCGATAACGACGCGGCAGCGGGCGAAAGGCACGAAATATTTGCGCATATGACATGAGGAACTAAATGAGGTGGTTTGAGGCCTTAATACGAGGACCTCCCTCATTTCAAATTTCGAGGACCTCGAACGAGGTAGCTCACGAGTGACTGTAACTCATCACTAGTCCAAAGTCGTTCACTAACTCAGGATGATCGAGCAGTAATTGCACGGATAATTCGAGCAGTGTGACCATATTTAGCAGGTTCCTGCGATTTTAGCAGGATTAGACTCTCATTTTGGCTCCTAGCAGGATTTTTAGCATTTTATTGAAATCTAGCATTATTTAGCAGAATCCAATAATGCCACACACTTATTGTGAACGAATCATTTCACTGATTAACAATATAAAAATCCGGCTTAGAAATCGGTTCAAAAATAAACATGACGATTCTGGAATTTTGCATTCCAAAAACGCAAAAAGGAAATATGGGATATATATGAGAAAATGGGTGTGTGAATTTCGGGCCGACAAAAATATGTTAAAATTATCTCTTAGCTCATCATCATTATACAAAGGATTTGCTAAGGACACTGATAGTGACGAGTGAATTGTGTTGTAAATAGGAATGAACTGGCCAAGTGCGAGTTGGACCGCGCACTAAGGGTTCCTTACCACACCACTTTTATTTTTCTTATTATAATTTTACTTTAGAGTGTGTAATCATGCCAAGTTTGCCTCTTACGCTTTTACTTATCACCGCTTAGAGCAAAGACAAAATACGTAATAAGTACTTTTGTTGTATAGGGATCCCCCTTTTTTATTATTATTTCTTAATTAATCCGCCATAACATTACAGTCATATTCTATAAACATTTTAATATCTATTACAATTCAAAAGATCATCGTTATCAGTTCCCGCTGCTGGGACACAGGCCTTCTCTCAGAGAGAGAGTGAATGGGCCATAATCCGTCAGATTGTATAGCGCAACATGATACCATTCGGATACTATTGCTCTCCAAAGATACAGTATCGGTTCAAAAGATACAGTCGTTAAACGGTAGGACGGACAAACAGACAGACAGCGTAGGCTTAAAAATATTATAGTTGACCGTTGACACTCTTTGGGTACGGAACCCTAAAAAAATGACATTCTAATCGTACAAATTGGCATTTTTGTCCATATTTTCTAATGTTTAAGCAATATCTGTGAAAGCAGTAATTTAGCATTATTTGAAGAATGTCTAGCATGTTTTAGCAGTTTTTGTCATTCAGGCTAGCAGCATTTGACATTTGAATCTGGTCACACTGAATTCGAGCGTGTAAGTGAACACAGCCAAGCACAAATGCATAGATGAATATATTACTGGCGTACACAAATGCGGCGGGCGCGCGCGGGATTCGGTGGGCTAGCAGGAGGGTGTGCCCCGGCCTCTCACCTCTCCAAAGCCCGCTTACACCTAAAATTAGCTATTGCGCAGCGCCTTGCGCCTAACTTCTCAGCCGCCATAAAGATTGGTTCCAACTCTACCTATTGCACGACGACCATAGTTGATACTTACATAGGTATAAACTGTAGTTTTTTAAATCTTAATAAAAAATAAATAGGTTTATAAATAAATCCCATCGCTGCTCGTTCGTGGTACGTTTTCTCTGAGGTTATGTTATGAGTTGGTTATGCTCTCGGTTATCTATATTCTTTGTAAAACCTAATAGAAAAATGTGGGAGCAAATGAAAAATTAGAGAAAAATCATAGGTTTAGGTACCTACTTAAGTACTTACTGGAAATATTGTATTCTCTTTGTGCATCGCTTACAAAACAATAGCGCAAAATTCTGCTCGGTGCTCGCTCTGCCTGCTGTCAAGTGTCATTTGATTAATTCATTTTTTTTTCTTTTCTAGTTTGGTTAGCACGTCCTGTGCATCTGTCAATTTCAAGTGGCTTCTGTCAGCTTCAACTTCGTAATATGTATTGCTTCTATTTTTAATTTCCTGTCTTGAGTAGGTAAACAATAAAAATGTTGCAGATTGATGTTTTGTACTATTTCTTCTGTGGTTTTGTTACAAAGGTAGGGAACCGTTACGCGATTTGTAAGCATTCGAAAAATTTGGAAAAAGAAACGGATCAGAAGGGGTAATATAAGAAGGAAAGAACTATTAAATATTTACAAAACTTATAAAATAATTAGGTACATAAATTATTAACAATTTAATATTATTACTACTTAGATACTTAGCTAAAATGTTGTAAATGTAAGGTTTGTCAATATACAGAAGAGATTTTATACATGTTGGAAAAGGGACACAGAGGGATATCAAATCATCAAAAAAGGAAGAACGGTCATAGTTATGACACGAGAAAAATACCGCAATACTTGCAAGACTTTCAAAGTATTTTACTCACCAACTCACTCTTTCACCCCGTTCGCACCTACATACTCGGTGGTGGGTTCGGCATGGCCTCGGCTGAGTTCGGCCGCACTCGGCCTGCCGGGTCACAAGAAGCTAGGTGGCCGGTACATCGCTCATAAAACTTGCAAGGCTTCGAAGTTTTCTTAAGCAAACGCAATTGTGCTTTTTATTTACATAAGCGCACGGGTCAATTTCCTATGCAAGTATTTTTTAGGTTCAATTCCACGCTTCCAAGTATTTTTTTTCGCAAACACGATTGTGCTCCTTATTTATATGGACACGAAGATCAATTTCCTATGCAAGTATTTTCTACTTTCAAGGCTTCGGTTTACAAAGCACTTGAAAGTATTTTGAACCCTGGTTTTTATAATGAAAGATGACATATCATGACATGAAAGAGTTAAAAAAAAAAAAAAAAAAAATACTATTTTACTATAAATAATTCGCTTAATTTCGCTGCGCGTTACAACGACACTTTTTTACTTCAGTTGTAAACAACTGAAGTCGACTTCTATCAAAAAACACAAAAAAACATCTAAATACGTTTTAAGAGCCTTTAGGGACCATAAAGTAAAAAAAGAAGAAAACGTGTTGTTTGAGTTCATTCAACGTTCAAACCACTTCGTAACAAACCGCTTGCGTGTTTTAAGGGTAGGCAACGCCATCTAGTTTAAACGAAGTAACTTGTTATCATGAACGTCTTGTTATTGAGTAGAGAAAATTATCTCCGAAGGTAAGGTGGCACAGATTAATTAAGGTGGTGAGGTAAAATGGATGGGGCATCAAGGGTAGGTCATTATTATGAGGTCCATACGAACAAATTTTAATGCAACGAAACATTGTGTTCTTAGTACAAATTATTTTTTATGATGTTTCACAGAACGACGTACTTACTGGCACTTTAACTGGCTCTTAATAATTACCTACCCTACCTACCTACCTACTTTTTGATTTTCAACACGATATGAGGATTGATTTGAAAAAATAAAAGTTTTCTATACTTTCTCTGTGAAGAGCAATACATGTACCTACCTCTGTATGTACACATTTCAATACCGACAACTAACCATTTTGCCAGTAAGACATTATGAAGAAACCTCCGATATAACTATATAATTATGTAGGTACGTAGGTAGTACATTCTAATATCTCAATGGAAGAAACTATCGATTTTGAAGTTCATCTCAATTAAAATTTTCATAAAATATTTAATGTACAGATTTAGCCCAGTTACAATTTTATTATAGTGTAGATATAGATAGATAGATAGATATCAAGGAAAATGTAAAAAATAACGCATAAATAATGTAAAAATCTTTTAATTACGGAGAAAAACATTTATACAGCGCGTGATTTCGATTCACGTACGTCTAGATTGCTCACCCATGCATTTGTCCAACTGGGCCAGTGAGCCTCGTAGCAGAATGACGAAATTCGGTACCAGTCTAGTCGTAAACGGATGTATGATCACTTTAAATTTAACACAACTTTGGACTCATAGGCTTCAACACCTTTTAATATTTCGGGATAACAAGTATTCAACATTTTAACACATTATATAAACTTTGACTGTGCCAAGTTACATCAAAATCCGTCCAGTAGTTTTAGCTTGATACGTGTTATTTTAAATAACTTTCTACCCCTATCCTGCGGGAACCGTTGATTTTTCCGGGATAAAAAGTATCCTAAATGTTAATCCAGTACATCAGCATTCATCAGCATGATTCTGCCAAGTTGCATCAAAATCAGTCTGGTAGTTTCAGCGTGATGCGTGTTCAAAGATACAGACAGACAGACAGACAGACAAAAAATAAAAAAATAACCTTTTTGCCATATCGATTTTGAAGTTTATCTCAATCAAAATTTTCAAAAAATATTTAATGTACAGATTTTGCCCAGTTACAGTTTTATTATAGTATAGATAGATAGATAGAAGATGAAGAAGCGTAACGCTTCGTTATTGTGCGAGGTATTTCAACCATTAAAGGGTGGCGCTTTGCTGATCGTCTAGTCGTACGGTGATGGAAAGGTGATGGGGGAATCAGTTTGTACACTTGACACAGGCTAGTCATTACATTAAGTTATTAAGTTTACACATCTGCCAGGCGTCCCGCGACAACTCATTTTTATTGTTATAAATAGTAATTTAATATATTATTTAAGCAGTTTCTCTTGCACCTAGCATTTTCGTCACTGTAGTAAGGTGAAAATTTGTGTTTCGCACGGCAGCAAAGTTATTCGGCGTCGCGTACTTTTGAAATCTCTATATTTGAACCTAGAATCCTTCGCTTGCTCTGGTTTCAATACAAGTACTCTTGCCAAAAAAACACTTTTCAGCCTTGCACTACAATTAACTATTTTTATTCTTACCTCTCCTACCTGTTCTGTAATTAAACATTTTACTCCAAAAATACATACCAATTTTTAAAACTAAATTTATTGTACTAATATTGTATTTTTTTTTCATATATACCGATGTTACGTATACAAATTTACCGATTTTTAAGGGCAATTCTAGCTACTTCTCATTGCTATTACGTAATATTGATCACATCGGTTTCAATCTGTCAAAATAATTAATGCGTTGAGATAGAGTCAAAATTGCTGGCCCCGACCACAGAACTTGGCTTCAATCAGATTGTCACTTTTTTCATAGCAGTTTCGACTCTATCGCAACGCACTAATGAAATTGACGGCTTAAAACCGATATGATCAACAATGCGTAACAGCGCTGCAGGGCCCCGACCACAGAACTTCGTTTCAATCGAATTGTCACTTTTTTCACAGCAATTTCGACTCTATCGCAAGGCATTAGTGATAATGATATTGAAAATCTGATTGAAACCAACATACGTGGTACGTCTGCAGGGACCCGACCACAGAACGTGGTTTCAATCAGATTGTCACTTTCTTCATAGCAATTTCAATTCTATCACACAGCATTAGTGATAGTGATTTTGAAATTCTGATTGAAGCCAACATACGTGGTACGGCTGTAGTGCCCCAACCACAGAAGTTGGTTTTAATTGGATTGTCAATATCGCTATCACTAATGCCCTGCGATAGAGTCGAAATTGCTATGAAAAAAGTGACAATCTGATTGATACCAAATTCTGTGGTAGGGGCACAGCAGTGCGATTCAGTATCTTGATTACAATCAGAATGTCAGTTTCTTAATAGCAATTTCGACTCTACCGCAACGCATTAGATATAATGAAAATCTGATTGAAGCCAAGATATGGAATCGCACTGCAGGCTAGTCATTGCACTAGTCGTGCGGAGATAATCGGCCAACATCGATATATTTTGCGCACATTGTTTTGTTATCATTAAATAAAACAACCGTACAATAGTTATATTTTGTAGTTACTTTAAATTTTCTTGTAAATAAAGTGTTATGTAAAAACCAAGCAATTATAACTTAAATTTTATCGGATTATCGACAACACACAAAAAAGAAGATATTGGGGGTCTTTAATGTCACGCAAAGTACTGAAAATCTGATTGCAACTAGTCGCATTGAGTTAAGTAATAGGTACCAATGCTTGGGTTTATCTGTCACTTTCAAAGTATAAAGTAGAGCTGACCGTGAGCTGACACATTTCGATCGAACTTTGTTCAATATCGATAAAATATCGTAACGAGAGAAGTTATCGTACATCGTAGTCTTTTCGTCACCAATTCTCCAATGACTGAAAACTAAAGTCTTCAATCAGTGCGTCCTACCTGTTATGACTTACGGAGCTGAAACGTGGCCCCTCTCGGTACGACTTGTTCACCAATTCAAAGTCACTCAGCGGGCTATGGAAAGGTCTATGCTTGGAGATTATTTGAGAGATCAAATCCGGAACGAGGAGATCCCAAAGAGAACCAAAGTTATCGACATAGCCCATATGATTAGCAGGCTGAAGTGGCAGTGGACTGGTCATATTTGACAAAGGACCAATAACCGTTGGGGTAGGTGTGTTCGTAAGTGGAGACTGTAACTCAGCAAATGTAATGTAGGACGCCCTCCAGCTAGGTGGAGCGACGACATACGCAAGTGGCTGGTGGCGGTTGTAAAAGGAGAGCCGAAGGACTTAGTGGCGTGCTTTGTGAGAAGACTATGTCCAGCAGTGGACTGGTGCGGGCTGATAATGATGATGATGAACGTAACGATTCTTACATATTTAATCAATTACAAATTCGTTACAAGTAGGATCGCTTCACAAAAATATATCCAGACAAAATTCTGCCATTGTTCTTTTGATTACTTTATGTGTTTGTGACACCGATGTTACGATTTTTGTCGTAATGCAATATCGATGTTTTATGTATGTATCTATCTCGTAACATTGATTATGAATCATCCCACAGACTACTCAGAGATACTACGTAATCATCCCTATTCTTACACAAATTATTTTAGAATTTGTATATATTTATCTAAAGCTTGTAATGTAATGAACAACAAACTAATGGATACTTCTATTTATATACGAGGTAGACTGTAGTTTAATATCCATAAATCATTGAACTAATTCAAGATTTACGGTGATATGTCCAAAATCAAGCCAAGTAGGTATTTGTCGTGAACTCCTTAACTGGTAGCACACCTTGCTGATGACTGGAGGCGTAACCAAGGTGTGACCGCATGCAGATGTTGAAAGAATCCACATGTACATACATTGAATACCTACTTCAAATTTACCAAACAATAAGCGACACGGATTTCCGAACAAGAAGAGTACATAATAGGTATTCGTCTATCATCACATGTTAGAGAACGCAATATGTAATCTGGCTCAACTGTAAAAGCATAACGGGTTTGCTATAGGCATCCGGTACCGGCGTTGAGGGAGGGGAGTGTAGGGAATGGAAGGCGAAGGGGAAATCCCCCAAGATCCCCTCCCCCTTTCCAGGACACGCTTAGTTTACCCCCCTCCCCAACCCTTCTACAACTTACAAATATTGGAAAGTCCTTCCCTCCCCTCCCTGCGGAGCTGATCAGTTTAAGAGATAATTCAGTTTTAAGTTTGAAAAAAAATCGTCTGATTGGTCGGTGTAAATAAAATTATTAATTAATATTATGTGTTTTTTTCCTGTGCTTTCGCCAGAAAGTAAATTGAAGATGTAATGTATGGCCCCAAAGACTAGAGTAGGTTAGGTTTGTTACAATAATAGCTGATTTTTAATAACTGTTACGGCTGTTTGTTCGCCTAAAACTGTAAATTTGTATGTAGGTACTACTATTTCACTAAAATCTTCACAACTCAAAAACTATACATGTCCTGGACATGGGGGTCGAGTGGGACTTCCCCCTCCCCCCTCTCTCCTCCACCATCACCCCTCAATGCCGGCACCAGATGGCTAAAGTTTACCCCAAAACTTATTTCCTGGAGCCAAAAATAGTATTAAAGGTTCCAATTGAACCCTGACAAGACCCCTAAACTCAAACCATAACTAAAATCAGGTACCGGATTGCAAGATCTAGCAACTAGCAGGCGCTATGTTTATTTAAATATTTCACTTGTTGTAAAATCTTATAAGAACTGTATCCACAGAACTACATGTTAACAAGTTTTATTTACTAGAGCCTTGGCCTTAGTATCTGTTTAAACACTCTTTAGTGGCGGTTTATTCTGTGGTGGCAGTCCAACTTGGCCATGATAGTGTAGAAGAACTTTGTCTACATGTTTTTCTTAGCTTTGAAAATTATCAGTTTTGACACGCGTAGGGCACTCTAGCCCCCTCCTTTTGAGGGGGTGTTCTACTAATCTTCCCCATACCTTTTCCCCATCTCCCCTTGAAATCGACGGCAAAGCTTGTACAGTGGTCCCTGCAATTTTGCAATTTCGCTTTCTAGGCAGGTGCAAGATAAAACTATAGATGTCCGGTACCGGTGTTGAGCAGGAGGGTAAGGGGAGGGAGGAGAAGTGAAGTCCCCTCGCCTTAACTTTGAGTTATGTTAGTTTTAGTTAAAATTACCACTCTATAATATGAAGCGTTTTCTGGTAGTAGGTAAGAATAACAAAATTTCATAAACTGGTTCTATTTCATGAAATGGTTTACAAGGTAATTTTTTTTTAGAAAAAACACAGCCAAGATGGGTTTCCACCCTCGCCTTCTATTTAACAATATGATCACTAATGTTAGACCACATCATGAAGTAACCGAAGTAGCCTTGCATTTAGCTGTTCATATTTATTTATTTATTTATATTTAATGGTAAAAAGCAGTTATCAAATTACTACTTAAAAAAACTTAACTTAATTATAATAAACAACTTATTAAATTTGATAACCAAAACAGAGTACACAGCGTTAACCAAAAATATTAATTAAAAATAAACAACGTCGAAACTATAGTTACTGTTAAATAAAATTAATATTGAACTAAAATATTGTGGTAAAACTAGGGCTGCCATGATCTATATATACACGGATTTTGTATGCGTGAGGGTGTGTGAGTGAGAATGTGTGAGACAGAGAATGAGGGTATGTATCAGTGTGTCTGTCTGTGGCATCGTAGCTCCTAAACGAATGGACCGATTTTGATGCGTTTTTTTTCTGTTTAAAACTGATGTGATCGAGATGGTTCTTAGCTATAATGGGGGAAATGTAGCTCTCAAACTAATAGACCGATATAGATGCGGTTTTTTTGTTTGAAAGTTGAGGTAAACGAAATGTTTCTTAGCTCCCAAACGAATTGACTTATTTTGACGCGATTTTGTATACTTGAAAGCTGATATGAACGAGATAGAAGGTAACTGAGATGATGGCTTTGAAATCATTCTTCTGAGAAAATCATCATTCAATCAATCAATCATTCTTTTCAGAATCATTCTTATTGACCTCAATAATCATTCAAATCTAAGCGTGTTTATATAATTATTTTGCTTCGAAACCCGTTCGTTTGCGGCCAGATGTGTCGCGACGGCCATTTTTTTTGGGTTATCAGTTTGGTCCTGCGGTCTTCAGCGCGTGGACAACCGAGCGGCTAGTAAATTTTTTTTTTTTGTAGATTATTACTTTAATAGCTTTTTAACTATTTATGACATCTTTTTGAATAAACTAAACCATATTAATAATGATGGCTTGGTTTGGCACCGCCTTAAAAAAGTCTTTCTTATCTTATGTTGTATTTTTGCAATAAAATTACATTGGAAATTTCGAAAAAGTAATATTGTTCTGGCTCAATTGCAATTACTTTATTCTTTTTAGTGGTTGTTTACAAAAGATCATTTTAATATGAAGTCTTTTTTTTAATATATATATATTTTTTAATTACAGACATCCATATAAGCGGGGGTCTTTCACGCTTTCTCGGTCCTGCTTATAGTTGAGCACATTCCTTGTCATGTGATAATCCGGCACGTGACGTGGCCGTACCATCGCAGTCTTTTCTCTGCTAACTTAGCTGGTATTGGTCTTACTTTAAAGATTCTTCTGGTATAATGGTTTGACACTTTGTCTAAAAGGGTGACTCCGGCAGACCATCTAAACATTCACATTTCGGCGACATGTCCTTAGCTTGTCGGATCGTTGCTTCATGCCATATGCTGCCAGCATCCGGCACCATATGTCATTGCGGCTCGGCAGGCAACAGGCCTGCCCAACGGGTGAAAAAATCAATGGCGAAGGAAATGTCTAATAGACGAAAAAATATATATAATACAATGACGTTTCCGGTTTAGACGTCAAAATTGTCAACACAGTATACTTCCCACCAAGTTTTTTAAACCAAAGGAGGTTGAATTATGCTTTCTTCCCACCCGGTTTTTTAAACCAAAGGAGGTTGAATTAAGGTTCCTTACGTATCTTTTAACAGTAAACGTAATTCAACCTCCTTGCGATAAACAGAATAATAATATAGACTGTGCTAAAGACAAAATGGTACGTCAATATAAAACCTCTATAGAAAACATTATACTCGTAGCAAAGGGAATACAATGCATTATAGTTTATGGAGGAAGTGTAAAGAATTGTTGTTATAATGCTAATTTACTTAATTGTTTTGCACAAAACATTGTGTAAGTACAAGGAAGGACGTAATGCTAAACAGCATTATCTACCAGTCATCCAGGTCGTGAAAGAAATAATAGTACATAGGGCGTGTTGGTTAAAGTATTGAACAATAAATAGGAAAGAAACAAAGGTTTGTGTTAATAAAATATTTTGTGTAAGGAATTGTTGCAAAATATTTGTGCTATCTACTACCTAGCTCGCGCGCGAAAAAGCTACCAAGCGCACGAACACGCGCATACAGTGCATGCGCACTCGTAACAAGGTAGTAGACAACTGTTTCCCTGCACATGAAACAGCAGCAACATATATAAATATATTGGTTTGTAATCTCGCTAGGCAGTAACAGATAAAAAAAAAAAAAACTTATTATTATTATTATTACTTACTTGCCTACCTAATTAAGCGGATAAAATAATAAAAATCTCTAAGTCTTGTTTCAAAGGTCAATGACAGTTACATAACCTGCAAAACTTTGAAGCCTAATTAACAATTATTCCTGGCCTCCCCAAAAATATATCTTAGACTAACAATCTCAGGAAATGATGCTGAATTACTAGCGTTTTTTTTTGTCTAAAGACACTGTGAATTTGACTGACATAAAAGCACGTATGGCAGTTCGCCATTGTTCAGGCCTATCGCCATAAGGGTGCATTTAGTGTGCAGTGACCAGTCGCCATCTTACTTTTGTGCACAAAAATACACCAATAGTAAGTTTGGTACACGATTACAAAAGTTTTTAACAAACCTTAAAAATTTGGATAATAATTTTCTAATGGAAAAATTTGGGTCACGGACGAGATACGAACTCGCATACTGTGCCTCAGCGCTGCACATGCCTTTACCAATTCGGCTACCGAGACCTATGCGTCGTCATCCAAATCTTTCCACTAGCTTCTTTGAACCGGTCTTATGGGGACGGTTACCCTATCTATTGGTAGTATTACGAACTACCAACCAAACACGGCTAATATTGATTAACTTCGTGGCTGAAAGATAATGCCTGCTTAGCGTAAATATATATAATAATTTTCTAATGCTTTTTTTCATAACACATGTTAGCAGTGACACTTCACACTACAGTCTATCTGTATGCCTCTTTATCTTTGTTGTATCAAATGACATGAAGCACGACGGTGGGAATGTAGCTGTGTGGATGTGTTTGCCTGTAGTTGTGTATAGTCCAGATTTTGTTTACGTGATATTAAAGCGTACCATCCATCTTCATCTTCCCCCATTTACTTAGATCTATGTTCGCAGCACTTTCAATGAACAGATGTGAACATATTATTGTTGTCGTCGCACTTGTAATAAAACAATAAAAAGCGGGGCATAGTTTATGGTCACCCCGTTTCTGCACATTTTTGCTGCAAAAAACACCCTTTTATTGTTGAAATACCTCGCACAAGAACGAAGCGTTACGCTTCTTCATTTATTATAAGAACTGCAAAGGAGTGGAATGCCCTGCCCTCGTCAGTGTTTCCGGTAAATTATAACCCAGGTGTGTTCAAGTCAAGAGTGAATAGGTATCTACTAGGCAAGCGTGCTACACCTTCGACCACATCATCGCTTTCCATCAGGTGAGATTGTGGTCAAACGATTGCCTAGTCCATAATAAAGAACAAAAAGAAAAAAAATGGTTTTGAGACTGACAAGTCCTACCTTGTGCTGATGGTACTTTTTGGTCCTGGAAAAACACTTTTATCCCAGAGAAAAGACCATGTGAGCAAAACCGTGAGTACTGCTAGTTAAATGTATAGATAGATTGGCTGATGTAACTATTATTAAATATTCAATACTATGGTTGTTCACATAACTGGATGTTTTGATTGCCACCCGTCTCATGTGTGTGTTTTCTCATAATATGCTGTTTTAAACTAACTGCTTGTAAACATTTATAATCACAACTATTACACGCATATGGTTTCTCTCCGCTGTGTTTTCTCATATGTATTTTTAAAGTACTTGCATATACAGACTCATAGCCACACATAGTGCATGCATTTGGTTTCCTTCCTGTGTGTGAGTTTATATGATCTTTTAAATGACCTGCTTGTCCACATTTATAATCACACATATTGCATTCATAGGGTTTCTCTCCAGTGTGTATTCTCATATGACCTTTTAAATTACCTGAATGTGTACATTTAAAATTACACATATTGCATTCATATGGTTTTTCTCCAGTGTGTGTCCAGATATGCTTTTTTAAAGAATCTATTCGTAAACATTTATAATCGCACATATTGCATTCATAGGGTTTTTCTCCAGTGTGTGTCTTCATATGACCTTTTAAATTACCTGGTTGTCCACATTTATAATCACACATATTGCATTCATATGGTTTCTCTCCAGTGTGTGTCATCATATGCCGTTTTAAATGTCCTGCTGTTCCACACTTGTAATCACATATTTTGCATTCATATGGTTTATCTCCAGTATGTGTTATCATATGGTGTTTTAAAGCACCTGCTTGTCCACATTTATAATCACATATTTTGCATTCATATGGTTTCTCTCCAGTATGTGTCCTTATGTGTATTTTTAAATAACTAGCATATGCTGACTTATAGTCACAAATAGCACATGTGTATATTTTTTCTCTCTCTCTAGTTTGCTTTTGCTGTTGTTCTAGACTACAAGCACTCACAGGTTTGTCATCACACATGTTGCTGTTTAGACTACAAGCACTCACAGGTTTGTCATCACACATGTTGCTGTTTAGACTACAAGCACTCACAGGTTTGTCGTCACACATGTTGCTGTTTAGATGGGATTGCTTCGGTGAGTGTTCTTTAATGTCCAGTTGTAGAACTGGTTGTTTCAAGTACTCCCACACATTACTCGCTTGTGTACATGTTGGCTGATTATGACAACTCTCCGTTGTATTCTGTAAAATACATTGCAAGAGTGAGCCAATCTTCCAGTTACAAGCAGTGTGAACCTTACAGAGTAGTGTACTTTTAGGGTTCCGAACGTCCAAATAAAAAAAATACGGATCCCCTATAGGATCACTCTTACTTCTGTGTCTGTGTATCTGTCTGTCACAGACAATTTGTTCCAAATCCACTGGACTGATTGACTTCAATTTTGGTACATTTATGAATTTCTGTGATCCAAACACAGACGTGTAACATAAATAGATTAATTTTGAATATGCTTTAGACCGCAAAAAAAAAACACGTAAGTAATATGTACCATTACCGTGTGACATAGATTTGAAGTTGTTTAATATAATAGATGTTAATTAACCATCCCTTATCTCCTAATAAGTATGATTAAACTTGTAATAATTATGATGTAACTGTTTGTGTTTCTGATACTTTTCATTTTTAGTACTTCTTTTGATATCATTTCTTCATCAAAATATACCAAAAAAATAATTAAGCAATAAAAAAATGATGCTCATGTGCCTTCTAGTTGCTAGATCATGCGAATACCAAGACCTGGTAAGATTAGGTTTTCGTAATCTTGCAAATGGGTTGGCTACAGATATCCGGTACCTGATTTTAGTTATGGTTTGGGTTTGAGCTTAGGGGTCTTGTCAGGGTACAGTTTGAACCTTCGCCATCCTAATCTTGCTATTTTGGTCGCCTACAGAGCCGATTTTAAATAAACTGTTACGGCTGTTTGGTTGCCTTTGGTGACCAAACATCCGATTTTTTTATAAACTTAGAAAAGGAAATATCTCATAAAATAAACGTTTCCTGCAGGAGGGGGGGGGGGGGGGGACATTGAGGGACCAGCCCTCTCCTCCAAAAAATCCTGCCCCTCTTTTCTATATATTTCCCATTATGTGTACCATATGCTTTATCGTGAAAAAAGCATCCTATGTTCTTCTAGGATATTAAAACTATTGCAAAAGTATAGTACCAAAGCTCTTGATACTTTTTGACAGACTTGTTATTATTTCGTTTCCATGGCAAACGTTCCTTTCAGCGAGTAATCAACATTAGGATACTTTTTATCCCGGAAATTGATAAGTTTCCCAAATAAACAAACAGACAACATTTCACTTTTGTATATTACTGTGAATGTTACGCATATGACTTGAGTTAAACAAACTGCCTCTTATCTACACAATTATTATTGTGCATAGCATTTTTCAGGGACAACAGCAACACATGCTTCGGTGGAATAAGAAGAGCAGGGACAAAACAATGTCTTCCACGCAGGTTAAAAGGAAATATGTTCATAATCACTTGACGCGCAATCACTTCATTCATATTTCAACCGACGCATGAGTCATTCAAAATATTGCAGTAAGTATCTGTGCACATATTTTTATTTTACAACTAGCTGTACCCGCGGCTTCGCACGCGTGTTCTTTTCTTTAGGTTCAAAGTACCACAATGTGCTATTCCAGGACCAATATACCAACATTTGATCAAAATTTCTTCAGCCGTCAAAAATACTTTATCAATTGCTCGGCTTCTAACTCACAAGGTTGAGATACCAATTACACCAGATTTAAATCAAACCCTAAGCTATCTAACAATGAAAACCGCATTGCCATCGGTCACGTCGTTTTTACGTGATGCGAGAACAAACAAACATATAGACAAACAGAAAGAAAGAAAGACACGATTAACAAAAAAAAATTGTTCAAGGTACACACAAACAGACGGACAGACAGACAGACAGACAAAAATAAAAAATACAGTGTTGGCTAAGTATTGAAAATAGAACGTCCTCCAAAAAAAAACATTATATCTTCAATTCACAGAATTTTGGACATTATCACGAAGGAACACTTTATTTTTTCGGGATAAAAAGTATCCTCAATTTTTACCCATTATATAAACTATGACTGTGCCAAGTTTCACCAAAATCCTCAAGTAGTTTCAGCGTGATATGTGTTCTTTTAAATAACTTTCAACGCCTATCCTGCAGGAACCCTTTAATTTTCCGGGATGAAAAGTATCCTATGTCCAACCTCAAAGTATGAACTCAAATCATACCAAATTTCATTTTAATTCATTGAGTATTTTGGGCGTGATGCACTTCCAAGGTGCAGACAGACAGACGGGCAAACAGACGGATAGACAGACAGAAAGACAAATATTAAAAAAATACAGTTTTGGCTTTAGTATTGAATATAGAACGGCCCCCAATTTATTTTTCAAAATATCTTTAATTTACTGAATTTTGGACATTATCCCGCAGGAACTCTTTATTTTTTCGGGATAAGAAGTATTCTCAATTTTAACCCATCATATAAACTATGACTGTGCCAAGTTGCATCAAAATCCGTCCAGTAGTTTCAGAGTAAGTGTTATTTGAAATAACTTTCAACCCCAATCCTGCGGGAACCCTTTCATTTTACGGGATGAAAAGTGGCCTATGTCCTGTCTACGCATCAGCCTCCGCCAGTGCGGGGACTGAAGGGGACGACGAGCCACCACACCACGCCGGCACCGGCACCCATATATATATAGTGCTCCAGCGCCACCCGCGGACACTTGCTCCTGCGCCTCCCTTTGTTATACTGCTCATCGTAATAATTAACTTAAATATTGATTATACCGCACCATCTAATACAGTCCATTAAATCTTATTATTTACCATCCACCAGTAGTCCCTTTAACATGTCCTATCTTGTAGTATGAACTGAAATCATACCAAGTTTAATTTAAATTCATTCAATAGTTTCAGCGTGATGCCTAGCCAAGATACAAACAGACACAAATGAAAAAATACAGTTTTGACTTCAGTATTGAATATAGAGTAAGGTCAAAAAAAAACTTTCTAAATATCTTCAATGTACAGAATTGGACCCGTTACAGTTTTATTATAAGTATAGATTTGTTTTGAATTTGATGCCAAAAAGAAAAGAGTTCTATATTATTAATATTTTAGTTAGCTAAGTTCCTACCTAATTTTCGTGGAAGAGTATGATATATATAATTAAATTATGTTATTGGAGTTATTTAAGACATTTCCAATTGGGCGAGAGTTAATTTATTAAATAAATATATAAAAAACAAGGGCCTCTGGTGAAATGTCCGGGGTTTCCGTAATCTTTGTCCGGTTTCAGCAATATAGATCATGGCAGCCCTAGTTTTACCACAATATTTTAGTTCAATATTAATTTTATTTAACAGTAACTATAGTTTCGACGTTGTTTATTTTTAATTAATATTTTTGGTTAACGCTGTGTACTCTGTTTTGGTTATCAAATTTAATAAGTTGTTTATTATAATTAAGTTAAGTTTTTTTAAGTAGTAATTTGATAACTGCTTTTTACCATTAAATATAAATAAATAAATAAATATGAACAGCTAAATGCAAGGCTACTTCGGTTACTTCATGATGTGGTCTAACATTAGTGATCATATTGTTAAATAGAAGGCGAGGGTGGAAACCCATCTTGGCTGTGTTTTTTCTAAAAAAAAATTACCTTGTAAACCATTTCATGAAATAGAACCAGTTTATGAAATTTTGTTATTCTTACCTACTACCAGAAAACGCTTCATATTATAGAGTGGTAATTTTAACTAAAACTAACATAACTCAAAGTTAAGGCGAGGGGACTTCACTTCTCCTCCCTCCCCTTACCCTCCTGCTCAACACCGGTACCGGACATCTATAGTTTTATCTTGCACCTGCCTAGAAAGCGAAATTGCAAAATTGCAGGGACCACTGTACAAGCTTTGCCGTCGATTTCAAGGGGAGATGGGGAAAAGGTATGGGGAAGATTAGTAGAACACCCCCTCAAAAGGAGGGGGCTAGAGTGCCCTACGCGTGTCAAAACTGATAATTTTCAAAGCTAAGAAAAACATGTAGACAAAGTTCTTCTACACTATCATGGCCAAGTTGGACTGCCACCACAGAATAAACCGCCACTAAAGAGTGTTTAAACAGATACTAAGGCCAAGGCTCTAGTAAATAAAACTTGTTAACATGTAGTTCTGTGGATACAGTTCTTATAAGATTTTACAACAAGTGAAATATTTAAATAAACATAGCGCCTGCTAGTTGCTAGATCTTGCAATCCGGTACCTGATTTTAGTTATGGTTTGAGTTTAGGGGTCTTGTCAGGGTTCAATTGGAACCTTTAATACTATTTTTGGCTCCAGGAAATAAGTTTTGGGGTAAACTTTAGCCATCTGGTGCCGGCATTGAGGGGTGATGGTGGAGGAGAGAGGGGGGAGGGGGAAGTCCCACTCGACCCCCATGTCCAGGACATGTATAGTTTTTGAGTTGTGAAGATTTTAGTGAAATAGTAGTACCTACATACAAATTTACAGTTTTAGGCGAACAAACAGCCGTAACAGTTATTAAAAATCAGCTATTATTGTAACAAACCTAACCTACTCTAGTCTTTGGGGCCATACATTACATCTTCAATTTACTTTCTGGCGAAAGCACAGGAAAAAAACACATAATATTAATTAATAATTTTATTTACACCGACCAATCAGACGATTTTTTTTCAAACTTAAAACTGAATTATCTCTTAAACTGATCAGCTCCGCAGGGAGGGGAGGGAAGGACTTTCCAATATTTGTAAGTTGTAGAAGGGTTGGGGAGGGGGGTAAACTAAGCGTGTCCTGGAAAGGGGGAGGGGATCTTGGGGGATTTCCCCTTCGCCTTCCATTCCCTACACTCCCCTCCCTCAACGCCGGTACCGGATGCCTATAGCAAACCCGTTATGCTTTTACAGTTGAGCCAGATTACATATTGCGTTCTCTAACATGTGATGATAGACGAATACCTATTATGTACTCTTCTTGTTCGGAAATCCGTGTCGCTTATTGTTTGGTAAATTTGAAGTAGGTATTCAATGTATGTACATGTGGATTCTTTCAACATCTGCATGCGGTCACACCTTGGTTACGCCTCCAGTCATCAGCAAGGTGTGCTACCAGTTAAGGAGTTCACGACAAATACCTACTTGGCTTGATTTTGGACATATCATCGTAAATCTTGAATTAGTTCAATGATTTATGGATATTAAACTACAGTCTACCTCGTATATAAATAGAAGTATCCATTAGTTTGTTGTTCATTACATTACAAGCTTTAGATAAATATATACAAATTCTAAAATAATTTGTGTAAGAATAGGGATGATTACGTAGTATCTCTGAGTAGTCTGTGGGATGATTCATAATCAATGTTACGAGATAGATACATACATAAAACATCGATATTGCATTACGACAAAAATCGTAACATCGGTGTCACAAACACATAAAGTAATCAAAAGAACAATGGCAGAATTTTGTCTGGATATATTTTTGTGAAGCGATCCTACTTGTAACGAATTTGTAATTGATTAAATATGTAAGAATCGTTACGTTCATCATCATCATTATCAGCCCGCACCAGTCCACTGCTGGACATAGTCTTCTCACAAAGCACGCCACTAAGTCCTTCGGCTCTCCTTTTACAACCGCCACCAGCCACTTGCGTATGTCGTCGCTCCACCTAGCTGGAGGGCGTCCTACATTACATTTGCTGAGTTACAGTCTCCACTTACGAACACACCTACCCCAACGGTTATTGGTCCTTTGTCAAATATGACCAGTCCACTGCCACTTCAGCCTGCTAATCATATGGGCTATGTCGATAACTTTGGTTCTCTTTGGGATCTCCTCGTTCCGGATTTGATCTCTCAAATAATCTCCAAGCATAGACCTTTCCATAGCCCGCTGAGTGACTTTGAATTGGTGAACAAGTCGTACCGAGAGGGGCCACGTTTCAGCTCCGTAAGTCATAACAGGTAGGACGCACTGATTGAAGACTTTAGTTTTCAGTCATTGGAGAATTGGTGACGAAAAGACTACGATGTACGATAACTTCTCTCGTTACGATATTTTATCGATATTGAACAAAGTTCGATCGAAATGTGTCAGCTCACGGTCAGCTCTACTTTATACTTTGAAAGTGACAGATAAACCCAAGCATTGGTACCTATTACTTAACTCAATGCGACTAGTTGCAATCAGATTTTCAGTACTTTGCGTGACATTAAAGACCCCCAATATCTTCTTTTTTGTGTGTTGTCGATAATCCGATAAAATTTAAGTTATAATTGCTTGGTTTTTACATAACACTTTATTTACAAGAAAATTTAAAGTAACTACAAAATATAACTATTGTACGGTTGTTTTATTTAATGATAACAAAACAATGTGCGCAAAATATATCGATGTTGGCCGATTATCTCCGCACGACTAGTGCAATGACTAGCCTGCAGTGCGATTCCATATCTTGGCTTCAATCAGATTTTCATTATATCTAATGCGTTGCGGTAGAGTCGAAATTGCTATTAAGAAACTGACATTCTGATTGTAATCAAGATACTGAATCGCACTGCTGTGCCCCTACCACAGAATTTGGTATCAATCAGATTGTCACTTTTTTCATAGCAATTTCGACTCTATCGCAGGGCATTAGTGATAGCGATATTGACAATCCAATTAAAACCAACTTCTGTGGTTGGGGCACTACAGCCGTACCACGTATGTTGGCTTCAATCAGAATTTCAAAATCACTATCACTAATGCTGTGTGATAGAATTGAAATTGCTATGAAGAAAGTGACAATCTGATTGAAACCACGTTCTGTGGTCGGGTCCCTGCAGACGTACCACGTATGTTGGTTTCAATCAGATTTTCAATATCATTATCACTAATGCCTTGCGATAGAGTCGAAATTGCTGTGAAAAAAGTGACAATTCGATTGAAACGAAGTTCTGTGGTCGGGGCCCTGCAGCGCTGTTACGCATTGTTGATCATATCGGTTTTAAGCCGTCAATTTCATTAGTGCGTTGCGATAGAGTCGAAACTGCTATGAAAAAAGTGACAATCTGATTGAAGCCAAGTTCTGTGGTCGGGGCCAGCAATTTTGACTCTATCTCAACGCATTAATTATTTTGACAGATTGAAACCGATGTGATCAATATTACGTAATAGCAATGAGAAGTAGCTAGAATTGCCCTTAAAAATCGGTAAATTTGTCTACGTAACATCGGTATATATGAAAAAAAAAATACAATATTAGTAAAATAAATTTAGTTTTAAAAATTGGTATGTATTTTTGGAGTAAAATGTTTAATTACAGAACAGGTAGGAGAGGTAAGAATAAAAATAGTTAATTGTAGTGCAAGGCTGAAAAGTGTTTTTTTGGCAAGAGTACTTGTATTGAAACCAGAGCAAGCGAAGGATTCTAGGTTCAAATATAGAGATTTCAAAAGTACGCGACGCCGAATAACTTTGCTGCCGTGCGAAACACAAATTTTCACCTTACTACAGTGACGAAAATGCTAGGTGCAAGAGAAACTGCTTAAATAATATATTAAATTACTATTTATAACAATAAAAATGAGTTGTCGCGGGACGCCTGGCAGATGTGTAAACTTAATAACTTAATGTAATGACTAGCCTGTGTCAAGTGTACAAACTGATTCCCCCATCACCTTTCCATCACCGTACGACTAGACGATCAGCAAAGCGCCACCCTTTAATGGTTGAAATACCTCGCACAATAACGAAGCGTTACGCTTCTTCATCTTCTATCTATCTATCTATACTATAATAAAACTGTAACTGGGCTAAATCTGTACATTAAATATTTTTTGAAAAATTTGATTGAGATAAACTTCAAAATCGATATGGAGTGCAAAAAGGTTATCTTTTTATTTTTTGTCTGTCTGTCTGTCTGTATGTATCTTTGAACACGCATCCCGCTGAAACTACCAGACTGATTTTGATGCAACTTGGCAGAATAATGCTGATGAATGCTGATGTACTGGATTAACATTTAGGATACTTTTTATCCCGGAAAAATCAACGGTTCCCGCAGGATAGGGGTAGAAAGTTATTTAAAATAACACGTATCAAGCTAAAACTACTGGACGGATTTTGATGTAACTTGGCACAGTCAAAGTTTATATGTTGAATACTTGTTATCCCGAAATATTAAAAGGTGTTGAAGCCTATGGGTCCAAAGTTGTGTTAAATTTAAAGTGATCATACATCCGTTTACGACTAGACTGGTACCGAATTTCATCATTCTGCTACGAGGCTCACTGGCCCAGTTGGACAAATGTATGGGTGCGTAATCTAGACGTACGTGAATCGAAATCACGCGCTGTATAAATGTTTTTCTCCATAATTAAAAGATTTTTACATTATTTATGCGTTATTTTTTACATTTTCCTTGATATCTATCTATCTATATCTATACTATAATAAAACTATAACTGGGCTAAATCTGTAAATTAAATATTTTATGAAAATTTTAATTGAGATGAACTTCAAAATCGATTGTTTCTTCCATTGAGATATTATAATGTACTACCTACGTAACTACATAATTATATAGTTATATCGGAGGTTTCTTTATAATGTCTTACTGGCAAAATGGTTAGTTGTCGGTATTGAAATGCGTACATACAGAGGTAGGTACATGTATTGCTCTTCACAGAGAAAGTATAGAAAACTTTAATTTTTTCATATCAATCCTCATATCGTGTTGAAAAAGCTCAAAAAGTAGGTAGGTAGGTAGGGTGGTAATTATTAAGAGCCAGTTAAAGTGCCAGTAAGTACGTCGTTCTGTGCAACATCATAAAAAATAATTTGTACTAAGAACACAATGTTTCGTTGCATTAAAATTTGTTCGTATGGACCTCATAATAATGACCTACCCTTGACGCCCCATCCATTTTACCTCACCACCTTAATTAATCTGTGCCACCTTACCTTCGGAGATAATTTTCTCTACTCAATAACAAGACGTTCATGATAACAAGTTACTTCGTTTAAACTAGATGGCGTTGCCTACCCTTAAAACACGCAAGCGGTTTGTTACGAAGTGGTTTGAACGTTGAATGAACTCAAACAACACGTTTTCTTCTTTTTTTACTTTATGGTCCCTAAAGGCTCTTAAAACGTATTTAGATGTTTTTTTGTGTTTTTTGATAGAAGTCGACTTCAGTTGTTTACAACTGAAGTAAAAAAGTGTCGTTTTAACGCGCAGCGAAATTAAGCGAATTATTTATAGTAAAATAGTAATTTTATTTTTTATTTTTTTTAACTCATTCATGTCATGATATGTCATCTTTCATTATAAAAACCAGGGTTCAAAATACTTTCAAGTGCTTTGTAAACCGAAGCCTTGAAAGTAGAAAATACTTGCATAGGAAATTGATCTTCGTGTCCATATAAATAAGGAGCACAATCGTGTTTGTGAAAAAAGTACTTGGAAGCGTGGAATTGAACCTAAAAAATACTTGCATAGGAAATTGACCCGTGCGCTTATGTAAATAAAAAGCACAATTGCGTTTGCTTAAGAAAACTTCGAAGCCTTGCAAGTTTTATGAGCGATGTACCGGCCACCTAGCTTCTTGTGACCCGGCAGGCCGAGTGCGGCCGAACTCAGCCGACGCCATGCCGAACCCGCCACCGAGTATGTAGGTGCGAACGGGGTGAAAGAGTGAGTTGGTGAGTAAAATACTTTGAAAGTCTTGCAAGTATTGCGGTATTTTTCTCGTGTCATAACTATGACCGTTCTTCCTTTTTTGATGATTTGATATCCCTCTGTGTCCCTTTTCCAACATGTATAAAATCTCTTTTGTATATTGACAAACCTTACATTTACAAAATTTTAGCTAAGTATCTAAGTAGTAATAATATTAAATTGTAAATAATTTATGTACCTAATTATTTTATAAGTTTTGTAAATATTTAATAGTTCTTTCCTTCTTATATTACCCCTTCTGATCCGTTTCTTTTTCCAAATTTTTCGAATACTTACAAATCGCGTAACGTTTCCCTACCTTTGTAACAAAACCACAGAAGAAATAGTACAAAACATCAATCTGCAACATTTTTATTGTTTACCTACTCAAGACAGGAAATTAAAAATAGAAGCAATACATATTACGAAGTTGAAGCTGACAGAAGCCAAACAGAAGCCACTTGAAATTGACAGATGCACAGGACGTGCGAACCAAACTAGATAAGAAAAAAAAAATGAATTAATCAAATGACACTTGACAGCAGGCAGAGCGAGCACCGAGCAGAATTTTGCGCTATTGTTTTGTAAGCGATGCACAAAGAGAATACAATATTTCCAGTAAGTACTTAAGTAGGTACCTAAACATATGATTTTTCTCTAATTTTTCATTTGCTCCCACATTTTTCTATTAGGTTTTACAAAGAATATAGATAACCGAGAGCATAACCAACTCATAACATAACCTCAGAGAAAACGTACCACGAACGAGCAGCGATGGGATTTATTTATAAACCTATTTATTTTTTATTATATTTAAAAAACTACAGTTTATACCTATGTAAGTATCAACTATGGTCGTCGTGCAATAGGTAGAGTAGGAACCAATCTTTATGGCGGCTGAGAAGTTAGGCAAGGCGCTGCGCAATAGCTAATTTTAGGTGTAAGCGGGCTTTGGAGAGGTGAGAGGCCGGGGCACACCCTCCTGCTAGCCCACCGAATCCCGCGCGCGCCCGCCGCATTTGTGTACGCCAGTAATATATTCATCTATGCATTTGTGCTTGGCTGTGTTCACTTACACGCTCGAATCATCCGTGCGATTACTGCTCGATCATCCTGAGTTAGTGAACGACTTTGGACTAGTGATGAGTTACAGTCACTCGTGAGTTACCTCGTTCGAGGTCCTCGAAATTTGAAATGAGGGAGGTCCTCGTATTAAGGCCTTGAACCACCTCATTTAGTTCCTCATGTCATATGCGCAAATATTTCGTGCCTTTCGCCCGCTGCCGCGTCGTTATCGCTCATGTAACAAATATTATTTTCCGTCACCTATACACAAATGCCTGCCCCTCACTGACCGCTCAAATCAACCGAGAGAGGAGATTGTTACGAGCTTATGAGTGAGGAGCAGAGCGGCAACGCTGCGATTTTCCGCAACACTCGCGCTTTTCACCTCACCTCATTTAAGGTTTGAGGGCCTTGAGACCTTGTTCCTCTAGCTTCAAATGAGGTGAGGTGAAAAGCGCGGTAACACTGCAACGCGGCCGTTCCGCAACACGCGCGATTTGTACCTCGCCTCATTTGAGGTATGAAGAACGAGGCTCTATATGGCAATGAGGAAGGCCTCCCTCATCCTCGTTTAAATCATATGAGGAACCCATCGCCCATTAAGTCCGAAGTTTGGACGTCCACATAGAACTTACACCTGTCAACTGTCAGTTTCGTACTATTCCTCCCCTACTATTTTTCGGATGACCCAGGCGAACGCCCGACGACGCCGTGAACGATTTCGAGTGTACGCGCGGGTGATCCGTGTGTCCTCGAACGTTTAAGTGAATGGGCCCCTTGTGTGCACGCTACATCCGTACGCTGCGCACATGCATGCGATTCTGTTCAAGTACAGTCTAGTTAGTTATTTTAAAGTTGTTTGTTACCAACCAATATAATCCATCAACACAATATCAGCATATATTCCAATATTAATATTATTGTGTTGACGTATGTTAAGTGTTAACATAATTTCATGATTGGTTAAAAAATAATGAATAGGTTAAAATGTTAAGTGTCGACGCTAATTTAGCTACGTTAACTATACGTATAACTTTTTTTACCATTCCATTATTTGTATGTACTTAACACATATTTTATCAATCATTACATTATTTGCATGTGACATGTAAGTAAGTATGGTTTATGTAGTGTATTAAATATGTATGTAGGTATATCACTTTTATTTTGCATGATTTATAGTATTGTTTTGCACCACCTTCCTTTTTTAATTCGTAATATCTGTCTATCCAAAGGTTGTCTGGAAGAGTTCACTTATTGCGATAACACCACCTGTTTTGCCTATTTTTAAATTAAATTCTTGTATATTTGTTCCATAATTCTGGTGTAATAAAGTGTTTCTAATTATTAGCATGTTCTACTAGTAGGTAGTAAAAAAAATACTCTAATAATTGCGAACCTTACTGTACCAGCGCAAAGTCACACTTGCAGTGCGCTTCACAGCCGCCATTAAGATTGGTACCTACTATACCAACTATATATATACTTACTGTACCAGCGCGAAGTCACACTCGCAGCGCGCTTCACAGCCGCCATAAAGATTGGTTTCTACTATAATACAATTTTTGTAATATTGTGGGATGACGTAGTACTGCTTAACAACGTCCACATAGTCTGGATACGCGCAAAATCTAAACAAGTGATGGTGGAGTTTTAGTTAGACAGAGTACAGATTTTACCCACACAGTTGACGATACTGCAGCTCAGCTGCTAAACTTAGTGTCCCATGTTGGAATCCTGGCCGGGGCAAACATTTGTGTGATGAGCATAAATGTGTATCCTCGGGTCTTGTATGTTTGTGGTGTGTTGACATGTGACTTCTCAGGGAATCTTTAGTAGGTACCTATGGGTGTATGTGCACAAATGAGTGTAAATGTAATTTATTATAATAGTTTAAAAGGAAGTTCCCAGTAGCGCGCGTCTGTCTGTATCCTAGATGAGATAGACCGTAAACCAAATCATTCCTACATTTGTACGCACCTTGGGTTTCATGTCATGTTAGAGGTAGGAACACAGACAGTTCAATTTAGGAGAGTGCTTCGTGGTTGAATTTGACATATCTTACATTTAATATGAAGGTTCACTCCTAGCATGCCCAAATGCATTTAATATAAAAAGTACTCTGTAAGTTTTGCTCTGCTTGTAACTGGAACATTGTCACACTGTTGCAATTATTTTATATTGCAGAATACAACGGAGAGTCGTCACAAGTAGCCTACATGTACACAAGCAAGTAATGTGTGGGAGTATTTGAAACAACCAGTTCTACAACTAGACATTAAAGAACACGCACCGAAGCAAACCCATCTAAACAGCAACATGTGTGATGAGAAACCTGTGAGTGCTTGTAGTCCAAACAGCAACATGTGTGATGACAAACCTGTGAGTGCTTGTAGTCTAAACAGCAACATGTGTGATGACAAACCTGTGAGTGCTTGTAGTCTAAACAGCAACATGTGTGATGACAAACCTGTGAGTGCTTGTAGTCTAAACAGCAACATGTGTGATGACAAACCTGTGAGTGATTGTAGTTTAGAACAACAGCAAAAGCAAACTAGAGAGAGAGATAAAATATATACATGTGCTTATTGTGAATATAAGACAGCATATGCTGGTCATAAAAAAATACATGAAAGAACACACACTGGAGAGAAACCATATGTATGCAATATGTGTGATTATAAATGTGGGCAAGAAGGCAATTTAAAAAGACATGAAAAAACACACACTGGTGAGAAACCATATGCATGCTCTATGTGTAATTATGAATGTGTAAGTGCAGGTGATTTAAAAATACATATAAGAATACACACTGGAGAGAAACCATATGCATGCCCTATGTGTGATTATAAATCTAGACAAACAGGTACTTTACAACAACATATTAAATCACACACTGGAGAGAAACCTTACGAATGCACTATGTGTGATTATAAATGTGGATATGCATGCAATTTAAAACAGCATATGAAAACACACACCGGAGAGAAACCATATGCATGCACTATGTGTGATTATAAATGTGGACAAGCAGGTAATTTAAAACAGCATATGAAAACACACACAGGAGAGAAACCATATGCATGCACTATGTGTGATTATAAATTTGGAAGAGCAGATACTTTACAACAACATATTAAAACACACACTGGAGAGAAACCATATGCATGCATTCTGTGTGATTATAAATGTGGACAAGCAGGTAGTTTAAAACAGCATATGAAAACACACACAGGAGAGAATCCATATGAATGCACTCTGTGTGATTATAAATGTAGACAAACAGGTACTTTACAACGACATATTATATCACACACTGGAGAGAAACCTTACGAATGCACTATGTGTGATTATAAATGTGGATACGCAGGTATTTTAAAACAGCATAAAAAAACACACACCGGAAAGAAACCATATGCATGCACTATGTGTGATTATAAATTCGGACAAGCAGGTACTTTAAAACGGCATATGAAAACACACACAGGAGAGAAACCATATGCATGCCCTATGTGTGATTATAAATGTGGACAAGCAGGTAATTTAAAACAGCATATGAAAACACACACAAGAGAGAAACCATATGAATGCACTCTGTGTGATTATAAATGTAGAAAAACAGGTACTTTACAACGACATATTATATCACACACTGGAGAGAAACCTTACGAATGCACTATGTGTGATTATAAATGTGGATATGCATGCAATTTAAAACAGCATAAAAAAACACACACCGGAGAGAAACCATATGCATGCACTATGTGTGATTATAAATTCGGACAAGCAGGTACTTTAAAACGGCATATGAAAACACACACAGGAGAGAAACCATATGCATGCACTATGTGTGATTATAAATGTACACAAGCAGGTTGTTTAAAACTGCATATTATGAGAAAACACTTTCTTTAACTCTGCGAAGCCCTAACCTTGTCAGGTTATGGGCCCAAAGCACAGCAAAAATACACAAGTGCACAACCATCCTAGTATCAGAACATTGGGATGATACAAATGCAGGTACCTACGGTTTATAATATTACTAGTTTTCCCGCCCGCTACTTCGTCCGCGCGGACTACAGTTTATCGCGAAAAAAAGCATCTTAAGTTCCTCTAGGATATTAAAAACCAATGCAATAGTACCAATGCTCTTGATTTTTTTGACAGACTTGTCAACTTGTATCGTTTCCATGGCAAACAATACTTACGCAAAGTAGAACCCACCGCAGTAGGAAAGGAAACAAAAAAATAAATGATAGGACCGAACCACTGTGTCGCGCAGATACCTAACTTAGAGCACAGTATAGATAATAGTACTATTACGCCGGTCCATTCTTAGAAAAACAGTAGGTACACAACTGCCTCGAAGTAGGTTTCGGTCTTGATGTAGAGTTTCGGTCTCCAATTACTCGTCCAACTTCAGTCCTCCGTGGTGTGGTGTAGCAAGTCCTGGAGCCGCCTTTAATTCCTGAGGATCTGCGGAGTAATCATGTGCCTTGGGGCACTATAACTTTCCATACCAGATCACAACGGTCAAGCACCCTTTTAATTATATCCGTCTTGATCTTCAACTGGTCTATCTTCTCCAAAGTACTCCGATGACAGGTGATGTCACTTCTCCGGCGAAGTCGTCGTTGATGGTGAGGAGTTGGAGTTACGTAGCCTTGTAGAACTTCTACGGTGATCTACGAGTTAAGTAGGATTATTTTAAAAATAGTTCAGCAAATTCCAGAGTGTGATCACTTCATTTATTGGACTAAAAACACTTTATAATTTGTTCAATTTAAGGAAAACACTTCCTCTTTCATTTTTATCCTTTTAATTCACTTTTAAACAAACCATGTGAATGCTCTCTGTGTGATTATGAATGTACACAAGCAGGTACTTTACAACGACATATTATATCACACACTGGAGAGAAAAAAATAATATATATATATAAAAACAAAAAATGAAAATGCACTATGAATGCACTATGTGTGATTATAAATGTGGATACGCAGACAATTTAAAACAGCATAAAAAACACACACCGGAGAGAAACCATATGCATGCACTATGTGTGATTAACATTATTTTTATCACTGTTCTACATGGATTTTGAAAGATCAAAATATTTTTTTAAGACAGAATGATATCTGGTAATATATTGTTCACTTCAGTCAGGCACAACAGCTTAATAAAAAACTGTTGTATCAAACGTGAGCTAATTTCTATGGCGGCTATCTTTTCTACTTCACTATATGCATGACCTACTTGCACGCCTTCGCTACAAATGACAGTATGAATATGTGTTCTGTGGTTTAACTTTGTTTACAAAATAACCCTCTTACTTATAAAAAGTTATGCAATGATTAAGCAATGATTAGAAATTCCGCGCAGTACAAAATTGTACTGCGCGAAATTATTAGTCATTGCATAACCATTGCATAACTTTTATAGGCAGGTTTCTTTTGTGATAATTACCGTATGTTGATGTATTTAATGCTTTGAAGGTGTTTGTTTCTACATGAAATAATTAATAGTGTGATTGAGTTTGAAAGTCTATAAAACTTGCGATATTTGTGGTTTGCGATCTGTTAGAGCGATGGGTCAAAAACGAACATTTATGTCCAAATTTCCACTGAATGAAGATAGGTAAGTGGTAAATCTATTCGGTAATCTACTAAGTACAAGAAAATAATGATTTTTATTCACAACTAGCTGTACTCGCGGCTTCGCACGCGTGGTCTTTTCTTTACGTTCAAAGGACCATAATGTGCTTTTCCAGGACCAATATACCAACATTTGATCAAAATTTCTATAGCCGTCAAAAATACTTTTATCAATGGCTTCTCACTCACCAGATTGAGATACCAATTACACCAGTTTTTTCATCAAACCCTAAGCTATCTAACACTGAAAACCGCATTGCAATCGGTACAATAGTTTTTACGTGATGCGTGAACAAACAAACATACATACATACCAACAGGTTTTTTTTTAATATACATGTTCAATACCCTTTTCAAGCACCCAAGAGCATTTTTTTAATCTATTTTTTTACAGCCTTTTTCGTACCTATTGCTTTATTTATAAGTATAGATATATGACTGTATAAATTTGCATAAAAAAATCCGTCTATTAGTTTCAGCATGGTACGTATTCTTTTTAATAACTTTCAACCCCTATATTGCGGACACCCTTTAATTTTTCGGGATAAAAAGTATCCAATGTCCTACCTGGTAGTATGAACTCGAATCTTACCAAGTTTCATTTGAATTCATTCAGTAGTTTCTGTGCGATGCGCGGTCAAGATACGGACAAACAGACAGACAGACAAAAATAATGAGTAAGACAGTTTTGGCATCAGTATCGAATATAGAGAACCATCCAAAAAATATTATTTATTACTTAAATACTAACATAACTTTGGACCTATATCCCGCAGAAGCCCTTTAATTTTTCGGGATAAAACGTGTCCTCAATTTAATTAATTAAGCCATCATATTAATTAGGACTTTTCCAAGTTGCATCAAAACCCGTCCATTAGTTTTAGCGTGGTACGTGTTTTTTAAATAAGTTTCAACCCCTATTCTGCAAGAACCCATTAATTTTTCGGGATGTAAAGTATCCTATGTCCTACCTCGTAGTATGAACTCAAATCATACCAAGTTTCATATAAATTCATCCAGTAGTTCCGGTGGCGTGATGCGCGTCCAAGATACAGACAGACAGACATACAGATAAAAATGAAAAACATACAGTTTAGGGTTCATTACCGAGCTTAGAGTAAACTCCAAAAAAATAACACAATATCTTTAATGTACAGAATTTGGACCCATATCCCGCAGGAACCCTTTATTTTTTCGGGATAAATAGTGTGGCCGGGGTGGCCACTGGTGTGCGCCTCCTTGGGTGTTGTGAATAACAACTAATATTAAGTTCAAATAGTTTATAATCCACACAAACACCAAGTGTTACAAAGTAAAAATAGTCATAGGCACACACTATATAATGTTTAGAACAATTGTCAAGAACCAACACACAACAGCGGAATATAATATCGCGACGTAAATAACGGCAATTGATTTTTTGCGTTCGAGCGACGTGCGCTTCGCGTCGGAGAGGTGAACTGACTGGCGGGCTGGAGGCGCTGGAGCGCGTGGCGCTTCGCCTCCCGTCCGGTTGCATCGGCGCAGGCGCATTCCTCCGGTATTGTTATTGCGCGGCAAACAGCGCATTCACACTTCGTCTGCTTGCTGCATGTTGATATTTACTACCGGTGAGTATTATTTATTTATGTAATATTGTGTCCCTTGTACTTGTTATTTCTTATATGTGTATGTTTCATTATTATTAATTTGTTTAATATTTTACTAATATTTATACTTTTATTTTTCAGATTGTCACACGCCACATCACTCCCCTCCAGAGACCGTCCTACAGGCGATAATATGCTGGGAATTTAACTTTCCTTCCTGATTTTGTAGTACGTTCTTTCGCAGGCAGTGTTTCTACTGCTGTACGGCTGGGAATCTGAATGGTGGTCGGTGTGATCGTCAAGTCTGTAAGTATATATGCTGGTTTTATTCTATCAATTGATACTTCATTTGGTTTTCCTTTTAGGAGTATTTTAAAGGATTTTTCATTTCGGCTCAGCACTTTATGAGGGCCTGTATACACTGGCTGCAGAGATCCACGAGATGCATCTTCTCTTAAAAATATGTGAGTTGCAGTCGCCAGATCTTTGTAGACGAATATTGTCTTTTGGCTGTGTCTTGAAGTTGGGCGCGGTTGAACTTGCGCTGCAAACTCTCTTAGACGGGCTGTAAAGTCTGTTACGTCCGTGGTCGTCTGTATATTTGACTCAAAGAAGTCACCAGGTAATCTGACAGATTCGCCATATACAAGTTCTGCTGATGACGCTTGTAGATCCTCTTTGAAAGTGTTCCGGATGCCGAGAAGTACCAAAGGTAAGATTTCTGTCCATCTGTTATGTTCGTGGCATACAATGGCGGCTTTTAGTTGCCTGTGAAACCTTTCGATTAATCCATTGCAGGCGGGGTGATAAGCTGTCGTCGTCTTATGTTGGAAGCCTGCAATTTCAGATAAGTATTTGAATAAGGCTGACTGGAATTGTCCTCCTCTGTCTGTCACTATTTCCAGCGGGCATCCAAAACGGGCAATCCAGCCTGATAGAAAAGCTTTCGCAACTGTCTCAGCTGTCATATCCGGAATTGGAAAAACCTCAGGCCAACGAGAAAATCTGTCGATTGCTGTGAGACAATATTTGTATCCTTCTGATACTGGTAGTGGGCCTATAAGATCGATGTGCACGTATAAAAATCTAGCGCGAGGTATTTTGAATACACCTAGAGGTGATGATACATGTCTCGTCACCTTCGCTCTTTGACATGGGTAGCACTGTCTTGCCCATTCACGGCAGTTCTTCTGGATGCTTGGCCATATATAGCGCTTCGATATCAGCTTAGCAGTGGCATTAGCACCAGGATGACTAAGTGAGTGGAGACTCTCAAAAACTTTTCGCCTTAGCTCTCTAGGTACATATGGACGTGTTATGTCAGTACCATTGTCACAGTATATATCTGTTTTCGTTCCAGGTATTGAAATTTTCTGTAGGCGTAGAGATGTGCTGCCAGCGAGTAATTCGGTAAGTTCTGAATCAGATTTTTGTGCTTCAGCTAGAGTCGTTAGGTCCACAGGTTGTGATAGCATCTCAATACGAGAAAGTGTATCAGAAACGACGTTGTCTTTACCAGAAATATGTTGTAAGTCCGTCGTGAATTGAGATATATAATCTAGGTATCTGAATTGCCTAGGAGTACAATTATCTTTTCTCGAATCAAATGCGAAGCATAGTGGTTTGTGGTCAGTGAATACTGTAAAGTTCCTTGCTTCAAGCATATATCGGAAATACTTGATCGACTGATATAAAGCGAGTAGTTCTCTGTCATAAGCTGAGTATTTGCGTTGAGATGAGCTCAATTTCTTGGAAAAGAATGCCAAAGGCTGCCAGTTGTTATTAGTAAACTGCTGTAGAACCGCTCCTATCGCATTATCTGAAGCGTCCGTGACTAAGGCTAGTCTCGCCTGTAAGTCCGGGTGTGCTAGGAGTGCTGATCGACAGAGACTGTCTTTGCAACTCTCAAAAGCTTGAAGTGCGATGCCGGAAATGTCGACTGGATGTGAACCTTTGACTGATCCGGTCAGTAAATCATGTAAGGGAGCTTGGTATTCTGCTGCACCTGGGATGAACCGACGATAGAAGTTAATCATCCCGAGAAAACGTCGAAGTTCTCTGACGGTCTTCGGTATGGGGAAGTTTCTAATGGCTTCTACCTTTGTTTCTAGAGGCTTCACGCCTTCTGCAGAGACACTGTATCCCAAGAAAGTAGCTTGTGATACTCCAAATACGCATTTAGGGACATTGATCACCATGTTATACTCCTGAAGTCTTTTGAAGAGCTGACGTAGATGCTGTTCATGGGAAGATCGGTCACGTGAGTATACTAAAAAATCGTCAATGTAGGCATAACAAAAGTCTAGGCCTCTGAGCATCTCATCCACGAATCTTTGAAACGTTTGACTTGCATTTCTTAAGCCAAACGTCATGTATGGAAATTCGTAAAGTCCGAACGGTGTTGATATTGCCGTTTTGCTTATATCCTCTTCAGCCACTTTAATCTGGTTATAGGCTTTGGCCAAATCTATGGTTGAAAAGATAGTACAACCAGAAATCTCTTGTGCGAAGTCATGAATATGTCGGACTGGGTATCTATCAGGCACTGTACACGCGTTCAGTCTGCGGTAATCACCACACGGGCGCCATCCGCTCTCTTTCTTTGGTGCTAGGTGCAGAGGCGATGACCATGGGCTGTCTGACGGTCTTGCTGTTCCATTCTTCAACATGGCATCGAATTCATCCTTCGCTATTTTCAGCTTATCGGGTGCTAGTCGTCGTGGTGTACAGTAGACTGGTGGGCCTGGTGTAGTCTTGATGTGATGGACCGTAGTGTGCGATGGCGGCTGCTGGGAACCTGATGGACGAGTGATCTCGGGGTATTCACGAAGTATGTTGTGGTATTCAGTATCGCCTGTCATTGTCTTCACTGAAGATATAGTGACGGATGATGGTGCTGCCACAGCTGCTGTCGTTAGCGTAGTGGTGTTGTCTATAAGGCGCTGGTTTCTAACGTCGACCATCAGACCAAAATATGATAAAAAGTCGACACCGATTATAGCCTTCGTGACATCAGCCACAGTAAAGCGCCACGAAAATTCGCGACGAAGTCCCAAGTTCAGTACTAGGTCAGTAAAACCATACGTTACTATTGAGGTTCCATTTGCTGCGTACAATACGTAGTCTGTTTTAGGTCTGCTTGTTCGTAATGCGCTTTTCGGAAAAACACAGATGTCGCTTCCGGTATCTACGAGGAATTGCGTCTTAGAAGTGCGGTCGGTTACGAATAGGCGACCTGGTGAAGCGAGGCAATCGTCTGTCGCCATTAGCGATTGCCGTGAGCATTTCCCTGCTTGTAATCACAAGGCTCGATGCACCTTCTAGCCTTTTCGCCATATTTCCCGTGGAAGAAGCATAGTGGGAATCGTCTGTAGTTAGATTCCGATCGGGTATTGTTTCGCTGACGTCCAGAATTTCTCGTCTGCGATCGTGGTCTTCTACTCGTACCTTGAGATGCGGTAAGTGACGCTATCTGTTTGGTGAGGTCTGCGATTTGCTTCGACATAACATCGAGGGCTGAACCCGGAGCAAAAGATACGGCGGCTGTCTGGGGACTGGAGCTAACTATATCTAGTACTGCATCGGCTAAGTCGGCTAAACTACTCAAGTCAGTGCGCGACTGAGAAGCAACAGCAGTTTGCACATGCGTGGGGAGACGGCTCGTCCAAATAGTTTTGAGGAACTCTTCCGGCACTTCAGGTCCTGCTAACTGTCGGAGGTGACGTAGGAACTGTGAAGGACGCCGGTCACCCATCTCTTCATGTGTCAATAATTGTTTCACCTCTTTCTCTCTAGACTGCGATAATCTTTTAATTAATTCTGCTTTCAGCGTATTGTACTTCGATACGGATGGCGGAGATACAATAATATCCTCGACTTCCGCTGCATAGCGGTGTTCGAGTTGAGAGATCACATAATAAAATTTAGTTTTGTCGTCAGTAATTCCGGACAGTAAAAAGTGACCCTCTATTTGCGCAAACCACACGGCGGGTTTCTCCGGCCAAAAAGGCGGCATTCGTACTCCAACTCTGAATAAGTTGGAAGGCATACTATGAACGGTACCTCCATTAGGCGGTGCGCCATTTTGTCTCGCAGGTTCTCCTGTTGAATTATCCGAATCACTCATGTCGATGTATTCTTGTCCAGCGTTCGGGTGTCACCAATGTGGCCGGGGTGGCCACTGGTGTGCGCCTCCTTGGGTGTTGTGAATAACAACTAATATTAAGTTCAAATAGTTTATAATCCACACAAACACCAAGTGTTACAAAGTAAAAATAGTCATAGGCACACACTATATAATGTTTAGAACAATTGTCAAGAACCAACACACAACAGCGGAATATAATATCGCGACGTAAATAACGGCAATTGATTTTTTGCGTTCGAGCGACGTGCGCTTCGCGTCGGAGAGGTGAACTGACTGGCGGGCTGGAGGCGCTGGAGCGCGTGGCGCTTCGCCTCCCGTCCGGTTGCATCGGCGCAGGCGCATTCCTCCGGTATTGTTATTGCGCGGCAAACAGCGCATTCACACTTCGTCTGCTTGCTGCATGTTGATATTTACTACCGGTGAGTATTATTTATTTATGTAATATTGTGTCCCTTGTACTTGTTATTTCTTATATGTGTATGTTTCATTATTATTAATTTGTTTAATATTTTACTAATATTTATACTTTTATTTTTCAGATTGTCACACGCCACAATAGTATCCATAATGTCTGAGCCAAGTTGCATCAACATCCGTCCAATAGTTTCAGCGTGCTACGTGTTCTTTTAAATACTTTTCCACCCCTATCCTGCAGGAACCCTTTAATTTTTCGGGATTAAAAGTATCCTATGTCCTACCTCGTAGTATGAACTCAAATCATACCAAGTTTCATTTAAATTCATTCAGTAGTTTCGGCGTGATGCCTAGCCAAGATACAGACAGACAGACAGACACAAAAATGAAAAAAAAAATAGTTTTGGCTTCAGTATCGAATATAGAGTACCCTCCAAAATAAAATTTCAAAATATCTTGAATGTACAGAATTGGACCCGTTACAGATTTATTATAAGTATAGATATTCAACAAAATAACTTAGTCTTGCTAGCACTAGTGCGGTGCCGGTGTTATCGATATTTTTTCTTACCCGTTATTCAACATTTGGTTCCTAATCTTATTCTAAGTCCTCCTGCATTCCACGCTATATAATAGTAAACGTAGTAAAAGTATACATTTAGAAAACCTAATGTCGCATAGCCTAAAACCGCTTAATCTTCCAATTTTCATTAAAAATCTTATTTTCAGGTGCAAAAACTGGATACAATTGACCGGTAAAGAGGACTTAACATACATACCGATCGAAAAGCTGCATGAATTAAATATATCTGTGGCAAAAAGAACGAAATACCGACTAAAAAAAGAATCAACCCAATTTAAAAAAAATGGCTGCTCCTTATCTGTTATTAACTGCTATTAATCACGGACCACTGCTAGTTTGTATTATTAAGTAAGTAGTAAGGAAGATTAGAGATTATTTTCTGTATTATTTTTGTATATAATAAAAACCACATGCTTAGAAAAAACATATTATTATTATTATTATAAACCCCATATAAATTAAAATAGTCCTAATACAATTTTTTTTCTTCATAATGTCGATATCGATAAAAATGACATTAGTTTTGTTATGGTGCACTTAAACTCGGCGCTCGTTTTAAAAATAATTCCAATACATGTCAGTCCCTTCTCTTCTTACGTAGTATTTATATACTATTTGGTGTGTATGTGTGTGTGTGTGTGTGTGTGTGTGTGTCTGTGGCATCGTAGCTCCCAAACAAATGCACCGATTTTGATGAGTTTTTTTTTTGGTTGAAAGCTAATGTGATCGAGATGGTTCTTAGCTATATGGGGTGGGGGGGGGGGGAGAGAGAGGAGAGAATCGTAGCTTCCAAACGAATGGTCCGATTTAGCTGCGGTTTTTTATGTTTGAAAGCTGAGGTAAACGAGATGGTTCTTAGCTATAATGGGGAGGAAGGAAGGGGGGGCCCCCCCTTGCATTTGTTTGGGATTTTTCGAGATTTCAATTTAAAAAACCGGGTTTTTCGAGTTTTTCTTTATTTAGGCCTTGAACGAACTATTATTAGTGTGTGTAAGTAAAGAAAAGGCTGAAATGTAATTCAAATATGTTTTACTTTCGTGTTCTTATTTTCTAGCTTAACCAAGATATCAATCAAGTAACATTTGGTATACGAGTATTAATTATCAAAGTAACATTTAGTGCTAGTAATAATAAAAAACTGCCTGTCAGTCTCCACAATCGGAGCACGAATTCTATCGAATTGCAAAAAGGGGTGATACAGGGAGACGTTATTTCTCCGAAATGTTTACCTCTGCTCTGGACGATGTATTCAAGCTTCTGAACTGGAACAGATATGGTGTTAACTTCAATGGCGAAAGCTTCACTCACCTTCGATTTGCTTATGATTTGCATCATGGCAGAAACCCTGGAAGACCTAAGCACAATGCTCAGTTACCTCAATATTGTTCCCCAACAGGTGGGTCTTACGAGTAAAATGAACATGGGTAAGTTGAAGATCAGTTCAAATGCCCATGCCGGTTTATTTTGGGAACGGTATTATCGAAACTGTTGATCACTACACTACACCTCATCGCGCCACTTAGCATGGCTAGCGATGCAAGAGCCCGTTTGTCCCGACATTATAGCGAAGATATCTCGGCCGTCAGCCTATACAAGATCAGAATGGCCCTCAAACAGCTTAAGAGCAACTGTAAACTATTTAGGTGCAGGGTTCCATCAAAAACAGAGTTCCACTTTAACCACTTTTATTAAATTAGCACAGAAACATGAGATATTAGGTTTATATACAAAAATAAGATCGCGAGTCGCGGGTGGCGCGTGACGCGGTGCGACGGGCGACGTGCGTGCTCTCCAGTTGTTATTTTCACACTAATCGACGACGCGTGGCGCGGCGGTCGGCTCCCGGCCGGAGCCCGGGCGGCCGAGCGCCCGCGCATCCCCGCACTCTTTTCCTTGCCCCGCGTCCGTCCTTCGCGCGGCTCGCGTTATACAAACAAGTAGGTACATGATGCGCCTAACAACAAGGCAAAATAATATCGAGTTGCCTACATTCCACCCCCTTGTTTGAGGCTACGTTTAGCCGATAACACTACCGTCAGTAGGCAACACGACTACTTTAACAACAGGTCTTTTAACAATCCCCTTACAAGCTTTCACGTCTATAACTCTAATGTGTCCGTCTCGCGCAGGGTAGACCTCACTTATTACGCCCTTGGGCCAAGTATTACGAGGTTGGTTCTTATCGAAAATAAGTACGACGTCTCCTACTTTTACAGGACGTGAAACATTCAACCATTTTTGACGCTTCTGAAGCGTGGGTACATATTCTCGCAACCAACGACCCCAAAACATCTCCGCCAGTGCTTGAGCTTTGCGCCAGGACTTCCTAGCATCCAGATCTAACGCATCGAAACTACCCAGCGTGGATGTGCCTGATGCCGTGCCTAGTATTAAATGATTCGGTGTAAGTACTACCGGCGAAGTGGGATCTGTTGCGACATAAGTAAGCGGCCTACTATTTATACATGGTGATCGGTCTAAACTTACCTTGCCTGGTACGACAGCTGGTAGCTCAGCACGCAACTCAGGGGAATTTGTAATCCACTCCCTTATCACAAAACCACCGGCTGCGTGGATCGCAGAGACATCCTCGATCAGCTGACGCGCTTGCTCAACTGACCAAACACTGTCTACATAATCATCAACGTAATGATTTTCACGAATAGCCTGTACCGCATCAGGCTTCAACTGCTCAAATTCACTCGCGTTTTTATTCAATATGAAAATGGCAGAGGTCGGCGACGATTTAGCCCCAAATATCATGGAGTCCATAGCATAAACATCGGGGTCTTTTCCGCAATCCTGTCCTCGCCACAAGAATAATTGAGCCCCTTGGTCCTCTGCTCGAATTTTAACCCGTAAAAACATATCTACGATGTCAGCTGTGTATGCAATGGGTCCTAGTCTAAATCTGAATAACACGCCTAATAACGAGTTCAGCAAATCTGGGCCGGTTAACAGATTATCGTTCAGCGACGTCCCACGATGCGTTGCGGCCGCATCGAACACAAGCCTTAATTTACCAGGCTTATTAGGATTGGTAACACAAAAGTGGGGCAGAAACCACAGGGGTTTATCGGGTATCCTCTCAACTAACTTAGCGTACTTTTCTCCTATCAGCCTATCAATCTGTTTAGTATACGCATCGGCGAAATCCGCGCCCCGTTTCATCTTTGTCTCTATCCCTTGTAACCGCTTGAATGCACAGTTATAATTGTCCGGCAAATTTACAGTGTCTCGTGCCCAGAGGAGTCCCACCTCCAAACCACCTTCCACACGGCGGCTGGTATTATTCAGGATCTCGAGAGCCCGCTCGGTTTCCACGTTTTTCCTAGACACTTCAGAAATACCTATCGATTCCAACTCAAACTGCTGTTTGACATATTCGTGTAAATCATCTCGTTCCGAAATAAAATTCACAGACTCGTTACCCAAACCGTCAACAGATCCCATCGGACCGTGTACAGCCCACCCCAACTTTGTATAAGAAGCTACGGGTTGTCCGGATTTACCCCGCCTAATATTTTGGTTCACAATTATTTCCCAATTATCCTGTCCTATTAGTACCATAGGTTTAGCATTCTCATACACAGGCAAATCTAAGTCACGCAAATGAGCATTATTATGTATGATACTGGCGGGCATGCTCTGAGGAGGAAGGTCCAAGTTCCTAATAGTTCGGAGACTGATGTTGTGACATTCCCCATTAGGTCCGCTAATAAGTGTGGTCACCCTACGTGAGTTTTCATCCGTTACATGTTGACCACGCGCGCTAACAATTCTTAGCGCGAAAGTTGGGCCACTTAAATTACCAGCTATAGATTCATCAATCAAGGAAACAGTCGCACCGTCGTCTAACAAAGCGTATGCAACCTTTTCATTATTATCATTATCATAGAATACAATCGGAATCACTTTAAGTAATGTTTTAGTAAATCGCTCACCAATGTTTGTCACTGACTCAGTGGACATTACCCGTGATGAAGGCGCGCGCTCCCGCGCGTTCACCTGCGGCTGCGTGGCTGCGGCGGCGGAGTCACACGCGCGTGGCGCGTGGAGCAGCGTATGGTGTGACGCCCGACATTTTTCGCATCGTTTAGCGCGGCACTGGTATCTCGAATGTACTTTCACCAAACATTTAAAACATAACTTATTGTCTTTAATAAAGTCCCATTTTTCATCACTACTTTTATTACGAAACGTAACGCACTCTGGTAGTTCATGATTTTCCGTGCACAAAATGCACTTCATTTCCGTCGGCGACTGTACTTCAACACTCGTGTGTACACGATCACGCTGCTTAAAAGGTGGTCGCTGTTGATTCCACCTCGCGAAACCGGTACCACTGTTGGCAGCGGTAGGGTTAACTCGGCGAGTGTTGGCGTTCGACGTGTTAAAGTTGTGCGATGTTGTAGTTGTATTCGGCTGTACGGCATTAATCGGGATATAATACGATGATGCTTTTGACAAGTGGCTGAGAAAATCTACTAGCACGACAAGATTAGGTGAAACTCTTAAATCGGCACTGAATTTACCTTCTTGCTTCATAACGTACTCTCCATATTGCGACCTCTGGATCGGTGTTAACTTACTCAGCAATTCGTTAACTAGCTGCGGGTTATTGATATAGCCATCCGCTTTGACATTCTTTAGAAGCGATACGCTGTTTCTAACCACCGATGTAAACTTCGCTAATTCACGACCACTTTCCGATACTCGCGGGAGATTTTTGATTTTATTTATCGCGCATTCCAGTAATAAATTCGGGTGGCCGAATTCCTGTTCTAGCGTATTTATAATACTTTCCGAGTCCGATCCTGAACGTAGCAGGTCTTCTACTGAACATTTCGCTTCACCGTACAATGCTGCCTGAATACGAGCGATATTTTCTAATTCAGAAAATTGGTAGGTCGAAGTAGTCATCTCAAACATTTTTTTAAATAATAGCCATTCGGCTGCGTTTCCACCGAAAGAGGGGAGTTCGTAATAATTCTTCATCATCGGCACGGCTATCGGCATGCGGATATTTGGCAGCGGTATGTTTCCCGCGACAGCAGTAGCGGCAGAGAGCGCGGGTGCTTCAACGATCGGTCGCGCTCCACTCAAACTCAACACGGAGGCGGGCGCGGTGGGGGCGTTGACCCGCGCGATCGCTGAGAGCGCCAGCGGAGTCGCAGCCACGGCGCCCGCGACGCCCGCGTTTTGCTGCTCGGCCGTTGCAGACTCGACGCGGGGAATCGGTGCGCTCCGTAGCCATTCCTCGACGTCCGGTCGGTTAGGCGGGAATTCACACAATTCGTCACACTCTTCTTCTATCTCCGCCATGTCGAGTGCTAATTTCTTTTGTACTAAGTCTGCTTTAATCTGGGCTAGCTGGACCTCAGCCTCGTACTCGGCTCTACGTCTCAGCGTTTCTTTACTAGCTCGACTCGATCGTGATCCGGACGCCACACTTCCACAATCACGGCGACCAGTGTGCTGGTTTTTCTCGTCCAAACACACCTCAGCGGGCCGTGGCGTCGTTCCTGCATCACCTGTTCGTGCTTCCTGCTGTAGTCTAGCGCTAGCCTGACTTCGTGTCTCCATCTTTGACGATCCGCAATGAAGGACCATATGTAATATAACTATTTAGGTGCAGGGTTCCATCAAAAACAGAGTTCCACTTTAACCACTTTTATTAAATTAGCACAGAAACATGAGATATTAGGTTTATATACAAAAATAAGATCGCGAGTCGCGGGTGGCGCGTGACGCGGTGCGACGGGCGACGTGCGTGCTCTCCAGTTGTTATTTTCACACTAATCGACGACGCGTGGCGCGGCGGTCGGCTCCCGGCCGGAGCCCGGGCGGCCGAGCGCCCGCGCATCCCCGCACTCTTTTCCTTGCCCCGCGTCCGTCCTTCGCGCGGCTCGCGTTATACAAACAAGTAGGTACATGATGCGCCTAACAACAAGGCAAAATAATATCGAGTTGCCTACAAGCAACAAGGCACCAGGGGAGGATGGAATAACGACAGAGCTACTGAAAGCGGGTAGAACACCGGTACTTAAAATCCTTCAGAAGCTGTTTAACTCCGTCATCCTCGAGGGTACTACGCCAGAGGTGTGGTACAGGAGCGTAGTGGTGTTGTTCTTTAAGAAAGGTGACAACACCCTCTTGAAGAATTATAGGCCCATTTCGCTGCTGAGCCACGTCTATAAGCTGTTTTCGAAAGTAGTTACAAACCGTCTCGCTCGTAGGTTTAACGACTTTCAGCCTCCCGAACAAGCTGGATTCCGGAAAGGCTTTATGAGTCTACTTGGACATTAATGGACAGGCTACCAAGCCCTTATTATCCCCCGAAGACCGCAGAAGAACAAATTTGTAGGAGGTCCTATCATCACCTTAGAGACCGTTTATTTCGGAAGATTTTGCATAAATAGCAGCTATGCCAAATATCTTCGGCTCTCAGGCAGTTACCTCAATGTGTTATAGTGTGTTTATCAGCCTATGTATGTATGTCTGTTACTTTGTGGCACTACTACACCAAACGCGTGGGACAATTTGGATGATTCATACGTCAATCGTTTTGTCTTAACCTTGCGAGTGCTACTAAGGACATGACATTAATCAAAATTCAATATGGCGGCAACTAGACACATTGTGAAAAAGAAAATAATTAAAGTCGACTAAGTCAAATGGGGTATGATTGAATAGGTATTTGAAAAACATTGTTAGGTTTCTGTTTTATTTTATTATTACGATTGACCATTTAGGATGTACAACGATTTAAATTTGGTTAGCAACCATTCTCATAAATTCTTAGGTAAAAACACAAAACGACTGCTAACAAAACTAATGGTGAGCGATGCGTTCTAGGTGTGAAAAGATCTGATAGATTTCGGAACACTATGCTACGATCCAGGACAGGCATTACGGACGTAGGCTACAAGGCTGCCAAGCCCAAATGGGATTGGGCGGGTCATCTTAGCCGTATGCATCCCGACCGGAGGGCAAAGGTCATGACACAGTGGAAGCCTGAAGATGGACGATGTCGCCGAGGCCGGCCCAGAAAGAGGTGGCGAGATGACCTAGACGCCTACCAAGAGGGCTGGTACGAGGCGGCTCAGGAAAGAGAATATTGGAAGGGTATGGAGGAGACCTTTGTCCAGCAGTGGGACAGTATAGGTTAGAAAAAAACCCACTAAAATGAGGCAAACAAGCTTGAGATTTTTGATTAGTTCGCAGTCGGGTTTTTTGCCTTTTATAATAATTTATTTTATTTTCCTTAATACCTGTAGGTACCTTAAGTCTAAATAACATTTTATTACACTTTTAATTTAAAGATATCGTGTCCAGCATCAAGCACAAAAATCCTCTTTGTTTCAAAGAGGTTATTAATTTGTTAATATGTGAGTTATACAAATAGTAGTTTTCTGATTTTACTACAATATTTTTTTGTTTATATACCTACCTACCTAACTGTTCGTTTTTTTTAAAATAAATTAATGACATCCTAGGGTACATTAATCCACCCCGTGTCATAGTACAAGACATATGGGCATATTTGTTGATTCGCTTGTTAGCAAATTAGAGCATGTCACACAGCTAAGCGAACGCGTTAGCTTTCTAGCTATAAAGCCAGTAATGTAATATACTAAATTCCCCACGACATATTTACTAAATTTCCAAGTGCCCCATTAACGTCCCCTTAAATGGGGCAGATGGGAATTCAAATTTCCATCTGCCCCATTGGCAGATAGGATAGTCAGATCGTCCGAATAGCTAACCGTGAAGAAGCGTCTGTTGTTAAGCTTTGTAATTAGATCATTTACCACTATGTTCCATATTAGGGGTGACAGTACTCCCCCTTGAGGGCACCCCCTTGACACCACCCCTCTAATGGTTCCACCTAGGTCCCCTCTAACTGCACTAAGCTTTATCATGTTATTACCCAATCGACCAATGTCGACTCAACACCATGCTTCCTTAGCGCTGCGTTTATGCTTCTAAACTAAGTTCTGTCAAAAGCACCTTCAATATCAATGAAAGCGCCCAGGCACAACGTTTTGTTTTTTATAATTACCAATGTAATAATAGATAGATAGATAACTCTTTATTGCATACCACTTAAAAGTAAATCGTACATTTACATCATAAATCACAAAAAAAAAATAAAAAAAATGTAAGAATGCATTAATACAACATAAGATAAGAAAGAGTTTTTTGTAGGCGGTGCGAAACCTAGGCATCATTTAGATCTAATATCTTTACAACAAAATTAATCTACGCACCCCACTGATCTCTTATGGGTTTGCTTGCGACGTTCGTCAAGAGCCTGTCTAGAGTACGAAGTAATATGCAGTTGTCTATGACGCACCCGCATACAAAACATGAAACGCAGGGGCGCGTTCACTTACGTTTGAGGACGCACGGATCACCCGCGCGATCACTCGAAATCGTTCACGGCGTCTTGATACTTGAAAGCTGATATGAACGAGATAGAAGGTAACTGAGATGATGGCTTTGAAATCATTCTTCTGAGCGTTATCACTAAAAACCGGGGAGACAGAAGGTTATTGTTAGACTTACATGTGGTAAATTGATATTTACATAAATTCGTCATTACAACACTGAGATCATTGTACATAAACATTAGAGTTACTGAAAACTACAGCACCAAAAACCAGCAAAAATGTAGGATTTTGCAATACAGCTCTTAACAAACTAAATCGAAATCACAAAAAAAAACAGACTGCGCAACGCAAAGACCCGGTAATGTGTTTATCAGCCTATGTATGTATGTCTGTTCCTTTGTGGCACTACTACACCAAACGCGTGGGACAATTTGGATGATTCATACGTCAATCGTTTTGTCTTAATCTTGCGAGTGCTACTAAGGACATGACATTAATCAAAATTCAATATGGCGGCAACTAGACACATTGTGAAAAAGAAAATAATTAAAGTCGACTAAGTCAAATGGGGTATGATTGAATAGGTATTTGAAAAACATTGTTAGGTTTCTGTTATATTTTATTATTACGATTGACCATTTAGGATGTACAACGATTTAAATTTGGTTAGCAACCATTCTCACAAATTCTTAGGTAAAAACACAAAACGACTGCTAACAAAACTAATGGTGAGCGATGCGTTCTAGGTGTGAAAAGATCTGATAGATTTCGGAACACTATGCTACGATCCAGGACAGGCATTACGGACGTAGGCTACAAGGCTGCCAAGCCCAAATGGGATTGGGCGGGTCATCTTAGCCGTATGCATCCCGACCGGAGGGCAAAGGTCATGACACAGTGGAAGCCTGAAGATGGACGATGTCGCCGAGGCCGGCCCAGAAAGAGGTGGCGAGATGACCTAGACGCCTACCAAGAGGGCTGGTACGAGGCGGCTCAGGAAAGAGAATCTTGGAAGGGTATGGAGGTGACCTTTGTCCAGCAGTGGGACAGTATAGGTTAGAAAAAAAACCCACTAAAATGAGGCAAAGAAGCTTGAGATTTTTGATTAGTTCGCAGTCGGGTTTTTTGCCTTTTATAATAATTTATTTTATTTTCCTTAATACCTGTAGGTACCTTAAGTCTAAATAACATTTTATTACACTTTTAATTTAAAGATATTTGGAGTTTGTATCGTGTCCAGCATCAAGCACAAAAATCCTCTTTGTTTCAAAGAGGTATAACATTAATTTGTTAATATCTGAGAATACTTATACAAATAGTAGTTTTCGGATTTTACTACATTTTTTTTTTGTTTATATACCTACCTACCTAACTGTTCGTTTTTTTTAAAATAAATTAATAACATCCTCAGAAGGGTACATTAATCCACCCCGTGTCATAGTACAAGACTTATGGGCATATTTGTTGATTCGCTTGTTAGCAAATTAGAGCATGTCACACAGCTAAGCGAACGCGTTAGCTTTCTAGCTATAAAGCCAGTAATGTAATATACTAAATTCCCCACGACATATTTACTAAATTTCCAAGTGCCCCATTAACGTCCCCTTAAATGGGGCAGATGGGAATTCAAATTTCCATCTGCCCCATTGGCGTGAGAAATAAAAGGCCAACTAATTCGAACAAGTCAAATACTGATTTATTGTGTTCAAACAAAAAAACTCGAAGACAAATGCGGCTCAAGGGACAGAGTGTGTAATCAGTTGAACCCTTTTACAGGGGGGAATATGTTAACGAGCGCAATAACAATCTATCTATCTATACTATAATAAAACTGTAACTGGGCTAAATCTGTAAATTAAATATTTTTTGAAAACTATAATAGAGATAAACTTCAAAATCGATATGGAGTGCAAAAAGGATATGTTTTTATATTTTGTCTGTCTGTCTGTCTCTTTGAACACGCATCACGCAGAAACTACCGGACGGATTTTGATGCAACTTGGCACAATCATAGCTTATGTTATGGATTAACATTTAGAATACTTTTAATCCCGAAAAAAACAATGGTTCCCACAGGATAGGGGTTAGTACATGTGGTAAATTGATATTTACATAAATTCGTCATTACAACACTGAGATCATTGTACATAAACATTAGAGTTACTGAAAACTACAGCACCAAAAACCAGCAAAAATGTAGGATTTTGCAATACAGCTCTTAACAAACTAAATCGAAATCACAAAAAAAAACAGACTGCGCAACGCAAAGACCCGGTAATGTGTTTATCAGCCTATGTATGTATGTCTGTTCCTTTGTGGCACTACTACACCAAACGCGTGGGACAATTTGGATGATTCATACGTCAATCGTTTTGTCTTAATCTTGCGAGTGCTACTAAGGACATGACATTAATCAAAATTCAATATGGCGGCAACTAGACACATTGTGAAAAAGAAAATAATTAAAGTCGACTAAGTCAAATGGGGTATGATTGAATAGGTATTTGAAAAACATTGTTAGGTTTCTGTTATATTTTATTATTACGATTGACCATTTAGGATGTACAACGATTTAAATTTGGTTAGCAACCATTCTCACAAATTCTTAGGTAAAAACACAAAACGACTGCTAACAAAACTAATGGTGAGCGATGCGTTCTAGGTGTGAAAAGATCTGATAGATTTCGGAACACTATGCTACGATCCAGGACAGGCATTACGGACGTAGGCTACAAGGCTGCCAAGCCCAAATGGGATTGGGCGGGTCATCTTAGCCGTATGCATCCCGACCGGAGGGCAAAGGTCATGACACAGTGGAAGCCTGAAGATGGACGATGTCGCCGAGGCCGGCCCAGAAAGAGGTGGCGAGATGACCTAGACGCCTACCAAGAGGGCTGGTACGAGGCGGCTCAGGAAAGAGAATCTTGGAAGGGTATGGAGGTGACCTTTGTCCAGCAGTGGGACAGTATAGGTTAGAAAAAAAACCCACTAAAATGAGGCAAAGAAGCTTGAGATTTTTGATTAGTTCGCAGTCGGGTTTTTTGCCTTTTATAATAATTTATTTTATTTTCCTTAATACCTGTAGGTACCTTAAGTCTAAATAACATTTTATTACACTTTTAATTTAAAGATATTTGGAGTTTGTATCGTGTCCAGCATCAAGCACAAAAATCCTCTTTGTTTCAAAGAGGTATAACATTAATTTGTTAATATCTGAGAATACTTATACAAATAGTAGTTTTCGGATTTTACTACATTTTTTTTTGTTTATATACCTACCTACCTAACTGTTCGTTTTTTTTAAAATAAATTAATAACATCCTCAGAAGGGTACATTAATCCACCCCGTGTCATAGTACAAGACTTATGGGCATATTTGTTGATTCGCTTGTTAGCAAATTAGAGCATGTCACACAGCTAAGCGAACGCGTTAGCTTTCTAGCTATAAAGCCAGTAATGTAATATACTAAATTCCCCACGACATATTTACTAAATTTCCAAGTGCCCCATTAACGTCCCCTTAAATGGGGCAGATGGGAATTCAAATTTCCATCTGCCCCATTGGCGTGAGAAATAAAAGGCCAACTAATTCGAACAAGTCAAATACTGATTTATTGTGTTCAAACAAAAAAACTCGAAGACAAATGCGGCTCAAGGGACAGAGTGTGTAATCAGTTGAACCCTTTTACAGGGGGGAATATGTTAACGAGCGCAATAACAATCTATCTATCTATACTATAATAAAACTGTAACTGGGCTAAATCTGTAAATTAAATATTTTTTGAAAACTATAATAGAGATAAACTTCAAAATCGATATGGAGTGCAAAAAGGATATGTTTTTATATTTTGTCTGTCTGTCTGTCTCTTTGAACACGCATCACGCAGAAACTACCGGACGGATTTTGATGCAACTTGGCACAATCATAGCTTATGTTATGGATTAACATTTAGAATACTTTTAATCCCGAAAAAAACAATGGTTCCCACAGGATAGGGGTTAGTAGTTTATTTAAAAAAACACATATCACGCTGAAACTACCGGGCGGATTTTGATGTAACTTGGCACAGTCAAAGTTTATATTATGTGTTAAAATCAATGATACTTTTAATCACGAAAAATACGGGATTCCTGTGGGATATGAGTCTAAATTTATGTTAATTTGAAAGGAATATTAATAGCACATCCGTTTAAAAAACGGTACCGTAAATTCGGCGCTTATGCCACAAGTCCAACTGGCACAGCGGAAGCGGTGTCTGGCCAGCAACACACAGGCACATGGATCGAATCCACGCGATGCTATGAATGTTTTACCTCAATATTTATAAGCATATACATATTTTATGCGTTTTTTACATTTTCTTTGTATTTTTTAAGGCTTCTGTAATTTCCTAAAGTAAACCATCAAGTTTTGTTTGAAAACAATATATAATGGGATATTTATAATTTATAAACCTTTCGATGCAATATACCAAAAACATAAAATCCCAAAGACGTAGAATGGTACGATAAATGCCAAATTCTCATTATGCCAATATGCGCGAAAATCGCGAAATACCAAATGTTCGACGATGCCAATGTTTTAAATCATCACAGTCACAATAATTCCACTTCAGATTATGTAGAAAAAAGCTCAAAAACAAAACAATTCTGTCAATTTACTTTGTATTATCAGACTTTGTAAATTTGTTAGTTTAAGTGCATGTTTTATTTACAATCCCTCATAAAAAGAGCCCTCTTGCGCTGTTTGTATTGGTAACCAAAATGCTTACTGTTTTAATGTTGTACTAACAGAACTAAACTGAGGGCTGACGTCCTTGACTTCGGAGACTGTGTTGGCATCGAGTAGGTATGTTTTAAAATCCATAAAGCGAAAATGTATTCTTCGAAAGTATACCGTAAATACATTCGAACATATATGACGTAACTGGCCGAGCTGAGATCGGGAATAGGTAGTTTCGAATTTAAGATTTGCGCGGCGTATTTTGAAAACATACCTCCACATAACGCTATTGCAACACAGATAGATTAGAAGCGCAGCGCTACGTAACCGCAGAAGTTCAAGTAACGCGCATCAAGTAAAAACTACTGAATCGATTGCGATACAATTTTCACTATTGGATAGCTTAGGGTAACGCAATAATCAGAAAATAGGAACACAGGTAGATAGGAATACGTATGAATGAAGAACACTTTGTGCTATTCAGGATGTAAGCGAGATAACACATAAGCGAAATAAATATTATTTCGTATAGGCCTAGCAAATAGGAAGACGTAGTGTAAACAGAATCTACGTGCCATCACGTATGACATCTATAGCATACGGGATGGCCGCGTGCCTCTTTAGGAATAGTTACAAACATGCAGTCACAGACAGACTGAAACTTCCTGTGAATGCATGGTATAGGTACAGGTTGGCTCAAGTAATCCGCGCTTTGTAAAAGGTACTTATTTACACAAGCAAAATACTCCTGAGCCAGCCTAAGGTAAAATGAATAAGTTATGAGTTAAAAAAGTAAAATGTAGATGGTAAGAGCGAGAGAAAGCCCATGGGGAGAAACGTTTCTAAATTCGGCAAAGTGTGTTGACTTTCGATGAGTCATACAAAGAAATGTTCAAAACCTGGTCAAAATTTGGAACATTACTTCAACATAGATAACCGTCCTCGTAGGGGTGCGAGCAGATCATAAAATTGGAAGTTCTCCTCGCACTCGTAGCAAAGTCAAAGAAGATTCGAGGTAAAACCGTAGGGGACTTCTGGGACAATTATTTATGCCTATTCTTCGAGCGTAGGAAAAAAAGGCTCGAGAACAATAGGATGAAAGTATGTAACAAATAAGATAGAATAAATCGCCCAATACGAGAGCTTCACTTGTTTTGGGCAAACTATATAAACCCATACTGCTAAGAATTTTTGTGCATTCATCAAGTTCCCGTTCCCAGTAGCCGTTGCAGAGAAGCTCTCCTACAAGTGACCAATAATAGTAATAGTAGCATCACCAAGTATATCAAGGCTCCGATAGCCAACCTTTGTAACCGGGATATCAAAACTATAATTCTAAATACTATCCTTGTTTTATAAAGTTGTAAAATATACAATTTAAAGTGTTAACAAGTGCGTTTCGTTTCATCCTCCTATCCTGAGCTCAACAAAGACTCATTTTCCCTGCAACTGGGACCCCGCACCTACGAGAGTCTGCAACACCCACAGAAATTACCATGCGGGCAAAACCGCTAGTTATATGTATAGTTAGATTGCTTGATGTAACTAATTATGTGCCTAAGGAATAATTTCTTGTTGTTGCAATAACTATTATTAAATATTCAATACTATGGTTGTTCACATAACTGGACGTTCTGATCGCCACCCGTCTCATGTGTGTGTTTTCTTATAATATGCAGTTTTAAACTACGTGCTTGTATACATTTATAATCACAACTATTACATGCATATGGTTTCTCTCCGCTGTGTTTCCTCATATGTATTTTTAAACCACATGCATATACAGACTCATAACCACACAAAGTGCATGCATGTGGTTTCCTTCCTGTGTGCGAGTTTATATGATCTTTTAAATGTTGTGCTTGTCCACATTTATAATCACACATATTGCATTCATAGGGTTTCTCTCCAGTGTGTGGCATAACATGCACTTTTAAAGTATATGCTTGTCCACATTTATAATCACACATATTGCATTCACAGGGTTTCTCTCCAGCGTGTGTCATCATATGCCTTTTTAAATATCCTGCTGTTCCACATTTATAATCACACATATTGCATTCATAGGGTTTTTCTCCAGTGTGTGTCATTATATGCACTTTTAAAGTATGTGCTTGTCCACATTTATAATCACACATATTACATTCATAGGGTTTCTCTCCAGTGTGTGTCATTACATGCACTTTTAAAGTATGTGCTTGTCCACATTTATAATCACACATATTGCATTCATAGGGTTTCTCTCCAGTGTGTGTCATAACATGCACTTTTAAAGTATATGCTTGTCCACATTTATAATCACACATATTGCATTCATAGGGTTTCTCTCCTGTGTGTGTCATCATATGCCGTTTTAAATTTCCTGCTGTTCCGCATTTATAATCACACATATTGCATTCATAGGGTTTTTCTCGAGTGTGTATCATCATATGCCGTTTTAAATATCTTGCTATTCTACATTTATAATCACACATATTGCATTCATATGGTTTCTCTCCAGTGTGTCTCATCGTATGCTGTTTTAAATATCCTCCTGTTCTACATTTATAATCACACATATTGCATTCATAGGGTTTCTCTCCAGTGTGTGTCATCATATGCTGTTTTAAATATCCTGCTATTCTACATTTATAATCACACATTTTGCATTCATAGGGTTTCTCTCCAGTATGTGTCATCATATGCCGTTTTAAATGACCTGCTTGTCCACATTTATAATCACACATATTGCATTCATAGGGTTTCTCTCCAGTATGTGTTATCATATGCCGTTTTAAATGACCTGCTTGTCCACATTTATAATCACATATTTTGCATTCATATGGTTTCTCTCCAGTATGTGTCCTTACATGTATTTTTAATTTACCAGCATATGCTGACTTATAGTCACAATAAGCACATGTGTACATATTTTTTCTCTCTCTATTATTCTTTTGATGTTGTTTTAGACTATAAGCACTCACAGGTTTGTCATCACACATATTGTTCTTTAGATGGGTCTCTGAGTGTTCTTTAATGTTGCTCTAGTTGTAGAACTGGTTGATTCAAATATTCCCATACATTACTGGCTCGTGTGTACATGTTGGCTGATTATGTAACTCTCCTTTGTATTTTGCAAAAGACATTGAAAGAGTGGATAATCTTCCAGTTACAATCATAGTGAACCTTACAGAGTACCGTGTACTTTTAGGGCTCTGTATGTCTAAATAAAAATATAACGGATCGCTTATAGGATTACTATTGCTTCTGTCTGTCTGTGTGTCTGCCTGTCACAGACAATTTTCTCTAAATCTACTGGACTGATTGACTTCAAATTTGGTACATTTATGAATTTCTGCGACCCGAACACATACGTTACACAGACGTGTAACATAAATAAATTAATTTTGAATATGCTTTAGAATGCAAAAAAAAAACATGTAAGTACTGCGTACCATTATCGTCTGACATAGATTTGAAGTTGTTTAATATAATAGATGTAAATTGACCATACCCCTCTTATCTCCAAATAAGTATGATTAAACTTGTAATGATTATGATGTTACTGTTTGTGTTTGTGATACATTTAATTTTTAATACTTCTTTTGATATCATTTCTTCATCAAACTTTAAAACAACTAAACTATGAAGCAATAAAAAAACTCATGTGCCTTCTAGTTGCTAGATCTTGCAAATACCAAGACCTGGTAAGATTAGGTTTTCGTAATCTTGCAAATGGGTTGGCTACAGATATCCGGTACCTGATTTTAGTAATGGTTTGAGTTTAGGGGTCTTGTCAGGGTATAATTTGAACCTTCGCCACCGGAACCAATTTAAAAAAACTGGTACGGCTCACCAAAGTGAAATATCTCATAAACTAAACGTTTCCAGCGGGGAGGGGCAGGAGGGGGATACCAGGGGGCAGCCCTCTCCTCCCACATATATATTTCCCGTTATGTATACTATATAATGTGCTTTACCATGAAAAAAAGCATTCTATGTTCTTCTAGGATATTAAAAACTATTGCAAAAGTATAGTACCAACGCTCTTGATACTTTTTGACAGACTTGTTATTATTTAGTTTCCATGGCAACCATTCCTTAAAGCGAGTAATCAACATTAGGCAACTTTTTATCCCGGAAAATGATAAGTTTCTATCTGAATAAATACCAGGGTATAAACTCTCTAAATTCCAAATTTCATCAAAATCCATCTAGCCTCCCCAATCCCCAAATAAACAAACCAGGAAACAAACAGACAACGTTTCACTTTCATATATTACTGTGGATGTTACGCATATGACTTGAGTCAAACAAACTGCCTCTCATCTGACACAATTATTATTGTGCATAGTATTTTTCAGGGACAACAGCAACACAAACTTCAGTGGAATAACAAGAACAGCGACATAAAAATGTCTTCCAAGCAATCTAAAAAGAAATATATTCATAATCACGTGACACGCAATCTCTTTTCATTCATATTCCAACCAACGCGTGAGTCATTCAAATTATTGCAGTAACTATGAACCTACCAAATTGATTTTATTTTATAATTTGTTTTGAATTTGATTCCAAAAAGAAGAGAGTTCTATATTATTAATATTTTAGTTAGATCTGATCGAAAGATTTTATCTTTGTATCGATTTCATAATTTTCACATTTGATACTAAGTATTCTGCTCATCACGCCTATGATCCTTATCAGATCTTCACCAATTTTTTACGAGACCAAGTTAAAGTTATTACCTTTCAAGTAAAATAAAAACGTTGAAATCGGATATAATAAGGCGGAGATATTCAGTAGCCCCCCTTTTTGGGGGGAAGTTCGTTAAACTTACCAAGTTTCGTCAGGGCGGTCGCACTCCGCAACAAGTACAAATACTTCGGGGCCGTAATATTGGGGTTCATTCAGTAGAGTGTCAAGCGTGTACTCGATGAGTCGCGCGCCGTGTGCTTAACGATAAAGTACCTACTTACGTAAACTTACGTAAAGTTTTTGTCAAATTTTATTCTTTTCTTAATTATGAATACCAAGGAGAAACCTAGAAGGTACTGCATCGCATTCGGTCTGACAAATCTCGTAAAATACTTACATACCGACATTTTATTACGTAGGTAGCCATTTCTTTTTCATTCATTATTAAGCATCGAAGTCTGACTGGCACCTTTTATTCATCAAAGTGTAACCTATTATGATATAATCAAATAATGAGGTACTTGGTCTATTCTGATAAGAATGTCATTATATGTAGTTAATAGAACTATCAACATTTATAACAATAAGCAATCAAATAAAATAAATTACATAATTGTTTATTCGGTTACAATATCTAAGTCATATTATATCACAGAATAATTACTAGTACAAGTACCTAGTCATATCTTGATACAACCCTACCGAGCGTAAAAGTGACAGAGCGATTCCGAAACGATTAGAGCAATGGAAGCTCTCGCGCGTTGTGATACGGTACATTCTAGCCTGCACGTAATGGTTGAGCGCCTTCTAGGTAAATATCATTGAAATCTCGCAGCGCTGTGCGTGTTAAATTGCACTTTATTGCGTTGTAGCGAAAGTTGCTATGTATTTAAATGACTTTACTCAGTTATCCTTCTGTACTTGTACTATTATTTATTCTGTGGTTTCGTCTAGATCGCTTGAGAAATGCGAGCTATAGAGGAGAACAGCCGGACATTCGGACATACGAATGAATTTGTGCCCAAGCTGAAGCAGACGCTTCTCTCGCGCTTCGCGCTCGCTCGGTCAGTTAGCAACTACCATGTCTACTTGCTGCGACCCATGTCTTCACACGCATCATCATCATCATCATCATCATCATCATTATCACATACACGTAAATCCCTTTAAACCATAAGCCCCCATTAACGCCACAAACGGCGGTTGCTCTCAATAACTTCTATGACTACCTTTCATTAGCGGGTTGGCATGCATTTTGGTGCTCGTAGTAGTTGGTGATAAGATAATATACAACAATGAGCTTTTTTTTTATTATTGCGGTCTAGGCAATTGTTTTACCACGATCTCACCTGATGGAAAGCGATGATGTGGTCGAAGGTGTAGCACAATTGCCTAGTAGATACTCGTACCTATTCACTCTTGACTTGAACACACCAGGGTTATATTTTACCGGAAACACTGACGAGGGCAGGGCATTCCATTCCTTAGAAGTTCTTACAATAAATGAAGAAGCGTAACGCTTCTTACTTGTGCGAGGTATTTCAACCATTAAAGGATGGCGCTTTGCCGATCGTCTAGTCGTACGGTAATGGAAAGGTGATGGGAGAATCAGATTGTGCAGTTCTTGTGCACACTCTCCATATTGCAATCTGTAGAATACCGACAGGCTTGCGACCTCACGTCGATGCACCAGACTTTGAAGCTTACTCTTTACCAGAGTGTCATCTCCAATGAGCCTCATAGCACGTCTTTCAATTGAATCCAAAGCCTCGAGCTGATAATTGGCAGAACCGTCCCAGAGGTGGCAGCAGTACTCCATGTGCTGCTGCCCATTTCCCATTAGCTGGTTCTCGCAGCACTCTCACGGTGAGAAGTGGTGATATTCATGATAAAAAATAGTTTATTCATTTTCCTGGATCTAAATAAAAACTATCTGCCTACCAAATTTCATGTAAACATGGATAGGTACTTATATTTTACGAATGGTACCTACTAAAACTTGAAAGTATAATAACAGAAAAGTATGGTATTATAGTCACTTATATTTTTCAAAACTCTATGGCCTACTAAATCATTGGAAAACATAATTATTCACTCATTTATATTTACTTGAAGTTAGTTTTTTCTGCTATTCTATTGCATAAACTGTTATGTTGCTCTTGTCGTAGTAACATAGACATTAAATTGTAAAAGACCCTCACGAGACAGCCTTTGACCTAATGTGAGGACCACCAGTAATTCCTTCCTGTTATGTGTACATTATTATGCAATAAGTAGTATTATATTATTATTATAAAATAGGCAAAATAATATCGCACTAAAAATGAAGTAAAGTTTGATTATTTTTGACGTGGATACGTCTATGTAATTTGCTTCCATAGGGAGGCAATCCAAAAAACTGATGATAACAAAATTGGGGGATACTGTTTGGTTATGCAGCTCCATATCTATCATCGATATACAAAATTTAATTACATCACTTGATAGCAAACGGATCCAAGAATTAATAAGAGTCATCTCCACTTATCACTACTTCCTGGGACAACATATATAGGTAACTAAATAAGGCTTATACAGGTGGCCCGTGATCCTGATCATCGAATGTATCTATAAAAAAGCACATAAAAGTATATGTTAGTACGTATATTTTGAAAAGAACGTACAGTAAATACAGGGACAGAATCTAATGTAATTCACTGCAAAGTTCTAAAGTAGGCAGTCAATCAGAGTTACTGATTATAATCAACGTCATACCTTGTTGTAAAACACAAGTTTAATTTGATGTCCTTGTCATTACATAATTTACATACCAAAATGGTTCAGAGACATGTACTGATCTACATATGACACTAACACTGTTTAAATCGATAACAGATTAATCTTCAAATAAAATCGATTTATTTTCAAAGGATCAAATCTTTACAACACTATTTTCAAAATTTAATCAAATATGAAACAATAAACGGTTGCTATCTAGCTGCATCATAGCAACATAATATAACAAATATATGGCATAAAAACCTTGAAGACACTCATGTTACTCTATGTCAATGGCGAAGGAAATGTCTAATTTGCATTGCGAAATTATGACTTTGACACAATTCAGCGGCAGCAGCGCTGCTCGCAAGACATCATAATAGGCCCCCTGCATTGCTATTACGCAATGTTGATCATATCGGTTTCAAGCCGGCAAATTCATTAATGTTTTGCGATAGAGTCGAAATTGCTATGAAAAAAGTGACACTTTGATTGAAGCCAAGTTCTGTGGTCGGGACCGTAATTGCCCCGCTGATAATGACTGTGACGTATGTGACAATTGACATGAAAATATTGAATTGAAAAGCGCGGGAAACGTCGAATTAGGCGGTCGTGGTTTTTGTTCAGGGAAAAAAAAGGAAGCACGCTCAGGCGGTTGATGGTAAAACTAGTTGTCACTGCTTAGATAGTGACACTAGTGATGAAACTACTAGTAATATTTCCAATCAACCTATTGAAAATCCTATTGCTATTCCATCCACATCAAATAATGGTCCCGCTCCCCAAGGATTTATTTCCTTTTCACGAACTAAATACGTGGAGTGCCATCGGAATGGTCACCAGACGAAGTGACAGAAAACACATTTGTGCCCAGCGGATGTGGTAAGATTCTAAAAGTAAGAAGAATAAATTATAAGACTATGGTAGAAAGTTCCCCGGTTTGGAAACCAACACAGAGCGTTGTCCTTACATTTGACGGTCAAGTCCTACCTAAAAGATTTTTTATTTACTATAATTCTCTGCCAGTTGTACTTTACATGTACCCGACTATTCAATGTTTCAACTGTTGTCGTTTTGGTCATACAAAACTTCAATGCCGCTCTAAGCCCAAGTGTTACAAGTGTGGTAATGAACATACTGGTGATACTTGTGATTTGGATGAAGAAAGCGTTTCGTGTTGTCTGTGCTCAGGAGCTCATTTTGCATTTAGTAAATCATGCCCCGAATTCACACGTCAAAAGCAAATCAAGGTTACTATGGCAGAAAATAGCATCTCATATGGCGAAGCATCCAAATTGGTCCCACCAGTATCGAAATCTTATGCCGATGTTGTTAACTCTGTCCCTCAGCTCAGCTCAAATCAGTTTAATTCTAACCCACCAACTACATTTACTCAACGTCCATCACAAATTTCATATAAAAAAAAACAGTTTATACCAACCGCCGTCAAACCTCCAACCCATCAAAAGGATACGACCGAGCAGCTCATTATCAATGAGTATAATATTCCCACTCCACAAGATGGTTGCGCTCTTAAAATCAAACATAATCCATTAATGATGTCGACATCAGACATCATTCAAATCCTCATCGAGACATTGACCCAGTCAAACATTGCAGTACCGTCCATCGTTGCCCCTATAATTGACAAGTTTAGAACACCTAAAGCCATTAAAAATGGCGGTCTTACAAAAGATAATACAATGGAACTGCAGAAGTGCAGTTCATAAAAAAGTGAAATTATTCACTTAATAAACAAGTACAACACTTGTTTATTCTCACTTTCGGAGACCTGGCTTGAGCCAGGCTCCATTTTTAAAATCCACGGATTCTCTTGTTTAAGAGATGAAAGATCTGATGAGTATGGTGGTGCCGCCTTGCTCATCAGAAATACCATCTCTTTCTGTCCTTTAACTCTTCCGACCTACAATCATTTTTCCGTGGTAGCAGCATTAGTGAATAACATTTGTGTTGTTTCTATATATATATTCCATACCCTTCTTCCTTAGCTTTCCACTACTTAAATGATCTATTCTCTCGTCTCCCCAGACCTCTCTTAGTCTTAGGAGACTTTAATTCCCATCATACTTCTTGGGGATGTTCTATTTCTACTTACTGTGGTGAACTGCTAATAGACTTTCTAAATACATACAATCTTTGCATCATAAATACTGGCTCCCCTACCAGACGCACACCTGATAAAAATAAAAGTGCAGTAGATCTATCAATTTGTACACCAAACTTAGCTTCATCGATAGCATGGCATACAATATCATCTACTTTTGGAAGTGACCATTTTCCGATTGTTATTACTCTTCCTTTTAACGGTCCTCGAGATACTCCTCAAAAACCACGATTAAAATATAACTTTAATAATAACAAATTATGGAACTAATTCAAAACATCTGTAGAGCATAAAATATCAAATTTAACACACGAACTTCTTAACGACACTGACACTTTCACAAAAATACTCACTCAAGCTGCGGACGAAACGTTTCCCCTTAAAAATTCAGCTACTGGCTTCCTTCCTTCTCCACCTTGGTGGGACAGAGAATGCACTGAAGCAGTAAAAAAAAGAAAAGATGCTGAACTTAAGTACAACAGCGAGATGACAATGGAAAATTTTGAAACCTTGACTAAATTATTAGCAGAGACACGTAAACTACTCAAAGAAAAGAAATTCCAAGGATGGAGAAACTTTTGCCTCTCTATCTCTCCTTATATAAGCCCTTTTATCGTATGGCGTAATATCAGAAGATTTAGAAGCGGCATTAGTGATTCCTCTTTTTCATCCTTACCTGCAAATATGAATGACCAATTTCTCTGGCACCACTGACATTACCACAGCATGATCATTTTTACAATTCTACTCCCCCTACTGTATTCCACAGCCAATAGAGTTTAAATTCTCCCTTCACTATACAAGAATTAAAAGGGGTTCTATCGGCTGTAAAAGATTCTGCCCCTGGAGAAGATGGCATACCGTATTCATTTTTAGCCAACCTCACTGAATCATCGCTTGTATATTATCTGGACATAATTAACACAGTAATGTTATCCGAAAATATCCCCCCTTCCTGGAAATCCCAAATTGTTCTTCCAATTATTAAACCAGGTAAAAGACCAAACGCAGTATCATCGTATCGCCCAATAGCTCTATCTTCTGTTATAGTAAAAGTAGCTGAGAACTTAGTCAAAAACCGCCTCGAATGGCTTGTCGAAAATCTTGGTATTTTATCTGAGTCACAGTTTGGTTTCCGAAAGGGCAGGAGTACATTGGATAGTGTGGGTACTCTTGTAACAGACATTCGGATAGCATTCACAATCAATGAATCGGTTCTTGCAGCGTTTTTAGATTTAGAATCAGCATACGACAATGTTCTTCTACATGTTCTTAGATATAAGCTTCATAAACTTGACATCCCAGAAGTTCTCACTTGCTTCATATTTAGCCTCCTGTCAGGAAGATCAATTAAACTAGACCAAGCACGGGATCATAGCAGACTCGTCTGGAAAGGACTGCCGCAAGGATCTGTACTCAGCCCTATTCTATTCAACATTTATACTTACGATTTAGAATCTTCCCTCAAAAATTCAGTGAATTTACTACAATACGCTGATGATCTCGTCTTATACTCCACGGATCGATCTGTCAATACATTATGCAAACAATTATCAATTTCTTTAAATCATTTAAATAGTTGGATAAACTACAATGGCTTGAGCATATCAGCGCTCAAGAGCTCGATGCTTCTCTTTACTCGGCAACAAATGCCTCCCCCCATATTAATACATTTTAATAACAATATAATTCCAACGAAAAATGTAGTACGGTTTTTAGGCGTTCTTTTGGATACAAAACTTTCAGGCGTTCCACATTGTGAATATGTTGCTGATAAGTGTGAGAAGCTCCTAAATTTGATGAGATGTCTTTCGGGCGTTTGGTGGGATGCACATCCTTTTTCCTTAAAGCTACTCTACAACGCTTTGGTACGAAGTGTTCTTGACTATGGAACCTTCTTATTGGAGCCTTGTGGCTTAGCTGGACTGAAGAAATTAGATTCTATCCAATCAAGAGCATTGAGAATAATCTCCGGGGCTATGAAATCTAGCCCTATAAATGCATCCCACCCAGCCACAGTGGTATCAAGGGCAATGAAAAAGCCGATAGACTTGCAAATGAGGCTGTGATGTGTGGAGACCTATTTCCTTTCAATAACTATGTACAAGATTTGGCTACTCTTCCCAGATTTTTTCTTCGGAACTCCTGGGACAAAAGTCTGGGCAGTAAGTGGCCAATTTAAAGGAAAGTCTTACTTCAGTATACAACCGCGAATTCGTCATAAGGCATGGTTTTCTCTAATAAAACTTGGCAAGATCGCCACTTCAATTTTGATACGAATGCGCCTCGGACATACCACCTGCCCAGCCCACCTTGCCAGGATTCATATTAAAGATAGCCCGCAATGTGAATGTGGACTTGACTTTGGGGACCTGGACCATATATTTTTCTCGTGTCATAACTATGACCGTTCTTCCTTTTTTGATGATTTGATATCCCTCTGTGTCCCTTTTCCAACATGTATAAAATCTCTTCTGTATATTGACAAACCTTACATTTACAAAACTTGTAACAAAACCACAGAAGAAATAGTACAAAACATCAATCTGCAAAATTTTTATTGTTTACCTACTCAAGACAGGAAATTAAAAATAGAAGCAATACATATTACGAAGTTGAAGCTGACAGAAGCCAAACAGAAGCCACTTGAAATTGGCAGATGCACAGGACGTGCGAGCTAAACTAGAAAAGAAAAAAGAATTGAATTAATCAAATGACACTTGACAGCAGGCAGAGCGAGCACCGAGCAGAATTTTGCGCTTTTGTTTTGTAAGCGATGCGCAAAGAGAATACAATATTTCCAGTAAGTACTTAAGTACCTATGATTTTTCTCTAATTTTTCATTTGCTCCCACATTTTTCTATTAGGTTTTACAAAGAATATAGATAACCGAGAGCATAACCAACTCATAACATAACCTCAGAGAAAACGTACCACGAACGAGCAGCGATGGGATTTATTTATAAACCTATTTATTTTTTATTATATTTAAAAAACTACAGTTTATACCTATGTAAGTATCAACCATGGTCGTCGTGCAATAGGTAGAGTAGGAACCAATCTTTATGGCGGCTGAGAAGTTAGGCGCAAGGCGCTGCGCAATAGCTAATTTTAGGTGTAAGCGGGCTTTGGAGAGGTGAGAGGCCGGGGCACACCCTCCTGCTAGCCCACCGAATCCCGCGCGCGCCCGCCGCATTTGTGTACGCCAGTAATATATTCATCTATGCATTTGTGCTTGGCTGTGTTCACTTACACGCTCGAATCATCCGTGCGATTATCGCTCGATCATCCTGAGTTAGTGAACGACTTTGGTCTAGTGATGAGTTACCTCGTTCGAGGTCCTCGAAATTTGAAATGAGGGAGGTAGTAAGGCATTGAACCACCTCATTTAGTTCCTCATGTCATTTGCGCAAATATTTCGTGCCTTTCGCCCGCTGCCGCGTCGTTATCGCTCATGTAACGAATATTATTTTCCGTCACCTATACACAAATGCCCGCCCCTCACTGACCGCTCAAATCAACCGAGAGAGGAGATTGTTACGAGCTTCTGAGTGAGGAGCAGAGCGGAAATGCCGCGATGTTCCTGATGACGCTCGCGCTGTTCGCCTCATTTGAGGTTTGAGGGCCTTGAGACCTCGTTCCTCTAGCTTTAAATGAGGCGAGGTGAAAAGCGCGGTAACGCTGCGACGCGGCCGTTCCGCAACACGCGCGATTTGTACCTCGCCTCATTTGAGGTATGATGAACGAGGCTCTATATGGCAATGAGGAAGGCCTCCCTCATCCTCGTTTAAATCGTATTAGGAACCCATCGCCCATTAAGTCCAAAGTTTGGACGTCCACATAGAACTTACACCTGTCAAGTGTCAGTTTCTTACTATTCCTCCCCTCCCCTACTATTTTTCGGATGACCCAGGCGAACGCCCTACGACGCCGTGGACGATTTCGAGTGTACGCGCGGGTGATCCGTTCGTCCTCGAACGTATAAGTGAATGGGCCCCTTGTGTGCACGCTACATCTGTACGCTGCACACATGCATGCGTTTCTGTTCAAGTACAGTCTAGTTAGTTATTTTAAAGTTCTTTGTTACTAACCAATATAATCCATCAACACAATATCAGCTTATATTCAAATATTAATATTATTGTGTTGACGTATGTTAAGTGTTAACATAATTTCATGATTGGTTAAAAAATAATGAATAGGTTAAAGTGTTAAGTGTCGATGCTAATTTAGCTACTAGAAACTTAACTATACGTATAACTTTTTTTATCATTCCATTATTTGTATGTACTTAACACATATTTTTTCTATCATTACATTATTTGCATGTGACATGTAAGTAAGTATGGTTTATGTAGTGTATTAAATATGTATGTAGGTATATTCATTTTTATTTTGCATGATTTATTGCAAAATATTTTTTTTTATTTTTTTTTTATCATAATTTTATTGTATTGTTTTGCACTACCGTCCTTTTTTAATTCGCAATATGTGTCTATCCAAAGGTTGTCTGGAAGAGTTCACTTATTGCGATAACACCACCCGTTTTGCCTATGTTTAAATTAAATTCTTGTATATTTGTTTCATAATTCTGGTGTAATAAAGTGCTTCTTATTATTAGCATGTTCTACAAGTATGTAGTAAAAAAATACTCTAGTAATTGCGAACCTTACTGTACCAGCGCGAAGTCACACTCGCAGCGCACTTCACAGCCGCCATAAAGATTGGTTCCTACTATACCAACTATATATATATACTTACTGTACCAGTGCGAAGTCACACTCGCAGCGCACTTCACAGCCGCCATAAAGATTGGTTTCTACTACAATACAATTTTTGTAATATTGTGGGTTGACGTAGTACTGCTTAACAACGTCCACATAGTCTGGATACGTGCAAAATCTAAACAAGTGATGGTGGAGTTTTAGTTTAGACAGAGTACAGATTTTACCCACACAGTTGACGATACTGCAGCTCAGCTGCTAAACTTAGTGTCCCATGTTGGAATCCTGGCCGGGGCAAACATTTGTGTGATGAGCATAAATGTGTGTCCTCGGGTCTTGTATGTTTGTGGTGTGTTGACATGTGACTTCTCAGGGAATCTTTAGTAGGTACCTATGGGTGTATGTGCACAAATGAGTGTAAATGTAATTTATTATAATAGTTTAAAAGGAAGTTCCCAGTAGCGCGCGTCTGTCTGTATCCTAGATGAGATAGACCGTAAACCAAATCATTCCTACATTTGTATGCACCTTGGGTTTCATGTCATGTTAGAGGTAGGAACACAGACAGTTCAATTTTGGAGAGTGCTTCGTGGTTGAATTTGACATATCTTACATTTAATATGAAGGTTCACTCCTAGCATGCCCAAATGCATTTAATATAAAAAGTACTTGGTAAGTTTCGCTCTGGAACATTGTCACACTGTTGCAATTATTGTATTTTACAGAATACAACAGAGAGTCGTCATAATCAGCCAACATGTACACAAACAAGTAAAGTGTGAGAGTACTTGAAACAACCAGTTCTACAACTAGAGCAACATTAAAGAACACTCACCGAAGCAAACCCATCTAAACAGCAACATGTGTGATGACAAACCTGTGAGTGCTTGTAGTCTAAACAGCAACATGTGTGATGACAAACCTGTGAGTGCTTGTAGTCTAAACAGCAACATGTGTGATGACAAACCTGTGAGTGCTTGTAGTCTAAACAGCAACATGTGTGATGACAAACCTGTGAGTGCTTGTAGTCTAAACAGCAACATGTGTGATGACAAACCTGTGAGTGCTTGTAGTCTAAACAGCAACATGTGTGATGACAAACCTGTGAGTGCTTGTAGTCTAAACAGCAACATGTGTGATGACAAACCTGTGAGTGCTTGTAGTCTAAACAGCAACATGTGTGATGACAAACCTGTGAGTGCTTGTAGTCTAAACAGCAACATGTGTGATGACAAACCTGTGAGTGCTTGTAGTCTAAACAGCAACATGTGTGATGACAAACCTGTGAGTGCTTGTAGTCTAAACAGCAACATGTGTGATGACAAACCTGTGAGTGCTTGTAGTCTAAACAGCAACATGTGTGATGACAAACCTGTGAGTGCTTGTAGTCTAAACAGCAACATGTGTGATGACAAACCTGTGAGTGCTTGTAGTCTACAACAACAGCAAAGTAAAACTAGAAAAAATGTGTGTGCTTTTTGTGACTATAAGTCAGTATCAGCTAGAAGTATAAAAATACATGAACGAACACACACAGGAGAGAAACCATATGAATGCACTATGTGTGATTATAAATGTGGGCAAGAAGGCAATTTAAAAAGACATGAAAAAACACACACTGGTGAGAAACCATATGCATGCACTATGTGTACTTATGAATGTGTAAGTGCAGGTGATTTAAAAAAACATATAAGAATACACACTGGAGAGAAACCATATGCATGCACTATGTGTGATTATAAATTCGGACAAGCAGGTACTTCAAAACAGCATATGAAAACACACACAGGAGAGAAACCATATGCATGCACTATGTGTGATTATAAATGTGGAAGAGCAGATAATTTACAACAACATATTAAAACACATACTGGAGAGAAACCATATGCATGCATTCTGTGTGATTATAAATGTGGACAAGCAGGTAGTTTAAAACAACATATTAAAATACACACTGGAGAGAAACCATATGCATGCCCTATGTGTGATTATAAATGTGGACAAGCAGGTAATTTAAAACAGCATATGAAAACACACACAGGAGAGAAACCATATGAATGCACTCTGTGTGATTATAAATGTAGACAAAAAGGTACTTTACAACGACATATTATATCACACACTGGAGAGAAACCTTACGAATGCACTCTGTGTGATTATAAATGTGGATACGCATGCAATTTAGAACAGCATAAAAAAACACACACCGGAGAGAAACCATATGCATGCACTATGTGTGATTATAAATGCGGACAAGCAGGTAATTTAAAACAGCATATGAAAACACACACAGGAGAGAAACCATATGCATGCACTAAGTGTGATTATGAATGTGTAAGTGCAGGTTATTTAAAAAAACATATAAGAATGCACACTGGAGAGAAACCATATGCATGCACTATGTGTGATTATAAATGTACACAAGCAGGTTGTTTAAAACTGCATATTATGAGAAAACACTTTCTTTAACTCTGCGAAGCCCTAACCTTGTCAGGTTATGGGCCCAAAGCACAGCAAAAATACACAAGTGCACAACCATCCTAGTATCAGAACATTGGGATGATACAAATGCAGGTACCTACGGTTTATAATATTACTAGTTTTCCCGCCCGCTACTTCGTCCGCGCGGACTACAGTTTATCGCGAAAAAAAGCATCTTAAGTTCCTCTAGGATATTAAAAACCAATGCAATAGTACCAATGCTCTTGATTTTTTTGACAGACTTGTCAGTTTGTATCGTTTCCATGGCAAACAATACTTACGCAAAGTAGAACCCACCGCAGTAGGAAAGGAAACAAAAAAATAATAATTATAGGACCGAACCACTGTGTCGCGCAGATACCTAACTTAGAGCACAGTATAGATAATAGTACTATTACGCCGGTCGATTCTTAGAAAAACAGTAGGTACTCGTAAACAACTGCCTCGAAGTAGCTTTCGGTCTTGATGTAGAGTTTCGGTCTCCAATTACTCGTCCAACTTCAGTCCTCCGTGGTGTAGTGTAGCAAGTCCTGGAGCCGCCTTTAATTCTTGAGGATCTGCGGAGTAATCAGGTGCCTTGGGGCACTATAACTTTCCATACCAGATCACAACGGTCAAGCACCCTTTTAATTATATCTGTCTTGATCTTCAACTGGTCTATCTTCTCCAAAGTACTCCGATGACAGGTGATGTCACTTCTCCGGTGAAGTCGTCGTTGATGGTGAGGAGTTGGAGTTACGTAGCCTTGTAGAACTTCTACGGTGATCTACGAGTTAAGTAGGATTATTTTAAAAATAGTTCAGCAAATTCCAGAGTGTGATCACTTCATTTATTGGACTAAAAACACTTTATAATTTGTTCAATTTAAGGAAAACACTTCCTCTTTCATTTTTATACTTTTAATTCACTTTTTAACAAAAACCATATGAATGCTCTCTGTGTGATTATAAATGTAGACAAGCAGGTACTTTACAACGACATATTATATCACACACTGGAGAGAAAAAATATATATATATATATAAAAACAAAAAATGAAAATGCACTATGTGTGATTATAAATGTGGATACGCAGACAATTTAAAACAGCATAAAAAACACACACCGGAGAGAAACCATATGCATGCACTATGTGTGATTTACATTATTTTTATCACTGTTCTACATGGATTTTGAAAGATCAAAATATTTTTTTAAGACAGAATGATATCTGGTAATATATTGTTCACTTCAGTCAGGCGCAACAGCTTAATAAAAAACTGTTGTATCAAACGTGAGCTAATTTCTATGGCGGCTATCTTTTCTACTTCACTATATGCATGACCTATTTGCACGCCTTTGCTACAAATGACAGTATGAATATGTGTTCTGTGGTTTAACTTTGTTTACAAAATAACCCTCTTACTTATAAAAAGTTATGCAATGATTAAGCAATGATTAGAAATTCCGCGCAGTACAAAATTGTACTGCGCGAAATTATTAATCATTGCATAACCATTGCATAACTTTTATAGGCAGGTTTCTTTTGTGATAATTACCGTATGTTGATGTATTTAATGCTTTGAAGGTGTTTGTTTCTACATGAAATAATTAATAGTGTGATTGAGTTTGAAAGTCTATAAAACTTGCGATATTTGTGGTTTGCGATCTGTTAGAGCGATGGGTCAAAAACGAACATTTATGTCCAAATTTCCACTGAATGAAGATAGGTAAGTGGTAAATCTATTCGGTAATCTACTAAGTACAAGAAAATAATGATTTTTATTCACAACTAGCTGTACTCGCGGCTTCGCACGTGTGGTCTTTTCTTTACGTTCAAAGTACCATAATGTGCTTTTCCAGGACCAATATACCAACATTTGATCAAAATTTCTATAGCCGTCAAAAATACTTTTATCAATGGCTTCTCACTCACCAGATTGAGATACCAATTACACCAGTTTTTTAATCAAACCCTAAGCTATCTAACACTGAAAACCGCATTGCAATCGGTCCAATAGTTTTTACGTGATGCGTGAACAAACAAACATATAGACATACCAACAGGTTTTTTTTTTAATATTCATGTTCAATACCCTTTTCAAGCACCCAAGAGCATTTTTTTTATCTATTTTTTTTACAGCCTTTTTCGTACCTATTGCTTTATTTATAAGAATAGATATATGACTGTAAATTTGCATAAAAAAATCCGTCTAGTAGTTTCAGCATGGTACGTATTCTTTTTAATAACTTTCAAACCCTATATTGCGGACACCCTTTAATTTTTCGGGATAAAAAGTATCCAATGTCCTACCTGGTAGTATGAACTCGAATCTTACCAAGTTTCATTTGAATTCATTCAGTAGTTTCTGTGCGATGCGCGTCCAAGATACAGACAGACAGACATACAGATAAAAATGAAAAACATACTGTTTAGGGTTCATTACCGAGCTTAGAGTAAACTCCAAAAAAATAACACAATATCTTTAATGTACAGAATTTGGACCCATATCCCGCAGGAATCCTTTATTTTTTCGGGATAAATAGTATCCATAATGTCTGAGCCAAGTTGCATCAACATCCGTCCAATAGTTTCAGCGTGCTACGTGTTCTTTTAAATACTTTTCCACCCATATCCTGCAGGAACCCTTTAATTTTTCGGGATTAAAAGTATCCTATGTCCTACCTCGTAGTATGAACTCAAATCATACCAAGTTTCATTTAAATTCATTCAGTAGTTTCGGCGTGATGCCTAGCCAAGATACAGACAGACAGACACAAAAATGAAAAAAATAATTGTTTTGGCTTCAGTATCGAATATAGAGTACCCTCCAAAATAAAATTTCAAAATATCTTGAATGTACAGAATTGGACCCGTTACAGATTTATTATAAGTATAGATATTCAACAAAATAACATAGCCTTGCTAGCACTAGTGCGGTGCCGGTGTTATCGATATTTTTTCTAACCCGTTATCCGACATTTGGTTCCTAATGTTATTCTAAGTCCTCCTGCATTCCACGCTATATAATAGTAAACGTAGTAAAAGTATACATTTAGAAAACCTAATGTCGCATAGCCTAAAACCGCTTAATCTTCCAATTTTCATTAAAAATCTTATTTTCAGGTGCAAAAACTGGATACAATTGACCGGTAAAGAGGACTTAACATACATACCGATCGAAAAGCTGCATGAATTAAATATATCTGTGGCAAAAATAACGAAATACCGACTAAAAAAAGAATCAACCCAATTTAAAAAAAATGGCTGCTCCTTATCTGCTATTAACTGCTATTAATCACGGACCACTGCTAGTTTGTATTATTAAGTAAGGAGTAAGGAAGATTAGACATTATTTTCTGTATTATTTATGTATATAATAAAAACCACATGCTTAGAAAAAACATATTATTATTATAAACCCCATATAAATTAAAATAGTCCTAATAAATTTCTTTTTCTTCAAAATATCGATATCGATAAAAATGTCATTAGTTTTGTTATGTTGCACTTAAACTCGGCGCTCGTTTTAAAAATTCCAATATATGTCAGTCCCTTCTCTTCTTACGTAGTATTTATATACTCTTTGGTGTGTATGTGTGTGTGTGTGTTTGTGGCATCGTAGCTCCCAAACAAACGCACCGATTTTGATGCGTTTTTTTTTTGGTTGAAAGCTAATGTGATCGAGATGGTTCTTAGCTATATGGGGAGGGGAGAGGTGAGAATCGTAGCTTCCAAAAGAATGGTCCGATTTAGCTGCGGTTTTTTATGTTTGAAAGCTGAGGTAAACGAGATGGTTCTTAGCTATAATGGGGAGGAAGGAAGGGGGAGGGATGGGTGTCAGGATCGTTGCTCTCTAACGAATGGACCGATTTTGATGTGTTTTTTATGATGGAAAACTGATGTGATCGAGATGGTTGTTAGCTAAGTATATGGTAGGGCATGCAAAACTCGGGTAGTTTAAAAAACCCGGATTTTTTGAGTTTTCAATTTAAAAAACTGGGTTTTTCGAGTTTTTCTTTATATAGGCCTTGAAATAACTATTATTAGTGTGTGTAAGTAAAGAAAAGGCTCAAATGTAATTCAAATATGTTTTACTTTCGTGTTCTTATTTTCTAGCTTAACCAAGCTGGATTCCGGAAAGGCTTTATGAGTCTACTTGGACATTAATGGACAGGCTACCAAGCCCTTATTATCCCCCGAAGACCGCAGAAGAAGAAATTTGTAGGAGGTCCTATCATCACCTTAGAGACCGTTTATTTCGGAAGATTTTGCATAAATAGCAGCTATGCCAAATATCTTCGGCTCTCAGGCAGGGTAGTTTTTTTACAAGTTGAATTTTCACATTGTCATGTTTGGGAAGTATCAAAGATTTTGAATTACTCCTACTGCCGTAAGAAGGATTGTCTATTTTACAAGGTGAAAAATTCATTTTGTCATTTACATTCAGTGCTATTACATTTGACGACCGGATGGCCGAGGGGCATTGCCCTGAATGAGAGTCAACCAATGGTTGCGAGTTCGAATCTCACAAGGTGCAATCATTTGTGTGATGAGCACAAATGTTTTAAATAGGAAGGTATTGTTGATAGCTGTTGAAGAGCATTTGTGAAAAATTATTTATGTACCTTGTGGCTCGCATAGTAGGTGAAATAACCTAGAATCGAATAGGTAAATTTCATTGCCAATTTTTCCTAAACAGTTCGAAATTGTAGCTTTAGACGCCTTCCGAGCAGAATATCGGCTACAATACTCATTCTAAGAGGAAAACATAGGAAAAAGTAGTAGAACAGTTATCTAACTTTAATTTATGTACAAGTAAAGTTTTGTAGGATCTGCATAAAACGAAAAATATTTTTATCATTTTGTATCATTCCACCTTCATAAAATATATCATTTTTTTAAATCGTGTTTTTCGGTTTAACTGAGTCTGTTTGTTCGCGCATCACGTACAAACTACTACACCGATTGTGATGCGGATTTCACTGATGGATAGCTTAGGGTTTGACTTAAAAACTGATGTACTTGGTATCTCAAAATAATGTGTAGAAGCCGAGCAAAGGATAAAAAAGGAGGGCTTTTGAATCCCAACTGTACTTCAATATTTTTTTCTATGGTATTGAAACTTTTTATGTCCCGACTTAAAAAACGAGGGGTTTATGCTTTTGACACGGATTTTGTATGCGTGAGGGTGTGTGAGTGAGTAATGTGTGAGACAGAGAATGAGGGTATGTATCCGTGTGTCTGTCTGTGGCATCGTAGCTCCTAAACGAATGGACCGATTTTGATGCGGTTTTTTCTGTTTAAAACTAATGTGATCGAGATGGTTCTTAGCTATAATGGGGGAAATGTAGCTCTCAAACTAATAGACCGATATAGATGCGGTTGTTTATGTTTGAAAGTTGAGGTAAACGAAATGTTTCTTAGCTCCCAAACGAATTGACTTATTTTGACGCGATTTTGTATACTTGAAAGCTGATATGAACGAGATAGAAGGTAACTGAGATGATGGCTTTGAAATCATTCTTCTGAGCGTTATCACTAAAAACCGGGGAGACAGAAGGTTATTGTTAGACTTACATGTGGTAAATTGATATTAACATAAATTCGTCATTACAACACTGATATCATTGTACATAAACATTACCGTTACTGATAACTACAGCACCAAAAACCAGCAAAAATTTAGGATTTTGCAATACAGCTCTTAACAAAATAAATCGAAAACACAAAAAAAAACAGACTGCGCAACGCAAAGGCCCGGTAATGTGTTTATCAGCCTATGTATGTATGTCTGTTCCTTTGTGGCACTACTACACCAAACGCGTGGGCCAATTTGGATGATTCATACGTCAATCGTTTTGTCTTAATCTTGCGAGTGCTACTAAGGACAGGCATTACGGACGTAGGCTACAAGGCTGCCAAGCTCAAATGGGTTTGGGCGGGTCATCTTAGCCGTATGCATCCCGACCGGAGGGCAAAGGTCATGACACAGTGGACGCCTGAAGATGGACGATGTCGCCGAGGCCGGCCCAGAAAGAGGTGGCGAGATGACCTAGACGCCTACCAAGAGGGCTGGTACGAGGCGGCTCAGGAAAGAGAATCTTGGAAGGGTATGGAGGAGACCTTTGTCCAGCAGTGGGACAGTATAGGTTAGAAAAAAACCACTAAAATGAGGCAAACAAGCTTGAGATTTTTGATTAGTTCGCAGTCGGGTTTTTTGCTTTTTATAATAATTTATTTTATTTTCCTTAATACCTGTAGGTATTAAGGAAAATAAAATACCTTAAGTCTAAATAACATACACACACACATTACACTTTTAATTTAAAGATATTTGGAGTTTGTATCGTGTCCAGCATCAAGCACAATAATCCTCTTTGTTTCAAAGAGGTATAACATTAATTTGTTAATATCTGAGTTATACAAATAGTAGTTGTCTGATTTTACTACAATTTTTTTTATATACCTACCTACCTAACTGTTCGTTTTTTTTTAAATAAATTAATAACATCCTCAGAAGGGTACATTAATCCACCCCGTGTCATAGTACAAGACATATGGGCATATTTGTTGGTTCGCTTGTTAGCAAATTAGAGCATGTCACACAGCTAAGCGAACGCGTTAGCTTTCTAGCTATAAAGCCAGTAATGTAATCCACGACATATTCACTAAATTCGTGGATATATTCCCAAGTGCCCCATTAACGTCCCCTTCAATGGGGCAGTGGGAATTATAATTTCCATCTGCCCCATTGGCGTGAGAAATAAAAGGCCAACTAATTCGAACAAGTCAAATACTGATTTATTGTGTTGAAACAAAAAACTCGAAGACAAAAGCGGCTCAAGGGCAACCCTGCCGCACCTTAACCTACTGTATCCCCCGTGACGTGGACACAAAGGGGACAACGGTACGGAAATTTAATTTCGTCCTGTTTTTTTATGGGGACAAGGTGACTACTCATTATTCACGTCAATGGGGCAGATGCGAATTTAAATTCCCACCTGCCACATTGATGGGGGCGTTAATAGGGCAGTTGTGAATATACCGTGTTTTTGTTGGATTCACAGTTAATCCATAGTCTAAGTACCAGGTTTCTACGATCTTTAAGGCGTTATTCATGTCACATGATACGCTAGCAAAGTGTCCTGATACAAGGATAGTCAGATCGTCCGAATAGCTAACCGTGAAGAAGCGTCTGTTGTTAAGCTTTGTAATTAGATCATTTCTATGTCCATATTAGGGGTGACAGTACTCCCCCTTGAGGGCACCCCCTTGACACCACCCCTCTAATAGTTCCACCTAGGTCCCCTCTAACCGCACTAAGCTTTATCATGTTATTACCCAATCAACCAATGTCGACTCAACACCATGCTTCCTTAGCGCTGCGTTTATGCTTCTAAACTAAGTTCTGTCAAAAGCACCTTCAATATCAATGAAAGCGCCCAGGCACAAAGTTTTGTTTTTTATAATTACCAATGTAATAATAGATAGATAGATAACTCTTTATTGCATACCACTTAAAAGTAAATCGTACATTGTACATCATAAATCACAAAAAAATAATAGATATGGTAAAATAATAATAATCTATACTATAATAAAACTGTAACTGGGCTAAATCTGTACATTAAATATTTTTTGAAAATTATAATTGAGATAAACTTCAAAATCGATATAGAGTGCAAAAAGGTTTTATTTTTTATTTTTGTCTGTCTGTCTCTTTGAACACGCATCACGCTGAAACTACTAGATGGATTTTGATGCAACTTGGCACAATCATAGCTTATGTTATGGATTAACATTTAGAATACTTTTTATCCCGAAAAAATCATGAGTTCCCGCAGGATAGGGGTTAAAAGTTATTTAAAAGAACACATATTACGCTGAAACTACTGGTCAGAGTTTGGTGTAACTTGGCATAGTCAAAGTACATATTATGTATTAAAATTATGGATTCTTTTTATCCCCAAAAAATATAGAGTTCCTGCGGGATAGGTATTCAAAGTTATGGTAATTTCAATGTAATATAAATAAAACATTAAAATGGTATCATAATTTCGACTCTCTCACCACTATACTATCTGGTTTAGCGGGAGTATTTCTGCCTGCCAACCCAGACGTGCGTGGAACGAATTCACGTACTTATTGAAATGTTTTGTTCCGTATTTTTATGCATTTACATATTTTATGCGTTATTTTTACAATTTCAATGTTTTTTTTTTCTTGAATTAAACCGTCAAATTGTTACAACAAAATAGGTCACAATAATTCAAATTCAGATAATTTAGAAAAAACTCAGAAACAGAAAAGAATTCTGTCAATTTACTTGCGGCTTTTTTTTATTGTTAACTAAACTGCTTACTGTTTTACATTTTTAACCCCCGAACAAAGAGACGGGTGTTATAAGTTTAGGGTGTGAATCACTGTGTGAGAGTGTGTGTGTGTGTGTGTGTGTGTGTGTGTGTGTGTGTGTGTTTGTGGCATCCTCATAAAAAAGGTCCCAAACGAATGGACCGATTTTGATGCGGTTTTTTTGTTTGAAAGCTAATGTGATCGAGATGGTTCTTAGCTTAGCTATGGGGAGGGGGGAGGGGGGTATGGAGATGGGGGTTAGGATCGTTGATCTACAACAAATGGACCGATTTTGATTCGTTTTTTTATGTTTGAAACTGATGTGATCGAGGTGGTTCTTAACTACATGGGGGGGGGGGGGGGGGGGGTGCGAAAAGGGGTGAGAATCGTACCTTTCAAACGAATCGACCAATTTAGCTGCGATTTTTTATGTTTCAAAGCTGAGGTAACCAAGATTTGTCTTAGCTATAATAAGGGGGGAGGGGGGGGGGGGATATGGCGAAGTTCATAGCTCCCAAATGAATGGACCAAATATGATGCAGTTTTTTGTTTTAAAAAGGATGTGATCGAGATGGTTTATCATGTTCCTTTGCTATAAGGGAGGGGGGGGGGGGAGTGGGAGGAGTTGAAAAAAAGGGGGGGGTGAGAATCGTATCTTTCAAACGAATGGACCAATTTAACTGCGGGTTTTTATGTTTCAAAGCGGAGGTAAACAATATGGTTCTTAGCTAGAATGGGGCTTTATGCTCGCTACGCTTCGCTCCCGCCTTCGTCTTCTAACCTATCACGACCATGTCGGATTGCCACTGAAGGTTGTTAACACAGGTAGGTAGGTACCTATATTGGTACTTTTGGTACTGGAATAATTCATAGGATCATTATATCCCAGAAAAACTACCACGCGAGCAACGCTGCGGGCACAGGTATAGGCAATAATAACGTAAAAGTCTGTACAAAGAAGATAATTTAAAAAAAATGGTTTTAGCTACTGAACAAGAATAAAACATTTTTAAAATTCGTGTCTGTCTGTACGTTTGTTCACGCATCACGTAAAAACTATTAGACCGATTGCGATGCAGTTTTCAGTGTTGGATAGCTTAGGGTTTGACCAAGACCTAGCGTACTTGGTATCGTAATCCAATGATTAGATGCCGAGCAATGGATAAAAAACTTTTAAACTGCTGAAGGAATTTTGATCAAATGTTTATTGTAGGTCTTAGAATAACACATAGAGTACTTTTAACCTAGAGAAATGACCACGCGAGCGAAGCCGCGGGCACAGCTAGTATGTAATAATGCATTAATACAACATAAGATAAGAAAGAGTTTTTTGTAGGCGGTGCGAAACCTAGGCATCATTTAGATCTAATATCTTTACAACAAAATTAATCTACGCACCCCACTGTGGCCATATTACAGAACTTGGCTTCAATACTAATATTAATACGTAATCGCACTGCAGCAGTGCGATTACGTAATGTTGATCATGACGGTTTCAAGCCGTCAAATTCAATAATGCTTTGCGATAGAGTTGATTTTGCTATGAAAAAAGTGACAATCCGATTGTAACCAAGTTCTATAATCGGGCTGCAGATCTCTTATGGGTTTGCTTGCGACGTTCGTCAAGAGCCTGTCTAGAGTACGAAGTAATATGCAGTTGTCTATGACGCACCCGCATACAAAACATGAAACGCAGGGGCGCGTTCACTTACTACGTTTGAGGACGCACGGATCACCCGCGCGATCACTCGAAATCGTTCACGGCGTCGTCGGGCGTTCGCCTGGGTCATCCGAAAAATAGTAGGAGAGGAGAGGAATAGTATGAAACTGACACTTGACAGTTGTCAGTTGTATGTGGACGTCCAAAGTCGTTCACTAACTCCGGTGGCCCAATTACAGAACTTGGCTACAATCGGATTGTCACTTTTTTCATAGCAAAATCGACTCTATCGCAAAGCATTATTGAATTTGACTGCTTGAAACTGTCATGATCAACATTACGTGATCGCACTGCGGATGATCAAGCGATAATCGCACGGATGATTCGAACGTAGTAAGTGAACGCGCCCCAGAAGAGACAAAACAAGAGACACACGAGCGGATTTTAACTTTCACACGTTCACAAACCGATTGACAAAAATACAGGAAACTAGTATTATTTTTTTGTAGATAATTACTTTAATAGCTTTTTAACTATTTATGACATCTTTTTGAATAAGCTAAACCATATTAATAATGATGGCTTGGTTGGGCACCGCCTTAAAAAACTCTTTCTTAATTTATGTTGTATTTTTGCATTATTATTACATTGGAAATTTCGAAAAAGTAATATTGTTCTGGCTCAATTGCAATTACTTTATTCTTTTTAGTGGTTGTTTACAAAAGATCATTTTAATATGAATTCTTTATTTTTGTTTTTTTTATATATATATATATATATATATATATATATATATCTTTTTTAATTACAGAAATCCATGTAAGCGGGGGTCTTTCACGCTTTCTCGGTCCTGCCTTATAGTTGAGCACATTCCTTGTCATGTGATCATCCGGCACGTGACGTGGCCGTACCATCGCAGTCTTTTCTCTGCCAACTTAGCTGGTATTGGTCTTACTTTAAAGATTCCTCTGGTATAATGGTTTGACACTTTGTCTAAAAGGGTGACTCCGGCAGACCATCTAAACATTCACATTTCGGCGACATGTCCTTAGCTTGTCGGATCGTTGCTTCTTGCCATATGCTGCCAGCATCCGGCACCATATGTCATTGCGGCTCTAACAGCGATTTTATATATTTTGCCTTTGACGCGTATTGGCATTCATGAGTCGCAGAGCAGCCCTGTAACCTCTCTCCACTTTTGCCAGCCCATGCTTTTACGATGTGTGATGTCTGCATCAATAGTTCCATAGTTTGCTATCACACTGCCATGGCAAGTAGATAGGTACTTTTATAAATTAACTATCTCTTTGTCTGTTTGCGCATCACGTAAAAAATACTGGACCGATTGCGATGCAGTTTTCACTGTTGCATAGCTTAGGGTTTGACTTAAAAACTGGTTTACTTGGTATCTCAAACCGATGAGTAGAAGCCGAGCAATCGATAAAAAAATATTCGATGGCGGACCGAAAGAACATAGGTGGAATTTTATGCGATAAATCTTGCAGCATCTTGACATATCATTTCTACAGAACTTAAGTAATTATTTTTCTACGTTTTTTCAACATAGCCGGTAAGCTAGAAAAAGCCTAGTTAACAAATCAATTTAAAACAACATGAAATTGTAACTTAATTTCCTTCCTGCAATGTTTATCCGGCCTGTTGCCTGCCCAACGGGTGAAAAAATCAATGGCGAAGGAAATGTCTAATAGACGAAAAAATATATATAATACAATGACGTTTCCGTTTAGAAGTCAAAATTGTCAACACAGTATACTTCCCACCCAGTTATTTAAACCAAAGGAGGTTGAATTATGCTTTCTTCCCACCCGGTTTTTTAAACCAAAGGAGGTTGAATTAAGCTTACTTATGTATCTTTTAACAGTAAACGTAATTCAACCTCCTTGCGATAAACAGAATAATAATATAGACTGTGTTATAGACAAAATGGTACGTCAATATAAAACCTCTATATAAAACATTATACTCGTAGCAAAGGGAATACAATGAATAAATTGCATTATAGTTTATGGAGAAAGTGTAAAGAATTGTTGTTATAATAGGGTATGTTAATTTATTTAATTGTTTTGCACAAAAAATAGTGTAAGTACAAGGAAGGACGTAATGCTAAACAGCATTATCTACCAGTCATCCAGGTCGTGAAAGAAATAATAGTACATAGGGCGTGTTGGTTAAAGTATTAAACAATAAATAGGAAAGAAACAAAGGTTTGTGTAAATAAAATATATTGTGTAAGGAATTGTTGCAAAATATTTGTGCTATCTACTACCTAGCTCGCGCGCGAAAAAGCTACCAAGCGCACGAACACGCGCATACAGTGCATGCGCACTCGTAACAAGGTAGTAGACAACTGTTTCCCTGCACATGAAACAGCAGAACATATCTAAATATATTGGTTTGTAATCTCGCTAGGCAGTAACAGATTAAAAATAATTCTTATTCAAAAGCCTAGTCTGTTACACTAGGTAGGTAATTGAAAACAAAAAAGCGGTTGTGGTTTTTGTAGGTAGGTACCTACAATATCTTGAAACATTATATTTATCACGCATAAGTACTTACTTGCCTACCTAATTAAGCGGATAAAATAATTAAAATCTCTAAGACTTCTTTCAAAGGTCAATAACAGTTACATAACCTACAAAACTTTGAAGCCTAATTAACAATTATTCCTGGCCTCCCCAAAAAATATATCTTAGACTAACAATCTCAGGAAATGATGCTGAATTAATAGCGTTTTTTTTTGTCTATAGACACTGTGAATTTGGCTGACATAAAAGCATGTATGGGAGTTCGCCATTGTTCAGGACTTATCGCCATAAGGGTGCATTTAGTGTGCAGTGACCAGTCGCTATCTTATTTTTGTGCACAAAAATACATTAATAGTAAGTTTGGTACACGATTACAAAAGTTATTAACAAACTTTAAAAATTTGGATCATAATTTTCTAACAATTCGGCTACCGAGACCTATATGCGTCGTCATCCAAATCTTTCTACTAGCTTCTTTGAACCGGTCTTATGGAAACGGTAACGCTATCTATTGGTAGTATTACGAACTACCAACCAAACACGGCTAATATTGATTAACTTTGTGTCTGAAAGATAACGCCTGCATAACGTAAATATATATAATAATTTTCTAATGCTTTTTTTCATAACACGTGTTAGAAGTGACACTTCACACTACAGTCTATCTGTATGCCTCTTTATCTTTGTTGTATCAAATGACATGAAGCACGACGGTGGGAATGTAGCTGTGTGGATGTGTTTGCCTGTAGTTGTGTATGGTCCAGATTTTGTTTACGTGATATTAAAGCGTACCATCCATCTTCATCTTCCCCATTTAATTAGATCTATGTTCGCAGCACTTTCAATGAACAGATGTGAACATATTATCGTTGTCGTCGCACTTGTAATAAAACAATAAAAGGCGGGGCATAGTTTATGGTCACCGCGTTTCTGCACATTTTTGCTGCAAAAAACACCCTTTTATGGTTGAAATACCTCGCACAAGAACGAAGCGTTACGATTCTTCATTTATTAAAAGAACTGCAAAGGAGTGGAATGCCCTGCCCTCGTCAGTGTTTCCGGTAAATTATAACCCAGGTGTGTTCAAGTCAAGAGTGAATAGGTATCTACTAGGCAAGCGTGCTACACCTTCACATCATCGCTTTCCATCAGGTGAGATTGTGGTCAAACGATTGCCTAGTCCGTAATAAAGAAAAAAAAATGGTTTTGAGACTGACAAGTCCTACCTTGTGCTGATGGTACTTTTTAGTCCTGGAAAAACACTTTTATCCCAGAGAAAAGACCATGTGGGCAAAACCGCGAGTACAGCTAGTTAAATGTATAGATAGATTGGCTGATGTAACTATTATTAAATATTCAATACTATGGTTGTTCACATAACTGGACGTTCTGATCGCCACCCGTCTCATGTGTGTGTTTTCTCATAATATGCTGTTTTAAACTAACTGCTTGTAAACATTTATAATCACAACTATTACATGCATATGGTTTCTCTCCGCTGTGTTTTCTCATATGTATTTTTAAAGTACTTGCATATACAGACTCATAGCCACACATTGTGCATGCATGTGGTTTCCTTCCTGTGTGTGAGTTTATATGATCTTTTAAATGACCTGCTTGTCCACATTTATAATCACACATATTGCATTCATAGGGTTTCTCTCCAGTGTGTGTTCTCATATGACCTTTTAAATTACCTGATCGTGTACATTTAAAATTACACATATTGCATTCATATGGTTTTTCTCCAGTGTGTGTCCAGATATGCTTTTTTAAAGAATCTATTTGTAAACATTTATAATCACACATATAGCATTCATATGGTTTCGCTCCAGTATGTGTTTTGATATGCTTTTTTAAAGAATCTGTTTGTCCACATTTATAATCACACATATTGCATTCATAGGGTTTCTCTCCAGTGTGTGTTCTCATATGACCTTTTAAATTACCTGATCGTGTACATTTAAAATTACACATATTGCATTCATATGGTTTTTCTCCAGTGTGTGTCCAGATATGCTTTTTTAAAGAATCTATTTGTAAACATTTATAATCACACATATAGCATTCATATGGTTTCGCTCCAGTATGTGTTTTGATATGCTTTTTTAAAGAATCTGTTTGTCCACATTTATAATCACACATATTGCACTCATATGGTTTCTCTCCAGTATGTGTCATCATATGCCGTTTTAAATGTCCTGCTGTTCCACACTTGTAATCACATATTTTGCATTCATATGGTTTATCTCCAGTATGTGTTATCATATGGCGTTTTAAAGCACCTGCTTGTCCACATTTATAATCACATATTTTGCATTCATATGGTTTCTCTCCAGTATGTGTCCTTATGTGTATTTTAAATAACTAGCATGTGCGGGCTTATAGTCACAATAAGAACATGTGTATATATTTTTTACTCTCTCTATTATTCTTTTGCTGTTGTTCTAGACTACAATCACTCACAGGTTTGTCACACATGTTGCTGTTTAGATGGGTTTGCTTCGGTGAGTGTTCTTTAATGTCTAGTTGTAGAACTGGTTGTTTCAAGTACTCCCACACATTACTCGCTCGTGTACATGTTGGCTGATTATGACAACTCTCCATTGTATTCTGTAAAAGACATTGCAAGAGTGAGACAATCTTCCAGTTACAAGCAGAGTGAACCTTACAGAGTAGTGTACTTTTAGGGTTCCGAACGTCCAAAAAAAAAATACAGATCCCCTATAGGATCACTCTTACTTCTGTGTCTGTGTGTCTGTCTGTCACAGACAATTTGCTCCAAATCCACTGGACTGATTGACTACAATTTTGGTACATTTATGAATTTCTCATTCATTCATTTATGAAACACAGACGTGTAACATATATAAATTAATTTTGAATATGCTTTAGAACGCAAAAAAAAACCAAACATGTAAATAGTATGTACCATTATCGTCTGACATAGATTTGAAGTTGTTTAATATAATAGATGTAAATTGACCATACAGGGGGTATGGTTATCTCCTAATAAGTATGGTTAAACTTGTAATAATTATGATGTAACTGTTTATGTTTGTGATACATTTCATTTATAATACTTCTTTTGATATCATTTCTTCATTAAACTATAGCAAAACAAAACTTGATAAAAAAAACCTCACGTGCCTTCTAGTTGCTAGATCTTGCGAATACCAAGATCTGGCAACATTAGGTTTTCGTAATCTTGCAAATGGTTGGCTATAGATATCCGGTACCTGATTTTAGTTATGGTTTGGGTTTGAGCTTAGGGGTCTTGTCAGGGTACAGTTTGAACCTTCGCCATCCTAATCTTGCTATTTTGGTCGCCTACAGAGCCGATTTTAAATAAACTGTTACGGCTGTTTGGTTGCCTTTGGTGACCAAACATCCGATTTTTTTATAAACTTATAAAAGGAAATATCTCATAAAATAAACGTTTCCTGCAGGAGGGGGGGGGGGGGGGCATTGAGGGACCAGCCCTCTCCTCCAAAAAATCCTGCCCCTTTTTTCTATATATTTCCCATTATGTGTACCATATGCTTTATCGTGAAAAAAGCATCCTATGTTCTTCTAGGATATTAAAAACTATTGCAAAAGTATAGTACCAAAGCTCTTGATACTTTTTGACAGACTTGTTATTATTTCGTTTCCATGGCAACCGTTCCTTACAGCGAGTAATCAACATTAGGATACTTTTTATCCCGGAAAATGATAAGTTTCCCAAATAAACAAACAGACAACATTTCACTTTTGTATATTACTGTGAATGTTACGCATATGACTTGAGTTAAACAAACTGCCTCTTATCTACACAATTATTATTGTGCATAGCATTTTTCAGGGACAACAGCAACACATGCTTCGGTGGAATAAGAAGAGCAGGGACAAAAAAATGTCTTCCACGCAAGTTAAAAGGAAATATGTTCATAATCACACAATCAAACAAACTCTGAAACGCAAACTTTAACGAAGAATGAAAACAAAAAATATGACCAAATTCCCCAACAGTATATCGCAGTTCTAAGTTCACTGCTGCAGGCGCAGGCCGAAAGTTAACAATAATTTCAATCCTGGAACTAAAATTTTACCAACAAACTTTTCTCAAAACTAAAAAAAATAAAATAATAAAAAATAAAGAAATTATCCTATGCACTAAGTCCTTCCCTCCTTCATGTGATATTTCAACCGGGTACAATATATTTATCTAGATCTCTAATTTAGCATATTTCCTCTTATATGTTTCCTAATCATTTTGTTATAATGCCAATCTATTCGGGTGAATCTATTTGTGGAAACTAAAAAATTTATACATTTACATTGCACTCCTTTTATTTACAAAATCTCTGACAAAAATCAATCACTACAAATCTGGTATAGTCAGTAAGTAAGTCGCTATATATCCTTCTTTCATACCATAAGTCGCTATATATCCTTCTTTCATACCATAAGTCCTGCTACACACCTAATTGTGAGCATTCACTTTCCTTTTAAACAACCTATATAGACACAGTACCGAACATTTAGCTGTTGGGACTTATGCTACATTTGGTAAAACATTCATACTCCCATAACCCTTGTAAAGAAAAGTATCGAGTGGAAAACCCGCTTTAGAATTTCTGTTACTGGTAATTAGGCTTTTTATTATAGAGGTTACCAGGAAATCCGCCTCTTCGCGCTTTTACTGGTTTTAGGCTTTTCATTTATAGAGGTCACCAGAAAAAACCGCCTCTGTTTCGTTAACTAGTTTCTAGGCTTGAGTTTAAAGAGGTCACCAGTCTAAACCGCCTCTGCGCTCGTTTGATAAAAACTACAAAAAAATATAACATGCTGGACTAGGATCAAATATGTTTCTAAATAAAATAACATAATATGCCTGAACAAAAATATCCAACTACCTAGCCAGTCTCTAAAGTTTACTGTTAAATTTCGATCAAAGTAACATGCCAAACATTGACACAAATAATGTACTTTAAATCGTTTAGTAAATGTCACTTGAGTGATTACCCCAATTCTAAACATTTTTACCTTATCGAGATTGCCATTCCTTTTTTATTCCAACTGCCAGGACCAATGTTCTACACATCAAAAAAATTCCTGTCTCGTCCGGGCTATTCTATATTCTAACACAAAAATTGTAAGTTGGCTGAGCTAAACCTAGAACAAGAATCCAAAACCTAAGAATCCAAACCTATTTTATCCTGAAAACTCGCCAGCTAATAACAATACAACAAAAAAATCACCAAAAATATACCTAAAAAATAATAATTGGACTACCCATAAAATCTTTCCTTCTCTATTTCCCTAGTAATCATTTCCAAATAATGAGCCTTCCCCGGGACAGATGTTCACGCAACCTCATGCGGTCCAGGGTTTGTCTATACTCTCCACAAAAAACCTTCATGAAAAATCCATGTTTTGACCCAGGCTTCTTTAGTTCAGGTGTTGTCATCCGCACCCGTGTATCCGGCCATCAGTCTAACCCGGCTAAGGTTATTCTTGCCTGAAATTCGCGCATAAACATATGTGCTACAAAATTTGTCACACCACTAGGGCGTGCAAAAAAAACCCAGATCCGTCGTGACCGGCTCCACCCCACCGATTTTCCGAACACCACAGAATCTATAAAAAAACGATCATTATGTATCCCATAATATACGATCAAACTAGACCTGTTTGTGGTCGGCTCAACTCTACCGATCTTCCAAACACAACAGCATCTAAAAAAATACGATCAAATGCGATCACCAAAACAAAAACACTCTCTGATTAGTCATTCTTCATGTATATACGCAAAATATGTGTATCGTACGCTGACAATGAGAGGTGAGCGAGAGAAAGCACAAGCGGCCCTACCCCTCCTCTGAAAATATGGAGCTGTCCTCAGCTCTTATAACATCCACCGGCAACTGACTGTGTGTAATAGTATAGCGACAGAATTTGGACAAGCTGAAATAATGCAAAAGAAAGAAAAAAAAACATCAAATAATTTTGTTGCTGGAACTAAACCTTTAGGAGACAAACCCTATTGAAGTAATAATTCAACCAACTTTCAATGGCCCCACGTTGGGCGCCATTGAAAGGGCCGTTGCCCGGCTAAGGAAAACGGACCTCCTTCTCAGGTAAAGGCGAGGAATTAAAACAAGATGGTAAATTCAATAACAAAGGGCTTTATTACAAAAAATAGAAAAAGCACACATGAGTTATCGAATATTGGTACTCTCCCCTTTACTGAGGAATTCAAAAAGAAATATGTTACACTTAATTTAGTTTGTTCAGCATCAAAATAATTATAAACAGCAAGATCTTATAATAGGAAATACTACTAACTTAATACTCAAAACTCAAAATTCTCAAATATGATTACAATTTCATCTAACATATAAATTTTAGTAGATAACTCCGGCCTGTATGATATGAATTTACAATAGAAAAGCTGTATCCTAGGCTAGTAAAACTTAGAGAGTCTGTGCTCAGCAGATCAACATGTATTGGTCACAACGCAACGGAATAATCTTGTCTTTGCCATAGAATGTTCTAAATTAAAAGAGAACTTGTGCAAACAGAGTGTGTGGTTTCCCAGAGGGAAATCAAACTCTAAAAACAGAAAGTAAAACAGAAACTAAGACAGAAAGTATACAGAATGTATATAGAAAGTAAACAGGAAGTATATAGGAAATAAACAGAAAGTATCTTTCAACAGAATCTTTGCACGTTAGAAGGCGAAGGGTTCCCTCAACACTAGCTCGCTGACTCAAAATGATTTGGAGTGGACCAACCTGGAAGCTTCCTGGGACGCCGTACCGTCGTCTCGCGTACCGCCGCGGAACGCCTCCTTACTCCACTCGATCAGCTCCTACTGCTTGACCACGAACGGTGGTGATATCTTCTACTGGACAGGTGGTGCGTTGGAGTCCTTCTGGAGTCCCTCGTAGACCGGCTTCTTCCACGAACGGTGGTGAGCCCCGGGTGATCGCGCACAGCAGCTCGCAGTGGTGACGACAATAGCCGACCGTAGATGCACGATATAACCTGAAACCCACGTTCCTTCTTGTTCAAATGTGTCTCGAGATGCCCGCCTTAGATAGACGCGGTGCAAAATCAAAACAGATATTTCGTTATTACAATACTGAAATCACGGGAAATCACACTAACCTGGCTTTTGCACTCGTATACTTATTTCGCCTGTAACAGGGCAGCTTCGTTCTGGACAGCGTGCCTCGGTCGTTTTGTTCACACAAGAGAAACTGCGTATTTTTCTGCCGCCTGCGCCGATCTCTATTACGTGCCAACTATGTAAAGTAAATTCGGTTTTACGTCCGAAATCCAAATCCAATCCACATGCTTCTCTCTTGTATATATATACGAACTTTGGTTTGCACTTCGAGTAGCATTCTACTCCGATCTTGAACTTCCGGTTATCTCGAAAAGTCCAGAACTAACTCTGCCATTTGCATCATAAAGCAGACCTTGTCGGCCTAGCAATACTGGTCACTGTCCTCCAGCCAGTTCTGGTACATACCAGCCAGCTTCCTTGTTTACATCAAAAAAACTCCATATAAAAATAACCATCTTTCCGGAACTTTCATGCGATTTAGACATTATGTCAAAACCTTCCATGGTGTGACCATCGCAAGCTATTTCTAGATTTAAATTATTTTCGACATATCAAACGCTGCCTTCTGTAATTATTATTTGTTAGCCAACTTAAAGATGCGACCTATTCTGGATTTTTAAACAACCCGTTCCTCGTCCAAAGTTATCCAGAGCCCGACATATTCCTGGAACGTCAATTATTAATAGCAACACTAAGAAGCTCGCTACTTGCCGATAGAGATCACCACTTAGTTTCCACCTTTCTTCTAGTTCACGCCATTTGTCGCTAGCTGTCGCTGCGTGGATTAACCATTTTATCTATTTTGAGACAGTAGTTGAAAACTTTTCCCTTTCACTCGCAGAGGCAAATTCAACCATTATTTCTTGATTCTTAGATAGGCGAAATTATCAATCTGTATTCAACAAGAAAAGCTTTCATTATTCCTTTAACGAAGAAAGTGGCGCACGCGTGGTGGAGTTCGGCGTTTTTTAGAAACTCGGCGTCTGGTTTTCAGATACGGAGAAGACACAACTTGATCTAATAGAAAAGACGCTGCTCCTCGCCAGATGGCGTTGTACCCAATATATTCTATTATCGAGATCTATAACAAAAATCTAACTTGGAGTCATGATTTAACATGTCATAGTGCATGCATATGGTTTCTCTCCGGTGTGTGTTTTTTATGCTGTTATAAATTGTCTGCATATCCACATTTATAGTCACACATAGTGCATTCATAGTGCATTTTCATTTTTTGTTTTTATATATATATTTATTTTTTTCTCTCCAGTGTGTGATATAATGTCGTTGTAAAGTACCTGCTTGTCTACATTTATAATCACACAGAGAGCATTCATATGGTTTTTGTTAAAAAGTGAATTAACAGTATAAAAATGAAAGAGGAAGTGTTTTCCTTAAATTGAACAAATTATAAAGTGTTTTTAGTCCAATAAATGAAGTGATCACACTCTGGAATTTGCTGAACTATTTTTAAAATAATCCTACTTAATTCGTAGATCACCGTAGAAGTTCTACAAGACTACGTAACTCCAACTCCTCACCATCAACGACGACTTCGCCGGAGAAGTGACATCACCTGTCATCGGAGTACTTTGGAGAAGATAGACCAGTTGAAGATCAAGACGGATATAATTTAAAGGGTGCTTGACCGTTGTGATCTGGTATGGAAAGTTATAGTGCCCCAAGGCACCTGATTACTCTGCAGATCCTCATGAATTAAAGGCGGCTCCAGGACTTGCCTACTGTTTTTCTAAGAATGGACCGGCGTAATAGTACTATTATCTATACTGTGCTCTAAGTTAGGTATCTGCGCGACACAGTGGTTCGGTCCTATAATTTTTTTTTTTTTGTTTCCTTTCCTACTGCGGTGGGTTCTACTTTGCGTAAGTATAGTTTGCCATGGAAACGATACAAGTTGACAAGTCTGTCAAAAAAATCAAGAGCATTGGTACTATTGCATTGGTTTTTAATATCCTAGAGGAACTTAAGATGCTTTTTTTCGCGATAAACTGTAGTCCGCGCGGACGAAGTAGCGGGCGGGCAAACTAGTAATATTATAAACCGTAGGTACCTGCATTTGTATCATCCCAATGTTCTGATACTAGGATGGTTGTGCACTTGTGTATTTTTGCTGTGCTTTGGGCCCATAACCTGACAAGGTCAGGGCTTCGCAGAGTTAAAGAAAGTGTTTTCTCATAATATGCAGTTTTAAACAACCTGCTTGTGTACATTTATAATCACACATAGTGCATGCATATGTTTTCTCTCCTTTGTGTGTTTTCATATGCTGTTTTAAATCACCTGGTTGTTTACATTTATAATCACACATAGTGCATGCGTATGGTTTCTCTTCTGTGTGTATTATTATATGTTTTTTTAAATCACATGCACTTACACATTCATAATTACACATAGTGCATGCATATGGTTTCTCTCCTGTGTGTGTTTTCATATGCCGTTTTAAATTACCTGCTTGTCCGAATTTATAATCACACATGGTGCATGCATATGGTTTCTCTCCTGTGTGTATTTTAATATGTTGTTTTAAATTACCTGGTCGTTTACATTTATAATCACACATAGTGCATGCATATGGTTTCTCTCCTGTGTGTGTTTTCATATGCTGTTTTAAAGTACCTGCTTGTCCAAATTTATAATCACACATAGTGCATGCATATGGTTTCTCTCCAGTGTGTATTCTTATATGTTTTTTTAAATCACCTGCTCTTACACATTCATAATTACACATAGTGCATGCATATGGTTTCTCTCCTGTGTGTGTTTTCATATGCTGTTTTAAAGTACCTGCTTGTCCGAATTTATAATCACATATAGTGCATGCATATGGTTTCTCTCCAGTGTGTATTCTTATATGTTTTTTTAATTCACCTGCACTTACACATTCATAATTACACATAGTGCATGCATATGGTTTCTCTCCAGTGTGTAGTTTCATATGCCGTTTTAAATTACCTGCGTATCCACATTTATAATCACACATAGTGCATTCATAAGGTTTCTCTCCAGTGTGTGATATAATATGTTGTTGTAAAGTACCTGTTTGTCTACATTTATAATCACACATAGTGCATTCATAACGTTTCTCTCCAGTGTGTGATATAATATGTTGTTGTAAAGTACCTGTTTGTCTACATTTATAATCACACTTAGTGCATGCATATGGTTTCTCTCCTGTGTGTGTTTTCATATGCCGTTTTAAAGTACCTGCTTGTCCGAATTTATAATCACACATAGTGCATGCATATGGTTTCTCTCCTGTGTGTGTTTTCATATGCTGTTTTAAAGTACCTGCTTGTCCGAATTTATAATCACACATAGTGCATGCATATGGTTTCTCTCCAGTGTGTTTTCTTATATGTTTTTTTAAAGAACCTGCTTCTCCACATTTATAATCGCACATAGTGCATGCATATGGTTTCTCACCAGTGTGTGTTTTTTCATGTCTTTTTAAATTGCCTTCTTGCCCACATTTATAATCACACATATTGCATACATAAGGTTTCTTTCCAGTGTGTGTTCTTTCATGTACTTTTAAATAACCAGCATGTGCTGACTTATGGTTACAATAAGCACATGTATACATTTTTTCTCTCTTTTTAGTTTGCTTTTGCAGTTGCTTTAGACTACAAGCACTCACAGGTTTGTCATCACACATGTTGCTGTTTAGACTACAAGCACTCACAGGTTTGTCATCACACATGTTGCTGTTTAGACTACAAGCACTCACAGGTTTGTCATCACACATGTTGCTGTTTAGACTACAAGCACTCACAGGTTTGTCATCACACATGTTGCTGTTTAGACTACAAGCACTCACAGGTCTGTCATCACACATGTTGCTGTTTAGACTACAAGCAGTCACAGGTCTATCATCACACATGTTGCTGTTTAGACTACAAGCACTCACAGGTTTGTCATCACACATGTTGCTGTTTAGACTACAAGCACTCACAGGTTTTTCATCACACATGTTGCTGTTTAGACTACAAGCACTCACAGGTTTGTCATCACACATGTTGCTGTTTAGACTACAAGCACTCACAGGTTTGTCATCACACATGTTGCTGTTTAGACTACAAGCACTCACAGGTTTGTCATCACACATGTTGCTGTTTAGATGGGTTTGCTTCGGTGCGTGTTCTTTAATGTCTAGTTGTAGAACTGGTTGTTTCAAATACTCCCACACATTACTTGCTTGTGTACATGTAGGCTGCTTGTGACGACTCTCCGTTGTATTCTGCAATATAAAATAATTGCAACAGTGTGACAATGTTCCAGTTACAAGCAGAGCAAAACTTACAGAGTACTTTTTATATTAAATGCATTTGGGCATGCTAGGAGTGAACCTTCATATTAAATGTAAGATATGTCAAATTCAACCACGAAGCACTCTCCTAAATTGAACTGTCTGTGTTCCTACCTCTAACATGACATGAAACCCAAGGTGCATACAAATGTAGGAATGATTTGGTTTGCGGTCTATCTCATCTAGGATACAGACAGACGCGCGCTACTGGGAACTTCCTTTTAAACTATTATAGTAAATTACATTTACACTCATTTGTGCACATACACCCATAGGTACCTACTAAAGATTCCCTGAGAAGTCACATGTCAACACACCACAAACATACTAGACCCGAGGACACACATTTATGCTCATCACACAAATGTTTGCCCCGGCCAGGATTCCAAAATGGGACACTAAGTTTAGCAGCTGAGCTGCAGTATCATCAACTGTGTGGGTAAAATCTGTACTCTGTCTAAACTAAAACTCCACCATCACTTGTTTAGATTTTGCGCATATCCAGACTATGTGGACGTTGTTAAGCAGTACTACGTCAACCCACAATATTACAAAAATTGTATTATAGTAGAAACCAATCTTTATGGCGGCTGTGAAGTGCGCTGCGAGTGTGACTTCGCGCTGGTACAGTAAGGTTTGCAATTACTAGAGTATTTTTTTACTACCTACTTGTAGAACATGCTAATAATAAGTACATGATCAACGGGTGGCGCTAAATCTAACATTGCGCAGTACTGAGTGCATACATGCGCGTGCACGCGTGGCAAGCAACTGGTTAAGAAGCACTTTATTACACCAGAATTATGAAACAAATATACAAGAATTTAATTTAAAAATAGGCAAAACGGGTGGTGTTATCGCAATAAGTGAACTCTTCCAGACAACCTTTGGATAGACAGATATTACGAATTAAAAAAGGACGGTGGTGCAAAACAATACAATAAATCATGCAAAATAAAAATGATATACCTACACACATATTTAATAAACTACATAAACCATACTTACTTACATGTCACATGCGAATAATGTAATGATTGAAAAAGTATGTGTTCAGTATATACAAATAATGGAATGATAAAAAAATGTTATACCTACAGCTATGTTTCTAGTAGCTAAATTAGCATCGACACTTAACATTTTAACCTATTCATTATTTTTTAACCAATCATGAAATTATGTTAACACTTAACATACGTCAACACAATAATATTAATATTGGAATATATGCTGATATTGTGTTGATGGATTATATTGGTTGGTAACAAACAACTTTAAAATAACTAACTAGACTGTACTTGAACAGAATCGCATGCATGTCCGCAGCGTACGGATGTAGCGTGCACACAAGGGGCCCATTCACTTAAATGTTCGAGGACGCATAGATCACCCGCGCGTACACTCGAAATCGTTCACAGCGTCGTCGGGCGTTCGCCTGGGTCATCCGAAAAATAGTAGGGGAGGGGAGGAATAGTAAGAAACTGACACTTGACAGGTGTAAGTTCTATGTGGACATCCAAACTTTGGACTTAATGTGCAATGGGTTCCTCATACGATTTAAACGAGGATGAGGGAGGCCTTCCTCATTGCCATATAGAGCCTCGTTCATCATACCTCAAATGAGGCGAGGTACAAATCGCGCGTGTTGCGGAACGGCCGCTTCGCAGCGTTACCGCGCTTTTCACCTCGCCTCATTTGAAGCTAGAGGAACGAGGTCTCAAGGCCCTCAAACCTCAAATGAGGCGAAAAGCGCGAGCGTCATCAGGAACATCGCGGCGTTGCCGCTCTGCTCCTCACTCATAAGCTGTTAATAATCTCCTCTCTCGGTTGATTTGAGCGGTCAGTGAGGGGCGGGCATTTGTGTATAGGTGACGGAAAATAATATTTGTTACATGAGCGATAACGACGCGGCAGCCGGCGAAAGGCACGAAATATTTGCGCATATGACATGAGGAACTAAATGAGGTGGTTCGAGGCCTTAATACGAGGACCTCCCTCATTTCAAATTTCGAGGACCTCGAACGAGGTAACTCACGAGTGACTGTAACTCATCACTAGTCCAAAGTCGTTCACTAACTCAGGATGATCGAGCAGTAATTGCACGGATAATTCGAGCGTGTAAGTGAACACAGCCAAGCACAAATGCATAGATGAATATATTACTGGCGTACACAAATGCGGCGGGCGCGCGCGGGATTCGGTGGGCTAGCAGGAGGGTGTGCCCCGGCCTCTCACCTCTCCAAAGCCCGCTTACACCTAAAATTAGCTATTGCGCAGCGCCTTGCGCCTAACTTCTCAGCCGCCATAAAGATTGGTTCCTACTCTACCTATTGCACGACGACCATAGTTGATACTTACATAGGTATAAACTGTAGTTTTTTAAATATAATAAAAAATAAATAGGTTTATAAATAAATCCCATCGCTGCTCGTTCGTGGTACGTTTTCTCTGAGGTTATGTTATGAGTTGGTTATGCTCTCGGTTATCTATATTCTTTGTAAAACCTAATAGAAAAATGTGGGAGCAAATGAAAAATTAGAGAAAAATCATAGGTTTAGGTACCTACTTAAGTACTTACTGGAAATATTGTATTCTCTTTGTGCATCGCTTACAAAACAATAGCGCAAAATTCTGCTCGGTGCTCGCTCTGCCTGCTGTCAAGTGTCATTTGATTACTTAATTATTTTTTTTCTTTTCTAGTTTGGTTCGCACGTCCTGTGCATCTGCCAATTTCAAGTGGCTTCTGTTTGGCTTCTGTCATCTTCAACTTCGTAATATGTATTGCTTCTATTTTTAATTTCCTGTCTTGAGTAGGTGAACAATAAAAATGTTGCAGATTGATGTTTTGTACTATTTCTTCTGTGGTTTTGTTACAAAGGTAGGGAACCGTTACGCGATTTGTAAGCATTCGAAAAATTTGGAAAAAGAAACGGATCAGAAGGGGTAATATAAGAAGGAAAGAACTTTAAATATTTACAAAACTTATAAAATAATTAGGTACATAAATTATTAACAATTTAATATTATTACTACTTAGATACTTAGCTAAAGTTTTGTAAATGTAAGGTTTGTCAATATACAGAAGAGATTTTATACATGTTGGAAAAGGGACACAGAGGGATATCAAATCATCAAAAAAGAAAGAACGGTCATAGTTATGACACGAGAAAAATATATGGTCCAGGTCCCCAAAGTCAAGTCCACATTCACATTGCGGGCTATCTTTAATATGAATCCTGGCAAGGTGGGCTGGGCAGGTGGTATGTCCGAGGCGCATTCGTATCAAAATTGAAGTGGCGATCTTGCCAAGTTTTACTATAGAAAACCATGCCTTATGACGAATTCGCGGTTGTATACTGAAGTAAGACTTTCCTTTAAATTGGCCACTTACTGCCCAGACTTTTGTCCCAGGAGTTCCGAAGAAAAAATCTGGGAAGAGTAGCCAAATCGTGTACATAGTTTTTGAAAGGAAATAGGTCTCCACACATCACAGCCTCATTTGCAAGTCTATCGGCTTTTTCATTGCCCTTGATACCACTGTGGCTGGGTATCCAGACAAATATGACAGAAAACTCTTTCAAAGCACACAAATGTAATTTTGTTCTAGCTTCTGCTATAAGAGGAAAAAGTGGTTTGTACTTAAAATGAAATCTAAAAAGAGCTTGTAAAGCACTCATAGAATCGCTTATAATAATACTATTTTTAAGTTTACAGAGAAGAACGTATTCAATTGCTTTAACAACGCCAAGGCATTCACCTGTAAATACTGACGTTTCAGATGGACATTTTATTTTTTGGACTACTTTATATTGGGCATGAAAAACACCCACTCCTACAAAATTGTCGGATGAATGTTTTGACGCATCCGTGTAAATATGATGCCACCCATGCCACTTTTCATTTACGATGTAATTAAAATAAGCGTTAGCATTGGCATTGTGTTTATCAATATCTGAGCAATAATTAACTGTTGGCGTATGCATTAAAGCTTCATATTTACAATTAAACATATCTAGATTCGGAGATCGATGTGTTGGTGCTTGAAAAGTTTTAAATCTGATATAACTTTTAACTAAGCAAGGAAGGGATTTGTGTTTCCAATAATTTGAAGACTCAATAAGATCGGTAAGAATATTAAGTTTTGAAATTAAAAGGCTATTTGAAAATTGCAAGACACGGAAAAACATACGGTCAGATAAAAATTGACGTCTTAAATTAAGAGGGGGCTCATCACATTCAATTTGCAATGCATTTATAGGGCTAGATTTCATAGCCCTGGAGATGATTCTCAATGCTATTGGATAGAATCTAATTTCTTCAGTCCAGCTAAGCCACAAGGCTTCAATAAGAAGGTTCCATAGTCAAGAATACTTCGTACCAAAGCGTTGTAGAGAAGCTTTAAGGAAAAAAGATGTGCACCCCACCACACGCCCGAAAGACATCTCATCAAATTTAGGAGCTTCTCACACTTATCAGCAACATATTCACAATGTGGAACGCCTGAAAGTTTTGAATCCAAAAGAACGCCTAAAAACCGTACTACATTTTTTGTTGGAATTATATTGTTATTAAAATGTATTAATATGGGGGGCATTTGTTGCCGAGTAAAGAGAAGCATCGAGCTCTTGAGCGCTGATATGCTCAAGCCATTGTGGTTTATCCAACTATTTAAATGATTTAAAGAATTTGATAATTGTTTGCATAATGTATTGACAGATCCATCCGTGGAGTATAAGACGAGATCGTCAGCGTATTGTAGTAAATTCACTGAATTTTTGAGGGAAGATTCTAAATCGTAAGTATAAATGTTGAATAGAATAGGACTGAGTACAGATCCTTGCGGCAGTCCTTTCCAGACGAGTCTGCTATGATCCCGTGCTTGGTCTAGTTTAATTGATCTTCCTGACAGGAGGTTAAATATGAAGCAAGTGAGAACTTCTGGGATGTCAAGTTTATGAAGCTTATATCTAAGAACATGTAGAAAAACGTTGTCGTATGCTGATTCTAAATCTAAAAACGCTGCAAGAACCGATTCATTGATTGTAAATGCTATCCGAATGTCTGTTACAAGAGTACCCACACTATCCAATGTACTCCTGCCCTTTCGGAAACCAAACTGTGACTCAGATAAAATACCACGATTTTCGACAAGCCATTCGAGGCGGTTTTTGACTAAGTTCTCAGCTACTTTTACTATAACAGAAGATAGAGCTATTGGGCGATATGATGATACTGCGTTTGGTCTTTTAACTGGTTTAAGAATTGGAAGAACAATTTGGGATTTCCAGGAAGGGGGGATATTTTCGGATAACATTACTGTGTTAATTATGTCCAGATAATATACAAGCGATGATTCAGTGAGGTTGGCTAAAAATGAATACGGTATGCCATCTTCTCCAGGAGCAGAATCTTTTACAGCCGATAGAACCCCTTTTAATTCTTGTATAGTGAAGGGTTTTTTTTTTTTTTTTTTGGCTGTGGAATACAGTAGGGGGAGTAGAATTGTAAAAATGATCATGCTGTGGTAATGTCAGTGGTGCCAGAGAAATTGGTCATTCATATTTGCAGGTAAGGATGAAAAAGAGGAATCACTAATGTCGCTTCTAAATCTTCTGATATTACGCCATACAATAAAAGGGCTTATATAAGGAGAGATAGAGAGGCAAAAGTTTCTCCATCCTTGGATTTTTTTTTCTTTGAGTAGTTTACGTGTCTCTGCTAATAATTTAGTCAAGGTTTCAAAATTTTCCATTGTCATCTCGCTGTTGTACTTAAGTTCAGCATCTTTTCTTTTTTTTACTGCTTCAGTGCATTCTATGTCCCACCAAAATGGAGAAGGAAGGAAGCCAGTAGCTGAATTTTTAAGGGGAAACGTTTCGTCCGCAGCTTGAGTGAGTATTTTTGTGAAAGTGTCAGTGTCGTTAAGAAGTTCGTGTGTTAAATTTGATATTTTATGTTCTACAGATGTTTTGAATTTGTTCCATTGAAGAGTAATAACAATCGGAAAATGGTCACTTCCAAAAGTAGATGATATTGTATGCCATGCTATCGATGAAGCTAAGTTTGGTGTACAAATTGATAGATCTACTGCACTTTTATTTTTATCAGGTGTGCGTCTGGTAGGGGAGCCAGTATTTATGATGCAAAGATTGTATGTATTTAGAAAGTCTATTAGCAGTTCACCACAGTAAGTAGAAATAGAACATCCCCAAGAAGTATGATGGGAATTAAAGTCACCTAAGACTAAGAAAGGTCTGGGGAGACGAGAGAATAGATCATTTAAGTAGTGGAAAGCTAAGGAAGAAGGGTATGGAATATATATATATATAGAAACAACACAAATGTTATTCACTAATGCTGCTACCACGGAAAAATGATTGTAGGTCGGAAGAGTTAAAGGACAGAAAGAGATGGTATTTCTGATGAGCAAGGCGGCACCACCATACCCATCAGATCTATCATCTCTTAAACAAGAGAATCCGTGGATTTTAAAAATGGAGCCTGGCTCAAGCCAGGTCTCCGAAAGTATGAATAAACAAGTGTTGTACTTGTTTATTAAGTGAATAATTTCACTTTTTTATGAACTGCACTTCTGCAGTTCCATTGTATTATCTTTTGTAAGACCGCCATTTTTAATGGCTTTAGGTGTTCTAAACATGTCAATTATAGGGGCAACGATGGACGGTACTGCAATGTTTGACTGGGTCACTGTCTCGATGAGGATTTGAATGATGTCTGATGTCGACATCATTAATGTTTGTGCCGAAAAAAACGCAGTTATTGGGGGTTCCATAATAAGGTAAGAATCTGGCTCAATACTCGCTTCAAAACTTCGCGCGCTGTCAAGCGCCGGCGAATGGGAGCACACATCATTGTTCTTGTGAGAACCCCGCTGGAGTGGGAAGGAAAAACGTGAGAGAGAGGCGTTTTTGTTTTTTTGTTGTTGAACACCGCGATACACGCCAGTGTTTGTTTTTGGTTGTTATTTTCCCTCGAATTAAGTTTATTATAAAGAAAACAATAACATTTTTTAAGTGCTGTTAAAGTGTGTGCATGTGGAGGAAGCAACTGGACTAGCTTTGAGAAGCGAGAAGGCGAGGGAGCCCTGGCCGGGCCCGACCGCTCAGCCGCGCCATTTATAGGATACATAAATCATCATAAGCGAGAAGAACGAGACAATCGTGATGAAAGTAGTCAGCCTTCAACTGCCTTCAGGGCCCAGTATGGAGCGGTTACCGCTGCCATTCAGCCCAACGGAACTCCTGTGGAGATACCCATTGCCGTGGGCTCCACCACCGCCATCGCCCCTCGGTGATACAAAGGCGCAACTGCCCGCAGGCCTTCCCCCAGAACCGAGACTTTGGACCAGAGAAGACGTTGTTGTCTTTCTGAAATGGTGCGAAAGAGAATTCGACTTGCCGAACTTCGACATGGACCTCTTCCAAATGAATGGCAAGGCTTTGTGCCTTTTAACCAAAAATGATTTGGGTGAACGATGCCCTGGCGCCGGCGACGTGCTACACAATGTACTACAAATGCTAGTGCGCGATGCGGCTCTTCTGGGACGTGTTCCTTCTTCACCAGTGACTCCTACAGCACGCGCTCCTTACCCACCTTCTCCCCATTCGCATCCACCTACCCCCACATGGGCAGTGGACAGCTTCCACCATTTCCACAGCGCTGCTGCAGCGGCTGCACAACCCAACTCTGTAACCTTAAGTCCTGCGCCATCAGTTGACAGTTCAGGAAGCCCTCAAAGAGGAGATACAGTCAACTATGCAAATTACGCGCCCCCAATTGCGCCGAACACTCAAGCTAGCTCTGGAAGCAATCATTCTGATTCAGATGAAGACGCACACTTTGGTCACTTCGTAGCCGGATCTCAATAATACATAACTTAATCTTTAATAATAAATACAGTCCACGTCAAATCATTTTATGCAAGTTACCAAGTATTTATCTATTTTAACATAATCTAATTAGTACCTATCGAATGTATTGTTCAACTTAGTTCATATTATTATTTCCAATCCAACCGTTTGGTAGGTATTGGAACAAACGTGAGAACTAAATCATTTCGTAGGCAATTGGATACTTTATTGGGGACTTGGTTCGGGGGTAAGTTGTATTGGACTACGTATTTCTAATCCAATCATTTCTATTTCTAATTTTCATTTCAACTCAAATAATACTATTCACAGTAGATATTTTGTTTAAACTAATCGTAGACAAAAGTATGTACATTGTTCCTGATAATAACTTGTAAGTATAATACCTACAAATAACTTATTTACTATTGCAATACATACAATTAGAAAGAAGTTTTAATATTTATAAAAAATAAAGATATGGTAGGTCTGTAGGTAGGTAGGTGCAGCGTTACAGAATCTGTCCACCTATGAGTTCGTTCGTTGTGTTTTTTGGATGCCGGTTGTGACGTGTTTTGTTTGGTTCAACTCCCGTACCCTCTGCCGGAGTTTTGCTTGAAAGTTGTATCAAAAGTTTAGTTCATTCATCACTCAAGTGGAGCAATCATCCGTACATTTGTAATCGGACATTGCGTTTAAGTATTCTGTGATTTCGTTGTTTTAGCTGTCAAACTTCAAACAAAGAATAATTCTATTTAACAGTAAACATGACAGCAGAACTAAGGAAGTTAACTATGAGAATTAAATACTGTGAGTCGGTTGTCAAATCGTACTTCGCACAAGTTCAAGGCATGTATGACTTATCCTTAAATATTAATACGGAATCGGAAGAATCGAACTTTTTAGTATCGACTTACAACTTAACAACACTTCGTTCGGAATTTATGGAAAGATTAGAAGAATGGAATATGGCACAGATGGAAGAGAACTCAAACTATGAGCCTAGTTTTAAGAGGTGGGAAGCTTTTGAAACTTTATTTAATCATGTGCAAAGTAAAGTCAGTGCAATTAAAAATAAAGCTTTATGTATGGTTAATCAAGAAAAATTAAAATCTCCTCAAATCAAACTTCCGCCTGTACAACTGCCAAAATTTGACAGTGATCCAAAGGCATGGCCTATGTTTATAGAGAGTTATAATAATACAATACACAACAATATACAGTTAACCAATGCAGAGAAAGTGTACTATTTATGCGGTCAGTTGTCAGGTAAGGCATTAGAATCCATTGCGGGGTTAATACCTACAGGTGATAACTATGACTTGATTTATACTACTCTAATGGATAAATATCAGGATGTGCGTACCTTAGCCACAGCCTACCTGGATGAGATATTTAACTTGAAGAAAATGCAGGCTTCTTCTGCAGACGGCTTGAATACTTTTATTGATAAATTTTCAGTAGCGGTTTCAGCTTTTGAAAAATTGGATATTGCAAGTAAATTAGATTTTATTTATTTATACTTCGCGTTGAAGAAAGTGGATAGTGAAACTGCGCTTTTATTTGAAAATTCAGTGCGTAGTGAGCTAGTTCCGTCATATAGCAGTTTTGTAAAGTTTATTAAAGAACAAGCAAAGATTTTGGAACGGACGGGATCAGGGTCCAGTGCGAGTGAGAAAAGTGCGTTTAGGTCGTATAATGCTCGAGTGCCAATGACTTCTAAATCAGTGCCCGTTCCAGGTAGGAATACTAAATCGTTTGTGACTGCAGCTGATAGTGCAGTGTGCCCTTTATGCAATGCTGCCAGTCACGACTATTTGTCAAAGTGCACACAATTTCTGAGACTTTCCTCAAGGGAACGATACGGTCTAGCCAAGAAGCACAATGCTTGCGTGAATTGTTTGAGTCCGCGACATCGTTCATCTGCGTGCAATTCAAAGAATAGTTGTAGTGCATGTCAATCAAAAACACATCATACTTTATTACATTTTCCAAATGAGCGGTCGAGTACATCATTACCAGTGTCAAGTGATGGTCATTTGGATATTGTTGAGTCTGGGCTGTTAAAGGACGTGTTATTAGAGGATGATGTGTCCCAGTCAGGGGTTGCATTGTGTTTGCTGCATAGTGATAAGACGCACAACTCTGCATATGGCGCACATTCTTCTACTGTGTTACTTGCCACGGCCAAGGTGCAAGTAATGGACCGGCAAGGTAAGTCACATATGGTACGCTGTCTAATCGATAGTGGTTCTCAGAATCACTTCATCACATCAAATTGCTGTAAGCGATTGTCTTTGACATTGCAACAGCCAGACTTTCCTATTTCTGTGCAAGGATTTGGAGGTGGTGTCAATCATGTACAGGGTATAACAAATCTAGAGTTTACTTCAAGTTTTGACAAAGGTGAAGTTTTTCACGTTCAACCGTTGGTGGTAGATAGTATCGTCAATGAGTTGCCAACTTCTAGAGTCGACATGTCAGTGTTGTCGTATCTGTCTAGCGTCCCGCTGGCAGACGATACCTTTCAGGTTCCAGGTGAGGTAGATTTACTGATTGGGGCACAACTGTTTGCTCGGCTGTTGTTACCTGGCACAGTTCGTGGACCACCTGGTATGCCAGATGCTATACAGACCTGTCTTGGATTTGTCATCATGGGAAATGTTCCAGCTTTCACGAAAGATAGATCAGCTATGATTGCAACGTACTGTGCCTTTGTGGACCCAAACATTCAAGAAACAGTTTCAAAGTTTTGGCAGCTTGAGGAGGTCCCTTCGTCTACTTCTGCTTGTCATAGTCAGGAGGAACAAGAGTGTGAAGACATTTATAAAACCACTACAACCCGAGATTCCTCGGGTAGGTATTCCGTTGCGCTGCCTTTTAAGGCTGATCCAACAGAGTTAGGCAACTCATTGAAGACTGCACAGAAACGTTTCTTTGCTTTAGAACGTAGACTACAGGCATCTCCACCATTGCGAAAGGCTTATGATGATGTAATTAAAGAATATTTAGATGTTGGATATTTGGTTCCGGTAATGAATAGCGAGGATCCTGGTCAGGATGAAGGCTACGTAATCCCACACAATTATGTCCTCAGGGAAAGCAAGGTGACTTCAAAGCTTAGAATAGTGCTAGATGCAAGTGCATGTACAGATAGGCAGCATTCGTTGAATGAAATGCTTCATCCCGGCCCTAACCTGCAGGGTGACATTTTTACCATATTGTTGAACTTTCGTCTGTTTGCAGTGGCATTTTGTGCTGATGTTAAACAAATGTACATGCAAATAAAGGTGCATCCACAATTTCACAAGTACTTGAGAGTATTATACCGTTTCGATCCCAACGATCACTTACAAATGTTCCAATTTAACCGGGTCTGCTTTGGTCTATCAGCTAGTCCATTTTTAGCATTGAGGACAATTGAACAACTTTGCAATCAGGAACAAAATAATTTTCCACTTGCGGCACAGGTAGTTCAGAGCGGACTGTACATGGATGATGTTGTCTATAGTGAAGAATCGGTGGTTGGGGCCACCGAGACAGTGCTTCAACTGATAGGACTGTTTAAAGCTGGAGGTTTTGACTTAATGAAGTGGTCGAGTAACTCACCAGACTTACTCGCCCAGATACCAGAAACACATCTACATCCACATGTACTCAGCTTTGATGATGATGGATTAAAAATATTAGGAGTCAAATGGGAACCACAGTCAGATGAATTCTCCTTTGACGTTGCCTCATGTCCTGAAGACTGTACGAAGCGGAATGTACTGTCCGTAGTGGCTAGATTGTGGGATATTTTAGGGTTCGTAGCGCCGGTGATTTTGTATGCGAAGCTGCTTATTCGGGACCTGTGGGAGATGAAACTAGATTGGGATGAAGCACCTCCTCGCTATGTAGTTGAAAAATGGACTCGCTTTAAAGCGGAATTGCCATTATTGTCGCGTTTGGTCATACCTCGACATATAGGTGTAGGCGGAGATAGTATTGTCACTCTTGTATCGTTTTCCGATTCAAGCGAGCAGGCGTATGGTTCAGCCGTTTACAGTCATTGTCAAACGCCCAATGGGGTTAAGGTTAATTTGTTATGTGCAAAGTCACGTGTCGCCCCCCTTAAGACTATTTCCTTGGCCCGTCTCGAATTGTGTGCAGCTTTGCTAATGTCCAAGTTGGTAAGAGTGGTCTTGGATAACTATGCCAGTCGCTGTAAAATCGACCGTATTTTAGCGTTTACAGATTCCACAGTGACATTACACTGGGTTCATTCTAGCCCTCATAAATGGAAAACTTTTGTGGCAAATAGAGTGGCAAAAATACATGAAAATTTGTCTGCCTCTCATTTCTATCATATTTCTGGAAAGATAAATCCAAGCGACTGTCTATCAAGAGGTCTGAGCCCAGCTCAACTTATCGAGCATTCGTTGTGGTTTGTGGGTCCACCTTGGCTGAAGATGGAATCGTCCCTATGGCCTATTCAACCTTTCCGGGTTGATACAGATGCTCCTGTACCTGAAGCAAAAACTGTAGCGCTAGTAGTAGTCGATGCAGAGAAGCCGATACTATATAAGTTGTCACAACGAGTATCGTCATGGTCCAAATTACTGCGAATTACTGTATATGTCCTGAGATTTGCTAGAAAATTAATATCGCGTGGCATCCCTCAGGCGCAAGACCTGGCACAAGCGGAATTGACAATCATTCGTTCACTGCAAACTGTACATTTCACTGAAGCAATGAGTGCTGTCCATACTGGCAGGTCTTGTTCCAAGGCTATTCAGAAATTACGACCATTTATTGTCGATGGAGTCTTGCGTGTAGGTGGCAGGCTAGGAAAATATGCATCCCTTACCTTTGATCATAAGCATCCGATGCTGTTGCCACAGAAAGATCATGTTGTCAATGCAATTATTGATCATGTTCATCGCGAGAACTGCCATGCGGGTCCCCATTTGCTTTTGTCCTTAATACGTCAACGGTTCTGGATTCTTGCTGGAAGGAACATTGTTCGGTCCCGTGTTCATTTATGTACACCGTGTTTCCGGATAAGGCCTAAAGCTTGCATCCCTCCTGTCATGGCAGACTTGCCGGAGTGTAGGTTACAGATTACAAAACCTTTTTCCCATACTGGGATAGATTACTGCGGGCCCATAAACATTACGCTGACCCGCAAGCGAGGTGTACACAGCCAAAAGGCTTACATCTGCGTATTCATTTGTCTTACGACTAGGGCTGTACATGTAGAGTTAGTTCCGGATTTAAGTACAGAAGCATTTCTTAATGCGTTGAAAAGGTTTTTAGGAAGACGTGGAAATGTGGATCGGTTGTTTTCGGATAACGCCACTAATTTTATTGGCGCTCGGTCTTATCTAGGTGAACTTCATGCCTTTTTGCAGTCGGAAGAACACATGAAGCGGTGGTATAGTGAGTTATCGAATAAACGCATTCAGTGGCAAATGATACCGCCTAATGCACCTCATTTTGGAGGCGGATGGGAAGCCACAGTAAAATCGTTTAAAACGCATCTATTTCGTGTAATCGGGGCTCAAATACTTACCTATGAAGAGCTTCTTACGGTGTTAATTCAGATAGAAGCTGTACTAAATTCGAGGCCGTTAGGGCAGGCAATAAGTCCAGATCCTTCAGAACCAGTAGCCTTGACCCCATCGCATTTCCTTCATACCGTACCATTGGGTGCTCTTCCATCAGCTCCAGTCACGGATAATGTTGAAAAAATTCGTTCGCGATTCTTATTGGTTGATAAGCTTGTGCAATCTTACTGGAGTAGGTGGAGTACTGAATACCTAAACACTCTTCAAACTCGAGAAAAATGGCTGATAGACACGAACCCAATAAAAAAGGGTACCGTGGTGTTGATCATGCAAAATAACACCTCCCCATTACATTGGCCATTGGGCATTATTCAGGAAACATATCCCGGTTCGGATCGTCGTACGCGCGTTGTTCTGGTTAAAACAAAGGGAGGTATGCTGAAGCGTGCAGTGGCTCGTCTTTGCCCACTGCCCTCCCAATCGATAGGTTAGACTGTTGGATTGAATAATAATAGTAGCTTATAATGTAATATTAATTTATTTTGTATTTCCTACTAGTTATCTTATTTATTCATGTTATGCTGATACAATACTTGGTACTTAGAACTTCCTCCTGTATTGAGAAATTTCATTGACTGAGTTGTCCATATTTAGATACAAAACTATCATGAGTTAATTTATTGAAAGAAACCCTTTCAAGCCGGGGGTGATGTTTGGGCCGAAAAAAACGCAGTTATTGGGGGTTCCATAATAAGGTAAGAATCTGGCTCAATACTCGCTTCAAAACTTCGCGCGCTGTCAAGCGCCGGCGAATGGGAGCACACATCATTGTTCTTGTGAGAACCCCGCTGGAGTGGGAAGGAAAAACGTGAGAGAGAGGCGTTTTTGTTTTTTTGTTGTTGAACACCGCGATACACGCCAGTGTTTGTTTTTGGTTGTTATTTTCCCTCGAATTAAGTTTATTATAGAGAAAACAATAACATTTTTTAAGTGCTGTTAAAGTGTGTGCATGTGGAGGAAGCAACTGGACTAGCTTTGAGAAGCGAGAAGGCGAGGGAGCCCTGGCCGGGCCCGACCGCTCAGCCGCGCCATTTATAGGATACATAAATCATCATAAGCGAGAAGAACGAGGTGAGCCTTTGATTTGCCTTTTTGGGGAGCTCCTAAGTAGCTGCGTCACTGTGTCTCAACAGCCCCAGGTGTCCAACTCCTAGTACCTAATTCAGTTAGCACCATTCTGGTGTCGGCCCTACGGCCATCACAGTAAGACCGCCATTTTTAATGGCTTTAGGTGTTCTAAACATGTCAATTATAGGGGCAACGATGGACGGTACTGCAATGTTTGACTGGGTCACTGTCTCGATGAGGATTTGAATGATGTCTGATGTCGACATCATTAATGGATTATGTTTGATTTTAAGAGCGCAACCATCTTGTGGAGTGGGAATATTATACTCATTGATAATGAGCTGCTCGTTCGTATCCTTTTGATGGGTTGGAGGTTTGACGGCGGTTAGTATAAACTGTTTTTTTTTTATATGAAATTTGTGATGGACGTTGAGTAAATGTAGTTGGTGGGTTAGAATTAAACTGATTTGAGCTGAGCTGAGGGACAGAGTTAACAACATCGGCATAAGATTTCGATACTGGTGGGACCAATTTGGATGCTTCGCCATATGAGATGCTATTTTCTGCCATAGTAACCTTGATTTGCTTTTGACGTGTGAATTCGGGGCATGATTTACTAAATGCAAAATGAGCTCCTGAGCACAGACAACACGAAACGCTTTCTTCATCCACATCACAAGTATCACCAGTATGTTCATTACCACACTTGTAACACTTGGGCTTAGAGCGGCATTGAAGTTTTGTATGACCAAAACGACAACAGTTGAAACATTGAATAGTCGGGTACATGTAAAGTTCAACTGGCAGAGAATTATAGCAAATAAAAATTATTTTAGGTAGGACTTGACCGTCAAATGTAAGGACAACGCTATGTGTTGGTTTCCAAACCGGGGAACCTTCTACCATAGTCTTATAATTTATTCTTACTTTTAGAATCTTACCACATCCGCTGGGCACAAATGTGTTTTCTGTCACTTCGTCTGGTGACCATTCCGATGGCACTCCACGTATTTAGTTCGTGAAACGGAAATAAATCCTTGGGGAACGGGACCATTATTTGATGTGGATGGAATAGCAATAGGATTTTCAATAGGTTGATTGGAAATATTACTAATAGTTTCATCACTAGTGTCACTATCTAAGCAGTGACAACCAGTTTTACCATCAACCGCCTGAGCGTGCTTCCTTTTTTTTTCCCTGAAAAAACCCCGACCGCCTAATTCGACGTTTCCCGCGCTTTTCAATTCAATATTTTCATGTCAATTGTCACAGACGTCACAGTCATTATCAGCGGGGCAATTACGGTCCCGACCACAGAACTTGGCTTCAATCAAAATGTCACTTTTTTCATAGCAATTTCGACTCTACGCAATGCACTAATGAATTTGACGGATTGAAACCGATATAATCAACATTGCGTAATAGCACTGCAGTGGCCCTATTACAGAACTTGGTTACAATCACATTGTCACTTTCTTCATAGCAAAATCGATTCTATCGCAAAGCATTAATGAATTTGACGGCCTGAAACCGATATGATCAACATTGCGTAATAGCAATGCAGGGGGCCTATTGCTGCCGCTGAATTGTGTCAAAGTCATAATTTCGCAATGCAAATTAGACATTTCCTTCGCCATTGACATAGAGTAACAAGAGTGGCTTCAAGGTTTTTATGCCATATATTTGTTATATTATGTTGCTATGATGCAGCTAGATAGCAACCGTTTATTGTTTCATATTTGATTAATTTTTGAAAATAGTGTTGTAAAGATTTGATCCTTTGAAAATAAATCGATTTTATTTGAAGATTAATCTGTTATCGATTTAAACAGTGTTAGTGTCATAAGTAGATCAGTACATGTCTCTGAACCATTTTGGTATGTAAATTATGTAATGACAAGGACATCAAATTAAACTTGTGTTTTACGACAAGGAATGACGTTGATTATAATCAGTAACTCTGATTGACTGCCTACTTTAGAACTTTGCAGTGAATTGCATTAGATTCTGTCCATGTATTTACTGTACGTTCTTTTCAAAATATACGTACTAACTTAAACTTTTATGTGCTTTTTTATAGATACATTCCATGATCAGGATCACGGGCCACTTGTATAAGCCTTATTTAGTTACCTAAATATGTTGTCCCAGGAAGTAGTGATAAGTGGGGGTGACTCTTATTAATTCGTGGATCCGTTTGCTATCAAGTGATGTAATTAAATTTTGTATATCGATGATAGATATAGAGCTGCATAACCAAACAGTATCCCCCAATTTTGTTATCATCAGTTTTTTGGATTGCCTCCCTATGGAAGCAAATTCATAGACGTATCCACGTCAAAAATAATCAAACTTTACTTCATTTTTAGTGCGATATTATTTTGCCTATTTTATAATAATAATATAATACTACTTATTGCATAATAATGTACACATAACAGGAAGGAATTACTGGTGGTCCTCACATTAGGTCAAAGGCTGTCTCGTGAGGGTCTTTTACAATTTAATGTCTATGTTACTACGACAAGAGCAACATAACAGTTTATGCAATAGAATAGCAGAAAAAACTAACTTCAAGTAAATATAAATGAGTGAATAATTATGTTTTCCAATGATTTAGTAGGCCATAGAGTTTTGAAAAATATAAGTGACTATAATACCATACTTTTCTGTTATTATACTTTCAAGTTTTAGTAGGTACCATTCGTAAAATATAAGTACCTATCCATGTTTACATGAAATTTGGTAGGCAGATAGTTTTTATTTAGATCTAGGAAAATGAATAAAATATTTTTTATCATGAATATCACCACTTCTCACCGTGAGAGTGCTGCGACAACCAGCTAATGGGAAATGGGCAGCAGCACATGGAGTACTGCTGCCACCTCTGGGACGGTTCTGCCAATTATCAGCTCGAGGCTTTGGATTCAATTGAAAGACGTGCTATGAGGCTCATTGGAGATGACACTCTGGTAAAGAGTAAGCTTCAAAGTCTGGTGCATCGAAGTGAGGTCGCAAGCCTGTCGGTATTCTACAGATTGCAATATGGAGAGTGTGCACAAGAACTGCACAATCTGATTCTCCCATCACCTTTCCATTACCGTACGACTAGACGATCGGCAAAGCACCATCCTTTAATGGTTGAAATACCTCGCACAAGTAAGAAGCGTTACGCTTCTTCATTTATTATAAGAACTTCTTAGGAATGGAATGCCCTTCCCTCGTCAGTGTTTCCGGTAAAATATAACCCTGGTGTGTTCAAGTCATGAATGAATAGGTACGAGTATCTACTAGGCAATTGTGCTACACCTTCGACCACATCATCGCTTTCCATCAGGTGAGATCGTTGTAAAACAATTGCCTAGACCACAATAATAAAAAAAAAGCTCATTGTTGTATATTATCTTATCACCAACTACTACGAGCACCAAAATGCATGCCAACCCGCATAATGAAAGGTAGTCATAGAAGTTATTGAGAGCAACCGCCGTTTGTGGCGTTAATGGGGGCTTATGGTTTAAAGGAATTTACGAGTATATGATAATGATGATGATGATGATGGTGATGATGATGATGATGATGATGCGTGTGAAGACATGGGTCGCATCAAGTAGACATGGTAGTTGCTAACTGACCGAGCGAGCGCGAAGCGCGAGAGAAGCGTCTGTTTCAGCTTGGGCACAAATTCATTCGTATGTCCGAATGTCCGGCTGTTCTCCTCTATAGCTCGCATTTCTCAAGCGATCTAGACGAAACCACGGAATAAATAATAGTACAAGTACAGAAGGATAACTGAGTAAAGTCATTTAAATACATGGCAACTTTCGCTACAACGCAATAAAGTGCAATTTAACACGCACAGCGCTGCGAGATTTCAATGATATTTACCTAGAAGGCGCTCAACCATTACGTGCAGGCTAGAATGTACCGTATCACAACTCGCGAGAGCTTCCATTGCTCTAATCGTTTCAGAATCGGTCTGTCACTTTTACGCTAGGTAGGGTTGTATCAAGATATGACTAGGTACTTGTACTAGTAATTATTCTGTGATATAATATGACTTAGATATTGTAACCGAATAAACAATTATGTAATTTATTTTATTTGATTGCTTATTGTTATAAATGTTGATAGTTCTATTAACTACATATAATGACATTCTTATCAGAATAGACCAAGTACCTCATTATTTGATTATATCATAATAGGTTACACTTTGATGAATAAAAGGTGCCAGTCAGACTTTGATGCTAAATAAGGAATGAAAAAGAAATGGCTACCTACATAATAAAATGTCGGTATGTAAGTATTTTACGAGATTTGTCAGACCGAATGCGATGCAGTACCTTCTAGGTTTCTCCTTGGTATTCATGATTAAGAAAAGAATAAAATTTGACAAAAACTTTACGTAAGTTTACGTAAGTAGGTACTTTATCGTTAAGCACACGGCGCGCGACTCATCGAGTACACGCTTGACATTCTACTGAATGAACCCCAATATTACGGTCCCGAAGTATTTGTACTTGTTGCCGAGTGCGACCGCCCTGACGAAACTTGGTAAGTATATAGGTTAAACGAACTTCCCCCCAAAAAAGGGGGCTACTGAATATCTCCGCCTTATTATATCCGATTTCAACGTTTTTATTTTACTTGAAAGGTAATAACTTTAACTTGGTCTCGTAAAAAATTGGTGAAGATCTGATAAGGATCATAGGCGTGATGAGCAGAATACTTAGTATCAAATGAAAAAAATATGAAATCGATACAAAGATAAAATCTTTCGATCAGATCTAACTAAAATATTAATAATATAGAACTCTCTTCTTTTTGGCATCAAATTCAAAACAAATTATAAAATAAAATCAATTTGGTAGGTTCATAGTCACTGCAATAATTTGAATGACTCACGCGTTGGTTGGAATATGAATGAAAAGAGATTGCGTGTCACGTGATTATGAATATATTTCTTTTTAGATTGCTTGGAAGACATTTTTATGTCGCTGTTCTTGTTATTCCACTGAAGTTTGTGTTGCTGTTGTCCCTGAAAAATACTATGCACAATAATAATTGTGTCAGATGAGAGGCAGTTTGTTTGACTCAAGTCATATGCGTAACATCCACAGTAATATATAAAAGTGAAACGTTGTCTGTTTGTTTCCTGGTTTGTTTATTTGGGGAGGCTAGATGGATTTTGATGAAATTTGGAATTTAGAGAGTTTATACCCTGGTATTTATTCAGATAGAAACTTATCATTTTCCGGGATAAAAAGTTGCCTAATGTTGATTACTCGCTTTAAGGAATGGTTGCCATGGAAACTAAATAATAACAAGTCTGTCAAAAAGTATCAAGAGCGTTGGTACTATACTTTTGCAATAGTTTTTAATATCCTAGAAGAACATAGAATGCTTTTTTTCATGGTAAAGCACATTATATAGTATACATAACGGGAAATAAATATGTGGGAGGAGAGGGCTGCCCCCTGGTATCCCCCTCCCGCCCCTCCCCGCTGGAAACGTTTAGTTTATGAGATATTTCACTTTGGTGAGCCGTACCAGTTTTTTTAAATTGGTTCCGGTGGCGAAGGTTCAAATTATACCCTGACAAGACCCCTAAACTCAAACCATAACTAAACTCAGGTACCGGATATCTATAGCCAACCCATTTGCAAGATTACGAAAACCTAATCTTACCAGGTCTTGGTATTTGCAAGATCTAGCAACTAGAAGGCACATGAGTTTTTTTTATTGCTTAATAGTTTAGTTGTTTTAAAGTTTGATGAAGAAATGATATCAAAAAAAGTATTAAAAATTAAATGTATCACAAACACAAACAGTAACATCATAATCATTACAAGCTATTACAAGTTTAATCATACTTATTAGGAGATAAGAGGGGTATGGTCAATTTACATCTATTATATTAAACAACTTCAAATCTATGTCAGACGATAATGGTACGCAGTACTTACATGTTTTTTTTTTGCATTCTAAAGCATATTCAAAATTAATTTATTTATGTTACACGTCTGTGTAACGTATGTGTTTGGGTCGCAGAAATTCATAAATGTACCAAATTTGAAGTCAATCAGTCCAGTAGATTTGGAGAAAATTGTCTGTTACAGGCAGACACACAGACAGACAGAAGCAATAGTAATCCTATAAGGGATCCGTTATTTTTTATTTAGACATACAGAGCCCTAAAAGTACACGGTACTCTGTAAGGTTCACTCTGATTGTAACTGGAAGATTATTTCACTCTTTCAATGTCTTTTGCAGAATACAAAGGACAGTTACATAATCAGCCAACATGTACACACGAGTCAGTAATGTATGGGAATATTTGAATCAACCAGTTCTACAACTAGAGCAACATTAAAGAACACTCACAGACCCATCTAAAGAGCAATATGTGTGATTACAAACCTGTGAGTGCTTATAGTCTAAAACAACATCAAAAGAATATTAGAGAGAGAAAAAATATATACACATGTGCTTATTGTGACTATAAGTCAGCATATGCTGGTAAATTAAAAATACATGTAAGGACACATACTGGAGAGAAACCATATGAATGCAAAATATGTGATTATAAATGTGGACAAGCAGGTGCTTTAAAACGCCATATGATAACACATACTGGAGAGAAACCCTATGAATGCAATAAGTGTGATTATAAATGTGGACAAGCAGGTCATTTAAAACGGCATATGATGACACATACTGGAGAGAAACCCTATGAATGCAAAATGTGTGATTATAAATGTAGAATAGCAGGATATTTAAAACAGCATATGATGACACACACTGGAGAGAAACCCTATGAATGCAATATGTGTGATTATAAATGTAGAACAGGAGGATATTTAAAACAGCATACGATGAGACACACTGGAGAGAAACCCTATGAATGCAATATGTGTGATGGTAAATGTGGACAAGCAGGCAATTTAAAAGAGCATTTGAGGACACACACTGGAGAGAAACCATATGAATGCAATATGTGTGATTATAAATGTAGAATAGCAAGATATTTAAAAAGGCATATGATGATACACACTCGAGAAAAACCCTATGAATGCAATATGTGTGATTATAAATGTGGAACAGCAGGAAATTTAAAACGGCATATGATGACACACACAGGAGAGAAATCCTATGAATGCAATATGTGTGATTATAAATGTGGACAAGCATATACTCTAAAAGTGCATGTTATGACAAACACTGGAGAGAAACCCTTTGAATGCAATATGTGTGATTAGAAATGTGGACAAGCACATACTTTAAAAGTGCATGTATTGACACACACTGGAGAGAAACCCTATGAATGTAATATGTGTGATTATAAATGTGGACAAGCACATACTTTAAAAGTGCATATAATGACACACACTGGAGAAAAACCCTATGAATGTAATATGTGTGATTATAAATGTGGACAAGCACATACTTTAAAAGTGCATATAATGACACACACTGGAGAAAAACCCTATGAATGCAATAGGTGTGTTTATAAATGTGGACAAGCATATACTTTAAAAGTGCATGTAATGACACACACTGGAGAGAAACCCTATGAATGTAATATGTGTGATTATATATGTTGGCAAGCACATACTTTAAAAATGCATATAATGACACACACTGGAGAAAAACCCTATGACTGCAACATGTGTGATTATAAATGTGGAACAGCAGGATATTTAAAAAGGCATATGATGACACACGCTGGAGAGAAAGCCTATGAATGCAATATGTGTGATTATAAATGTGGACAAGCATATACTTTAAAAGTGCATGTTATGACACACACTGGAGAGAAACCCTATGAATGCAATATGTGTGATTATAAATGTGGACAAGCACATACTTTAAAAGTGCATGTAATGACACACACTGCAGAGAAACCCTATGAATGCAATATGTGTGATTATAAATGTGGACAAGCACATACTTTAAAAGTGCATGTAATGACACACACTGGAGAGAAACCCTATGAATGTAATATGTGTGATTATAAATGTGGACAAGCACATACTTTAAAAGTGCATATAATGACACACACTGGAGAAAAACCCTATGAATGCAATATGTGTGATTATAAATGTGGAACAGCAGGATATTTAAAAAGGCATATGATGACACACGCTGGAGAGAAACCCTATGAATGCAATATGTGTGATTATAAATGTGGACAAGCATATACTTCAAAAGTGCATGTAATGACACACACTGGAGAGAAACCATATGAATGCAATATGTGTGATTATAAATGTGGACAAGCACAACATTTAAAAGATCATATAAACTCACACACAGGAAGGAAACCACATGCATGCACTTTGTGTGGTTATGAGTCTGTATATGCATGTGGTTTAAAAATATATATGAGGAAATACAGCGGAGAGAAACCATATGCATGTAATAGTTGTGATTATAAATGTATACAAGCACGTAGTTTAAAACTGCATATTATAAGAAAACACACACATGAGACGGGTGGCGATCAGAACGTCCAGTTATGTGAACAACCATAGTATTGAATATTTAATAATAGTTATTGCAACAACAAGAAATTACTCCTTAGGCACATAATTAGTTACATCAAGCAATCTAACTATACATATAACTAGCGGCTTTGCCCGCATGGTAATTTCTGTGGGTGTTGCAGACTCTCGTAGATGCGGGGTCCCAGTTGCAGTGAAAATGACTCTTTCTTGAGCTCAGGATAGGAGGATGAAACGAAACGCACTTGTTAACACTTTAATATGTATATTTTACAACTTTATAAAACAAGGATAGTATTTAGAATTATAGTTTTGATATCCCGGTTACAAAGGTTGGCTATCGGAGCCTTGATACACTTGGTGATGCTACTATTACTATTATTGGTCACTTGTAGGGGAGCTTCTTGTCTGCAACGGCTACTGGGAACGGGAACTTGATGAATGCACAAAAATTCTTAGCAGTATGGGTCTATATAGTTTGCCCAAAACAAGTGAAGCTCTCGTATTGGGCGATTTATTCTATCTTATTTGTAACATACGTTCATCCTATTGTTCTCGAGCCTTTTTTTCCTACGCTCGAAGAATAGGCATAAATAGTTGTCCCAGAAGTCCCCTACGGTTTTACCTCGAATCTTCTTTGGCTTTGCTACGAGTGCGAGGAGAACTTCCAATTTTATGATCTGCTCGCACCCGTACGAGGACGGTTATCTATGTTGAAGTAATGTTCCAAATTTTGACCAGTTTTTGAACATTTCTGTGTATGACTCATCGAAAGTCAACACACTTTGCCGAATTTAGTAACGTTTCTCCCCATGGGCTTTCTCTCGCTTTTACCATCTACATTTTACTTTTTTAACTCATAGTTTATTCATTTTACCTTATGCTGGCTCAGGAGTATTTTGCTTGTGTAAATAAGTACCTTTTACAAAGCGCGGATTACTTGAGCCAACCTGTACCTATACCATGCATTCACAGGAAGTTTCAGTCTGTCTGTGACTGCATGTTTGTAACTATTCCTAAAGAGGCACGCGGCCATCCCATATGCTTTAGATGTCATACGTGATAGCACGTAGATTCTGTTTACACTACGTCTTCCTATTTGCTCGGCCTATACGAAATAATATTTATTTCGCTTATGTGTTATCTCGCTTACATTCTGAATAGCACAAAGTGTTCTTCATTCATACGTATGCCTATCTAAGTACCTGTGTTCCTATTTTCTGATTATTGCGTTACCCTAAGCTATCCAATAGTGAAAATTGTATCGCAATCGATTCAATAGTTTTTACTTGATGCGCGAACAAACTTCTGCGTTTACGTAGCGCTGCGCTTCTAATCTATCTGTGTTGCAATAGCGTTATGTGGAGGTATGTTTTCAAAATACGCCGCGCAAATCTTAAATTCGAAACTACCTATTCCCGATCTCAGCTCGGCCAGTGACGTCATATATGTTCGAATGTATTTACGGTATACTTTCGAAGAATACATTTTCGCTTTATGGATTTTAAAACATACCTACTCGATGCCAACACAGTCTCCGAAGTCAAGAAAAACGTATTTTCGAAATACTCAACGACGTCAGCCCTCAGTTTAGTCAGTTATTCATTTGGGAGCTATGAACTTCACCATATTCCCCCCCCCCCCCTTATTATAGCTAAGACAAATTTTGTTTACCTCAGCTTTGAAACATAAAAAATCGCAGCTAAATTGGTCGATTCGTTTGAAAGGTGATATGTTTTTTTTAAATAACTTTCAACCCCTATCCTGCGGGATTCTCATCCCTTTTTTCTCGAAACTCCCCCCTTTTCTCCCCCCCCCCTCCCCATATATTTAAGAACCATCTCGATCACATCAGTTTCAAACACAAAAAACCGCATCAAAATCGGTCCATTTGTTGGAGATCAATGATCCTAACCCCCATCCCCGTCTCCCCTCCTCCCTCCCATTATAGCTAAGAACCATCTCGTTTACCTCAGCTTTCAGATATAAAAAACTCGCAGCTAAATCGGACCATTCGTTTGGACGCTACGATTCTCACCCCCTTTTCTCGCCCCTCCCCTACCCCATATAGCTAAGCTAAGAACCATCTTGATCACATTAGCTTTTAACTCAAACCCCAAGCTATCCAATAGTGAATTGCATTGCAATCGATCAAGTAGTTTTTACTTGATGCGCGAACAAACTTACATACAGACCTTCAGTAGTGACCCGACATGGCCGTGATAGGTTAGAAGACGGAGGCGGGAGCTCGCTAAGCTTCGCAAAGCTTCGCTCTCACCTTCGGCTTCTAACTATTCACGGCCAAGTCGGGTTGCTACTGAAGGCTGTTGGCAGAAATCTATCTGTGTTGCAATAGCAGATAAATAATTAATAGGTTGGACTAGTGGCTAGTGACCCTGGGAACGAAATCAAACGGTCGCGGGTTCGAATCCTGCAAGGTGCAATCATTTGTGTGATGAGCTAAAATGTTTGTTTCCGAGTCATGGATGTGATATTCGTATTTATGAACGTTATCTAGTGCCCATATTACAAGGTATCCTAGTTTGGGGCTAGGTAATTGGTATGGAATTGTCCCCAATATATTTATTATTATTTATTAATGTTTGTACAGCCACCAAGACACTTTGTGGAATAGAATAGAATAGAATTGCGTTATGTGGAGCGTTATTCGAATTTGCCTATACCCGATCGCAGCTCGGCCAGTGACGTCATAAATGTTCGAAACCTTTACGGTGTACTTTCGAACAATACATTTTCGCTTTCTGGATTTTAAAACATACTCGATGCCAACCACGAACCTCTACAGATTCATGATGCCAACACGGTCTCTGACGTCAAAAGCGTTGTGTACGTAATGTATATTTTCGAAATATTATGCATCGACGTCGGCTTTCCTTTAGTTAGTGCATCAGACAGTTCTGTTAGTACAACATGTAAAACATTAAGGATTCTGGCACAGAGTACTATGTATATACGGAAATAGAGGCCTATCTTCGCGCCCAATAGGAGTAAAGCTCAGTGGCGCCTCTGTATTTAGCTAATGGAACCATTGCTTTATGAAAAGTTTTTGTTGAGTGCAAAAGTTTTTGAGGCTATTTGGATACGAACGGGGGAATGACGGCACGTCAGTTGGGTACTGACACCACTGTGCCACAAAGGATCTTAAACACTGGCCGAAAATTTAGTGTCCGCTTCTGTCTTTTCACTTTGTTTGTAAACAATAAAAAGTGCGAAAAAGTCTTTAGAGCTACTCGGATTTGAACCTGGGTTTGACGGCACGTAAGTCGGGTTCTGACACCATTGCGCCACAAAGGATCTTAGACATAGGTCGAAAATTGGGTGTCCGCTGTCTTTACACTTTGTTTGTAAACCATAGTAATTAAAAACTACCATCTGCAATATTACGTAACAAAACTTGACGGTTTACTTCAGGAAATTACATAAGCCTTAAAAAAAACAAAGAAAATGTAAAAGAACGCACAAAATATGTAAATGCTTATAAATATTGAGGTAAAACATTCATAGCAGCGTGTGGATTCGATCCATGTGCCTTTGGGTTGCAAGCCAGGCACCGCTTCCACTGTGCCACTCTGACTTGTGGCATAGGTGCCGAATTTACGGTACCGTTTTATAAACGGATGTGCAATTATTATTCCTTTCAAATTAACATAACTTTAGACTCATATCCCGCAGGAATCCCGTATTTTTTCGTGATTAAAAGTATCATTCATTTTAACACATACTATAAACCTTGACTGTGCCAAGTTACTTCAAAATCCATCCGGTAGTTTCAGCGTGATATGTTTTTTTTTAAATAACTTTCAACCCCTATCCTGCGGGAATCATTGTTTTTTTTTTCGGGATAAAAAGTATTTTAAATGTTAATCCATAACATAAGCTATGATTGTGCCAAGTTGCATCAAAATCGGTCGGGTAGTTTCAGCGTGATGCGTGTTCAAAGAGACAGACAGACAAAAAATAAAAATAAAACCTTTTTGCAATCCATATCGATTTTGAAGTTCATCTCAATTAAAATTTTCAAAAAATATTTAATGTACAGATTTAGCCCAGTTACAGTTTTATTATAGTAAAAGATATAGATAGAAGATAGATAGATTTGTGGAAAAAAAAACTTTTTACTCCTTACACTTTTTTTCTTATTTTTATTACGGACTAGGCAATATTTGACCACGATCTCCCCTGATGGTAAGCGATGATGTGGTCGAAGGTGTAGCCTAGTAGATACCTATTCACGTGCGTGCGGTGATGGAAAGGTGAAGGGGGAATCAGGTTGTACACTTGACACAGGCTAGTCATTACGTTAAGTTAAGTTTACACATCTGCCAGGCGTCACGCGACAACTCATTTTTATTGTTAAAAATAGTAATTTAATATATTATTTAAGCTGTTTTTCTTGCACCTAGCATTTTCGTCACTGTAGTGAGGTGAAAATTTGTGTGTTTCGCACGGCAGCAAAGTTATTCGGCGTCGCGTACTTTTGAAACCTCTATATTTCAATCGGATTCTCAATATCGCTATCACTAATGCCTTGCGATAGAATCGAAATTGCTATGAAAAATGTGACAATCTGATTGATACCAAATTCTGTGGTCGGCAGCCCGATTCCATAACTTGGTATCAATCGAATTCTCAGTATCGCAACCACTAATGCCTTGCGATAGAGTCGAATTTGCTATGAAAAAAGTGATAATCCGATTGTAGCCAAGTTATGGAATTGGGCCACGGGGCACAGCACTGCGATTCCGTATCTTGGTTACAATCAGATTGTCAATTTCTTAATAGCAATTTCGACTTTATCGCTCTATCTATTGATAATGAAAATCTGATTGAAGCCAAGATATGGAATCGCACTGCAGGCTAGTCATTGCACTAGTCGTGCGGAGATAATCGGCGAACATCGATATATTTTGCGCACATTGTTTTGTTATCATTAAATAAAACAACCGTAAAATAGTTATAATTTGTAGTTACTTTAAATTTTCTTGCAAATAAAGTGTTACGTAAAAACCAAGCAATTATAACTTAAATTTTATCGGATTATCGACAACACACACAAAAAATAAGATATTGGCGGTCTTTAAAATGTCACGCAAGGTACGGAAAATCTGATTGTAACCAGTCGCATTGAGTTAAGTAATAGGTACCAATGCTTGGGTTTATCTGTCACTGTCAAAGTATAAAGTAGAGCTGACCGTGAGCTGACACATTTCGATCGTTCAATATCGATAAAATATCGTAACGAGAGACGTTATCGTACATCGTAGTCCTTTCGTCACCAATTCTCCAATGACTGAAAACTAAAGTCTTCAATCAGTGCGTCCTATCTGTTATGACTTACGGAGCTGAAACTTGGCCCCTCTCGGTACGACTTGTTCGCCAATTTAAAGTCACTCAGCGGGCTATGGAAAGGTCTATGCTTGGAGATTCTTTGAGAGATCAAATCCGGAACGAGGAGATCCCAAAAAGAACCAAAGTTATCGACATAACCCATATGATTAGCAGGCTGAAGTGGCAGTGGACTGGTCATATTTGACAAAGGACCAATAACCGTTGGGGTAGGTGTGTTCGTAAGTGGAGACTGTAACTCAGCAAATGTAATGTAGGACGCCCTCCAGCTAGGTGGAGCGACGACATACGCAAGTGGCTGGTGGCGGTTGTAAAAGAAGAGCCGAAGGACTTAGTGGTGTGCTTTGTGAGAGGCCTATGTCCAGCAGTGGACTGGTGCGGGCTGATAATGATGATGATGAACGTAACGATTACATATTTAATTCAATTACAAATTCGTTACAAGTAGGATCGCTTCACAAAAATATATCCAGACTAAATTCTGCCATTGTTCTTTTGATTACCTTAGGTGTTTGTGTCACCGATGTTACGATTTTTGTCGTAATGCAATATCGATGTTTTATGTATGTATCTATCTCGTAACATTGATTATGAATCATCCCTATTCTTACACAAATTATTTTAGAACTTGTATATATTTATTTAAGCTGTAATATACGTAGTGTCTCTACCTAGTCTGTGCTTGTAATGTAATGTACAACAAACTACTGGATACTTCTATTCAAATATAATGTACTCTGTGCTTCTATTTATATACGAGGTAGACTGTAGTAATGTAATATCCCTAAATCATTGAACTAATTCAAGATTTACGGTGATATGTCCAAAACCAAGCCAAGTAAGTAGGTATTTGTCGTGAACTCCTGAGCTGGTAGCACACCTTCCTGATGACTGGGGGCGTAACCAAGGCGTGACTGCATGCAGATGTTGAAAGAATCCACATGTACATACATTGAATACCTACTTCAAATTTACCAAACGATAAGCGACACGGATTTTCGAACAAGAAGAGTACAGGTACGATTTCGGAAGCTTGACCGACGATTTTAGGGGGGGGGGGGGGAGGGAGTACAATTAAGTAATTAATAATTGTGTCAGATGAGAGGCAGTTTGTTTGGCTCAAGTCATATGCGTAACATTCACAGTAATATACAAAAGTGAAATGTTGTCTGTTTGTTTATTTGGGAATCTTATCATTTTCCGTGATAAAAAGTATCCTATTGTTGATTACTCGCTGTAAGGAACATATTAGTACACATAATGGGATATAAATATATAGAAAATCCTGCCCGGATTTGGGAGGAGGGGGGGGAGGAGGAGGAGGAGAGGGCTGGCCCCTCAATTCCTCCCCCCCCCCCCCTCCCTCCTGCAGGAAATGTTTATTTTATGAGATATTTCCTTTTATAAGTTTATAAAAAAAAAACGGATGTTTGGTCACCAAAGGCAACCAAACAGCTGTAACAGTTTATTTAAAATCGGCTCTGTAGGCGACCAAAATAGCAGGATTAGGATGGCGAAGGTTCAAACTGTACCCTGATAAGACCCCTAAACTCAAACCATAACTAAAATCAGGTACCGGATATCTATAGCCAACCCATTTGCAAGATTACGAAAACCTAATCTTGCCAGATCTTGGTATTCCAAGATCTAGCAACTAGAAGGCACATGAGGTTTTTTTTATCAAGTTTTGTTTTGCTATAGTTTAATGAAGAAATGATATCAAAAGAAGTATTATAAATGAAATGTATCAGAAACATAAACAGTTATAGGATACATATTAGGAGATAACCATACCCCCTGTATGGTCAATTTACATCTATTATATTAAACAACTTCAAATCTATGTCAGACGATAATGGTACATACTATTTACATGTTTGTTTTTTTTTGCGTTCTAAAGCATATTCAAAATTAATTTATATATGTTACACCTCTGTGTTTGGGTCACAGAAATTCATAAATGTACCAAAATTGTAGTCAATCAGTCCAGTGGATTTGGAGCAAATTGTCTGTGACAGACAGATACACAGACACAGAAGTAAGAGTGATCCTATAGGGGATCTGTATTTTTTTATTTGGACATTCGGAACCCTAAAAGTACACTACTCTGTAAGGTTCACTCTGCTTGTAACTGGAAGATTGTCTCACTCTTGCAATGTCTTTTACAGAATACAATGGAGAGTTGTCATAATCAGCCAACATCTGTACACAAGCAAGTAATGTGTGGGAGTACTTGAAACAACCAGTTCTACAACTAGACATTAAAGAACATGCACCAAAGCAAACCCATCTAAACAGCAACATGTGTGATGACAAACCTGTGAGTGATTGTAGTTTAGAACAACAGCAAAAGAATAATAGAGAGAGTAAAAATATATACACATGTTCTTATTGTGACTATAAGCCCGCACATGCTAGTTATTTAAAAATACACATAAGGACGCATACTGGAGAGAAACCATATGAATGCAAAATATGTGATTATAAATGTGGACAGACAAGTGCTTTAAAAAAACACATGATAACACATACTGGAGAGAAACCATATGAATGCAAAATATGTGATTACAAGTGTGGAACAGCAGGACATTTAAAACGGCATATGATGACACACACTGGAGAGAAACCATATGAATGCAATATGTGTGATTATAAATGTGGACAAACAGATTCTTTAAAAAAGCATATCAAAACACATACTGGAGCGAAACCATATGAATGCTATATGTGTGATTATAAATGTTTACGAATAGATTCTTTAAAAAAGCATATCTGGACACACACTGGAGAAAAACCATATGAATGCAATATGTGTAATTTTAAATGTACACGATCAGGTAATTTAAAAGGTCATATGAGAACACACACTGGAGAGAAAACCTATGAATGCAATATGTGTGATTATAAATGTGGACAAGCAGGTCATTTAAAAGATCATATAAACTCACACACAGGAAGGAAACCACATGCATGCACTATGTGTGGCTATGAGTCTGTATATGCAAGTACTTTAAAAACACATATGAGAAAACACAGCGGAGAGAAACCATATGCATGTAATAGTTGTGATTATAAATGTATACAAGCAGTTAGTTTAAAACTGCATATTATGAGAAAACACACACATGAGACGGGTGGCGATCAGAACGTCCAGTTATGTGAACAACCATAGTATTGAATATTTAATAATAGTTACATCAGCCAATCTATCTATACATTTAACTAGCTGTACTCGCGGTTTTGCCCACATTGTCTTTTCTCTGGGATAAAAGTGTTTTTCCAGAACCAAAAAGTACCATCAGCACAAGGTAGGACTTGTCAGTCTCAAAACCATTTTTTTTTCTTTTTTTTTCTTTATTACAGTCTAGGCAATCGTTTGACCACAATCTCACCTGATGGAAAGCGATGATGTGTTCGAAGGTGTAGCACGCTTGCCTAGCACCTATTCACTCTTGACTTGAACACACCTGGGTTATAATTTACCGGAAACACTGACGAGGGCAGGGCATTCCACTCCTTTGCAGTTCTTTTAATAAATGAAGAATCGTAACGCTTCGTTCTTGTGCGAGGTATTTCAACCATAAAAGGGTGTTTTTTGCAGCAAAAATGTGCAGAAACGCGGTGACCATAAACTATGCCCCGCCTTTTATTGTTTTATTACAAGTGCGACGACAACGATAATATGTTCACATCTGTTCATTGAAAGTGCTGCGAACATAGATCTAATTAAATGGGGGAAGATGAAGATGGATGGTACGCTTTAATATCACGTAAACAAAATCTGGACCATACACAACTACAGGCAAACACATCCACACAGCTACATTCCCACCGTCGTGCTTCATGTCATGTTATACAACAAAGATAAAGAAGCATACAGATAGACTGTAGTGTGAAGTGTCACTGCTAACACGTGTTATGAAAAAAAGCATTAGAAAATTATTATATATTTACGCTAAGCAGGCGTTATCTTTCAGACACGAAGTTAATCAATATTAGCCGTGTGTGGTTGGTAGTTCGTAATACTACCAATAGATAGCGTTACCGTTCCCATAAGACCGGTTCAAAGAAGCTAGTAGAAAGATTTGGATGACGACGCATATAGGTCTCGGTAGCCGAATTGGTAAAGGCATGTGCCGCGCTGAGGCACAGTATGCGAGTTTGTATCTCGTCCGTGACCCAAATTTTTCCATTAGAAAATTATTATCCAAATTTTTAAGGTTTGTTAAAAACTTTTGTAATCGTGTACCAAACTTACTATTGGTGTATTTTTGTGCACAAAATTAAGATGGCGACTGGTCACTGCACACTAAATGCACCCTTATGGCGATAGGCCTGAACAATGGCGAACTCCCATACATGCTTTTATGTCAGTCAAATTCACAGCGTCTTTAGACAAAAAAAAACGCTAGTAATTCAGCATCATTTCCTGAGATTGTTAGTCTAAGATATATTTTTGGGGAGGCCAGGAATAATTGTTAATTAGGCTTCAAAGTTTTGTAGGTTATGTAACTGTTATTGACCTTTGAAAGAAGTCTTAGAGATTTTAATTATTTTATCCGCTTAATTAGGTAGGCAAGTAAGTACTTATGCGTGATAAATATAATGTTTCAAGATATTGTAGGTACCTACCTACAAAAACCACAACCGCTTTTTTGTTTTCAATTACCTACCTAGTGTAACCTAGTGTAGACTAGGCTTTTGAATAAGAATTATTTTTAATCTGTTACTGCCTAGCGAGATTACAAACCAATATATTTAGATATGTTCTGCTGTTTCATGTGCAGGGAAACAGTTGTCTACTACCTTGTTACGAGTGCGCATGCACTGTATGCGCGTGTACGTGCGCTTGGTAGCTTTTTCGCGCGCGAGCTAGGTAGTAGATAGCACAAATATTTTGCAACAATTCCTTACACAATATATTTTATTTACACAAACCTTTGTTTCTTTCCTATTTATTGTTCAATACTTTAACCAACACACCCTATGTACTATTATTTCTTTCACGACCTGGATGAAAATGCTGGAGATAATGCTGTTTAGCATTACGTCCTTCCTTGTACTTACACTATTTTTTGTGCAAAACAATTAAATAAATTAACATACCCTATTATAACAACAATTCTTTACACTTTCTCCATAAAATATAATGCAATTTATTCATTGTATTCCCTTTGCTACGAGTATAATGTTTTATATAGAGGTTTTATATTGACGTACCATTTTGTCTATAGCACAGTCTATATTATTAAACAGACAAAGAGATAGTTAATTTATAAAAGTACCTATCTACTTGCCATGGCAGTGTGATAGCAAACTATGGAACTATTGATGCAGACATCACACATCGTAAAAGCATGGGCTGGCAAAAGTGGAGAGAGGTTACAGGGCTGCTCTGCGACTCATGAATACCAATACGCGTCAAAGGCAAAATATATAAAATCGCTGTTAGAGCCGCAATGACATATGGTGCCGGATGCTGGCAGCATATGGCAAGCAGCAACGATCCGACAAGCTAAGGACATGTCGCCGAAATGTGAATGTTTAGATGGTCTGCCGGAGTCACCCTTTTAGACAAAGTGTCAAACCATTATACCAGAGGAATCTTTAAAGTAAGACCAATACCAGCTAAGTTGGCAGAGAAAAGACTGCGATGGTACGGCCACGTCACGTGCCGGATGATCACATGACAAGGAATGTGCTCAACTATAAGGCAGGACCGAGAAAGCGTGAAAGACCCCCGCTTACATGGATTTCTGTAATTAAAAAAGATATATATATATAAAAAAAAACAAAAATAAAGACTTCATATTAAAATGATCTTTTGTAAACAACCACTAAAAAGAATAAAGTAATTGCAATTGAGCCAGAACAATATTACTTTTTCGAAATTTCCAATGTAATAATAATGCAAAAATACAACATAAGAAAGAGTTTTTTAAGGCGGTGCCAAACCAAGCCATCATTATTAATATGGTTTAGCTTATTCAAAATATGTCATAAATAGTTAAAAAGCTATTAAAGTAATTATCTACAAAAAAATAATACTAGTTTGCTGTATTTTTGTCAATCGGTTTGTGAACGTGTGAAAGTTAAAATCCGCTCGTGTGTCTCTTGTTTTGTCTCTTCTGGGGCGCGTTCACTTACTACGTTCGAATCATCCGTGCGATTATCGCTCGATCATCCGGAGTTAGTGAACGACTTTGGACGTCCACATACAACTGACAACTGTCAAGTGTCAGTTTCATACTATTCCTCTCCTCCCCTACTATTTTTCGGATGACCCAGGCGAACGCCCGACGACGCCGTGAACGATTTCGAGTGATCGCGCGGGTGATCCGTGCGTCCTCAAACGTAGTAAGTGAACGCGCCCCTGCGTTTCATGTTTTGTATGCGGGTGCGTCATAGACAACTGCATATTACTTCGTACTCTAGACAGGCTCTTGACGAACGTCGCAAGCAAACCCATAAGAGATCTGCAGCCCGATTACAGAACTTGGTTACAATCGGATTGTCACTTTTTTCATAGCAAATTCGACTCTATCGCAAGGCATTAGTGGCTGCGATACTGAGAATTCGATTGAAGCCAAGTTATGAAATCGGGCTGCTGTGGGGTGCGTAGATTAATTTTGTTGTAAAGATATTAGATCTAAATGATGCCTAAGTTTCGCACCGCCTACAAAAAATTCTTTCTTATCTTATGTTGTATTAATGCATTATTACATTTTTTTATTTTTTTTTTGTGATTTATGATGTAAATGTACGATTTACTTTTAAGTGGTATGCAATAAAGAGTTATCTATCTATCTATTATTACATTGGTAATTATAAAAACCAAAACGTTGTGCCTGGGCGCTTTCATTGATATTGAAGGTGCTTTTGACAGAACTTAGTTTAGAAGCATATACGCAGCGCTAAGGAAGCATGGTGTTGAGTCGACATTGGTCGATTGGGTAATAACATGATAAAGCTTAGTGCGGTTAGAGGGGACCTAGGTGGAACCATTAGAGGGGTGGTGTCAAGGTGGTGCCCTCAAGGGGGAGTACTGTCACCCCTAATATGGAACATAGTGGTAAATGATCTAATTACAAAGCTTAACAACAGACGCTTCTTCACAGTTAGCTATTCGGACGATCTGACTATCCTTGTATCAGGACACTTTGCTAGCGTATCATGTGACATGAATAACGCCTTAAAGATCGTAGAAACCTGGTGCTTAGACTATGGATTAACTGTGAATCCAATAAAAACACGGTATATTCACAACTGCCCTATTAACGCCCCCATCAATGGGGCAGGTGGGAATTTAAATTCGCATCTGCCCCATTGGCGTGAATAAAGAGTAGTCACCTTGTCCCCTAAAAAAACAGGACGACATTAAATATCCGTACCGTTGTCCCCTTTGTGTCCACGTCACGGGGGATACAGTAGGTTAAGGTGCGGCAGGGTGGCCCTTGAGCCTCTTTTGTCTTCGAGTTTTTTTGTTTGAACACAATAAATCAGTATTTGACTTGTTCGAATTAGTTGGCCTTTTATTTCTCACGCCAATGGGGCAGATGGAAATTTTAATTCCCATCTGCCCCATTGAAGGGGACGTTAATGGGGCACTTGGGAATATATCCATGAATTTAGTGAATATGTCGTGGATTACATTACTGGCTTTATAGCTAGAAAGCTAACGCGTTCGCTTAGCTGTGTGACATGCTCTAATTTGCTAACAAGCGAATCAACAAATATGCCCATATGTCTTGTACTATGACACGGGGTGGATTAATGTACCCTAGGATGTTATTAATTTATTTAAAAAAAAACGAACAGTTAGGTAGGTAGGTATATAAACAAAAAAATATTGTAGTAAAATCAGACAACTACTATTTGTATAACTCAGATATTAACAAATTAATGTTATACCTCTTTGAAACAAAGAGGATTTTTGTGCTTGATGCTGGACACGATATCTTTAAATTAAAAGTGTAATAAAATGTTATTTAGACTTAAGGTATAACCTAATAACCTTAATACCTGTAGGTAGGTACCTACAGGTATTAAGGAAAATAAAATAAATTACTATAAAAGGCAAAAAACCCGACTGCGAACTAATCAAAAATCTCAAGCTTGTTTGCCTCATTTTAGTGGGTTTTTTTCTAACCTATACTGTCCCACTGCTGGACAAAGGTCTCCTCCATACCCTTCCAAGATTCTCTTTCCTGAGCCGCCTCGTACCAGCCCTCTTGGTAGGCGTCTAGGTCATCTCGCCACCTCTTTCTGGGCCGGCCTCGGCGACATCGTCCATCTTCAGGCTTCCACTGTGTCATGACCTTTGCCCTCCGGTCGGGATGCATATGGCTAAGATGACCCGCCCAATCCCATTTGAGCTTGGCAGCCTTGTAGCCTACGTCCGTAATGCCTGTCCTGGATCGTAGCACAGTGTTCCGAACTCTATCAGATCTTTTCAAACCTAGAACGCATCGCTCACCATTAGTTTTGTTAGCAGTCGTTTTGTGTTTTTACCTAAGAATTTGTGAGAATGGTTGTTAACCAAATTTAAATCGTTGTACATCCTAAATGGTCAATCGTAATAATAAAATAAAACAGAAACCTAACAATGTTTTTCAAATACCTATTCAATCATACCCCATTTGACTTAGTCGACTTTAATTATTTTCTTTTTCACAATGTGTCTAGTTGCCGCCATATTGAATTTTGCTTAATGTCATGTCCTTAGTAGCACTCGCAAGATTAAGACAAAACGATTGACGTATGAATCATCAAAATTGGCCCACGCGTTTGGTGTAGTAGTGCCACAAAGGAACAGACATACATACATAGGCTGATAAACACATTACCGGGCCTTTGCGTTGCGCAGTCTGTTTTTTTTTGTGATTTCGATTTATTTTGTTAAGAGCTGTATTGCAAAATCCTACATTTTTGCTGGTTTTTGGTGCTGTAGTTATCAGTAACTGTGATGTTTATGTACAATGATCTCAGTGTTGTAATGACGAATTTATGTAAATATCAATTTACCACATGTAAGTCTAACAATAACCTTCTGTCTCCCCGGTTTTTAGTGATAACGCTCAGAAGAATGATTTCAAAGCCATCATCTCAGTTACCTTCTATCTCGTTCATATCAGCTTTCAAGTATACAAAATCGCGTCAAAATAAGTCAATTCGTTTGGGAGCTAAGAAACATTTTGTTTACCTCAACTTTCAAACATAAAAAACCGCATCTATATCGGTCTATTAGTTCGAGAGCTACATTTCCCCCATTATAGCTAAGAACCATCTCGATCACATCAGTTTTAAACAGAAAAAACCGCATCAAAATCGGTCCATTCGTTTAGGAGCTACGATGCCACAGACACACGAATACATACCCTCATTCTCTGTCTCACACATTACTCACGCATACAAAATCCGTGTGAAAAGCATAAACCCCTCGTTTTTTAAGTCGGGACATAAAAAGTTTCAAAACCATAGAAAAAAATATTGAAGTACAGTTGGGATTCAAAAGCCCTCCTTTTTTATCCTTTGCTCGGCTTCTACACATTATTTTGAGATACCAAGTACACCAGTTTTTAAGTCAAACCCTAAGCTATCCATCAGTGAAAACCGCATCACAATCGGTGTAGTAGTTTGGACGTGATGCGCGAACAAACAGACTCAGTTAAACCGACAAACACGATTTAATATACAATCCTGAGCGTAGCGAGGGTTTCAAAAGTACGAGACACCAAATAACTTTGCTGCCGTGCGCAACACAAAACTTTTCACCTCACTACAGCGTGGAGAGTAGAACAGAGTAGAACCGAGTAGAACTCAGTAGAACCTGTGTTCAGCTCTACTGAGCACAGAGAGTACTCTCTGTTCTATTCTGTTTTGAACAGAATAGAACAGAGTAGAAAACAGTAGAACACAGTAGAATAGAATTGAAAATGAAAAGATACGAATAGAATCGAGTAGAGTGGAGTAGAGTAAAGTAGAGTCTAGTAGAGCCGATTAGAGACGAGTAGAGTCGAGTAGAGTTGTCGTCGAGGCTCTTCGCTCAGGCGCAAGACCATTCACAGAAACAACTATCGGGACTATAATCGTCGAGTCATCATCCCACATAGCGGTCAATGCTAGGCGTAAAATAAGAGTCGAGTAGAGTAGAGGCGAATAGAGACGAATAGAGTCAAGTAGAGTAGAATCGGATGATAATATAATATAAATTAGTAATTAAGTATTTTCAGTGGATTAGCGGTATAGAAAATTATTGAATAGTAGGTTCGATTTTTAAAAACTCTTTCCACGCTAGCGGGTAAAATGCACTTTTGCACTCAGATTTCGAATGACAAACAAAATCTTTCCGAGCTTGTGAGGTGAAAAATGAATTTTTCACCTTGTAAAAGAGACAATCCTTCTCTTACGGCAGTAGGAGTAATTCAAAATCTTTGATACTTCCCAAACATGACAATGTGAAAATTCAACTTGTAAAAAACTACCCTGCCTGAGAGCCGAAGATATTTGGCATAGCTGCTATTTATGCAAAATCTTCCGAAATAAACGGTCTCTAAGGTGATGATAGGACCTCCTACAAATTTGTTCTTTTGCGGTCTTCGGGGGATAATAAGGGCTTGGTAGCCTGTCCATTAGTGTCCAAGTAGACTCATAAAGCCTTTCCGGAATCCAGCTTGTTCGGGAGGCTGAAAGTCGTTAAACCTACGAGCGAGACGGTTTGTAACTACTTTCGAAAACAGCTTATAGACGTGGCTCAGCAGCGAAATGGGCCTATAATTCTACAAGAGGGTGTTGTCACCTTTCTTAAAGAACAACACCACTACGCTTCTGTACCACACCTCTGGCGTAGTACCCTCGAGGATGACGGAGTTAAACAGCTTCTGAAGGATTTTAAGTACCGGTGTTCTACCCGCTTTCAGTAGCTCTATCGTTATTCCATCCTCCCCTGGTGCCTTGTTGCTCTTAAGCTGTTTGAAGGCCATTCTGATCTTGTATAGGCTGACGGCCGAGATATCTTCGCTATAATGTCGGGACAAACGGGTTCTTGCATCGCTAGCCATGCTAAGTGGACTACGCGATGAGGTGTAGTGTGATCAACAGCTTCGATAATACCGTTCCCAAAATAAACCGGCATGGGTGCGACATGGGCATTTGAACTGATCTTCAACTTACCCATGTTCATTTTACTCGTAAGACCCACCTGTTGGGGAACAATATTGAGGTAACTGAGCATTGTGCTTAGGTCTTCCAGGGTTTCTGCCATGATGACTATATCAGAAGCAAATCGAAAGTGAGTGAAGCTTTCGCCATTGAAGTTAACACCATATCTGTTCCAGTTCAGAAGCTTGAATACATCGTCCAGAGCAGAGGTAAACATTTCGGAGAAATAACGTCTCCCTGCATCACCCCTTTTTTTTTTTTTTTTTACTTATACACACTAATAATAGTTCTTTCAAGGCCTATATAAAGAAAAACTCGAAAAACCCGGTTTTTAAAATTGAAAACTTGAAAAATCCGGGTTTTTTAAACTACCCGAGTTTTGCATGCCCTACCATATAGCTAAGAACCATCTCGATCACATCAGTTTTCCAACATAAAAAAACATCAAAATCGGTCCAGTCGTTTGAGAGCAATGATCCTGACCCCCATCCCCCCCCCCCCCCCTTCCTTCCTCCCCATTATAGCTAAGAACCATCTCGTTTACCTCAGCTTTCAAACATAAAAAACCGCAGCTAAATCGGACCATTCGTTTGGAAGCTACGATTCTCACCTCTCCCCTCCCCATATAGCTAAGAACCATCTCGATCACATTAGCTTTCAACCAAAAAAAAACGCATCAAAATCGGTGCATTTGTTGGGAGCTACGATGCCACAGACAGACACACACACACACACACATCACACCAAAGAGTATATAAATACTACGTAAGAAGAGAAGGGACTGACATATATTGGAATTTTTAAAACGAGCGTCGAGTATAAGTGCAACATAACAAAACTAATGACGTTTTTATCGATATCGATATTCAGAAGAAAAAAAATTGTATTAGGACTATTTTAATTTATATGGGGTTTATAATAATAATAATAATATGTTTTTTCTAAGCATGTGGTTTTTATTATATACAAAAATAATACAGAAAATAATCTCTAATCTTCCTTACTCCTTACTTCATATTACAAAAAAGCAGTGGTCCGTGATTAATAGCAGATAAGGAGCAGCCATTTTTTTTAAATTGGGTTGTTTCTTTTTTTAGTCGGTGTTTCGTTCTTTTTGCCACAGATATATTTAATTCATGCAGCTTTTCGATCGGTATGTATGTTAAGTCCTCTTTACCGGTCAGTTGTATCCAGTTTTTGCACCTGAAAATAAGATTTTTAATGAAAATTGGAAGATTAAGCGGTTTTAGGCTATGCAACATTAGGTTTTCTAAATGTATACTTTTACTACGATTACTATTATATAGCGTGGAATGCAGGAGGACTTAGAATAAGATTAGGAACCAAATGTCGGATAACAGGTTAGAAAAAATATCGATAACACCGGCACCGCACTAGTGCTAGCAAGACTAAGTTATTTTGTTGAATATCTATACTTATAATAAAACTGTAACGGGTCCAATTCTGTACATTCAAGATATTTTGAAATTTTCTTTTGGAGGGTACTCTATATTCGATACTGAAGTCAAAACTGTTTTTTTTTTCATTTGTGTGTCTGTCTGTCTGTCTGTATCTAGACCGCGCATCGCACAGAAACTACTGAATGAATTCAAATGAAACTTGGTAAGATTCGAGTTCATACTACCAGGTAGGACATTGGATACTTTTTATCCCGAAAAATTCAAGGGTGTCCGCAATATAGGGGTTGAAAGTTATTAAAAAGAACACATACCATGCTGAAACTACTAGACGGATTTTTTTATGCAAATTTACACAGTCATATATCTATACTTATAAATAAAGCAATAGGTACGAAAAAGGCTGTAAAAAAATAGATAAAAAAAATGCTCTTGGGTGCTTGAAAAGGGTATTGAACATGTATATTAAAAAAAAACCTGTTGGTATGTATGTATGTTTGTTTGTTCAAGCATCACGTAAAAACTATTCGACCGATTGCAATGCGGTTTTCAGTGTTAGATAGCTTAGGGTTTGATGAAAAAACTGGTGTAATTGGTATCTCAATCTGGTGAGTGAGAAGCCATTGATAAAAGTATTTTTGACGGCTATAGAAATTTTGATCAAATGTTGGTATATTGGTCCTGGAAAAGCACATTATGGTACTTTGAACGTAAAGAAAAGACCACGCGTGCGAAGCCGCGAGTACAGCTAGTTGTGAATAAAAATCATTATTTTCTTGTACTTAGTAGATTACCGAATAGATTTAGCACTTACCTATCTTCATTCAGTGGAAATTTGGACATAAATGTTCGTTTTTGACCCATCGCTCTAACAGATCGCAAACCACAAATATCGCAAGTTTTATAGACTTTCAAACTCAATCACACTATTAATTATTTCATGTAGAAACAAACACCTTCAAAGCATTAAATACATCAACATACGGTAATTATCACAAAAGAAACCTGCCTATAAAAGTTATGCAATGGTTATGCAATGATTAATAATTTCGCGCAGTACAATTTTGTACTGCGCGGAATTTCTAATCATTGCTTAATCATTGCATAACTTTTTATAAGTAAGAGGGTTATTTTGTAAACAAAGTTAAACCACAGAACACATATTCATACTGTCATTTGTAGCAAAGGCGTGCAAATAGGTCATGCATATAGTGAAGTAGAAAAGATAGCCGCCATAGAAATTAGCTCACGTTTGATACAACAGTTTTTTATTAAGCTGTTGCGCCTGACTGAAGTGAACAATATATTACCAGACTAGCTGTGCCCGCGGCTTCGCTCGCGTGGTCATTTCTCTAGGTTAAAAGTATGTACTCTATGTGCTATTCCAAGACCTATAATAAACATTTGATCAAAATTCCTTCAGCCGTTTAAAAGTTTTTTATCGATTGCTCGGCATCTAATCATTGGATTACGATACCAAGTACGCTAGGTCTTGGTCAAACCCTAAGCTATCCAACACTGGAAACTGCATCGCAATCGGTCTAATAGTTTTTACGTGATGCGCGAACAAACATACAGACAAACAAATAGACAGACACGAGTTTTAAAAATGATTTATTCTTGTTCAGTAGCTCAGACCAATTTTTTTAAATTATCTTCTTTGTACAGACTTTTACGTTATTATTGTCTATAGCTGTGCCCGCAGCGTTGCTCGCGTGGTAGTTTTTCTGGGATATAATGATCCTATGAATTATTCCAGTACCAAAAGTACCAATATAGGTACCTACCTACCTACCTGTGTTAACAACCTTCAGTGGCGATCCGACATGGTCGTGATAGGTTAGAAGACGAAGGCGGGAGCAAAGCGTAGCGAGCATAAAGCCCCATTATAGCTAAGAACCATCTTGTTTACCTCAGCTTTGAAACATAAAAACCCGCAGTTAAATTGGTCCATTCGTTTGAAAGATACGATTCTCACCACCCCCCCCCCCCCCATTTTTTCAACTCCTCCCCCCCTGTTTTTCAACTCCCCCCCCCCCCCGTTTTTTCAACTCCTCCCCCCCCTCCCTTATAGTAAAGGAACATGATAAACCATCTCGATCACATCCTTTTTAAAACATAAAAAACTGCATCAAATTTGGTCCATTCCGTCATATTCCCCCCCACCCTCCCCCCCTTATTATAGCTAAGACAAAACTTGTTTACCTCAGCTTTGAAACATAAAAAATAGCAGCTAACTTGGTCGATTCGTTTGGACGCTACGATTCTCACCCCCCCCCCCCCCCACCCCCCCCACCCACCCCCCCATAAAGCTAAGCTAAGAACCATCTCGATCACATTAGCTTTCAAACTAAAAAACCGCATCAAAATAGGTCCATTCGTTTGGGAGCTTTTTTATGAGGATGCCACAAACAGACACACATACACACACACCCTCTCACACAGTGATTCACACCCTAAACTTATAACACCCGTCTCTTTGTTCGGAGGTTAAAAATGTAAAACAGTACGCAGTTTAATTAACAATAAAAAAAGCCGCAAGTAAATTGACAGAATTCTTTTCTGTTTTTGAGTTTTTTCTAAATTATCTGAATTTTAATTATTGTGACCTATTTTGTTGTAACAATTTGACGGTTTAATTCAAGAAAAAAAAAGCATTGACATTGTAAAAATAACGCATAAAATATGTAAATGCATAAAAAAACGGAACAAAACATTTTAATAAGTACGTGATTTCGATCCACGCACGTCTGGGTTGGCAGGCAGAAATACTCCCGCTAAACCAGATAGTATAGTGGCGAGAGGGTCGAAATTATGGTACCGTTTTAATATTTTATTTATATTACATTTAAATTACCATAACTTTGAATACCTATCCCGCAGGAACCCTATATTTTTTGGGGATAAAAAGAATCCATAATTTTAATACATAATATGTACTTTGACTGTGCCAAGTTATAACGCGTAAAATATGTAAATGCGTAAAAATATGGAACAAAACATTTCAATAAGTACGTGATTTCGATCCACGCACGTCTGGGTTGGCAGGCAGAAATACTCCCGCTAAACCAGATAGTATAGTTGCGAGAGAGTCGAAATTATGATACCATTTTAATGTTTTATTTATATTACATTTAAATTACCATAACTTTGAATACCTATCCCGCAGGAACCCTATATTTTTTGGGGATAAAAAGAATCCATAATTTTAATACATAATATGTACTTTGACTGTGCCAAGTTACATCAAACTCTGACCAGTAGTTTCAAAGTAATATGTGTTCTTTTAAATAACTTTTAACCCCTATCCTGCGGGAACCATTGTTTTTTTCGGGATAAAAAGTATTCTAAATGTTAATCCATAACATAAGCTATGATTGTGCCAAATTGCATCAAAATCCGTCGGGTAGTTTCTGCGTGATGCGTGTGTCAGACAGACAGACAGACAGACAGACAGACAAAAAATAAAAAAATAAACGTTTTGCACTCCATATCGATTTTAAAGTTCATCTCAATTAAAATTTTCAAAAAATATTTAATGTACAGATTTAGCCCAGTTACAGTTTTATTATAGTATATATATCATTCTGTCTTAAAAAAATATTTTGATCTTTCAAAATCCATGTAGAACAGTGATAAAAATAATGTAAATCACACATAGTGCATGCATATGGTTTCTCTCCGGTGTGTGTTTTTTATGCTGTTTTAAATTGTCTACGTATCCACATTTATAATCACACATAGTGCATTTTCATTTTTTGTTTTTATATATATATATATATATATATATATATATATATATTATTATTTTTCTCTCCAGTGTGTGATATAATATGTCGTTGTAAAGTACCTGCTTGTGTACATTTATAATCACACAGAGAGCATTCATATGGTTTTTGTTAAAAAGTGAATTAAAAGTATAAAAATGAAAGAGGAAGTGTTTTCCTTAAATTGAACAAATTATAAAGTGTCCAATAAATGAAGTGATCACACTCTGGAATTTGCTGAACTATTTTTAAAATAATCCTACTTAACTCGTAGAAGTTCTACAAGGCTACGTAACTCCAACTCCTCACCATCAACGACGACTTCGCCGGAGAAGTGACATCACCTGTCATCGGAGTACTTTGGAGAAGATAGACCAGTTGAAGATCTAGACGGATATAATTAAAATGGAGCTTGACCGTTGTGATCTGGTATGGAAAGTTATAGTGCCTTGGGCCTGATTACTCCGCAGATCCTCAGGAATTAAAGGCGGCTCCAGGACTTGCTACACCACACCACGGAGGACTGAAGTCGGACGAGTAATTGGAGACCGAAACTCTATATTAAGACCGAAACCTACTTCGAGGCAGTTGTGTACGAGTACCTACTGTTTTTCTAAGAATCGACCGGCGTAATAGTACTATTATCTATACTATGCTCTAAGTTCGGTATCTGCGCGACACAGTGGTTCGGTCCTATAATAATTATTTTTTTTGTTTCCTTTCCTACTGCAGTGGGTTCTACTTTGCGTAAGTATTGTTTGCCATGGAAACAATACAAGTTGACAAGTCTGTCAAAAAAATCAACAGCATTGGTACTATTGCATTGGTTTTTAATATCCTAGAGGAACTTAAGATGCTTTTTTTCGCGATAAACTGTAGTCCGCGCGGACGAAGTAGCGGGCGGGAAAACTAGTAATATTATAAACCGTAGGTACCTGCATTTGTATCATCCCAATGTTCTGATACTAGGATGGTTGTGCACTTGTGTATTTTTGCTGTGCTTTGGGCCCATAACCTGACAAGGTTAGGGCTTCGCAGAGTTAAAGAAAGTGTTTTCTCATAATATGCAGTTTTAAACAACCTGCTTGTGTACATTTATAATCACACATAGTGCATGCATATGGTTTCTCTCCAGTGTGCATTCTTATATGTTTTTTAAATAACCTGCACTTACACACTCATAATCACACTTAGTGCATGCATATGGTTTATCTCCTGTGTGTGTTTTCATATGCTGTTTTAAATTACCTGCTTGTCCGCATTTATAATCACACATAGTGCATGCATATGGTTTCTCTCCAGTGTGTATTCTTATATGTTTTTTTAAATCACCTGCTCTTACACATTCATAATTACACATAGTGCATGCATATGGTTTCTCTCCTGTGTGTGTTTTCATATGCCGTTTTAAAGTACATGCTCGTCCGAATTTATAACCACACATACTGCATGCATATGGTTTCTCTCCAGTGTGTATTCTTATATGTCTTTTTAAATCACCTGCACTTACACATTCATAATTACACATAGTGCATGCATATGGTTTCTCTCCAGTGTGTATTCTTATATGTTTTTTTAAATCACCTGCACTTACACATTCATAATTACACATAGTGCATGCATATGGTTTCTCACCAGTGTGTGTTTTTTCATGTCTTTTTAAATTGCTTTCTTGCCCACATTTATAATCACACATAGTGCATTCATATGGTTTCTCTCCTGTATGTGTATTCATATGCTGTTTAAAATTACCTGCACGTCCAAATTTATAATCACATATAGTGCATGCATGTGGTTTCTCTCCAGTGTGTACTCTTATATGTACTTTTAAGTCACTTGCACTTACACACTGATAATCACACATAGTGCATGCATATGGTTTCTCTCCAGTGTGTATTCTTGTATGTTTTTTTAAACCACCTGCACTTACACATTTATAATCACACATAGTGCATGCATATGGTTTCTCTCCTGTGTGTTTTTTCATATGCTGTTTTAAATTATCTGCTCGCCCACATTTATAATCACACAGACTGCATTTATATGGTTTCTCTCCAGTGTGTATTCTTGTATGTATTTTTAAACCATCTGCACTTACACATTCATAATCACACATAGTGCATGCATATGGTTTCTCTCCTGTGTGTGTTTTCATATGCTGTTTTAAATTATCTGCTCGCCCACATTTACAATCACACAGACTGCATTCATATGGTTTCTCTCCAGTGTGTATTCTTGTATGTTTTTTTAAACCACCTGCACTTACACATTTATAATCACACATAGTGCATTCATAGGGTTTCTCTCCTGTGTGTGTTCTTTCATGTATTTTTATACTACTAGTTGATTCTGACTTATAGTCACAAAAAGCACACACATAGTGTTTTTTTCTAGTTTGTCTTTGCTGTTGTTTTAGACTACAAGCACTCACAGGTTTGTCATCACACATGTTGCTGTTTAGACTACAAGCACTCACAGGTTTGTCATCACACATGTTGCTGTTTAGACTACAAGCACTCACAGGTTTGTCCTCACACATGTTGCTGTTTAGACTACAAGCACTCACAGGTTTGTCATCACACATGTTGCTGTTTAGACTACAAGCACTCACAGGTTTGTCATCACACATGTTGCTGTTTAGACTACTAGCACTCACAGGTTTGTCATCACACATGTTGCTGTTTAGACTACAAGCACTCACAGGTTTGTCATCACACATGTTGCTGTTTAGACTACAAGCACTCACAGGTTTGTCATCACACATGTTGCTGTTTAGACTACAAGCACTCACAGGTTTGTCATCACACATGTTGCTGTTTAGACTACAAGCGCTCACAGGTTTGTCATCACACATGTTGCTGTTTAGACTACAAGCACTCACAGGTTTGTCATCACACATGTTGCTGTTTAGACTACAAGCACTCACAGGTTTGTCATCACACATGTTGCTGTTTAGACTATAAGCACTCACAGGTTTGTCATCACACATGTTGCTGTTTAGACTACAAGCACTCACAGGTTTGTCATCACACATGTTGCTGTTTAGATGGGTTTGCTTTGGTGCGTGTTCTTTAATGTCTAGTTGTAGAACTGGTTGTTTCAAATACTCCCACACATTACTTGCTTGTGTACATGTAGGCTACTTGTGACGACTCTCCGTTGTATTCTGCAATATAAAATAATTGCAACAGTGTGACAATGTTCCAGTTACAAGCAGAGCAAAACTTACAGAGTACTTTTTATATTAAATGCATTTGGGCATGCTAGGAGTGAACCTTCATATTAAATGTAAGATATGTCAAATTCAACCACGAAGCACTCTCCTAAATTGAACTGTCTGTGTTCCTACCTCTAACATGACATGAAACCCAAGGTGCGTACAAATGTAGGAATCATTTGGTTTACGGTCTATCTCATCTAGGATACAACAGACGCGCGCTACTGGGAACTTCCTTTTAAACTATTATAATAAATTACATTTACACTCATTTGTGCACATACACCCATAGGTACCTACTAAAGATTGCCTGAGAAGTCACATGTCAACACACCACAAACATACAAGACCCGAGGACACACATTTATGCTCATCACACAAATGTTTGCCCGGCCAGGATTCCAACATGGGACATTAAGTTTAGCAGCTGAGCTGCAGTATCGTCAACTGTGTGGGTAAAATCTGTACTCTGTCTAAACTAAAACTCCACCATCACTTGTTTAGATTTTGCGCGTATCCAGACTATGTGGACGTTGTTAAGCAGTACTATGTCAACCCACAATATTACAAAAATTGTATTATAGTAGAAACCAATCTTTATGGCGGCTGTGAAGCGCGCTGCGAGTGTGACTTCGCGCTGGTACAGTGAGTATATATATAGTTGGTATAGTAGGTACCAATCTTTATGGCGGCTGTGAAGCGCGCTGCGAGTGTGACTTCGCGCTGGTACAGTAAGTATATATATATAGTTGGTATAGTAGGTACCAATCTTTATGGCGGCTGTGAAGCGCGCTGCGAGTGTGACTTTGCGCTGGTACAGTAAGTATATATATATATATAGTTGGTATAGTAGGTACCAATCTTTATGGCGGCTGTGAAGCGCGCTGCGAGTGTGACTTTGCGCTGGTACAGTAAGTATATATATATAGTTGGTATAGTAGGTACCAATCTTTATGGCGGCTGTGAAGCGCGCTGCGAGTGTGACTTTGCGCTGGTACAGTAAGGTTCACAATTACTAGAGTATTTTTTTTACTACCTACTAGTAGAACATGCTAATAATTAGAAACACTTTATTACACCAGAATTATGGAACAAATATACAAGAATTTAATTGAAAAATAGGCAAAACGGGTGGTGTTATCGCAATAAGTGAACTCTTCCAGACAACCTTTGGATAGACACATATTACGAATTAAAAAATGACGGTAGTGCAAAACAATACAATAAATCATGCAAAATAAAAATGAATATACCTACATACATATTTAATACACTACATAAACCATACTTACTTACATGTCACATGCAAATAATGTAATGATTGAAAAAATATGTGTTAAGTACATACAAATAATGGAATGATAAAAAAAGTTATACGTATAGTTAAGTTTCTAGTAGCTAAATTAGCGTCGACACTTAACACTTTAACCTATTAATTATTTTTTAACCAATCATGAAATTATGTTAACACTTAACATACGTCAACACAATAATATTAATATTGGAATATAAGCTGATATTGTGTTGGTGGATTATATTGGTTAGTAACAAACAACTTTAAAATAACTAACTAGACTGTACTTGAACAGAAACGCATGCATGTGTGCAGCGTACAGATGTAGCGTGCACACAAGGGGCCCATTCACTTAAACGTTCGAGGACGAACGGATCACCCGCGCGTACACTAGAAATCGTTCACGGCGTCGTCGGGCGTTCGCCTGGGTCATCCGAAAAATAGTAGGGGAGGAATAGTACGAAACTGAAACTTGACAGTTTGTAAGTTCTATGTGGAAGTCCAAACTTTGGACTTAATCGGCGATGGATTCCTCATACGATTTAAACGAGGATGAGGGAGGCCTTCCTCATTGCCATATAGAGCCTCGTTCTTTATACTTCAAATGAGGCGAGGTACAAATCGCGCGTGTTGCGGAACGGCCGCGTCGCAGCGTTACCGCGCTTTTCACCTCTCCTCATTTGAAGCTAGAGGAACGAGGTCTCAAGGCCCTCAAACCTCAAATGAGGTGAGGTGAAAAGCGCAAGTGTTGCGGAACATCACGGCGTTGCCGCTCTGCTCCTCACTCAGAAGCTCGTAACAATCTCCTCTCTCGGTTGATTTGAGCGGTCAGTGAGGGGCGGGCATTTGTGTATAGGTGACGGAAAATAATATTTGTTACATGAGCGATAACGACGCGGCAGCGGGCGAAAGGCACGAAATATTTGCGCAAATGACATGAGGAACTAAATGAGGTGGTTCAATGCCTTAATAAACTTACATAGGTATAAACTGTAGTTTTTTAAATATAATAAAAAATAAATAGGTTTATAAATAAATCCCGTCGCTGCTCGTTCGTGGTAAGTTTTCTCTGAGGTTATGTTATGATTTGGTTATGCTCTCGGTTATCTATATTCTTTGTAAAACCTAATAGAAAAATGTGGGAGCAAATGAAAAATTAGAGAAAAATCATAGGTACTTAAGTACTTACTGGAAATATTGTATTCTCTTTGCGCATCGCTTACAAAACAAAAGCGCAAAATTCTGCTCGGTGCTCGCTCTGCCTGCTGTCAAGTGTCATTTGATTAATTCATTTTTTTTTTCTTTTCTAGTTTGGTTCGCACGTCCTGTGCATCTGCCAATTTCAAGTGGCTTCTGTTTGGCTTCTGTCAGCTTCAACTTCGTAATATGTATTGCTTCTATTTTTAATTTCCTGTCTTGAGTAGGTAAACAATAAAAATGTTGCAGATTGATGTTTTGTACTATTTCTTCTGTGGTTTTGTTACAAAGGTAGGGAAACGTTACGCGATTTGTAAGCATTCGAAAAATTTGGAAAAAGAAACGGATCAGAAGGGGTAATATAAAAAGGAAAGAACTATTAAATATTTACAAAACTTATAAAATAATTAGGTACATAAATTATTTACAATTTAATATTATTACTACATATATACTTAGCTAAAGTTTTGTAAATGTAAGGTTTGTCAATATACAGAAGAGATTTTATACATGTTGGAAAAGGGACACAGAGGGATATCAAATCATCAAAAAAGGAAGAACGGTCATAGTTATGACACGAGAAAAATATATGGTCCAGGTCCCCAAAGTCAAGTCCACATTCACATTGCGGGCTATCTTTAATATGAATCCTTACAAGGTGGGCTGGGCAGGTGGTATGTCCGAGGCGCATTCGTATCAAAATTGAAGTGGCGATGTTGCCAAGTTTTACTATAGAAAACCATGCCTTATGACGAATTCGCGGTTGTATACTGAAGTAAGACTTTCCTTTAATTTGGCCACTTACTGCCCAGACTGCCCAGGAGTTCCGAAGATAAAATCTGGGAAGAGTAGCCAAATCGTGTACATAGTTTTTGAAAGGAAATAGGTTTCCACACATCACAGCCTCATTTGCAAGTCTATCGGCTTTTTCATTGCCCTTGATACCATTGTGGCTGGGTATCCAGAAAAATATGTCAGAAAACTCTTTCAAAGCACACAAATGTAATTTTGTTCTAGCTTCTGCTATAAGAGGTAAAAGTGGTTTGGACTTAAAAGGAAATCTAAATAGAGCTTGTAAAGCACTCATAGAATCGCTCATAATAATACTATTTTTAAGTTTACAGAGAAGAACGTATTCAATTGCTTTAACAATGCCAAGGTATTCACCTGTAAATACTGACGTTTCAGGAAGACATTTTATTTTTTGGACTACTTTATATTGGGCATGAAAAACACTCATTCCTTCAAAATTGTCGGATGAATGTTTTGACGCATCCGTGTAAATATGATGCCACCCATGCCACTTTTCATCTACGATGTAATTAAAATAAGCGTTAGCATTGGCATTGTGTTTATCAATATCTGAGCAATAATTAACTGTTGGCGTATGCATTAAAGCTTCATATTTACAATTAAACATATCTAGATTTCCCAACGCTGAACGCAAAGCCACCTTGAGCTACTACCACCGTTTGGTCAGGACGCGCATTAGTGAGCTGCGCGCACAGCGTTGGGAAGACCTATTATCCGAAATCACACCGACCCACCAGGCCTACTGGGGGTTGGCGCGAAAGCTTAAATCCGACACCATCACCGTAATGCCCCCTCTCAATAGAATCGATCTCCCGCCAGCATTCGAAGACGAGGAGAAGGCCGAATGCTTGGCGGAGAGCCTCGCAGCCCAGTGCACCCCCGCTAACGATCACGTTGATCCCGTCCACATCGCCGCGGTGGACCGCGAAATAGAACGTAGGAATTCTCTACCTCCGACCGACCCCCCCCTCGAGCCCGTTAAAGCCGCAGAGGTTGAGTCGATCATCAAGGGCCTCCAAGTGCGAAAGGCCCTCGGTGCTGACGGCGTCAGTAACAGGGTCCTCAAGCACTTTTCTGTCCCGTTAGTTTATCTCTTAGTCAGCATCTTCAATGCAGCCTTGAGCAATTGTTCCTTCCCCGACGCTTGGAAGAGTGCCGACGTCATCGGCATTCACAAACCAGGCAAAAAGGCATCCGAGCCTTCCAGCTACCGTCCTATCAGTCTCCTCAGCTCTCTGGGGAAGATCTACGAGCGAATCCTTCTGAATCGACTCCGATCCATCGCGAAAATCAAAAAGCTCATACCGGATGAGCAGTCCGGCTTTAGAGCGAGACACTCTTGCCCTCAGCAAGTGCACCGCATCACGGAACACATCCTAAAGGGTTTCAATAGGAAACCAAAACCCCAAACCACGATGGCCGTCTTCCTAGACGTGGCGAAGGCTTTTGACAAGGTCTGGCACGCCGGGCTGATATACAAGCTGTATCAGCTCGGGTTGCCAGATCGTCTTGTGCTCATAGTACAAGACTACCTCACCAGCCGGAGCTTCCGCTATCGTGTCGAGGGCAACCGATCATCCCCCCACCCCATCAGAGCCGGAGTCCCTCAGGGCTCCGTGCTGTCTCCACTTCTGTTCACGCTTTACACAAGCGATTTCCCCCGCATCCCCAAAGTAGAGATCGCTCTCTTTGCGGACGACACCGCGATTTATACCACCGGATGGAATCCAACTATTCTACAAAGAGACATCCAACGAACGCTCCGAGCGCTCGATGGATGGTTTCGTAAGTGGCGAATAACGATTAATCCCGAGAAGAGCGTAGCGATGCGTTTCACTCACGGGGTTAAACGCTATTTCCCAATTAAACAAGTCAGGATCAATGACCGACCCATACCGTGGGAAAAGTCAGTTAAATACTTAGGAGTCACCCTTGACTATCGACTCAACTTCAATGATCACATCCACGCCGTCCACAAAAGGGCGGCATTCTACCTATACCGCCTCGCGTTACTCCTAGGCAGGCGCAGTAAAATGTCTCTTAGAAATAAGTTGACACTCTACAAAACCTGCGTCCGACCGACAATGACATACTCGTCCGTAGCATTTGCTCACGCCTCCCGCATCTCCCTAGAGAAACTTCAGATTTTACAAAATAAATTCGTTCGCGGTGCATTAGATGCCCCCTGGTATCAGAGGAACATCGACCTGCACAGTGATCTCGAGCTTCCCTCGATAGTTCAATATATGAAAAATGCCTCTCGCCGCTACTTTGACGCGGCACTCCACCACCCCAACCCTCTAGTAGTTCAGGCCTCTGACTACACGACAGACGCGATAACAGACGCACGGCCCCTTCGTAGACGCCCTAGAGATATCTTGAGCGATCCAGACAATCAATCGCTGCCGCAGTGCAGGCAGCGATTGATTCGCCCACTCCGTCATCTTCACCATCTTTCAACACAATTAGACACAGACACCGACCTCGCCGGATGCGAGGTCGAAGGTCCCGTAATTAATGTCGACTTTATTCGCCTTCGAGTTTCTTGCCGATTCTTCTCGAAGGTGTATTCCGAATCGGTGGTCAGTTATGCAATTCATTTAAAGGGCTCCAGCCATTTCATGAGGGCCCCCTCGATCACTACCTAACAGTAGAGATCGAGGGGTGTTTAGTTCGATACTCCCCAAGTAATCAATGGCAACTGTCCAAGCCGAGGTTCGTACCCCCTGGGGTGCCCTTGAGCAAGTGGCCAAAAACTTAACTTTGGCGTGCGCCTTCTGCGTCATGCATTGCGGTGGAGCGCTTTTGCGCCCGCCCCACCGTCTATGCTGGTGACGCTGTAGAGGTCAGTTATAGACCAACAGCACATATCCTTTCTAAAAAAAAAAAAAAAAACTAGATTCGGAGATCGATGTGTTGGTGCTTGAAAAGTTTTAAATCTGATATAACTTTTAACTAAGCAAGGAAGGGATTTGTGTTTCCAATAATTTGAAGACTCAATAAGATCGGTAAGAATATTAAGTTTTGAAATTAAAAGGCTATTTGAAAATTGCAAGACACGGAAAAACATACGGTCAGATAAAAATTGACGTCTTAAATTAAGAGGGGGCTCATCACATTCAATTTGCAATGCATTTATAGGGCTAGATTTCATAGCCCTGGAGATGATTCTCAATGCTATTGGATAGAATCTAATTTATTCAGTCCAGCTAAGCCACAAGGCTTCAATAAGAAGGTTCCATAGTCAAGAATACTTCGTACCAAAGCGTTGTAGAGAAGCTTTAAGGAAAAAAGATGTGCACCCCACCACACGCCCGAAAGACATCTCATCAAATTTAGGAGCTTCTCACACTTATCAGCAACATATTCACAATGTGGAACGCCTGAAAGTTTTGAATCCAAAAGAACGCCTAAAAACCGTACTACATTTTTCGTTGGAATTATATTGTTATTAAAATGTATTAATATGGGGGGAGGCATTTGTTGCCGAGTAAAGAGAAGCATCGAGCTCTTGAGCGCTGATATGCTCAAGCCATTGTGGTTTATCCAACTATTTAAATGATAGAAATTGATAATTGTTTGCATAATGTATTGACAGATCGATCCGTGGAGTATAAGACGAGATCATCAGCGTATTGTAGTAAATTCACTGAATTTTTGAGGGAAGATTCTAAATCGTAAGTATAAATGTTGAATAGAATAGGGCTGAGTACAGATCCTTGCGGCAGTCCTTTCCAGACGAGTCTGCTATGATCCCGTGCTTGGTCCAGTTTAATTGATCTTCCTGACAGGAGGTTAAATATGAAGCAAGTAAGAACTTCTGGGATGTCAAGTTTATGAAGCTTATATCTAAGAACATGTAGAAGAACATTGTCGTATGCTGATTCTAAATCTAAAAACGCTGCAAGAACCGATTCATTGATTGTAAATGCTATCCGAATGTCTGTTACAAGAGTACCCACACTATCCAATGTACTCCTGCCCTTTCGGAAACCAAACTGTGACTCAGATAAAATACCAAGATTTTCGACAAGCCATTCGAGGCGGTTTTTGACTAAGTTCTCAGCTACTTTTACTATAACAGAAGATAGAGCTATTGGGCGATACGATGATACTTCATTTGGTCTTTGACCTGGTTTAAGAATTGGAAGAACAATTTGGGATTTCCAGGAAGGGGGGATATTTCCGGATAACATTACTGTGTTAATTATGTCCAGATAATATACAAGCGATGATTCAGTGAGGTTGGCTAAAAATGAATACGGTATGCCATCTTCTCCAGGGGCAGAATCTTTTACAGCCGATAGAACCCCTTTTAATTCTTGTATAGTGAAGGGAGAATTTAAACTCTATTGGCCGTGGAATACAGTAGGGGGAGTAGAATTGTAAAAATGATCATGCTGTGGTAATGTCAGTGGTGCCAGAGAAATTGGTCATTCATATTTGCAGGTAAGGATGAAAAAGAGGAATCACTAATGCCGAATTTTTTTAACGGCTTCAGTGCATTCTCTGTCCCACCAAGGTGGAGAAGGAAGGAAGCCAGTAGCTGAATTTTTAAGGGGAAACGTTTCGTCCGCAGCTTGAGTGAGTATTTTTGTGAAAGTGTCAGTGTCGTTAAGAAGTTCGTGTGTTAAATTTGATATTTTATGCTCTACAGATGTTTTGAATTTGTTCCATAATTTGTTATTATTAAGGTTATATTTTAATCGTGGTTTTTGAGGAGTATCTCGAGGACCGTTAAAAGGAAGAGTAATAACAATCGGAAAATGGTCACTTCCAAAAGTAGATGATATTGTATGCCATGCTATCGATGAAGCTAAGTTTGGTGTACAAATTGATAGATCTACTGCACTTTTATTTTTATCAGGTGTGCGTCTGGTAGGGGAGCCAGTATTTATGATGCAAAGATTGTATGTATTTAGAAAGTCTATTAGCAGTTCACCACAGTAAGTAGAAATAGAACATCCCCAAGAAGTATGATGGGAATTAAAGTCTCCTAAGACTAAGAGAGGTCTGGGGAGACGAGAGAATAGATCATTTAAGTAGTGGAAAGCTAAGGAAGAAGGGTATGGAATATATATATAGAAACAACACAAATGTTATTCACTAATGCTGCTACCACGGAAAAATGATTGTAGGTCGGAAGAGTTAAAGGACAGAAAGAGATGGTATTTCTGATGAGCAAGGCGGCACCACCATACCCATCAGATCTATCATCTCTTAAACAAGAGAATCCGTGGATTTTAAAAATGGAGCCTGGCTCAAGCCAGGTCTCCGAAAGTGAGAATAAACAAGTGTTGTACTTGTTTATTAAGTGAATAATTTCACTTTTTTATGAACTGCACTTCTGCAGTTCCATTGTATTATCTTTTGTAAGACCGCCATTTTTAATGGCTTTAGGTGTTCTAAACGTGTCAATTATAGGGGCAACGATGGACGGTACTGCAATGTTTGACTGGGTCAATGTCTCGATAAGGATTTTAATGATGTCTGATGTCGACATCATTAATGGATTATGTTTGATTTTAAGAGCGCAACCATCTTGTGGAGTGGGAATATTATACTCATTGATAATGAGCTGCTCGGTCGTATCCTTTTGATGGGTTGGAGGTTTGACGGCGGTTAGTATAAACTGTTTTTTTTATATGAAATTTGTGATGGACGTTGAGTAAATGTAGTTGGTGGGTTAGAATTAAACTGATTTGAGCTGAGCTGAGGGACAGAGTTAACAACATCGGCATAAGATTTCGATACTGGTGGGACCAATTTGGATGCTTCGCCATATAAGATGCTATTTTCTGCCATAGTAACCTTGATTTGCTTTTGACGTGTGAATTCGGGGCATGATTTACTAAATGCAAAATGAGCTCCTGAGCACAGACAACACGAAACGCTTTCTTCATCCAAATCACAAGTATCACCAGTATGTTCATTACCACACTTGTAACACTTGGGCTTAGAGCGGCATTGAAGTTTTGTATGACCAAAACGACAACAGTTGAAACATTGAATAGTCGGGCACATGTAAAGTTCAACTGGCAGAGAATTATAGCAAATAAAAATTCTTTTAGGTAGGACTTGACCGTCAAATGTAAGGACAACGTTCTGTGTTGGTTTCCAAACCGGGGAACCTTCTACCATAGTCTTATAATTTATTCTTCTTACTTTTAGAATCTTACCACATCTGCTGGGCACAAATGTGTTTTCTGTCACTTCGTCTGGTGACCATTCCGATGGCACTCCACGTATTTAGTTCGTGAAACGGAAATCAATCCTTGGGGAACGGGACCATTATTTGATGTGGATGGAATAGCAATAGGATTTTCAATAGGTTGATTGGAAATATTACTAGTAGTTTCATCACTAGTGTCACTATCTAAGCAGTGACAACCAGTTTTACCATCAACCGCCTGAGCGTGCTTCCTTTTTTTTTCCCTGAAAAAAACCACGACCGCCTAATTCGACGTTTCCCGCGCTTTTCAATTCAATATTTTCATGTCAATTGTCACAGACGTCACAGTCATTATCAGCGGGGCAATTACGGTCCCGACCACAGAACTTGGCTTCAATCAAAGTGTCACTTTTTTCATAGCAAAATCGACTCTATCGCAAAGCATTAATGAATTTGACGGCTTGAAACCGATATGATCAACATTGCGTAATAGCAATGCAGGGGGCCTATTATGATGTCTTGCGAGCAGCGCTGCTGCCGCTGAATTGTGTCAAAGTCATAATTTCGCAATGCAAATTAGACATTTCCTTCGCCATTGACATAGAGTAACATGAGTGGCTTCAAGGTTTTTATGCCATATATTTATATTATGTTGCTATGATGCAGCTAGATAGCAACCGTTTATTGTTTCATATTTGATTAATTTTTGAAAATAGTGTTGTAAAGATTTGATCCTTTGAAAATAAATCGATTTTATTTGAAGATTAATCCGTTATCGATTTAAACAGTGTTAATGTCATAAGTAGATCAGTACATGTCTCTGAACCATTTTGGTATGTAAATTATGTAATGACAAGGACATCAAATTAAACTTGTGTTTTACGATAAGGAATGACGTTGATTATAATCAGTAACTCTGATTGACTGCCTACTTTAGAACTTTGCAGTGAATTGCATTAGATTCTGTCCCTGTATTTACTGTACGTTCTTTTCAAAATATACGTACTAACATATACTTTTATGTGATTTTTTATAGATACATTCCATGATCAGGATCACGGGCCACCTGTATAAGCCTTATTTAGTTACCTAAATATGTTGTCCCAGGAAGTAGTGATAAGTGGAGGTGACTCTTATTAATTCGTGGATCCGTTTGCTATCAAGTGATGTAATTAAATTTTGTATATCGATGATAGATATAGAGCTGCATAACCAAACAGTATCCCCCAATTTTGTTATCATCAGTTTTTTGGATTGCCTCCCTATGGAAGCAAATTCATAGACGTATCCACGTCAAAAATAATCAAACTTTACTTCATTTTTAGTGCGATATTATTTTGCCTATTTTATAATTATAATATAATACTACTTATTGCATAATAATGTACACATAACAGGAAGGAATTACTGGTGGTCCTCACATTAGGTCAAAGGCTGTCTCGTGAGGGTCTTTTACAATTTAATGTCTATGTTACTACGACAAGAGCAACATAACAGTTTATGCAATAGAATAGCAGAAAAAACTAACTTCAAGTAAATATAAATGAGTGAATAATTATGTTTTCCAATGATTTAGTAGGCCATAGAGTTTTGAAAAATATAAGTGAGTATAATACCATACTTTTCTGTTATTATACTTTCAAGTTTTAGTAGGTACCATTCGTAAAATATAAGTACCTATCTATGTTTACATGAAATTTGGTAGGCAGATAGTTTTTATTTAGATCCAGGAAAATGAATAAACTAATTTTTATCATGAATATCACCACTTCTCATCGTGAGAGTGCTGCGAGAACCAGCTAATGGGAAATGGGCAGCAGCACATGGAGTACTGCTGCCACCTCTGGGACGGTTCTGCCAATTATCAGCTCGAGGCTTTGGATTCAATTGAAAGACGTGCTATGAGGCTCATTGGAGATGACACTCTGGTAAAGAGTAAGCTTCAAAGTCTGGTGCATCGACGTGAGGTCGCAAGCCTGTCGGTATTCTACAGATTGCAATATGGCGAGTGTGCACAAGAACTGCACAATCTGATTCTCCCATCACCTTTCCATTACCGTACGACTAGACGATCAGCAAAGCGCCATCCTTTTATGGTTGAAATACCTCGCACAAGTAAGAAGCGTTACGCTTCTTCATTTATTATAAGAACTTCTAAGGAATGGAATGCCCTGCCCTCGTCAGTGTTTCCGGTAAAATATAACCCTGGTGTGTTCAAGTCGAGAGTGAATAAGTACGAGTATCTACTAGGCAATTGTGCTACACCTTCGACCACATCATCGCTTTCCATCAGGTGAGATCGTGGTAAAACAATTGCCTAGACCGCAATAATAAAAAAAAAACTCATTGTTGTATATTATCTTATCACCAACTACTACGAGCACCAAAATGCATGCCAACCCGCATAATGAAAGGTAGTCATATAAGTTATTGAGAGCAACCGCCGTTTGTGGCGTTAATGGGGGCTTATGGTTTAAAGGGATTTACGAGTATATGATAATGATGATGATGATGATGCGTGTGAAGACATGGGTCGCAGCAAGTATACATGGTAGTTGCTAACTGACCGAGCGAGCGCGAAGCGCGAGAGAAGCGTCTGTTTCAGCTTGGGCACAAATTCATTCGTATGTCCGTATGTCCGGCTGTTCTCCTCTATAGCTCACATTTCTCAAGCGATCTAGACGAAACCACAGAATAAATAATAGTACAAGTACAGAAGGATAACTGAGTAAAGTCATTTAAATACATAGCAACTTTCGCTACAACGCAATAAAGTGCAATTTAACACGCACAGCGCTGCGAGATTTCAATTATATTTACCTAGAAGGCGCTCAACCATTGCGTGCAGGCTAGAATGTACCGTATCACAACGCGCGAGAGCTTCCATTGCTCTAATCGTTTCAGAATCGCTCTGTCACTTTTACGCTAGGTAGCGTTGTATCAAGATATGACTAGGTACTTGTACTAGTAATTATTCTGTGATATAATATGACTTAGATATTGTAACCGAATAAACAATTATGTAATTTATTTTATTTGATTGCTTATTGTTATAAATGTTGATAGTTCTATTAACTACATATAATGACATTCTTATCAGAATAGACCAAGTACCTCATTATTTGATTATATCATAATAGGTTACACTTTGATGAATAAAAGGTGCCAGTCAGACTTCGATGCTTAATAAGGAATGGAAAAGAAATGGCTACCTACGTAATAAAATGTCGATATGTAAGTATTTTACGAGATTTGTCAGACCGAATGCGATGCAGTACCTTCTAGGTTTCTGATTGGAATTCATAATTAAGAAAAGAATAAAATTTGACAAAAACTTTACGTAAGTTTACGTAAGTAGGTACTTTATCGTTAAGCACACGGCGCGCGACTCATCGAGTACACGCTTGACACTCTACTGAATGAACCCCAATATTACGGCCCCGAAGTATTTGTACTTGTTGCGGAGTGCGACCGCCCTGACGAAACTTGGTAAGTTTAACGAACTTCCCCCCAAAAAGGGGGGCTACTGAATATCTCCACCTTATTATATCCGATTTCAACGTTTTTATTTTACTTGAAAGGTAATAACTTTAACTTGGTCTCGTAAAAAATTGGTGAAGATCTGATAAGGATCATAGGCGTGATGAGCAGAATACCTAGTATCAAATGTGAAAATTATGAAATCGATACAAAGATAAAATCTTTCGATCAGATCTAACTAAAATATTAATAATATAGAACTCTCTTCTTTTTGGCATCAAATTCAAAACAAATTATAAAATAAAATCATTTTGGTAGGTTCATAGTCACTGCAATAATTTGAATGACTCACGCGTTGGTTGGAATATGAATGAAAAGAGATTGCGTGTCACGTGATTATGAATATATTTCTTTTTAGATTGCTTGGAAGACATTTTTATGTCGCTGTTCTTGTTATTCCACTGAAGTTTGTGTTGCTGTTGTCCCTGAAAAATACTATGCACAATAATAATTGTGTCAGATGAGAGGCAGTTTGTTTGACTCAAGTCATATGCGTAACATCCACAGTAATATATGAAAGTGAAACGTTGTCTGTTTGTTTCCTGGTTTGTTTATTTGGGGAGGCTAGATGGATTTTGATGAAATTTGGAATTTAGAGAGTTTATACCCTGGTATTTATTCAGATAGAAACTTATAATTTTCCGGGATAAAAAGTTGCCTAATGTTGATTACTCGCTTTAAGGAATGGTTGCCATGGAAAATAAATAATAACAAGTCTGTCAAAAAGTATCAAGAGCGTTGGTACTATACTTTTGCAATAGTTTTTAATATCCTAGAAGAACATAGAATGCTTTTTTTCATGGTAAAGCACATTATATAGTATACATAACGGGAAATATATATGTGGGAGGAGAGGGCTGCCTCCTGGTATCCCCCTCCCGCCCCTCCCCGCTGGAAACGTTTAGTTTATGAGATATTTCACTTTGGTGAGCCGTACCAGTTTTTTTAAATTGGTTCCGGTGGCGAAGGTTCAAATTATACCCTGACAAGACCCCTAAACTCAAACCATTACTAAAATCAGGTACCGGATATCTATAGCCAACCCATTTGCAAGATTACGAAAACCTTATCTTACCAGGTCTTGGTATTTGCAAGATCTAGCAACTAGAAGGCACATGAGTTTTTTTATTGCTTCATAGTTTAGTTGTTTTAAAGTTTGATGAAGAAATGATATCAAAAGAAGTATTAAAAATTAAATGTTTCACAAACACAAACAGTAACATCATAATCATTACAAGTTTAATCATACTTATTTGGAGATAAGAGGGGTATGGTCAATTTACATCTATTATATTAAACAACTTCAAATCTATGTCAGACGATAATGGTACGCAGTACTTACATGTTTTTTTTTGCATTCTAAAGCATATTCAAAATTAATTTATTTATGTTACACGTCTGTGTAACGTATGTGTTCGGGTCGCAGAAATTCATAAATGTACCAAATTTGAAGTCAATCAGTCCAGTAGATTTAGAGAAAATTGTCTGTGACAGGCAGACACACAGACAGACAGAAGCAATAGTAATCCTATAAGCGATCCGTTATTTTTTATTTAGACATACAAAATATGTGATTATAAATGTGGACAAGCAGGTCATTTAAAACGGCATATGATAACACATACTGGAGAGAAACCCTATGAATGCAATATGTGTGATTATAAATGTGGACAAGCAGGTCATTTAAAACGGCATATGATGACACATACTGGAGAGAAACCCTATGAATGCAAAATGTGTGATTATAAATGTAGAATAGCAGGATATTTAAAACAGCATATGATGACACACACTGGAGAGAAACCCTATGAATGCAATATGTGTGATTATAAATGTGGACAAGCAGGCAATTTAAAAGAGCATTTGAGGACACACACTGGAGAGAAACCATATGAATGCAATATGTGTGATTATAAATGTGGACAAGCATATACTTCAAAAGTGCATGTAATGACACACACTGGAGAGAAACCATATGAATGCAATATGTGTGATTATAAATGTGGACAAGCACAACATTTAAAAGATCATATAAACTCACACACAGGAAGGAAACCACATGCATGCACTTTGTGTGGTTATGAGTCTGTATATGCATGTGGTTTAAAAATATATATGAGGAAATACAGCGGAGAGAAACCATATGCATGTAATAGTTGTGATTATAAATGTATACAAGCACGTAGTTTAAAACTGCATATTATAAGAAAACACACACATGAGACGGGTGGCGATCAGAACGTCCAGTTATGTGAACAACCATAGTATTGAATATTTAATAATAGTTATTGCAACAACAAGAAATTACTCCTTAGGCACATAATTAGTTACATCAAGCAATCTAACTATACATATAACTAGCGGCTTTGCCCGCATGGTAATTTCTGTGGGTGTTGCAGACTCTCGTAGATGCGGGGTCCCAGTTGCAGTGAAAATGACTCTTTCTTGAGCTCAGGATAGGAGGATGAAACGAAACGCACTTGTTAACACTTTAATATGTATATTTTACAACTTTATAAAACAAGGATAGTATTTAGAATTATAGTTTTGATATCCCGGTTACAAAGGTTGGCTATCGGAGCCTTGATACACTTGGTGATGCTACTATTACTATTATTGGTCACTTGTAGGGGAGCTTCTTGTCTGCAACGGCTACTGGGAACGGGAACTTGATGAATGCACAAAAATTCTTAGCAGTATGGGTCTATATAGTTTGCCCAAAACAAGTGAAGCTCTCGTATTGGGCGATTTATTCTATCTTATTTGTAACATACGTTCATCCTATTGTTCTCGAGCCTTTTTTTCCTACGCTCGAAGAATAGGCATAAATAGTTGTCCCAGAAGTCCCCTACGGTTTTACCTCGAATCTTCTTTGGCTTTGCTACGAGTGCGAGGAGAACTTCCAATTTTATGATCTGCTCGCACCCGTACGAGGACGGTTATCTATGTTGAAGTAATGTTCCAAATTTTGACCAGTTTTTGAACATTTCTGTGTATGACTCATCGAAAGTCAACACACTTTGCCGAATTTAGTAACGTTTCTCCCCATGGGCTTTCTCTCGCTTTTACCATCTACATTTTACTTTTTTAACTCATAGTTTATTCATTTTACCTTATGCTGGCTCAGGAGTATTTTGCTTGTGTAAATAAGTACCTTTTACAAAGCGCGGATTACTTGAGCCAACCTGTACCTATACCATGCATTCACAGGAAGTTTCAGTCTGTCTGTGACTGCATGTTTGTAACTATTCCTAAAGAGGCACGCGGCCATCCCATATGCTTTAGATGTCATACGTGATAGCACGTAGATTCTGTTTACACTACGTCTTCCTATTTATTATAAATAATATTTATTTCGCTTATGTGTTATCTCGCTTACATTCTGAATAGCACAAAGTGTTCTTCATTCATACGTATGCCTATCTAAGTACCTGTGTTCCTATTTTCTGATTATTGCGTTACCCTAAGCTATCCAATAGTGAAAATTGTATCGCAATCGATTCAATAGTTTTTACTTGATGCGCGAACAAACTTCTGCGTTTACGTAGCGCTGCGCTTCTAATCTATCTGTGTTGCAATAGCGTTATGTGGAGGTATGTTTTCAAAATACGCCGCGCAAATCTTAAATTCGAAACTACCTATTCCCGATCTCAGCTCGGCCAGTGACGTCATATATGTTCGAATGTATTTACGGTATACTTTCGAAGAATACATTTTCGCTTTATGGATTTTAAAACATACCTACTCGATGCCAACACAGTCTCCGAAGTCAAGAAAAACGTATTTTCGAAATACTCAACGACGTCAGCCCTCAGTTTAGTCAGTTATTCATTTGGGAGCTATGAACTTCACCATATTCCCCCCCCCCCCCCCTTATTATAGCTAAGACAAATTTTGTTTACCTCAGCTTTGAAACATAAAAAATCGCAGCTAAATTGGTCGATTCGTTTGAAAGGTGATATGTTTTTTTTAAATAACTTTCAACCCCTATCCTGCGGGATTCTCATCCCTTTTTTCTCGAAACTCCCCCCTTTTCTCCCCCCCCCCTCCCCATATAGTTAAGAACCATCTCGATCACATCAGTTTCAAACACAAAAAACCGCATCAAAATCGGTCCATTTGTTGGAGATCAATGATCCTAACCCCCATCCCCGTCTCCCCTCCTCCCTCCCATTATAGCTAAGAACCATCTCGTTTACCTCAGCTTTCAGATATAAAAAACTCGCAGCTAAATCGGACCATTCGTTTGGACGCTACGATTCTCACCCCCTTTTCTCGCCCCTCCCCTACCCCATATAGCTAAGCTAAGAACCATCTTGATCACATTAGCTTTTAACTCAAACCCCAAGCTATCCAATAGTGAATTGCATTGCAATCGATCAAGTAGTTTTTACTTGATGCGCGAACAAACTTACATACAGACCTTCAGTAGTGACCCGACATGGCCGTGATAGGTTAGAAGACGGAGGCGGGAGCTCGCTAAGCTTCGCAAAGCTTCGCTCTCACCTTCGGCTTCTAACTATTCACGGCCAAGTCGGGTTGCTACTGAAGGCTGTTGGCAGAAATCTATCTGTGTTGCAATAGCAGATAAATAATTAATAGGTTGGACTAGTGGCTAGTGACCCTGGGAACGAAATCAAACGGTCGCGGGTTCGAATCCTGCAAGGTGCAATCATTTGTGTGATGAGCTAAAATGTTTGTTTCCGAGTCATGGATGTGATATTCGTATTTATGAACGTTATCTAGTGCCCATATTACAAGGTATCCTAGTTTGGGGCTAGGTAATTGGTATGGAATTGTCCCCAATATATTTATTATTATTTATTAATGTTTGTACAGCCACCAAGACACTTTGTGGAATAGAATAGAATAGAATTGCGTTATGTGGAGCGTTATTCGAATTTGCCTATACCCGATCGCAGCTCGGCCAGTGACGTCATAAATGTTCGAAACCTTTACGGTGTACTTTCGAACAATACATTTTCGCTTTCTGGATTTTAAAACATACTCGATGCCAACCACGAACCTCTACAGATTCATGATGCCAACACGGTCTCTGACGTCAAAAGCGTTGTGTACGTAATGTATATTTTCGAAATATTATGCATCGACGTCGGCTTTCCTTTAGTTAGTGCATCAGACAGTTCTGTTAGTACAACATGTAAAACATTAAGGATTCTGGCACAGAGTACTATGTATATACGGAAATAGAGGCCTATCTTCGCGCCCAATAGGAGTAAAGCTCAGTGGCGCCTCTGTATTTAGCTAATGGAACCATTGCTTTATGAAAAGTTTTTGTTGAGTGCAAAAGTTTTTGAGGCTATTTGGATACGAACGGGGGAATGACGGCACGTCAGTTGGGTACTGACACCACTGTGCCACAAAGGATCTTAAACACTGGCCGAAAATTTAGTGTCCGCTTCTGTCTTTTCACTTTGTTTGTAAACAATAAAAAGTGCGAAAAAGTCTTTAGAGCTACTCGGATTTGAACCTGGGTTTGACGGCACGTAAGTCGGGTTCTGACACCATTGCGCCACAAAGGATCTTAGACATAGGTCGAAAATTGGGTGTCCGCTGTCTTTACACTTTGTTTGTAAACCATAGTAATTAAAAACTACCATCTGCAATATTACGTAACAAAACTTGACGGTTTACTTCAGGAAATTACATAAGCCTTAAAAAAAACAAAGAAAATGTAAAAGAACGCACAAAATATGTAAATGCTTATAAATATTGAGGTAAAACATTCATAGCAGCGTGTGGATTCGATCCATGTGCCTTTGGGTTGCAAGCCAGGCACCGCTTCCACTGTGCCACTCTGACTTGTGGCATAGGTGCCGAATTTACGGTACCGTTTTATAAACGGATGTGCAATTATTATTCCTTTCAAATTAACATAACTTTAGACTCATATCCCGCAGGAATCCCGTATTTTTTCGTGATTAAAAGTATCATTCATTTTAACACATACTATAAACCTTGACTGTGCCAAGTTACTTCAAAATCCATCCGGTAGTTTCAGCGTGATATGTTTTTTTTTAAATAACTTTCAACCCCTATCCTGCGGGAATCATTGTTTTTTTTTTCGGGATAAAAAGTATTTTAAATGTTAATCCATAACATAAGCTATGATTGTGCCAAGTTGCATCAAAATCGGTCGGGTAGTTTCAGCGTGATGCGTGTTCAAAGAGACAGACAGACAAAAAATAAAAATAAAACCTTTTTGCAATCCATATCGATTTTGAAGTTCATCTCAATTAAAATTTTCAAAAAATATTTAATGTACAGATTTAGCCCAGTTACAGTTTTATTATAGTAAAAGATATAGATAGAAGATAGATAGATTTGTGGAAAAAAAAACTTTTTACTCCTTACACTTTTTTTCTTATTTTTATTACGGACTAGGCAATATTTGACCACGATCTCCCCTGATGGTAAGCGATGATGTGGTCGAAGGTGTAGCCTAGTAGATACCTATTCACGTGCGTGCGGTGATGGAAAGGTGAAGGGGGAATCAGGTTGTACACTTGACACAGGCTAGTCATTACGTTAAGTTAAGTTTACACATCTGCCAGGCGTCACGCGACAACTCATTTTTATTGTTAAAAATAGTAATTTAATATATTATTTAAGCTGTTTTTCTTGCACCTAGCATTTTCGTCACTGTAGTGAGGTGAAAATTTGTGTGTTTCGCACGGCAGCAAAGTTATTCGGCGTCGCGTACTTTTGAAACCTCTATATTTCAATCGGATTCTCAATATCGCTATCACTAATGCCTTGCGATAGAATCGAAATTGCTATGAAAAATGTGACAATCTGATTGATACCAAATTCTGTGGTCGGCAGCCCGATTCCATAACTTGGTATCAATCGAATTCTCAGTATCGCAACCACTAATGCCTTGCGATAGAGTCGAATTTGCTATGAAAAAAGTGATAATCCGATTGTAGCCAAGTTATGGAATTGGGCCACGGGGCACAGCACTGCGATTCCGTATCTTGGTTACAATCAGATTGTCAATTTCTTAATAGCAATTTCGACTTTATCGCTCTATCTATTGATAATGAAAATCTGATTGAAGCCAAGATATGGAATCGCACTGCAGGCTAGTCATTGCACTAGTCGTGCGGAGATAATCGGCGAACATCGATATATTTTGCGCACATTGTTTTGTTATCATTAAATAAAACAACCGTAAAATAGTTATAATTTGTAGTTACTTTAAATTTTCTTGCAAATAAAGTGTTACGTAAAAACCAAGCAATTATAACTTAAATTTTATCGGATTATCGACAACACACAAAAAATAAGATATTGGCGGTCTTTAAAATGTCACGCAAGGTACGGAAAATCTGATTGTAACCAGTCGCATTGAGTTAAGTAATAGGTACCAATGCTTGGGTTTATCTGTCACTGTCAAAGTATAAAGTAGAGCTGACCGTGAGCTGACACATTTCGATCGTTCAATATCGATAAAATATCGTAACGAGAGACGGTATCGTACATCGTAGTCCTTTCGTCACCAATTCTCCAATGACTGAAAACTAAAGTCTTCAATCAGTGCGTCCTATCTGTTATGACTTACGGAGCTGAAACTTGGCCCCTCTCGGTACGACTTGTTCGCCAATTTAAAGTCACTCAGCGGGCTATGGAAAGGTCTATGCTTGGAGATTCTTTGAGAGATCAAATCCGGAACGAGGAGATCCCAAAAAGAACCAAAGTTATCGACATAACCCATATGATTAGCAGGCTGAAGTGGCAGTGGACTGGTCATATTTGACAAAGGACCAATAACCGTTGGGGTAGGTGTGTTCGTAAGTGGAGACTGTAACTCAGCAAATGTAATGTAGGACGCCCTCCAGCTAGGTGGAGCGACGACATACGCAAGTGGCTGGTGGCGGTTGTAAAAGAAGAGCCGAAGGACTTAGTGGTGTGCTTTGTGAGAGGCCTATGTCCAGCAGTGGACTGGTGCGGGCTGATAATGATGATGATGAACGTAACGATTACATATTTAATTCAATTACAAATTCGTTACAAGTAGGATCGCTTCACAAAAATATATCCAGACTAAATTCTGCCATTGTTCTTTTGATTACCTTAGGTGTTTGTGTCACCGATGTTACGATTTTTGTCGTAATGCAATATCGATGTTTTATGTATGTATCTATCTCGTAACATTGATTATGAATCATCCCTATTCTTACACAAATTATTTTAGAACTTGTATATATTTATTTAAGCTGTAATATACGTAGTGTCTCTACCTAGTCTGTGCTTGTAATGTAATGTACAACAAACTACTGGATACTTCTATTCAAATATAATGTACTCTGTGCTTCTATTTATATACGAGGTAGACTGTAGTAATGTAATATCCCTAAATCATTGAACTAATTCAAGATTTACGGTGATATGTCCAAAACCAAGCCAAGTAAGTAGGTATTTGTCGTGAACTCCTGAGCTGGTAGCACACCTTCCTGATGACTGGGGGCGTAACCAAGGCGTGACTGCATGCAGATGTTGAAAGAATCCACATGTACATACATTGAATACCTACTTCAAATTTACCAAACGATAAGCGACACGGATTTTCGAACAAGAAGAGTACAGGTACGATTTCGGAAGCTTGACCGACGATTTTAGGGGGGGGGGGGGGGGAGGGAGTACAATTAAGTAATTAATAATTGTGTCAGATGAGAGGCAGTTTGTTTGGCTCAAGTCATATGCGTAACATTCACAGTAATATACAAAAGTGAAATGTTGTCTGTTTGTTTATTTGGGAATCTTATCATTTTCCGTGATAAAAAGTATCCTATTGTTGATTACTCGCTGTAAGGAACATATTAGTACACATAATGGGATATAAATATATAGAAAATCCTGCCCGGATTTGGGAGGAGGGGGGGGAGGAGGAGGAGGAGAGGGCTGGCCCCTCAATTCCTCCCCCCCCCCCCCCCTCCCTCCTGCAGGAAATGTTTATTTTATGAGATATTTCCTTTTATAAGTTTATAAAAAAAAAACGGATGTTTGGTCACCAAAGGCAACCAAACAGCTGTAACAGTTTATTTAAAATCGGCTCTGTAGGCGACCAAAATAGCAGGATTAGGATGGCGAAGGTTCAAACTGTACCCTGATAAGACCCCTAAACTCAAACCATAACTAAAATCAGGTACCGGATATCTATAGCCAACCCATTTGCAAGATTACGAAAACCTAATCTTGCCAGATCTTGGTATTCCAAGATCTAGCAACTAGAAGGCACATGAGGTTTTTTTTATCAAGTTTTGTTTTGCTATAGTTTAATGAAGAAATGATATCAAAAGAAGTATTATAAATGAAATGTATCAGAAACATAAACAGTTATAGGATACATATTAGGAGATAACCATACCCCCTGTATGGTCAATTTACATCTATTATATTAAACAACTTCAAATCTATGTCAGACGATAATGGTACATACTATTTACATGTTTGTTTTTTTTTGCGTTCTAAAGCATATTCAAAATTAATTTATATATGTTACACCTCTGTGTTTGGGTCACAGAAATTCATAAATGTACCAAAATTGTAGTCAATCAGTCCAGTGGATTTGGAGCAAATTGTCTGTGACAGACAGATACACAGACACAGAAGTAAGAGTGATCCTATAGGGGATCTGTATTTTTTTATTTGGACATTCGGAACCCTAAAAGTACACTACTCTGTAAGGTTCACTCTGCTTGTAACTGGAAGATTGTCTCACTCTTGCAATGTCTTTTACAGAATACAATGGAGAGTTGTCATAATCAGCCAACATCTGTACACAAGCAAGTAATGTGTGGGAGTACTTGAAACAACCAGTTCTACAACTAGACATTAAAGAACATGCACCAAAGCAAACCCATCTAAACAGCAACATGTGTGATGACAAACCTGTGAGTGATTGTAGTTTAGAACAACAGCAAAAGAATAATAGAGAGAGTAAAAATATATACACATGTTCTTATTGTGACTATAAGCCCGCACATGCTAGTTATTTAAAAATACACATAAGGACGCATACTGGAGAGAAACCATATGAATGCAAAATATGTGATTATAAATGTGGACAGACAAGTGCTTTAAAAAAACACATGATAACACATACTGGAGAGAAACCATATGAATGCAAAATATGTGATTACAAGTGTGGAACAGCAGGACATTTAAAACGGCATATGATGACACACACTGGAGAGAAACCATATGAATGCAATATGTGTGATTATAAATGTGGACAAACAGATTCTTTAAAAAAGCATATCAAAACACATACTGGAGCGAAACCATATGAATGCTATATGTGTGATTATAAATGTTTACGAATAGATTCTTTAAAAAAGCATATCTGGACACACACTGGAGAAAAACCATATGAATGCAATATGTGTAATTTTAAATGTACACGATCAGGTAATTTAAAAGGTCATATGAGAACACACACTGGAGAGAAAACCTATGAATGCAATATGTGTGATTATAAATGTGGACAAGCAGGTCATTTAAAAGATCATATAAACTCACACACAGGAAGGAAACCACATGCATGCACTATGTGTGGCTATGAGTCTGTATATGCAAGTACTTTAAAAACACATATGAGAAAACACAGCGGAGAGAAACCATATGCATGTAATAGTTGTGATTATAAATGTATACAAGCAGTTAGTTTAAAACTGCATATTATGAGAAAACACACACATGAGACGGGTGGCGATCAGAACGTCCAGTTATGTGAACAACCATAGTATTGAATATTTAATAATAGTTACATCAGCCAATCTATCTATACATTTAACTAGCTGTACTCGCGGTTTTGCCCACATTGTCTTTTCTCTGGGATAAAAGTGTTTTTCCAGAACCAAAAAGTACCATCAGCACAAGGTAGGACTTGTCAGTCTCAAAACCATTTTTTTTTCTTTTTTTTTCTTTATTACAGTCTAGGCAATCGTTTGACCACAATCTCACCTGATGGAAAGCGATGATGTGTTCGAAGGTGTAGCACGCTTGCCTAGCACCTATTCACTCTTGACTTGAACACACCTGGGTTATAATTTACCGGAAACACTGACGAGGGCAGGGCATTCCACTCCTTTGCAGTTCTTTTAATAAATGAAGAATCGTAACGCTTCGTTCTTGTGCGAGGTATTTCAACCATAAAAGGGTGTTTTTTGCAGCAAAAATGTGCAGAAACGCGGTGACCATAAACTATGCCCCGCCTTTTATTGTTTTATTACAAGTGCGACGACAACGATAATATGTTCACATCTGTTCATTGAAAGTGCTGCGAACATAGATCTAATTAAATGGGGGAAGATGAAGATGGATGGTACGCTTTAATATCACGTAAACAAAATCTGGACCATACACAACTACAGGCAAACACATCCACACAGCTACATTCCCACCGTCGTGCTTCATGTCATGTTATACAACAAAGATAAAGAAGCATACAGATAGACTGTAGTGTGAAGTGTCACTGCTAACACGTGTTATGAAAAAAAGCATTAGAAAATTATTATATATTTACGCTAAGCAGGCGTTATCTTTCAGACACGAAGTTAATCAATATTAGCCGTGTGTGGTTGGTAGTTCGTAATACTACCAATAGATAGCGTTACCGTTCCCATAAGACCGGTTCAAAGAAGCTAGTAGAAAGATTTGGATGACGACGCATATAGGTCTCGGTAGCCGAATTGGTAAAGGCATGTGCCGCGCTGAGGCACAGTATGCGAGTTTGTATCTCGTCCGTGACCCAAATTTTTCCATTAGAAAATTATTATCCAAATTTTTAAGGTTTGTTAAAAACTTTTGTAATCGTGTACCAAACTTACTATTGGTGTATTTTTGTGCACAAAATTAAGATGGCGACTGGTCACTGCACACTAAATGCACCCTTATGGCGATAGGCCTGAACAATGGCGAACTCCCATACATGCTTTTATGTCAGTCAAATTCACAGCGTCTTTAGACAAAAAAAAACGCTAGTAATTCAGCATCATTTCCTGAGATTGTTAGTCTAAGATATATTTTTGGGGAGGCCAGGAATAATTGTTAATTAGGCTTCAAAGTTTTGTAGGTTATGTAACTGTTATTGACCTTTGAAAGAAGTCTTAGAGATTTTAATTATTTTATCCGCTTAATTAGGTAGGCAAGTAAGTACTTATGCGTGATAAATATAATGTTTCAAGATATTGTAGGTACCTACCTACAAAAACCACAACCGCTTTTTTGTTTTCAATTACCTACCTAGTGTAACCTAGTGTAGACTAGGCTTTTGAATAAGAATTATTTTTAATCTGTTACTGCCTAGCGAGATTACAAACCAATATATTTAGATATGTTCTGCTGTTTCATGTGCAGGGAAACAGTTGTCTACTACCTTGTTACGAGTGCGCATGCACTGTATGCGCGTGTACGTGCGCTTGGTAGCTTTTTCGCGCGCGAGCTAGGTAGTAGATAGCACAAATATTTTGCAACAATTCCTTACACAATATATTTTATTTACACAAACCTTTGTTTCTTTCCTATTTATTGTTCAATACTTTAACCAACACACCCTATGTACTATTATTTCTTTCACGACCTGGATGAAAATGCTGGAGATAATGCTGTTTAGCATTACGTCCTTCCTTGTACTTACACTATTTTTTGTGCAAAACAATTAAATAAATTAACATACCCTATTATAACAACAATTCTTTACACTTTCTCCATAAAATATAATGCAATTTATTCATTGTATTCCCTTTGCTACGAGTATAATGTTTTATATAGAGGTTTTATATTGACGTACCATTTTGTCTATAGCACAGTCTATATTATTAAACAGACAAAGAGATAGTTAATTTATAAAAGTACCTATCTACTTGCCATGGCAGTGTGATAGCAAACTATGGAACTATTGATGCAGACATCACACATCGTAAAAGCATGGGCTGGCAAAAGTGGAGAGAGGTTACAGGGCTGCTCTGCGACTCATGAATACCAATACGCGTCAAAGGCAAAATATATAAAATCGCTGTTAGAGCCGCAATGACATATGGTGCCGGATGCTGGCAGCATATGGCAAGCAGCAACGATCCGACAAGCTAAGGACATGTCGCCGAAATGTGAATGTTTAGATGGTCTGCCGGAGTCACCCTTTTAGACAAAGTGTCAAACCATTATACCAGAGGAATCTTTAAAGTAAGACCAATACCAGCTAAGTTGGCAGAGAAAAGACTGCGATGGTACGGCCACGTCACGTGCCGGATGATCACATGACAAGGAATGTGCTCAACTATAAGGCAGGACCGAGAAAGCGTGAAAGACCCCCGCTTACATGGATTTCTGTAATTAAAAAAGATATATATATATAAAAAAAAACAAAAATAAAGACTTCATATTAAAATGATCTTTTGTAAACAACCACTAAAAAGAATAAAGTAATTGCAATTGAGCCAGAACAATATTACTTTTTCGAAATTTCCAATGTAATAATAATGCAAAAATACAACATAAGAAAGAGTTTTTTAAGGCGGTGCCAAACCAAGCCATCATTATTAATATGGTTTAGCTTATTCAAAATATGTCATAAATAGTTAAAAAGCTATTAAAGTAATTATCTACAAAAAAATAATACTAGTTTGCTGTATTTTTGTCAATCGGTTTGTGAACGTGTGAAAGTTAAAATCCGCTCGTGTGTCTCTTGTTTTGTCTCTTCTGGGGCGCGTTCACTTACTACGTTCGAATCATCCGTGCGATTATCGCTCGATCATCCGGAGTTAGTGAACGACTTTGGACGTCCACATACAACTGACAACTGTCAAGTGTCAGTTTCATACTATTCCTCTCCTCCCCTACTATTTTTCGGATGACCCAGGCGAACGCCCGACGACGCCGTGAACGATTTCGAGTGATCGCGCGGGTGATCCGTGCGTCCTCAAACGTAGTAAGTGAACGCGCCCCTGCGTTTCATGTTTTGTATGCGGGTGCGTCATAGACAACTGCATATTACTTCGTACTCTAGACAGGCTCTTGACGAACGTCGCAAGCAAACCCATAAGAGATCTGCAGCCCGATTACAGAACTTGGTTACAATCGGATTGTCACTTTTTTCATAGCAAATTCGACTCTATCGCAAGGCATTAGTGGCTGCGATACTGAGAATTCGATTGAAGCCAAGTTATGAAATCGGGCTGCTGTGGGGTGCGTAGATTAATTTTGTTGTAAAGATATTAGATCTAAATGATGCCTAAGTTTCGCACCGCCTACAAAAAATTCTTTCTTATCTTATGTTGTATTAATGCATTATTACATTTTTTTATTTTTTTTTTGTGATTTATGATGTAAATGTACGATTTACTTTTAAGTGGTATGCAATAAAGAGTTATCTATCTATCTATTATTACATTGGTAATTATAAAAACCAAAACGTTGTGCCTGGGCGCTTTCATTGATATTGAAGGTGCTTTTGACAGAACTTAGTTTAGAAGCATATACGCAGCGCTAAGGAAGCATGGTGTTGAGTCGACATTGGTCGATTGGGTAATAACATGATAAAGCTTAGTGCGGTTAGAGGGGACCTAGGTGGAACCATTAGAGGGGTGGTGTCAAGGTGGTGCCCTCAAGGGGGAGTACTGTCACCCCTAATATGGAACATAGTGGTAAATGATCTAATTACAAAGCTTAACAACAGACGCTTCTTCACAGTTAGCTATTCGGACGATCTGACTATCCTTGTATCAGGACACTTTGCTAGCGTATCATGTGACATGAATAACGCCTTAAAGATCGTAGAAACCTGGTGCTTAGACTATGGATTAACTGTGAATCCAATAAAAACACGGTATATTCACAACTGCCCTATTAACGCCCCCATCAATGGGGCAGGTGGGAATTTAAATTCGCATCTGCCCCATTGGCGTGAATAAAGAGTAGTCACCTTGTCCCCTAAAAAAACAGGACGACATTAAATATCCGTACCGTTGTCCCCTTTGTGTCCACGTCACGGGGGATACAGTAGGTTAAGGTGCGGCAGGGTGGCCCTTGAGCCTCTTTTGTCTTCGAGTTTTTTTGTTTGAACACAATAAATCAGTATTTGACTTGTTCGAATTAGTTGGCCTTTTATTTCTCACGCCAATGGGGCAGATGGAAATTTTAATTCCCATCTGCCCCATTGAAGGGGACGTTAATGGGGCACTTGGGAATATATCCATGAATTTAGTGAATATGTCGTGGATTACATTACTGGCTTTATAGCTAGAAAGCTAACGCGTTCGCTTAGCTGTGTGACATGCTCTAATTTGCTAACAAGCGAATCAACAAATATGCCCATATGTCTTGTACTATGACACGGGGTGGATTAATGTACCCTAGGATGTTATTAATTTATTTAAAAAAAAACGAACAGTTAGGTAGGTAGGTATATAAACAAAAAAATATTGTAGTAAAATCAGACAACTACTATTTGTATAACTCAGATATTAACAAATTAATGTTATACCTCTTTGAAACAAAGAGGATTTTTGTGCTTGATGCTGGACACGATATCTTTAAATTAAAAGTGTAATAAAATGTTATTTAGACTTAAGGTATAACCTAATAACCTTAATACCTGTAGGTAGGTACCTACAGGTATTAAGGAAAATAAAATAAATTACTATAAAAGGCAAAAAACCCGACTGCGAACTAATCAAAAATCTCAAGCTTGTTTGCCTCATTTTAGTGGGTTTTTTTCTAACCTATACTGTCCCACTGCTGGACAAAGGTCTCCTCCATACCCTTCCAAGATTCTCTTTCCTGAGCCGCCTCGTACCAGCCCTCTTGGTAGGCGTCTAGGTCATCTCGCCACCTCTTTCT